>CASBWL010000018.1:452500-1916788 GCA_949130495.1 Sambucus nigra
TCTCATATTTTATCCCGAAAAGTAGGGGTGTCTTTTGAAACGAATCAGGGTGGTTAGATTTATTTTCGAGCAGGGAGAGATAGCTCGGGGTTTATTTTGCGCAAGGACTAGTGATAGTAAGGGCGCGGTATTTTATGTTGTCTTTTGTATCATAAGGGTAGACGTGTATTCTTTTGTGTTAAGAGACAAGTATTTGGGGTACGTGCTATGGACTGAGGGTCTAACGGATCTCAACGATCGACAATGTTAGGTAGTAGTGTATCGGGGGGTTCCTTGTTTGGATTTCTCTACGGGAGACGTCCCACGCATGAAACTTAGTGAAACATTGGAAGTGGGGAGATGTTTGGTAGTTAGTCCATGGGTTAGGTACCCCGGCCAGTATATATATATGATATGACTACGGGTTGGAAGTTATATTATGGGTTACGCCTAGCATAGTCGGGTAACTTTCGTGCGGTAAAGAACGAGGATAGGGTGTCTGGGCACCCGGGTTAATTGAGGCAACTTTTGTGCGGTTAAGCACGGGTACAGGGTGTATGGGTGCCCTGATTAATTAAAATACATATTTGTGTAACTTATAGTTAGAAGCGGGAGAGATAGATGTAGCGAGCTTAGAGGCACAGGACTAGGGAGTAATATTCGAAGCTTGGGACACTAGGCTCATCTTAATTTCGAGGACGCAATTCCTTTGTAAGGGGGAAAGTATGTAACACCCCGTAATTTTGAGGATTTAGTATTTAATTATTTTTGGGAGATATAAAAATATTTAAATTGGAGAAACTTAAATTTATGATTTGGATAATTTATTTGAGTGGGAAGAATTATTTATAATTGGAGACTTTAAGTTAAATTGTTCGAATTAATGTGTGTCGCATTTTGGGGTCGAAATTTGGAAATGTTATAAAGTATTTTGGATGACAATTATGAGTGCGCGGTTGAGTCTGAATGGGTCGAGATAGTCAGAAAAGAGTAATCGGGGGAGTAATCAGGTCTCGGGGCATTGTCGGGCTCACACGGGGTGATTCGGACCATTTTAATTAGACCCATGCGGACAAAAACGGGCTTAAGGGTTTTTAAACCTAATTGGGGAAGTGTTGAACGACATTTAACACAACTCTAAACCTAGGGTTTGAGAGGGAATTTGGGGAAGCAAATCAATAACCAATTGGGGATCTTTTAGAGCCAAATTAAGGGAGAAAAGTGAGTGTTCGCTGTCAACCATTCTCTACACCAACGGATCAGACTCTACGAACAATTCCAGACAAGTGGTTAACTGTTGTGATTATTAAAATAGGTGGTAACCAATTCATATAATAGATGTGTATATGAAAATTTGTTTTGGGCGTGCAATCATAATTAAAATTGGGGTTTTCTGAATATAGAGTAATGGACAAATTTAATTACTCAATGGATGTTAAGTTATGATTTGGGACTGTTAAGATTGAATTGTAGGGTGGATTACAATATGTATTAGTGATTAAATTGACTGAAAATGGTGAGGTCGGATTCGATAAAACGAGACCCGGGTGAAAAATCCAAATCGGATATACTTAGGGTTATGTATAAAATTGATGATGAATTAAGGTCTCTAGGATATTAGACCCTTTTCTTATGTGGAGGTAATGTTGGTTGTAATTGGGTAAGGGTTTGGAATGAAAATAAAAGCTTGAGGTTTCATTAATGGCTGAACAGAAGAGAGCAGAACAAAGGGACCTGTTCGATCGATCGATCGACCCAGGGGATCGATCAATCGATGGTCCCAGATTTTTGGTAGATCAGCTTGTTTAATATATAAAGGGAAATTAACTTAGGATTTAATCCCCTACTTTTATTTAGTGATAAATTCATATGTAGCACATATTCCTTAACAATTATATGAGGATATAATTGGGTTTAGGAGGGTGATAATTGTATATCACGAGATGATTAAATTTCGAGAATTAATTCGTAGGTATTGGTTTTGGACCGAGGGAAAATGTTTGGGTATGGTAGTTAAGTGGCACTACTTTATTAAATGAATTGAGGTGTAATTTATTAATTAAGGGACGAAATATAGATTCGCGTATTAACGACGGTACGGGCGAAGAGAGCGAGTCCGGGTATAATGGTTGGGCGACACCAAGTATTAAATTAATTGATGTGTTAATTAATTAAATTAGAGTCGGACTGTAGACTCGGGAAGTTAATAAATTAATTAAAGAGAAAACTAATTAATTTGAGTCGGACCATAGACTCAGGAATATACATGCTAGTGTTACGGGTTTTAGTACACGGTAAAGCCGGGATTTATATTATATATATACGGTGTGGTGATAGTATATATGTATATGTGTGTACTTTGTGTGTTCTATTAAATATCATGGACTAGATATTTATTTAAGTTATATACTCTAGTGCTATCGAGGGAGGTTGCGCGTTGTGGGTGAATCCCCTAGCTTGAGGAGTAGGGTGAGCATATCCCCACGTCATAGCATCCGGTAAATGGGTGAGGGGATTATCTCACTTTCAGGGAAGCAATATGACCGCCTCCACTATGTTTATATTATTGGGCCAGGTTGGTGAGCGATTCCAACTTGGGTAACTAGGTTATGTGAGCACACCTAGAGAGATAGGACTTTAGAGGAAAATTATCCGATGAGGGTATACTCAGAGGGATGGATATACATATGATATATGTTTTGAATAAAGGTACGTATATAATGGTGTTAAATATTATATGCGGGTCACAATACAGTATTTGATGTATTTTGTTTATATAACTTGTGTCACAGTTATATGATATTATTTAAAAGGAATTAATTAAGTTAATTGGTGAAATAACTTATAACCCATTAATAATCATACTCGGTTTAGAGTAGAATGGCAGGGGGAGATTATACCAGGACTAGTTGGCCGGGGTAGTACAATTAGGCGGGGTTAAGGTAACCGTTAGGTGTGCACAATAGTGGAGGGGTGAGAATGTCCTAAAGAGAGTGCGACATTAACTTAAATATGAAGCACATTCATACATTTTAAATTACTAAAGTTAATTCACTTGCTAAATATTTTCAAAATGTTTTGGGCTCTAACCCTTACTATAAAACTATTTTCAAAACCTTTTAGGTGTCCAGCCACAGGGACGCCAGACTTGATATTCTATTCGAGGGACACGGAGCTGCGACATATGTGGATGCTAGCCGGAGCTTGGATTTGACACATCGTTCATTTTTTCCTAGTGTAGGAATCATTTATCAGTTTCAGTTTACTTAGGGCATGTCGTCCAGACTTTTCAACTGCAGTATTCAGATTTATTTATTCTGTTATTGGTCGATTGTATTGGACTATTTACTTTGGTGGCTGATGGTTTATTCGATCAATTATTTAATTAATTATTCAGTTGATTTAATTCAGTTGTGTGAATGGTTTATGTTTATTTTTGCATGTACTGTTTTGTTTAATTAAAAAGTTAAAATTGGCACCGGCTTTTTGGAATACTAGGTGGTTAGTAAGTTTTAAAAAGTTTTTCGATAGTGATGCTAAGGATGAACCAACTGGGATTCAAGTTTTAATTTGATATAGGACTGATCACCCGGTATTTTATTAGGCGGGGTGTCACATCCGTCAGACTCAACAGTCATGTGCCCCTCTTAAAATAATCAAAATAATATAGAAAAAAAGAAAAATAAAGGAAAAGCTAGAGAAATTGAAAGAAAACTAAAGAAATAAGAAAAGAAATAACTAAAATAATAATACTAAAAAAATGTAATTCGAATACCCACCCCGACCCTCCAGCACTAAACACCCATCCATCCTCCACCGCCATCACCACCCCATCAAATAGGTCGGAACCCCTTTCTCCTCACCCACCCACCCCCTGAACCAACCCCCATCACACCCACTGCACCCCCAAATCCTCTAACAACCCTAATACAGAGATGCAAAAAACACCATAAAACAGCAATACAGAGAATGCATATTGCCATTGTTTTTTTCTCTTTTTCATTACACACATAGACACACTAAATCGTTTAGGTTTTGAATCGATCCAAATCAACGGAGATGGTTTAGAGAGGGGTGGTGATTTGGTGCTTCAAATCAGTTAGGGGCATCGAGGTTTGATATTGGTGGTCTCAATGTGTGTGTGTGTGTGTGAGAGAGAGAGAGATAGAGAGGGGGGTGGGGGGGGGGGGGGGAGAGAGGGAGGGGGTACCAGCGAGGTTTAGGTTTTACGGTGGAGGATAGATGGGAGTGTGGTGGTGATGGGTGGTGGAGGGTCAGGCTGGGTATTTTGAATAGTTTCTCCCATTTTTAAATATTTTTTTTAGTAATGCTACATCCCCCAAAACAATCCCAATGTGCTTTAATTGTTTGTACATTGAGTACAGTCCACACATGGTACAAGAACTTAATGCACTTTGGTGAGATTTTAGGGGATTTTTTTGGGACTCGTAGCATAATTCTTTTTTTTATTCTTTTTTTACACAGGACACATAACCATCAACTCTAAAGGACCTAACTGGAAAACATATCAAACCCAAACTCAATTAGTAAAAGGTACTAAAGTCAAAATGGGTCAATTAAGGAGGTATTTAAGTAAAAAAAGACTAAAAAATATTCGTAAATTTATTTCATTTAATTATTGAACCTAATAGATATATACAAAGTAAACCAATATGTGTACTGGCACTATTAACTGTAATAGTAAGTGAAAATGTAGAGCTAAATTGGCATGGGTGTAGGTGGTAAAGAAATCATGTAGGGTGAACATAATAATAATAAAATATTCATGTACCCTGCTACTTGATGGAAGAAGGATTTGTTAAGGTTAGATGAGCTCAATAATTGAATGTAGCTAGGAGTTTATTGCATAACATTTTAGAAGCATATATTACAACTCTATCTTGTAAAGGGGATTATTATCATTAATACAAATATGAAGTTAGATTTAACCGGAGGATTACGAGTTTTACTCATTTTTGTTGTGCGTAAACATCAAGTGTTATCACAACCACGTTACCCTTGCGTATTCGAGTCGATGCCATGGCAAACTAGAAAATCTACCAACGACCCTTGGATCAACCTTTGGTAGTTTCGGTGTAATCTCATCCGCTGCAAAACGACATATCCAAGGGCCATTTTGATGTAGACGACAACTCCTTAAACAATGACGGTGATGTAGTTAATCAAGAATTCCAAGTGCCCAACATTTGTTACAAGATGAACTTGTGAAACCTATACAAGACGAATGGCATCCTAAACTGATTCCACACACAAAGAGATTCATATAAGGTAGCCCATGTGTGCCCGTGCATGATTGTGTTTGTTTTAGTAGAAGATATCGGGCCTATATGCTATGAAATCCCCTAAATGAATTTTTTTAAAGAAATAAGGCCGAAATCAGCCCCCTTTACCTCGAGTCAGCCCATCTTCCTGACAGGAAGTTACGAAAGGCGTGTACTTTGGGCCATTTTGATGTAGACAACAAGCCCTTCAAAAATGACGACGATAATCCTCTCAAAGGTCATAGTGTGGATGCCCAAGTCCTACAATTACTGGAGGAAAGTATGCATATGGACATCTTTTTATAGACGTCCTAAAGTTTGATGGTTATCGTATAACAACCCTAAAACCTTAAGAAACTGCGGCCCTATAGGAGGCCACGACCGGTAGTGGGACCCTGTAAGAAAGACCACGTCCTGGGAAGACGTCTGCGGACTCATGAGATTCCGCGAGAGGCTATGGTCTTGCATGTATAGGTTGCGAACATGAAATGGAGGCCATGGGTTTAGATAAAGGTCGCGAAGCCTAGTGAGGGGCCTTTATAAAATAGCACGTGAGGTGATGACGTGGCCTAATTATGTCACAACTTGAGGAGCAAGTTTAAATGGTTCTAAAAGTCTTTTTAAAAAGGATAATTATGGAAAATATTGTACAAAAGAGAAAACCCTAGGTTGCCTAGTAATTCCTATAAATAACTACCCATCGCACACTTCCTAAGACTAATAGAAACCCTAAAATCCCACTTTAGAGCGAGAAAATGAGATTGTGAGAATAACCTGATGTAAACTACACGTCAAACGACTTTTAAAAATATCTAACACGGTTTTAGAGAGAGAACTACTAATAGTCTCTTATATTCAAAATCAAGTTTACCTCAAATGAGGCTTACATGGGAGTATTTAAAGGGGAGGAGTAGCTTAGGCTCTATGCTAAGTTCCTAATTACAAAAATGTCATTACTACTCCTTACCCCTAAATAATAAAGCAAAAAAGAAAGAAAAATACAAATAATAAAAGAAAAGAAAATTCAAAAGAAAATAAAATGGCTAATAAATCCTAAAATAAGGACCCATTTCCATCACAAGGTTATCGGCCTAACCTCTGTACGGCTTGACAGGTCGTAAATAAAGGTGACTATCATATGTACGACCAAATAAGTCTCTTATATAAACTATCAATTGTTATGTGGTCTAAACATGCAAAATTTGATCATTCTTAACAAACACTTTACAATAAAAATAATGGTAAGAAGAACAGTCAACTGCATTTAATTAAAAAGACTATGATATAAAACAAAATCATTCCATAATGGTCATGTTAATATCCTTTCAACGCTCCAACAAAACAACAATGGGGCTAACCGACGCCAAAAAGATCAAAATAAAGAAGATAATATAGAAAAAGCTTACAAAAGTTCACAAAGCAGGAGCATAAGTATTGATAGATCCTTGAGCAGAATGAGCAGGCAAGGGATTATCCACAGGGGCATAGTCACCATCCTCCCTAACCAGAGCATTGGCTTTCTTGTCATTACCCTGCCACTTATTGACCTCGTCAGTAATGTCAGGACAATGGGTTATCACCCTCTTTTTCCGTTGTTCATAACCATGCAAGATGAAGACAACATAGTCCACATTGTATTTAGTGAAAGACTTGTAGATTTATACACCCTCCGCCTCAGCAGAAGTAATAGCATCACGAGTTGTTTGTAAATCCATGACCGTTACATTCTTCTCCCACTCCGCTTCTTCAAATCTTACTACACGACTGCAAGAGCATTGTTCATACTTTTGATGGTGGAAACATCAACATTATATTTCTCTTTAAGAGTAGTGAGCTTCTCCTCAGCCTTAATCAGATCGGTGATCATTTTCATCAACTAGACATCCTTCTTTTTCATCTCACTGGACGCTTCTTCAAAGCTCTCCTTCAACTTTTAGTGCTCGATAGTCAATCATTCGAATTCATAATAGTTTGCTACCGCCTTCGCCTTGAGGGCGGTACATGCCATGCCTGCCTGTCATCAAGATAAATGTCAATAAAAAGATAGCGAGCATAAAAATAAGTACGACAAGAACATGACTTACCATTGACAGTTTGTGCTGGGCTAACTTTCACAGTGACTCTGGATTATACCCCCTTATGAACTCAAAATCCTTGTTATGACCGTGATAGTTTATCATATCGATGGTATTGTTGGGATGATAAAAATAGAGTCTTGGTCAGCTTTCAACTCCTCAGAGGTAATTTTATGGTGTGGATCAAACTGAAATTCAAAAACCTCCCCATAGCGAGAGGTATGCTCCAACTCCTCACCATCCTACGAAGGGTCGGGCTATCCTCGTCTTCAAACCTTATCATCTTTCTCGTCTATTCGACATTAGGGGGATCAAGAGGCCTCTTCCCTCCAATAGTGGGCCCCAGAGAATGCATGGGGGCCTTCCCTTTATACTGAGCCCAAGCATTTATAGTAGCAGTAATTTTAGCTTCTTTTTTGTGAGCAGACTGCTCGGTCCCGACTTGACCTTGTTCGACTTCTATATTCTTTTCTCAGGATAAGGCCGTGGCCTTACGATCAATATTACGAGGAGGCATACCTAATGTTTATTCTGATGGATTCTCCTCTACACACGAGAAAAGACAAACAGGCGAGTTAACTAACATGAGGTATGTAAAAGATAAAAGAAAGGGATGAATATATGCCATACCTGCTTTAAAACAATCATCTTCACTAGTAAACTGCTCATCCGCATCAATGTGTGTTTCACACAACACACACCCCTCCAACTGAACTTCAAATTCCACAGGCGTAAGTCCACCTGGGAGGATGTGATATCCAACAGCTATAAATTTTTCAATAGAGAATAATTCGTCAAACGTAGGAGGTTTCTTCTCACAGTACAATTTAACAAGGTCGATCAAAGCTTTGGCAAGTCTGGGGGCTCGCTTCACTAAAAAGGACAAAAAGAAAAAGAAATAGAGAAAAATGTCAAAGTAACGATACAATAAAAAAATGAACAATGAAATAAAATTTAAGGATAACTTTTACCTATCTAATTGGGCCCACTTCATACTCTTGGGACACAACATGATTATCCTACTCATGGGATCGAAGCTCCCAATCCCTCTTCATAAACATATACTAGCCCTTTTAACTATGATTACTACTCTGAACTACAGTAACCATCCTGTACTGGGTCTTTCGGGGGGAGAAGTAATAATATTCAGGGGCTTTGGCATCGTCCTTTAAGACATGAACATATCTGAAAATATCCCCCATCAAATCAAAACCTGTCCTGGACTTTCAAAACATCATAGCTCCTAAAATAGTCCTATAATCATTGAGTCAAAGTTAGGTCAGAGTCACCCTATAACCTTTGAAGATCGCTTACATAATGTGATGAAGAGGCAACCTCAGGCCCACCTGGAGAGCCCAAAGGGGGAGGCAAACCTCCTCAACGTCCTTCACCGAATAACACCACTCTTCAAGACTAGGGAGTCTTATCCTAATAGCTACGGTGAGAGAAAATATTTTTCCCTTAACAATTCCAACTTATCATCTGTAATAGTGCATTTGCAGCACCTAGTATCAGTCTTAGCAGGATCATAGGAATAAGATGACCTAAAAGAGCCATCTTCCTCCTCCTCTGCAGCCACACCAGGAGACTCACCTATAAGGGAAGTAGATCGATAATGACCGACACTCTCAGGTAATGTATCTTCAACCAAGTTAGAGCCAACTTGGTCAATAGGAGAATCAAGGCTTATAGAAGACATCGACACAATATTTACAAAGTCACCCTCAGAATGAAGAGGGATATCAAAACTGGTATCAAAACTATCCAACAAGGTGAATTTACGTAAGGTTCACTGGGGTCAGGTGCAAAGATATTACTCGACCAAGTTTTAGGTGTATAACGAGGATGGCCCGGTTCCTCCTCATGCCTAACCACCTATAAGGGCGTGGAAAAAATCTCTCTGCGATGTCGGGTCGCTCAAACTCAAGCTAAAATTGGGTCACTCCTCTTACTTCATTAGAACTTCAAGTATATATACATCATATAAAACCAACACACAAAACACCATTGGATTGCACATTTTCATATTTCATTCCATATACGAGTGTTGTGTGTTAATTTGGATTAAAATTAATTTTCTACACTGGTTAAGAATTTTTGGGATTTTTTTTTTGGAATTTTAAAACATTTAATACTTTTTTTAAAGAATTAAATTTTGGGTTTTTAAATGTTTGGGGTTTAATTTCATATACTAAATAGATCCTGAAACTTGTGTTTGCTAGAGTACAAAACCGCTACATAATTTTGTGCGTGAAAACAAGATTTTTAATAGACTAAAAACACGTGTTTAAAATCGAGAATGAGGCTAGCACGTGGTTGCATTTTATTGCTCAAACTTGTGTTTTCTCATATTCACATCTTCAGCATGCCATCTCAGCCGTTTGATCTATATTAATCTAGGGTTTTCATATTGTCTTGGATAACCCTTGTGAGGATAGATAAAGCCAATCAGAGCATTGCTTTGTGAGATCCATTATTAACCCTTTGATCAAGTATTCAGACGGTCATTTTAATCTCAAGCATTTATTTTTTTCGAACTTCTATATCCTTCCAATCGTCCTATAAATATAACCATAGTCTTCACAATTTCAATCTTTGGTAGTCTGAGAGAAAAAAAAAGAAGAAGATAGAAAATAAAGAGAGAGAAGAAAAATCAAAGAGAAAAATGATATTCGTAAAAAACTCAACCAAATTTTCTTCAGAAAATATTTTGAGAGTTAGGGTTTCAAGTTTTTATTCTTTTTCCTCTTAGGTCTAAATCTCTCACTCAATAACCTCACAAACTTAGATCTCATTTCTATTTAGAAACTTGTAGATTTAAATTAGTGATATATCTTCACTTAGATACGTAGGTTGTTTTGATTTCTTTATTAATAAACCATTCTCTTATGTTGGATAACTATTTTGTAAGGTTTTTAATAACTTTTTTTATCCAACATTTCTCAGTTTCTACAGACCTGAAATAAAGACTTGCATATTTTAGATCTGTTAAGATTTTTCAGTTCAAAAAAATTGTATATAAATAAGTTCTAAAGGATCTATATTTTAAATATTCTAAATATTTACATATCTGAAAATATTTTGTGAAAAAAGATCAAGTTTAATTTCAGTAGTGTGAAAAAGAGGTTTGATACTTAGAATTTTGTAAATTCATAGGAATTGTTTGTAATTAAGTGTGTGTGAGTGCATGCATGTGATTTTAGGCACAACACTCACAAAATAATCACTCACCATCACAAAAGAGTGTTGTTGGTTGAGAGACAGAGATTTTTGAGTCGACGTAAAGCTAAAGGAGAAAGGGAGCAGAGCTAAAGAACAAAGAAATGACAACTTTAGAGCCTTAAAGAAGTCAAAAAATAATCGAGGAGTGTAGGTATATATCTGGACTTAGAATATGTATGTTTTGTATAATTTGTTGAATGCTTTTAACCTTAATTGTTTTAGTGGATATTTGTTTTTGAGGTGAAGAGACCTCAGTGGATGTTTCCCAAATTTTTATGGGGTTTTACCATGTAAAAAATATATGTCTCAAGTGTGTGTATTTTAATCTTCCATTACTACAATCTGTTGCATAAACTTAGGTTTAAACTAAAAACTTTATTCCAATATTATTAAGTGATTGTTCTTACAAATTGTTTTAACACATTTTGTGTTCTATTCGAGATTTTTCTCAGAGTTTCTTCAAAAAGTTGTTCGGAACTCATTTAACTTTTTAAAATGATTGTAGTGAGTGTTTCTCAATTGGTATGAGAGCTGAGTGCTTTCTTCAAAACTTTTGATCCTGTACTTTGAAATTGTTCAAAAATCTTTTAAAGACGAAAATTTTAAGCCTCTTGGAAATCTGTCCAGACCTCCCCTATTTGATGGAACCAATTTTTGTTACTGAAAAGTAAGGATGATTGATTTTATCCAAGGTACATTGGGAGATGATGTTTGGGATGCAATTGAAAATGAATATTCTCACCCAACCAAGCCTATAACATAGGGTAATTCTGAAAGGATTAAGAAGCTCCTTAGTGAGTTTACTAGATAAGAGAAACACGCCTCCTTAAGTAATAATAAAGGGAAAAATTCAATTTTCATGTCTGTTAATGAGTACGAATTTAAACGTATTTCTAATTGCTCTACATCTAAGGAAGCTTGGGACACGTTAGTCATAACCCATGCAGTGGATGAACGTGTTAAGGCTGCCAAAACACAAATGTTGATACAACAGTATACCACTTTGCTTATGCATGAGATTGAGACTTTTGATGAATTCTACATTAGATTGGATGACATTATAACAAAAATGCATGCAAATGGTATAATGTACAATAGGAAATAAATTGTATATAAAATTCTAAGATCCCTTCCCCCTAAGTTTGATAACAAAATATATGCAATTGAGGAGATAGACGATCCATACTTGACCCCTAAACTCCTTAGTAGCAAACTTCGGATTGTAGAAATTGAACTTGAATTTAAAAAACATCTTCCCAATAATAAAAAAGGCATCTAATTCAAATGTTGTATTTCAGTCTAAAGTGATCTCACCTCAGTTAGTTATGCCTAATATTGACCTGAACTCTGATGGGGAATGTGATTTGGAGACACTAAATAATCAGGTAGCCCTCATGTCAAAACAATTTAAGAAAATTTTAAAGTTTAGAAACAAGACTGCTTCTAAACAAGGAAAGGTTGAATATCCTAACCACTCCAATAACAAACCTCATGACAGATATTATGACAAAAATAATACTAAGACCAATCACAAACCTCAAAGAGACCTTAACAACACCCCGTGTTTTAGATGTGGAAAAATGGGTCACTTAGCTATAAGTTGTATGGTTAAATTGAATAACACTGCTAGAGCATATATCAGTAAGACTTGGGATAATTTAAGTGATTCTGGAGAAGATGAGACTAAATTTTCCAACACTTTTGACCCTTGCATGCCCTTTTTTGCTAAAATAGTTTATTATGATGATATGTCTGCTATTAATGTTGAATTTGATGCTATTATGCCTGATGATGTTATGTCCCATGATGTCTTGCCTACTTTCGTTTTATATGCTCTTTGCTAGGATAATATTAATACAACTGATACTTCTAGTAGTACCTCTACGATGATGTGTGTGAGTAAAAATGAATGCATGTATGACTAATTGAATGTGTGTGTGAGTATAATAAATAAAACATTAGGGGATAACTCACACACTGTACTTAATGAGTCTGATAATGATGATCTCCCTGACATTAACACACTTTATACTAGGACTCTTAGGAACAACACCAAACTAGAGAAAACAGTCCAGAACCTAACTGAGAAAATAAAAGCCTCGAGCCTAATGGTAAAATAGAATGCACGGGACTATACTAATTAATGTTTGGCATATGAAACCAAAACTAAGATTTTGTTGAAAAAATTAAAGAACTTTCTGAATCAAATTAGAGAACGTGTCCTCACAGATTCTCGCATGGACAAAGGCAATCTGGTCGGCTCAAGCCAACCACATGACGACCCTCCACTTTAGTACAAGCAGATTAAAATACTCCATCCACTCACTATGCATCAGAACCTAGAGCTTATGCATGAAGTCTTGGGGGATTATTATTACACCCTTTTAGTCACAACCTACCTAAAGTCCAAAATATTACCGAATGTGGATCCACAATGTGCTCTGCATCACCTAGAGGATGAGGTCGGCTCGGATCCTGATCTACACGGATACCATATGGACAGTTGCCACACATAGCAGGGATTATTGCTCATATCATGCGCGTGTGTTCTCATATGCACACTATAGTTTTCTCACCATTCATATGGGATAAGGGAATGTGATTGTTACAAGAGCGTGATCTGCACGCCCTTTAGAGACGTTAGCATGTGATCCAAGAGAATAAGTTTGTTATTCAATCAATTAGCACATGTATGCAGGTGTAACTTTTGACCTATAAAGGCAATACGTTTATCCTAAAAAATATTCCCTAGGAATGACCTGTAAATAGGGAACGTGTCCACCTAGAAAACGGATCTGATCTCATCTCCCCGATTATTATGCTGTCAATGCAACCCTAAATTGTATCCTCAATAAGAGTGCAAAGGGATAAACACTCCGTGGATGTAGGTTTCCATCTTGGGCCGAATCACGTAAAAATATATGTTATTCTCATTATCTCTCATCCTCATTCTCCATTATTATTTATAAGTTCATCAATTTTTCTATTATTTTCTATCTCCATTTTAGGACGATAATATTGTTGTTATATATTTAATTGATTTTAAACTAATAAGTTTTACTAACAAAATATCACTGTGTGAATAGAAAGAGATTGATGGGAATGGAGTTATAGACTATGGATAGTTTATCACATTAATTATCAGGATGGAGAACATCATGCATTTGCACAAAGAATTTATGTTTTATGACAAAGATGGAAATGAATATATTAAGCTCGAAGTGCTACAAAAAGTCATAGTAAATGAATTGACCTTCCTCTACCTCAGCCTCTATCCTTCGCAAGAGCAGACACACACTCAACATCATTTCGTGTAATAAGGTGAATCTTAACAAGTGTGTCCTTGGTTGCTGGCCCTATGGCCTGAAAAATAACCTCTTTATGTGAAATAACAAGAGTCGACTTGTCCAAAGTGTATTCTATATATCGATTCATCATAGTCGTCGATTGTAGGGGTCGTGAAATGACTCTTGTGACTAATTAGATGTTCGAGTCGATTGAGGTGAGGTGATGAACAAGTAATCTACAAAAATCTCAAGGATCTTGCGACTCCATACGTGAGTAATATGATTACGAGGTAGTCCCAATAGTATGCTCGAATGATGGAGTGGCAATATGGCACCAAAGGTGCTGGAATTTCTAAAAGGAGAGTCCTCTCTCAAAGTCGTGTGTGGGGAATCCAAAATATCCTCAGGTAATTAGAAAGTGCTAGAAAGTCACCATTGTGGGTGGTTGTACGTCCACAACCATTGATGGCTCAATTCGATGGCATGTATGATGTCGTGGTCCTTGCTTGCCTCGATAAGGGTGTGCTCTAGGTACCCTATGAACACCCCTCCCACTAAGAACTAGTTCCTGCTCGAGTACATGTGGTTGCACGACTTCCTTTACTCTTCTAACCTCACGGGCTACAACTAATCTTATACTGCACATCCCTATGATCTCTAATAAGGCATCCCTTGAGTAAGCGGGGTCTAACAATCCAATGTTAGAATGCACGTGTATATCAATCAACCATTGTATCTACAACAACACAAGGAATTATACGCTAGTGAGAGTTTAGAGAATTAATTATAGTTAAATAATACGTATTAATGAAGTAAATAAGAGAGTGCACCATGTGGGGATGGCAAAGTCAACCTAAATTTGGCTAATGAATCGACAGGTAAAGTGTTGATACCACAACATGTAGGGTTAATCGACATACATGTTACCCATATATGGCTCACCATCGAATATAGTATGTCTCAAATTCTCCCATATCTCGATGTACTTCACGTGAAATATAGATAAATCGGTATTAGCTCATCCACGCATATCCGACCGATGCAACTCCTCACTGTGTCGCATGCAACGAGAACATGTTATCGTATATCAAACTTCCAGAGGCACCAATTGTACCACTCTAAGACCTCAAATTCAATGATGGGTATCTTGTCCCCCTATGTATCACACCTGATATAGCATCGGTGTAGTAGCTCTGCCACGACGTCCTCTGTATATGAGTGTCATATCATTTGCGATTAGGATATAGAAATGACATCATATTCTATATAACTAAGAGGGTATATAAATGCCAAGATATATGAGTTGGCAATTAAATATGTAGTCGGTACATGTGTTGGTGCTTCTCACCTAGATAACGGGGTACAACATATACAAAATAAAAATATCTCAATATTACGTTGGTCTAAAAGAAACTATGGAATAAATTTTAGATTTCTAAGATTTTTTTAGAGAAAGAGAGTACGCCTAATAGAATTTTATTAGATATTAGAGATATCTGCTCTCTCTAGAGGTTTACATAAAGAAAGAACATGGACTAAGAATGGATAAAACCTAATAGTTTGATATGCTGAGAAATAGGTTCTCTTCAAAATATTCACGAGTTTTTCTTCGAACGATGTGACTAATAGTCGTGCCTAGTGGAAAATTAGAACATTTTCATACCTTATTATTTTTCTGATGCATTGGAAGTCCAAAACTACCAAAAGCACATCGTTGGGAAGACTATGGAGGGCCCAAACCTAATAGTTTGAACTGTCAAGAAGTAAGTCATCTTTAAACGAAAAGACTATGTTATTTACTATTAACCAATATAATGTAAGGGAGGATCAATGCATCTAACTTGATACACAACTGGTATAAAATATGTGTTAAATTACCTTTATTCGAGAGATCCGGGAGGTAGTGCACCGTTGCTCTCACCCATACTAGCCACAACGGGATCCCGTAATACTCGTTCGGGTCACACGTGAGATAGACGCTCGTATTACCATAGTTATGGATATATGTTAAAGAAAATCCATTTATAATATGTATTACATATGAAACTATAAAGGACATAACAAAGGCAGCTTAAATTTACCTGAAGTAGTACCCATGGCCCAACTATATCTATATCTTTAACATCATGAAGTGTAGCTTAAGATGACTTGTGGTACAACATCGCGAGAACAACACCTTCCCAGTTATAATCCATAGTCCATCATAAAAATTGGAGGAATTAGAGGTATCATAACTTCACGCGTGTATCAAATTTATGGGATACAGTGTGTCGCCAATCATATGCAAGACATACATGCGTGTATATATAGCAAGGGCGGTTCCATCAACATTATATGGTAAAACCCCAATTCAGTCAATTAGACAGTTCACCCTTAGTCGGGCACCAATACCAAACTCTGAATTATCTGGGCTAGCTTCAACGTACACATGGGATAAATCTCACAAATTATTATGCCCATATGGTGTGCCATTTTCGGTAATAGGAAGGTTGCCAACATATAATCCTAACATGACCTCAACATCCTGCATTGTGATGTTAAACTCCCCCATAGATAAATAAAATGGGTGAGTATATGACCACTATCGCTGAGCTAGGGCAGTGATGAAATCCCTATGTAGTGTAATGTATTAAATCTGATGTGGTCGTAAAAGTCGACATCTGTAAGCAATGTCACCAATTGGAATAAATGTGCCCTTTTGCGTAAATGAGTAGAGTCACCATGTGTAATACCCCGTAATTTTATTGATTTTTATTTAAGGGATTAATTAAATTAAATGAGAATTAATTGGAAATTAATCCGGGTATAAATACTAACGAGATGTGAGTTGGTATTTGATTATGATGTTAAAATTTATTATTTCCAAGTATGTATGGTAATACATGAGTATTGATGATATTTAAATTGTCACGAGGTAGCTATACGGCAATTTGGAAAATTTAATTGGGACGTGCATGTCAGTCGCGTCAGGAACGCAATTAATTGAATTAAAAAGTGAATTTTATTTTTATCAACCGAATGGTCATTTTGACTGCGCCAGCGTGTTCGGAAGGGTCGAAATAGTCAGAAAACACTAGACGGGGGTTTAGTTTGGGTCCCGGTGCATTTTTAGGCCATACCGGCAACCCAAAAGGGTAGTTTGGTAATTTTAAAAATAGGGAAGTTAAAACCCACGAATTTGAGAGGTTATTTTTATATTAGAAAAGAACCCACTAAGCCATTATCAGCATTTGGAAAGTTAGAGGGATATGGGAGTTATAGGAAGAGTTGGAAGAAGTTCCAAAAAGGAAACCCTAGCTACCATCACTATCTTTGGAAGAAATTGGTAGAGAGAGGGAGGAGAATCAACATTCAATCCTTCAACATCAAATTAGAACATCTAAGGCAAGTGGTTTAATTACATTAATTTCAAGAGAATGTTTCTTCCATGCTTAGAATTGAATATTTGTTTTATATTGGAAGTTTGATGAAAACCCATGAAATTGGAGGTAGAATTCATAATATGATATAGGGATTGCATGTAGAATGTTATTGGATGAATTTCATATCCAAAATATATCTTATGATGGTTTAAAAATGGATTTATGAGGAAGTGATTGTAGACATTAAAATTTTGGCTTCATGTTTATAGGGTTTGAGACAAGATTTGAGAAGTTTGATGATTTCATGTTAATTTAGGAAGAATTAACACCAAATATATGTTAAATAGTGACTTAGGATAACTTAGAGTAGTTTATTCACGTTAAAACTCATTTGGGATGATCTTAGTATGGATTTAAGGGAGAGAAATTGAAGAAAAACGAATTGGGGAAATTTCTGGGCGAAAACTGTAATCTCGTTAGAAGACCTGCCCAGGTCATTCGAACGACCTCGTTCGAACGAGCTTCTAACTAGATGACAGTATCCCTTCTAATGAGTTGGTAGTTCATTCGAATCCTTTCGTTCGAACGACACTCGTTCGAACGACCTCATTCGAACAAGACTTCAAACGAGTTGACAGAATGGCCTTTTTGGCCTGATTCATTTCAAACGTTCCGTAGACTTATTTAATTGGAGTATTAACCTTCCCTTATTGATTAGTGGGTATAATTGTGAGAATTGGGGTACGTTGAGGAGTAGAACTTAGAACCTTATAATAAAATCGGATGACAATTGTGGAGTAGGAAACGAGTACCTAATTATGACGTGAGAAGGGTTGATAACGTTAATATACGAATTTCAGGGACTTGTGATCGTATAACATTAAATGACGGTATAAGAATGAGAAGTATACCTATATTAATAATACGAGATATCTAAGATATGAGAATGCTTAGTATATGTGGTTTTATGTGTATAACAGACCTACCATACTTGCTATCATGGGAGGTCTGCGTTCGATTAGGGCCATCTAATCTTTGTGTGCCTACGGGGGGATTTAGATTGGTACCTCGAGGGCATAGGTCAGAGAAGGACTTATTGAGAGGTTAATAAGTCTACTGATCATGGGATCGTAGGTATGTGCGTGACCCATGTGATGTGAACTATGTTCGCCTCCATTTTGTGTGATTGTTGTTATGTGAAAATGATTCCTGAGAGATTCGGAATGCGTGGTCTTTATGTACATGATGTACCGGGATTGGATAGCAGAGTATGTGTGCACCACAGCTTTGTCTCAGGGTGCTAGTAATGTATATTTATGATGAGAATAATATACTATTAATTGAAATGAACCGTCATGTTTAATTGTGAGTATAATTATAGCAACGTTTGGTAAAGATAAAATAGATGATCTCTAGTAATTAGTATTACTAATAATGGGAAACCGAGAATAAATGTAAAGCTCTCTATTTAAATGAAGATGTCGGAATTAAAGCGGGAATCGTATAGTAATGTTAGAATTTATTTTGGACTAGTTAGATATGGGAATAACTAGAATGGGTGTGGGTACGTTAGGAGTGCACAAATAGTCGAGAGGTGAGTATTTCATTTGAGAGCACGTCCTAACATGTATTTTGCATTCATTGTTTTATTGTCATTAAAACATTTACTATATTTTAAACTGTTTTCCACAATCGGGCTCTGACCCGTTTGCTTTCAAATATATATTCTTGTAAAAACCTTTTAGGTGCCCAGCCACAAGAACACCATGCATAGGAGTTCCATTCAGGTGACGTACTGTAGCTGCTATGGAAGTTACAGGACCTTAACAGTAGACACCTCCACTTTCAATCTTGACTCTATTAGTAGATTTCCTCATCAGTTGGGCATGTCGCCCCATTTCTTTTAGAAACATCTTATCTATTCAGTTTATTTCAGATCTCGGGTTGTAATTAATTATGATTCAAACTTAGTATTTGTTATTCCTGCATTTGTTTTGTTGTGAGGAGTATTCTTACAGACTCATTATTATGGTATGGTTTTACTATTGTCATTTCATTTTGGTGGTTATGTTAGCATTTCTTATCTACTTGCATGTTAATCAGATTTAATTAAAAATTGGCAACTGACTTTTTAAATATTAGGTGGCTAGTAATTGTTAAAAAGTTTTCGATAGTGATGCTATGAACTGAACCAACTTGGCATTTTGTATTAATTAAATAAAGGAGTAGCTACCCGGTATTTAATTAGTCGGGGTGTCACACCATGGTGTCATGTTAGTACGTATGTTTCCCATCCTTATAAGGTGGCATCCAAACTGTGGTGTTATCATAGGCTCAATACAAAAGTGATGCCAGGGCTAGGTCGTATCCAATTGTGGGTATGAGGTATATCTATACCCTTGGCAATATAAATGTAAATTAAATGAACCAAACACTTCAATAAATACAAAAGTAGGAGATATTCCTAAAAATTAAATTAAGATATGCAATGATGTATAAAAGTGTGCAATACGGTGAAGTCTTAATATTCCATATCAAAAAATGAACTTACTTATAACGATGATGTTGCTATACCGATGAGATTTTAACGTGTAACAGATGTTGGGGGATATTATATATCATTTTCTGTAAGAATACCATGCATCTTTTGTGTGTGTGACACGGCTGGCGGTAATAGCTGCAATGAATTGGTCTCCTTTGTACAAGATCCATCTCATTTTTGCGACGAGTGGAGACGATCCTTCCAACATCACGTCTTAGATTCGAGTTAGGTATCGACTCGGTAAGATATATCAAATGTCATTAAGCTACGTGGTTAAAGGGATATAATTGGGGTATGCATGTTTTAATATGGTTGCTTATTGTGAAGTACTCACTAACATATCGCGTGTGATTGATACTTAGTTTGGCACGTGTTGCAATCACAAGGGAGCAAGTCATATTAAAAATATTGCATTTACCACATTCACACTTTCCTTCCAATATGTGTACACCGTATGCATTTACATTCTCGTGTTACCACCTGTACTTAACCCTCATCACGGTTGAATGCCCGATATGTATGACTTCTCATGGTGATAATTTGTTTATGAGAACGCACTTTAAGTCTCTTTAGTGTGTGCTTTGGGTAAAAATAACTTTTTAAATTTTAATCAATCCACTTTTATCTTGTTAAACAATAAACACGCATATTAGTGATTTAATCCATTAAATAAATAAAGCATGCAGGTAAAAGAAACAAATTTCGAAACAAAATCCTTGTTGAGCAAAAACCTTTTACTTCACTAATAATTTGCAATACAACTTACAATATTACCAGCAAAATCTGCAATGAATATCCGCATATACCCACAAGGCCGTAACCTAACTCAGCAATGGACTCCGGTAACAAATCCACAAGACAATAAGGACACCCGCAAGTACTCCCAATGACCGCAATCGTAGTCAAACCAGCACCTCCCTCAAGCGGTACCCAGATCACCCTTAGAATTACCCTCTCTACAAGAGCGAACTTCAACAAGATTGTATAAAAATATTATAATGTTTTATGAATTGAAAAACAAGGTTTCAAACCTTAAAGGAGAAGACTGAATGTTTTTGCAGATTGCAGTTTTCGTAGAGCGGTAAAACTCGGGTCTCCTCTAAGAAAAAGTCTCGTTTAACGAGCTATTTATAAAAAACTTGAGTCGGTGCAGTCGCTCAAATGAGAAATGATGTCGTTTGAACGACATCGCGTGACATGACGTTATCGTTTGAATGACAGACAGTTGTCCCCCGAATGACCAGAGTGTCAAAAATTATTTTTTAATAAACCCCGCCTCAACACTTAGAAAAAACTATTTTGACGAAAACAATGCCTCTGGTGTTTAAAACAAGTTTAGAAAAATAATCCCAACACTTATAATGAACCGTCAAGGGACGTAAATCAAAAAAGATTTAACTAATCCAAGAAATAACATCGGATACCAATATGATATATAAATTGTTAAGCATGTGATATGAATAGAGACTGCAATAAGATGGATACCAAGTATGAATTATAGCATGTATGGATTAGAAATCAAGGCAAAGACTAAACAAAAATATCAAATATATGTATACATAATATATACCAAAGAGACTCAAGTACACATATATAGATTTAAACATACAAATGACACATACAAAATATAATAGAAGTCTTTCACACTCGTATGGCAAAAATGTGTCATATGAAAACAAAAGTGTTGGGGTGTGAACTAGTAATGCTTAAATTTAGACCCAATCACTTAAAACATGTTCACGGAGTTCTCAATTGATTGCAAACTTCATCAAATTTGAATATAACCTCATGTGACAATATAGAATTGAACGCAATGAACAAACATACACAATGCATACAAGCCTTGCATGTTGATGATTCTACAAACCAATAGAGTCATGACATTGAAAGTACAACTAGGATAAACGGACATTGTGCAAACCGTTGATATACCATCCAATCTCCCTGAAGAAGCACATATATATTCTTTTTATATTGAATGAATATATCAATTAAACATAGGCCTTGGTAATTATTTTTCTTTTAGTGGCATTTTTCTGTTTTTAGGCCTTTGGACCACGTATTTCTTTTAGGTCCATTTCAAAAGGTGGCTTACAATCGCAAAGGATAACTAAGTCCTTTCGGATCCCTTTCTCGTGCACATTTATATATATCATGTTTTCATTTTTCACACAAATCTCACCTGCAACGGATTTTGACATGCACTAGTCCTCCTAGGTCACAAATATGTAGATGACAAGATTGGTAGGAGAACACCTCACAAAGCTCAAATATAACATGCGAAATTAAAATTTCAAAAGAGATCATGCATGTGTGAATAGAGGCATATAAAAATAGAATCCATTTAAACAACACAAAATCCAACTACTCCGTGTAAGCATGGTAAAGAACATTTTAAGGATTGACAATCAAAACCAAAAGTTCAAAGGAGGGATTCAAACACACGTATATGTCACTTAAAGTGTGTCAAACCAAAATACATACAAAATAAAATCTTTTTGAGTTTTTGACATTTATAACCAAAAATAAAAATATATACTCAAAAGACAAAACAAAAATCATTTGAATTTTTCATTAAGCTTAAATTATCAAGAGATAAAAACTTCAAATGATAAAAAAAAATCATTATTCTAGCATGTGATATGATATAAAGTAAGGACTAGAAAATGATTAAACAAGCATACATTTAGCATGTGAATATAGCATGAAGTACAAAAGCTAAAGTATGCAAGCACTAACACATTCATCCTTTAGATTTAGCAAGGGAGGAAGCATGTGAAAGTAAATGAGAATAAAAAACCCTATTTTGCAAGGCAACCAAGTCGGATTTCCTAACCCAAATTAATGAAGAATGACTATCTTAGTGTGTTGGAATTTTAAATACCTTGGTTGCTTTACGTTGGGATTTTCTAGGAATTCGTTTAAGATCAAAACAGAATTTCTTAAGATGACCTTTTCGACCACAAAATGTACAAGTAAAAACATGTCAAAAAGATTTACCTAAGGAGTGATCTCTAAAAACGTTCCTAGTAGATTCTCCTAAAACATTGGTTTTGGCGTTATGAGCAAATTCATTACAAGTATTGAAGCCTAAACCACAAGTGTCATTTTTAATTTGGACCGTTCCTAATATTTTATCTAATTTTTTCGAACGACACTCCAAATCAAATTTGACATTCCTAGCGTCTTTTAATTTATTTTGCAATTCTAAAATGTTAGACTCTATTAAAACATTTAGCTCTTTAAAAGCAAGAAGCTCCTTTTTCAAGGATTCCATTAAACCCCTAAGGCTATCTCTCTCGCCTTCTATATATCAAGCTTCTCTAGAAGAGATTTCTCTCGTGTCCTAAGGTCTTCAACCAACATACTATTATCAACGACCTTGACACGTTCTTTCAAACTAGCTTCTAACTTCAAGTTAGCTCTTTTCAATTTAATAGATTCTTTATAAAGTTCTTGAAAAGCATTTTGAAGTTCACTCACATTAACCTCTTCTTCATTTTCACTCTCTCTTTCTTCTCCACTCTCACTATCATAAAAAATAAGAGAATCATAAACTATGACCTTGGAAGTGTCATGTGTTAAAGTTTCATCAATCGATGAGTTCTCACTATCACTCACATGACTAGCCATAAAAGCCACAAAATTAGGTTTAGTGGGGGAATCGGGTCCCTCTTCCTTATCACTGTCACTAAGGGTCGTAGTATATGCAATGGGTCGTTTACCCTCTTTCCTTAGTTTAGTGGGGCACTCAGAAGCCCTATGGCCATAACCCTCACAACCAAAACACCTATTAGACTCGTCCCTATTTAGTTGTTCATTAATAGGTTTAGGGATCTTCTCGACTTTGTCATGCTTAGAAGTTTCAAATTTCTTAAAATCATTTTTGAATTTATCTTTGTTAAATTTAAGAAATTTTCTAAATTTTCGAGCAAACAAAGCCATGTCTTCTGAGTCACTGTCACTATCACTCTCGCTCTCTACTACTTGTTTGACCTCTTTTCGGGCTTTTAAAGCAACCCCCTTTTCTATTTTCTTTTCAGTTTTAGAGGGAAACATGTCTAGTTCATAGGTTTGTAAATCACCTACAAGCTCTTCTAATTTCGTAGAGGCTAAAGTTGGTAAAGAATTTAAAACGGTCACTTTTGGAATAAATCTATCGGGTAGGGACCTTAAAATTTTCTTTACAACTCGGTTGTCGGGTATTTTCTCACCCAAATTAAAAGATGAATTGACAATATCGGAAAGTCTAGCATAAAATTCATCAAAAGTTTCATTATCGTTCATTTTGATAGTTTGTGGTAAGTTTTTGGAGTTTGGAAGCTTTAACGACACTAGTTCCTTCATGAGTTAGTTGTAAAATATCCCAAGAGTCTTTAGCGATTTCACACGTCATAATACGTCGAAATTCATCCGGTGTGATAGCGCTAAACAAGGAATTCAAACCACGAGAATTAAAATTAGAAAGTTTAAACTCATTCTCAGTCCATCTATCGGCCGGTTTGGGAACACGTTCATTTTCAACTAAGTGAGTTGGTGGGGACCACTCGTTAACAACAGACATCCAAACTCTCTCGTCGATAGATTTTAGTGCCGATTTCATTTGCGCTTTCCAGTACGCGTACTTTGAACCATCGAAAATAGGAAATTTTGAAAATGGGGAAAATTCCATTTTAGCCAAAAATATTTAAAAGATCTTAACGAAGTAATTTATCATTTTTGGCTCTGATACCAATTTGAAGGAGTGTGGAGCCCCCGATTTTTAATTTCTTACTTTAAAAATATAATATATGTCATTTTTATGAAATAGATGCGAAAGCGATGTGATGGTTCAATCTAAACAAACAAATAGATTTTAATTTCTATTTGAAATTAAAATTCAACCAAGTGAAATTAACTTAAACACACACACTAATTTCAATTTCACTTAACCACAATTAATTATTCCAAGTCCTAAAATTTGCCTAAGTCATATTTATCAATATTACCAAATTAGGCCAAACCAGTTTTAATCAATAGACTTGAATTAAATAAACTTTACCCAATATTTAATTATGCACCAAATTAAATTGAGTGTGACAATTAAAACCAATTTTATCTTGAATTATCCTAAGCATGAGTTCTAAGTCATTGTACAAGATAAAATAAATCAATCACACTACGCCGCGATGTACGAGGAAAAACCCACAACGGGAAACAACCTCGGACGACCCTAGCCTAAAATCCACTAAGTATGGAATTTACAATTACAAGACAAAAGACTTACATCACACGACTCGATCCCTCTCAAGCCTCGACGCTCCTTCTTGCAAACACCTCCACTTAGCAAATAACCCCAAAGCTCCACCAGGGTCTCGGAATCCACCAATCGGACTTTATGTAGTCACCGTCACCCGAACTAGGAGCCTTTCTCCAAGTGGATAAATCACGAAAAACTCTTCTTCTTTGTGGGATTTGGAAGCAAACCCAAACTTCTCTTCTTCAATGGTGTAGAGAAAATCGGTGCCAAAACTCCAAGCAAGATGTATATATATATATATATGAACTTGGATAAACACAACTATGGGTGTAAACAAGAGTGATAAATTATTTTCTCCTTGAAAATTAACACTCAAAACCAATGAACTTTTTCCAAAAACAATTTTGCTCTCAAACACTCTCTAGAGGTTGGTAGGATATGAAAAAGTTAACTTAGAAAAAGTTATTCCCGCACATAGATATTCAGCAAAAAGTAGTGCGGTAAAACCAAGTGGAAAAGTGGGCAAAAATGCTTAAAACTGCCAAAAACCTGTTCTCGCCAAATCTCGTTCGAACGACATTTCGTTCGAACGACATTCTCGTTGGAACGAGTTTTCTAACGAAGTTCCAATATGAACTCGTTAGAAGCTCGTTGGAAATCTTGTCAGAACGACCATCTCGTTCGAATGACATTTCGAATGAAGTTCCAGTATGCCACAATGGGAAGTCGTTGGCAATCTCGTTCGAACGACTTGTGGTTTGAACGACAATCTCATTTGAACGACACTTCAAACGAACTCACAAATTGTTCAAAAAATTCTTTTTAAGCCCAGAAACTTTATATACTTTTTATAAAAGTTTTAATAGAAAACATCTGAAAAACAAAATACAATTTTGAAACCTAACACCCAATATAAACTGTTCCAAGCTCCTATATATGTGTGTGATGCATTCATACCTTGGGAGGATGGAACCACTGTTGATGACGTTGATACGAGGCACATAAACCACGACATTTTGATTAAACTTTATACACTTGGCCGCTACGTCTTCAACAAACACGTCATAGGCTTGAAAGATGATCAATATACTCTATCCTATGACTCAAACGTTTTTGTCCGGAATTGAGCCAAAACTACAAAGGACTCAATTGGAAATTTGTGTCCTTACACTTACCTTACCCAAAACAACATATATGAAATAATATAGATTAATCAAGAATCATACACAAATAATATATTAATGAAATCCACAAAGTTTCAATTAGAGAGAGGATGTATACCTGATTGTTTTAATCTAAAAAAAACATAAAACCAAAACACAAATAAAAAATTAGATTTGCAAAAGGCTAATTTGAACAATAAACACACAGTTCCAATCAGAGACATAATGTATACCTGATTAGATATGAAAAAAATTAGATATGCAAAAACAAACTAATTATATCTAGAAAACATAAACAAAAATTTGTCAAAAAACATTGAACTAAACCCATCATCTCCTTAAAAAATGAACCAAACCCTGAGCATCCTTCAAAAATGGAATCAACCCAACACTAACATCACCAACCGTTTTTCGTAAAGTCAGACACCATGAGAGCCCAAGTTACGTATTTAAACCTCAAATTTCAACACCATTAAAGCCAACACTCATTCTTAGAACCTTATTCTAGAAATCTTAAAACCCCAATACACACGCACACACATAGGGAGAGAGAAAGAGTACCATATTCTCATTCCAGAATAATCATGATGTCTGAAGAGAGAGTGGAAGTTTCGTTGGTAATTGTTGATACCAAATTTAGCCTGCTGACATGGCTCAATTAAGTAAAGACATGTGGCAATCTACCTGGCAATAGTAAAGGTTTTCGACTAACTCAAATAATCCGACTTACAAGAATCCTCTGAGGAACTCTACTACTCCGAGGAACTCCATTGCATCGAGTTACTCAGGCGGTCCGAGCTGCATCTCGTACAAAGCATTAATAGCTGGAAAATCAATAGATAGACTGCGCATTAAATACATACATATGTATACGCTTAAGGGGCATTAATGATTTACCCTTTCACATGTACAGCCTAGAGGCTATAAATACGCTGTATCATCCCCATTGTTAGGGGACCGGAATTTCTTGATAAAACTGGTAATCAAGAATTCCCAAACACTCAGCAATAACAGAAACAGTGGACGTAGGCCATTCTTATAAGGCTGAACCACTTTAAAAATTCTTTATCTCATTTAAATTTATTTGTGATTAAAAAATTAGATACAATCTAATTTTTTACATCAACAGATTGGCATCGTCTGTGGGAAACGACTGTTAATATCATTTTTCACCAAAAATAATTCATCACCAATGGCTGATAATCCTGAATCCAGCAATCGAAATGCTGGAAATCCTCCAAATCCATCTGCTCCTTCAAACATTCCAGATCTGGCTGGAATAATGACAAATTTGGCCCAGGGCCAGACCGCCATGCAAGAAACTATGCGGCAACTCATAAAAGCTCTTCATGGCGGTGCACCTGCCCATTCAGGACAGCGAAGTGTTCAAAGACAAACCCATTCTTCACGAACCAGGCGTACTGATTCATATCATAATGAGGAATCTGATTATTTCTCCTATCAACCCGGATGAACTTCATCAGTGCGGGCTACAGATACTGAACAACATATCACTCTCTCTCCAGAGAGAACCAGCGCTCTGGAAAGATTAAGCAGGTTGTCTACTTTCAGTCGATTAGGCCCTAGGAGGAATAAAAGTCCACCTAAGGCCATGTCAAGGAGTTTTCGATAACCATCAGATCTAAGAGAAGGGTTAGCACAATCGCGACCAGCTGCTCGTCAAGATAGATCCCAGGAAGCTACATCAACTCGATCAATTGCTCGAACCAATAGGCCCGAGGAAGGAAATAACGCGTGGAAAGGCTCTATTCAGAGACTGGAAGATAGATTGGGAGAAATAGCTAAGGTGAAGAACCCTCTACAATGAAATTTTGTTCAAGGGACACCTTTTGTCCAGGCCATTGTGGATTTTCCCACACTGTTAAAGTTCAAAGCACCCGTTGTGACCCCCAAATATGATGGAAAGACAAATCATGTTCTTCACATAGAGCAGTATCAAGCTGCAGCCGACAACTATGCTGTCCCCGACGAGATGAGGTGTAGAGCATTCTCGGGAACTCTTACTGGATATGCTCAGATATTGTACAATAATCTTCCTCGGGGTAATATTTCAACTTTCTTTCAACTGGCCGAGTTATTCATTAGGAATTTCTATTTTGGAGCAAAGCCAATAAAATGAGTAGCGCATTTGTTAAGCGTTAGACAAAAAGCTGGTGAGAGTACTAGAGATTATATAACTCGTTTTAATAACGAGAAACTCGAAGTCATAGATTATGAAGAAAAGACAGCGATCACCGCCTTGATGAGTGGGTTGTTACCTAACAAGCTATATTACACTTTGGCTAAAGATCCACCCACAACCATGTCAGAACTGATGGCAAAAGCGGCCAAAATCATGAATGCCGAGGAGGCTATGGTTGCGAAGAAGAATATGGATAAAGAAACCAAAGTGGAAGTTGACAAAACCAAGAAGAAAGAGCATAAGAACAATGGTGGTGATAAACAATCCAAAAATAGGTCGTCATGGGAAGTATTGAAGAAATTTGATAATTATACTCCTTTGAATATGGGAATCAACCACGTCCTGGAAGAAATCAAGAATAACGAGGAGTTAAAATGGCCAAAGAAGATGAAGGCAGACCCTAACAGGAGGAATAAGGAAAAATATTACGAGTTTCACAAAGATCATGGCCATATGACTAAAAATTGCATAGCTCTTCAGAACGAGATAGAAACACTCATCAGATGAGGAAAATTGACAAAGTATGTTGATCGAAGAAATGAAAGAAGAAATGACGACCGGACAATAGAGAGGTCTAAATCTCCTCATCGAGCAGAAGAAAACAGGAAAAGAGATCATGAAGATGATGCAGAAGACGATCTCGATCTTTCGAAAAGACCAAGGCAACCAGAACACGAGGTATTTTCAATACGTTTTGGGTCATTTGACTATAATGTTATTACAGGTGGAGATGAAGGAGGAGGAGATCTTACTACAGAAAGAAAGGCTTACCTCTGTGAGGATCAAGCTTGTTCATATATTCAAAGAATAAATTTAGCCGAGGAAGATCTCCCAAGAATGGTAAACAAAGAGAAGTTGGTCATTGGTTTTTCAAAGAACGACCTCGCAGGTGTCCTATATCCTCATGATGACCCATTGGTGATCAAAATGAGAATGAAAGAAGTGATGATTTCAAGAGTTTTGGTAGATAATGGTAGCTCGGCAGATATCATGTTCTACTCGTGTTTCAATAGTCTAAATCTAAAGCTGTCTCAATTGGAGCCTTATCATAGACCACTCCTCGGTTTTGCTGGAGAGAAAGTTTTTCCACTTGGGACGATCAAGTTGGATATATTCATTGGCACATGTCCTGCTTGTCGAATAGAAAGAATACTCTTCTTCGTGATGGATAAGAATGTTCAGTCAACCTATAACATCATAATGGGAAGGGTCGGATTAAAGAAGTTCGAAGCAGTCCCATCTACAGTACATCAGTGTCTAAAATTTCCAACAAATTTTGGAGTAGGAGTTGTAAAGGGCGATCAAAAGGTAGCTCGGGAATGCTATTACTCATTTGCCGATCAAGAGGAGTTGGAGGAATCGAGGAAAAAGACTACTACCTATCAAGTGGATGAAGGTACAGAAATTGAAACACTGGATCTTAGAGATGAATCTCAACTTGTAAAAGGTCAGGTGGTAGAAGCTACAGAAAATGTCATTCTGGACGACGAGCGCCCTGAACGAACAACACAAATAGGATCGTCGTTGGATGCTTCACTTAAACAGGAATTGATAACTTTTCTAAGAAGTAGAAAGAAAACTTTTCCATGGAGTCATGAAGATATGCCTAGAATAGACCCAAATTTCATATGTCACAAGCTCAACGTGAATAAGGAGATCAAGCCGGTAAAACAGAGAAGAAGAGTATCCAGTCCCGAGAAGAATCAAGCTATACAAGAGGAGGTCAAGAAGCTACAGAAAGCTCGATTCATCGAAGATGTTAAATATCCGGACTGTTTAGCAAATGTCGTGATGGTAAAGAAGAAAACAACAAATGGAGGATGTGTGTTGATTTCACCGATCTCAACAAAGCATGCCCAAAGGATCAATTTCCATTGCCCCGAATTGACCAACTGGTGGATGCTACCTCGGGACATGAGCTGCTCAGCTTCATGGATGCTTATTCTGGTTATAATCAGATCAAAATGAAACCTGAAGACAGGGAGAGTACTTCTTTCATTACCCCTAGGGGAACTTATTGTTATAATGTTATGCCTTTTGGCTTGAAAAACGCAGGTGCGACATATCAGCGGCTGATGAATAAGGTCTTTGCCGAACAAATTAGTAGCGACATGGAAGTCTATGTCGATGACATGCTGACAAAGAAAAAGAAAGCTGCCGATCATCTAGTTGACTTAGGTCAGACCTTTGATCAACTGGACAAATACCAAATGAAGCTGAACCCGACGAAGTGCATCTTTGGAGTACGAGAAGGCATGTTTCTCGGGTATATTGTCAATCAACGAGGCATTGAAGCAAATCCAGAAAAGATCAAAGCTCTATTAGGGTTGCGATCTCCAACAATGAAGAAAGAAGTGAAAAGTCTTACAGGACGAGTAGCAGCACTCAACAGATTTGTATCGCGAGCAACTGATAGATGTCTCCAATTCTTCAAAACACTCCGAAAATTTTTTGAGTGGAATGACGAATGTGAGAAGGCCTTTTAAGACTTGAAGAAGTATTTGGGAGCACCTCCGCTGTTGTCCAGGCCAGTGATGGGAGAAAAATTATATTTGTATCTGGCAGTATCAGAGAATGAAGTTAGCTCGACATTGATCAGAATGGAGAATGGAGTGCAAAAGCCAATTTATTACACAAGTAAGGCCTTCCAAGGAGCAGAGATCAGGTATCCAAAGCTGGAAAAATTGGCATTGGCGCTGATTGAAGCGAGTAGGAGAATGAGGCCATATTTCCAGGACCATACCATAGTCGTATATACTGACATGCCATTGAGATAGGCCCTTCATAAACCAAAAAAATCAAAAAGATTGATGTACTGGGCAATAGAGCTCGGTGAATATGATATAATTTATGAACCCAGGTCATCGCTTAAAGGGCAAGCATTAGCAGATTTTATAGCAGAGTTCACCTATCCTGATACCCCCGAGGAGAAAAAGCAGTTCCCCGATCAACCTGTGGATATTACAGGACTGACAAACACTAGCTCAGACCAACTTAAGTTGGTAAAAGGGCAAGTGGATGTGACAGGATCATCAAATTCGAGCTCAGACCAACTTAGGTTGGTAAAAGGGCAAGAAAAGATGATCGATGAAGAGCAAGAAATATCAGGGGATGGCAAAAAAAAGTAACAAATATTTCATCTAGGAACTCTATCAGACCAGAAATTAGAAGACGAGTTGCCTATATGGAGGTTGTATGTAGATGGCTCATCTTGTACTACACACTGTGGGGCAGGGATCGTTTTGAACAGCCCGGACAAGGTCGACATAGAATACGCCCTACGATTCCAATTCAAAGCTTCCAATAATGAGGCTGAGTATGAGGCCATGGTTGCAGGTCTTAATTTGGCAAAAACTATGGAGGCACAACAGGTTATTGTCTTCAGTGATTCTCAATTGATCGTGAAACAAATGTTGGGAGTATATGTAGCCAAATGAGAATTAATAATCAAGTATCATGAAAAGGTGATGAAGTTGGTATCCAAATTTATTGCTGTTCAGTTGGTCAGAATACCAAGAATGGAGAATGCTATAGCAGATGCTCTGGCCCGATTAGCATCAGCTACTCGTACCAAGTTGCGAAAAACAATACCAATTAAAGTGTTAGTTAGTCGAAGCATAGATGAAGACCTGATGATGAATTTTATTACCCTTGATTTAGGACCATCCTAGATGGATCCCATCAGGGCGTATATTGAGGAGGGAGAATTACTAATTGATAAGCTCGCTGTCAAAAAATTAAAGTTTAAAGCTGCTCGGTATGTATTGACTAATGGTGTTTTGTACAGACGAGGAATTATGGCAGGATTACAAAGATGTGTACATCTCTCCGAGGTGAAAGAATTGATTGAAGAGATTCATAAAGGGTCCTGTGGAGCCCATGTAGCAGGTCAGACTCTTTTGCAAAGGGTAATGACACAGGGATACTACTGGCCAACGATGAGGGCTGATTGTATAGCCTATGCTAAGAAATGTGACAAGTGCCAGCACTTTTCCTCCATCTGAAGAACTCCACAAGCATTATTGACACCTATCACTTCTCCTTATCCATTCTCCATGTGGGGAATAGATTTGGTCGGGCCACTGCCAACGACCAGAGGAAGGTTCAAATATCTCGTCGTCGCAGTAGATTATTTTACTAAGTGGGTAGAAGCCGAGCCTCTTGTCGACATGACCTACGAGAAGCAATATCAATTTGTTTGGAAAAATATCATTTGTAGATATGGTCTTCCCCATGCATTCATCACCTTCCATGGAACGCAATTTGATAATGAGGAGTTCGCTGCCTATTGCCACCAATCCAACATCTTGAAGCTCCATTCAGCACCAGGTCATCCCCAAAGTAATGGACAGACTGAAGTGACGAACATAACATTGCTAAATGGTTTGAAGAAAAGGCTAAATGAGGCAAAAGCAAAATGGATCAACGAGTTACAGTCAGTGCTATGGGCTTATCGTACTACTCCCCGAGCAGCAACTGGAGAATCCCCATATATGCTGGCGTTTGGAAGTGAGGCTGTAATACCTACCGAGTTGGGTCTCCCAACACACAAAGTGCTGAATTTTAACTCCCCGGTCAGTGACTTAATGAGAAGATTGGATTTGGACATGCTCGAGGAAGTTAGAGAAGAAGCAACCATTAGGAATGCGGCTTACCAACAACGAACAGCTTTGTGCTATAATAAAAGGGTGAAGAAGTGTGACCTAAAAGAAGGAGATTATGTGCTAAAGAAAGTCATTCAAAATCACAACAAACTGGAGGCAAACTGGTATGGACCATACCGAGTTACAGAAGTTGTTCGACCAGGAACTTACTGAATAGCAACTTTAGAAGGGGAGGAGTTTAAGAATGCATGGAACGCAGAATACCTGCGCAAGTACTATCAGTGATGTAAAATCTCATGTAAAGCAGTTCCATTAGTATGAATAAAATGATGATATTTTGCCAGCCTCTCTCCTTTTATTGAATATTTTTTCGGGAAATACTAGTGCTACACACTACACTGTTCAGCAGCAACAACAATGTATCCCTAAAAATGCCAACTCGATTTGGTTAGGGAACGACATTCCTAAAAATAACAACTCCGGTTGGTTAGGAAAAAATATTCCTAAAAATTCCAACTCCGGTTGGTTAGGAAACAAAATATCCCTAAAAATGCCAACTCGGTTTGGTTAGGGAACGACATTCCTAAAAATACCAACTCCGGTTGGTTAGCAAAAAATATTCCTAAAAATGCCAACTCCGGTTGGTTAGGAAACAAAATATCCCTAAAAATGCCAACTCGGTTTGGTTAGGGAACGGCATTCCTAAAAATTCCAACTCCGATTGGTTAGGAAACAAAACATCCCTAAAAATACCAACTCGGTTTGGTTAGGGAACGAATATTCCTAAAAATGCCAACTTCGGTTGGTTAGGAAGAAAAATATATTTTCAAAAAGTACCAAAGTTGGTCTGGAAAAGAAAAATTCACTGATTTATATTGATCAAGAATCAAAAGATGTTGACTATTGTTGGTCGGAAACATTAGAGACCAAATTAAATTTTTATTACTTGTGATTTTTAATTGGTCGAGAAGCAAAAACATCATTATTTTTGGGCAGCCAAATGATTACCACAAGTTTAATCTAGTCGACAACAAGTTTTGATCAGCTGTAGTTGGTCGACAAAATTACATAATGTTATTATCCTTTTTAACAGATATGCATACACAAATGAAAAGTGTTGTAAAACTACAAGACAATGGCAATAAACATTTGCAAACAAAATATACGTCTTTCATTAAGTCCAATAACAAAGTACATTGATAAAAAATGTATACTAACTATTACATCAAGAACCCTACTCTATTGTTTTCTTCCCCTCCGCTTTTGAAACAGGTTCCTCGCCAGCTGGAGGATCATCTAAAGAAAAAGGGGAATTTATAAAGTTGAGGTCTTGAAGCATCCTGATATTCATCACGGAGGGTCTATCTATCAGGTGCTCGGGGCGAGATATCTCTGCATTTGAATGGAGATTATAATCACCGAGATACTTAGAAATGAAGCACCGAGGAATGGCCCGAGCAGGGATCCAGCTCATGTCAAGCTTGTATGGTGGAACTGGTAAGTCGAGTAGCCCAGGATTATAGTAATCCCACAAGTAATGACCTTGCTCCAGTTTCAGTACACCAAGAGCATTCAACCACCCCTACTTATAGCCTTCATCATTAGCATTTTTAATACGAGCATCCAAATGGTAAAGGGCTTCGTTGTAGCCTGCCATCCAGAATTCTCTGGGCTGCTTATGGAATTGATAAGTTAATCTTTTTAATTGCTCGTGAAGTCTTCTGGCAAAAATTTCCTTATTCTCCAAGAAAGATTTATGCGCAGCAAGTTGCTCGTCCAAATTATGGATTTTCTTAGACATTTCGGACAAATCTTGATTTTTTGCCATTAACTAGAACGCTTGATTTTCCAATGGTGACTGAGTTCGAACTTCTTCAATAGTAGGCCGAAGAACTTTTGGTCACCCCCGAGCAGGTGGAGTACCCTGTTCCTCGACAGTACTCAGAGCAGCTCTTGCTCGTCCCCGAGAAGCTCTTGCTCGTCCCCGAGCAGGAGTAGAAGGACCAACTCTCCTCAAAGTTTCTAACTCATCTCGCAATTTAACGTTTTTAACTTCCAAGAAGGAGAATCCCTCGTCAGTCACAGGGACCAAGGCATTTGAGGAGGAGGCAACAGACTTCAATTGAGCCAGTTCCTTTTGCAGATTATTATTCTCTTGCTCCAACAGCTCAGCTATTTGCCTGTGCTCCCCGACCTCTGTTTTCAAAGTTCTCTCTCTCACTTCGTAAGCAGCAAACATCTTGTCATGGCCCTTGTCAGCACTGAGTAGTTGATATTTCTTTTCATAACCCTCATGAAAGAGAGCTGAAGACTCTTTGTATTGTTGTTGAAGTTCATCAAGAGTGCCTTGTAAGTCTTCAATTATTTCATAATGAGCCACATTATTGGCTACGACACGGTCATGCAGACACTTCAGATATTGATAAGCCTCAATTGCCTTCTATGAAGCATTTTGGCCAAGGATGTCGGTAACTTGTTCTGCACTTAAATCAGTATGACCAGCCTTAAAGTATTCGTTGCATTGCCTCAGCAGTTTTGTATCATTAGCAGACAACAATTCCATTCTGGCCACAAACTAGTAAAAGAGGAGAAGGCAAGAATTAATAAGAATGCAAATAGAGTATACAGGAAAGAATCAACAACATGTATGATCAAAAATGCAAGTTTTATTACATCATGGAAAAGGAGTACAAAGTTCAAAGTTACATGTTCTAAAAGAAAATAAGACAAAGAGAAAAAACGAACAACTTTACACCCTTTCCTTATCTCTTAAAATTTTCTCGGGAGCTTGGGACGAGGAGCTAGGTTGCTCGGCAGGAATAGAAGCTTGCTCGACAAGTGCAGAAGGTTGCTCGGATGAGTCAGGAAGAAGTTGAAGCTGTTCGCTAGTTGACTGGACAACAGGGGGATAGGGACTTGATCCCCCACCATCATAGAAGACTCCTCGAAGGCAGCTTCGTCCTCTTCTTCTTCTTCGGGAGTTGGAGGGGGACCAGGAATATGTCGCTGGAATAGGTCGAAGCCTTCATCAACTTTCAATTCTTGAAGAGAGGCAACCCAACCATCTTTGAAGTATTTAAGACTGCCATATTCAACTTGCGCCATCATTACAGCCACTCCTTTATTCCATCCCTTGTCCCAGCCAACACTGAAGGACTTCTTCACTGCCAATTTTCTTTTTGCTTTCTCCGAGGATAGCTTCTCGGACAGAAGTTCCTCGGTAGCTTTCATCTTATTCTCAGCCTCCTCTTTTTGGTGACTTACTTCGCGGAGATGGGTTAATTCCTCCTCAGCAACTTTGAGCTTTCCCTCAAGCTCTTCAGCATTTTTGAGCTTCTCGGTGAGCTCCTTATTCTTCTCTTCTAAATCCTTTACTTTATTCTCCAACCCTTTGGATACTTCAACAATCTGAGCCTTCTCTTCCTCGACTGAGGAATGTTTCTTCTCCCAGGCAGTTTTGTCCTGGTCATATTTTTGACGGGAGTCCTTCAGAGATTGGTTCAAACCCACTAAAGCTTCCTCCACACCAGACGAGGAGCTAGAAGCTTTGATAGCTTCGTCTTTCTTCACAATTGTATTAAAACAGCTCACCAACTGAAAAAAGGAAATAACTACAGGTCAGTACAGAGACAGATACAACAAGGGAAAGATAAAGAGATTCAAAACAATAAAAACTTATTGAAGCAATATGGAGAGTATCCAAAGAGGTGAGCATATCCCAAGAAAGGTTTTCTTCAAGCCCTTGGATCTCGGGGATGATCCAAGTCTTCATCGAGCTCATAGCAAAGCTCGGGGGAACAATGGTAGGAACACCAGTACCACTAACTAGGGGTTGGGAAATGGTTTCAGCCAAATTGACAGAGGAGCTTTTCTTCAGCCTCCTCGGGGGTACAGGAACAGTTTTGACCAAGGAAGAACTTTTGGTCGAAGAAATGGTAATCACCTCTGTTGGAACATCACTCTTACTCGGAGCCACTGGGGGCTTCTCAACAGCCTTCTTAGTAGCAGCAGAAGGAGGAGCATCAATTTTCTTTGTCCCCTCTGGGACATCAGTTTTACTTCTTTTTGCTTCCCCAGAAACGGAGGCAGATTTCTCAAAGATAGAAGGAACCCTTCTTTTACCCATCTTTTGACTCAGGGGAATGTGAGATTCAGGAGAAGAATCTTCAGAAAATGGCACCGATTCAATATTGCTGATCACCGGATGAGCAGTAAAAGAAGATGTGTAGCTCTTATACTGCAGCAAATACGAGGCAGACCTAATATGCTCGTCGGCAACAGTCTGATGCAAGCTCCAGATAAGTTTTAAGTGCTTTATGTTAACCTCTGTCTCCTTTGGAGCTTTTCTCTTACTATCAACTGCAAATAAATACACATTGAAATATCAGTCACACACTTTATCAAACATAATGAAAGCATAATTTCAGAAATAAAATAAAATCAAAATAACCTATCCCATTGCCATAGGGAGGGCATCTGGGACCCTGATATACTTCATCTCCAGTTAAAGGAGTATGTTGCCAATTTTTTATAACAACTCCATGCTCGAAATAGTCCCTATTGGCATCTGGGAGATTTACCACTAAATCCCTATTTAAAAATCTAGTTTTTAAATAAAAAGTATTATCCCCAACTGCCCATCTATAACAGAACATAATTTCTGGAATTCCTATGCGAGTTCCATGAATTTGATTTAGCCTATGCACCCCATTAACTATTCTCCATGTATTGGGGGCTATTTTTGCAGGAACAACATCAAAGTATTGACAGAATTCTAAATATAAAGGATTTGGTGGAAAAGAAAATCCACACTCAGCAACAAAAAGACTGGGAAACCAATGTCCCTCAGCCAAGCGGAAATAATCTGAAGGCTCAGAAAGTTCCTCCAGAATTACCCAAGAAGGGATAGAAAAATAAGAACGGAACTTATCAAGAGACTTTACAGCATAAACCATGATGAAAGAAGAAGGAAATCAAAGAGAAAGAAGAAAATCGTACAGGAAAAGGATGAGTCTGTGACAACGAACGATGGGAAGGATGAACGCACAAGAGAAAGAGACAATGAAAAACTCAAGAAACAAATTTGAAAAAGTAGAAGACGATGGGATTTTCTACGATGCTTAAATACCTTGCCTTGGGAAGGGGTAAAAGTAATGATTATAAAAAGAGACGGTTACGCTACCGGCGGCTATAAAGACAAAAAGGCGCAGGAATCGAAGAGGTTATAAAAATTCAAAAAGTCCGATTCTATGAATTTGGAAGGAAAAATAAATACAAAGGGAACGCTCCTAAAAATCAGGAGGATCATTTAACATCGACATATTCCAAGAAAGAATGTTCCACACTCCTCAAATTTCGAACTATGAAACATTGGGGGCTTCTGTTGATACCAAATTTAGCCTGCTAACATGGCTCAATTAAGTAAAGACACGTGGCAATCTACCTGGCAATAGTAAAGGTTTTTGACTAACTCAAATACTCCGACTTACAAGAATCCTCTGAGGAACTCTACTACTCCGAGGAACTCCATTGCACCGAGTTACTCAGGCGGTCCGAGCTGCATCTCGTACAAACCATTAATAGCTGGAAAATTAATAGATAGACTCCGCATTAAATACATACAGATGTATATGCTTAAGGGGCATTAATGATTTACCCTTTCACATGTATAGCCTAGAGGCTATAAATACGTTGTATCATCCCCATTGTTAGGGGACCGAAATTTCTTGATAAAACTGGTAATCAAGAATTCCCAAACACTCAACAATAACAGAAACAGTGGACGTAGGCCATTCTTATAAGGCTGAACCACTTTAAAAATTCTTTGTCTCATTTAAATTTATCTGTGATTAAAAAATTAGATACAATCTAATTTTTTACATCAACAGTAATCGTGATGTGAGAGGATAAAGGGATTTGGTGAGTGTATGGGAGAGATGGGTGAGGGTGTGTCTTTTGGTGTGTTTACCAAAATAGGCTTGAATTTGAATTAAAGTGAAAGAGGGGGAATTGAGTAATAAGAAGAAAAAGGGGGGGAATTCAAATTTTTGTAGGGAAAAGTAGGTAGTGCAGAATTAATTAATCTCAACCATTGAATCTTACTTTTTAAGAATCAATCCTAGCCTCTAATTAAGTTGTCAACTTATTGAATAGTAACCAATATTCTAAACCTTATATATATATCTATATAATAAGTTACAAAACTTATGTATGTCATAAGATAAAACTATGACATCACTATATGAATTTTTTTGCCCTTCCTATTTTACCCTCGAATATTTTGGGTTCCCTCTCTTTTCTTTCTCACTAACTAATTTTCACTCTTTCACTTTAATTCAAACATAAAGACTACTTTGGTAAACTACCTCTCTTTGTACTCTCTCACCACACCCTTTTTCACGACACTCTACCTATTTCATCTTAACCCCCATTTTATCTCTCAAAACTAGAAACCCCACACCTCTCAAGCTCAAAATCGGAGACCTCTCAACTCGAAACTCTCTATTTGTAGTCGATTTTTACAGGTACTCTCTCTCTCTCCTTGCTATTGGGGTTATGCCAGTTTGGAGTCGATTTTTATAGGTATATATGAGTATATTTTTACAGGTACATAACCTATAGAAGAACCTTATTTTGAGTCGATCTATAGGTATATACCTTTGCTGGGTTCTTATATGGAGTATATAACTTTGTTGGTTTTTTATTAAAAAACCATACCCATTAATGTTTTTTACAATTTCGTTTGTAGACATTTTACTCTATTTTACTATACCTTTGTGGGGTTATGCCTATGTGTATATATGGGTTATGCCTATTTGGAGTAGATTTTTACAGGTATATATGGATCAATGTTTATTGACAAAGTTGAAGAACCTAATAAAAGTGCATTTGGTCTCCAAAGTGTGGGAATATATGTGGAGATAGAGAAAGCCAAAGCACGATCAGAAGAGCAATGCTCGGGGTGGTTTCGTGTGCAGACATCATCGCTTTGGCTGTTAGAGGCTATAGTTTTGGTATACTAATATTTCATTAACTACAATTACTTATTTTGTTAACTTCAATACCAAACATTTTTTAAGTTGTTTATGCTTATATATATTATAAAAATTTAATGACTTCCCACGAATTTATATTGTACAATATTATTTGATTTCCACGAATTTATATTGTAGAATACATATATGTTGATATTTGCAGAGGGAAAAATATATCCTAAGCAGTCTCACATACTATACTGATAAAAGATGGACACATAGATGATAGACGTTTGATGTGCATATGAAAGAGTAAAAAAATTATTAAATACGAAGGGTACTTTGTTATCAACTAGCCAACTGACATGAAGTGATATTAGGAACTGCGTTTGGTATGGAACTCACAAAAGATTTGAACTATCACAGACAGTTCTAACACGTACGATCAGCGTGGTAGAGTGTATGAATATATTATATCCATATGACCGTTTGAAAAGAGGAATATGACAAAAAATAATGACAAATGGGTCTATATTGATTGGCTCGAGGTGAGCACATAAGTCTTAATAGAGATTGGAGAAACTAATATGGCGTGCGCCCAAGGTAAATTTGAAAGCACTTATGTTTGGCTGATAGCATGTAAAAGTATATATAGAGTACATAAAACATTATTTGCGGGCACATAGATTGTAACTTATTATTTGCGTGCCTTTTTTCGGTAAATAGAAATTAATGAAAATGATCAACATTTTCCTATGTTTGAAATCAAAAGTAGAGTTTATTTTTATTTGGGTCATTTAGTGTTTAAAGTACGTTTGTTTATAATATTAGTTACTTGGGGTACGTTTGTTTAAGTATTAGTTCGTTGGGTGGAAAAAATATTTTTTGGGTGGAAAATAATATTTTTTGGGTTGAAAATCATTTTAATTGGTGGAAAATATTTTTTTTTGGGAAATATATATATTTTTAACTAAAAATCATTTTAATTGATGGAAATAATTTTTTTGGGTGGAAAATATTTTTTATTTGGTGAAAATCAGTTTCTTTTTTTTATTTGGTGGAAATAATTTAACTCTTTAATTAAAAAAACACGGTTTAACTGTTTTTTTTCTTCTAAATATTTAACAATTTTTTTCTAAATATTTAAACAGTATAATATATATATATATATATATATATATATATATATTTATATGTTTTCCTGAAAATATTTTTTTAAACTGAAATCATTTTTATTTTAATATTGTTTTGGCTGGAAATTGTTTTTTTGGAGATATGTTTTTTTAATTGAAATCTGTTTTATTTTAATATTGTTTTGGCTGGAATTTTTTTTTTGAAATATATATATATTTTTTTGCTAAAATAAGGGTATAAGGGTATATAAGGGTTTAGGTTTTAAATAAGGGTATTTATTTATAAGGGTATAATAGTAAATAACAATAAGGGTTTAGTTGGCAAACGGATGTTAACAGAAACTGTCAAACTAACACCCATATAACTATAATGCAAACAAACGTACCTCAAGAACAAAATATGATAAACAAACGTACCCCAAATAGTAAATGACCCTTTTTATTTTTTGTTGTTGAATGAAATACAAATAGTTTTTTTCTAATGTGTTAATTTATTTTATATTGGTTTAGTGTGTATAATTTGACAACTATAGTGGTCCTTATTGGGGTTTGTGAGTGGATTTCAAATACATAATTGGTTTTTTAATTATTTAGTTATCATTGTGATCTATACATTTGATTCTACCTGATATGCATGATAATTGGTATTTTTCTTCTTAAAAAGGTGGATTGGCTCATAAACAAAGGAAATTTTGCCTAATTTTTTTTAAACTAATAGGTTCTTACCATTAGTTATTTTAAAAATTATTTATCTATTAGGAACTAAATACATCGCGCGATCCTATCAATGATGTACCCTTTCAAAAATTATCGTCGTGCCTTCAGGCACGGGCATACCCTAGTGTATATATATATATATATATATATATATATGTGTGTGTGTGTGTGTGTGTGTGTGTGTATTATTAAACTCTTAGTTGATTTTTCTTAGACCATCCATAGTAGTGGCAAAGACAAAAAATGAAACAATTAATAAGGAATTTCTAAGGGACACCAAGATCAAGTAAACAAATCAACTAACTTCACTGCCTATCATATCTAATCACCCTAGTCAATACGAGGACTAAGTTTGTGCACTGAAGAGGGTTAGAGATTTCACAGTATGCTTGTAAATGTGGATGTAAGGACACAAATTTCCAATTGAGTCCATATATAGTTTTGGCTCAATTCCGGACAAAAACATTTATTCATAGGATAGTATTTCATTGTAATATTCTCAAGCCTATGAAGTGTTTGTTGAAGACGTAGCGGCAAAGAGTATAAAGCTTCATCAATATGCCGGTTTGCGTGCCTCGTTTCTACGTCATCAACTATGGTTCCATGCTCCCAAGGTATGAATGCAATATTATATATATAGGAGCTTGGAACTTGTTTATTGGGTGTTAGGTTTTATAAAAAACTGTGTTTTATTTTCAGAAAGAATTAATTAGAACTTTAAAATAAGTTTATAAAGTTTTCTGGGCTAAAAATCAAATTTTCCAAACTTTCTGGGAGTTCGTTCGATATGTCATTCGAACGAGATTTTCGTTCGAACCAGATGTCGTTCGAACGAGTTTACCAACGAGGTTCCAGTATAGGCCTTTGATATGTCGTTCGAACGAACCTTCTGTTCGAACGAGATATCCAACGAGATTCTAAAGAGTTCAATCTGGAACGTCGTTAGAAGTCTCGTTCGAACGAAATGTCGTTCGAACGGAGATGCCAGGGGGGAACAGTTTTTGACAATTTTTTGGTAATTTTTCACCCACTTCCCCACTTAGTTTTTAACCATCTTTTTCAGACTTTATCATGAGAGGGAAGAACATTTTCCAACTTAACTTTTCCAAAACTTTTCCATTTTAGTTTATCTCTTAGAGAGAGTTTGAGAGAAAAATTGTTCAAGGAAAATGTTCTTGTTTTGAGTGTTAATTTTCAAAAGAAAATCAGTTACCACTCTAGTATTTACACCCAAATAAGTTTATTCCAAGTTCTTATATACATATCAATTGCTTGGAGTTTGGCACCGGTTTTCTCTACACCGAATTGAAGAGAAGTTGTTTACTTTGATTTGACCACTTGGAGAAAGGCTTCATGTTCGGGTGACGGTGACCATATAAAGTCCTATCAGTGGATTCCGAGACCGCGGTGGTGTTCCAAGTTTATTCAAAAGAAACAATCAGAAAATAGAAATTGCTTATAGTACAGGGCCGAAGGACGTTTCTTTAAAGAGATTGTGGTACCAAGACTAGGAAGTTAAGAGAGAGTGAGTCAGAAGAAAATTTGGAATGTAGAGTAATGAAAGAACATGTGTTAGTTGATCATATCAATGTGCTAACCTAACCATTCTTGATAGGATGTTATTTGAGAACATTATTAAAAGATAAATATAAGATGGGTATCTTAAAATTTTGACAGGCCTTAAAATTTTTGGATCTCCAAAGTTGACTGCATGACATGTTTCTGGAAATTATTTATCGATGGGTAGCCAAAATAAATGTTATGCAGTTGCATAATTACACAAAGAATCAAGGAGAAAAAAGATATATCAAAATGGATCAAAACTTTAAGAATTTTAATGTATGGTTAACCGGAACCAAAGAAGAAAGGAAATCTATAGAGAACTAAGGTATCAACAACTATCAAGTTTTGAAACTTAATGGCTTATTGCTAGAATTTTCATTGTTAAATCTGTCAAGTTCAATTCTTCAGTTTCACTTTACCCGTTTCTTTAATTAGTAATAGCGGCAAGGCTATGGTTTAAACTTTAAACTTGAGGTAAAACCCACCTTAAAAGATGCATGAATAGTAGAGTCCTTCTAAATAAAATCTAAAAACCTTGTACACTTTATCCCTAATAGCCATTTAGATTATAATATAACACATAATCAACTAAGTTTTACTATTCTACTACATTTTGCCACCATGTAACTTCATACAGTAACATCACAGATATTTATTAAAATATTATTAATAGCTGCAAACATGAGTAAACTTTACCCTTCTCTTACCCTTTGTGTATTTCTTAGGTTAGTTTTCTACTTTACCCCTATTAGATAAAATGTTAGTTATAGATACCCATCCCTACAAGTTCCTTTACTAAAGTTACCCCCAGCCTCAATGCAACAGATAATGCATAAGGTGCAAGCAGATCGACGAACATGTAGGGAGTATCTCCAAATACCATATAAATTAAGGGGGTAAAGTCAAATAAGAATATATTTTTTTCATATGTAAGATGGAAATCAAAGGTATATGAATTTTGAGGCAACACATCTACATGCTTACTATGGCCATCACATTAGGGTCCAATCATAACTGTTAGGTCTTTACCTATTAAATCAAGCAAATATGAATCACCAACTGAATACATAAACTCATTTAAGTATAGCATTGACATTTTAACAATAGTACATCTCTGGTAATTTTCACAAGCCCCTTCGAGGATGAGATAGGATTTCTCTTCCAAGGGCCAAAAATAGCATTGACATAAAATTTTTAGTCCCATTAACGGGAATTCGGCAATAAAAATTGTATGCTTCATTTTCAGCATGTAATATAAAAAGAAAATTTGTTTTCGTAAATACAATTGCAATTAAAGAAGACCAAAAGAGACAATAAGTTTACACAAAAGAGTTATTAACATTGACATATATTTAGTTGTCTAGGCCTAAATGTCATCTAAATGGAATGTACACCAGTATGTATATAAAACATCTCACACTCGCACATGTTGGGGAACATCTTACCAATATGATGAAAATTTAGGTTAATCAGTAGATAAAGAACCATTTTCATGTAAGTAACAAAATGACAAAGCATCATATCTTACAAAAAAAAATCCACTAAAATCTTATCTAATCCATTTTCTACCCTTGTCCTCCTCACCCCGCACCACACGCACATATTGTAATATTGGTGTCCAATATGTGCCCCATAGAGATTTGTCTACTTCTAGAAGTTCCCATGCTTATCATACAATAAATAATTTGTTGCAAATATATATGTTCATATCAAATATCCTAGATGTAGAGATCAATAAAATAAATCAAGGAGCAAGTGAACGCAAGTGAATTTATATGTTGTAGAATGCATTGCATAGAAATTTGTCAGAAAAGCAAACAACACCACTAATTAGACTCTCCTATTTTTTCCTACTGATGAAAGAGCAAAGGACTTGACCAGTACTAGGCTCCCAAGATAGATGAAAGGATTGTTGAAATTACATATCTCTTGTTTTCACTAAACGCTTAATATATAAATCTGGCTGCCCTATTCGTTTATATTTTTTTCAAGTCAATGATACCTTTTGTTTACTTTTTTTGTTTGCTTTTTAGTTTTTGTATACGAGACTTCAAAGAATTCGATCTTTGCTTGCTAATCCTGTTTTTAGGTCTGTTTATAATAATTAGTTGGAAGACGTCTTACAAGCACAACTAGTAACACAATAATTAGATTCCTACGATTTAAGATTACTTTTCACAGTTGTGACTAAAACCTAAAGGCTTCTATTATAACTATATATATATATATATATAGTTGGTCAAGTATGTTTTCTCCTATAATGAAGTTCACAATCTTGACAAGGGATGTTAGCTCTTCATAGGATCAATGTGCAAGAGAGATGATCTATTAATTTACAAACAGGAACATCTGGAAAACATATCAACAAAGTAACTAACGTGAATGATAAAATAATGTTTATGAAGAGACTTTGAACATAATATACTCGGGGAGAAAAAATATGAAATAATTTTTTGCTCAACAAAATTAAATAGCAAAAAGAAATTGTTCTGGATGAATTTTGATGCCCAATGTATAATAACAAAGCAACATCTTGATGTATATGCATAGGAATAATGGACAATCTCACATATCTCACTCAAAACATAAAATTATTTGTCATTATAATTATCTTATTACAATGGAAGGCAAAGGACATTCGGAATAATGTGTTTTAAGGTTTTCGTATTTGCACTTTGTCCATTTTCACTGTTCAGGTACTTTCAGTCTTTTTTGCGACACTTTTTTCTCTCAAAAAATCACAAAAACTGAAAAAGTACCCCGAAGTGTTAATAGAAAAACTTTGGACCCTAGACTAAAAAAATACATATCTACAGGACCAAATTTGCAATAACTCATTATGTAACATAAAGGAATTTAACTCCAATTTCAATCCAAATAAATGGTTACCGGGGTAAAAATGAAGAGAGCTAGAAATACATCACGAATTTCTATCACGGTCTGCAAAATGACCAGTCTTATAAGTTGGTAGTAACAGTTAAACAAACGTATTTCAGACTCCTCTCAACATAGTTCATCCCTACCACTAAAAGTTGGTATTAATATATGAAAAGATAAGAAAATTATCATTTTACAATAACGAAGGTTCTGAATTTCAACAACTTATAATTGATATCCGTTTGGTCAATTACCAAAAGACAACGGATCAAATTCAGCTTTACAACATATTAGAGTTTGATTGAGACCAAGATTTTCCAAATCCTAAAAAACACAGCTATTAAACCACTCAACTCTCAACCCAAATGTAATGAACCGCACATGGCATATTGGGGGAGGAAAATTTCTAGATTAAATTAAGAATCAATGCTTCCAAATTACCACTCAACAACATAACTTACCATGATGGCATACCAATCTACAATAACCATAACTAATCATGTACAACTATAACCAATAATAGTTAGTACGCCATCATGATAGATAAGAATGAAATAAGAAAAATGACAAGAATGAAACAAGAAAAATGACGATGATCATTTAAAAAAAATAATGTCATTATGCTAATGGATTTGTAACCATAACTTCAAAAGGCCTCATAAATGTTAAAGCGGACTACATAAATAAAACAAAGGAAAAAAATCCCTCAGTTAATCATGTGGTTTCCTATTATTCATTGTATCTCCTCCGATAGCACACAAGATTTGAAGATTCTTCAGGTATATTGGACAATTTATCAGGGCCTCCTCCATTGAGTGAAACTAGGCTCTCCTTGTACCTATATACCCAAAAGCATTCGCAATAGTTATCTTCTTGGACTACATCTCTCGTTTCATCAGTATTATGATTGTATAAGACCAACTCATAACAAACAGTCCATCCAAGAATCTCATTTTTGTTCCAAATGCCAAGCGGTTTGATGACGGGTAAACATGACCTAACACTAAAAAGTTGGGTCCAACACCCCTCCTCCTCCATTACCCACATATCAAGATAATGCCCATGATCACAACATGCATGATCGTAACGGATCAGTGCAATAGAGTCATCGTGCAACACAAGTGACCACGAACGAGGGTCCGATTTCGTATTATTCGGCACCTTTCTTTCTTTGAACACATGAGTACTCATGTCGAACAAAACTATCGTATGGTAAGACCCACACCCGTACTTGCCAGCAAATAATAAGCTTCTTCCAAATCGGCATACACATCCCTCCTGGTTATAAGACGTATAGAATCCAAAATTGAGTCCATAATCTCCACATTTCTCCAAGAATCGTTACCAAGGGTATACAATGCAACAACAGTATAAACATCATATTCATCCCACAAGGACCGAATCCAAATGATTTTGTAATCGTTGGCCAATGGGTCAAAGCCAAAGCTAAATCTGTGTGTGTCATAAGCAAAATGGGGCGGGAGGTTAGTGAGAGGTAGAGGGACGAACCTGAACTCTCTTGTAGCGGGGTTCTAACGAGTCACAACATCAAAATCATGACATTGATGAAGAAAAAATAAGCCGTTAACAGGACCAATCATATCGGTTAAATTCGGGCAAATTTCTATGTTATCAAGATCATGATGTACCGCGAGAGTTTCATCAAGAATCAAGGTGAAGCCACATTTTTCGGTTAGAGGAATGGAGTTGTAAACATATACTTGAGGCTTTTGATTGTTGTGGTAATTCAAGAAGTGCTTGCTATTAAAGCTAGAGGTTTTAATGAGAGAGTACCAATACTTGCACACACACTTGAATCACAACAATGATTTCACAGGAAGCCTAGACAAGATCTCAATCACCACCTCTTCTGACAGATAAATATCACAACTGCTCTCCATGTTATCCCCTTTCTCGATTCCCGACTACGTATTTATATCCTGAAGAAAGAGTTCAAAGGAAATCTATAAATTCTCCACTCCAAACATTTTAAAAGGAACTAATAGGCCTTGAAAAATATTTTTTTGTTTTGTATTTCCAATTTTCATTTTCATTTCTAATTCTAAATTTCATTTCAATAGAATATTAAGAAAACTAGGGAAACACATTCATTGTTTAGAAATACACTATTATTTTTTAAATGAATTTTTCAAAATTTTGAGAGTCAGTGTGTAAATTAAAGAATGTTAGGGGCCAAATTATAATTTACAAAAAATATGGGGGTCATAATGTAAATTATAGAATTTTTGTGGGCAAAATGTAATTTACAGTGAGTGTTGGCCATGCCATTTTCTCAATATTACGGATTAAAATGAAATTTTCTACGATTTTGGGGGTCACAAATGTAATTTACCAAAGTCAGGTGTCTAAATGTAACTCAAAAAGATATGTGATGTTTTGATAACTCGTTGAGAAGATATTAAAGTAGTTTCAAAACTTTCTAGAAAATAACAAATAAAAAATTGTTTTCTATTTGTGAAAATATTGATTTTGAACACAGTTTATAGTTTATCATTTGAATGAAATTTAGGGAAAATTTCTTGGAAACACATAGGGCCTGTTTAGTAGTGGAAATTAAGGGTGTTTTCTAGAAAATAAAACTAAAAACTTTCGAAATAAATTACATTTTACCTCTCAATAATAAGAAAAATGGCGTTTTACCCCTAAATAATAAAAATCTTGTTTTAAAATATTATCTTTTAACCCCTAAATATTAAGAAAAATGACATGTTAAACACTTTCTTTAAATTACATTCTAACCCATGAAATTTTGTATAAATTTAATATTGGCAATTAAACTTTCTGTAAATTTATATATGGCCCCTCAAAATGTCTATAAATTATATTTATAAAAATAATGGTATATTTGTAATCAATGAACGTGTATCCCTAATTTTCTAAGTTTCCTATTGAAAATGAAAAATAGAAATAGACCTGAAGAAAACAAAAAACAGTTTCCACAACTAAAAGATTCTCTCAAAAGCATTAAACATTGGAAATTAAGCAAATCCATTTCAGGAATTTAAAATTAACTGATAAAATGTTTAAGCAGTTTCCACATGGATCCTTGTTAGAATTTAAATGTTTAATCCCTCAGTCAGTACCCAAAATTAAAGACATAAATTAGATATAAAAATTGAAAAGAACCCCCCGAAAAATTAACTGATAAAATGCATGTATACATATTGTTTTAGAATATTACATTTACCCCCTAGATATTAAGAAAAATGACATGTTAAACACTTTCTTTAAATTACCTTCTAACCCCTAAAATTTTGTGTAAATTACATTTGGTTGGTAAACTTTGTGCAAATCATATATGACCCCTCAAAATTTGAATAATAAATTATATTTATAAAAATAATGGTATATTTGTAATCAACGAAAATGAAGGATCAATTACCAAAAAATCCCTCAAATATTTTTTAATACACATTTAGTCCAAATCTTTTTATTTCAGGAATTCGACATTAACCAACACATAGTAGAATTTAAATGTTTTTAAAATAGAAAAATTGTTTAATCCCTCAATCAGTACCCACAAATAAAGACATAAATTAGATATAAAGACAGAAAAGAAACCCCCACCCACCCCCTAAAAAAATTAACAAATGAAATGCATATTTACATATAGTGGAATGAGGAGTAGAGAAAAGCTTAGGTCTGAATATTTGTGATTATAAGATAAGATTGTTTAAATGTATGCGATTCATTAAATATATATAAAAAACTCCTTACGAAGAGAGATATATTGGATTATATATTCCGACGGTTGGATTGAAAAGGAGAGACTGTGTAATAGGGCGATTGTGGATTGAATGGGACTATGTATATATATATATATATAAATACTAGGTTCAATCCCCGCACGATGCGCGGGTTGTTAATAAATAGTCTATATAATTATACTCGGAACCGTTTTGTATATTATCAATCATCCAAAAGTTGTAATACATAGGGTCCCCTATAATGGCTATATTTTAACCATTCCGATATTAATTGACAATAACTACAGTTGTAGATTGTCTTCCCAATTCAAAAATATGAAGATATTCATCTATTCATGGATGTAACAATTTTCTTCATTCATTTATCCGAACCATAGTAGATGCTAAATTGATAAGATAAGACAAAAACTGTAGTCCTATGATTAGCAAACCAAACAAAAAATATTTTTCATGAAATGACACAACACCATATGTATTTGTCCGCATATTGCCAAACACCTATAATTCAATCAAAAGGGGGGGGGGGGGGGGGGGGAGGGGTAAAAAAACAAGGTTCCCACAATTAGTTCTTCTAAATAATACAACTGCTATGAATTTCTAAATGAAATGTAATCCGTACCGACAACATTGAAACAGGGACATTTTGCGCATATTATCAAAAAGCTATAATGGAACAAAAAAAATGGTGGAAAAAAACAGGTTCGCCCAATAATTTTTTCATCCAGATTTGAAAAGGAAAAAACATACTTACATCCAGATAACCAATATCAACCGTTAGATTTTAGAATAGAAATATTTTAAATCTTTGCTTGTCATCAGATCCCTTAGATCAGGATTGATCCAAAGCCACCGTTAAAATTTGTATCAAACAATTTCTGGCATTTGGATTCTAACACTCGGTTTATTAGCTTTTGCTTATATAGGCAGTTGTGGATCACTTTATGGTGTTAGGCTATTACCATAATTAAGTGATGCCTCAATCGATTAGGAATTCCTGAATTGATTAGGATTTTTTTTATAAAGAAATAATTTGCTTCTTCTTTTACATCTGGTGTATTAAGAGTTGTTGATTACCAGATTTCAAACAAAACAAAATACTTAGATCCAGATTTCATATTTCACACAAGTTAAATTGTTTGTAACACTAATCTAACTATAAAATTAGAAATTAGGGCCTTTCTAGTTGGAGAGGAGAGAAAGCTGTGAGAAATGGGTCTGCTAAATCTAACTTTATATAATAATTTATAACCTTTTAGATAGGAGGGCATTTGAAATTTGTAGAAGCATTTATGGAGGGTTGGAAAACAAAATAAAGAGGAATGGAAGAGAGGAAGATAGAGTACCTTTTTTTTGTTAGAGAAATCAGTGCATAAGAGAGAGAGAGAGAGAGAGAGAAAGAGATGATTTATTTGTAGATGTGGGTAATCCAATAGAATGGAAGAGGAAGGGGATCATAGACACGTTCAGTTAAATGTATGGAGAAGATAGAGGGTTAGAGACATAAAGTAGAGTCCTTTTTTTAAGTACCTGAATGAGGACCATTGAATTTATTGTTGAAAAGTGATATTTATTACAGAAGACACGTGACAGTGCTACACTTGGAGATACTAGTATTTGTTTGTTTTTAATCTACAGTCAAATAAATCATATTACAACCCATGAAAAATAAAAAAAGCAACTAATATCAATAAATAGTTACAGAAATGGCGAGTTCTCTGTTAGAGGGAGAGACTCAAGATGTATGAAATGGAAAACGCTTACCTTCATAAATTAAAAACGAAGATAGAGAGACAGAGAGAGAGAATGGGTGGAGAAAATCGTTGGGCTTCATAAATTAAAAAAAAAGAGATAGAGAGACTGAGAGAGAATGGGAAGAGAAAATCATTGGGAAATGAAATTTAAAAATAAGAGTGACACAGACTTGAAATGAAAAAAACTCTTGGTTTTCTTCGAATAAATGAATCTTGATTATTAGGTCTCTTCAAATATCTATAAAAAGAGGGAGCCGGTGAGTAGTGAATATGGAGGTACGAACGCCTGAAAACAGTGCATTTATTAGTGTTGTCACGTGTCAATCCTGTAAGAGGAGACACCAAAATTATATATATATATATATATATATATATATATATATATATATATATATATATATATATATATATATATATACACACACTTTTACATATGTGGATTCGTATATGTATAAAAAAAATCATACCTGATTTTCGAAGCTTCATCTATAGCTGTCCCAACTTAAAAAATAAAACTCACCAAAAAAAGCCCAAATAACTCTAAGTCGTAAGAGATGATTTGCAAAAAAAAAAAAAAAAAACTCCTTTAAAAATTATATATTGCTACTAAAATTATAAATTTGAATATAAAAATGACCAAAAAAAAAATCATAGGTACCTGTAGTTATTTTTTAAGGTCCGCGCCAGCGGTACACATTGTGTGTTTTTACATTTTGGGGAAAAAATGAATTACATGTGTAAAATATAATTTTCCCCAAAAATGAAAACACGAATTATAATTCATTTTCCCCAAATAAAACGCGACGTGGCATGGAGTCGTATTTTTTCATGCCACTGGTGTGGATCATTTTTTTAAATGGTGAAAATAATATTTTTATCATTTAAAAAAAATTGTGTGCGCCAGTGGTACGTATAGGAAGTCCGACCATTTTTTCTAAACTAGTATAAATATCGTTGGCACTGCCATTTTTTTCTAAAATGGTAGAAAGATTATTTTTTAGTTTAATTTTTTTTGGTATTTAAAAAAAATGGTTTGCACCGGTGGTTTGATTTTTTTTTTATAAATGCAGTATAATTTTTTTTAATAGAAAATAGATTTTATTTTTTATTTTTTTTATAGAAGATGCTTATGGAGAGAACGCTGCCTTGATAATGGCATTTGGTAATGGCCTGCATGGCCGGTATCATTCGCTAGTTATGCAAATGCCATTATCAAATTCATTATTATAGTTTTTGGTTATAGCAGTAGTGACAAGTGTGTATCCATTATGAATGAAATGTCTTTTTTTTTAAGTCATGAGTTGTTAAACTTTTATCATTTTTATTAAGTGGGTCTCACTTGTGGCTTGACATCTTTGACCACTTTGTCAACAAGGTTTGCAAATTTTTTTTAATCCGCTCACGGACGTCCGCTTGTGAGAACGCATATATATATATATCCTAGCATGCAAACTCTGCGATGGGAGATCGTTTTTTGACGAAATTGTATACATAAAAGCCAATAATAATTCATCACAATATCTTTTCTCAATCTTAACATACGATTTTCAACAAAAGACAGGTTTTCAATAAAAAAAATATTTCATAATAAAAATAGGAAAATTCTAAAAAAATCTACATAAAAATCTGGAAAATATTTTTAAAAAGCCTACAAAAAAAAAGAACAAATACTTTAAACTGTTTAAAAAAATATTGCGAAAAAACCTATGTCTAATAACAAAGTAGATTTCCAATTAAATTTTTTTTATAAAAAATAGAAAAATATTCAACAATTACTGAAAATCTGTAAAATACATAAAAAAACAAAAAAAAATATGGAAAAAAATAAAAAATAGAAAAAAAATATTTAATAAATCGAAAAAATATTAATTTTTTTTGCAAACTGAATAAATATTCTATAAAGTTTGAAAAAATAGTACAAAAAATGAATTTCCATGAACAAAATAGATTTCCAATAAAAAACAAAGGTCTAATAAAACCAGAAAAAATATTCAATAACTACAAAAAATTGGAATATACGAAAAAAACTGAAAAAATTTAAAAAATAATAAAAAAGAAAAACAACTTCTAAAAATAAAAATTCTAACCTTTATACCATTTATTTTCTCCGTGAAAACCTATAAAAGGTAACAATAGCACATTCGTAATATATTTTTGTGTATTTCTTTCCACTGCACTTATTTTTTTACATTAACACTTTTTCCCTATCTTTGACACTTCACAGTAGATAAATAGAGAAAAAAGCATAAATATTTCAAAATTAATTTTGACTAAAGAAAATAAATATTTACCACTTTTCTTAGAGCCTTCACAAAACATCGAGTATCCAATCCCAAAGGAATATCTGGCAACCCCGCTATAAAAAATGGAGTAAATACTTAGTCCGAAGCGATAGAAAAAGATAATACATTGTTGTGAAAAAACAAATCCGATATCAAATACAAAAATAAACATATGGGCAAAACACCAAAACCAACCTACCTAGCATAATATATTGCCCATCTATGATAAACAATATTTAAGTTTATAGAAAATATCATATATGAAAAACAGTTTTGGCCAAACTAATATGCATGAAGAAAAGTTGGTGAGAGATGCCAGAACATATAGAGTGTGCACCATAATGAACCTACCTAAGCTATCATAATGGAAAACTATTACTGGTTGCAGAACCTATGAAGTCATAAAATGGCACATGAACTTGATAGATATTGTGGGTACCCGGAAATAAGAACCATGGGCCTGGACGAATAGCCCAGTCCCGGTGGCCCAAAGTCCGGGCCCCTCATCTTTTATATTGACCTGGTCTCCCCCCACGATCCCATGAAGGGAAGTTATAGGGGAGATGGAAAACATGGAGGAACCCATCACCTCCACTTACCTACATGTACATGTATATATTAAACCCTAAGTCCAGGGAAAAGGGACAAGTTGTATTCTCTGTAATCACTCTCCAGAGTATATAGAAATAATACTGACTGCCCCACCGTGGACGTAGGCACATCTTTGTCGAACCACGTACATCCTTTGTTGTGTGATTGGCATTTTATATTCCTTCTTCTTCCTTGGTAATTGCTTCTCTCATATTTATTTGTGTTGCATAATAATTGTCACCACAATTGGCACCGTCTGTGGGAAACGTTCATATTTCCCTGAGAAGAGCCCACACCAAGAAAGGGGTTTAAGATGTCTGGTCACAGCAGCAATGCCCCTCAAGCAGGAGATATTCAAGAGCCACCTGCTCCTCGCAGGATTAGGTCTGATGTCCGGCGTTCAGATCAGAGAGCTCGCCTGGAAAGTCCAGCCTCAGAAGAAAGTCAGGGACCAGCGAGGTCCACGCAGATATCCAGATTGATTGATGCGTACGAGGCAAGGATCCACGAGCAGAGGGAGTCTTCTCGCAGATACGAGGCTGAGAATGCTCGCTTGAAAAGAAGACTGGAAAGACTGGAGAGGGAACTTCGTCCTGATACCAAGAGACGCCCATATCGCACTCCTAGCCCTCAGGCGAACAAGTCTCGCAGCCGAGGAAGGAGCCCTAGGTGAGAATCTGAAAAGGTCGAAGGTGGCGAATCAGACGACGACCTCCGCAAATAGCTGCGAAGAGCTCGCCGCTACCAGAGCCCTGCTCGCAGCGACGAGAACATACGAAACCTAGTCCGAAGAGAGATGGACCAACATCCTGCTCACCACGGAACAAGATCAACCAGAGAACTCGCGAGGAGAGCTCTCAAAACCCAAATGAAGTCACCCTTCATGAGGGAAATCGAAGAGGAAGAAGCTCCCAAGAAATTTGCCATTCCAAGGTTCAAGATTTACGACGGGAAAACTGATCCCATCGTTCACATCAGGCAATATCGACAGGCCATGACCCTCTGGAATCACCGAGATGCCCTGATGTGCCGCATTTTTCCCTCGAGCCTGCATGACGTAGCACAAAAGTGGTTTGAAAGGCTCCCCCACCGTTCGATCAAGAATTTCAAATCCCTAGCCGAACTCTTTACGGCCCGATTCATTACCAATAGCTCCCACCCCAAAAGGATGGATGCTCTGCTAACAATGAAGAAAATGCCTCTAGAAATCCTATGAGACTACGCGAAAAGATACTGGGAGTTATTCAATGAGATCGAGGACTACGCGGAGGAAGTGGCAGTGGCTTCCTTTAAAATTGGGCTTCCTAGTTCTTCCCTCCTCTACCAGTCCCTGACGAAGAAGGAAGCTATGACTATTGACGACCTAATGGCCTGAATCGAGAAATACACAAAGGTGGAAGATGTCACCCACCTTAATGAAGGAGAAAACGGTCGAGCTAAACTCACTACCAAGGGAAGTGAGAAAACTGAGAACCAGAAGAAAGGAGGAAAGAGTGGGGGAAAAATGGCTCCAAGAACGGAAGAAACCCTGATGCATCAAAAGCATTCCAGGCGGTCAACATAGTCTTCAAAGAACCAATTTACAAAATTCTCGCGAAGATCAAAGATGAGCCGTTCATCAAGTGGCCCCGAAAAATGGGAGGAGATCCGTCAAAGAGGAACAACGCGTTAAGATGCGCTTTCCACAAAGAGGGAGGGCATAAGACCGAGCACTGCAAAGCTCTTAAGTCTCACCTCGAGGAGTTGGCCCAGTATGGGCACTTGAACGACTTTGTGGAAAAAAGGGCAGAGAAAATGGCTGCCAACAGAGAAGCGAGACCCGACAACGTGCTGGAGGACGATGCTGGACATGAGTTCGCAGTAATCCACAGAGCATCTGACATCAAGCAGATACAAGGGAACTCAGCTCGGATGGAAGTGAAAAAACTTAGGGCGGTAATGCAGGCCTTTCAAATCGATTCAGCAAAGTCCTAGTCAGGAAAGCATCGACGAGCGGAGGATGTCAACTATAACATGCATATTGTTTTCACGGATGAAGATCTGGTGGGAGTAAGGACCTCACATCATGATGATCTGGTCATTACACTCAGGATAGACAACTTTGACATTGACAAGTTACTCGTCGATCAAGGAAGCTCATCCGAAGTAATGTACCTCGACCTATTCAAGAAGTTGAAGTTGAGTGTCGCCGACCTGAAGGAAGCTACTGTTCCTTTGGTCGGATTTGCTGGAAAAATGACCATGGTCCTGGGTAAAATAGTACTACCAGTGCGTGCTGGAAACATCTCCAAGATGATTGAGTTTTTGGTAGTTGACATCGACTCACCGTACCAGGCCATCCTTGGCAGGGGATGGCTTCATGCGATGAAGGCAGTCCCCTCGACCTACCATCAGAAGCTCAAGTATGTAACCGAGTAAGGAGTAATGGAGATCCACGGAGACCAAGCGATGGCGAGAAGGTGCTTCATAGCAGCCATCCGACCAAAGCCAGAGAAGAAGGCCAGTCAACCCAGCAAGAAAGATGAAGAAGGTGAGACACCTTCCAAATAGCAATTAAAGTACGGAAGACCCGGAGTAGAGGAGACCAGGCTCCTCCCCTCCGAGCGCTTCGTCGAGGACCTAGTAGAAATTATGGCCGAAGATGGTGACAGTAGCAGAGTCTTCTTGATATGAGCGTCTCTCACCAACGAAGAGCAGAAGGAGTTGACGACCTTGCTGAGGCGCAACATAGATGTTTTTGCATGAGAACCGTACGAGCTGCCCGAAATCTATCCTAGTATGGTCTGTCATCAGTTGCACGTCAACCCCACATTCAAGCCAATCACGCAGAAGGCACGACGAACTGCACCTTAGAAGGCTAAAGCGATAGAATAGGAAGTGGAAAAACTACTGGATAAAGGATCCATATGGGAAGTGCAATTCCCCAAGTGGTTGTCCAACCCAGTAGTAGTTTCGAAGAATAATGGGAAGTGGAGAGTTTGCATCGACTTCACCGACCTCAACAAAGCATGCCCCAAGGATAGTTTCCCTCTCCCAAAGAGAGACCAACTAGTAGATGTCACCTCAGCTCACGAGCGAATGAGTTTCCTGGACGCGTACTCAGGATATTACCAGATCCACTTGTATGCCCCAGACCAGGACAAAACGGAGTTCATCATGACAGTTGGGTTATATTGTTACAAGGTCATGCCCTTTGGGCTAAAAAATGCTGGGGCAACCTATCAGCGACTGGTTACTAAAATGTTCAAGGGTCAAATGGGAGACACAATGGAGGTCTACATCGATGACATGCTCGTTAAAAGAAAGAAGAAAGAAAATCACCTCTCGGACCTGTCAAGTACCTTCGAAACCCTCAGGAAATACCGGATGAAACTTAATGCGAGCAAGTGTTCCTTCGGTGTCCAGTCCGGAAAATTTCTTGGGTACTTGGTCAGTAAGCGAGGCATAGAAGCTAATCCAGACCATATCGATGCAATCAATAGGGTGCAACCTCCTCGCACAATACGGGATGTGCAGAAGCTCACTGGAATGCTCACTGCCTTAAATCGCTTCATTTCCAAATCCTCCGAGAAATGCAAACCTTTTTTCCAGCTCCTAAAGGGGAGTAAACTGATAGAATAGAGCCCAGATTTCTCGCGAGCATTGGACGAGCTTAAATCCTACCTAAGCACTCCACCACTCCTTGTCATACCACAGCAAACGAATTCTTTGTACCTGTACCTATCTGTATCCAATCACACCGTCAGCTTTGTGCTAATATGTGAGGTGGCGGGGATCCAACACCCAGTTTATTACGTGAGCAAAACCTTATTAGACGCCGAGCAAAGGTACCTGCCATTGGAGAAGCTCGACTTTGCCCTAGTAATAGCTTCGAGGAAGCTGAAGCATTATTTCGAAGCTCATACTATCATCATCCTTACATCGCACCCCCTAAAGGCGGTCCTAAGGAAAGCAGATTTGTCGGGCAGATTGTCTAAGTGGTCAGTCGAGCTTGGCCAGTTTGACATACAATTTCAACCAAAGACAGCTATCAAGGGACAGATCCTTTCTGATTTCATAGCCGAATTCACGGGCGAAGAACTCTCCGACCAGCCTCAGCCAACAAAGCAAAACAGCTAAGCAATAGTGGAAACTCGGAAACTATTCGTTGATGGAGCCTCCAACTTAAAGGGGGCAGGGGTAGGCATTGTTCTCATCACTCCAGAAAACACAATCCTTGATCTAGGAATCAGGCTGGGATTTGCAGCCTCCAACAACGAAGCAGAGTACGAAGCCCTAATAGCCGGTCTCCAAAAAGCGCAAACTCTGGGAGCAAAACGTTTATAGGTGTTCGGCTAATCGCAATTAGTCTCCAACCAGATAAGTGGAGATTATAATGCGAAGGATGAAAGAATGGCAGCCTACCTCGCCTTGGTAAAAAAATTAATGACGAGCTTTGAAGAGATCAACATCCAGCAGTTTCCCAGGGGGCAAAACAGTCATGCTGATGCCTTAGCAGCCCTGAGTTCGGCAGTTGATTCTAGCCATAAAAGGGTCATTCCCATAAATTTCCTCATTTGTCCGAGCATTAACCACAACAACAAGCTGCCAAGCATGGAATAAATACTCCAGGTTGGATCAACCCCTAGTTGGATGGACCCCTTGAAGGACTATTTAGAGGAGGGCACGCTCCCAGAGGATAAGAAAACTGGCCACCAGATAAGAGACAAAGATGCTCGCTTTCACTTATCCATAGGAGGCGATTTGTATAAGAAGTCCTTCTCCGGTCCCTACCTTAGATACGTTCACCCAGACGACGTCGAGCAAGTGCTACACGAGCTTCACGAAGGAATCTGTGGAAGTCATGTTGGAGGAAGGTCTCTAGCCTTTCGAACAATGAAGTAAGGCTATTGGTGGCCATATATACAAAAGTACTTTGCGGTATTTGTCCGTAAATGCCTGAAGTGCCAACTGCACGCTCTTATGGTCCACCAACCCGCCAGCGACCTAAAATCCCTAACCAGCCCGTGGCCCTTTGCCCAATGGGGAATGGACATCGTGGGACCACTGCCCACCGCTGTCGGCAATTGCAAATACCTGCTGGTTGCAACTGACTACTTCACCAAATGGATCGAGGCAGAACCATTGCTGAACATCTGAGATGCTGATATGAGAAGGTTCATATGGAGGAATATAATCACTCGATTCGAAATCCCCAGAACCATCATCACTGATAATGAGACACAATTTGAGAGTGGACCCTTTCAGGACTTCTGTAACGAACACAAGATCAGGAACCACTTCAGTTCGGTGGCCTACCCTCAGAGAAATGGACAAGCAGAAGCTTCCAATAAAATTATGATCGATGGATTGAAGAAGAGATTAGAGTGAGCCAAAGGCGCATGGCCAACCGAGCTACCCTATATCCTATGGGCATACTGAACAATTCCTCGGCGAGCAACAGGAGAAACCCCATTTTCACTAACATATGGCATGGAAGCAGTTATCCCACTAGAAGCGGGTTTGCCAACAATAAGATCCGACCTTATCGACCAAGGCCAGAATGATGAGGCATTTCTCGCTGAACTCGACCTCACCGACGAGCGTAGAGAACTTGCCCTAGTGAAGCTTGCGAGCTATCAACAACATCTCGCAAGGCACTACCATAAAAGGGTTAACCCGAGAAGATTCCAATTTGGGGACTATGTTCTAAGGAAAGTCCTGGGCAACGCGGTGAAGTCATCAGATGGCAAGCTAGGCCCAAATTGGGAAGGACCCTTTAAAATAACTAAAGACGACTTGCAAGGTGCCTATCATTTGGAAACGATGGAGGGCAGAGAGATACCACGAGCATGGAACGCAACTAATCTCAAGAAATTCAATTTTTAGATTCTCAAGGAATTCTATTTTTGAATCTTTTTCTTGTATTTATTATGTGGAAGGGCAGTTCATTTGCCTTATTACTAATGAAAGTTACTTAATTGATTACACTCTGATCAGTAACAGTTGCATTTTATCCATATCTTTTCCAAATCACAGGCACGATGGTCGATATAGTAGGGGAATACCCCTCCTCAGGTTATTGTCATGAAATACGAGAGACCTCTTAGCATTACCCCTGGCAATATATAAAGCCCTACAGAGGATTCTTAGACAATGCGATCAGATTTTATACTGGTCATCAAACCTACTTCGGTTGAGCAAAATCCTGATCGGATGAAGACATCCAATACCAGGTGTGTCCTCGCCAATTTCCCTACTTAGGCCTAAGGGAGTGTGACGACACAACCTAAAAGGTAAAGTGGGGCACAATGGTACTTTGTTATTATACTGGACTGGGGGGACACTTGCATGACAAAACAGAAAAGTATTATGAAGCAGCAAGAATATAAAAGATTGGATGAACACGTTTAGTCAGCAAAATTGCCCAAAACACGAACTTTTCATTAATCTCTTCTATTTACAACAATGATAATACATGTTTAGTCGGCGAAGCTCGCCCAAAGCATTTACATTATCAAAAATACAAAAGAATAACAACTTCCAAAATCTCAAGAAGGTGGAAGCCTCCGAACAAGATTATCTGCCACTCTAGCTCTTCGTCCATCATCAGGAGCGGGGGATAGCTCTTCCATAACCTCATTTGCATCTAACTCCACTAGTTGTCGAGGAATAGCATCGATGGGGATCCATCGATCATCCCTCCTGAATGGGTTGGGCATCAGAGTGAAGGAAGACATCTCGTGACGATACCATAATACCGAGTTCCTCGAGACCTACAGCTCTTTCAAGGAACTTAACCACCCTATGATGAAAGAAAGTTCCTTGAACTCAGATAGTCTTGCTGGAGCATCTAGCCAGCCTTGATCATAACCGTCAGCCCACGCTTGCCGAGGACCCTTCTTGAATAAGTGCCGCAATCGGGTAACGTCCCTTTGAAGCCCAGCAACAATTACATATGCTCGCCGAACATCATCGCGGAGCTCTTCCATTTCCTTATCACGATCTTCTTCTGCTTCCCTGTTCCTTCCCCTGGTGCTCCTACCAGCTCGCGGAAGCTGAGGACGAGTGGAACCTGACGGCATAGGAGGAGTATCCATCTTGCGACGATGAGGAGCCTTACAGAACTACTGAAATAGTGCACGGCGCATGCTCCCTAAGTTGTAAGACTTCCCTCCTCAGGTCTTCATTCTCCTACTGCTGGAACTCCCTAACTTGGTTGATCTCGGTGGCCTCGAGTAACCTTGCTCTTAGTACATTGACTTCCTCTTGCACGAAGGCACCAATGTCTTCCATCTCCTAGAGCCTGTCCTTCAGCTTAGCCACTAGCTCGGACTGCTCCTTATATTTCTAATTTCTAGACCTAAGAGACTTGCAAAGTTTGACAAAGTCCTGGCGAACTTCAGGGCTCGCATTGGGACCAAGGGTCCTACCCAATTGGGAAGTAGCAGGAATGTAATCATCCACATCGACTAACTACAAGATATAAAAGGGCAATGGAGAAAAAAATTAATCAATGCACTGGAAAAAGAAGCCTTTTCATTTCATCGATAAAAGTCAAATACATCGAGAAGAAATTAGGAAAATTACAAGAAGAAGTACAAAAATAGTCCTAAAAGTAGATTAACTAAAAACCTCAGGCTGCCCAGAGGTGGCTGGTTGCTTCCCTTTGTCCGCAGCAGCAGAGGCATCCCCCTTTGCAGGGATGCCCTCAGTCGCCTGGGCAGGACAAGCACCGGCAGGAATTATCTGAGAGGCAAGATCAACACCCTCGATGGCTGGGGCAGGGGCTTCTTCATCCACAGTTGGCTTTGGACCCGAGTCATGCTCGTTGAACAGAGGAGATTCAACATCAACTCTGTAAGGGCACAAATTTCCAATTGAGTCCATGTATTGTGTTGGCTCAATTCCGGACAAAAACATTTATTCATAGGATAGTATGTAACTGTAATACTCTCAAGCCTATGAAGTGTTTGTTGAAGACGTAGCGGCAAAAAGTATACAGCTTCATCAACTATACCGGTTTGTGTGCCTCGTTTCTACGTCATCAATCATAGTTCCATGCTCCCAATGTATGAATGCAATTATATATATATATATATATATATAGGAGCTTGGAACTTGTTTATTGGGTGTTAGGTTTTATAAAAACTATTTTTTATTTTCAGAAAGAATTAATTAGAACTTTAAAATAAGTTTATAAAGTTTTCTGGGCTAAAAATAGAATTTTCCAAACTTTCTGGGAGTTCGTTCGATATGTCGTTCGAACGAGATTTTCGTTAGAACCAGATGTCGTTCGAACGAGTTTGCCAACGAGGTTCCAGTATAGGCCTGTGAAATGTCGTTCGATATGTCGTTCGAACGAACCTTCTGTTCGAACGAGGTATCCAACGAGATTCTAACGTGTTCAATATGGAACTACTTTATAAGTCTCGTTCGAACGAGATTTCGTTCGAACGAAATGTCGTTCGAACGAGATGCCAGGCGGGAACAGTTTTTGGCAGTTTTTCACCCACTTCCCCACTTAGTTTTTAACCAACTTTTTTAGACTTTATCATGTGCGGGAACAACATTTTCCAACATAACATTTCCATAACTTTTCCATCCTAGTTTATCTCTTAGAGAGAGTTTTAGAGCAAAATGGTTTTAGGAAAATGTTCATGTTTTGAGTGAGATTTTTATAGAAAAATTATCCATCATTCTAGTGTTTACGCCCAAATGAGTTTATTCCAAATTCTTATATACATATCAATTGCTTGGAGTTTGGCACCGGTTTTCTCTACACCGAATTGAAGAGAATGTTGTTTTATTTTACCCGTTTGGAGAAAGGCTTCATGTTCGGGTGACGGTGACCGTATAAAGTCCTATCGGTGGATTTCGAGACCGCGGTGGAATTCCAAGGTTATTCGTTAGGAAGAGGTATCTACAAGAAGAAGTGTCAAGGCTTGAGAGGGATCGAGTCGTGTGTTGTAAGTCTATCTGTCTTGTACTTGTAAATCCGTATCTAGTGAATTTGTGGCTAGGGCCGTCCGAGGTTGTTTCCCGTCTTGGGTTTTTCCTCGTACATCGTGGCGTAGTGTGATTGATTTATTTTATCTTGTTTAAATAATTTAGAACGCATGCTTAGGATAAATCAAGATAAAATTTGGTTTAAGTTATCACACTCAATTTAATTTGGACTTAAATAAAATTTTGGGTAAAGATTATTTAATTCAAGTCATTTGCTAAAATTGGTTTGGCCTAACGTTGGAATATTGATAATTATGACTTAGGCAAATTCTAGGGCTTGGATTAATGATTTAATTGGATTAAGTGATTTTAATATTCGTGTTCAAGTTAATTTCACTTGTGTTTAATTTTAAGAAAATTAAAATTTGGTATTTGTTTGTTTTAGTTGAACCATCACATCCTTTTACGCTTCCGCGTCTCGAGTTTTATAAAAGGAAATTAGAAGTTTTAATTTTTAATTGAGAAAAATTAAATAATCAAAATCCGGGGATCCACACTTTTCAAATTGGTATCAGAGCGTTGTATTTAGACAAGCTCGCATTTTCAGATTGGTATCAGAGCATTGATTTAGACAAGCTCATCGTTTACAGTTTGGTATCAGAGCCAAAGCGATAAATTATTTCGTTAACGATCCTTTAAATAATTTTTGGCTAAAATTGAATTTTCCCCATTTTCAAAATTTCCTATTTTCGATGGTTCAAACTACGCGTATTGGAAAGCGCGAATGAAATCGGCACTAAAATCTATCGACGAGAGAGTTTGGATGTCAGTTGTTAACGGGTGGTCCCCACCAACTTATTTAGTTGAAAATGAACGTGTTCCCAAACCCTCCGATAGATGGACTGAAAATGAGTTTAAACTTGCTAATTTCAATTCCCGTGGTTTAAATGCCTTGTTTAGCGCTGTCACACCGGATGAATTTCGACGCATTATGACGTGTGAGACCGCTAAAGAAGCTTGGGATATTTTACAATTAACTTATGAATGAACTAGTGTCGTTAAAGCTTCAAAACTCCAAAACCTCACCACTCAATTTGAAACTATCAAAATGAATGAAAAAGAAACTTTTGATGAATTTTATGCTAGACTTTCTGATATTGTTAATTCATCTTTTAACTTGGAAGAGAAAATACCTGACGACCGTGTTGTAAAGAAAATTTTAAGGTTCCTACCCGATAGATTTATTCCAAAAGTGACCGTTTTAAATTCTTTACCAACTTTAGCCTCTACGAAATTAGAAGAGCTTGTGGGCGATTTACAAACCAATGAACTAGATATGTTCCCCTCTAAAACTGAAAAGAAAATCGAAAAGGGCGTTTCTTTAAAATCCCGAAAAGAGGTCAAACAAGTAGTAGAGAGCGAGAGTGATAGTGACTCGGAAGACATGGCTTTATTTATTCGCAAATTTAGAAAATTTCTTAAAATTAACAAAGATAAACTCAAAAATGATTTTAAGAAATTTGATACCTCTAAACATGATAAATGAGAGAAGATTCCTAAAGCCGAGAAGACCCCTAAACCTAGTAATGAAAATTTAGATAGGGACGAGTCTAATAAGTGTTTTGGTTGTGAAGGTTATGGCCATAGGGCTTTTGAGTGCCCCACTAAACTAAGGAAAGAGGGTAAGCGACCCATTTCATATAATGCGACCCTTAGTGATAGTGATAAGGAAGAGAGGCCCGATTCCCCCACTAAGAAAAATTTTGTTTCTTTTATGGCTAGTCATGTGAGTGATAGTGAGAACTCATCGATTGATGAAACTTTAACACATGATACTTCCAAGGTCATTGTTTATGATTCTCTTGTTTTTTATGATAGTGAGAGTGGATAAGAACGAGAGAGTGAAAATGAAGAAGAGGTTAATGTGAGTGAACTTCAAAATGCTTTTCAAGAACTTTATAAAGAATATATTAAATTGAAAAGAGCTAATTTGAAGTTAAAAGCTAGTTTAAAAGAGAGTGTCAAGGTCGTTGATGAAAATGCTTTAATAGAAGACCTTAGGACACGGGACAGGACTCTTCAAGAGAAGCTTGAATATGTAGAAGGCGAAAGAGATAGCCTTAGGGGTTTAATGGAATCCTTGAAAAAGGAGCTTCTTGCTTTTGAAGAGCGAAATGTTTTATTAGAGTCTAACATTTTAGAATTGTAAAATAAATTAAAAGACTCTAGTAATGTCAAATTTGATTTGGAGTGTCGTTCGAAAAAATTAGATAAAATATTAGGAACGGTTCAAATTAAAAATGACACGTGTGGTTTAGGCTTCAATACTTGTAATGAATCTACTCATAAAGCCAAGACCAACATTTTAGGAGAATCTCCTAGGAATGCATTTAAAGATCACTCATTAGGTAAATCTTTTCGACATGCTTTTACTTGTACCCATTGTGGTCGAAAAGGTCATTGTAGGAAATTTTGTTTTGATCTTAAACGAATTCCTAGAAAATCCCATAGTAAAGTAACCACGGTAGTTAACGTTCCAACACCCCAAAATAGTCATTCTTCATTAATTTGGGTTAGGAAATCCGACTTGGTTGCCTTGCAAAATAGGGTTTTTTATTCTCATTTACTTCCACATGCTTCCTCCCTTGCTAAATCTAAAGGATGAATGTGTTAGTGTTTGCATACTTTAGCGTTTGTACTTCATGCTATATTCACATGCTAAATTTATGCTTGTTTAATCATTTTCTAGTCTATGCTCCATGATTATCACATGCTAGAATTATGATTTTTGTTTATCTTTTGTGTTATATTTCCTTCATTTTGTTTGCATTAAATGAAAAATACAAAAAGATTTTTGTTTATCATTTGGATTTTATCCCTTAGTAATTTAAGTTTAATGAAAAATTCCAATGATTTTTGCTTGTCTTTTGAGTATATATCTATTATTTATTTTTGGTTAAAAATTTCAAAAACTCAAAAGATTTTATTTTGTGTGTATTTTAGTTTGACACACTTTAAGTGGCACATACTTGTGTTTGAATTCCATCTTTTACGCTCCCACGTGGCCAAAACTTTTGGTTTAGATTATCAATCCTTATTATGTTCTTTACCATAGTTTTATGGAGTAGTTGGATTTTGTGTTGTTTAAATGAATTCTATTTTTATATGCCTCTATTCACACATGCACGAGCTCTTTTGAAATTTTAACTTCATATGTATATTTGAGCAATGTGAGGTGTTCTCCTTCCAATCTTGTCATCTACATATTTGTGACTTAGGAGGACTAGTGCATGTCAAAATCCGTTGCACGTGAGATGTGTGTGAAAAATGAAAACATGATAAATAAAAATGTGCACGGGGAAGGGCTCCGAAAGGACTAAGTGATCCTTTGCGATAGTAAGCCACCGTTTTGACTGGACCTAAAAGAAATACGTGGTCCTAAGGCCTAAAAACAGAAAATATGGCATTAAAAAGAAAATAATTTGCCAAGGCCTATGTTTGATTGATATATTCATTCAAAATTAATATAAATGCATATTGAGGGAGATTGGATGGTATATCAACGGTTTGCACAATGTCCGTTTATCCTAGTTGCGTATTTCATGTCATGACTCTATTGGTTTGTAGAATCATCAATATGCTAGGCTTGTATGCATTGTGTATGTTTGTTCATTGAGTTCAATCTATATTATCACATGAGGTTATATTTAAATGTGATGAAGTTTGCAATCAAATGAGAACTCTGTGAATATTTATTAAGTGTTTGGGTCTAAATTTAATTGTTGCTAGTTCACACCCCTACACTTCCGTTTCCATATGACACATTTATGCCATACGAGTGTGAAAAACTCCTATTATATGTTGTGTGTGTCATTTATGTTTATATCTATACATATGTGCATGTGATTTATTGAGATATTTCTAGTACATATATATATGATATTTTTTTTTTGCCTTTGCCTTGCTTTTGTTGCCCATATGCTTTCATGTCATATCACTTTAAGCTTCAACATGCTTTTATGTTTTGATTCTTTAGCCTTTGTCTATTCCTGAACAAAAAGGGGGAGTAAATGATAGGGGGAGAAATGGTATCTAATCCTATTATCATATCCTAGTTTGGGTGAGATTTATCTTAGGGGGAGACGTCTTTCTAAGTATGTCATTTGTTTGATAAAGGGGAGAATTAATTTAGGGGGGGTAATTAATTAATTGCATTTAATATTTTGATATTCCCTATGCATTTGATGAGTTTGCTTAAGTGTGCAGGAATTATTCTAAAGCGGCAAAGCGTTTGATCCTTAGGTTGTGTCAAGTTTGGGTGGGTTATGTTTTGAGTCTAGTAGAGCTTGACGACCCTTTAGGATTTTTGTTTGGTTTTTGTCCCGGAATAGCCAAAGGGGGAGATTTGTAAGGGCACAAATTTCCAATTGAGTCCATGTATTGTGTTGGCTCAATTCCGAACAAAAACATTTATTCATAGGATAGTATGTAACTGTAATACTCTCAAGCCTATGAAGTGTTTATTGAAGACATAGCGGCAAAAAGTATAAAGCTTCATCAACTATGCCGGTTTGTGTGCCTCGTTTCTACGTCATGAATCATGGTTCCATGCTCCCAAGGTATGAATGCAATTATATATATATATAGGATCTTGGAACTTGTTTATTGGGTGTTAGGTTTTATAAAAACTGTGTTTTATTTTCAGAAAGAATTAATTAGAACTTTAAAATAAGTTTATAAAGTTTTCTGGGCTAAAAATAGAATTTTCCAAACTTTCTGGGAGTTCGTTCGATATGTCGTTCGAACGAGATTTTCGTTCGAACCAGATGTCGTTCGAACGAGTTTGCCAACGAGGTTCCAGTATAGGCCTGTGAAATGTCGTTCGATATGTCGTTCGAACGACCCTTCTGTTCGAACGAGGTATCCAACGAGATTCTAACGAGTTCAATCTGGAACTACGTTAGAAGTCTCGTTCGAACGAGACTTCGTTCGAACGAAATGTCGTTCGAACGAGATGCCAGGCGGGAACAGTTTTTGGCAGTTTTTCACCCACTTCCCCACTTAGTTTTTAACCAACTTTTTCAGACTTTATCATGTGCGGGAACAACATTTTCCAACATAACATTTCCATAACTTTTCCATCCTAGTTTATCTCTTAGAGAGAGTTTGAGAGCAAAATGGTTTTAGGAAAATGTTCATGTTTCGAGTGAGATTTTTATAGAAAAGTTATCCATCACTCTAGTGTTCACACCCAAATGAGTTTATTCCAAGTTCTTATATACATATCAATTGCTTGGAGTTTGGCACCGGTTTTCTCTACACCGAATTGAAGAGAATGTTATTTTATTTTATCCGTTTGGAGAAAGGCTTCATGTTCGGGTGACGGTGACCATATAAAGTCCTATCGGTGGATTCCGAGACCGCGGTGGAATTCCAAGGTTATTCGTTAGGAAGAGGTATCTACAAGAAGAAGTGTCAAGGCTTGAGAGGGATCGAGTCGTGTGTTGTAAGTCTATCTGTCTTGTACTTGTAAATCCGTATCTAGTGAATTTGTGGCTAGGGTCGTCCGAGGTTGTTTCCTCGTACATCGTGGCGTAGTGTGATTGATTTATTTTATCTTGTTTAAATAATTTAGAACACATGCTTAGGATAAATCAAGATAAAATTTAGTTTAAATTATCACACTCAATTTAATTTGGACTTAAATAAAATTTTGGGTAAAGATTATTTAATTCAAGTCATTTGCTAAAATTGGTTTGGCCTAACGTTGGAATATTGATAATTATGACTTAGGCAAATTCTAGGGCTTGGATTAATGATTTAATTGGATTAAGTGATTTTAATATTCGTGTTCAAGTTAATTTCACTTGTGTTTAATTTTAAGAAAATTAAAATTTGGTATTTGTTTGTTTTAGTTGAACCATCACATCCTTTTACGCTTCCGCATCTCGAGTTTTATAAAAAGAAATTAGAAGTTTTAATTTTTAATTGAGAAAAATTAAATAATCAAAATCCGGGGATCCACACTTTTCAAATTGGTATCAGAGCGTTGTATTTAGACAAGCTCGCATTTTCAGATTGGTCTTAGAGCATTGATTTAGACAAGCTCATCGTTTACAAACTCCAACAGCTAAGAGGGCCTTGTTCCAGCCTTTCTTGAAGTTCAGACGGCTAATGTAGCCTATCTGAACCTCAGTGTCTACATAAGCAGTAGTCCACCTAGAGTTATATGAATCCTCCTTGATGGTGGCTACCTGGGACTCTTTGTCCTTTAACTTCTCGGTCAGAACCTTGTTCTCCTCCACGACATCTAGCCTGCTCGAGCAGACTAGGTCATAGGCTTGCCTCAGCTCGTTTAACTCCTTAATCGCCGCATCCCTCTCTCGATTAGATTTGATGAGGGCCAGATCAGAGGAAGCTCGGGCGGCATCACCAGTCTTTAAATCAGCCTCCAGCTGAGAACCCCTAACTTCCAGAGCAGACTTCTGCTACTCCAGCTCGCAAATCCTTCTCACCAGCTCGTCGCGAGAGCGATTGAGCACGGCGAAGTCAGTCACAAACTGCCAGAAATAAAGAAAAGATCAAGAATGAGAAATAACTAAAAATTATTAAAGAATTGAAAAATGGAGAGGATCTTACCAAGGCTAGCCTCTGGCTAGCTTGCAGGGCCAATTGATCAGACCCCAGTGCCCTCTGGCGATCTGCAGGAAGAACTGCCCTCTCCAGCAGCGCAGGAGCCAGCTGAGGAGAAATGGCAACTGAGGCCCCTTCGGGTAAAGCAGACACTGGGACCAAGGCTTGCCCAGCCTTTGTCCTTGAATCCATCTTCCTCCTCTCTTCCTCTTTCTCCTTCTCCATTATCTTCCTCTCCTCCATCCTCTTTTTTTCCTCCACCTTCTTTCTTTCCTCCTCCTTTTTTCTCTCCCTCTTTCTCACCTGCTCTTCCTCTCTCCTCTTCCTCTCTTGCTCCTGAGTAGAAGACCGAGAGCCAGTAGCTACAGCCCCAGTACTGGACTTCTGCTTCTTTGACCTCTGAGCAAGGAGCACGTGATCGTCGTCATCATCATCCCGAATCAAGTTCTTCCTTGGAGGCATCTCTTCACTTGAACTGTTGGAAGTGCTCGACGATCCTCAAGCTTCAGAATCCTCCTCACAGTCAGAAGAACTGCTACTGTCAAAGCTCCCTTCACCCAAATTACTCGCAGCTCCTGCAGGCTCACTCTCAGAGCTGCTCTCCTCCTCGTCCAACTGGATAGGCTCAGCAGTAGTCTCTCCGAAAGAATTAAACTCTGGTACACTATCCATAGGCCGCGCTATGAAGCTGGAGCCAATATTCTTATACTCGAGCAAAAAGGCAGCAGACCTAGGATGCTCGCCGTCACCCAGAGGCTCCCTGATATTCTAAGCTTTTACCAACTCCGAGATGCGAACCTCGCTGAGAGCAGGCTCCAAATTCTTTGACCTCGCTATGGAAGAAAAAGTAAGAGGGGTTAGAAAAGTCATAAATTAGCAAAGGTCGAAGCAACAGTACAATGTCTACCTATGTATTCATCCCCGTAAAAAGGAACAGTGAACCTCTCAGACCTCGACCCTTCAAATTGGGGAGAGAACTGCCAATTTCTAACAAGGAAACCTTCTTGCCAGTATTCCTTATGGGAATCAGGTAGATTTACTACCAATACCCTGTCAGGGCTCCTAGCTTTGAGGTACAGGACACCCGAACTAGTTTGAGAAAAGGAGTAACAAAAGCAGACCTCGGGAAGACCTAACCTAGTGCCATACAATTGATTTATCCTATGCACGCCGTTCACTATTTTCCATACATTGGGCGAGCATTGTGCGGGAATAATATTAAAATAGCCAAAAAAGTGCAAAAATGGATCATTAGGGGGAAAAGTAAGCCCCCCCTGGGAAAGCAACAAAACATGGATCCAGTGGGCATCCTCTATATCCCTAACATTCCTAGGAGGGGAGGCACAACACTCGATACCTACCCACTCAGGTATATTGTAGAACTTCCTAAATTCAGAGATTGTCCTATTTCCAATCTTTGCCATTGGAAGACTCTAGAAAAGCTACAAACCAAAAGAGAAAGTAAAAAGAAAAGGCACAGGAAACTTACAAGACAGAAGATCGGTTCAAGTGATGAAGAAGCACTAGCTCAAGACAACTAAGAAGCAATGGAAATGGAAATTGAGAGGGGAAGGTACGAGGCGCTAGAGTTCTCAGAAGATAGAAGAATACTAGAAAGGCTGAAGCGACGGAAGAAAAAGTGGCTATTCCAACAAGCCTTCAAAGTCTAATCATAGTGCACAGTAAGCGAAGCGACTGCCGCCAAAATCAACTTCACAGATATCGAGGAATTACAACACAGCCATTACGGTTAATATTTTAAATCTATTGAGCCCATAAACATGGCACAACAAATTTAAGGGCAATTGTGGGTACCCGGAAATAAGAACTATGGGCCTGGACGAGTATCCCAGTCCCAGCGACCCAAAATCTAGGCCCCTCATCTTTTATATTGACCTGGTCTCCCCCCACGATCCCATGAAGCGAAGTTATAGGGCAGATGGAAAATATGGAGGAACCCATCACCTCCACTTACCTACATGTACATGTATATATTAAACCCTAAGTCCGGGGAAAAGGGACAAGTTATATTCTCTGTAATCACTCTCCAGAGTATATAGAAATAATACTGACTGCACCACCGTGGACGTAGGCACATCTTTGCCGAACCACGTATATCCTTTGTTGTGTGATTGGCATTTTATAGTCCTTCTTCTTCCTTGGTAATTGCTTCTCTCCTATTTATTTGTGTTGCATAATAATTGTCACCACAGATATATAGGAAGAAACGCATATACAAGATAAGATTGAAATGCACTTAGGGTATTGAAAGTAAGTAAACCCATGGAATATAAATGAAGTATACTTATAACTTTAGGGCTTACATGTACCTGTGAAGAGAGAGATGGAGAGATGGTGGAATCGGCACTGGGGTGTCCAATGTTTGGGTTTCCAAACCCCATTTTAGGTTGCATTTGTCTGAAATCTGAAGACTGAATCTGAAGTCTGAATCTGAATCTGAAAAATATGTTTATTTTTATGTCTCAATGTACCTCTGAATGAATGTATTTAGACCGATTCTTTGATTTTATGTCTGAATGTACCTCTGAATGGATGTATTTAGACTGATTCAGACTTAAAAAAATAAACATATTTAAATCTTAATCATTAAGAGTCAACTATAGCCGTTAGCCTCTTAATCACTTAGAAAACAAATACTCTTTGGTACCTCTTAAGTCTGAATGGTTCAGACTCAGACTTAAGAGTTAAAGACAAACAACACCTTAGATTACAGTTGAAGTGTATTTTCAATACATTTGGCATCAAGCCGATATAGGTCGAAGACCATTTCAATACACATTAAGGAATCTATAGATTGGTGGAGCATAATCATACATTGATATGCAAAATTATAATCTTAAATTAAGTGTTAAATAACAAAACTGATAGAGCCAAAGATAGATAATGAATGAGAAATCACCTTTTAGTTTGTGAAATAGAATAATAAAATTAGGGAATAGCTAAAAACACTCCAAAAATTCTGTTAACACTCTAAAATTTGTCAATAGACAATATTACCCTTTATCCATTATTCTTTATCCTTGGTTTTTTACCCTTATCACTAATGGTCATATGATGAAGCATTCCTAAGTGGAGCAAAGAAAAACTCTTTAGTGCTTACTAATTGACAATTCTTTGCTTACTTATTATTTTGCACACTAATTAACAATTTATTAATGCTTACTTATATTTTGTCAATTTAAGAAAAGAATTTTTTTTAACTTTAAATAAAAATTATTAACAACTTAATCATTAATTGATTTATTCTTTAGTGCTTACTTACTTTTTTTACCATATGAACACGATCCAGTTAAAATGCAACACAACACGAAATTTTACTTTTTATCTAACAAAAACACAACTCAAATAAAAGTGACACGACACGAAATCTTGTTTTTTTTAATCTTAAACGAGCACAAAATAATTTTTTAACCTAAAACGAACACAATCCAAGTCAAAGAGACACGGAATATTATTTTAATTTATTTACAAAAACGGAAACACGACCGAATAAAAATGCAATACGATACGAAATATTTTTTTACAAAGCACAAATATGGCCAAGTAAAAGCGATACAATATGATTTTTTTTTCAAACACAAATAATATTTTTTTTATCAAATACAAACACAGTTAAAATGTGACACAATACTAAATCTTTTTTTTATCAATATGGACAAGTAAAAGCAACACAACATATTTTGTGTTTGTGCTTGGTAAAAAAAATTGTGTTTGTATTTGGTAAAAAAAATATTATTTGTGTTTGAAAAAAATATCATGTTGTGTCGCTTTTAGTTGGTCATATTTGTGTTTCGTAAAAAAAAAATCCGTATTGTGTCGCATTTTAATTTGGTCGCTTTCATGTTAGATAAAAAAAAAAGATTTCGTGTTGTGTCGCGTTCTTGAATCAAGTCATGTCGTGATATATTTGTGTGTGTTCTTGTTAAGTTAACAAAAAATATTTTTGTTTTAGTTGCGTTTTAATTGGTTTGTGCTCATGTTAGGTAAAAAATATGATGTATTGTCATGTCGCATTTTATATGGTTCGTGTTCATTGAAAAAAATCATTGTAGCAACAGGTTTACCAAACAAGAACACGACCCTCATCGCATACAAAATTAGCCTATAACCACTACACCAACCACTCATTCAGTTACATTAGTGACACCGAAAATACTTAATCCCTTACCAATGTGTTGTTAAATATGATTTTTTTTAACCAAAACACGACAGTGGGTACCCAGAATTTAGAACCATGGGCCTGGACGAGTTGCCCAGTCCTGGCGGCCCAAAGTCTAGGCCCTTCATCTTTTATATTGATCCGATCTCCCCCCACGATCCCATAAAAGGAAGTTATAGGGGAGATGGGAAACGTGGAGGAACCCACCACCTCCACTCACCTACATGTAAATGTATATATTAAACCCTAGGTCCGGGGAAAAAGGACAAGTTGTATTCTCTGTAATCATTCTCCAGAATATATAGAAATAATACTGACTGCACCACCATGGACGTAGGCACATCTTTTCCGAACCACGTATAACTTTTGTTGTGTGATCGACATTTCGTTCTCCTTGTTCTTTCTCGATAATTGCTTCTCTCATATTTATCTGTGTTGCATAGTAATTGTCACCACAATTGGCGCCGTCTGTGGGAAGCGTTCATCTTTCCCTGAGAAGAGCCCACACCAAGAAAGGAGTCTACGATGTCTGGTCACAGCAGCAATGCCCCTCAAGCAGGGGATATTCAAGAGCCATCTGCTCCTCGCATGATTAGGTCTGAAGTTCGGCGATCAGATCAGAGAGATCGCCCGGAAAGGCCAACCTCAGAGGAAAGTCAGGGACCAGCAAGGTCCACATAGATATCCAGATTAATTGATGCATACGAGGCAAGGCTCCACCAGCAGAGGGAGTCTTCTCGCAGATACGAGGCTGAGAATGCTCGCTTGAAAAGAACACTGGAAAGACTGGAGAGGGAACTACGTCCTGATACCAGAAGGCGCTCATATTGCACTCGTAGCCCTCAGGCGAGAAAGTCTCGCAGCCCAGGAAGGAGCCCTAGGTGAGAATCCCAAAAGGTCGAAGGTGGCGAATCAGACGACGACCTCCGCAAACAGCTGCGAAGAGCTCGCCGCTATCAGAGCCCTGCTCGCAGCGACGAGAACATACGAAATCTGGTCCGCAGGGAGATGGACCAACATCCTGCTTGCCACGGAGAAAGATCAACCAGAGAACTCGCGAGGAGGGCTCTCAAAACCCATATGAAGTCACCCTTAATAAGAGAAATCGAAGAGGAAGAGGCTCCCAAGAAATTTACCATTCCAAGGTTGAAGATTTACGACGAGAAGACTGACCCCATCGATCACATCCGGCAATATCGACAGGCCATGACCCTATGGAATCACCAAGATGCCATGATGTGCCGCATTTTTACCTCGAGCTTGCACGATGTAGCACAGAAGTGGTTCGAAAGGCTTCCCCACCGTTCAATTAAGAATTTCAAATCTCTAGCTGAACTCTTTACGGCGCGATTCATTACCAGTAGTTCCCACCCCAAAAGGATGGATGCTCTGCTAACAATGAAGAAAATGCCTCAGGAAACCCTACGAGACTATGAGAAAAGGTACTGGGAGTTATTCAACGAGATCGAGGACTGCACGGAAGAGGTGGCAGTGGCTTCCTTCAAAATTGGGCTTCCTAGCTCTTCCCTCCTTTACCAGTCCCTGACGAAGAAGGAAGCTATGACTATTGATGACCTGATGGCCCGGATCGAGAAATACGCAAAGGTGGAAGATGTCACCCTCCTTAATGCAGGAGAAAACGGTCGAGCTAAGCTAACTACCAAGGGAAGTGAGAAAACTGAGAACCAAAAGAAAGGAGGAAAGAGTGGGGGCAAAAATGGCTCCAAGAACGGAGGGAATCCTGATGTGTCAAAATCATTACAGGCGGTCAACACCGTCTTCAAAGAACCAATTTACAAAATTCTCACGAAGATCAAGGATGAGCCGTTCATCAAGTGGCCCCAAAAAATGGGAGGAGATCCCTCGAAAAGAAATAATGCATTAAGATGCGCTTTCCACAAAGAGGGAGGACATAAGACCGAACACTGCAAAGCTCTTAAGTCTCACCTCAAGGAGTTTGCCCAGTCTGGGCACTTGAATGACTACGTGGAAAAAAAGGTAGAGAAAGTGGCTACCAACAGAGAAGCGAGACCCGATAACGTGTTGGAAGAAGACGCTGGACATGAGTTCACAGTAATCCACGGAGCATCTGACATCAAGCAAATACAAGGGAACTCAGCTCGGATGGAAGTGAAAAAACTTACGATGGTAATGCCGGCCTTTCAAATCGATCCAACAAAGTCCCAGTCAGGAAAGCGTAGATGAGCAGAGGACGTCAACTATAACAAGCATATTGTTTTCACAGAAGAAGATCTGGTGGGAGTGAGGACCCCACATCATGATGCTCTGTTCATTACACTCAGGATAGCCAACTTCGACGTTGACAAGTTGATCGTCGATCAAGGAAGCTCATCCGAAGTAATGTACCTCGACTTATTCAGAAAGTTGAAGTTGAGCGTCGCCGACCTAAAGGAAGCTACTGTTCCTTTGGTCGGCTTCGCTGGAAAAATGATCATGCCCCTGGGCAAGATAGTACTGCCAGTACGTGATGGAAACATCTCCAAGATGATTGAGTTTTTGGTAGTCGACATCGACTCGCCATACCAGGCCATCCTCGGCAGGGGATGGCTTCATGCGATGAAGGTAGTCCCCTTGACCTACCATCAGAAGCTCAAATATGTAACCGAGCAAGGAGTAATGGAGATCCACGGTGACCAAGCAATGGCGAGAAGGTGCTTCATAGCAGCCATCCGACCAAAGCGAGAGAAGAAAGCCGGTCAACCCAATAAGAAAGATGAAGAAGGCGAGACGCCTTCCAAATAGCAATTAAGGTACGGAAGACCCGGAGTAGAGGAAACTAGGCTCCTCCCCTCCGAGCGTGTTGTCGAGGACCTAATAGAAATTATGGACGAAGATGGTGACAGTAACAGAGTTTTCTTGATAGGAGCGTCTCTCACCAACGAAGAGCAGAAGGAGTTGACGACCTTGCTGAGATGAAAAATAGATGTTTTCGCATGGGAACCCTACGAGATGCCCGAAATTGATCCTAGTGTGGTCTGTCATCAGTTGCACGTCGACCCCACATTCAAGCCAATCACACAGAAGGCATGACGAACTGCACCTGAGAAGGCTAAAGCGATAGAAAAGGAAGTTGAGAAACTGCTGGATGCAGGATCCATACGGGAAGTGCAATTCCCCAAGTGGTTATCCAACCCAGTAGTAGTTCCGAAGAGTAATGGGAAGTGGAGATTTTGCATCGACTTCACCGACCTCAACAAAGCATGCCCCAAGGATAGCTTCCCCCTCCCAAAGATAGACCAACTAGTAGATGCCACCTCAGCTCACGAGCGAATGAGTTTCCTGGACGCATATTCGGGATATCATCAGATCCCCTTGTATGCATCAGACCAGGACAAAACGGCGTTCATCACGACAGTTGGTTTATATTGTTACAAGGTCATGCCTTTCGGGCTCAAAAATGTCGAGGCAACCTATTAGCGGCTAGTTACTAAAATGTTCAAGAGCCAAATGGGGAATACGATGGAGGTATACATCGATGACATGCTCGTTAAGAGCAAGAAGAAAGAAGATCACCTCTCGGACCTGTCAAGTACCTTCAAAACCCTCAGGAAGTACCGGATGAAGCTTAATGCGAGCAAGTGTTCCTTCAGTGTCCAGTTAGGAAAATTTCTTGGGTACTTGGTCAGTAAGCGAGGCATAGAAGCTAATCCAGACCAGATCAATGCAATCAAAAGAATGTAACCTCCTCGCACAATCCGGGATGTGCATAAGCTCACTGGGATGCTCGCTGCCTTAAATCGCTTCATTTCCAGATCCTCCGAGAAATGCAAGCCTTTTTTCCAGCTCCTGAAGGGGAATAAATCGATAGAATGGAACCCAGATTGCTCGCGAGCATTGGATGAGCTTAAATCCTACCTAAGCACTCCACCACTACTTGTCATACCACAGCAAAAGGACTCTTTATACCTATACCTATCTGTATCTAATCATGTCGTCAGCTCTGCGCTAATATGTGAGGTGGCAGGGATCCAACACCCCATTTATTATGCGAACAAAACGTTATTAGACGCAGAGAAAAGGTACCTACTATTGGAGAAGCTCGCTTTCGCCCTGGTAATAGCCTCGAGGAAGCTAAAGCATTATTATAAAGCTCACACTATCATCGTCCTTACATCGCACCCCCTCAAGGCAGTCCTAAGAAAGGAGGATTTATCGGGCAGACTGTCTAAGTGGTCAGTCGAGCTCGGCCGATTTGACATCCAATTTCAACCAAGGATAGCTATCAAGGGACAGATCCTTGCTGATTTCATAGACGAATTCACAGGCGAAGAACTCTCCGACTAGCCTCATCCAGCAAAGCAAAACAACCAAGCGACAGTGGAAGACTGGAAACTATTCATTGATGGAGCCTCGAACTCAAAGGGGGCAGGGGTAGGCATTGTTCTCATCACTCCAGAAAACACAATCCTTGAACAAGGAATTAGGCTGGGATTCACAGCCTCCAACAACGAAGCAGAATACGAAGCCCTAATAGCAGGTCTCCAAAAAGCGCAAACTCTGGGAGCAAAACGTTTGCAGGTGTTCGGTGATTTGCAACTAGTCTCCAACCAGATAAGTGGAGATTATAATGCGAAGGATGAAAGAATGGCAGCCTACCTAGCCTTGGTGAAAAAACTAATGATGAGCTTCGAGGAGATCAACATCCAGTAGTTTCCTAGGGGGCAAAATAGTCATGCTGATGCCTTAGCAGCCCTGAGTTCAGCAGTTGACTCCAGCCTTAAAAGGGTCATCCCCATCGATTTCATCATTTGTCCGAGCATCAACCACAACAGCAAGCTGTCAAACATGGAATAAATACTCCAGGTGGGATCAGCCCCCAGCTGGATGGACCCCTTAAAAAACTATTTAAAGGAGGGCACACTCCCAGAGGACAAGAAAACTACTCACCAGATAAGAGTCAAAGCTGCTCGCTTTCACTTATCTACAGGGGGTGACTTGTATAAGAAATCCTTCTCCGGTCCCTATCTCAGATGCGTCCATCCAGGCGATGTCGAGCAATTATTACACGAGCTTCACGACAGAATCTGCGGAAGTCACGTCGGAGGAAGGTCTCTAGCCTTTCGAGCAATGTAGGAAGGTTATTGGTGGCCATATATGCAAAAGAACTCCGCGGTATATGTCCGAAAGTGTCTAAAATGCCAACTCCACACTCCTATGGTCCACCAACCCGCCAGCGACCTAAAATCCCTGACCAGCCCATGGCCCTTCACCCAATGGGGAATGGACATCGTGGGACCACTTCCCACCGCTCCCGGTAATCGCAAATACTTGTTGGTCGCCACCGACTACTTCACCAAATGGATCGAGGCAGAACCATTGGTGAACATCCGAGATGTTGATATGATAAGATTCATATGGAGGAACATAATCACTCGATTCAGAATCCACAGAACCATCATCACTGATAATGGGACACAATTTGAGAGTGGCCCCTTTCAAGACTTCTGTAATGAACACGGGATCAGGCACAACTTCAGTTCGGTGGCCTACCCTCAGAGCAATGGACAAGCAGAGGCTTCCAATAAAACTGTGATCGATGGATTGAAGAAGCGGTTAGAGCGAGCCAAAGGCGCATGGCCAACTGCACTACCCCACATCCTATGGGCCTACCGAATTACCCCTCGACGAGCAACAGGAGAAAAGCCATTCTCACTAACATATGGTATGGAGGCAATCATCCCACTAGAAGCGGGATTGCCAACAATGAGATCCGACCTTGTCGAGCAAGGATATAATGATGAGACATTACTCGTTGAACTCGACCTGGCCGACGAGCGTAGAGAATTTGCCCTGATAAAACTTGCGATCTATCAGCAGCAGCTCGCTAAACACTACCACAAAAGGGTTTATCCAAGAAGATTCCAGGTTGGGGACTATATTCTAAGAAAAGTCCTGGGCAACGCGGTGAAGTCATCAGATGGCAAGATAGGCCCAAATTGGGAAGGACCCTTTAAAATAACTAGAGACGACCTGCAAGGTGCCTATCATTTGGAAACGATGGAGGGCAGGGAGATACCACGAGCATGGAACGCAGCTAATCTCAAGAAATTCTATTTTTAGGAATTCTATTATTGAATCTTTTTCTTGTATTTGTTATGTGAAAGGACAGTTCATTTCCCTTATCACTAATGAAAGTCTCTTAGTTGATTACTGATTACTAATAGTTGCATTTTATTACACATCCTTTCCAAATCACAGGCACGATGGTCGATATAGCAGGGGAACACCCCTCCTCAGGTCATCGTCATGAAGCACGAAAGACCTATTAGCATTGCCCCTGGCAATATATGAAGCCCTACAGAGTATTCTTAGGCATCAAACCTACTTTGGTTAAACAAAATCCTGATCGGATGAAGACATCCAATATTGGGTGTGTCCTCGCCAATTGCCCTACTTAGGCCTAAGGGAGTGTGACGACACAACCTAAAAGGTAAAGTGGGGCACAATGGTATTTTGGTATTATACTGGACTGGGGGGACACTCGCATGACAAAACAATAAGGATTATGAAGCAGCAAGAATATAGAAAGATTGGATGAACACGTTTAGTCGGCAAAATTGCCCAAAACACGAACTTTTCATTAATCTCTTATATTTACAAACAATGATAATACATGTTTAGTCGGCGAAGCTCGCCCAAAGCATTTACATTATCAAAAAGAACTAAAGAATAACAATTTGCAAAATCTCAAGGAGGTGGAAGCCTCTGAACAAGATAATCTGCCACTTTAGCTCTTCTTCCATTATCAGGAGCGGGGGCTAGCTCTTCCATGATCTCATTTGCATCCAACTCCAATAGTTGCCGAGGAATAGCATCGATGGGGATCCATTGATCATCCCTCCTGAATGGATTGGGCATCATAGTGGAGGAGGACATATCGTGTTGATACCATAACACCGAGTTTCTTGGGGCCTGCAGCTCTTTCAGGGCACTTAACCACCCTCTGATGAAAAAAAGTTCCTCGAACTCTGATAGTCTTGTTGGAGCATCCATCCAGCCTTGATCATAACCATCAGCCCACGCTTATCGAGGACCATTCTTGAATAAATGCCGCAGTCGGGTAACGTCCCTCTGGAGCCCAGCAGTAATTACATAAGCTCGTTGGACATCATCACGGAGCTCTTCCATCTCCCTATCACGCTGTTCCCCGGCTTCCCTATTCCTGCCCCTAGCACCCCTACCAGCACGCGGAAGGGGAGGACGAGATCCATCTCGTGACGATGAGGAACCTTGCAGGACTGTTGAAACGGTGCTCGGCGAATGCTCCTTAAGCTTTAAGACCTCCCTCCTCAGATCTTCATTCTCATGCTGCAGGAACTCCCCAACTTGGTTAATCTCGGTGGCCTCTAGTAACCTTGCTCTCAGTGCACTGACTTCTTCTTACACTGAGGCACCAATTTCTTCCATTTCCTGGAGCCTGTCCTTTAGCTTAGCCACTAGCTCGGACTGCTCTTTATATTTCTGATTCCTAGACCTAAGTGACTTGCAAAGTCTAACAAAGGCCTGGCTAACTTCAGGGCTTGCATTAGGACCAAGGGTCCTGCCTAGTTGGGAAGTAGTGGGAATATAATCATCCACATCAACCAACTACAAGTAAAATAAAGATAGAGGAGAGAAAGAGATCAGCATAAGCAAAAGAAGAATCTTCTCATTTCATTAATAAAAGTCAAGTACATCGAGCAGAAACTTGGAAAATTACAAGCAAAAGTACAAAAATAAGTCCTAAAAGCAGATTAACTGGCAACCTCAGGCTGCCCAGAGGCGGCTGGCTGCTTCCCCTTGTCAGTAGCAGCAGAGGCATCCCCCTCTGCAGGGATGCCCTCAGTCGTCTGGGCAGGGCAGACACCAGCAGGAACTGTCTGAGAGGAAAGATCAACACCCTTGATGGCTGGGGCAGGAGCCTCTTCATCCACAGTTGGCTTGGGACCCGGGTCATGCTCATCGAATAGAGGAGACTCAGCATCAACACCAACAGCTAGAAGAGCTTTGTTCCAGCCCTTCTTCAAGTTCAGACGGCTGATGTAGCCTATCTGAACCTCGGCATCTTCGTAAGCAGCAGCCCACCCGGAGTTGTATGAATCCTCCTTGATGGTGGCTACCTGGGCCTTTTCCACCTTTAGCTGCTCGGTCAGAACCCTGTTCTCCTCCACGAGGTTCAGCTTGCTCGAACAGACTAAGTCATAAGCCTGCCTCAGCTCGCTCAGCTCCTTAACCGCCGCATCCCTCTCTCGATTAGAGTTGACGAGGGCCAGATCAGAGGAAACTCGAGCTGCGTCAGTAGTCTTTAAGTTAGCCTCCAGCTGAGAGCCCCTGGCTTCCAGAGCGGACTTCTACTGCTCCAGCTCACCGTTCCTTCTCACCAGCTCATCGCGAGAGCGATAGAGCACAGCAAAGTCAGTCACAAGCTGCAAGAAATAAAGAAGAAATCAAAAAGGAGAAGCAACTAAAACTTATGATAGAATTAAAAAATGGAGAGAATCTTACCAAGGCTAGCCTCTGGCTAGCTTGCAAGGCCAATTGATCAGACCCCAGCGCCCTCTGGCGATCTGCAGGGAGAACTGCCCTCTCAAGCAGCGCAGGAGCTAGCTGAGGAGAAATGGTAACTGAAGCTCCCTCGAGCAAAGCAGATACCGGTACCAAGGCTTGCCCTGCCTTTGTCCTTGACTCCATCTTTCTCCTCTCCTCCTCCTTCTCTTTCTCCATTCTCTTCCTCTCCTCTATTCTCTTCTTCTCCTCCACCTTCTTTCTTTCCTCCTCCTTTTTTCTCTCCCTCTCTTTCACCTGCTCTTCCTCTCTCCTCTTCCTCTCTTTCTCTTGAGTAGAAGACCGAGAACCAATAGCCACGGCCCTAAAAGCAGACTTCTGTTTCTTTGACCTTTGTGCAAGAAGCACGTGGTCATCATCATCATCATCTATGATCAGGTTGTTCCTTGGAGGCATCTCTTCACCCGAACTGCTGGAAGTACTCGACGATCCTCGAGCTTCAGAATTCTCCTCAGAGTTAGAAGAACTGCTACTATTAGAGCTCCCTTCACCCAAATTTCCTGCAGGTTCACTCTCAGAGATGCTCTATTCTTCGTCAAACTGGATAGGCTCAGCAGTAGTCTCTCCAAAGGAATCAAACTCTGGTACACTGTCCACAGGCCGTGCTATAAAGCTGGAACCTACGTTCTTATACTCTAGCAAAAAGGCAGCAGACCTGGGATGCTCACCGTCACCCAAAGGCTCTCTGATATTCCAAGCTTTCACCAACTCCGAGATTCGAACCTCGCTAAGAGCAGGCTCCAAGTTCTTTGACCTCACTGTAGAATAAAAAGCAAAGAGGAGTTAGAAAAGTCATAAATCAGCAGAGATTGAAACAACAGTATAATGTCTACCTATATATTCTTCCCCATAAAAGGGAACAGTAAACCTCTCAGACCTCGACCCTTCAAATTGGGGAGAAAATTTCCAATTTCTAACAAGGAAACTCTCTTGCCAATAGTCCTTGTGGGAATCAGGTAGATTAACTACCAATACCCTGTCAGGACTCCTGGCTTTGAGGTATAGGACACCTGAGCTAGTTTGAGAAAAGGAGTAACAGAAACAGACCTCGGCAAGTACTAACCTAGTGCCATACAACTGATTTATCCTATGTACACCGTTCATTATTTTCCACACATTTGGCGAGCATTGTGCGGGGACGATATTGAAATAGCTAAAGAAATGCAAAAATAGATCATTAGGGGGAAAACTAAGTCCCCCTTCAGAAAGCAACAAAACATGGATCCAGTGGGCATCCTCTATATCCCTAACATTCTTAGGAGGCGAGGCACAACACTCAATCTCTACCCACTCAGGGATGTTGTAGAACTTTCTAAACTCAGAGATCGATCTATTCCCAATCTTCGCCATTGGAAAGAACAAAGAAAATCTACAAACCAAAGAGAAATTGCAAAGAAAGGGCACGAAAAAACTTACAAAACAGAAGATCGGTTCAAGTGATGAAGAAGCACGAGCTCAAGATGACTAAGAAGTAATGGAAATGGAGATTGAGAGAAAAAGGAACGAGGGGCTAGAATTCTCAGAAGATAGAAGAGTGCTGGAAAGTCTGAAACGACGAAAAAAAGGTGGTTATTCCAACGAGCCTTCAAAATCTAATCATAGTGCATAGTAAGCGAAGCGGCTACCGCCAAAATCAACTCCACAACTCCCGAGGAATTGTAACACGGCCATTATGGCTAAACATTTAAATCTGTTGGGCCCGTATACATGGCACAACAAATTTAGGGGTAATTGTGGGTACCCAGGATTTAGAACCATGGGCCTGGACGAGTAGCCCAGTCCTGGCGGCCCAAAGTCCAGGCCCTTCATCTTTTATATTGATCCGGTCTCCCCCCACGATCCCATAAAGGGAAGTTATAGGGGAGATGGGAAACGTGGAGGAACCCATCACCTCCACTCACCTACATGTAAATGTATATATTAAACCCTAGGTCTGGGGCAAAAGGACAAGTTGTATTCTCTGCAATCATTCTCCAGAATATAGAGAAATAATACTGACTGCACCACCGTGGACGTAAGCACATCTTTGTTGAACCACGTATATCTTTTGTTGTGTGATCGACATTTTGTTTTCCTTGTTCTTTCTCGGTAATTGCTTCTCTAATATTTATTTGTGTTGCATAATAATTGTCACCACAACGACCAAATTAAAATCCCACACAATACGACCAAATTAATATCCCACACAATACGACCAAATCTTTTTTTATTCGGTCGTGTTTCTGTTTTTGTAAATAATTAAAATAATATTCTGTGTCATGTCGTGTTTCGGCTTTTTATTTTTTATTTTTTGAGATTCATTTTTACTTTTGTCGCTTTTTTTATTTGTTGGGATCATTTGTTCATAATTTTTTTTTAACTTTTGCTACTTTTTTATACTTCGTGGAAATATTTAATTTTATAAATTATTTCTGAAATATTTTTGTTCAAATGTTGATATTTATGCAGATTTTTAGTAATATTTGTAGAAAAAAAAATAATGGTTTAATTAGGAGGGAGATGGAGGTTTGTATTTTTCTTGGAGAGCATGAGAGAGACAAGGGTAGATTTGTAACTATAAATAATTATGGAGTGTGAGAAGAAAAGAGTGGAGTGCTAATAGCTCAACCCCAAAATTAATTTGATAGATTAGGTCCTATAAAATTGGCATCATCTCGCTGCTCCCATACAGTTATTGAAAGTGTCACTAGAAATAGAAAACAAAAAAAACTCTTGGACACCTGTTAAAAATTAAACATATGTGTTAAAATATGTATTTTCAATCTAATGTTAAAACGTTTTTATTTCAAAACACTCTTAAATATATACGACACATGCATTGTGTGTTCCCACATGGCTAGTGTGCCTGAAAACCAAACATGCATAAATCTCTACTACTATAAAACCACGAATCTCTAATGAAAGAACTATTAAAAAAACATAAATAACTAAAATGTCACTTCCAAATTCCAATGTCAAAGAACTAATGAGAAAGTTATTAAACTAAAAAGTACATTCTAAAAATTGCATTTACTCACCATTCACCACACTCAATTCAATCAAACTAATGACAATTACGAATCCAAATCCCTTTTCAAAGTATCCTTGAAATCTATACATTGATGTAGAAGAGGCAGAAGGATTAAGCTTAAACTCCTCAACACATGAGGCCATAAGTAATTCACCTTCATCGGCTTCTAATATCCAATAATCTTGACTGGAAGCTCGAATAACCTGTAACCAAATCAAAATAAAAGTAAAGTTGATTTTTTTTTTTTGTAATTTAAGAGAGATAGATGTATAGGTTTAACTTGAAGTTGGGTTTTGGACGTGAGTGCAAATGAGTGAAATGAGGGAAAGGTTTGAGAGAGTGGGAGTTGGTAAATAAAAGTAAAGTCCTCGTGCGCCTCTTCATTTTTCAAGGCCTTTTCGTTTTTCAAAGTGACTGTATATACCTTTGTAGAAATCAACCACACGGATGAGAGAGAATAGTTCGGAAATCAAAGAGACGGATGAGAGAAATAATAAATGGTGTGTAAGTTATAACAACAAACCTTTATTATTACCACGTGTTATTCTTAAAGAATTTGGGTCTACAATTTTTATATAGTAATATATAGATTAGATACGGTTCGATACAGAGGCCATTTAAATTATAAATTATTTGGGGTCAAAGAGTATTATAAATTATGTTTTTAACCTCTAAATTTTATTTAAATGGTTTTTAATTTTAAACTTTTATGAAATCATAGTTTGGATGCTTAACTTATTAAAAATGCTATTTTGAATATAAGAAATGTATTTTATAGGATATTTGCAAAATTATAATGAATTTGGAATAATTACAAAAATACTCCTAAACTTTTGAGTTGTTTTAAACTAAACCTGGACTTTTAGATGATTATAAAAATACTACAGTTTGGGTAAATTTGCGAAATGTCCTAAACTTGTAATTTGGAGAATCTGTCTCTAATGTTTAGAGGTTATAAGACTTTAACTTTGTAAACTAAATTGTAAGGGAACCTCGACATTTTAGAAAAATACGAAATGGACCTTAAATGTTATGTTAAACGAATTTAACTCTAAATTTTTTTGAAAGGGAAAAATATATATGCTTAAATATAAAAGGGAATAAAAATGTAAATTACGCATAAGGTGTTTAGCGTGTTCACACGCTGGAAGGGTATTACATGTTAAAAATGTGAAAAGTAAGCCTAAAAATAGTGTTTATACAAGTGTTAAAATACGATGTAAGATGAGTATTTTATTAAACACAACGTAAGAATGATATTTTTTAAATATGGCATAAGCCGATTCTTTTGCTGAAAATAACGACTGGATAACGAGGAAATGAACTTAATGAAACGTGAAAAAAAAATCACAATGCAGTGAACGAGATAAATTTAATAAGGGCACGAAGCCCTGTGGTTCAGCTTCAGCTTAAACCCAAAATAACTAGCCAGTAAAGAAATTAGTTGTGGCATTTATGGCAGGAGATGCAAGGACTTTATTTTCATCTTTAAGTGCACCAGAGTTATTTGAGCTTTATTTTCTACTATAACTCTGCTTCTATCTCTTCCATCCTTCATTTATTAAAATTTCTTTCAAAAGAAGCTATTATTTTCACCACGTTCTTTTTTACTTTGTTGTAGAAATTATTTATATTATAAACGAAAACACAATAGAAAATTTCAAGCGCCATTACACCCCTGAGTGGGTGACAATTGAGTTATTGGAGGGCCCTCTAAACTAGTACAACAATAAGGAAGGATATTGGGGTTTTTTCCTAGTTTGTGGCTGAAGCTTGCAATACCTTCCCCTAAACCGATTATTTTATGAATTATGCAATTCTTTGATGTAGTTCTTGCCCAATTCTCTCCAAAAGTTAAGATAATTTTTAATGGTGTACAAAAAGTCAATGATTTATATGGAACCAATCTTGGGATTCATGGAATTCGTTACTTTTACATGTGAATGAAATCCAAAGAGGGTAGTTACTACTTGAAGCTGAAGAATTCTGAGAGAGTTCTTACTGTAAACTTGTCATACTTCAATAAGGAGTACTTGTCTGAGAATGTCGTGTGATACTTGATTTAAACAATTTTGCAAATTTCTAATTTAACCTTATTTAATTGGAGTCAATTTTTAAACCAATTAATTTAGTCCCTAAACTTGAAACTACGTGGGTGCGTATGTCAAACCATCACAAATAAAATATGCTAACTCACAGATTTAAGGAAAAGTCTCATTCGAGTAAAACCTTTATTTCATTATAAACAGTTAATTTAAACTTACAAAGATTACAATGAAATATGCAATGATCACTCCTCGAAACAATCATATAGGCACGCACTCTAGAATCAGCAAGGAACACCCACGAGTACTCCTAATGACGGGCAGTCGTAGTCAGCCTAGTACCTCCCTCAAGTGGAACCTAAATCCTTAGTAGAGATCTTCTCTAGAAGAGAAACTTCACAAAGATGTGTTCTTGGGTTCTAAAACAATTCACTAAAGATTGGAATATTTTGTGAATTGAAAAAAAAATGGTTTTGAACCTTAAATGAAGAAGACAAAGTGTTCTACCGATTTGCAGTTTATGCAGAATGAAAAACACCCGGTCTTCTTAACGAAACCGAACTCATTTAACACGATTTATATAAAAATTGAGTTGGTCATGTCGCTCGAACGAGAACATGCGTCGCGCGAATGAGCTTCATGCGAGATCAACATGTCGTTTGAATGACATGCTCACGTTGCTCGAACGACAGAGAAAAAAAATAATTTTTTTTTTCTTTAAAAAATCCGCCTCAACACTTAGAAAAATATTTCGGATGAAAAATTCTTCTCTAACACTTAGAAAAATGATCTGAACACTCTAAGTGAACTGTTAAGGTACTTAAACACAACCTTACCAAAATTAACCTCGCGAAGACTTTTTTGTTGAAGAACTTTGATATTCGGACCTGTCTTGATTCTTGAATGATCTTGAGTTATTCTTCGACAGTTGTAGCGGTATACGACATACTCAAATGTTGACGAACAATAAAATAATATCCTTACAAATCTCCCCTTATGTATATCCCAGTATTAAATAAAAACATCAGAATTATCAAATCCAAATGCCTATATAAATTTAATACCCTCCCATGAACCCAAAATTGAAAAGGTACAAAAGATGCAAGTCTCAAGTTTTTCTTCAAAAATCTTCAACAAAAAATCTTCAAATCTTTATGTTTTTTGTAATACCCCGTATTTTTATTGATTTTATTTATTGGGATTAATTGAATAAAATGGGATACTTAATTAGAAGTTAATCTGGATTTTAATACTAGTGAGATGAGAGTTAGTACTTGATTATGATAATAATGTTGAATATTACAGAGTTAATATGGTAATATATGATTATTGAATTTATCAATATTGTCGCGAGTTATAAATACGAAAATTTTGGAAATTAAGTTGGGACGCACGTGTGAGTTGTGTCAGGAACGAATTTAATGGATTTAAAAGTAAATTATTTTTATGTCATTCGTATGGTCATTTTGAGTGTGCCAACGTGTTCGAAAGGGTCGAGATAGTCAGAAAATACTATCCGGGGGTTTAGTTTGGGTCCCGGAGCATTTTAGGCCTAACTGGCAACCCGGGAGGGTATTTTAATCATTTGACTTTTTGAGGAATAGTAACCCATGAATTTTAGACTGATTATATCAGCCAACAATTAGGGATCCTAGAGTTTTCACAACCAAAAATCACATATCGCCATTAGATAAGAAGAGAAGGAAGTTTCCAAAGAAGAAGCACTATCCTTGAACCCTTTGCACCACCACCACCACCACCGGTTAGATCGGGAAGAGAGGAGCACTCCCATACCATCTACTCCAAAGGATCAGAACCTCTATTTTCCAGGAAAGTGATTTATCTTGTTATGATTCATCAAATATATTATCCATGTAGTTTAGAATTGGAGACTAGACTTGGAAAATTGATAATTTCATAAATTGGGAGAATTAAATTTGAATATGGGTAGGTTTTGCATGTAGTTAAATTCTAGAAATAATAGAGACTTAAATCAGAACCTTAGTGATAGAAATTAGGGATTAAAATTGAGTATCTGGTTATCTTGAATTGAAAGAAACTTCACTAGGGTTAAACGTGAGACTTTGATGAATATATCGATTTGTATGCAGTTCTTGCGATGATTTGATGATTCTAGAACGTTAGAAACCTTGAATTTAGGTTGATATAACATTAGGTATGTTTACTTTAGTAATTGGGATCATGTTATGAAAATTGGAGATAAAACTAGGGCTGAAAATGCAGAAAATCTGGGCTGTAACTGCTCGATCGATCGACATTCATAGGTCGATCGATCGACTGGATCGATCGATCGACATTCTTGAGTCAATCGATCAACTCCCCCTACACTTGAGATATTTTTCCCTTTTAGAATTTAACCAATTTCGACTCTTGAAAGTTATTGGTGGGAAATATGTGAACATATTGAGACTTAGGGAAGACCGGTAGGGGTGTATTTGAAGCCCGGAACATATCAGAATTGATTTGGGACTTAGTGCTAAACGTACGAGTGTCTGATGAGTGAGGTACTATTAGAAGTTACGAGAACATGAATTCAATTTATATAAGTGATAACTTAAGGTTAGAGGTAGAAATAGGGGCCCTAAATTACTTAATTAACCCTAAGGACAAGTGGGAGACTTAGTAACCTTTTGGGTTAGGTTTTAGCACTCGAAATTATTCGGCGAGAGAATTATTGGCTAAACGTATTATGGGAAATAAATGGGATGATATTTGAGTACGTATACGACTTATAGTATAGGGATGGAATATACATATAGTAATATGATAATTACCTAAGTTGTGTGAATGCTTGGTATATGGATTATTGTGTGTATGACATACCTACCATGCTTGATATCACGGGAGGTTAATTTTTGGAAAAGGACCATCTTATCTTTGTGTGCCTTCGAGGGGATTTATATTGGTACCTTAAGGACATAGGACTGTGAATGACTTATTTGTGAGTTGATAAGTTAGATGACCGTGGGAGTGTAGGTATGTCCGTGAGCCATGGTATGTGAACTATGTTCGCCTCCAATATATGTGTTGATGTAAAAAACTAGGATTGATCTAATTAATTAATAATAGATAAATATGAATAAAGAAATAAGACAAAAGATTTTTAAAGTGGTTCAGTCTTAAGGAAATGGCCTATGTCCACTGGCTTGTATTACTGGATGTCTTGCCTTGGTTTCCAAATTGTTCTTACTTTCCCTTCCATGAGGGTATTAAAATGTATTTATAGCCTTTGGGATGTTAATAGGAATATATAGAAGGCCTTTATCGAATAGGCATTTACATCTGTAGATAGTAAGGAATGACTGTAATACAGTAACCTTGCCTAGGACAAGACTACTAGCGATGAATCAAAGGTCCCTCTAACATCGGCCATCTCCATGGCCGAGGTTGATGTCTCTAAGACGAGGGGGTACATTCATGGCATATCAATCACCCCCAGACCTTAGTTACATGTGAGAGTAGGTGACTATGGGGTCTACAACTTCGAGGTCCTTCTGCTTTGTGCCAATGTTCCTTTCACACTTATCAATTGGTGAAGTGTGAGGCGTGTCTGGAAAGCATATGATGGAAGCCGTCCTTTGGGCTCCCAAGGCAATGATGGGCCTTGGGACACGTGCATTAGGTGTTGAGGGTTATACCCCCCTTCTTCTCTTTCTTCCTCATTTCTACATTCCCTCGCCTGAAACTCTCTCTCTCTCTACAAGGGCTTGCTTAAGGGACTCTTGGCGGCTTTTTCTTGAATCTCTCTCTCTCTCTCTTCTTCACAAATTTTCTCAGGTATCGTTTATCTCCCTTTTCACTCGTTTTGTTGCATTTTTATGCCTTATTCTTCCATTCGTTGTATTTTTTGGCGAGCTTAAGCATTTTCCGATGAACCTATGAGTTTTCTGGTGAACTGTTCATTCATTGTTCTTGCTTAAAAACCCAATTTTGATCCTTAGTCAAATTACCAAAATTGTTTGTTTAGAAGATTCACAAGTGTAGGGTCTACCTCGTATGCTCAGACCCCTTTACCAACTCTTAGAGTAATTTCGCTCTCTTAGGGAGAAGACCTTAGATAAAATTAGATAAATAGAAAGAGCTCAAGAGGAAGCTCATAGGGCAGAGGCGTTCCCCCTCAGGCCTAATTTTCCACCACCTCTGAAGGTCATATACCTTGAACCATCTGAGCCAGTTATCCGAGTAGAGGTCCCAGTTGAACCCACTCCGATGTCTGAGTCCGAGTCATCCACCTCAGACCCTATGTCTGTTGACTCTTTTCAAGAGGCCATGGATTTCTCAATTTGACAAGATCAGGTCCCTGATCAAGCATAGGTTTCCAGTCGCCTCTCATCCCATGGTGAGTCTAACACATCCTAGTCCTCCTCAGATGTTGAAGTTGTTAAACCGAGTGCGGCATTTCCACCAATTCTTGAAGCCATTCCTCTATCGGCTGTCACGAGTGCTGAGTTCACTAAGAGGTTCCCAACTGGTAACCCATCGTCTGCTCAGGCCGACGTTGATCCAGATGATGATGATGGTAACGAGAGTGATGTTGATACCTCTGAGGCGGCCGAGATAGAGAGTACTGTCAGTGAGGTCAACCTCTTGGCCTTCAGACACCTATATTATATAAGCCCCTCTATAAAACTCAGGAGATCTCTGAGGGAAGAGAGAGCTTATGATGGACGTGATGGTGAGATCTGCCTGTATGAGTAGATGTTTAAGTTAGGGTTTCGTCTGCCCATTCATCCCATCATCAGGGCTATATTGGCCTACATCAACTTGGCTCCTTCACAGTTGTCACCCAATGCCTGTAGGGTGATAATTGGTTCTATTATCCTATAGAGGGTGTCCATCACACAGACCTTCCAGTCCAAGTCTTCACGGGGTGCTATGTCCCTTCATCAGCCAGGAATCATCCGAGTTATTATCATTTTTTAGCTCGAAAGTCAAATAAAAAGATGATGCAGATCACCCAAACCTCTAATCATAATTGGAAGCCACGTTACTTCTTTGTATCAGGGCAATGGGAATTTGATCCATGTACCCCCTCTTCCTCACTAGAGCCGAGAATGCCCCTGAGATGGGGAAAGGTTACAATGGCTGCCAGGGCTGACCCTGGACTAAGTCAACAGAATCTTCAGAAGGTCAAAGATCTTCAGGATCAGGGGGGCATGGTCTGCTTGTAAAATTCCAACACCTGATGACCCCCTACTATCTCTCTGAGACTGGGCTTGGGGGGAGTCCCCTGACAGAACTTCGCAAGTATTTTTTATTCTAACAAGTTTTACCTCTGAATTTGTGTATCTCTGATTTTCCAACTCAGACCTTTATGTTCTGCAGAGCGCCCAAGAGGAATATCTGACGAACTCTGGGAAATGGCAGCCCCAGTCTCATGAAGCTCGTGAAGAAAGCTGTTCTGAATGCCCCTCCTCCCCCTCCCTCTACCTCAAGGGACGAGGTTACCAAGAAGAGAAAACCTTTCGACCCTGCCCCTAAAGATCAGAGGTAGAAGAAAAATAAGTAGGGGGACCGTTCCATCCCTATTTTTTCTGAAGATACACTGATTTCTCGTCTTGAGCAATTAAAGATTGATGACATCGTCATTGGCCAAAGTCTGAAGGCCCTTGATGCCATCATCGATGTCATGACCGAGTCTGACAAGCGCTTTTGCCGCTCACTGGATATGCCTCTGCTGGTTGAATTCTCCCTCCACCGTTCCATCTAAGTAAGACCTTTAACTCTTGCTTCTAAATTATTCAAGTGTAACATCGGCATCGAACCATATCAGATCTTAGACTGACGTCTCTACACATGTTCTGCAGGGTCTTCTCACCATGCATCATTATGTTAACTAGACCTTGGGAAAACTTCCTCTGATCGAGAAGGGCGAGGAGGCCGAGAAGACCAAGGCCACTTTAAATGCTGAAGTGGAACATCTGAAGGTTGCTCTGAAGAAGGCTGAGAACGACGTGAAGGGATTGCAGAGGGATATGGATAAGTAGAGGGAAGATCATAACACTGCCCTGAAGACTTAGGATAACTATCTCTAGCGTAAGGTCGATGTGGCCGTCAAGGCTGCCTTGGATGATTCCTTCGAGAAGATCTTGGAGGAGTATAAGGTCTCTGACGAGTTTATCAGCTTCGACTTTGAATGTCTAGAAAGAGGGGTTAAGGCAACTGGTAAGTGGGATGCTATAAAGGAGAAGGAATCAGGAAGCCTTGCAGCTGTTGACTTCATCAGCCTGGGCTATGTCAACCCTAAGTTTGCCCAGGCCTTGCAGGAGGTTGAAGAAGAGGGAGGTGTTGCACCCACTGAAACTTCCCCCCAAGGAGACACCATGACTGAAGATGTTGGTGCTCAAGATGATGGGGTGAAAGTGACCACCCTCGGCCAAGGAAATGCAGACATGTCCACTGACCCTGAGGCTACAAACACTTAAATTCTTGTGAAGCTATATGCAATCTTTTATAACTCTCAATTAATTTTAACCTCTCATGAATAATGTTACTTTAGATTTTTGCAATTTATAACTTGAAAGAGGGCTTTTATGTCTTCTCTTACTGAATTGTGTGTTGGATGATTTTCTTTGCCATGATATAAGGTCTCACCAAATTAATGATGTTAAGAGTTTGGGGTCATATGATGTCTGACCTCAAACCTTGTCACCAAATCATGATGTTTTAAGGTCTGAGGTCATTAACTAAGATGTTATCCCCATTAATAATTTCACCAAATTAATGATGTTAAGGGTCTGAGGTAATCCAAGTATGATGTCTGACCTCAGACCTTGTCACCAAATCATGATGTTATAATGTCTGAGGTCATCAACTAAGATGTTATCCTCATAAATAATTTCACCAAATTAATGATGTTAAGGGTCTGAGGTCATCCAAGTATGATGTCTGACCTGAGACCTTGTCACCAAATCATGATGTTATAAGGTCTAAGGTCATCAACTAAGATGTTATCACCATAAATAATTTCACCAAATTAATGATGTTAAGGGTCTGAGGTCATCCAAGTATGATGTCTGACCTCAAACCTTGTCACCAAATCATAATGTTATAAGGTCTGAGGTCATCAACTAAGATGTTATCCCCATAAATAATTTCACCAAATTAATGATGTTAAGGGTCTGAGGTCATCCAAGTATGGTGTCTGACCTCAGACCTTATCACCAAATCATGATGTTATAAGGTTTGAGGTCATCAACTAAGATGTTATCCCCATAAATAATTTCACCAAATTAATGATGTTGAGGGTCTGAGGTCATCCAAGTATGATGTCTGACCTCAGACCTTGTCACCAAATCATGATGTTATAAGGTCTCAGGTCATCAACTAAGATGTTATCCCCATAAATAATTTCACCAAATTAATGATATTAAGGGTCTGAGGTCATCCAAGTATGATGTCTGACCTCAGACCTTGTCACCAAATCATGATGTTATAAGGTTCGAGGTCATCAACTAAGATGTTATCCTCATAAATAATATCATCACTAGAGCATAATGAATTAGGAATTGACATGGAAACTGATCTTCTCATTAATAACCTCTTCATAAGATGATACATTTACACAAACATCATATGTAATACTTCTTTAGATGATCAACATTCCAAGGATTAGAAAAAGGTTCCCCCTCGAGGTTTTTTAGCCTGTAGGTCCCAGGTACAATCTCTTCGATTACATTGTAAGGACCGTGCCAATTTGGGTGAAACTTGTTCGCCTTCTGTAATGTCTTCTTTTAGCACCAGGTCCCATATAGCTATGGGCCTTGATTTTACCCTTTCATTGTAGAACTTTGTTGTTATTTACTGGTAAGCTGCTTGCCTGACTTCTGCGTCTTCCCTTTTCTCTTTAATTAAGTCTAGGTCGAGTATTCTTTCCTCTCCATTCTTCCCGGGGTCGTAGGTCTGAACCCTATGAGTGGGAAGTCCTACCTCTGTGGGTATGACGGCCTCTAAGCCATGTGATAACATAAATGGGGTTTCCCCTGTAGGTGTCCTAACCGTCGTTCTATAGGCCCACAGAACAGTATAACCTTTTTAGTCCATCTTCCCTTAGCCTCTTCCAACCTCTTCTTGATCCCGTCGAGGATAGTTCTGTTGGTGACTTCGGTCTGACCGTTTACCTGAGGTCGGCCAGGAGAAGAGAAAAATTGCTTTATCCCAACTCTTTCGCAGTATTTTTTTAGGGAAGAATTTTTGAACTGGGTTTCATTGTCCAAAATGAGGGTATTTGGGAGGCCATGTCTGCATATGATGTTCTTCCAAATAAATTGGAAGGTCTTCTGCTCTGTAATCATGATCATCGGCTCTGCCTCCACCCACTTTGAGAAGTAATCAATGGCAACTATCAGAAATCGGTAATTATTTGCAGATTGTGGTAGGGGTCCTACTAAGTCAGTTCCCCATACTACGAATGGCCAAGGGGAACTGATTGATGTCATAGGCTGATGAGGTTGATGGGGAATATTAGAGAATCTGTGACATTTATTTCACCTTTTCACGTAAGCTGCAGCATCCTTGGCCAAGGTTGGCCACCAGTACCCTTGTGTAATAATTCTTTTGGCCAAGGGTCTTCCTCCTATGTGACTGGAGCAAGAACCCTCATGTACTTCCTGTAAGATGAGGGGAACTTCCGTGGGATGAACTCATCTGAGGAGAGGTAACAGGAATCCCTTTTTATATAGGACGTTTCCCACTATGGTGAATTTTGCAGCTCTGTATCTTAACTTTCTCCTCTCCAGCTTTGATTCAGGCAACTCTCCCTCTCTGATATATCTTATAAGGGGGTCCATCCATGAACCCCCTAGGTTCAGATTGAGGCAAGGGTTACTAACCTCTTCTTCTTCAATGGTTTCTCTGGGCAAGATCTCGACTGGAACTGTTCTCTGGATGTCTGTCTTCATTGCCGAAGACAACCTTGCTAAGGCATCTTACGTGGCTATTGTTTTGTCGTGGTACTCTTTTCATCTTTACCTCTTCAAGGCCTTCCAGTATCGTTCTCACCCTCTTCAGGTATTTAGCCATCCTTTCATCTTTGGCCTCATAAACCCCTAAGACTTGATTAATAAATAACTTTGAGTCTTCGCTAATAAGAGACCTGCTATCATGGCTTTATATTCTGACTCATTGTTCGATGCCTTGAAGTTAAACCTTTGGGCATATTCGATGTTAGTACTATCCAGGGCTGAGAGTATTAACCCCGTACCGCTCCCACTTTCACAAGATGACCCGTCAACAAAGAGGTTCCAGATATCTCTATCTGATGAGAAGCCACCTTCTAACATTATTCCCTCCTTGAAGAGGTACCGGTCTTCCTCATTCTCGACTGTCCTATCTCTGGCTCCCTTGGTCATAACCTCTTCCGAGTGTCAGAAGACGTTGCTGTTTGACCCTTCTGCAGTCTCTGACCTGTTCTCACTCTCGGTCTCTTCCCATGTGAACTTAACAACGAAGTCTGTAAGTGCCTCCCCTTTGATGGCCGTCCTAGGCTGGTAAGTGAGGTCATATTCCCCTAACTCAATGGACCATGTCATTAGCCTACCCGACTTCTCAGGCTTATAGAGGACCTGTCTTAGCGCGGATTCAGTGAGAATGACCATGGAATGGGCTTGAAAGTAGGGCTTCATCTTCCGTGAAGCGTGTATCAAGGCGTAGGCCAAAATTTCCATCCGAGGATAATTCTGCTCAGCCCCTTGAAGGGATTTACTATTGAAGTATACGGGCCTTTGGATCCCAACGTCTTACAGTACTATGGCTACATTTATTGCTGATTTAGAGACCGCCAGATAAACGTACAATTTCTCTCTTACGATGGGCCTGGATATGAGCAAGGGAGAACCGAGGTAGGACTTGAGTTGGTTGAAAGCCTTATCACACTCTTCGTCCCATTGGAAGGCCTTTCTAAACACCTTGAAGAATGGGAGACACTTGTCGGTTGCCCTAGAAATAAATCTATTGAGCGCAGCCACTCTTCCAGTGAGCCTTTGAACGTCCTTGATACTCCTAGGTGTCTTCATGTCGAGCAAAGCCTTGATTTTCTCAGGGTTCACCTCTATTCCTCTTTGATTGACGATGAATCCAAGAAACTTCCCATCTCCTACCCCGAAAACACACTTTTCCAGGTTGAGTTTCATCCTATATAGTTCCATGGTATTGAAGGTATTTTCCAAGTCTTCCACGTGAGTGCAGGCCTTTAAGCTCTTCGTCAACATATCGTCTACATATACCTCCATAGTCTTGCCTATTTGGTCTTCAAACATCTTATTCACAAGAGGTTAATATGTTGCCCCTGCATTTTTCAATCCGAAGGGCATCACCTTGTAGCAATACGTCCCTTTGTCAGTAATGAAGGTTATCTTTTCTGAGTCTTCAGCATCCATAAAGATCTGATTGTAGCCTGAATACGCGTCCATGAAGCTCATGAGATCATGTCCTGCAGTTGCGTCTACCATCTGGTCGATCTGGGGTAGGGGATAACTGTCTTTTGGGAAAGACTTGTTCAGGTCAGTAAAATCTACGCACATTCTCCACTTTCCATTAGTCTTGGGCACAATGACTGCATTTGATAGACACTTAGGATATCACTTCCCTGATGAATTCAGCCCCTTCCAACTTTCAGACCTCTTCTCGGATAACGTCATACTTCTCATTAGAGTATACTCTTTATCTCTGTTTGATTGGCTTAGCGTCCTTAGTCACATTCATCTTGTGGCACATAACTTCAGGGCTGATGCCTGGCATGTCCGCGTGACTCCATGCGAAGATACTCTGCCTCTTCCTGAGGAAGTCTACCAGCTCTTCCTTGATTTTTTCCTTTAAGGCTTTGCCGACCTGGATGGTTTTTTTTAGCTCGTCCTCATTAAGGACGATGGATTCTACCTCTTCCATGGTCTCTCCTTTCTTCAACTTTGTTTCATCTCTTGAGTCAAGTGTGTCAATCTTATAAGTGGTGGTTTCCCTCTTATGGGACTCTCTCTCTTCAGTCGAGTTGAAGTAGCATTCTCGTGCTATGATCTGATCACCTTGCACTTACCCTACCCCACAGGTGGTTGGAAATTTTAGCATCTGTTGGACCGTTGACGGCACAGCCTCAAACTCCTTAAGGGCTACTCTTCCTATGATGAGGTTATAGGCCGAGAAGACATTTTCGTCCATAACAAAAAAATTAATCTTCCGGGTTAACCTCTTAGGCCACTCATTACCCATCCCCACGTCCATCTCATACATGCCCAATGGATGGACCTTTTCACTGCTGAAGCCCATTAATGGATGATGATAGGGTACCAGCCTAGCTCTATAAAGACCTAGGCTCTTAAAGCAAGGCCAAAACATCACATCTGCTGAGCTTCCTCCATCTACAAGAATTCTCTGTACCTCACATCCATGGACTCTTGTTGTGATCACCAAAGGGTCATCATGTGGAGCTAGGATGCCTTTGAAGTCGAGTCGGGAGAACCCAACTATGAGAGTATCCATGTCTACCTTCTTTGTATTTTGCGTAGTATCGGAAGACGTCAAGTGTACTTCAAGTTTGGCCACTGATTTGGCCTCTGCCACATGAGCTTTTCTGTCAGCCACTTCAGAGCCACCTCCCGCGAGTCCTCCGCATATGGTGTTAACAGCAAAGGAGATTATACCAACTCTCTTCACCGGGGTGTTGTCGTCTTTTAGTGGGAGGTTTGAATCATCCTTATCATCGTCATCCGTGCCATTGTCTCTTCTTATTGTGGTGTCCTCATGACATTTGTCGCGTCTCTTCTTTTTGGGATCTTCCCTTCCCCTTTTGGGAGCTTTACCATCAATATATGTCCTCAACTTTCCTGACTTCAACATCTTCTCGATCTCATCCTTTAAGGCGAAGCACTTGTCTGTTACATGGCCATGGTCCTGGTGGAATTCACACCATAAGTTTTGGTTCCTCTTATGTGGAGGATCCTTCAACTTCTCTGGCCATCTTATGGATCGATCATTCTTGATCTCATTGAGGATGTGTTCGTAGCTAACCATAAGAGGGGTATAACGCGCAAACTTATCATCAATTAACCTCTTATTTCCATCCTTATTTCTTTAGAACTTTCCGTTGCCACCGCCATTCTCATCCTCATACTTGGCAGCCATGGCCTCTTCAGCATTCATGACCTTCCCCGCAGTTTCCAATATCTCCGTCATGGACTTTGGGGGGTCTTCCACAAGTTTCCATAACAATTTCCCTTTTTGGAGACCTCCTATGAGGCCAGTCATAGCTATATTCTCTTCGTAATCCTCAACCTCAAGTTTTTCTTTGTTGAACCTGGCGATGTAGTCTCTTAGGCTCTCTTTCTTCCCCTGCTTGACATACAGCAGATGGGTGGTCTTCTTTTGAAGTCTTACCCGAAAGTAGAAGTTGTGAATGAATCGTTCAGCCAAGCCCTTGAAGTTCTCAATTGAGTTGTTCGGAAGAGAGGTAAACCAGATGTGTGTAGCTCCTGTCAAAGTCCTAGAGAAGGCCCGACACTTCATCTCATCTGGTATTGAGTAAATGTCCGTCGCTGACTGGTACATCTCAATATGATATACAGGGTTAGTGCTACCATCATACTTGGGAGAGACCACGGGCGGTTTGAACTTAGCGGGGGTTGGAAAGTTTACTGTCCTGGCCACAAAGGGGGAGCCTTCCGAGAAACCTCTTTGCAATGGGTCTCGACTTTTGATGAGGTCTCCTATCTTTTCTTTAAGCCGTTGGATGGAGTCATTCCATGGTCTTGCAACGTCGGTCTAGCTGAGGTTGTCCCTAGCCACCTCCAAGGGGTGGACTGAAGGTTCCCCAGCCACAACACGATGTCAGATGTTCACCTCTTTCCGATTTCTACCTCTTCCTGCATGGGGTCAGCCTTGATGAGGCCAACGTTGCCCCTCTTCCCTTTATGAGCCAACTGCACTTCTCGACCTTGACAACCTTTGCCTTAGGTCATTTACTGGGCCGAGCCTTTTGAAGGTTGACCCTCTACTCAGTCGATCAAAAGCTGATCCTCGTTACTGGGCTTTGTCACCCCTTCAGCCTCCACAACCTTGGCTCCGGTTGGCAGGGCAAACTGTGTTATTCAAAACTTCATATGGTTCCCAACAATCTTCTAGGGCGTCTTCCGCCTCTAGATCATCATACATGTCCACAGGGTAAGGGTTTCCTTACCTCCCCAGGCACAAGTGCCTAGGGTTAGAAACGTCCCTCCTCCGTTGGGGTGTAGGTTGGTCTTTCGACGGTGCCTGGGGTGGTCCCCTGGCATCTGGATGTGGTTGAGCAGCCACCAGGGTGATCATCTCCGGTGAGACTCCAGGTGGCCTCATTATATTTTGGCTGAGCTGTGTAAATTACTCCTGCATTGCTTGTTACATTGCAGCCAAAGACCTCAAGGTTACGGCCACCTTCGCCATTTCAGATTGGGGAGGTGCCTGGATGGAGCTAGGTCCTCCCGCACCAGGCGACGGAAGAGGTGGTGGTAATTCCGGTGCCGTGTGTTAACATAAAAGAGCTGGTGTAGTAGACGAGCTTAATACCTTACAGGACCTCTTTCAATGGTGAAACAACTCCATGCAAGGGGTGAGGCCTGGTTCACCACTAGAGTCTCCGGTGAGGCTAAGCGACAAATGAGAAAGAGAGCTTCTCGATTCCCACAGACGGTGCCAAAATGATGATGCTAGAAATAGCACCACCCTTCAAGGTGTTTGTAAGCTCAATTCAGTGTTAACAATGGAAGTATAAAGGCGTATAGTAGAAGGAGGTGAGGAGAAGAGGAAGATCACCGAAATATAAGTGGTTAGCCAATTAGGCCTACGTCCACTGTGCAAGTGTGTGATTAATATCACTATATGAGGGCTCTAATGGCCATAGATACAAAACTCTCAAGCTTTCTCTATCTACTGTGTAAAATGATAGAGTTTCGGCTAGGGTTGCTAATTTCGGATCCCTTTCAAGGTAGAGGATGACCTCTATATATAATGCCTGGGGGTGTAGTGGACCCCCTAAGCATGCAATGAGCATGGGAGTGTTGATCTAGCCAATCGGATGAAGACATCTGTCACTGTCACATGTAGAGAATGATGACGAAATATTCCCTCACATGAGCGGAATGATTCGGTTATAACTGATCATGTACATGTGTTCCCAACAGAGCATATGCTGATAAGAACTTGGCTATCCATCAAAGATCCCAACCTCGGCCTGGAAGAGGACGAGGTGGTGACCTTGGTTCAGGTGGAGAGCCGAAGTAAGACATTGAGCTATGACATCGGCCTGGGCCGAGGTAGAGGTGGCAAAGATGGAACGTCGGCCGATCCCTAACCAAGATTTATGATGATGATGGGATGGTAATCTCTTCATCTTTCGAGCTGAGGTTGTAATCCTTGGAGTGGATAATTGTCCTCGGATCATGGTGACCTCACCTACCGAGGTAGCTAGCAACGTCGGTCGTGGCCGACCTTACCTAGGACGAGACTGCTAGCGATGAATCCAAGGTCCCTCTAACATTTTCCATCTCCATGGCCGAGGTTGATGTCTCTGAGCCGAGGGGGTACATTCATGGCATATCACCTAGTAAGTTGCTCGATATTCTTAGTAGCTCGTCAGGTTGAATACCTCTGCATGCTGAGTAGCTCGACACTTGAACTTGTGCCATGTTGGATGATGTATGTCTTCATATAATTGGTCCACGTCAGCTGATTAATTTGTTTATCAACAGAAGCCCCCAATGTTTCACAGTTGAAGCTTGATGCGAGAGTGTGGATTATTTTGCTCAAAAAGTTTCTCGGGCATGTTTCCTATGTCTTGGTTACTTACATACCTCCAACACTTGTAAATTTTTTCCACTTTTTATAATAGTTTTGAGCGTGAAATGGCATATTTATAAATATTTTAAACTCTAGTGAACAGTTGGGTATTTGCGTCTTTTTCCTTTGATGAGCCATCGAGAACACAATCGTCATCTCTTTTAATCATTACTTTTCTTATTTTTCGAGGCGGCATATATAAAGGCTGTAAAATCTGATTGTCTTCTACTTTTTTCCATCTTTGTTTCTAGAGTCCTTGTTTTCTCATTTTTCTTCTTACGAACGTTCTTTCTGTCACATGTCTTAGCTGATTCCTTAATCTTCTGTAAGAATCTCTTCCTTCCTTCTTCTTTCTTTGCTTTAGTCACCATGGTTTTCTCTATTGAGTCATTGGATAAGTTTAGAACCAATTTTGCAATTCCTTCCTGGGTTGTTTTGGAAGAACATGCTTATCCTTGTGATTTATTTTCTTTAGCTGAGGGACACTGGTTTCCCTCTATTTTTGTAGCCGAATGTGGTTTTTCTTTCCCGCCTAATCCCCTATGTTTGGAATTTTGCCAATACTCTGATGTTGTATCTGCAAAAGTATTTCCAAATATATGGAGGGTATTTAATGGCGTACATAGGCTAAAACAAATATATGGAACCCATCTAGGGATTCCTAAAATTATGTTTCGTTATAAATGGGTCACTAGTGACACCACTTTTTATTTAAAAACTAGGTATGTTAACAGAGCCTTGGTGGTCAATCTCCTTGGTTCTAATAGAGATTATTTTCATCATGGGGTTGTGATGAAAAATTGGCAACATCCCCCATTAAATGGAGATGATGTGTACCAAAGTTCCAAATGTCCACCTTATGACAATGGGATAGGTTGTTCTTTATTTTTAAACTAGTTCTGTTTTTATTTGATAAAATGTTTCACTGACTTTTGCTTTTTACATTTTTAATTTGTAGTTGACAGTAAAAGAAAACCCTCAAAAGAGAGTGATATTAATATAAATGAGTTGAAGTTTATATGGGGTCTTCAACTGTCAGTTGCTGAGCACGTGAGATCCGCTTCTTATTTGCTAGAGTACAAGAACACCACTTCCTCTTTCATTGCTCGGCCTATTGATCCTCCTTCTTTGGTGATTGATCTTAAGCAAGGTTCAGCATCTTCTTCAGTTGTTGAAGAATCTTCTTTTGATTTGTGTACTGCCATTACTGATTTGATGACGAAGAAGAGGAAAGTTCCTATCTCTTTACTAAGATTATCCCTGGTGCCTAGGGGGTAAAGAAGAACAAAGAACATGTCCCAGCTGAAGGGATTAAGAAAAAGTATGTTGTTCCATCTAGGGGAGCAATTACATCTGTTAGGGTGGTTACCAAGAATCCCCATACTGCTCAAAAAGAGGCAGCACCTTTGATTGAAGAGGTAGTACCTTTGATTGAAGAGGCTGCACCTTTGAGAAGACTAAGAAGGGGTCCTACTGAAAGGGACAATGTTGCTGCTGCTCAACCTGCTAGGGTTGAATTAACTTCCTTGAGTGCTGGTCCTTCGGCATTCATTACTCCTGGTTTGACCAGGAAATTGATCTCGTCTGGAACTCCTCTAGATCACAGAGCTACTAAGACCTCTACTCCTCGGGGAAAAGTCTTGGATTTGGTAGCCCAACACCTTACATCAGTAAGTGTTATTTTACCTTGAAATTTTAATTCTTCATTTAATTTTCATACACTAACTTGAGTTTTTCTTTGTCTTGTGGTTTTTGGTGTACTTTAATAATATCTTGGAAAAGGATGAAGCTATCAGAGCTGCTTCCTTTTCTAATGAAGTAAAAGAGGTCCTTGCTGGGTTGTCAAAATCTTTGGAGGACTCCCTCCAAAAATATGAAGATGATAGAACTTCATGGGAGAAGAAAATCAAGGATGCTAAAATGGCTCATCAAAAAGCTATGGATGCAGCCAAGGAGATAAAGGAGAAGTTGAGGTTGTCATTACCAGTAAAGAGGAAGCTGTGAGCAAGCTTGAAGAGGATGAACGACGTAAGAAAGATATTGAGTAGAGAGTAAAATATTTTAAAGACCTACTTAGGGAGAAAATTTCCTTGGAGTGGACGAAGAAGAAGTCTGTTGTGAAAAATTTCTTTAGCTCTGGCTAGGACAAAGGGTGGAATAAGGCTCTAAATATTGCCTTTGCTCAAATTGAGTATTCAAGTTTGAAGTTCTTCAGGGATGGATGGGTTGCGGCTATGAAAGAGTTGAACATTGCTGAAGACTCTGAAATATTTCAGAAACATGTCCATGTCCATGGCCCTCCTCCTACCATTGGGGAAGAAGATGAAGAAGAAGCTATCTCTAATGAATCTTCTTTGATAATGGCGGAGCAAACACCTGCTGCTATTGTCCCTTAGTCTTCTGAGCAAGCCCAGCAGACAATTACTTCCTCTGAACAACATCAAGTGCCTTCCGAGAAACTTCAGTGACCAACTCCTTCTTTTGAACAGCCTCAACCATCAACTCCAACTGTAAAATCTGCTGAGAAGGTGGGGGGGGGGGGGGGACAAGGAGAAGGTGTAAAGTTGTTAAGTGATTTTACTTTGCTTTCCTCTGTGTTTCCCTTGTTTTGTATTTTTGATTGTACTCCACTTTATTTTGATCAATAAAATTGACTCTTTACTTATATGGATTTCTTCTTCTGTTATTCATTATTTCTGTTGTTGATTTGTCTTTATTTTTCTTTGCTAGTTTGTTGCTAGGAAGGAATTTTTGTCTTCTCATGATACCGAGCTGCTGAGAAGGTGTACTGACTTATTCAAAGCTGGTAACATGAATTTATCCGAGGAAGAAATAAATGCAATATTAGGTGATGATGCCTCAGAATAAGCTAAAGAGGCTTATCAATACTTGAAATTTCTTCTTGACCGAGCTGAGGCAAATAACGTGGCCTATTATGAAATGATTGAGTAGCTCCAAGATCAGCACAACGAAGTTATTACCCTTCTTCATGATGGTTATGAGAAGAAATACCAATAGTTGAGCGCTGATTGCGGCTATGAAACATTCATTTCTGCCCTTAATAAAAGAGAGAGCGTTCTGAAATCTGAAATTAAGGAGAACAGGACCATCGCTAAATTGCTGGAGGAGGAAAATAACGTGTTGAGAGAAGAATTGAGACAGTTGAAGTTATAGTCCCAGTTAATGATGAAGGTATTTCCTTTTTGGAGATTAAAAATTCTTCATTAAAGAGGAGTTGGAAACTCTTAAAAGGATTAGACCAGTATCCACTTCTCGGGGTAGAGCGGGAGCAGGTCGAAGCAATATTGAGGAGACTAGAACTCGTCAGGTCTTAGAAAATCAAGTTGCTTAATTGAAGGAAAAAAATCAAGCTCTAGCGGATATGTCTTAGAAAATTCAAACTCTTACAGAACAACTATCTACTTAGAGTTCTTCGCTACAGAGTAAGGAAAGTGAGCTGACAAGACTACATCACCATGTTGAACTATTAACGTATCAGTTTCACAAGCATCCTAGAGAGTTCTGGATGGAGGGATATAATGAGGCTTTATATCATCTTGATGCAAGATTGAAGCAGTCAAATAATGAAGGGTACAAATAGGGATGGATGAAAGCTTTGAATGTAATAAAAGTTGAGTAGGGAACTGAGCTGTGGGACTGGTATGACCCTGGGTTACTAGATCTACCAAAACCACCTTTCCATCTAGATGTTAATTTAATTCTAGTTCGCTCCATTCCTCATTATTTTATTTCTAAGTACCTAGGTGATCACGGTCTTCATAAAGAATTTAAAATTTCTCGACCTCCTAATTTGCTAGACCGACCAAGTTTAGGTAACGCCAAAATTATTCAGGACTTGAATTTTATCAATTCTCCTTATGCTTTGGATTATCCTCCAGCTGGAATGGATCATGTATCAAAATCTGAGGGAAAAAAACTAATAGAATGATCTTTTTATACTTTATTAGTAACAGTTGTTTAGTTCAATGAAGAAAATGAACTTTTGTATTCTTGATTTTGAACATGGAGTTCTTTGCAATTTTAATAGTAGATCAATAATATGAGGTTATATTAGTAAATTACTAATGATGGATCACTTATCTGATCAATCTTTGGATGTACATGAATACGAATGGATAATCTATCATTTTAGTTTTTTGGGGCTTAGACAATGGAATATTTATACCATGCTTCTGTCTAGTTTTAGTGATGTTACATCATTCATAAATGCCTAGGAAATGGAATATTTATCCCATGCTCCTGCCTAGTTGTAATGATCTTTTTGATCACCCAATTTTCACAATGTCTCTCACTAATATGTCTAGATAATATTTAGACAATTAGTTACCTTGGGTCCCAGGTAGTGGACGTTTATCCAACTTCTTGCCCAGTTTAGGTGCCCCTTTCATCACCCATATTTTAACCAAGCATTTAGGACTTTTCCTTGCTCGATAGTCTTCTTGGTACGACCAACATTATTCGTGTCCTTATTGATACCGACCATCATTATAGATGGCAGTTGCTGATGTCGACCAACTTTTAGTTGGCGGTTGCTGATGCCGACCAACTTGTAGTTGGCGATTGTTGATGCCGACCAACTTTTGGATGGCGGTTATTGATGCCGACTAACTTTTAGATGGCAGTTGTTGATGCTAACCAACTTTTAGTACATTTTGGTTTTGCATTTTCAATTGCTGTGAATGCTGAATGCGGTTGAGCGTAGGGTGTAGCACTAGTACTCTAAAAAAATAAAACAAACGAATTGGGAAATCATTTTTTTCATTCATATGGAAAGAATTGAGTACATTAAATATTACACTATTGGTAGTACTTTCTCAGGTGCTCTGTATTACATGTATTCTTGAATTCTTCCCCCTCTAAAGTTTTTATTTTGTAAGTGTCTGGTCAGATAACTGATGTGATGCGATAGGGCCCATGCTAGTTGGCTTCCAGTTTATTGTGCTTTTGAATTACCTTTTTGAGCACATAGTCACCTTCTTTGAGATCACATTTCTCCACCCTCTTATTATAGAACATAGAAGTCCTTTGCTGGAAGGCTGCATTTCTAATTGCTTCATCTTCTCAGACTTCTTCGAGCATGTCCAAATCCAACCTTCTCATCAAATCACTCACCAGATAATTAAAATTGAGCACCTTACGAGTAGGTAATCCCAGTTCAGTAGGTATCGTTGCTTTTCTCCTAAAAGACACCATGTATGGGGTTTCTCTAGTTACTATTTGGGGGGTTATTCGGTAAGACCATAACATGGATTGTAACTCGTTGATCCAATTCCCCTTAGCATCATCTAATCTCTTCTTAAACCCATTTAGTAGAGTACTGTTCGTCACCTCTGTTTATCCATTACTTTGGGGATGACCTGGAGCATAATGGACTTTTTAAATGTTGGACTGTAGACAATACGCTGTAAACTCATTATTGTCAAATTGGGTACCGTGATCAGTGGTAAAGGCATGGGGTAGACTATATCTACAAATGATAGTCTTCCAAATGAATTGATAGAACCTTTCATAGGCCATATCAATGAGAGGTTCAGCTTTCACTCACTTTGTGAAGTAATCAATAACTACCACTAAATATTCAAATCATCCTCTTATAGTTGGTAGAGGCCCAACTAAGTCTATTCCCCATATAGTAAATGGCCAAGGTGAAGTGATTGGTGTTAGCAATGCCTGCGGAGTTCTTCGTATAGTAGAAAACCTCTGGCACTTGTCACATTTTTTGGCATAGGCCTTACAATCTGCGTGCATTATTGGCCAGTAGTACCCTTGCGTAGTCATTCTCTGTAATAGAGTTCTTCCTGCTACATGAGATCCACAAGATTTTTCATGAATTTCCTCTATCAGGTCTTTAACTTATGCTGGGTGAACACACCTTTTCAAACCAGCTATCAGAACTCTCCTTTACAAAACTCTATTATTCAAAACATATCTGACAGCCTTGTACTTCAGCCTCTTAGTTGTAAGTAGGTCGGCTGGTAAAATCCCTTCTTCAATATAATCCCTAATGGGATCCATCCAAGATGGACCCATATCCAAGGCGATAAAATTCACCATCAGGTCTTCATCAATACTTCTACTAGCTAGTATTTGGGGATTATTTATCGTAACTCGATGAGAGTGGCTGAAGCTAGCCGAGAAAGTGCATTTGCTCTTGCATTCTTCAATTGAGGGTTTCTATCCATCTGAATAGTTATTAAGCTAGCTATAATCTTCAAATCCTTGGCTAAGTATCTTAACACGAACTCCCCTTTTGCTGCATAAAGACTTAGCATCTGATTCACCAGTAGTTGCGAATCACTGAATACCATCACTTGCTCTATATTCAATAATTTAGCTAAGTTTAGGCCCAATATCACATCTTCGTATTCAACTTCATTATTGGAGGATTAGAATTAAAAATGCAAAGCATATTCAATGTCTATGCCATCTGGATTGTTGAGAATAATTCCAGCACGCAGCCTGTCCCACATGAAGAACTATCCACATATAAATTCCATATGGGAATATTATTATCAAACCTTTGGTCTGACAAAATTCCTTGATGGAATATTTTGCCCTTCATCTCCCCATACTTCTTTTTCATCTCATGTACTTTATCAGAAGATTCTAGCTGATCAGTTGTTATCCCTTCTATCAGTTTTGATGCTAAGAGTTGATCGAGGGTATTTTTAATAGATCCCCTAGCATCCTTGAGTTGCTCTACACTAGCCTCTTGTTAATTTGCGGTATCTAGATAAGTTAACTCAGTGATGAAATCTGCTACTACTTGTCCTTTGAAAGAGGACCTTGGCTCATAAATAATGTCATACTCCCCTAACTCCACTACCCAATACATGAACCTTCCAGACTTTTCTGGCTTATGTAAAGCCTGTTAGAGTGGCATGCCAGTATACACCACTACTATATGGGCTTGAAAATATGGTTTCATTCTCCCGCTTGCTTCAATCAACACCAATGCCCATTTCTCCAGTTTAGTGTATCTGATTTCTGCTCCCCTCAATGCTTTGATGGTATAATAAATTAGCTTTTGAACGCCCTCTTATATTCTTATCAAGGCTGAACTAACTGCACTTTCTGAGATAGTTAAGTATAAGTATATCTTTTCTCCCACCACTGACCTGGATAGTAAAGGAGGCATCCCCATATATTTCTTCAACTCCAAGAATGCCTTCTCGTATTCGTTGTTCCACTCAAAGTTATTTCTGAGCACCTTGAAGAATGGAAGTCATCTATCAGTTGTTTGGGAGATAAATCTATTAAGAGCTGCTACACGCCCAGTAAGACTTTATACTTCCTTTTTCATGGTTGGGGACTTTAACTCTAACAAATATTTTATCTTGTCAGGGTTTGCCTCAATACCTCTTTGATTCACAATGTATCCGAGGAACATGCCTTCCTCTATGCCAAAAATGCACTTAGTTAGGTTCAGCTTCATTTGGTATTTCTCCATTTGATCCAATTTTTGTCTTAAATCAACAATAAGGCCGACAGCTTTCTTTCTTTTAGTCAACATGTCGTCGATATATACTTCCATATTTTTGCTGATATTCTCTGTAAATACCTTGTTTACCAACTGCTGATAAGTAGCACCTGCATTTTTAAGACCAAAAGGCATAACATTGTAATAATATGTTCCTCGGGGAGTAATGAAAGAGTTATTTTCACTGTCCTTAGGCTTAATTTTAATTTGATTGTATCCAGAATAAGCATCCATGAAGCTCAACAGTTCATGTCCGGAAGTTGCATCCACCGACTGATCTATTCTCGACAAAGGAAAATGATCTTTCGGGCATGCTTTATTCAGATCTGTGAAGTTCACGCATATCCTCCACTTATTCTTCTTCTTTTTTACCATCACAACCAAATGTCGTGTCCTACAAAACTAACATGATGTAACTATTAATTGGAAGCATATTGATAATGATATTGAATTTAAAAAAGCCGTAATGAATAACTATTGTGATGGAGTGGGAATTAAACACGTGTTTTTAGATGTTTGTACTCCTCAATAAAATGAGATAGTTGAGAGAAAAAACCGGGCGATTCAAGAAATGGTTAGATCTATGCTTCTTGGGAGATACTTACGTAGACATTTTTGGGCAAAGGTTGTGAGTATTGCATGCCAGAAGGTGAATTGGGTATATTTTCGTCCACACACGCTACACACGCCATGTGAGTTTTGGACAAGGACGAAACTCAACCTATTGTATTCTCGTATCTTTGGGAGTACTTGTTATATCATAAAAGATAGAGAGAACTTAGGAAATTTTAACACATGGATTGACAAGGATATAGTTTTAGGTTATTCATCGTCAAGTAGGGATTATAGGGTGTTTAACGTAGCAAGATCTAAGGTTACAGAGTCAATAAATGTCACAACTAGAAACAACGAGCCACCAGCATCTATTGACCCTAGCCCCCAGTGTGAGGATGATGCACCCCTTAGTGATAATCCCATCATTCCTCAAACTACCCCAGCGGACCCCGCTCTTAATTTAGAGGATCCACCCTCTTGGGTTCGAAAGAGTCATAAACCTTCCACTATATTTGTTATGCTACATTCACGCTCAACTTGAGAATGTGGTTAGCTACCTTTTCTATACTTCCCTAGTCGAGCCCAAGAATGTGAAAGAAACACTAAAGGACAAGCATTGGATATCCACTATGTAAGAAGAGTAGCTTCAGTTTTGTAGGAATGATGTCTGGGAGTTAGTCCCTCAACCTAGCGAGACTAATGTGATAGGTACCAAGTGGATTTATAAGAATAAGATGGATAAAACTAGTACCATAATTCGCAATATGGATAGGCTGTTCGTTCAAGGCTACACACAAATTGCGGTTGTAGACTTTGACAAGACATTCACTCATGTTACTAGGCTTGAGTCCGCCCCTGATCTCGATATGCTCACACTAAGGGGTGATCCCGACATGCTCACACTTTTGAGGAGGATATGAAGAGAGAGTTTGAGATGAGCACGGTTGGTGAGCTTATGTTCTTCTTAAGCCTTTAGGTGCGTTAGCTTAAGGATGGGATATGTATCTCTCAATACAAATATGCTAAGAACCTAGTAAATAAGTTTGGTTTAGACTCCGTAAAGCACTTACGCATCCCTATGAGTACATTGACTAAGGTTAACAAAGATTCTTTAGGCAAGGACATAGAAAAAAACCTTTATAGGAGCATGATAGGTTGTCTTATGTACTTGTCCGTTAGTCATCCCGACATTTCCTTTAGTATTAGAGTATGTGCGCGATACCTAGCATCCCCGAAAGAGTCTCACTTGCTCGCAGTTAAATTTATGATTAAAGACATGAGTGGCACTCTTTTTTACTATATTTGGTATTCTTTTGATACCAATGATCATTTGTCCACCTATTCTGATGTCGATTGGTCCGGGGATGTTGATGGTTATAGGAGCACCTTAGGTGGGTATTTTTACTTTAGGAGTTCTTTTGTCTCTTGGTTGATCAAGAAGAAAGACTATGTATCTTTGTCCACGATGGAGGATGAGTATATAGCCGTCGGGAGTTCTTGCATGCAACTTTTATGGATGAAGCAAATTTTGGAAGATTATGGGATTTTCCAAGGAACAATGACTACTCCGTGTGATTATACGAGTGCAATTCAAATATCCCATAGTTCGGTCCAATATTCCCGCACAAAACATATTGGGATACATGCGCATTTTATTCATAATCTAGTTAAGGAGAAGGTCATGTCCTTGGGCTTTGTGAGCACCGAATGTCAATTAGCCGATATTTTCACAAAACCTATATATAAACTTAGATTCAAGAATCTTAGGAAGTGTTTAGTTAATTATTCCCTTGGTTGAGTTCAGGTACTTTATCTAGTGTATGGTGTTTATCATGATCATATTTTATATATTTATTGCTAGATTGTGTTTTTATTGTATTCTTGTAATTTTTCCTATTGATATATTTCGAAAAATCCAGGAAGATTGTCGATTTTTAAGAAAAAGTTTGAAAAATTTAAAAAGATGTTATTTTTGAATAATATTTGAAAACGATGAAAAGATTTTTGTATTTTCATTTTTCACCGTATATTGATGTACGTTTAAGATATTTGGATCACCCCTACATTCCATCCATTCATGTGACTTTTTCACAGTGTTTTGAGACATGGCTTTGTTTCGGTAGTGTGCTTAATAAAGTGTGAATAGCATTTCGTTGATCATTGATGATTACTTTCTTCATGCTAGACTCTTTGCCACCTTTATTGCACACATGAATAGACTTTTTGAACAATATACTTGCTTATCACGTCTCGAATACGGTGTTCTCATCTTAATCTTTCCTAATAACGAACCACATGTAAAAAGAGATAAGTTCTGCATGTTAGAACCATTGCTTGGATTTCGTTTCTCGGAATACGTATGTAACTATATGTACTTTTTATACTTATTATATGTACTATATGTACTTTTTATATGTAACTATATACTTATTATATACTTATGTAATTATTATATGTACTATATGTACTTTTTACTGTAAGGACATAAATTTCCAATTGAGTCCCTGTATTGTTTTGACTTAATTCCGTGAACAAAACTGTGTTTGTAATATGTCATATGGAGAATTTTATTTTGTCACGATCCCACTTGGTCTATGACGTATTGAAGAAATTGAAGACGTTGCGGCAAAGCTTCAAATAAATAATCATGCCGATGTTTATTTGGTGCAAGTTTAATCATCTTCAAAGTAAATTTCATTCCGAGATCACTCACGTATGAATGCGTATAATTAATGGTGCTCGGGATTATTTTATAAAAGATAAGGATGTAATTTTTTTTATATAAAGAAAAATATTTTTAAATGTTTTAAAAGTGTTTTAAAGGTTTAAACTTCGTTTTATGATGATAAGCTCGAAATAGAGTCTGACTAAATTGAATCTCTTTGTTAAGAGACGTTTTTATCTGAAAGTCAAAAAAAGTCAAACTTCGCGAGGTCGCTCGAATGACATTGGATCTCGTTCGAACGAGATACAATGTCGCTCGAACGACATGCTTAATTCGTTCGAAAGACACATTTTTTGAGGCGGTGTTTAAATCCTATTTAAACAGAGTTTGCATCATAATTTCGTAAGTGTGCTTTCTGAAAAAAGTTTTACGAACCAGAACCTTGTTTGCACATGTTTTCTAAGGTTTACAAAGCATAAACACATCCTTAGAGTTTGCAAAGATCTGAGTTATCATTCTTATATGTTTACGTGATCTTGCTGCACCAAAGTTGTTTGTTCTACACATTGAACACAAAGGGTTTTGCGATGAAGAAGCGACGAACATCGTGTTTGACATCGTAGACGTATCAAAGCCATATCGGAGGACACCGAGACATATGCGGAGGCGTGTGTTGTGGACAGAGATAGTAGAATATGGAATTTCTGCGTGGGTACTATTGAAGAACGGTTGAAGATCAGAAGGAGCGTCAAGACCCATGGGGATCGAGTCTTAGTGTGAGGCTAATCTGTCTTTGTAAAACCATTATTCATAGTGATTGTCTGGCTTGGGCCGTCCGAGGTTGTTTTCCCGTTTTGGGTTTTTTCCTCGTACATCTGACGTTGTGAGTATTCTTTACTTTACTGTAATACCCCGTATTTTCAGGCTATATATTAATTTGGGGATTTATTAAATTTAATGTGAGTTAATTATTTAATAAAAATTCGGAAATTAATTATATTATAATTATTAATGTGACGAGAGTTAGTAATTATACGAAATTTGTTGAATATATTACTAATGAGCAAGAAATATATAATATTGGTTATATTGAATGTCATGAGTGAATTAAATGATAATTTTGGAAATTTAAGTCGGGACGTGCTCGTGTTGCGTCGGGACTAAATTTTGATAAATAAAAGTGAATATTTTATAAGTTGTTCGTATGGTCATTTTTAGTGCGCCAACGCATCCGGAAGGGTCGAGATAGTCAGAAAAGTGTACCCGGGGGTTTAGTTTGGGTCTCGGGACGTTTTTAGGCCTAAATAGTAACCCGGGAGGGCATTTTGGTCATTTTACATATTTGGGTAATTAAACCCACGAAAATTAGAGGAGTTATATCTGATACTTAGGTTACCTTCTAGGGTTAGAAATATCAAAACTCTAGAACGGCCATTGGAGAAGAGAGGAGAGAGCTCTCAAAGCATTCCAAGGCTCAAAACTCAACGGTTTGCACCGCCGCCACCACCAACGCGTAGATCGCGAGACGGGGAACGCAACCACACCGAATTCGACACCAAACTAGATTATCGAAAATCCTAGGCAAGTGTTTATCTTGCTTATTTCGTTGGTGCATCTTTCATATTAGTTTAGGAATGATTAGGGATGAATTACATGGAAGAAAACCTAAATTGTGATAGGAATTTGCATGTAGTGATGACTTAAACCTTATTCTGGAAATTATTGGTGATGTAGAAGAATAATCCACGAAATTTTAATGTAGTATAAGAAGGAAATTTCTGGGAAAACATATTGGAACCATGATTTAGAGATTTCTAGGGTTCTTGAATATTAAATGAATTTTGGCATGATTAATCCGTGTTTAGTGACGTAAATTGACATGCTTTACGTAGGAAATGTATAATATCATGTTAGGATGTTAGTAGTACAAATTTTGAGACGTTTGGGATAGTGAAATATGGAGTTGGTGTGAGTTAGAAGATTAAACCCGTAACTGCAATTTTGCAGATTTCGCAGACCTGCTTGATCGATCGATCGAGCCCCAAACCTCGATCGATCGACCCCTCCTAGCAGACTTAAGTTTCCCCTTATTAAATTGTTGAATTGATTCGGAATAAAGAAAACTCCTTAGACATCCTTGTTAAATTAAATTGGGAGATAATGATGACCAGTAGGATTCATTTATGAATAAGAGACCTTTGAAGTAAGGCGAAATCTATATTTTGGAATACTTTACGTAAGCGACAATGTAAGTATATATTAAAGGGGAGTGACACGTAAGAGAGTTACTGTGGGACAAATACGTATACCTACTGAATTTTATACTTGGGAGAATAGACCCCATGGGTGTTACGTAGTAAGTTGGAATAATACATCGAATCAAAGTTTAAAACGAATCGTTAAGAGTGATACTAATAATGTGAAATTAATGATAAATGTCGTAATTATGGGTGATGAGAGGAACCTATATTGATATGATAAAAGTGGTATATTTATATGATTGTGTGTGCATATATTATATACGTGTAAAAATCATGCCCGCGCTACTTATTGTCCCTGAGGTTACCGCGCTGGGACAGTCTTATCTCGATGGGACCTTTATGGGGGATATTAACTTGTACCCTAGAAGATAGATATCCTTGGTACAGGCTATCGAATCGATAGTTTAGACGGTCCTAAGAGGCGTGGGGTATGTACTGACCTCTTAGAGACTTGGAATCTACGCTTCGCCTCAATCTTGTTTGTATATATGTTGATACAGTTTGAGAGTGATTCCGAACTTGTATTTCCCTTAGTGTGAGCGATAGGGGGATTGGATAGAAGAGTATGCTCGCACCATAGTTTTATTTGGGGTGCTCTTATAATATATATATATATTATCCGAGTAGTTAATATATATATGAAATTATGAAATTTGATACTACCTACTGTGTTATGGTAAGTAAGGCTGATATAATATCTTAAATCGGAAATACTTGTTTGAAAAGTATAATATGACACTGGGAAACTTTGTTAATAAATGAAGTAAAATGAGAGCATTGTTATTAAGCGGAACCCTCTTTTTGAACACTTACATGGTTCGATTTTGAAATCTTACGTGTAATCCAAGATCAGTTAAAACATTGGAAAGATTAGTGCGATAAATGATAAGATAAACCGTTGGGAAGGTTAGTGCGATAGGTGTGCACATTAGAAGAGAGGTGAGAATTTCTCAAGAGAGTGTCGCACTAATATCTTGTTGCAATGGCCTGTAATCAATTTAAATACTTGCTAAACGAATTTTAAATCATACACACTATCGGGCTCTGACCCGTTTCTATTTCTCTTTTCTCTTTTATATATATGTATATATTACAGGTGCCCAGCCACAGGGGCGTCTTGCTTAGGATCCCTTGAAAGGAACGTGCTGCAGCTTAGGTGGGAGTTGCAGGCCACTTGCGTAGACGAATTCATTCATTGATTCCACTTCTATCATTCTCATTTATTGGGCATGTGTCACCCTTTCCATTGTTTATCAGTTTTATTGGGACATTTGTACTTCAGTTGTTTCTAGTACTGTTACTCGTGATTTATTCAGTATGGATGTTTTACTTTAAGTTTTAAACTGTTGGGATTTTCGGATGATGGAATGTTTTAATTAATTGGATTATGTTCCTGGGTTATTGTATTGTGACTCTTACTTATTGAATGTTGTTAATAAATAAATAAATAAATAATTTTTCTTTAAACAAAATTTGGAAAGGATGTTTAAATATGGTTTTGACACTTAGCTTAATTAATTAGGGTGTTAAATTGGAAAACTTATTTTTACGACAGTGATGCTAAGAATGAACCAACTGTTCACCTTGATTTAATTTAATAAAGGAATGATCGCCCGGTATTTAATTAGGCGGGGTGTCACATTTACTTTACTTGCTTTAATCACTAGATGCATGTTTAGGATTAATCAAGATAAAATTGGTTTAAAGTAAGAATTGGGATTTTACAACTTGGTTTGGTGCATAATTAAAAGTTGGATCTTTTTCGGAAAAAAAATGGTTTTGTTTGAAAACACACATATCGGGCCACTCGTTCCACAAATTGGTATCAGAGCTAGAAAACATTTTTATTTGTTTTGTGATCCCGTGTGTTTTCAAAGATGAATTCTGGATATAATGAATTTTCTCGAACTCCTGGTTTTGATGGCACTAATTACACTTATTGGAAGATGAGAATGAGATGTGCGTTAAAATCTATTGATGAGCGAGTTTGGCTTGCTGTTGAAAAAGGTTGGACACCCGTGTCACTATTGTAGGTGAGGTCACTAGTTTAAAGCCTGTTGAGTGTTGCACCGAAACTGAACAGAGACTTGCACAATATAATTCTAAGGGTCTGCACGTTATTGCTTCACATGTCACACACGAAGAATATAACAGAATTATGACTTGTGAAACATCAAAAGAGGCTTGGGATGTTTTGGCACTCACTCACGAGGGCACAAGCACGGTTAGGGCGTCAAAACTTCAAAATCTCACTACACAATTTGAGACTATTAGGATGTTAGAGAGTGAGACCTTTGACGAGTTCTACGCTAGTTTGTCCAATATTGTCAACTCGTCGTTTAACCTAGGTGAGAAAATTCCCGACAACCGTGTCATTAAGAAAATCCTTAGGTCGTTGCCTAGTATGTTTGATACGAAAGTGACCATTTTAAACTCCTTGGCTAGGTTAGAGTCAACGAAACTTGAAGAGATTGTAGGTGACTTACAAACCTATGAAATCGACATGATTACCTCCAAACAAGTGCCTAAGAAAGAAAATAGTATTGCTTTGAAAACTCGGAAGGAGGAAATTAAAGTTTCGAATTCCGATTCCAATTTTGAGGATGTTGCTTTGTTGGTAAAGAAATTTAAATAATTTATTAAGTTTCAAAAGAAATCGAAAGATGCCAAGAAATTTGAAAAATTCAAGGACAAAAAAGTAGATCCCACCTCTAAAGATAATTTTGAAAAACCTAAGAGAGATGAGTCGGATAAGTGTTTTGGGTGTGAGGGGTACGGTCACAAGGTTAAGGAGTGTCCCACTAGACTTAAGAAAGAGGGCAAGCAACCCATTTTCTATAGTTCCACCTTAAGTGATAGTGAACCGAAAGATGGAGAGAGTTCCCCCATTGAACGTAACTTTACTGCAATTATGGCATGTCAAGTGAGCGACAACGACAATACTCATGTGAATGACACTTCTAAGGAGGTTTTGAGTGTATCTCATGTTAGTGAGGGTGAAGAGAGTGACGAGGAGGAGATAGATGTAAAAGAATTGCAAAATGCATTTAATGAGTTGTATGCCAAAACGGAGAAGGTGAAAAAGGTTAACTCAAAATTGCAATCTAAGTCGAATGAGCGTGCCATAGAAAATAATGATAGTTTGATTGAGGATCTTAGGGCACGAGAGAAGAAGTTTTGGGACAAACTAGAGTTTCTGGAGAAAGAGAGAGATAATCTCCGTGGTTTGATGGAATCCTTGAAAAAGGAGATTTTAGAGTTTGAGGAGACTAGGCGTTTACTCGAGTCTAGGATTCTTGAGTTGGATGATAGGTTGAAAGACTCGTGTAGAGTCAAGTTTGATTTGGAGTCTAGGTCGGAGAAGTTAGATAAGATCTTAGGCACCGTCCAAATTAAGGGAGATAGGGGAGGTATAGGTTTTGGTGAGAGAGTTGTTCGCATTCCCCCCGCACGTGTGAGAAACACTAGGATGGTTAAAAAAGGTCCACATAAAGGTAATCATTCCCACCACCACTACTCTTGTACATTTTGTGGTAGGAAAGGTCACCTTAGGCTTTATTGTTACGACCTTAGACAAGCTCCTAGGAAGTTTAGGAATAAAGTTGCCCCAGTTCCCCTCACCCACATGCGTCGTTTTACACCTACTTGGGTTAGGAAATCGGATTTAGTGGCTTTAGGAATTAAACTTCATGATTCTCGTTTGGGTGCACTTTATTCTTCCCATGATAAATCTAAAGTATGATAGTGTTTCCATGTTTGTCATATGCTAGTTTGCTTCATGATATACTCATTGCTAGTATTATGACATGTGTATCATATTGTATTATAGTTTGAGTCCTATTTTGAAAAATACAAAAAGATTTTGTTTTTTGAGAAAACTTTTGAAAATCTAAAATATTTTGCTTTTCTTTGAGTCAAAATATGTTTGAAAAGCCAAAAAGATTTTCGGTTTTTGTTTTTGAGTTTACATGTTTGATGTGGCATATTGGTGTGCTAGCCCCCCCCCCCCCCCCCCCCCCATCGTTTCATTATCCATGTGGCTAGGACATTTGGTCATTATTATCGATACTTAGAATGATCTTAACCATTGTTTATATGGGGTGGTTTCAAAGTTGATATGCATTTTGATTCGACTTTGTATATATGCCAGCATCGCACACATGCACGAGTTTATATGGATGCTTGACTTCTCTTGCATATTTGAATTTGGTGAGGCGTTCTTATCTCAATCTTGTCATCATGTAAGTAAACTTAAGGAGAAGTGTGCATGTAATAACCGTTTACCGTGAGGATTTAAAATTGATAAAAATGATGAGTGATTCACGGGAAAGGGCTGCGAGAGTTCAAATTTAACTCGTCGTGAAAGCCACCATTTAAAAGAGCCCAAAAAGAAAAAGCTGGATGCTAAAAAAAGGGCCAATAAAATTTACTCTAAGTTGAGAATGCTAGAAACCTCAAAAGAACTTAAAAAATATGTTTATATGAGGGTGTTTGGTTGGAGAAAATTTAAACGGGTTTGCACATCTAATCCTAATGTTGAAACATTGCAATTTGACGCTATTATTTGTAGAATCGTCAAAATTATGGATTTGTGTGCATGAAGTATGTTTAGTTCATTAAGCTCACTCTTTAATTGTCATTTGGCTATGATAAAGTTTGATGATTTATCTCTATCAATTAGAGCTTCTTGATCGTTTCGAGGTGTTGAAATTGTGACTCATTTGTTGTAGTTTCACACCCATTCATTCCATGTCCATGTTTGAGCACATCGGTACTATGTTTGCATGTAACTCGCATTTTTAGTTTTAATGAGTTTTTGCGTTTTGTGTTAAAAACTTACTGTTTTAGCACTGTTTTGCTTCTATCAGTCCCTTCCTGGAATTTTTTTGTGGATTTTTTTTTACTGGGCAATACTTTATAATATTTCTGGGAAACTGGGAAATTTTGGCAGGTCGCGCGAAGTCGTTCTAACGACATTGCATCTCGCGCGAACGACTTCTGTCTTTGTTCGAGCGACTTCCTCATCTCGTTTGAGCGAAGTCCCTGGCTCGTTCGAACGATAGGGTGAAAAATGTATTCTGATTGGTTTGCAGTCCTCTGGCTTAATTTGATATATTTTTTGTACTGCAGGAAGCATTTTTTTTATTGGTTTATATGCAGGTTCTTTTATGTTCCAAATTGGTATTTTCATATATATCCGTTTATCACACATGATTTGATTGGTATACTCTTTGTGTGATTCCTTGGTTTACTAGCTACTATTTTGGCATTACATGATCTTGTTTAGCTGGTTTTCTTATGTTTATCTAGCGGTTTTCGGTTTTCAAAATTGGTATCAACTTCCTTCTATTTGGTATCATATTCTCATTCTAGAAATTTCATATTGGTTTATCTTTTCAGCGGATTGTCTATTCGAGACAAAAAGGGGGAGAGATTTGTGATGTAGGGGGAGATTTGTTGAGCACTTATATTTGTTTCATATTGGTATCAAATAATTGCTCGCATGTTTCAAATGATATGTATATATAAATTGGTTTCATTTGTTCCTCCATACTTCACTTGGTATTTGCTTGTCTGTTTCATGTGTGTAGGTATGCTTCAGCTATTCGAGATTTCAATTCTACATCATATTCAGACAGTTCAGACTTGCCGGTGCTACATATATTAGTCCGTGTCCTGTATTTGTGATTTTGGGTTTATGGGATGGGATTTAGGCGTCATACGGCTTGACGACCCGGTTAGGCATTTCACTGGTTTAGTTTTGTCACGGAATAGTCAAAGGGGGAGATTTGTAAGGACATAAATTTCCAATTGAGTCCCTGTATTGTTTTGACTTAATTCCGTGAACAAAACTGTGTTTGTAATATGTCATAGGGAGAATTTTATTTTGTCACGATCCCACTTGGTCTATGACGTATTGAAGAAATTGAAGACGTTGCGGCAAAGCTTAAAAGAAATAATCATGCCAATGCTTATTTGGTGCAAGTTTAATCGTCTTCAAAGTTAATTTCGTTACGAGATCACTCAGGTATGAATGCATATAATTAATGATGCTCGGGATTATTTTATAAAACATAAGGATGTAATTTTTTTATATAAAGAAAAATATTTTTAAATGTTTTAAAAGTGTTTTAAAGGTTTAAACTTCGTTTTATGATAATAGGCTCGAAATAGAGTTTGACTAAATTGAATCTCTTTGTTAAGAGACGTTTTTATCTGAAAGTCAAAGAAAGTCAAACTTCGCGAGGTCGCTCGAACGACATTGGATCTCGTTCGAACGAGATACAATGTCGCTCGAACGACATGCTTAAGTCGTTCGAACGACATGTTTTTCGAGGTGGTGTTTAAATCCTATTTAAACAGAGTTTGCATCATAATTTCGTAAGTGTGCTTTCTGGAAAAAGTTTTACGAACCAGAACCTTGTTTGCACATGTTTTCTAAGGTTTAAAAAGCATAAACACATCCTTAGAGTTTGCAAATATCTGAGTTATCATTCTTATATGTTTACGTGATCTTGCTGCACAAAAGTTGTTTGTTCTACACATTGAACACAAAGGGTTTTGTGGTGAAGAAGCGACGGACATCGTGTTTGACATCGTAGACGTATCAAAGCCATATCGGAGGACACCGAGACATACGTGGATGCGTGTGTTGTGGACAGAGATCATAGAAGACGAAATTTCTGCGTGGGCACTATTGAAGAACAGTCGAAGATCAGAAGGAGCGTCAAGACCCGTGGGGATCGAGTCTTAGTGTAAGGCTAAGTTGTCTTTGTAAAACCATTATTCATAGTGATTGTCTGGCTTGGGCCGTCCGAGGTTGCTTTCCCGTTTTGGGTTTTTTCCTCGTACATCCGACGTTATGAGTATTCTTTACTTTACTTTACTTGCTTTAATAACTAGATGCATGTTTTGGATTAATCAAGATAAAATTGGTTTAAAGTAAGAATTGGGATTTCACAACTTGGTTTGGTGCATAATTAAAAGTTGGATCTTTTTCGAAAAAAAAATTGGTTTTGTTTGAAAACACACATATCGGGCCACTCGTTCCACATTTACTTTTTATACTTATTATATGTAACTATATGTATTATATGTACATATATGCACTTATTATAAGTACTATATATACTTTTTATACTTATTATACCTTTTATACTTGAAAAAAATTGAAGTGAGAGTGTGCTATAGCGGAATAAATGTAGCTTCTCAAATAAACCAATTTTAATTAAACCCAAATTCTTGTTAAACCCTAACACATGCATCTAGGTGATTTGAAAGCATTAAATCAATAAGCATGTAAAGAAAACCAATTTTAGGAGAAAATCCCTGAAGGGCAAAACCTTTTTATTTTCACTATAATTTGTAAAAGAATGATACGAATACCTGTAAGTGTCGGTCGATGCCATCAGCAATAGAACAACCGCAGAAGTTCCACAAGAACCGCAGTCCTATCTTCAGCATAGGAATATTGCAGCATTCCCTAATGACCTCAGTCTGGTGTAGATTTATCCTCTCTACAAGGAGTTGAACAATAGCAAAGATCTATTCTTGGGTTCCAAAACAACTCACACAAAAGTATTTGGGATTTGTGAATTGTAAAACAAGAGATTAAACTCTTAAAATCTTGGAGAATAAACCAAAACACTCAAAATCGTATTCTATTTTAAAACCAGTGCTTTTTCACACGAAAAGCAGTAGCCTGACACCCTTTAAATACTAAAATTCAAGGCGGTGACATGTCAGGTAAAAACCGTTCTCGTTCGAACGACATACGATGTCGTTTGAACGAGATGCTATCTCATTCGAATGAGATACGATGTCGTTCGAAAGACATCATACTCGTTTCCCTAAATCCTTCAGTCTTTTATAAAACTTGGAAACCTCAATTGTTAAGACTGTTTACGAGATTAGCAAAGTTTATCCAGAAATAAAATATTTTTGAAACACTAAAACCTTTTAAAAACATTTCAAAAATCATTTTTCAAATTTAGAAAAATATTTTATTTTTCACAAAAAATATTCAAACACTTTTAATGTAAAATATAAATGGCACTTTAAACACATTTTACCAAATTCATCCTTGTTGGGATTGATTGTTGAAGAAGTTGATATTCGGATCCGTCTCGATGCATATTTGATCTTGAACGTTCTTCAACGGTGTATCGGTATGCGACATACTAAATTGATAATCGAAATTTATAAAATCATGTCCTTACATGAAGATTTTCAAAAATAGTTGGTATACCTTTTGGATTATCATCGCATGTGCTTTATCGATTATATTTATCATGATATTTTTTATTCTTCATATGATGCTTATTATTGATGTCTAAAATTGGTAGATTTTTTGTCTTAGCCACGTAACCCAATTTTATAATGACAAATAAAAAATAAAATAGAAATAAGTAAGACACCGGAGATTTTTAAGTGGTTCGACTACGAGAAAAGCCTAGGTCCACTGTAGTTGAATTATTTATGATTACAGAAAGTTAGATATTCTTGGTAGGGTAAGAATACCCTAATTCCATTATTTTTTTAATAAAAGGAATACAATGTATTTATAGTGGCCTCAAAAGCCAAAGGTTGGAATGCCTTTATATATTCAGGCATTTACACCCAATACATAATGAACAATATTTTGGCCATCCCGGGCTGGGCTTTCGAAGGGAATATCCCTTTCGCCGAGGAGGAAGGAAGGATCCCTAAAAAATATACCGGTCTCGCACCTCCTTTTTAAAAGATTCTTTGGCCATCGTCGGTGTGGGGAAAATGTAAAGAGATGGATTTGCCAGCTTATTTTGCATAAAATAGGCAAAAGAACATGTTACCTCTTCGAGAGGCGGCATCAAGGACAAACTGATGCATATGAAACCAATAGTTTGAAGGTTCGGGGTCTAAGTTATGGAATGGGAAGGTGTTAGGCACCCAACCCGCCCTTTCGAACTCTCATGGGATAGTGTTATTGTTTTCCTTTATTTCCCCATGAAGTGTGTGTGCGTGTTTATATAATGGAATACCTTGGACTAGGTAGAGTGAGGTCATCCATATGAATGTTCCCAAAATAACGTATATAGAAAATATGATTTGGGCGTTTATCGTGATATTGATCGTTATTACGAAACTACAATATGTGTAGGATGAAACGTAAACAAGCATAACATATATATGAATACGAATATATGATAAATATGAAAATGGGAGATTTTAGAAAAATTGGGAATTTGGAAAATTGATAAAATTGGAAAATTGAACTCGTGTCTCGAATTTTAGTTTGAGATGTCTACATAGCCTATAAAGACATCAAAGTCCACGTAGTTCGAATGTAATATGGGGGTGGGGTTTATCCCATGGATTTGAACGAAATTATATTATATGTGTATGTGTAGAAAATGTGTTTTTAGTTTCGAAAAAGGGTGATGGATAATTCCAGTCGGAATTTACGGGTATAACCCTCTCTTTTTTTAGATTTTGTAGAAAATAAAGTATGTGCAATATACTAATAAAAGTGTATATATTAATGTATATGAACTAAAGATTATGAATCGAATGTATATTATGAAAAAAAAAGGAATTTAAAGAGATAGGGAAGGATTTGGACCTTTTTTAAGCTTGATCTTTGTTCTTGGATGAACTCCCTTGAGTGTGGATGAATGTTGATGAGAGAGGATGATATTTTGCCAAATCGAGTATGAAAAGGATGGGACCGTAAGCTTGAATGGAATTTCACATGGGGAACTTTGCTGATTTTGAGGTAATGTTGTTGAGATCACTGATGGTGATGGATCCCTTGTATTTTAGGAGGAGTGCTTATCGGCAGGTAACCCTTGACACTGTGCCGATAGGCATGGATCTGGACCTGCTAATTGGCAGTCTCGTGTAGATTTCTCTAGAAAAATGATTATAGAATGTAATTCATTAATCCAAATTATTCACAGGTCATACCATTAGAAAGGTACTTCAGAGACCTTCTAGAGTCCTTGGACCACTCACGAGTTCGGGAGTTGACTTTGGGTCAAATGTGCCTCGAAAGCGCACGTCAGTGTTTTGGATGGGAGATCATCGGATGGATAAAGATCATTCGTCCGCATGGTAAGTAAGAATTGCATACATGGCGGACTGTTGGAAAGGTTAGGAGATGTACTTTGACATTCTAAAGAGTTTCGCTCGATTTGGAATGTTGACCTTGGTCAACTGAGGCCCGAAAGCACTCGGTGACCTCTCAGAGTAAAACGGATCGTTCGTCCGTACCGTAGGTCAGAATCATGTATGGGGTACACCGTTAGAAAATGTATTCAGTTCCCTTCGGATATTCATTCAGTCTCATTCGAGCTGAAGAGTTAACCTTGGTCAAACGGGGGCCGGGGGCGCCCGGTGGCCTCTGGATCGATTTTCAAGGGAAAATTGATTGTTCGTCTAAACGGTTATTCCATTTATTGCATGGGGTGGACCGTTGGAAAGGGGTTTTAGTTCCCTTAGAATATTCAAAGAGATTTTTCTTTAACGATGAAGTTTATTGGGGCCAATTGGGGCCTGAGTGTGACCAGTGGTGGCCTACGAATCGATTTTCGATTGTAAAACGGTTCGTTCGTCCGAATCATTATGCCTAATTGCACACGGGGGGGGGGGGGGGGGGGGGGGCGTTGGAAAGGGTATTCAGATCCCTTCAAAGATTCAATGAGCTTTTTCTCTTACAATAGATTTGATCGAAGTCAAATGGGGCCCAGGAGCGCCTGATGGCCTCTAGATCGGTACTCAGAGTACGACCTAGGGTTTGTAGTGAAACAGGGAGGTGTTAGGGACCTAAGGAGAGACCTAGGGGGTCCTAGTATGTGATGTCTATAGGGATGGTTGATAGTCTTGAGTACGTGTACAATGTCTTTTAGTTATTTCCCACATGATATTTGTTCTTCTTTTTTTATGGTTTGTATTCTTCAAGTTGGTCGATCTGTTGCCCGACCAAGTGAATGTTGACTATGACTCTTACCACGTAGGGGACATGTGTCTATCTTTCAATCATCCGCATAGATGGATAATGTTTTGTAATGACAAAATCCCCCAATGCTCCATGCTTAATACTTGAGTGAAAGTATGTTATATTTAGCCCATGAGGTTACTCATCGTTCTTTTTTGAGTCTTTAGTTGGCTGTCGACTTTCCGTATTTGTAAGAATTTTACTAGCATTGTTTGACGATGGAATTTTTGTGAATGATTCAAAATTTAATGAACCGTCAAAGGGCATATTGGTATTTTCCTGCCTTTGGCGTTGTGTAACCGTCAGAATGTCAATCGTTGGTACAGTTAATCATTATTTTCACCGTTTTCAAGGTAAGCTATAAAAGACATAGTTTTTGTCGGGTTTTGTACCACAAACTTTCAAACTTCAATTTTTTTTTTGCCTTCAAGCCTTTCTTCTACACCTATTTTCACCATTCTTGCTTCTGTCATCATTTTTCTCTGTAATACTTCTTCTTTCCTCTTCTTTGATTTATCTCTCTATTTTCCACATGGTTTACATTGTTCTGGGGATTTTTTAAACGAATTTAGGAGGGAAAGAGGAATTCCTGACTGGGTAGATTTAGATACTGTTGTTCCTCCAATTGATATTTTGTCATTGTCTGAAGGCCATTGGATTCCTTATCTATTTATTATTGAATGTGGCATTACTTTCCCCACAATCTATTTTTTCATCTTTTTTTGTCAAAACTGTGATGTTGTCCTTGCTAGGGTAGCCCCCAATACATAAAAAGTACTTAATGGAGTTCATAGGCTTAATAAAATCCATGGGACCCGTATTGGTATTCCTAAACTGATGTTTTGCTATAAGTGGGGCACCACTGGGGATAATACTTACTATTTGAAGACCAAATTTACCGATACGGCCTTAGAAGTCAATCTACCAGATTGCAATAAATACTACTTTGACTTTGGTGTAGTGGTTAAGAATTAGTAGCATGCTCCTCTTTTTTATGAGGAAGAGTATAATGGACTCAGATGCCCCCGGGAAGGGCAAGGCATAGGTTTTATAAGTTTTCTTTTCCTTTTTCGGTAGGTTACCTATTTGATGATATGCCGACTAACCTTCTTGCCTTGTTTTTGTGTTTTCGTGTAGTGGAAAGTAAGAAAAAGTGTCATAAGGAGAAGGATATTAATCTTGAAGAGCTCAAATTTTTATGGTCCATTCATTAGAAGTTTGGTGAGAAACACCCAAGATCAGCTTCATATTTGCTGAATTATAAGAGCTTTGTCACTTCGTTCGTTGCCCGACCCATTACTACAATACCTTCAACCCTTGTTAATTTAGAAGAAGAACTAATTACCACCTCCTCGGACGAAAAATCTACTAGAGTTGAGAAGGATTTGGGGACATCCTCTTCTTTTGAATCCTTAGACATTTATGCTATTCCTACTTCTCCACTAGCTGTCATGGGTAAGAGAAATCTCCATAATTTGATGGTTGGGCCCTTGTCTCCTACCACCAAGAAAGCCACGAAGGAGACTGTCAAAGATGCTGATATCCAGAAGTCGAAGGTGATTAAAAATATGTCTAAGGCTGCTAAGAAAGTGCATCAGGTTATCGTTATTGAGGAAGTTGGCATTGTTGCACCTCAATATAAGAGGATAAAACAGGTTTGCCTGACAAACAGGCCTAAAAAATGACTGTCGATCAACAGGAGTTTGTAAAAAAAATCAAACTAACTTAGAGGTTATTGGTTCATCATCTATGGCTGTCAATTCTGGCCTGGCCAGAAGTTTGATAAAAGCTGGGACTCTTCCAGCTGATAGGGCAGTTGCAGTTCCCATGCCCCGATAAAGGTTGACAGAAAGAGCTTTCCATAATTTGATTTTGGTAACCCCTTTCCCTTCATTACTTGTCTTTACCGTCTTTTTCTCTTTCTATGATTTGATATTTTATTTTTATGATTTTTGGTGGATTTTAACCAGCTAATGGAGAGGGCATAATGAATTGCATTCGTCATCAGGTGAAGTTAAAGATGAGTTTGAAGGTCTAAGGAAATCTTTAGAAACTTCCCGACGAGCTTTAGATTTGAAGCCAAAGGCTTGGGAAGAAGAATTAAAGAAGGCTAGCGATAAAGAAAATTAAGAATGTTGAGGATAATTTAAAGGTGGCTGAGGATAGGGCCAAGGTGGATGAAGATAAACTATTGGGGAATCAGACTCTTCCCAAAGCTGGCAAGGAGAAGATAGTAGGTATAACTATTGATCTTGTTGCAGAGAAGGCTAATAGTAAGAAGATAAAGGAAATTTCTTTTGACAAGGTCTGGTAAAAATCACTATTAGCTGCCTCTGTGAAGATTAAGTATGTCAAGAAGAAATCTTTCAAGGATGGCTGGTCGGAGGCACTTAAGGAGGTCGACACAGCTGAAACACTCATGGTTGTTTCATAGGCATGACTCGGGCACTCCTCCAAACTTAGAGGAGGAGTTTGATGATGAAAAAGGATCATGGTAATCTTCAGTGGCACTTGTTGAGTCTTCCTTGGAACTAATCGTCCAATCCTACCTACTTTCTGACCAAGTTAATCCTCAAGATAAGGATAAGGTATAACTTTTCTTTAGTCTGCCCTCTTTTTCTTTTGTAATTTATTGGTATCTTCCTTTCTACCTTGTAATAGGAATATCTTGTTGTAACACCTTTCCTTTATCAATGAAAATATCTTCTTTTGACTTGATACATTCTGGTTACTGCACTTAATTTTTCCTACTTGATTGCCATTATTTTCATGAAGTGATATTTCTTGTGTATTTGATCTACTGCAGTCTTTATGTTATTTTACCCGTGATTTTTCAGTTTGATGCTAGGATAAAGGCTATAATTTTTACTAAATATGATTTACTCAGACGAAGTAAGAATCTTCTAGAAGCTGGTCATGTTCCCATTTCTGAGGGGGGCTTAAATGGGTTGCTTAGTCCTGATGTTTCTGACCAAGTTAAAGAATTATATATCCATCTTCATTGCTTGTTGGACAAAGTTATTGCCAATAATGTTGCAAACTATGAGATGATTGAGCAACTGTAAGAAGACCACGAGCAGTTCAAAGCCCTACTCCACGCCGATTATGAAGACAAATATAAGGCTTTAAGTGAAGGATGGGGTTTTGACAAAAAAATTATAGGACATCACTTCTGCTTTGAACAAGAAGGAACTATCTTTAAAGTAGGATATAGAGAGTGCTTGAGAAATTTGTGTTATGCTGGAGAACGAAAATAATGCCTTGAGGGATGATCTTGATAATTTGAAGAAATCATCTACCAGTGGTCCTGATGAAGATGCTTCATTTTTGGAGATTGAAAATGTAATATGGTTAGAGGAACAAGAAGCACTGCAGTAGAAAATCAAACATGGGCAAACTTCTAAGCAGAGGATAGTTATCCGACTAACGGTTGATGAAGAAAGAACCAAGAAAACTCTGGCTAACCAAGCTGCCCAGTTGAAAGCAAAGAATATTGTTATTACCGGCCAATATACCCAGCTAAAAGCCAAAGATACTACTATTGTCGATCAAGTTTCTCAGTTGACAGTTCAAAGATAGTGTCCTCAAGAAACTTCAAAACTAGGTAGCGAGGTTGACCTTCCAATTCCAAAAATAGCCCAGGGAAGTGGATGGAGGGTTACAATGAAGACTTAGCCCAAATAGTTGAGCATTTTTCTCAAAGTAATCGTGAGGGTTATAAATCGGGATGGACCAATGTGCTGACTTTGCTAAAGTATGACCAAAACAGTACCTTGTGGCATTGGAATGAACCTAGTTTATTAGATTGTGATAAGCCTCCATTCAAATTGGACACAACATGGATCCCTCATGATGCCATTCCTTAATGTATGATAACTAAGTATCGTGGGGATTATGGCCTTCATGATGAGCATGAAATAGCCCATCCTTCTTATTTGATTAATAGGCCGGGTACAGCAATAGGGAAAAGCTAAGAGATTTTAATTACATAAATTCTCCATATACACTAGCTGATCCTCCTGTAGGGATGGACAGGCACAAGGGAAATGTCCAGCAGAATAATTTTTCTTATTGTACGATCAACTTTGATTGTAACACCTTTTTATTTGAATGAAATAAAAAGACTTTGTTTACTGTCTTAAATACATGTTTTGTTTATGCATTTAATTTGAGACTTATTTTAAGCTTAGGATTAGTTAGTCGGCTAGTCTACTAGTTAAACTGCTTTGTTTAATAGGTGATGGGTTCAATATTTGAACTTAGAATGTATGGCCTTCTATTCTACTAATGTACTTAGGTAAAACTATAATTGGTTTTGAACTAAGTATTTGTATTAGTTATCATTGGCGACTAAGTGTATTAGGAATGTATACATGTATTCCTGTGTTTTAACTTAGTCAGGTGACCAAGTGTATTAGGAATGTATACATGTATTCCTGTGTTTTAACTTAGTCGGGTAAAGCTTCTTGTGTTTGTACATGAAGTTTTATAGGCCTCTTGTTCATTACTTATTAAAGACGAACTCATATAAAAATTAATGATTATTGGCGATCTAGTGTATTAGGAATGTATGTATATATCCCACTGTTTATGAATGTATATATGTATTCCAATCTTTAACATAATCAGGAAACATGAATTTAAGTTGTTGGTGCATCTCGAATTTGATAAGTTTAACTTGCTTAATTATTTGTGGTTTCTTGGTTGGAAAGGGATGAAGACCAAGAGAAGAAAAATGTTAAAGATTGTTGAGCTTTAGGTTGGGGATGTATGTATATCACACATATCATCGTATATAAAAAAAATCAAAAAAATGGAAGCATAAATTAAGATTTTTATTGAACTCGAATGAAAAAAGGTTACATAAAGCCTTCATTTTATTGATAGTATTTTCAAAGGTGGTCGGCATTCCAAGGGTTCTTGAATTCTTCCCCATCAAGAATCTCCAATTAAAATGTTCCTAGACAGATGACTGCCGAAATGCGATAAGGACCACGCCATTTGCTTCCAACTTGTTGTCTTTCTGAATGAATTTCTTGAGGATGTAATCCCCTTCTTTCAAGTTGGTCGGCTTGACCCTCTTGTTATAAAAATGAGCAATTCTTTATTGATAAGCAGCAACTCTAAGTGAAACGTCTTTTCTAACCTCTTCTATCAGATCTAAGTCTAACCTTCTCATGAGATCACTTTTGGGGGAGTCAAAGTTTAACACTCTATGACTTGGTAGTCCTATCTCCGCAGTTACTATGTCTTCTGTCCCAAAAGAAAGCATATGAGGTGTTTCTCATGTTATTGTTCTTAGATTCATTCTATATATGCCCAAATAATAGAGTGCAACTCATTGATCCAATTACCCTTAGCAACATCAAGTCTCCTTTTTAATCCATAAAGGAAGGTTTTGTTTATGATCTCCATTTGGTCGTTGCATTGTGGATGTTCGGGAGCAGAGTGAATTTTTTAGATCTTGGATTGAACACAATATGCTTCAAATTCATCATTGTCAAATTGGGTGCCATGGTAGGTAGTGAAAGCATAAGGCATGCCAATTAACATATGATATGCTTCCATATGAACCGAAACACCTTCTCATAAGGTATCTCTATGAATGGTTCAGCTTCCACCCATTTCGGGAAATAATCTATAGCTACAACCAAGTATTTGAACCTGCCTTTTGTGATTGGTGTTAGCACAAACCCTGATCTTTTGTGAATGGTTGCAAACTTCTAGCACTTATCACACTTTTTGGTGAAGCTTTTACAATCTGCTTGCATGGTCGGCCAATAATATCCTTGCATGGAAATTCGTCGGATTAAGGACCGACAAGTTGAATAAGCTCCACAAGACCCTTCATGCACCTCCTTGAGTAACTCAACTACCTCCAAAGGATGAACACACCGTAATAAGGAGATAGTATATCCCCTGTTGTATATGACTCCTCTTTCCAACACATACCCAACTACTTTGTACCTTAGTTTCCTTGCATCTTTTAAATCGGTTGGTAGGATCCCTTTCTCAATATATTCTTTAATTTGATCCATCCATGATGGTCCCAAATCTACATTAATGAAATTGATCATAAGATCTTCTTCTATGCTCCTATATGTCAAAATCTCCACTGGGATGCTCCTCATAAGTACCGTCTTGGTCGCTGAAGCTAGTCGAGCAAGTGCGTCTGCTCGGGCATTCTCTATCCTTGGTATTCTGACTATTTGGATCGCTGGAAATTTAGAGATAACCCCCATATCTTTGGCCAGGTATCTGACCATTAAATCTCCCTTAACTCCATATATTTGAAGTACTTAGTTAACAATCAATTGGGAATCACTGTATGCCATAACCTGTTCGACACCTAATGACAAGGCTAATTCAAGGCTTGTGATTAATGCCTCATACTCGGCTCCATTATTTGATGCTTAAAATTGAAATCTAAGAGTGCATTATACATTAATGTTGTCAAGAGTATTAAGTATAATGCCAGATCCACTACATGTTGCATATGAAGACCCATCCACGTACAATTTCCACAATGGAATATCTTTGTCAAATCTTTCCGTAGATAAAACTCCTTTCTGGAATATTTTCTTACTCTTTTCTACATATTTTTGGGCCATCTCTCGAAAAATTGATGATTCAGGTTGATCGTCTACCACTTTAGTTTGCTTCGGAGCTGAGCTCTCTTTAAAAGAAGTCTACTCGGCAAGCAAGTTTGGTTAGTTGTTGACCTTTAGATATGTAAATTCCGTAATGAAATCTTCTATAGCTTGCCCCTTCAACAATGATCTTATCTCATAGATGATATCGTATTCTCAGGGCTCCACTTCCCAACACATCAGCCTGCCTGATTTCTCTAATTTATGAAGTGCTTGTCGAAGAGGTAAATGAGTGTTTACCACTATGGTATGTGCTTGGAAGAAAGGCTTCATTCGTCTTGAGGCTTCAATGAGAGCTAAAGCCAATTTTTCCAAGCGCGGATACCTGATATGTGTTCCTCTAAATGACTTATTGGTGTAGTATACTGGTTTTTGAATTCCATCTTCTAGTCGAATTAGTTTTAAGCTAACTGCAGATTCAGAAATAACTAAATACAAATATAATTTATCACCCAGAGTTAGTCGGGACAATAATGGTGGAGATCCCAAATACTTCTTCAGCATCTAAAATGTTTTTTCACGCTCCTTGTTCCACTCAAAAAAAATTCTGAGTACCTTAAATACTAGTAAGCATTTATCCATTCCTCAGGACACAAACCGATTGAGAGCATCCACTTTTTTAATAAGTTTTTGAACATCTTTTTTGCAGGCGGGAGATTGTATCTCAATCAGAGCTTTGATTTTAGCAGGATTGGCTTCTATTCCCCTCTGGTTTACAATATAACCAAGGAACATCCCTTCTTTTACACCGAATACACATTTTTTCAGATTAAGCTTCATCTAGTTCATTTCCATCTGGTTAAATGTTCGAGTTAATTGCGCAATGTGGTCGGCAGCATGTTTGCTCTTGGTGAACATATCATCTATAGAGACCTCCATATTTTTTTGATCTGATCTTCAAAAACCTTATTCACTAATCTTTGATAGGTAGCTCCATCATTTTTCAACGCAAAGGGCATGACATTATAACAGTAAGTTCCTTTGTTGGTAATGAAAGAAGTATTTTCCCTGTCTTGAGGCTTTATCTTTATCTCGTTATAACAAGAATATGCATCCATAAAATTGAGCATCTTATGACCTGTTGTAGCGTCGACCAATTGATCAATCTTTGGTAAACGGAAATGATCTTTTGGACATGCTATATTAAGATTCGTAAAATCTACACACATTCTCCATTTATTATTTTTCTTCTTAACCATCACCACATTTGCTAACCATTCGGGGTACTTAACATCTGCAATTAATTGGGATTTTTGGAACTTGTCTACATCCTCTTGGATAGTCGCGTTCTTCTCAAGACTAAACACCTTATTCTTCTGTTTGATCGGCTTGGCGTCCTTGCTGATATTGAGCTCATGGAAAATGAAATTGGGGTCAATTCTAGGCATATATTCATGGCTGCAAGTAACTATAATTTTTCGCTCCTTTAGTAATGTGATTAATTCATGTTTGATGGATGGTGCTAATGTGGAGCCGATTTGAGTAGTTCTTTATGGCCTTTCATCATCAAGGATTATACTCTTTGTTGGAGTTTTGTGAATGTTGGAAAACTTCTGGCACTTGTCACACGTCTATGCAAAAGTTGTACAATCTGCCCTCATGGGTGGCCAATAGTATCCCTGTGTGTTCATTCACTGTAGTAATGATCTTCCTTCCACATGAGCTCTACAAGGTCCTTTATGAACTTCTTTTGTCAGATCTTGAACCTTCATTGGATGGACACAACATTCCAAAGTAGCTGTTAACCCTCTCGTATATAACACACCTTTATCCAGAATGTACCTCGTTGCTTTGTTTAAGCTTCTTTATGTCAATTGTATTAACTGACAGAATTCCTTCTTTGACATAAGCTCTGATAGGATCCATCCAGGAAGGTCCCATGTAAACTGTAATGAAATTAATCATTAATTCTTAATCAATACTCCGATTGGCGAGAATTTCAATAGGAATTGTTCTCCTGAGCTCAATTCTGGTTATTGATGCTAGCCGAGAAAATGCATCAGCTCGGGCGTTCTCCACTCTTAGAATTCTGCTCATCTGAACAATTGGTAATTTTGCTATGACCTCTAGTACTTTGTCTAGGTACCTTGTTATTAAGTCTCCTTTGGCTCCATAAAAACTTAAAATATGATTAACCACCAATTGGGAGTCACTGTGCACTTCAACTTGCTCGACGTTTAGTGATTGAGCCAAACTTACTCCTACAATTAAAGCTTCATACTGCTTTTCATTGTTTGAGGCTTGGAACTGGAATCTAAGTGCGTACTCAATATCAATCCCATCAGGGGTATCGAGTATAATCCCTGTTCTGCTTCCTATCACACACGAAGATCCATCCACATATAAATTCCATACTAGGATATTTTTGTCAAAGTCTTAGTCTGATAATATTCCATAGTGGAATACCTTCTTTCTTGCCTTATCATATCTTTTAGCCATCTCTTGTATCTTGATTGATTGTTTCGGTAGGTCGACAACAACTTCTTTTGAGCTCTTCGCTGTTGGGGTCTGCTTGGGTTGTTGGTCGGTGATGACTTTGGTTAAGCTTTCCCCTGTTGGGGTTTGCTCTGCCATAACTCTTTGGTGCTCGGGGACCTTTGGATAAGTAAATTCTACAATGAAGTCTTCCACACCTTGGCACTTTAATGAGGACATTGGCTCATATACAATATCATACTCCCCTAGTTCTACTGTCCAATACATTAATCTACCAGACTTCTCAGGTTTATGCAGAGCTTGTCGAAGAGGTATGTCAGTGTATACCATAATATTATGCACTTAGAAGTAAGGATTCATTCGTCTGGATGCCTCAATGAGCGCCAAAAAAAGTTTCTCCACTCAGGGATATCTGATTTATGCTCCTCGGAAGGCTTTGTTGGCGTAGTAGAATGGATTCTGAACTCCATTATCTTCTCGTATCAAAGCAAAACATACAGTTGACTCAGAAACAACTAAGTATAAATATAACTTTTCTCCCAAAACTAGTCAAGAGAGCAATGGGGCTGATCCCAGATACTTTTTTAACTCCGAAAAAGCTTTCTCGTACTCACCATTCCATTCAAAGGTCTTCTTCAGCACTTTAAAGAATGGTAAACACATGTCTGTAGCTCAGGACACAAATCTATTCAGAGGAGCTACTCACCGAGTGAGCCTTTGCACATCCTTTTTACAGGTCGGGGACTGCATTTCAATCAACGCCTTAATTTTGTCAGGATTTGCCTCAATTCCCCTCTAATTCACTATGTACTCGAGAAACATGTCTTCCTGGACATCAAAAACACACTTGGTCGGATTCATCTTCATCTGGTGCTTCTCCACATGATTAAAGGTTTGACCGAGGTCGGCAATATGATTAGAGGCTTTTATGCTCTTTATCAGCATGTCATCTACATACACCTCCATATTTTTTCCTATCTGTTCCATAAATACTTTATTCACCAACCTCTGGTAAGTATCACCTAGATTTTTCAAACCAAATGACATAACATTATAGCAAGAAGTTCCTCGAGGAATAATAAAATAAGTTATTTCCCTATCTTCCGGCTTCATTTTAATCTAGTTATAACCAGAATAAGCATCCATAAAACTCAATAGCTTATATCCCGATGTAGCATCAACAATTTAATCAAACATGGGTAAAGGAAAATGGTCCTTTGGGCAAGCTTTATTCAAATCTATGAAATCCACACACATTCTCCATTTGTTGTTTTTCTTCTTGACCATAATGACGTTGGCCAACCAGTCTATATATTTCATTTCGTCAATGAATTAAGATTTTTAGAGCTTCTCAACCTCCTCTTGGATAGCCTGGCTCTTATCGGGTCTAAACACTTTGCGCCTTTACTTTACTGGTTTAGCCTCCTTATTGACGTTGAGTTTGTGGAAAAGGAAATTAGGATCAATTCCAGGAATGTCCTCATGACTCCATATGAGTACGTGCTTTGTTTGTCTTAGGAACGTCACCAACTCCTATTTATGAACAAGATCTAGTGTTGATACTATCTGTGTAGTTCGTTATGGCTTGTCATCGTCCAACATGATATTCTCCATTGCTTCTACAATCTGACCTTTAACCAATTTTTTCTCCTCTCTTGAATATAAGGTTTCAACCTCAGACTCGCTATTGGGCTCAGTGGTGTTCACTTGGTAAGTGGTGTTCCTCTTCTTCAATTCATTCAAGTCATCTTGCTCGTCGGAGGAGTAATAACATTCTTTGGATACCTTTTGATCGCCCTTTACCACACCTACACCAAAGTTGGTCAGGAATTTTAAGTATTGATGGACTATAGAGGGCACACCTTCGAACTTCTTTAATCTTATTATACCCATGATCATATTATAAGCGGAGTGAACATTCTTATCCAATACAAAGAAATGAATTTTCTCTGTCCCACTTGCGGGCCATGGGTCGATCAATACTTCTAACTTGATTGTTCTCGGGGGATATATTTTCTCTCCAGATAAACCTATAAGTGGCTTGTGATAAGGCTCCAACTGGCCAAGCTTCAGGTTCAAACTTTCAATGCAGGGATAGACATGATGTTCCCCAAGCTTCCGTTATCAATTAGTACTGTGGAGATAATTATGTCTTGCATTCTAAACTTGACTACTAGGGGATCGTCATGGGGATACAGTACTCCGGAGAGGTCATTTTTAGGAAAACCAATCACCAGTTTATCTTTGTTGACCTTTCTCGGCCTATGTTCCTCTGCTAGGTTAATCCTCTGAATATAAGAATAAGCTTGAGCCTCATTGAGGTAAGATTTTCTTTCGGTAGTAAGAACTCCTCCCCCAACATATCCACCTGTAATCATCTGATAATCAAAATATTCAAAACTAAGCATAAATACCTCATGTTCTGGTTGCCTGGGTTTCTTGGGTAGATCGAGATCATCTTCATCAGTTCTCTTTTCCTCATCCCTAGGCTTGCATGGAAATTTTGACCTTTGTCGAGATCCTATGTCATCCTACCGATCAACAAACCTATCCAGTTTTCCTTGTCGAATGAGGGTTTCTATCTCATTCTGCAAAGCAATACAACGATATGTCATGTGCCCATGGTCCTTATGGAACTACAATATTTAGACCTATCCCTTTTCCCACTAGGTGCTCTTAGCATATCAGGCCACCGTACTTCCTTGTTGTGCTTAATTTCCTCCAAAATATGGTGAATGCCCATTATTAATGGACTATAATTATTGTACTTTCTAAGCCTTTCATCAGTATTCTTTTTCCTTGAATCCTTGTGCTCCTTAGTTCCTTCTTCTCTTTTTTCTCGGTTTTTCCCTCAGACTTTATGCCCGAGCCTTATTTCGTTGCCATGGCTTCCTCGTCATTCATTATCTTGGTTGATTTGGCCATTAATTCGGTCATAGTCATGGGAGGATCTTTAGCAATAGTGTAATAAAGATTCTCGAGAAGCAATCCACTCATGAGAGTTGTGATAGTTGTTTTCTCTTCGTAATCAGTGACCTCCAACTTCTCATTGTTGAAGCGAGTAATGTAATCCCTTGTACGTTCTTCTACCCGCTGCCTCACACTTAGCAGGTGAGCTATTTTTTACCGATTTGACTCTAAATCAGAATTTACCAATAAATAGTTCGACAAGCTGGTTGAAACTAAAAATTTGTCCTCGAGGAAGGCTGTTGTACCAAATTTGAGCAGACCTGTGATTATACCTGAGAATGCCAGGCATCTCATCTCGTTAGGGATGATATAATTATCAGTTGCTGCTAGGTGTTGCTCTATATGAAAAACATGATTTGTCTTCCCATCATACTTGGGAGTAACCATATGAGCTTTGAACTTTAAAGGAGTAGGAAAATTCACAATATCTTGTACAAAAGGAGACCCTTTCACAAAAATTCGTTGTAAAGGGTTCTTTGCCTTCACCATCTTTCCCAACTATTGAATAAATCATTTCCATGCATTATTGCCAGCATCAGATTTATGTGTTGCCTCTTGGCTGTTTAGACCAAATTTTTGTGTTAAGCTCTCCTCCTGTGAGGTTTGCTCAGCATGGACAAATCGTTGGGAGTTTGATCTGGATTGGGCTGAGCCCTCACGGTTATTGGTTGGTCGTCGAGTATTCCTCGATAATTCCTTGGGAACATTTATATTCCCCCTAGGTCCCAGACGATCAAAGGGAGATGCTCTGCCCAACGTTTCTGTGACACCCCGCCTAATTAACCCCGGGTTATCTGTTTTAAATTAAATTAGAACATGTTTCTCAGTTGGTTCATTCTTAGCATCACTGTCGCCTTTTTAATTACTAACCACCTAAGTGAGAAAATTACACTGGTGCCAAGTTTTATCTTTCATTCATTTAATGAAATACTCATGCGAAAATAAAATAATTTAAACAATCACAATTAACTGAATTCAACCATTCACATCTAAATAAACTGACTGAATAAACCATCGGCTCAAATCCAACAAGAGTAAAGAGAGATAATAATAAATCTCAACAAGTCTGACATAAATACTAAATAAAGTTGTGTGCGGCATGCTCGAGTAACTGATAGGAAATTCCTACACTAGAAATGAAAAGAATGAGGCACCCACCAAACTCTTGCAACATCCACATATGCTGCAGCAACGGATCCCTGGAATGAGTCAAGACTGGCATTCCTGTGCTTGGAAACCTAAAAGGTTTTTAAAAATATTTATAGCAAGGGTTAAAACCTAAAACATTTGGAAAAATATTTAGAAAATGACTAACTTTCAGTAATAAATATGCATGCATGCTCTTCATATTTTAGTTAGTGTCGCACTCCCTTGAGGACATCATCACCCCTCCCCTAATGTGCACGACTAACGCCTTAATTTAATTCCCTTAGTTATTTATCCGATAACTAGATAACCGATGTAACCCCTTACAGCCAACCTACTCTAACCGAGTATGCAATAATTATGACTTCTAAGTTATTATCAACATTAACTTAATTAATCCCTCTTTTAAATTCATATAACTGTCACACCTGTTATACATATAATACAATTCACGTCCTGTATTAAATTACCCGTATATAATTATTTATCTCATTATATACGTATAGTCATATTATAACATTCGCACATTCGCACATATGTTAAAATAATAAATAATAATGAACATCCTCCCGAGTAATAACTCACCGGATGTATATTCTCTAAAGTTCTGTCCCACTAGGTGTATTCACATAACCTAGCTATCCAAGTCAGGATCGCTCACTAACTTGGTTAATAACATACATAATGGAGGCGGTCATATTCCTTCCCTGAAAGTGAGATGCCCCTCACCCATATAATGGACGTTATGACCTCGGGATATACTTGCCCTACTCCTCGAGCTAGGGGATTCACCCTCTACGCGCAACCTCCCCTGATAGCACTAGAGTATATATATAATAATATCTACCCACTGATATTAATGTACACACCATATATATATACTATCGCACACCGTATATATATATATGCCCGTGCCTGAAGGCACATCGAAATTTTTTCAAAATATGTAATCGCAAAACGGCAAAAAATTTCAAAGTAGGTAATCACAAAACGGCAAAAAAAATTCGAAGTAAGCAATTGCAAAATGGCAAAAATTTCGTTCCCCGACAAAACATAGTGTAATCTATAGTATTGAATGTGTAAACAATTTGAGTTAATTTTTTACAACACAAATCTGAAAACAAATTAGAAATTTTGGGAAATTTTTTCTTTATTTATAGGACTATCCACCCTGTTAAGAAATAAAGATAGTCCACAATAAAGATAGTAATAGTCCATCTTAGACCTCACATAAACATTATAGACATCAAATACAAATTTAAACATCGCATAAACAAAATCATCAAATTAACACAATTCATGAAATATACAATATTAATCAACCCAATTCACATTGTACCTCAAATAAACAAAATGTCAATTTAAAAAAAAAAAGTGGACATAGTCTCCCTTGTTTATTGGACTATCCATCGTGCTTAAGGGACAGCGAAACTTCCAACAATATTCAAAGAGCCCAAAAATAATTCACAAAAATAATAGTTCAAAGGATGAACTCAATAAACTGCTTGTTAAAAATGGTCCTGCTGAAAGTGGGGCTATAAGTTATGGGCCTAAGTCTAAGGAAAGTCCAACCACTGAAGGCACGACAAATTTTTTTCAAAATATCAATCGTGGTCAAATCATAAAAGTTTTGTATTACAGTATCAATCGTGGTCAACTTTGCTGATGGCACAACAAATACTTTCAAAGTTTTCAATTGACTAAATTGTTTTGTAAAATAGTTAATATTATAATAATAATAATAATAATAATAATAATAATAATAATAATAATAATAATAATAATAATAATAATAATGTACGCAATTTTAGAAATTTAGGGCAAAAGTTCCATTATTTATTGGACTATTCACTTATTTTAAAGACCAAAAAATAACCCGACAACACTACTAAAAGTCCATTCGGAACATAATATAAACAAAATCGTAGATTAAACATATTTTTCACATCATATAAACAAATCCCTATAAGTAAAAAACACATCCCTATAAGTAGAAAACACGTCATGTATTTGAGACTAAAAGATTCACCTAATAAATTGTAACACTTTGCATCATTCTCATACTTCTTGAGCCTATGGATAAAGTGTGATTCTGCGTGACACAACATCTAGAGCCCGAGCATATGAATAAGAAGCCAAAGCCATGCTTGTAGACGCTATGCATGGCACGCGCACTATTATGTTTGGTCAGTTTCCACACGCCTTGTGCTGAAAAAATACCAAAAATCATCAAATTACCACATATGAATCTAAAAATAAATTATCCTAATATTTAGAACATCTACAAATATATTTATGTAACTTCATATATATTAGATCATAATAAAGATCCCAAGCTCCCAATTTGTGGAGATATTTGATTCTCAATAGGTCTAAGATCCCAAAATTTTCAGAATAACCATGTATTCAATTCAAATAACACGACATGACAATAATCTTACACCTATAGAAATTTGAATTCTCACTTGGTCAATTTGTCACATAGAAAGTTTGCCAATGGCCTGTTGACTCATACACCCGCACCTGTGCCTTGCTTTTTCGAATCATAACAACCCAACCATGCACCCCACTGCACTCGTGATTCATAGAAAAATAGATAGGTTTCAGTTTGTATATATTTACCAAGAATTGAACTCATTCGGAAACAACTACATGAAATTGCAGTCAAATCATATAAATATACCAACAAATAAAAATTAAATCAAATCCTAAGAAAATTTGTATAGAAATAAAAATCATGAGACCGTAAGTTTGGTGGACAATAAAACTAAACCAATTCATGGGATGAATGCAACCATTAAGTCCTCATAGGATGAACGCACAACCAATTCACGTGGAAACTATTTTAGAGTACCTCATAGGACGAACACATCCAACCCTGATTATGTTCTTCCTTTTACAAAGGCTGGTTAAAGCCAAAACAAAAGTTCATCTTCTTAGATTCCTTAATAACTTGGCACCCGCAAGTTATGAACCACTACTTTTTATAACAAAAGAAATAACAAGATAAATATGTTGGAAAAGGGCTTCAAACAATATTCTCTTAGGCAAGTGGTTGTCATATGTAGTTGCCTTTTTTTTCCCGTTCAATCATAGTTATACTGCTATTAATCATTATTCAAAATCCAATATTAGAAGTTAATTTGTGTACCCCTACTATCATTCACATAAAGATTCCCATGTGCCAAAACATATCCAACCAGCTTAACATTCTTCAAAAGATGACGATTTCAAAGATTATTATTAAAATCAAGAATAATGAGCTTTGTACCTGATTGACTAATTAACTACCATACACATTTGTTATTTGCTAATTAAAAGTGATTGAAACGTCCTCAATAATGTACACAGAGGAGAATATGGGAAATTATCCGTACATACCTTTCCTACAGGTGTTAATGCAGTCCTTGGATAGGATCGATACTTTTCTGACTGATTAATGCAGTCGTTCTGACCGAATCGGTACTGTTATGAGCTTATTGAACACCAAAAAGATGGAGATGCATCACCTATAAATACATTCAAGTTTTTATCAGTTCTCTAGATTGTTTCCAATACGAAGACAAAGAGAAGGTTGAACTCAAAAATAAGTTAAAAGGAGATACGGTGATAAATGTTTTTGAAACTGTTTAAAATTAAAAATACCCAAAAAAATATTAACATTTAATACAAAGCGAATTATCATTTTTCCTTTTTTTCAGTTTGAAGAGGATTACAGTTTTGATAGGACATGAAAATTCTTCAAGGCCCATTACCATTCCATTCCTTAAATCATGCTGCCACATACGAATCTGCTTGAAAATAAAGAAAGGGAAAAAAAGTTTTAATTAGATTATAGTCTAATGTCTAATATAATATTGAAATAAAGAAAGGGGAAAAAAGTCCTAAAAAAACAAGAGCAGCTGTTGTGCGTAGGATCTGAAATTAAAACGTCTGAGCTCTGATAAATGGTTATGTTGATTCAACTGTGATAGCTGGCTCCATTTTTTATAGTTTTCTCCTCAATGAGGCAGCTCACACGTTACAGTCTTGGATCTGTACCTATTGATTCTCTAATCGTATCATTTAGTGAGCCCATCTTCTTTATATTAAAGGCAACTTATCGAAAACTGAAAGATGCTAACACTATACACAAAGTAATATACAATACATGAAACTACAAATTAAATTGAAGAGAAAGAACTACTTATGTTTTATTTTCAACGTATACATGACTGTAACACTACTTACGTTTTGTTCTCAATGTATATATGACTGTAACACGCCACATACTATTTAGATAAAACTCAAAGTGAGAAGAAACACTCACAAAATTGATCTCATATAAAATTTAGAAGAGATGATCACATATCCTCACTCTCGTAGAAAATATGCTATGATTCGAAGGTTACATATCCCGAAATAAAGGTCATGTGCATAAGAACTAATCTATACTGTGAACATTTAATGAATAATAAATAGGATAAAATGAAAATGGCTCTATTGGAACATGCATTTGCAACTGGATACCACAAAGCTATTGGATTTTAAAACTCACTGATTTCATTGAAAAACTAAAGTGTTTTGTAATTGAGGTCCATAACTGTAACATGTCCATAACAGATTTCATCTACAACGTCATTGATATGCATTGTAGTCCTCAAAGTTTGGCACTAATACAAAATAACAAATACACTCATTTAAAGTAGTTCAAAAAAAAACGTAACATATAAGTAAAACTCGTGTACGAACCAATGAATTTAACATAATCGAATGAAGAACTTACGACTCGGTGTACGAACCAAAATCACCAATATGAAATAATACTATTCAATACATTTAAGGTGAAAATAAACTCGTTTAATATAAAAAACATTTCGCAACATTGAGAGAAAAAAAGTGAAGAAGAATGATTAGGATGCAGTGAGCTGAATTATGCAAAAGAACAAAACAAAATCAAAATCAGAACATATCCTTTAATGTATTGTGTATAAATCAGATGTATAGCAAATGTATAACATATGTACCATAGCAGATGTACAGTAGATGTTGTTCCCTGCGATAAAATCAAGATAGAACCAATTATGAACGAATAAAATTGTATCTCAACAAACTTTTTTTAGGCATAATAAGCTTCCTACTTTTCATTGCAAAACCAATAGACCAAAAAAGATGGATTGTGATAACTGGTTCTTGAGTATAAGGTAAAAGCTAATGATATCTTGAGGTGGAAAAAGTAACAGCAACAGACTATTAAGGATAGCAAGATAGATGGTATTGAGGTGGCAAATTATATTCACCATACGCAACTTGCCTATCATAATAAGCAGATTGTATGTATGATAAAGATTGTATCCAGAATAGTGGGATCCATATTCGAGATTGGAGTCTGCCCAGGTATAGGGTCGACTTGGAAAGCTAAAATTCAATAACTTTTACTACTGATGATAGTTGGTGGTACTGGCTGGTGCGGGTCGTTTCTTGTCTCCCCTTAACTTCTCCATATTTTCAACATGCTTCATGAGGTTATTCTTTGGATACTCGGATTCAAGATTGTGTTTCTCAATGCATTTGATAATGAAATTCAAATCACTAATTTCTTTTGCGATATTTTCATTCTATAACTGAGAGGGTTTCCCACTTTCAAGAAGCTCATCAACTTGTTACGACTCCTTAACATATGCTTTTAATATGGGTATTGGTGGGAATTTGTCAGTGATCCCTAATTAAAAAATAAAACAAACAACCAGAACTGCTTTGCCCTTGGAAATGAGTTTTTGAATAAGATCAGACATCCTATCCCCAAAATTGAGTAGGCAACACAATTCCATGGTGTTTCTTTTAGTGGAAACAGTGGCAAACAAATCAATAAGCTCATATCTCCATAAACTTAATCGCAAGTTTTATATCAATATCATAAATCACAAGTTTTCATTATTAGTATCTGGTCGTAATTCACATGTTGCAAAAGGTAATTTTGAAAGGCCGGGAAATTAAATGTTGGGGGCTAGACACGGTGTTGAGAAATAAATCGGGACAAAATCAGACAATTTTAAAACCATCCATCTTCTTAATTTCCTTACTATTCTAATGAAATTTCTTCAACTTCAACCATTTGACTTCTCAACTGACTGTAAGAAGTCATTTGACAATCTCAAGATCCAATAGATCGAAAAAAAGTAATATGATTCCATATTCTTTCAATTTATACCATTCAACAATAATACAAAGAAGTGAAAATACCTTCACATGAAATGTAAGTATAAACAGATTTACTTTGAGATACTAAATGGCACAAAACATAATTAATTGAGATAATTTTACGAAATAGATAATTGTCATAAAAAAAGAGCTCTACAAATGGAACAGAGATAATGGATTTAGGAAGCATGTATATTCACCTACTTTGTCAAAAGTAATGAGGCACCATCTACAGTCTATGTATGCATTATCCCTTGCATAAGAAAGAAAGTGAAAAAAATAGATGTGTTCTAAATGTTTTTAGAAGAAAAAGAAAATAAAAATGGATAGAAAAATAGTGAGGATAGAGACACACAAACATTTTTGTAGCAGTAGATTGATTATAACTCTTGGGGTTATATGAGAAGGCGAGGAGTGCAAGAAATAAATAGTTTGACACCCATAGTAGTTAGTGAGGGTGTAGATATAAATGTTGTAATGTGTTTTATAATATTTTAGATATTCACATGAAACTCCATAAACCAAATTCAAATGAAAAGTGATAATGATTCATATACAATAGGTTTGATATATGAATGGCCAAGACAACAAACTCAACAAATACTGCTTGCTACTCAGTAACTACACAAGGGTGGAAGGACATCTTGCAGCTTATTCGACCTCAAATTGATAAGAAGAAACAATGAAAAAGCAAACAAGACATGATGCAAGATAAATAATTCAAATCGAAATGAAAGTTCAAACCCATAACATAAGAATATAGTTGCAGAAATGATTAAATAACAAACAACATTTTTGGAATGAAGAATAAGCTAGCAATAACCACAAATATACAACTATTTTAGGTATTTTGGTGTCAATAACCACAAACTTGCCATTTTAGTGTCAATAACCATAGCAGTAGTATAGGATATAGCTCAATCGTTAAAAAATGGCATTTGAAAATAACCTAAATATCACCTACGCAAAAATACATATGCTGAAAACTGGAATAATAGCATTTTAAAGGCTCTTAATTTGAAAACCTCTAGGGACAGAATGGTACAGCTAGAGAAAACAAAGATAAAATTGAAATATCAAAGAGAAAAAACTATATTTTATCTACTTCAAATGCATGGTGTACAAACAGCATGTTGTAAGCAAAAATGACTTTTGAAACTCGGACGACAAACATACGATAGCCCAAAGAGACAATTATCCTCAAACTGCCATAAGTTGGTTCTAAAATATATATAATACAATATATTTCCAATATATTTAGTTACATTGTACAATACCAACCATCATATATCCCCAAAATATGGGCAAAACGTAACAATTCTACAATGTAAAATCATGTATGTAGGAAGTCCAAATTTTGACAAAATTCCAAATATTTGTTTTGAATTTGCTGTCCCATTGAAATTCTATATGAAGTAAACAAAACCCATGTAATATATAGTGTGTATATTCATTCAATAATTAATAACAGGAGAAAAATAGTATATACAATCGTGTATTTTCCCTAAATAACTTGAGCTTTGGGAAGCAAGTGTTGAAACTACAATGTTAAGGAATATCTGGAGGTTCAAATAGCAAAAAACAAAAGAAATAACCAAGAAACAAAACAATTATTAATATCATACATAAGTCATTAAAACGAAAGGAGAGAAAGAAGAGTCCATACCCTTCAACAGCCTCAAATCGTGGGCGTGGTCATAACGATAACTCGACATTTCTAAAAAGAACAAATTCCAAAGTGTATCGAAAATATATTAGATTGATAAAAAAATAGAGGATCTTTCAAACATATGTTAGATACAACATTACCACAAAAGATGCATGAAGAAAACTATCATTCTAATATAAAATTCAAGTAATTGAAACAAAAATATCACTATAATACAAAATTCTAGTAAATAAAACTTAACTATTTGAGATGGAATCTGAAAATGATACTCAAAATTACCATACAGGTCTATTAAAGACTCGAACATGGAACATACACGGAACATAACTATCTGAATGAATTTAAGTATACGCATCTGAGGCATTCACATCATTCATAAAACGGACTCAGATACGTGACATTGATGAAACAGAACTGTACAAATTTGAAAATTACCATGCAAATATGGAAATAGGAACTCAAAACTACCATACAAATCTGAGAAATTAACATACAAACTGGAACTCAAAACTATAGACCTCCAAAAATAGAACCTCTTGATTCATTAATGATAAAAAAAAATACAACTGTACAGATACAAACTCAGAAACTAAGATTCTATAATGATAAAAAAAAAGTAGTGAACAGGAAGGAGTTGCAAGAATGGCCCAAGAACCCCTATTCTGTGTGCAAATCTCGCCACACAACCCCTATTCTGTAAAATAAAAAAAGATCAAATCAACACACAAATCAGTTTTATGACAAAATCGCACCACCCCAACCCCTATTCTGTAACTTCAGACACAAAATGATTAACAAAAAATAATCAAAAAAATAAATACTCATCATAAATCAACAACAAATTAAAATCCACAACAGATCTGGAGAAATTCGCATATAAATAGGGCTTTGAAGTGAAAAACATTGATTCACACATAAATAGGGCTTTGAAGTCTCAAAATTACCTCAGAAAACACTCTCAAGGGCAAGAGGGGAAATCGTATACCTGATAAAAAATCATCAACAAAATAAATACTCATCATAAATCAACAACAAATTAAAATCAACAACAGATCTGGAGAAATTCGCACATAAATAGGGCTTTTAAGTCAAAAACATTTATTCACACATGAATAGGGTTTTGAAGTCTTTAAATTACCTTGGAAAATACTCTAAAAGGCAAAAGGGGAAATCGTATACCTGAGCGATTTTAGGTTCAACATAAGAGGGATGAGAAAGTGCAGTTTGTGGTGAAGGAGAGATCGTGGCGGTGTGCTGAACTCAATAGGAGGTTAGGGTGACAGCATAGATCAGATGCGGAAGCCTTGGATCTCGGATGGTGGTGAAGGAGAGGGAGGCAATGGGTAGCTAAGGGAGGTGCCGACATAAAACTATGAGAGTGAATTTGTTAGGGGGTGTTTTATGAGGGCTTTGTGAGAATGGGAGAAACGCGTGTTATGAGGGGGTGTGTTGTGAGACCCATTTTGGTTTCCTAGCAACCATTAGATTGTACACCTGGCAAAATTTAGACCCTTTGATTACTTTGATAAACATAAACATAAGATGAATAGTAAAACACCATTGTCCCATATTATATATATAATAGAAACAATCCCGGTTTTACCGTGTACTAAACCTGTGACACTAGCCTATATGTCATAACTTGAGTGTATGGTCCAACTCAGATTATTAATTAATTTTCATATTAATTAATTTAATTATTTTGGTATCTCTCAACCATTATACCTAGACTCGCCCACTTGATCCGAATTTTAATATTTTGGAATATATTTCTCCAAAAATAACCACAATGTATCACCTATAAATTCCCTCCAAATCCCAATTACTTTCCCTCATAATTGTTAAGAATTTATATCCTATATTTATTTCTCACTAAATAAGGCGTGGGAAATGGATTTTCAAGTAAATTTCCCTTATAAACTAAAATTGGCCGACCTGCCAAAAATCCTCGACCATCGATCGATCGATCCCAACCATCGATCGATCGATCGAACAGGTCTTTGTCTTCTTCGAAAGCCGATTTCTGCCATGGATGAAAACCTTAAATGTCCAACTCCTTCTACCGCCTAACCCAAGTCCTCTCAACAATATAATACACCAAGAAAATCATAAGGAACCCTTATAAAGTCCCCAACCCCCGTTGAATTTCCGTTCTTTCCCATTTTCTGAATTGGGGAAAACCCGAGTTATTCATTAATCAGTCTCAACGCCAAATTATCATCTCAATTTTGTTCACAATTCATCGGGGTTTATCACATCTAAGGTAAATATCTACTCAGAATCATATAACACAATAAATTCCTACACCAATTCTCATCTTGTGTTCTAATTACAAAAACCCCATTTTTATACCCGTTTATCCCCAAAACGAATTTTAGATATTCACATCACACAAATATGATCTGAAAACATAAATATATGCTATAGCAAGTTACCCACTCGCCTTATGGTTTCGTATGGTCTGATCCGGATTTGTGATTCTCAACGTTGATGAAGAAATCCCCTTTCGTTCTTTCCTTTGTCTACCAAAATGGTTCCCGGTGCCTTTAACTGCTCCTTAGGGTATTCTCTCCCACTATAGGTTTTCCACAGTATAATCATTTATTCTCCTTTTACCTTTAATTAAGTAATTAGGTTTAATCCTATTTTTTGCCTAATAGGCCAAGCCCAAGTGACCCAAATACCCACGTGTGGGCCCATCTATGCCTAAAAATGTCTCGAGACCCATTTACTACCCCCAGGTACTCTATTCCGACTACCTTGGCCCTTTCGGACTCAACCGTGCACTCATAATTAGCATCTGAATAAGTTTATAAAATTTCTTATCTCCCACCTAACTTAGTCTGGAACCGACTCCCGGTTGAGATATGTAAAGCCTACGTCATTAATACTCTTAAGACGTAATTAAATATTACTATTTACCAAGTAAATTAATTTCTTATAAATATTAACCAATTATTCTCCCGATTAATATTTATATAAAAATTCCATAATTGATTCCATTAAATTACGACACACTAGTAATTTAAAGTTTTCCCGAATTAATTAACTATTAAATGTATAAAATCATGGGGTGTTACATACTCTCCCCCTTACAAAGGAATTTTATCCCCGAAATTAGGTCGTACCTGTGGTGAATAGATCTGGATATTGTTCCCGCATATCCTCCTCCCGCTCTGAGGTAGACTCGTCCACGTTGTGATGACCCCACTGTACTCCAACTAGTGGAGCAACCTTGGATCGTAACATACGTTCATTACGGTCCAGAATAACCACCGATCTCTCTTCATACGATATGCCTGGCTGTAAATCAATTTCCTCAAGTGGAATGTGCCAGAAGGCCCTCTCGCTCCTCCGATATTTCTTCAGCGATGCCACAAAGATCACGTCATGTATCAGCTGAAGATGCTCTGGCAATCCCAGTCTATATGCTACCAATCCCACCCTCTCAATAATAGGGAAGGGTCCCACATACCTCGATGCTAATTTACCCTTCTTGCCGAACCTCATCACCCCTTTCATAGGGGACACCCAGACTAATACCTGATCCCCAACCTCTAACTCCACATGTCTCCGCGAAGCATCAGCATAACTTTTTACCTATCCTGAGCTATCTAAATCCGTCCTCGAATAAGCTCTATCTTGGCAGATGTCTCATGGACAATCTTTAATCCCAATAACTTATTGTCCCCCACCTCTAACCAATATGAGGGTGAACGACAAGGTCTCCCGTACAGTGCCTCGGATAGTGCCATGCCAATCGAAATTGGTAAGAGTTGTTATACGTGAACTCTACCAAAGGAAGATATCTCTCCCATACTCCCCCAAAGTCTAAAATGCAAATCCTGAGCATGTCTTCTAGTATCTTATTGACCCTCTCAATCTTCCTTTCGATCTGTGGGTAATAGGTTCTACTCAAACGGAGCTCTGTGCCCATGGACTCCTAAAAGCTCTACCAAAAATGGGCCACAAAAATTTTGTCTCTATCAAACACAATATTTATCAGCACTCCGTGCAGCTTAACAATTTCCTCTATGAATAGCTACGCATAACGCATCGTCTCAAAGTCTGTGTGAAATGACAGGAAGTGGGCCACCTTGGTCAATCAATCCACAATGACCCATATGGAGTCGTGACCCCTCTGCGATGTAGGTAACCCTGTAATGAAGTCCATGGAGATGCACTCCCACTTCAACATGGGAATCTCTAGTGGTCGTAGCATCCCTGGAGGTCTCTGATGGTCAACTTTCACGAGCTGACACATGGTACATTTTGAGATAAGCTCTGATATGTTCCGTTTCATTCCTTCCCACCAATACTGCCTCCTCATATCCTGGTACATTTTATCCCCATCGGGATGTACCGTAAATTTTGAACCATGGGACTCTGTCATAACAGCGTGCCTCAACTCCTCATCCTTTGGCACAATTAACCTTCTATTTAGGCATAGGCCTCCTTCCGATCTTATCATGTAACCCTCTGCTCCCTCGGCTAACAACGGGAGTACCCTATCCCGATAGATCTGGTCCTCCGCCTGAGCCCTCATAACTCAAATAATGCTCTCAGGTGTGATGGATAATGCTGACATACAGTCCCTGTGTACATCATCCTCATATCGAAGCTCTCTCCACTTTGCTTTCTAGACCTCTGATATTTCCCCAGTCGGTCTCCGTCTCAATGCATTTGCCACAACATTAGCCTTACCAGGATGATACTGAATATCAAACTGGTAGTTTTTCACGAATTCTATCCACCGCCTCTGTCTCATATTCATATCCTTTCATGTGAAGAGATACTGAAGTTACTTGTGATCCATGAATAAGGTGAACTGCTCTCCTAGCAAATAATATCTTTATATCCTCAAAGTAAAAATGACCGCTGCTAGCACTAGGTCATGAGTGGGGTAATTCCTCTCATGGGGCTTTATCTTTCTGGATGCATAAGCTATCGCCCCCTCCTCTTGCTGAAGCACACCCCTGAGTCCCTATAAGGATGCATCGGTGTAAACTCGATACTCTAGTCCTCCCCTCGGCAAAGAAAGTATGGGTGCAGATGTCAACTTATCTTTTAACTCGTCGAAAGCTAATTGACAATGATCACTCCAAATAAAAGGCACCAAGGGCTCATAATTTTTTAGAATCCCTTAATGAACCGCCTATAGTAACATGCCAATTTGTGCACCTCGGTCGGTGTCATGGGCTATCCCCACTCCCTCACCATCAACACCTTACTCAGATCCACAGTAATACCCCGGTCTGACACCACATGACCAAGAAACTGTACCTCCCGCAGCCAAAATCCACATTTCACGAACTTGGAATAAAGATGGTGATCCCGCAGCATCTATAGAACCATACGCAGATGCTCTGTGTGTTCCCCCTCAGTTCGCGAGTAGATCAGGATGTCATCAATGAACACGATGAAAAACTGGTCAAGATACTCTATGAAAACCCTATTCATAAGATCCATGAACATTATTGGCACATTGGTGAGATCGAATGGCATCACCCTGAAATCATAAGATCCATACCGCGATAGGAAAGAGGTCTTAGGAACATCCTCCTCTCGGATACACAGTTATTGATACCCTGACCTCAAATCGATCTTGGAGAAGTAAGACGCCCCTCTCAATTGGTCAAATAAATCATCAATCCTAGGCAACAGATACTTATTCCGTATCGTCACCTTATTTAGCTCCCTGTAGTCCACACATAACCTAAGTGAGCCATTTTGCTTCTTTACAAATAACACCGGTGCACCCCACAATGATGTACTTCGTCTAATGAAACCCTAACCCAGGAGTTGCTGAATTTGCTCTCTCAGTTTACGCATCTCTGAAGGGGCCATACGGTAAGGTGCTCGAGCAATCAGCCTTGTCCCCGATGCTAAATCGATTACAAACTTGATTTCCTTACTAGGCGGTAACCCTGGTATCTCCTGGAACATATCCTCGAAGTCCCTCACTATCGGAATCGAATCCAACGGAACTACCACCTCCCATGAGGTCTCCTCATCGATATAATACAAGTGTGTGCGCGAACCTCCATCAGGTAGAGGCATTGCTATTAGGAACATATCCTGTCCCAGAATGGAGAACACGATTGTCCTTTTTTAATAATCTACTGTCGCCCGATATCCTGCCAACCAATCCATACCTAGGATGACATCGTACCCCTCCATATATAACACTAAGAGGTCCGCCGCTAAACTAAGTCTCCCGATTAAAATGTCCACCCCTCGACATATCGAGTGAATAAATGCCCCGCTGCCTACTGGCGACTCTACACATAAATGAAGACTACTCGCAGTCTCTAGAAACCCGACCAGTCTAGCAAATTTAGATTTAATAAATGAATGAGATGCTCCCGTATAAAAAAGTATTCTACCCTCATGACCATAGATTAGAAACATACCCACAATCGATAACGGCGCCTGCTGTGCTGGAGGATTGGGAACATCTCTAATGTTATACACACGCCCATAGTGCATTTGTCCTTCCTGCTATGGGGTTGGTGGAGCCGGTGATGCTCGCGGCATCTGTCCCTACTGCCCCTGTTGGTCACCCTATTGCTGGCCTCTACCTCTCTGTGGGCACTCCCTCTTAAAGTTTCCTATCTGGTCGCAAACAAAATAGTGTCTCTAACCCTCTCCCTGTCGTTGTACCTGACATGGCTGGCCCTGCTAGCCTCCCCTATTATTCCCTTGGCCCTGACTCTCCTGAGGAACCTGCTGCTGCTGATTTGGGCCCGACTGACCCTGTTTAAATCCCTGTCCTCCCGATCGGAATCCCCCAGGATTAAATTTCTTAGCCTAATTCCCATATTGACCGCTAGTCTGCTGCTGAGTACCACTTGTGTCACCACCAACAACTGCCTTGCCCTACTAGCTCAGCTCCCCTACCCTCTTGCTCCCCTTCGCGTGGAAGCGATGATCCTGGCAATGTACAATAGCGGCATTAACGACATCTGTATACATCACCAACGCAGATGGTGATGAATATTCTTCTTCCAGTTATAAGCCTCTACCACATCGATACTACCCTGAAACTCGGGTGGGTGACCCTTCTGAAAGGTCTCTCTAACTCGTTGTCAAGACGATGGCCCCACTAGAGCCTGAATTGCTGGTGCCACTGGAGGCGGTGCCTTGGGCTGAGGAAAATGGGCTGCCATAGTCCTCATTACTGTCTCGATTGCCTGAGCCACTATCATGGCCACCTAAGTAGTGGAGATCAACTCGGGTGGTGGCGGTACTTCTGGCTCCTGTTGAGCCCCCCTTAAGTCATCCCTAGCTTCAGCCCTCTTCGCTCTCTGTCTCTTCGGTGGTATCTGAAAATCAATCAAATCGTATAAGTACGCAATTTATACAAAAATCTAATAGCAAAAAATTGATATCTCAAAAGCAGAAAATGAATCCATAGTCCTAATAATAGGGCTCTATACCAACTGAACGCTACACTAAAACGTAGTAAGACACACAGATCCTAAGGAAACTATAACCTGATGCTTTAATACCATCTGTGACACCCCGCCTAATCAACCCTGGGTGATCAGTCCTAAATTAAATTAGAACATGTTTCTTAGTTGGTTCATTCTTAGCATCACTGTTGCCTTTTTAATTACTAACCATCTATGTGAGAAAATTAGACTGGTGCCAAGTTTTATCTTCCATTAATTTAATGAAATACTTATGTGGAAACAAAATAATTTAAACAATCACAATTAACTGAATTCAACTATTCACATCTAAATAAACTGACCGAATAAACTATCGACTCAACAAAAGTAAAGGGAGATAATAATAAATCTCAACAAGTCTGGCATAAATACTAAATAAAGCTATGAGCGACATGCTCGAGTAACTGATAGGAAATTCCTACACTGAAAATGAAAAGAATGAGGGGCCTATCATACTCCTACAACATCCACATATGTTATAGCAACGGATCCCTTAAATGAGTCAAGCCTGGCGTCCCTATGGCTTGACACATAAAAGGTTTTTAAAAATATTTATAGCAAGGGCTAGAACCCAAAACATTTGGAAAAATATTTAGCAAATGATTACTTGCAGTAATAAATATGCATGCATGATCTTCATATTTTAGTTAGTGTCGCACTCCCTTGAGTACATCCTCGCCCCTCCCTTAATGTGCACGACTAACACCTTAATTTAATTCCCTTAGTTATTTATTCCATAGCTAGATAACCGATGTAACCCCTTGCAACCAGCCTACTCTAACCGAATATGCATTAATTATGACTTCTAAGTTATTATCAACATTAACTTAATTAATCCCTCTTTTAAATTCATATAACTGTCACACCAGTTATACATATAATATAATTCACGGCATGTATTAAATTACCCGTATATAATTATTTATCTCATTATATACGTATAGTCATATTACAACATTCGCACATATGTTGAAATAATAAATAATAATGAACATCCTCCCAAGTAATAACTCACTAGATGTATATTCTCTAAAGTGCTATCCCACTAGGTGTATTCATATAACCTAGTTACCCAAGTCAGGATCGCTCACTAACTTGGTTAATAACATACATAATGGAGGCGGTCATATTTCTTCCCTGAAAGTGAGATGCCCCTCACCCATATAATGGACGCTATGACCTGGGGATATACTCGCCCTACTCCTAGAGCTAGGGGATTCACCCTCTATGCGCAACCTCCCCTGATAGCACTAGAGTATATATATAATAATATCTAGCCACTAATATTAATGTACACACCATATATATATACTATCGCACACCGTATATATATATATATATATATATATATATATATATATATATATATATATATATATATATATATATATATATATATATATATATAATCCCGGTTTTACTGTGTACTAAACCTGTGACATTAGCCTATATGTCATAACTTGAGTTTATGGTCCAACTGAGATTATTAATTAATTTGCACATTAATTAATTTAATTAGTTTTGTATCGCTCAACCATTATACCCGGACTCGCCCACTTGATCCGAATTTTAATATTTTGGAATATATTTCTCCAAAAATAACCACAATGTGTCACCCATAAATTCCCTCCAAATCCCAATTACTTTTCCTCATAATTGTTAAGAATTTATGTCTTGTATTTATTTCTCACTAAATAAGGTGTGGGAAAAGGATTTTCAAGTGAGTTTCCCTAATAAACTAAAACTGGCCGACCTGTCAAAAATCCTCGACCATCAATCAATCGATCCCAACCATCGATCGATCGATCGAACAGATCTTTGTCTTCTACAAAAGTTTGTTTCTGCCATGGACGAAAACCTTAAATGTCCTACTCCTTCTACAGTTTAACCCAAGTACTCTCATTAACATAATACACCAAGAACATCATAAGGAACCCCCATAAAGTCCCCAAACCCCGTTTAATTTTCGTTCTTTCCTATTTTCTGAATTGGGAAAAACCCGAGTTATTCGTTAATCAGTCTCAACACCAAATTACCATCTCAATTTCGTTTATAATTCATATGGGTTTATCACATCTAAGGTAAATATCTACTCAAAATCATGTAACACAATAAATTCCTACACCAATTCTCATCTTGTGTTCAAATTACAAAAACCCCATTTTTGTACCTGTTTATTCCCAAAACGAATTTTAGATATTCACATCACACAAATATGACTTGAAAACATAAATAGATGCTACAACAATTTAACCACTTGCCTTATGGTTTCGTAGGGTTTGATCCGGAGTTGTGATTCTCAAGGATGATGAAGAAATACCCTTTTGTTCTTTTCTTTGTCTCCCAAAATGGTTCCCAGTGCCTTTAACTGGTCCTTAGGGTATTCTCTCCCACTTTGGTTTTCCACAGTATAATCAGTTGTTCCCCTTTTTCTTTAAATTAAGTAATTAGGTTTAATGCCATTTTTTGCCTAATGGGACAAGCTCAAGTGACCCAAATACCTCTGTGTGGGCCAGGTTATGCCTAAAAATGCCCCGAAACCCATTTACTACCCCCTGGCACTCTATTTCGACTATCTTGGCCCTTCCGGACTCAACCGTTCACTCAGAATTGGCATCCGGATAAGTTTATAAAATTTCTCATCTCCCACCTAACTTTGTCTGGAACCGACTCGCGGTTGAGATAAGTAAACCCCATGTCATTAACACTCTCAAGACATAATTAAATATTACTATTTACCTAGTAAATTAATTTCCCATAAATATTAACCAATTATTCTCCCGATTAATATTTATATAAAAATTCCATAATTAATTCCATTAAATTTCGACACACTAGTAATTTAATTTTTTCCCGAATTAATTAACTATTAAATGCATAAAATCACGGAGTGTTACAGTTTCTAAAGCACTTAATCTTTCAGGAGTAAAGGATTGCTCATTATAAGGCTCTGCAGTCCTAAGAGAAGAACTTGCTCCTGGATGGTAGGACGTGTCTCTAGTAGTCCTGGATTGGCTGTGCTTGCTGGTTCTTATAGGCGGATGTAGCATACTCATATTCCCGTGAATAGACAAGGTGGGAGATCCAACCTGTATTGTTTGGGCCAATTGCCTAATAGTATCCTGCATAACATCCTATCCGCTGGCAAGACTAGATAAGATTCATGTCATATCATTATTCATTAGACGAACAGATAGAATAGGTGGATTACCACCATTTCTGGCACTGGATTCAAGAATGTTAGCCATTTGTGGAATGCTGGTGAACGAATGAGTGAAAACGTTTAGAAATATGTTCCCACAGATGGCACCAATCTATTAATGTAAAAAACTAGACTGGGTCTAATCTTTTAATCACAAATAAATATAAATAAGACACAAGAGTTTTTAAGGTGGTTCGACCAATTTGAAAAGCCTACGTCCACTGTTCTTCTTATTGCCTTTGCCTTGTATGTTTTGAACATACTCAGCATACCCTTGATAAAGGGATTACAATGTATTTATAGTCTCATAAGGATATAGAGAAATGGAATGTGAAAGGATGAAATGCCTTTATAAACTAGGCATTTACATCTGTACATAACATTTATAATGTATATGGATGTTGGTGCTTTACTAACCAGGTTGGTCGGCCTTCTTACTGTTGCTCAGGCTTCTTGGATTTGGTTGGCATTCTGCATGTTGGTCGGCCTTCCAGGTCTTGGTAGGTGACTATGCCTTGCTGACTACGATTATTGCCAGATTGGGTGACACATGTCCATTTATAATTGGTCCACATGAGTGAATTATTTTGGGTATCAATAGGAATTAAGAGTCAAGTTGTGAAATTAGTGTATTAAATTTCATAATTTTGGAATAAGTTTTGTAAATGACCATTGATTAGATTAAATTAGTATAAACAGAAAAAATGATTTTCAAATAATGACTCCTAATTTCTCCTAATCGATAAAAAAACTGCCGCAATCTAATGAGCGTGTCCTTGAAGTCTTAATATGTATATTGTGACAAGGTTTTACAAAACATTACTATTGTAAATGTTTTGTGACAATAATGAAGCATACGTAAGGCTTGTATTAAAAGTACCAAAATCACCTCAAGACTTGCTCTGGTGCTCTGCTTATTCGCTCCTGGAAATAAGCCTACCTCTTCTTTTCACCATCCCTCTGTTTACCAACAATAAAAAAGAGGTTGTTAAGGTCTGTAAACAGGACAGTAGACTTGAAACATTACGAAATAAATCTATACCTCAAAACTGTCCATTGAGTTCAATGATTCATCCACTCGACTTCTAGAAATTAATGCCTTTCCATCCAATTGATATCATTATATTGACAAAATGAGTAGAAATAATAAAGTCTTCCCAAAGAAATTGTATAAAAATTTGTGAAATCTAAATATTCAAGGAATCTCTCTAATTAGGATGATCATAAAAACCACTAAACCTTGGTTTCCACACCAATCCGACCCAACCACCCACTATAATACCTATGATCTGTTTGTACAAAATTCGACAGCTTTACAGACATAAATGGTAACATCAATGGTTGTATTGAAGGTAAAAGGGGTGAAAAACAACCTCGTTTTCTTTACCCTACTAATGAATAAAAAATTATTGAGATGAGTTGAATAAGTTTCTACATATTGCATACAATTTATCATCCTCGATTGTCTCTCATGACATTGTTATATATTTATAATCCAACGCCACATTCTTGTACACAACAACTTCTTTATACAAGGCTCTTAAGTTACAATGGTAAGTTACTAACAATCTAGTTCCCATCTAATGCTCAGTCTGGACATTTTTTCAAAATCTATCCGAACAAAAAAATGAAAGGAGAAAATAAAGAGACATGTAACTTTCAGAAAAGTAGAAATTCTTGTGATATATTTCAACATGTCGCGATACAATAAGAATTGGGTAGAAAATTTCAAAGTTAAGTGATTTTCATGTGACCTATATTTTGTGATAATGTGAGTCGCATCGTAATATCGTATTGACATATAGGGAAATGAAAAATTGTGCAAAATACCTCAATTTTTTAAACCATGGTTCTTACACAATGCAAATTATTGAGAAACTTCTTAAATAAAAGTTATGATTAACAATTAAAACATATATTATGTATGCAGAGTACATATTCCCCATATTTTTTGGTTTCTATGGATTTTATTTTCGCAATAAAACAACACTAATGAGTGAACACTCATAACCTCCCAAATGGTTGAACTACCTATAGAAACTAAGCTACTACCTATGGGGAAAAATAAAAGAATGGAACGAAATAACTTAGATGGTAACCGAACATAAGCATCTCACTTTAATCAAATCTGGTCTCAAATATCAAGTCACGTGTCTTAATATCTTCACCATCAAAAAAAAATTCCTGAAGACTTAGAGGCACTATCATTACACCAAAAACAACAATTTGGCACACCCTGATATTAAAAATTGCTAGAGTGTGGCACGGTTTAATGACAATCTGACACACTTTAAAATAGTGCCAAAATTTGGCACTGTTTTAAAGTGTGCCAAAATTGAGTACACTTGATTAAAATATAAAAGACCCTAAAAAAATTATTATGTCTACTTTCCCTCTTCTCTTTCCTCTCTCAACTTTCAATCTCCCACTCCCCGCTTCTCTCCCTTCCCTCACCCACTTACCGGCTCCAATATCACACTCTCTCTCTCTACTATGGCATCCAGCCACTCCGTCAGGCAAGCCTCCGGCCATCGCTCTATGGTAAATCGCTCTCGTCCGGCAAGTCTCTTGTGATTCTCCCTCAACTTCTGCTGCCCTCAAGACCCAACCATTTCTCGATTTACCCTTCGTCCTTGGTAAGTCTTCCTCTTATCTTACGCATATTTGTTACAAACCTATGGATATGAAAATGAATATGTAATTCCAAACAAAGAGACTCCAATTTGTCATCGCTATGGCTTCCTCTAATTCAAAATCAGGAGGACAAAAAAAAGTAGAGGTAGATATGTTATATTCTTAATATTCCATTTTTTGGAATGATATTTTTATACAGTATAGTGTTAATCTTGTTCCGGCGGGGTGGGTTAGGTTGTAGATAGAGTACGATATAAAAGAAAGGGTTAAATAAGTTAGCTGATGATATTGATAAGAATGCTGGGATTTCAAGTCTCTCTCCATTTTTTCCTTAAAAGGTATGCTAATCAAATATCTGTTTACTCCATGTACCAATACATTACACTCAATTCACTGCGGTCAAGTAAAGCAGTTGGTTGGTTGTTCAATTTTTCTATCATGGCTTATATAAATAAAGCTTGATTCATAACTCGATTTTGTAGACTACCTTGAATTTTGAGATAACAAACTTAAAGTCCTGTTAAGAACGAATGAACATGATCCAAAAACATATAACTTGGTTCAAATTATGCACTGTGGGGGTTTCTTAAGATGTTGTATGTGTCGCCTTGGTGGCAGAGGTGGTTGAGGGCCCAATCGAAGGCGAGTTTGCTCTTAGGGCCATGATCCACTGCAATCACAATGTCACGCTCGAAAGCCTCCGCTGCCCTTAAAGATAGTAGCTTAGCTTCACTTCGCTCCAGTTGTACGCTTCATCCTCCTTCAACGTTTCCATTATCTTTCTCTTTCCCTCTTAATATATTCGCCCAAATAAACTACTTTAATAATTATTCAGTTTATGGGATAACAATGGCTATGATATGAGATCTGGAAATGGGTTTCCTTTAGAATGTATTTAAGACGCATATTTTGGGGATCCCTTCCTATTTTATGTGTCTAAATAGTATACGCATGTATAGTGGGTGGGTGGGGGGCCTTGTCTTTGCCCAGTAAAAACACACTACATTTCCGGAATGCAAATGTCTATTTTTTTGCATTTTTTTTTATTAAATCCTCCTTAATGTAAAATATTATGTTTTGGAATGGGTTTTTTGTTTTGGAATGGTTCAAGCTAGTTTCTTGCAGATAATGCATAGTTTGGGAGTTTTGTTTCCATTTAATTCTTGCATTTAATTCCATCAACACTTTATAGTTTAATATAGTTGTGTGTTACACATAAAACTTGTTCATAATGAAGAATATACTGGACCAGTTACATTAACTTGAGTTGTATTGGTTTAGCTTTGATTCAACTTAGTCAATAGGAGTTTAAGGGGTTTAATCAAGGGAATGGGAGATAGATGATAGTATCTAGGAATGAAAAAATTGGTCAGCGACTCATTATTATCGCTTACATATTAATATTAAGTGATGTAAACCAAATAAATACCTCAATTATCAATAGTGTTAATCATTGTTATCGATTAAAACATAATCCCTAGTTTCGATTGCGATAATGAAAATAAGAGCAACAAAAACAAGAAAATATGTCAGAGGTTTATGCTTCCACCTTCAATTAAAGGGATACATTATAGTTTTTGACCATTGAGCTTTTGTCTCTCAATAAATTACTTCGATCGGTTCCTATTAGCTTCTGAACTACCTGTAAGTTCATAACATAGGCTAAATGTATATGTATTAATATTTAAGTGTTTAAATGATGATTGTGCCTGTTCATGTTTGTGACATTGTTAATGTTCACATAGAGGGCTAAAGTTTGGATAGTCCAATTGTTAGCCGTGGCCTGTTTCTCACTAGCAACAAAAATGGAGGAGATTGAAGTGCCTCCCATTGTTGATTTACAGGTGAGAGAAAAATTAATGTGAATATTTATTTATTTCATTATATATTGAACCATTTGCCTTTCTGATATGTTCTTATATGTAATGGACATATGGATTTTGGTGAGTAGGTAGGAGATCCCAAGTTTTTATTTGAAGGAAAAACCATACAAAGAATGGAGCTTCTTGTTTTGATCACCTTGAAGTGGAGGATGCAAGCTTTCACTCCTTTGTTCTTTCATAGACTACTTTCTTAAAAAGATTAACCATGATCATCTTCCATCACAATCTTTGATCTCTAGATCAATTCAATACATCTTAAGCACAAACAAAGGTAGATTATTCACTATATGCACAAATGTGTTAATTTATATCGATACATATCCATATAATAAAGCACAATATAACGCGTGTCCTAATGGCACGTAATGATACCCAATTATACTAAAAAAAGGGACATGTTATCAATTTCACACACGTGTGTGTATAATCATATATGGGTACTCTAATATTAAAGAGTTTGATCTAGTGCCGGGTTGGAATTGAATGCAGGTATTAGGGAGGTTTAGAGATCAAAAGGCCAGCATAGGCTGCCAGTGATTTGTTTGCTTTTGTTTTATAAAGGTTCAACTCAGGTCAGTTCCATCCAATCTTAATCAAGTTACTGCAAGTAACTATTATTTAGTACCCATTTATTAACCTTTTAAAATGATATGAATTATTTCTACTCAGCATTTATAGTTTGCCTTTTTCATTCTATATCTGATCATTCCTTTTAAACTTTGAAAATCATTTCATGGCTTACTTTATGAGCTTATTTAGTTAAATTGGTGGAAGGGATTTGCTGGTTGTTTGGTTTTGGAATTTGCTGTTGCTGTTGAGTTTATTTTAAATGTCAAAGCATGTTGTACAAAAATAACCCGTTTGAGGGTGAAAACCTAAACCATCCCCCTAATGGCCCCGTAAGAGGCACGAACACCACACACAGGACCAATGTAAGTTGTACGAACTGATAGCGTATTCACGGGCCTCTCGATTTCATAATATGATGATAATTTGAAAATTTATCGATTAAGCGTAAAAATAAGCCCTTAAAGGGTGAAAACCCAAACCAGCCCCCAAACGGCCCCGTAAGAGGAACGGACACCTCGCACGGGACCAATGTAACTTGTATGAACAGACCGCGTAGTCACGGGCCTCTCGGTTTGAGAATATGACGATAATTTCAAAATACGTAGATTAGGCTTGAAAATAAGCCGTTTGAGGGTGAAACCCCAAACCAGCCCCCAAATGGCCCCGTGAGAGGCACGAACACCTCGCACGGGACCAATATAAGTTGTACGAACTGACAACGTAGTCACGGGCCTCTCGATTTGAGAATATGACCATAATTTGAAAACATATCGATTAAGCTTAAAAATAAGCCCTTAAAGGGTGAAAACCCAAATCACCCTCCAAACGGCCCCGTGAGAGGCACGAACACCTCGCACGGGACTAATGTAACTTGTACGAACTGATCGCATAGTCACGGGTCTCCCAATTTGAAAATATGATGATAATTTCAAAATACATAGATTATGCTTAAAAACAACTCGTTTGAGGGTGAAAACCAAAACCATCGCCCTAACGGCCCCGTAAGAGGCACGGACACATCGCAGGGGACCAATGTAACTTATACAAACTGATCGCGTAGTCACGGGTCTCCCGATTTGAGAATATGACAATAATTTCAAAATACGTAGATTAGGCTTAAAAACAAGTCGTTTGAGGGTGAAAACCCAAACCAGCATCCAAACGGCCCCGTAAGAGGCACGAACACCTCGTACGGAACCAATGTAATATGTACGAATTGACAGCATAGTCACGGGCTTCTTGATTTGAGATTATGAAGATAATTTGAAAATATATCCGTTAAGCTTAAAAACAAGCGCTTAAAGGGTGAGAACCCAAACCAACCCCCAAATGGCCCCGTAAGAGGCACGAACACCTCGTACGGGACCAATGTAAGTTGTAGGAACTGACAGCGTAGTCACGGGGCTCTCGATTTGTGAATATGATAATAATTTGAAAACATATTGATTAAGCTTAAAAACAATCCCTTAAAGGGTGAAAATAAAAAATAGCCCCCAAACGGCACCGTAAGAGGCACGAACACCTCGCACGGGACCAATGTAACTTATACGAACTGACTGCGTATTCACGGGTCTCCTGGCTTGAGAATATGATGATAATTTCAAAATACATAGATTAGGCTTGAAAATAACCCGTTTAAGAGTGAAAACCCAAACCAGCCCACTAACGGCCCCCTAAGAGGCACGAACACCTCGCACGGGACCAATGTAAGTTTTATGAAGTGACAGTGTGGTCGCGGGCCTCTCAATTTGAAAATATGATGATTATTTGAAAATATATCGATTAAGCTTAAAAACAAGCCTTTAAAGGGTGAAAACCCAAACCAGCCCCCAAATGGTTCCGTAAGAGACACGAACACCTGTCACGGGACCAATGTAACTTATACAAACTGATCGCGTAGTCACGGGTCTCCCGATTTGAGAATATAACGATAATTTCAAAATACATAGATTAGGCTTAAAAATAAGTCGTTTGAGGGTGAAAACCCAAACCAGCCACAAATGGCCCCGTAAGAGGCACGGACATCTCGCATGGGACCAATGTAAGTTGTGCAAACTGACAGCGTAGTCACGCGACTCTCAGTTTGAGAATGCGATCATAATTTGAAAATATATCGATTAAGCTTAAAAATAAGCCCTTAAAGGGTGAAAACCCAAACTACCCCCCAAACGGACCTGTAAGAGGCACGAACACCTCGCACGGGACCAATGTAACTTGTACGAATTGACCGCGTAGTCACGTTCTGCCGGTTTGAGAATATGACGATAATTTCAAAATACGTAGATTATGCTTGAAAACAACCCGTTTTAGGGTTAAAACCCAAACCAACCCTCTAACGGCCCCGTAAGAGGCACGATCACCTCCCACGGGACTAATGTAACTTGTATGAACTGATCGCGTAGTCATGGGTCTCCCAGTTTGAGAATATGATGATAATTTCAAAATACGTAGATTAGGCTTAAAAACTGGTCATTTGAGGGTGAAAACCCAAACCAGCGCCCAAACGGCCCCGTAAGAGGCACGAACACCTCGCACGGGACTAATGTAACTTGTATTTTGAAATTATCATAACAATTGAGACATCAAGCCGACCAGGTACATATAAAATTGAGACGTTGGAAGGTAAAGAGTTCAAAAACCCTTGGAATGCAGAGCACTTGAGGAAATATTACCAGTGACGTAACTAAAAATGTACTCAATTATTTCAGTATGAATGAGAAGATGATTTCCCCAAATTTTTATTGTTATTTTTTCGGAGTACTAGTGTTACACACTACACTGCATTTTAAAAATCAACAACCGGCTAAATGTTAGTCGGCATCAACAACTGCCAGCTAAATGTTGGTCGGCATCAACAACTGCCAGCTAAATATTGGTCGGCATCAACAACCACTAACTAAATGTTGGTCGGCATTAATAAAAGACACCAAAAATATTGGTCGTCGGCACATAAAAATAATTAAGCAAGGGTACATTTTAAGTCTTAAATGCTTGGTCATTAAAAACTCAGGTGACAGAAAGATAATCTAAACTGGGCTAAAAGATGGATAAAAATTCCACTGCCTAGGAACCAAGGTAACTAATGAAATTGTCTAAACATCTAGACACATTAATAGAACCATGGTGACGCCTTAGTAATTGATACATTAACGTAAACCCTAAAGGTATTAATAGAATCGGTGAAAAATCAGAGGTTGAAAAATCTTCGATCCATATACAAAGATTAACATATGTTGAGCCAGACACAATTCCAAAATTCATTCAAAGATTGTCAAATTAAAGGTTGATCTATTCCCAAGATTAAATAAACAAAAGTTGATTCAATTTTTTACATTACAATGATAATTGTTACTAATAATGCTGAAACAGAATACAAAAATTTATTCTACAGAATGTTTTCCTTCAGCCTTAGAATCATGATCCATGCCAGCCGAGGGATCATCCAAAGCATAGGGCAAATTGATAAAGTTTAAGTCCTGAAGCATTCTGCTACTACTGACACTTGGTCGGTCCAACAAGTGGAGAGGTCGAGAAATCTCTAACTCATCGTACAAACCATAATTACCCAGGTATTTTGTAATCAAGCACTAAGGAATAGAGCGAACAGGGGTCCAATCAACATCCAACTTGAAGGGTGATTTTGGGAGATTAAGAAGCTCAGGATCATACGAGTCCCACAAATCATTTCTCTTCTCGACCTTCATTATTATAAGAGCATTCATCTAGCCCCCATGTACCCTTCATTATTTGACTACTTAAGTCTGGCATCAAGATGGCCCAGAGCTTCATTAATGTAACTTGTACGAATTGACAGCGTAGTCACGGGCCTCTCGGCTTGAGATTATGACGATAATTTGAAAATATATCCATTAAGCTTAAAAACAAAGCCCTTAAACGAGTGAAATCCCAAACCAGCCCCCAAACGACCCCGTAAGAGGCACGAACTCCTCGCACGGGACCAATGTAACTTGTACGAACTGACTGCGTAGTCACGAGTATCCCAGTTTGAGAATATGACAATAATTTCAAAATACGTAGATTAGGCTTAAAAATAACCCATTTGAGGGTGAAAACCCAAACCAGGCCCCAAACGGTCCCGTAAGAGGCACGAATACCTCACACGGGACCAATGTAAGTTATACGAACTGACAGTGTAGTCACGGGCCTCTCGGTTTGTGAATATGACAATAATTTGAAAATATATCGATTAAGCTTAAAAACAAGCCTTTAAAGGATGAAAACCCAAACCAGCTCCCAAACGGCCTCGTACGAGGCACAAACACCTCGCACGGGACCATTGTAACTTGTACGAACTGACAGCGTAGTCACGGGCCTCTCGGGTAATCATAACTTGTGTAAGATACTAATATCATAACTTGTAAGAACTGACAGCGTAGTCACGAACACCTAGCACGGGACCATTGTAAGCTTTTTTTTATAAATTACTTGGCTGTTAATATCGTATCTTTTTTGTATCCTATTTTTTTGCAAGATAACATTTTATCGTTAGAACTTATTCACGGGGAACACATGGAGAACTCAATGGTTTAAAACAAGGGGTTTATTCAAGATTATTTTTTTTGTGTTATGGCCGTGCAGGCTTTTGTAGTTTTATTATAAACTTTTATAGCCGTGCGAGCTTTTGTAAGTTTATTTTTTATATTTTGTGGCCGTGTGGGCTTTATGTTATCAAGGTTTTAGAATGTCCAGAAAATAGAGGAAACTCTGCCCAATTTTTTATTGTCTGTGAACTACTAAAGACTTGTAATATTTTGAAGTTTGTATGTACGTTAGTTTATTAACAACGTGCAAGATATGCAATTTGTGAATTTTCTAGTTTTCAAAAAATCAAAAAAAAAATTATCCAAAAATTTAGCACAGCTCAAAACCGTGCCAAAAGTGTATCAAATTTCGGCACGGTTTTGAATAGTGCCAAAAGTTTATCAAAATGTGCTCAATCTGGCACAGTTCAAAACTGTGCCAAAAGTGTGCCAAAAATATCAAATTCTGGCACAGTTTAAAAGTGTGCCAAAAGTGTTCCTGTTTGGTCAAATCTGGCACACTTTTAAATCGTGCCAGAAAAAAATGGACATTTTGGAACACCTGATTCTGGCACAGTCCGGATTTGATCTGACACAGTTTTAAATCGTGCCAGATTCCTATTTTTAGTGTAGTATATTAGAAAAAGTCAGAGTTGGTTTCGTCTTCAGCACCACAATACCCTCTGCCTCATCATTAAGAATCTGAAACACTCTCCTCATTGTAGGCCATTTTTATCATCAAGGTTAGCACAACTCATTTTGTCAATATAACAATATAAATTTTTTATACAACTTCTTTGGGAAGACTTTCTTATCTGTACCCATTTTATCAACATAATGATATCAATTTCATAGAAAGGAATATACTTCTTTTTATCTTCCACTGTATATCTATGGTTCCACTCGCCAAGCAAGATTTTGGTTATATGTACCAATTTGTAAGAATGCGTAGGACCATTTTTCTTTCAAAGTGTGTTATAAGCCAAATTCAATATTCTCAACAAATCACCAATTTTAATTACGCACTAATTGTGAACCAATTTCTAAGTTAAATCAAATTCTATCATGTTTAATCCAAAACATGCATCTAGTTAATTAAATCAAGTAAAATAATTCAAGTCCACAAAAGTGACGCCGGATGTACGGGGAACCCACTAAGGGAAAAAACCTCGGACGGCCTAAGCCAGACAATCACTATGATACGAAAAAAGTCTCGGACAACCAAAATAAATGCAAACCAGTAGCATGTCACATGATGAAACCTTTCTAATGATATTCTCGTGACCTATACCTAACACTTTTCTAAATGTCGCGAGATCTATACATCGAATTACATGGACTTGTCGCTCGAACGAAATCTAGATGTCGTTTGAATGACATAAAAATATATGTATTCCAGTTCCAGATATGTTGAAGTTTTTCCCAGCGAAAAAATTTCCTGAAAACAACAACTGGAAATACGAAACAATAGCAAAACCGACTCAAAACCGAAAATATAAAACAAACGAAAATCATATGAGTTAAACGATAACATAATATCGATGTGCTCAAACATGGATATGTAATATATAGGCGTGAACTACAACAAATGAATCACAATTACAACACATCGAAATGATCAAGAAGCTCTAAACTGAAAGCTAAATTTATTAAACTTAGTTTTAGCCATAGGTGATAATTAAAATATTAAGCTTAATGAACTAAACGAACAACATGCACACAAATCCAGAATTTTAACGATTCTACAAATAATAGCGTCATGACCTGTTTTTATTCAACATTAGGATTCGTAGTGCAAACCCATTGTACTTTTCCATCCAAAGACCCTCATATAATCATATTTTATTTTCTATTGCTTTTAAGGTTGTACACTCACTTGAGAAAGCCTATTGGCCTCTTATTGCCATATATGTATCTGTTTAATGCCTTAGCTTTTTCTTGGGCTCTTTTCAAATGGTGACTTTCACAATGAAGTTATTATCTTCTCGCAGTCATTTCCTATGTACACTCATCATATTTTCAATATAGCACTTATAATCCCCATGGGCAACGGTTCTTACATGCACACCTCCTCCTAAGTCTATCTTGCGCATAGATGACAAAATTGAGAGGAGAACGTCTCACCAAACTCGAATATGCATGAGAAGTTAAACATTAATAAAATCTCGTGCATGTGTACAAAGAACGCATATATACAAAGTTGAATCAAAATGCAAATCAACTTCAAAACTACCCCATTAATCAATGGTTAAGATCATTCTAAGCATCAATAATTATTGCCAAATGTCCTAGCCATATGGATAATGAAACAATGGGGGTCCAAGCATACCAATACGCCATATCAAACATGTAAACTCAAAACTCAAAACTCAAAAACCAAAAATCTTTTTGGGGTTTTCAAACATATTTTGACTCAAACAAAACAAAATCTTTTTGTATTTTCGAAAAATATATAAAACCAAAAATCTTTTTCTAGTTTTTCAAAAATAAAACAAAAGTAAAATCTTTTCGTATTTTTCAATAAGACTCAAATAAATGAAAAATAAAATACAAAATGATACACATGTTATTGTTGAATCTAAAAATTATCCATCTACGTGGACTAATGATAAATGGACACATGTTCTCCTATGTGGCAATATTTATATTTATTACTCACTTGGTTGGCTCAGAAGACAGTTGATCGGCTAACCGACCAACCAACCTAGAGAATATGAAGCATCATGAATATTAAGAGACATTGGTATGGAGTCATTATACACCCATGAATATCAAGGGTCTCATTCATTGTATAGAGATGTAAATGCCTAGAGATATAAAGGCATTCAATCTCTTGGATTCCTAACAACCCCTATAAATACATGCTCTCCCTTAGTTAAAGGGAAAATTCAATCATTCACAACACACCCTACTGTGCTATTGTAAACCCATGGAATAAAATAACAGTGGACGTAGGCTTTCCTTATAGTCGAATCACTTTAAAAATCTTTCTCTCATATGTTTGATTGGATTACTTTTATATATTTATCTGTGATCATGAAAATGGGATCACGACCATTTTTTAGCATCAATAGACTGGCGCCGTCTGTGGGAATCGACACAAAAATCTTTCCTTCTTATTAGAAGAAACAAAGATCATCATCAAAAGTTAAGTTTTTCTGTCTCTGCGTATAAACAATTATATGTTGTGCCCACATCTTTTGATTCAATCATGATTCTTATATGTTTATATTCATAAACTGTTTGATTAAGTGCCAAAATATTTTGATTCAATCAAGATTCTTATGCATTTATATTCATAAACTGTTTGATCAATTTAAAAATCTGCAAAACATTGGATTTCATAACCATAAGTTTTGTCTTAATCCATGAAAGTAGGGCAACACGTCTATTTACTGGATAAATTGTAGGTGTGATATGATTGTTCATTATATATTTCTACCTGCAATTGGAAGATAGGAAGATAAAAGTTCAAGGATAACTTTATCTTTCCTAAAAATAAACCAACATGACTACGACTACTGATAATCAGAGGGAACCACCTCAATTTGAGGTTCGAGTTATGAACTGATCAACCATGGTGTTGAACAGAGTTTTGGCTTTATTTGTTCCTGGCATATCCACAACAACATAAGGAACCGCCTCAATTTATGGCTCTAACAAGTAATTATCAGCATATTTACAATAACACTGGGTGGAATCAAATCCACCTGAGCAATCCACTCATATCCATTGGAGTCACAACTTTGTATAATCATTATTTTAACATCAATAAAAAATTTCGGTCATCGAATTTTGTCACTCTCCGATACGAAGTCTACCAGCACTAATAAGAGATCCATCATTGATCACAAAGATCCCACAAATTTGGGACTCGAATTTTATCAGTTTTGGTTGGCACGTGAATCGGGGTCCATGATTTTATTATTTCTTGGTTGGCAACAATTGTGTTGGCATCACCCGACCACCTTCGTGATCGACAACCTTTATACTACAGTGGTACCAACCTATTATTAATCAGCGACCATCCATTACCACATCTGATCTTCATCGACAGATCCATAAACTCTTCCTCCCCGACCAACATAATCGCGATACCAGTCTTTTGCACAGGTCGACGTCATCTATTATTAGTCAGAGGCACTTATCACATGTCGACGGAATATATTGTTACCACTTATTATTATTCGTCACAGGTGTTACATAAGTTGGTTATTGGTCGACGGAAGGTGTCATCACAAGTTGGGGTTTTTCGACTATCTCTTACTATGAAGAAATATATATATTAAACCATTTATGTGTATGGTAATTTATCCTCGTATCACGTTGGATCTTCTCTCCTACCAGTAGATCATCACCTTAGGAAACCTATACTCGAATTGCAAGCCAAAAATCATAGTCGGACGACTATTGACCAGGTCGTCATAACCACCATCACTGGTCGACATCAGAAGATAAAACACGTAAAAAACTTTAGGACGTTTGGGTATTATACCTGTTTTACTTTAATAATTAACATTGGATGTTTAAAATTTTGGTTCCTTACACCCAACTTCCTATACTTCAGAACATCTTCACCATAAACTTCACGTCTTCATGCGGAAATAATTTTTTCGAAACCAACTTATATTTGAGTATTTTCTTAGAGTTCAAATAATTCTGCTAAAATTCTAGACTGATCAATTAGTCTTTATATCCTGTACATTTTTTATGAAAATCTGTTTCTCTGACATGCATGACATGTATGCGGCATAAAACTTATTATTTCATATTCTAAAAATTTTATTGCCTAATGTTCGAGAAGATACATATCATATATCTCTTGGACGAATAAATTGATATCATGATAATTTCTATTTAACCTCAACAGATGGTCGTTCAGCTTATTAACTTCCATTGGTACAAGATTTAGTTCCGATGAATGCTCGGCCACAATCTTAAGCTCTTGGAAATCTTATTAATGCTTTGATAAATGCTCGAGCGCGGATCGCTCATTATATCTACTCGATACTGTACAATTTTGCCTTGACAGTTTAGCCAAGCACCATTTATTTTATTACTATTATTCAGTCACCTCTTCAAAAAAATGGAGGCTCCAACCATTTACCAAGAGACCGATTTCAGTATAGAATTTACATATGAAGAAATTCAGCTAAGGAGACTTCTCAAGAAGAGAGCTTAGCATCAAAGCAGCTGAGTAGACTTCTCCGAAAGAGAGCTCACAGTTCAATTCACATTTTAAGCAGATCGAGTAGATTTCTTTGGAAGAGAGCTCACAGTTCACCCTGACGAGCAGACTCCCATGGGAGATATCTTAAACAATTCAAATTATGCCTTATTTTTTGTTTTCTTTTTCAGGGTATGGCGATATAAACATCTCGCCAGTAATTCCTGGAAATCTTATTGATTCTCCGACATATGCTTGAGCATGAATAGCTACTCAGACACATTTTTAAACTCTTAGAAATCTTATTAATGCTCTGATGAATAGTCAAGCACGCTGCAACACATTAAGACCCAAAAAATGGTTATGCAAAATTATTTCTTATAATCGACGGATGCTCGGGCGATGATATTTCTTCAATTATTTGACTCTGATTCTTAACCTGAATGATGGTTATGGATACTCAAGATTCGTCTCGATAGAGGATCGACAAAATATTTATTCGTCTCGGCAGAGGATCAATAAAATATTTATTGCCCTATATTTAATCCCGAAGACATCTTCCACATAAGTTGTATTTTATCTACAATGGATGGTTGGTCGGGAGAATATTTATCTATATTCAGTCCCGATAATTGGTCAAGTTGTATTTTATCTACAACGGATGGTTGGTCGGGATAATCTTTATCTATATATAGTCCCAATAAATGGATCATTCATAATATTTACTCGATCTCCTAATAATCATTCTTAATAATTACTTGGTCCCCTCTGGCATTTATTAATTTAGCGCCGACAAATGGTCAGCCCTTTTTATTATTTCTCTGGATTTCTAATTTAGCCCCCAACGGACTGTTGGGAATTACCATTCCTATTTAATTTAGCCTCAGCTAATGTTTACATCAACATTATATTTTCGATTCACTCCAGAGGCTCGGTCATGCTTATTATTTGATCATTTCAAACACTCTACATAACAGACATTATATCGCAACAAAGTCCCATAGGACATTATTATTATCAGGCACTCTTATTAGTATTCAGGCTTTTCTTCGTAACCCCAACTGAGGGCTTCATAGATATGTTGACTTGAATGAATTCACTACAATAATAGTCGAGTAAGAGAGAAAATAAAGCACCTCATCGACTCTGCTAAAATCTAACTTCAATTTTTTTTCTTTTCTTGGTCTCTGTCGACCAAAAGACAAAATGACTATTCCAACTCTTTAATCAGGTTCCTAACGCCTACTTCCCTAATGGTCATTACTTCATGTACGACTTTAGGTCACGAATAAGAAGTGCCTAATGATCATTACTTCTTGTATAATTTTGCCTTTTGACGGGTCACGAACGAGAAGCCTATAAAACTTCATCTATAAACACAAGAAATTTTACCCTATTCGGTTAAATAAAGGAATACATGTATACATTCCTAAGCATGTGAATACATACATACATTCCTAATACACTTGGTCCTCCGACTGGGTAAATACACGAATACATGTATACATTCCTAAACACGGGAATACATACATACATACATACATACATACATTCCTAATACACTTAGTCGCCACTAATAACTAATGCTACAACTTGGATCAATAAAACTATTTACAGTTTTACCAGAGTACATTAGTAGAATCTAAGGTCGTACGGACATATTCAATCATGAATAAAAACTTATCATTTGAGAAGGTTAACTAGTTGGCAAGCTAATTAACTAATCTTTAGACAGATTAAGAGAAGACACAGTCCCGATACACTTGGTCGCCACAGATAACTAATGCTTACAGTTTTTTTATCTACGAACAACATTAGTAGAATCTAAGACATTACAATCATCACTGACCCCACTAGCTAGTCCACATAGGTTACCTAGTCGTCAAGCTGATTAAAAACTAATCACATGCTTAAATACAGATTAACCATATTATTCCAACACCAATGGCTTCGGCAAGACAGTACAATAGCATAAACAATCACTATGAGGAAATAACAAAGGTCTTAGGAATGATTTTATAGAGCATTTTTCCTCGGCCTTATCCACCCCAGCAAGAGCGTCATCAAGGGCAGAGAAACTAGAGTGCATTTTGGTGATTCACAGTTTTTCAAACTATCCACAAGAACGCCATCCATTGAAGCATTTTACAAAGTCCAGTAATTAGTTTGCCGACAACCATCATTCTTAAAGGCCGAGAACATTACACAAAATTTGTCGAATTGTCACGGTTATTGACCGTGACAAGTCCAACTTATCAAGGTTAATGATCGTGACAATTCTGGGGGTGATAACTTTTGTTGTCATGGACTTATCACGATCATTGATCGTGATAAGTTCATTAGACTTGTCACGATCCTATCACGGTCTTTGACCTTGACAAGGTTTGTTACGATTAAAGACCGTGACAAACCTATGACACATTTTAAAAAATTATCACGGTCATTGACCATGACAAGTTTGATTTGTCATGGACTTGTCACGGTCAATGACCGTGACAAATCTGGCCAGAATTGAAAAAAAATTGCTAGCCAGTTTGGCCACTGCCACTGCCCAGCTGTACATTTGTACTTGTTATAGCAAAACTGTACCTATTCAAACAACATATATCCAAATAAAATAGAAATAATGCACCAAATCATTGCATATATTATTCAATATCCAAATAAAATAAAAATAAAATCCATACCCAAACCAAAATGTAACAAATCAAAACAATACAAATATAATCCAAGTGTCCAAATAAAATAGATACAAATAATGTCAAGGCATAGAGTCATTAGTAGGCTGGAGGAGGAAGGAAGGCCAAATGATATACGCCTTGAGGCACCCCTCAATATGCATCACGCCACATTGTTCGCACAACCACAATAGGGAGTTCTCCTTCTCGGTTATCACATGCATGACAAGCACCTTGGCCTCAATGTCTTGAAGGTTACGTCCATAAACCAGCATACCCGGGATGGTATTCGAGTCCCTTGCCCCTCCCTATCCGCTTTCCATCAAATACGTCGAGTATAAACACGTTCGGCCAACCAATAGTTAACATAGGCCGCTCAACGAGAGCCAAGTGGAGGACTAGATCACCAATCAGTGAGTCTGCGCATATCGACGATGAAGCAGCAACGTCCACATCCTCATCCTCCTCCACCTCCTCCTCCACCACCCTCTCCATCCCCTTGCCCAATGAACGCTTCATGAATGCGTACATATCTGGGACCGTTGCCTCCAACATAGATTGCTTCGCATCATGCGTGTCCACCTGATGAGCTAACCCAATGTTGCTCATCTCCATTTCGATGATTCAATATTTTCCAACCCGCGAGCTCACCTCCTTGTCCTCCCCTTGCAATCAGCGCTAAGAACTTGGCTGAGTGCGTCCGTGGACAAAGATGCCTTGTCAGCATCAAACTGCGACTCATATTTGTGGCTTAAGTTTGTCCTTCCCCTACTATCTTCTTATAACCATAGTTGTGGCTTAAGTTTCAACGATTTAAGGTCTTTTCGTGCATTTTCTCCATCCTTCTAATGACTCTCCCCAAGGCATGTGCCCACAATATATTAAGCAAGGTTCTTCTCTGCATTCATCACATCCAATACATGGCACACCGGGTTATTCTTCCAATAAGGCAAGTTAAATAAAATGGAGATCCTAGACCATGCCTTTCTTGTCTCAGTTTCATTCCCAGCTGGGGTCTTCTTATGCTTCACATTCTTAAATTTAGGATTCTTACCTGAAATATTAGGGCCACAATCAGAAGATTTACTTTAAATTTCTGAACCTGAAAGTTTTCTCGGCAGTAGCCTAAGTTTAATCCCTCCCAATAAAAAATTAGAACCTTTCTCAAATTTGAAACTATGAGTCGGGGGTAAAAACCTCATATGGCAATAGTGTACATTTTTTGAGCTAGAGGGGAGCCGAAGAGATTCAGTATCCTCTCCACAAATAGGACACCCCAAATAACCATGTACTACACAACCGGATAATATCCCATAAGATGGAAAATCATGAATTGCCCACATCAACATAGCTTTCAGCGTAAACTCTTCTTTTCTAAAAGAGTCAAATGCTTGCACATCCTCTTCCCACAACTCATTTTGTCACACCCCAAACCCAATGTCCCACTAATAATTTGTTATTAGAATAATTGGATCATGATCTTGAGCCCCTTGGAAATATAATTCATTTATCAATATTTTTTTGCATAATGTGCATAATGAACATACTGTTATTCGTATACCATAATGAAATCAATATAAGAGTCATAATTAAGCGGACATACAATACTATGATTACCTATGATAAAATTTCAAAATCATCAACTCAATCCATACTACCGCAATATATACAATGCGTGAGTATATTAAAATCTTCAGTGTGACAATGATAAAATCCACATATTTAAACCCCATATCTTTCCAACGGTGAAACTCTCAAAGTTACCGGTCATATGGTATCCTAACTGGCAGCATACAAACCTGAAATTGTTAAAATATAAACCGTAAGCATTAAGCTTAGTGAGGTACTCCTTCCCTACAATGAAATAGCAATTCTATATCGAATATGTGGATAGAAAATCCGAACAATCCTTCCCATTGGCAATAATAAATCCTGGGTAATAAGATCCAAATAATTCTGCCCATTGGCAATAACAAATCCTGGAATATGAGTTCCAACAAATCCTTGTCATAAGACAAATCAAATCATTGGATCTTTATCTAATTCCAATCCTGGATCATAATATCCAAACAAATCTTGGATATTTGAATATCCAAACAAATCCTGAATACCGAAGTATTCAAACAAATCCTTCTCTTAGAGCTATATTCATATATCTGTATTTATGAAACAATCATAAGTACACTCACCTTGGAAATTTAACAAGCTTTCCCTTTTCCTTTATCTGGATCTTGTTCAGTCGGTTCTTATTCTCTTCCTATCATTCTTACAATATTAGTATCATCATAAGAATATTAACAATTCAAAGAATAACTTCAACATAACTTAATTCGTAAGCATCATAAGATTCAATTCAAATTATTCCTTTTAAATGAAGTCCCATCTAGACTCAGGTAATTATATCTAACATATTCAAGTTATATTCCAAACCTACTTTAATTCTTCTTGGTAATCCAATACTTATCATATTAGGTTTCCAACACAACTGACGACACATCATTCTAAGTTTCCTAGAGCAAGATATGCCCATTTCTTTACCACATAGCAAATCCGCCTTAAAGGCTCATCTATGGTTCAGTCATCTTCCAAGAATTTTCATAATTTTTATACATCATAAATTTCTATGATATTTCACCCAATTTCCAAAAACATATTGAATAATACAATATTAAAATTTCATAATTTTTTGAGTTCATTTGCTATGTCAAGCAAAACATCAAACATATGGTATGCATATTTACTCTTTTGGGGCAGATTTCATACCCGAACTTCAAACCTTCACCCAAGATTCATTTCTTGCTAGTTTTATATAATTTTAGGATATGTTATGAATATATGGGTTTATGTTAACCTCCAACTAGAATTAATCAATTTTAGTAATCATACAAAAAGAAATGGAAGTTTGAATAAACAGGGTTACTAAACAAAGTAATTTAAGGGTTTACACATTCAACTTTGTTTAAACTTACATATATCCCTACATATGCACCCAAGCATGAAAGTTCAATAAAAAATCAAGGATTTATATAATATAAATCATAAATACAAGAAAAATAACAAGATTCATGGGTGGAATTACCTTAGGGGCTTTTACATAATTTTCTATGAATTTTTCTGAATGTTTCTCCTCACTTTCTTCTTCCTAACCCCCACAATTGTTTTTCCTAAGCCTAAAACTCTCCCAAAATGAGTTTACTGAAGAAAGGAGGATATCTCAAGGGTTTAAGTCAGCCAAAACAACCTCCACCTCTAACCAATATTTTTAAGACACTTATTGGGCATAAAGGACAAATTACCACTTAAACGAATGGACATATTTGCCCTTGGTTAGTAATTTTGGTATAATTGTTTACTCATTCCTATGTTTCACACACCGTTTGTTGTGTTACAACCATAAATCACATGTCTACCACTATCTAGTTTTCACCTCAAGTCAATTGTTATGCTATAATGGTCAAAACTAGCCTCCAACAGGAACATTCCTACCGAAAACTTCAAAATTTCACATTTGTAACTAATTCGATATTTCATGGTTTATGAAGGTAGGATTAGACTAAACATAATGACTTAACATTATATATATACTAATAGCATATTATTCATATCACATAAGCTAATCATGATTTAAACATAATTTATCATAATTATATTCGGGTTGTCATACATTTAATTCTTCTACCAAAGGAGCCAGGTAGACATCGATGACATCACTTGGTGCCTTTGGCCCAGGTATCAACAAAGACAGCATCAAAAATTCAAGTCTCATACTGTGAAGGAGGGAGGATGAGTGGGTCTAGGATCACTAGCCATGCACTCTAATTGGTGCTTAGATTTCCAAATGGATTGAAACCATATATTGATATAGCAAAATGAATGTTACGCCGTTCTCGAGAAAAACTGGGATACTCATAACTCGTCCCAATCCAAGATGTATAATTAAGAGGATGACGCATGAGATTATTCCCTACTTCTTCCCTAGCATGCCAAGTCATTGCCTCCGCTATCCATGGTACTGTGAAAAACCACTTCAATCTATGCCCAACAGGAAAATATTTCAACACTTTTTGAGGCACTTTTGAGCTTGTTCCTTCCTTGCCAGTAGATTGGACATATCTAGGTTCATCGCATACTGGACAACGATCGAGAATTTCATATGTGACACCCCGCCTAATAAAATTCCTGGTGATCAGTCCTATACCAAATTAAAACAGGAATCCCAGTTGGTTCATCCTTAGCATCACTGTCGAAAACTTTTTAAATCTTACTAACCACCTAGTATTCCAAAAAGCTGGTGCCAAATTTTATCTTCTTAATTAAACAAACCAGTACATGCGTAATAAAAATAAACCATTCACACAACTGAATAAAACTCAACTGAATAATTAATTAAACAAATTTGCCGAATAAACCATCGGCTACCAAAGTGAAATCCAATACAAATATTCAACACCTGAATAAATACATCTGAAAACTGTACTGAGAAGTCTGGGCGACAAGCCCTAAATAAACTAAAACTGATACATGATTCCTACTCTATGAATAAATGAACGATGTGTCTAATCCAAACTCATGCTAGCATCCACATATGCCGCAGCTCCGTGTCCCTAGAATAGAATATCAATCCTGGCGTCCCTGTCGCTGGACACCTCAAAGGTTTTGAAAATAGTTTTATAGCAAGGGTTAGAACCCAAAACATTTTGAAAATATTTAGCAAGTGAATTAACTGCAGTAATTTAAAATGCATGAATGCACTTCATATTTAAGTTAGTGTCGCACTCCCTTCTGGACATTCTCACCCCTCCACTATTGTGCACACCTACCGGTTACTTTAACCCCCACATAGTTGTACTACCCCGTACAACTAGTCCTGGTATAACCTCCCCCTTGCCATACTACTCTAACCCAAGTACAATGATTCTTGAATTATAAGTTATCTCACAATTAACTTAATTAATTCCTTCTTAAATAGTAGTATATAACCATGTCACAAGTTATATAAAGTAAATACATCTTACACTGTATTATTACCCGCATATAATATTGAATACCATTATATACGTACCTTTACTAAAACATCCACATATATAACATACGTATATCCATCCCTCCGAGTATACCCTCGCTGGATGATTCCCTCTAAAGTGCTATCTCACTAAGTGTGCTCACATAACCTAGTTACCCAAGTTGGAATCGCTCACCAACCTGGCCCAAAGCATAAACGAAGTGGAGGCGATCATATTCCTTCCTTGAAAGTGAGATAATCCCCTCACCCATATACTGGACACTATGACCTGGGGATATACTCACCCTACTCCTCGAGCTAGGGGATTCACCCACATCGCGCAACCTCCCTTGATAGCACTAGAGTATATACATTAAGTAAATATCTAATCAATGATATTTAATAGCACACACAATATATACACATATATATACTATCACTACACCGTATATATATATATATATATATATAAAATAAACCCCGGCTTCACCATGTACTCACAACCCGTAACACTAGCCTGTAATTTCCCGAGTCTCTGGCCCGACTCTAAATAAGAATACTCTACACAATAATTTATAAGAAATTTACCCGAGTCTATGGCCTGGCCCTCATTTAATTAATTTACACATTAATTAATTAACACAAATCCGAGTCTGTAGTCCGACCCTCATTTAATTAATTTACACATTAATTAATTAACACAAATCCAAGTCTGTAGTCCGACCCTCATTTAATTAATTTACACATTAATTAATTAACACAAATCCGAGTCTGTAGTCTGACCCTCATTTAATAAATTTACACATTAATTAATTAACACAAATCCGAGTTTTTGGTCCGACTCTAATATAATTAATTCACACCTCAATTAATATACTATTTTCCCCGAGTCTATGGTCCGACTCTAATTAAATTCATTAACACACCTATTAATTTAATACCTTCCCGAGTCTATCGTCCAACTCTAATTAAATTAATTGACACACCTATTAATTTAATACCGATCTGAGTCTATAGTACGACTCTCATTTAATTAATTTACACATTAATTAATCCATACACTTCCTGAGTCTACAATCCGACTCTAAGTTAATTAATTACAACATCAATTAATTTAATACTTTTCCAAGTCTACCTTCCGACTCTACTTTCATTAATTAACACATCCATTAATTTAATAACTTGGTGTCACCCAACCATTATCCCCGGACTCGCTCACTTGGTCCATACCTTAATATTTCCTGAGTCTATGTTTTGACTCCAAATTAATTTAATCTCTCAATAATTAATTTAATACTTTGGTGTCACTTAACGAATGTACCCGGACTCGCTCACTTGGTCCATTTTACATCTCATAATTTCATTCCCACATTTTCGCCCACAATGTGTCACACATTCATCTCCATAAATTTCCCAATTATATTTACCTATAATTATCAACATACCCGGACTTTCCCACTTGGTCCATAATTAAATATTTCACCTCAATCCCTTTAATAATGTAGCGTCACCCAACTACAATACCCGAATATTATTCCTCGGCCCAATCTCACTACTTCTGAATTATTTCCCCAAATTCGTTCCTCTCATGACATACCGTTCACACCCTCCTAAACCCAATTATATCACCCTATAATTGTTAAGGAAATATGTGTCCCATATGAATTTATCACTAAATAAAAGTAAGTGATTAAATATTAAATAAAATCCTCTTTATATACAAACTGGCCGAACTGTCAAATTTCTGGGACCGTCGATCGATCGATCCCTCTAGGTCGATCGATCGATCGAGTAGGTGATCGTCTTCCCCGGCTTGCTGTTTCAGCCATTAACGAATCCTGAAGCTTTTGGTTTCTTCCCAAACCTTTACCCAAATCACAACCAACATATTCTTCACACAAGAAAAGGTTCTAAACACCCTAGAGACCTTAATCCATCAACAAATTTATACAAAACCCTAAGTATATCCGATTTGGGTTTTTCACCCGGGTCTCGTTCTACAAAATTCGACCCTACCGTATTCAGTCCATGTAATCACTATACATATTGAAATCCACTCTACAATTTAGTCTTAACAGACCCAAATCATAACTTATATATATATATATATATATCATTTTTCTGCTTAGAATTTAACATTCTAAGTTTCAATATTTGGGGATTAGCCCCGAATTCGACAGTTGGTCAAATGAATAGGTGTCTGTCAATCTACTTATTTAAAAAATAAACATTATAACTTCACCCTTAACTCCCTCTCTTATATCTTCTCTTTTTGTCCAAGAAATCAATGACAAAAACTTCAATCAAAATCTTTTATTGCAAATAAACTATAACAAAATAGCCAGTTTTTTTTTTAACAAATCTCAAGAATACAAAGTAAATAATTATAACAAATGATTAGAATTTGTTCAAAATCTCTGCAAAATACAACAAATTACAACACTCCAACATATTCAAATCTTGATATTATGTAAGGTGTGTGTGCGTGCATGTGTGTGCGAGAGAGAGAGAGAGAGAGAGAGAGAGAGAGAGAGAGGTAGTCGACATTTAATGCATTTAGTCATCATCAACTAACCATCGGTACCTAATCAACGATGTATACACATATTTGGCCCAACCCATATTTAGCCTAACTCCTATTTGACCCTCTCATATTTGGTCCAGTCCATAGTTTTGCCATTACTACTAATCGTCAAAAACTACCCTGAATCAGTGTACGGTATTTTGATATACAAAATAACGGTAATTCGCATCACTAAAGTTTGAGGGGTAAAGTGCAAAAAGCACTCGGAGTATTGCACTATTAAAATTGTATGCCAAAATATTATATTCTAAAAATTTCACTTCGCATACGGGTTTTTTTAAACTTTTGGTAGGTGCATTTTATTTCATGCCGCTTAAAATTGATTTTATGTAAAAATAGAGATATCGAGATGCAATCTTTTAACGTGTAGAATTCTCCCATGTATATTTAACGAAGCGTTATTTTATGAAATATATATTTTTTAAATAAAATTTAAAACAAAACAAAACAAAAAAAACTTTTAAATTCTCCATTTCAGTCTTATGTTATCCTTTAATGTCTCGCTCAGTGGGCTTCTCCTATAATTTACAATCTTTAAACTAGTGTTTAACTTTGGGCAACCATTGTTATCTAGAAAACCCTTTGCATCAGCAATTCTCAACCTTCACCAATGTTGTGATTCGTTGTTAGAAAAAAACTCTTAAATTCTCCATTTCAGTCTTATGTTATTATTTAATGTCTCCATCAATAGCCTTTCTCATAAGACTCTTTTAAGTTAAAAAAATCACCAAACAATGAGCTTCATTCCATTTGTTGTTTCCTCGTGACGAAGTATGAAAAATATGAAATTTTATATAAGAATCTTTGTATTTGTATTTAGGGATGTTATGTTGTTAGTTGATATAGTTTAGGTATTTTGAGATTAGTAGTAAAATTAGAAATATTATAATGGACGAGATACTTTATTCGTATAGAGAATATTATTGTTTATGCATTGAGGCACTCCAACATATCTAATTAAACAAGCCTAAAAAATATACCAATTTTTGAAAAATACAAAAAAAATATATGTAATCTCTTAACCATAGACGATCTTCATATCGAGGAGATTATGCACAACACATTCATCAAAAAATTCAATCCGGAAGTGCTTACGTGATGATCAAAAGTTTCAATAGTAAAAAAATACATATATACACCCCCATTTCATTTCACCTACATTCAGATTGAATTTTTTGATGAAATATTTTGTATATAATCTCTTTACTATGTTTCTCATATATATACCATATCAGCAAAATATTTTTTTTGGTAATTTCAAAATTTTATATTTTTTTAGGTATGTTTAATTTAATAATATATGTTGAAGAGCCTCATTGATTATAACTATAAAAAATAAAAAATGTTAGACTTACATTATCGAAAATGTGCTTTAAGGGTTTGTACTCTGGTGTGGGTCCTCTCAGGGTACAAACCCTTAAAGCGTATTTTTGATAATTTTGGATTAAGTGTATCATTGTTCTAAGAAAATTTTGATGGTCTTGATTTGAGGTCATCAAAATAAATATTGATATTTAGAATTTTGTTGAAAATTTTTCTTCTCATTTATGATCTTTTTTTTATTAAATCCAAGTTGAAAGGAACGTGGACCCTTAATTTGGAACAACCAAAAAAAAATAATGGACTCTTAATTTGGGATGGAGTAAGCATAATATTTTAACAAGTAGTAAATTCTTGAAAATCTTATTACTAATACAATGTAGTGATTTCTTAAAACATAACAGTGTTTTCTTTGAGTCACTTTATATGGCCTTTACTTTTCAATTATGCGGCTTTAGCTACTTCAATTAAGTTGATTTCATTTTGTAGTTGTCATGGCAAAATCACAACTTTATGCATAATTTTTGGAAATAACCAAAAAGTAATTTTGGATACACAAATGTGCATAATTTGAGAGATTATTATTTGATTGAGACGAGTTAATTCGTTTTACCACATTATTAAACCAAATGAGATTTTTGATTAGTTCCATAGACGGTTTAAAAGTGATCTATACTACATAATATGCTAAAAACGTTATGTTTAGATAGTAAATGATTATACAATAATGTTGTGAAGAGTTTTTCAGTACACGCAACTCCACAACTTGATACAGGTTCCACAAGATGGGTATGAATCATGCGTCGCGTCGGCCCCCATGCATGTCACATACAATTTAGGAAATGAATCGATCACCCTCAATGATACTGGCACCATTACTTCATTTGTGGGGGTCAGGCTCATTGCCCAGCTGGACAAAAGGTGGACATCAATGTGGTTAACGAATCTTCGACGACTCCGATAACTCCAACTTTAAGTCCACTTGCTTTACCCTCTTCTCAAGGTTCGACGACTCCATCTCCATCTCCTCCCCGTCAAGTTCCCGTGAATATACTACCTATGCCTTCTCCAAGTGAAGCGTCCCCAATGTATTATTTGTGTAAGCTCGAGTTAGCTATGGTTGTTATTGTAGCTCTTATTTGAGTTGAGTTTTCAACAATGTTGATGTCCCCTTTATATATATGCTCATGTGTGTATATAAAGGTTATCGAAAACCAAATGAAAATTAGCGTGATTTTTGGATAGTTAACTTTATTTGTATTTTGGTAAGTAAGATTATGGGAGACATATCTACTATTAAATTACATTACGAACATGTCTTAGGCATTTTTACGCATTTTAAATTAGTATGGTGCGTATGATTACTGATAATTTACCATTTCCAATTGTTTAAGCAATTTTGTTGGGATTAAACATTTTCTAAAATGCAATAACATGAAATTTGTACCACTTGGGCATATTTTGAACATTGTACGTAACTAAATCATATTATTTTAAGTTTTCTATTTTCAATCTTCATCTCGATTTCTAATTTTCTTTTTTCATGAATTTTTTTAGAAGACTAAAAAATGCCTTTATATGATTAGATATCTTTTTTTTCAAAATAAATTTTTAAAAAAATTTAGGAGTCCAATATAATTTTCAAAACTTTATTATTATGATATAATTATAAAAGTGTAGAATCCATATATAATATATAAACAGTCACAAGGAATCAAATAAAATTTATAAAAAGTTTAGTCTAAAATGCAATTCTCAACAATTTTAACATCAAAATATCTTTTTAAAAAATGAAGAGACTAAAATATAATTTACTAAAAAGTCAAGGGTCTAGATATACATATAAAAAATTCAAGATCAAAATATAATTTTAGGAATACTAAAAAATGACGAAAAACTTGTCAAACTAATTTCAAGAAAAAATTGAAAACTATTTTTCAATTTTTCATTTTGAAACAATATGAAACTTGATCTCATTTTCTAATTTTCTATTTTCGTTAAAAAAAATCTTTCTGAAAAACAACCTTTATATTTTAAAACTAAACAGAGCCATAATATCCAAAACCAAAATGCATGAACCATATGTAAAAACCATTTTTACAAGTTATAATACATTACACAATATCATACAAACATGAACTTAAAAGGACATCATATAAAAACCCCAAACTAAAGCCTATAAGTATTACGACTACAAAGTTGGATGGAAAATTATTACACAGAAATATATGACTTAAACCCAAGTGCCTTTGAGAAGGGCAGCAGCTGAAGCAGTCTACCCAAAAGTATGTATCAAATCATAACATGAGTATGCTTCTTCTTCTTCTTTACCTTCCTCATCTATTTTCAGCTCCAACCTGAGCTCCTCCCTTACGTCATCTGACGCCGATATGAGCAAAAACTCTCACCCTTCGTAGTTCAATAAGTCCGGAGGGTATGTCGGACTATACCTCAATTTCCCAAACTGCCCCTCCAAGTGGGCCAGAAACACGGCCTTACGCTTTATTTGAAGTCCCCTAAATGACGAGTCAAAAGATGAAGAGTGTTGGTCGGGGTTCTTTATTTGCATTATGAACAAGCCTTCGCATTCGATGATGAGCAACTCTTGGGGTTCATTTTTTTGGTGTTAGGTTGGGAGTTCGAGTTTGTAAACCAAATGAGTGTGCATTGTCATGGCCTTCCCTTTCAAACTGGCAGCATGGTGCTTTAGGATGCCGTATATGTCTTTACATAACGCCATAGACGGATAAGTGTGCCGGTGTCTGTAATACCTCATAATTTTAATGACTTTTAAAAGTTGTTATATTTTAAATTAATGGATTAATTGGATTTTATTATAAATTAATTCATTGGGTTTAAATCTGAATTTTTGGATATTAAAATGAATGTGATGTTATTGATATAGCTGTGAGTTATTAATTCAGTAATTTGAATTTTTAGTCGGACGCGGTATGGGACGTATCGGGACTAATTTGTTAGATTAATTAGGAAACTTATTTTTACGTCAACCTTATAGTCATTTCGAGTGCATCGTTGCATCTGGAAGGGTCGAAATAGTCAAAAAAGTCTATTTGGATGTTAGTTTTAGGTGTCGGGTCATTTGGAAATGAAAAGACAACCGAAAAGGCATTTTGGTCATTTTTACAAGGGGTGAATAGTGATTTCGGATTTTGTCTTATTATAAATATTTGGAGATTAGTTGTACGTAGGTTCATTCTTATCTTCTACACAAAATTGAGAGGTCACCTTTTTTAGAGAGAGTGAAAGGGTGCTTGGGAGAAGAGAAGATTGCTTGGAAAGGAGGAGAACCAAGGGCCAACGGTCACCACCACCAACCACCACCGAAAGTTGACCAGAGAAGGGGAGAACCACCTGTGATACACAACCCCAAAGGATCAGACCTTCATTAGAGTCAAGTTATTTGATAATTGCAATCTAGTTAATATAATGTCCATGTTAGGATAGTTATTAAAAATGAGATTTTACATGTTTGGAAGATAAAGATAGAGTTGTTAATTGATTTCTGAAAAATGGAAATATATAGGAATCAAACTCATGTTGTAGGTAAATAGTAATCCACGAAATAATCATCAATTTGTAGAAGAAATTCTGAGAATCATTAGTTTGTTCTTGAAGATATCATGTATATAATTTTCTGGAAGAATAGGACAAATATAAGCTTTTAATTAAAACTCTTGATGATTCTAGGATGTTTAGATCATTAGAAATCATTTACATATGTTGCTATATCATGTAGAAAGGATTATAAGGAATTTATGTTGTTAATATGGAGGTTTGAATGATAAAAAATTATGAAACCCGTAGTAGAAGAATTGCAGAATCTGGGCTGATATCTGGGCGATCGATCGTACCTTCAATCGATCGACCTCCCCAGAAATGATGATTTGTTTCTTTTTAATTCTTGTTTTTATCTCAAATCTTTTGTAAATCTTTGGTGATTATTAATTGGATATAATGGGACTTAGGGAAGATCAGTAAGCCCTAGATAAGAACCGGATTAATGTGATTGGGATTTAATTGATGAGAATTATGATAATTAAATTGGAAGAAATTTCGGTTGCTAGATTCATGTGTTGGATTCTAATTTGTATGCATGAGGATTAAGGATAAGTCCAGTAGGGGGAATTTAATAAATCACCTGGGCAGCCTTAGGTTTATAAGAGGGTTTAATTCTAGGTGATAGAAGATGTGTTTATAAGAGATTAGAAACTATCGGTTAGAACCCTAATTAAATGAGAGTTTAATTCATAGTAATTCGGGAGATAAGATGATATGGACCAGTAGGATATTAGTGATTTCTTACTGAATAAACATATTGACGAAAACCTATTTAAACCTTGAGTAATGAGTGAGACTCTGGAATAATTAAATTAAAGAAGTAAATTCATAATATTTTAATACGTTGGATTTAAGAGATATAATGCTACGTATGGGAATTTTCTTAGGTTATTGTGAGTAACTTGTTGATATTATTTCTATAGGTAGATGCTAATGCCTATTTGATTAATTCATGATTTTTATGTATGACATACCTAGCTCACTTGCTATCGACGGGAGGTTTGCGCGTGAGGACAGTCATATCCTGATGATGTAATACCCCGTAATTTTATTGATCTGTATTTAAGGGATTAATTGAATTAAATGAGAATTAATTGGGAATTAATCCGGATATAAATACTAGCGAGATGTGAGTTGGTATTTTATTATGATGTTAAAATTGAATATTTCTGAATATATATGGTAATATATGAGTATGGAAAGTATTTAAATTGTTAAGAGGCAGAAATACGACAATTTGGAAAATTTAATTGGAACGTGCGTATCAGTCGCATCAACAATGAATTTATTTAAATTAAAAAATAAATTATATTTTTATCAACCGAATGATCATTTTGAGTGCGCCAACACATCCGGAAGGGTCGAAATAGTCAGAAAACACTAACCGGGAGTTTAGTTGAGGTCCCGGGGCATTTTTAGGCCAAACCGGCAACCTAGAAGGGTATTTTAGTACTTTTAAAAATTGAGGAATTAAAACCCACGAATTTTAGAGTTTATTTTCATATTTTTAAATAGTCCACTAAGGCCATTACCAACAAAAGGCAAGAGAGTGGGCGACGGGAGTTTTGAGAGAAGTTAGAAAGAGGGTAAAGGAGGTTCCAAACCAAACTATCTCCCATCACCAGAAATCGGAAAGGATTTGTGACCGGAAAAAAGAGAGAAAGCCAACCTTGATCATCAATAATGAACCAAAACATCGGATTTAAGGCAAGTGATTTGATATTATTAAGTTCAATGAATATTTCTTCCATGTTTAGTGTAGAAAATGTCTTTGCCTTGAAAGTTTTGATGAAAACCAATGGGATTATTGAGAAACTTATGATTTTGGGATAGAAATTGCATGTAGAATACTTATGGACGAATTCAATACACAAAACATAAATTTTGATGATTTGGAAACGGATTTATAAGGAGTCTTTGTAGTCAATTAAATTCTGGTTCATATTCATAGGGTTTGGGGCAAGAATTGAGGATTTATGATTGTTACATGTTGATTAGTAAGATTTGACCCCAAAAATATGTTAAGGAACGACCTAGAATGACTTAAAATAGTTTCCAAATATTAAAACGTAATTTGGATGATCTTAATATGGATTTAGAGAAGAGAAAAATGAAGAAAAACGAGTTCTGAAATTTCTGGGCGTTTTCTGCCATCTCGTTAGAAGACCTGCCCAGGTCGTTCGAACGAGCTTCTAACCAGATGACAGTACACCTTCTAACGAGTTGGTAGTTCATTCGAAGCCATTCGTTCGAATGACACTCGTTCGAACGACACTCGTTCGAACGACCTCGTTCGAATGAGTTGACAGAATGGCCTCTTTAGGCCCGATTTTATTTCGAACTTCCAGTAGACTTATTTAATTGAGTGTTAACCTTCCCTTGTTAACTAGTGGGTATAGTTGTGAGATTGGGGTACATTGAGGATTAAAACTTAGAATTTTGTAGTCAATCGGGTGACGTCTATGGGTTAGGAAATACGTACTTAAAATTGCGACGTGAGAAGGGTTGATAACTTTTAATGTATATTATTCAGGGATTTGTAAACGTACAACATTTAATGACGGTATAGGAATGTAAAATATACCTCTATTGATATTATAAGATATCTAAGATGTGTGAATGCTTAGTATATGTGATTATCTGTGTATAGCATACCTACCATACTTGGTATCACGGGAGGTCGGCGTTTGATCAGAGCCATCTAATCTTTGTGTGCCTACAGGGGGATTTAGATTGGTACCTCGAGGACATAGGTCAGAGAATGACTTATTGAGGAGTTAATAAGTCTATTGATCATGGGAGCGTAGGTATGTGCGTGATCCATGTGATGTGAACTATGTTCGCCTCCATTATATGTGTTTGATACTTGTCGAAACGATTCCTGAGAGATTCGGAATATGTGATCCTTATGTACGTGATGTACCGGGATTTGATAGCAGAGAATGTGTGCACCGCAGCTTAGTCTGGGGATGCCATTATTGTATATTATGATGAGATTGATATACCGAATTATTGAAATGAACTATTTATATAAGTACAAGTGTGAATTAATGTAACATCTTTGTAGAGTTAAGAATGAGAAAACTCCTAGTAATTATTATAACTAATTCTGAGCAAAAACAGTAAGACCTCCAGTTTATATTAAGACATTGGGAAATGAACTTTGAATTGTAAAGTAATGTCAGGTCATGGATTGGACTAGTTCGATAGTAGTATAACTAGAATGGGTAAGAGTACGATAGGTGTGCAACATTAGTTGAGAGGTGAGGGACTCATGTGAGTGCACGCACTATCATGTATTTTATATTCACTGTTTAATGATATTAAACACTTGCTATATTTTAAACTGTTTTCACAATCGGGCTCTGACTCGTTTGCTTTCAAATCGATTTTCTTGTAAAAACATTTTAGGTGACCATCCACAAGGACAACAAGTGTAGGAGTTCCATTCCAGTGACGTGTTGTAGCTACTGTGGAAGTTACAGGACCTCGATAGTAGACGCCTCCACTTTCTAGCTTGACTCTATTTTACTCATCTGTAGGGCATGTCGCCCCTTTTGTTTTATAGACATCCTACTTACTCAGTTTTGTTTCAGATTTTGGGTTGTAATTAATTTGTGATTCAGACTTTGTATTCAGTATTTGGGTTATAAGAGGTGTATTCCTACAGATTCATTGTCATTCTATTATTATTTTATTATGACTGTGTTGTGGTTGTGGTAATAGTATTTTGTAATTTAAATGGATTGTATGTTAATCGGATTTAATTAAAATTGACAACTCACTTTTTAAATATTAGGTGGCTAGTAATTATTAAAATGTTTTTTTTACAGTGATGCTATGAACTGAACTAACTTGACATTTTGTATTAATTTGAATAAAGGAGTAGCTACCCGGTATTTAATTAGTCGGGGTGTCACAGGTGGTATCAAAGCATCAGGTTCTAGTGTCCTTAGGATCTGTATGGCTTATTATATTTCCGCTAAGCGTTCTTTGATATAGAGCCCTATATATTAGGATTGTTGTATTCTTTTGTGTATGTTTCGCTCTTCATCTATTTTGACATAATAACTGTGAACTTATAAGACTTTACTCTCATTTCAGATGCCTCCACGACGTGCACAGCGATTTCCCAGGGATGCTCAGCCCGAGCCACAGTGTGCACGAGTTCAGGGCTCCATGAATGCCGCAGAGTTTGCCGCCATTGTAGCCCAAGAGATAAACGCCGCCCTAGTAGTTTTGAAGCAGGAACTACCCCAGGCGCCAGTAGTAGCGCCTGTACAGGCTCATGCATTCCCGTCTCCTTGGGAATGTGTTCGTGATGCTTTTCAGAAAACACACCCTCCTTAGTTTGCATGTAGCTCCGATGTCGTTGTGTCCAGTCAGTGGAAGAAGGACATCCAAAGGCACCTGAGGATGTACGAGTGCACGGAGGTACAAAAATAGATACTGGTTACTTTTAAGCTAGTAGGATCAGCGTTGCAGTGGTGGGAGTCCATTACCACCACGGAGGAGAGAGATGTCCTTTCTATACAGGAGTTTTGGGTGCGTTTCGACCGCAAGTATTTTCCATCAGCAATTCTCATCGAAATGAGGAGGAAGTTAATGAACCTCAAGCAGGAGGTGAAGACCGTGGCTGAGTATAAGGTCGAATTCACTAATCTCTTGAACATCATTCCCGATGAGATTCCAACCGAGGAGAAAAAGATTCAGAAGTTCATTGATGGGTTGACCTGGAGGATCCGTCATCACTTATTGGGTAATTTCTCGTTGGCTACTTATTCTGATGTGGTTAACGCAGCACTGCTTCACTGCCAGGACCACCGCTTCCACTTGTTAGAGGGTTAGCGATCAGGAGAGTCCAGCCATCAGGGTAGGACATGGGGGAATGGTGTCAGCAGGGAACAATCTGCTCAGGGTCAGCACAGGCAGGGGGATCAGGGTTCCCAGTAGGGGGATTTTAAGAGGTTTAGATCTGGGGGTTTTAGAAATGGTAAGGGAGGTTTTCATCATGTCCAGCAGGGTCAGGACGGTCAGTAGGGCCAACATGGTCAACAACAACAGTTTCATCAGGGCCAGCACGGCCAAAGGAGGAATGGCAACGGCCATCAGGGCCGTGGGCAATAGGGTCCGAGAGGGGGAAATTTTCAGGGGAAATGTTTCACTTGTGGCAAAATTGTCCATAAGCGCTAGGAGTGTCCTAATAGGGGCAGGGCCTCACAAAAATAGCAACAAGTGCTCGACACGAGCCCCAAAGACCTATGTTTCCCGCCGCCCTCCCAGCACCACCACAGATGCCAGCTTTGCCACCCATTCCCGCGGTCCCAGTCCAACAGGAACAACTCCAGTACGGATTAGTATATCAGCTCCAGCATGCCGCAGGCCCACAGGACCCACCTGCTATTGAGGGTATGTTCTCTATTCAGGAGACTATGGGGCGTATTTTATTTGATACGAGGGCCACACACTATTTTATCACCACGAGATTTGCACTCACTTTGGGGTTGTTAGACATTGCAGAGAGAACGATTACTTGCGTAGATTCACCGTTGAGTAGGGGTTCTATGATTTCTTTTATTTGTAGAGGTGTGGGTATAGAGATCGGGAGATTTACCTTATCTGCTGATATGTTAGTATTAGATATGACTAAGTACGATGCGATTGTTGGTATGGATTGTCTAGTTACGCACCGAGCCATGATTGATTGTTTCAGTAGGAGTATCATTTTTGCATTACCCGGGCAGGAGATGTTTTTAGTGGCAATGCCTCGCCCTGAGGGAGTATCGTCCACTCACTTGTACTATATAGAGGAGGAGACCTCTAAGGAAGTGGTATTACCACTCGATTCGATTCCAGTTGTTAGGGAGTTCGCTGATGTATTTCAGGATATACCTGGATTACCTCCTAGTAGAGAGATAGATTTTGTTATCTATTTGACGTCGGGCACTCGGCCAATTGCCCGCGCACCGTACCGTATGGCTCCAGCGGAGATGAGAGAGCTAAGGGATCAGATAGAGCAGTTATTGGGTCAGGGGTTTATTCGAAGGATTTCTTCGCCGTGGGGTTCCCCTGTGTTGTTCGTAAAGAAGCGGGATGGATTGTTGAGGTTGTGTGTAGATTACCGGGAGTTGAATAAAGTCATGATACGGAATAAATATCCGTTGCCCCGAATCGATGACTTATTCGATCAGTTGAGAGGAGCTTCCTTATTCTCGAAGATTGACTTGCAATCGGGATACCATTAGTTGCGTATCAGGGAACAGGACGTCTCGAAGATTGCTTTCTTGATGAGATATGGTTCATATATAAGTTTCGGGTTATGCCTTTTGGCCTAACCAACGCTACAGCCGTGTTTATAGACTTGATGAATAGGGTGTTCAGAGAGTTCCTAGACCAGTTCATGATCATCTTTATCGGTGACATCCTGGTTTACTCCCAGACAGAGGAGGAGCATGTCGAGCATTTGAGACAGGTTTTGCAGACGCTACGTCAGAACGAGCTATATGTGAAGTACGAGAAGAGTGGGTTCTGATGAAGGACGTACAATTTTTAGGGCATATCATTTTAGACAAAGGGATATCAGTTGATTCGGAAAAGGTATCGGCGGTGAGGGAGTGGGGACAGCCCACTACACCGACTGAGATCCGTAGTTTCTTGGGCTTGGCAGGATACTACAGGAGATTTATTCAGGATTTCTCAAGAATAGCGGGTCCTTTGACTCATCTGACTCACAAAGGTGTGCCATTCATCTGGAGTGATGCCTGTCAGTTAGCATTCGATGAGTTGAAGGACAATTTGACCTCTGTGCCTGTGTTAGCATTGCCAAGATCGGGAGTTGAATATCTAGTCTACACCGATGCGTCCTTACAAGGACTTGGAGGTGTACTGCAACAGGAGAGTCAGGCTATAGCTTATGCTTTCCATAAGCATAAGCCTCACGAGAAGAATTACCCCACCCATGACTTGTAGTTAGCGAAAGTCGTATTCGCTCTTCGGATTTGGAGACACTATCTCCTGGGGGAGTAATTTTAGTTATTCACAGACCACAAGTTTCTACAATACCTCTTCACGCAGAAGGAACTGAATATGCGTCAACATCGGTCGCTTGAGTTTGTGAAGGATTATCAGTTTGATGTCCAATATCACCCAGGGAAGGCCAACGTGGTAGCAGATGCTTTGAGTCGTAGGCCAGTAGATGAGGTGGCCGAGGTGTGGAAAGCTAAGTGGAAGGAGTTGGGACACCAGGATGCAGTGGCCCGATCATTTATGTCTGTGATGACAGTTACACCTCAGATGGTTATGAGAGTGACAAAGGCCCAGGCAAAAGACTCATTTTTTCAGGAGCAGATAGTTTGATTACTAGTAGAGGGAGCCAAGTCCTATACCGTAAGTTGAGACGAGGGATTACGCTTCAATGGAAGACTGGTCGTTTTGGAAGGGGAAAACTTGCGACACGAGGTAATGGCAGAGTCGCACGACTCGCGATTCGCGGTACACCCTGGTGGGGATAAGATGTACCAAGACATGAGACGACAGTATTGGTGGAGCGGGATGAAGAGAGATATTGACATGTTCGTTTCTAAAGGTGCCACTTGTCTGCTAGTAAAGGTGGACCATCAGAAACCGACAGGACTTCTACAACCGTTAGAAGTTCTGATGTGGATGTGGGAGAGCATATCCAGGGACTTTATCACTAGGTTACCTACGTCACAGAGGGGTCATGACTCCATATGGGTAATTGTGGATAGGTTGACCAAAGTTTCTCATTTTCTACCAGTGAGGACAGACTACACTACGGGACAGTATGCCCAGATTTTCATTGCGGAGATAGTGAGACTTCACGGGGTGCCTCTAAATATCATATCTGACCGAGATAAGATATTTGTTTCATGATGTTGGGAGAGTTTCCAAAAGGCAATGGGTACGGAGTTGCGGCTGAGTACGGCGTATCACTCGCAGACTGATGGGCAAACAGAGCGGACAAATCAGATGTTGGAGGACATGTTGCGTATGTGCATCCTAGACTTTGGAGGTAGTTGGGAGCAGTACCTTCCACTGGTTGAGTTTGCTTATAATAACTCGTACCAGTTCACCATTGGCATGGCTCCATTTGAGGCGTTGTATGGTAGACCTTGTCATTCCCCAACATATTGGTTAGAGGTGGGGGATAACAAACTCCTTGGGCTGAAAGTGATTCAGGATACTTCGAAAAGGATAGAGATGATACAGAGCCGTATTCGGGTAGCTCAGGACCAACAGAAGAGCTATGCTGATGCCAAGAGGTTCTTGAGAGAATTCCAGGTAGGGGATCAAGTGCTACTCAGAATATCTCCTATGAAGGGGATTATGCGTTTTGGGAAGAAGGGGAAACTGGCACCAAGATATGTGGGGCCATTTCCTATCATCGAGAGGACTGGGCCAGTTGCTTATAGACTTGGGTTACCGGAGCACTTGCATAGGATTCATGATGTGTTCCATATTTCCTCTCTAAGGAAATATCTTAGGGACGACTTAGCCCATACTCAAATTGCTCTAAAGGACATCGATCTTCAGCCTGATAGTTCCTACGAGGAGGGGTCGATTGCTATTCTGGACCACAGCGAGAGGAAATTGAGGTCGAAGATAGTACCATTAGTACGCGTTCAGTGGCGGCATCATAATGCCGAGGAGTCCACATGGGAGCGAAAAAATGACATGCGCGAACGTTATCCAGAGCTATATTTACCAAGTATTCATTAGTTTCGAATTTCGGGACGAAATTCTATTATTAGGGAGGGAAGTATGTAATACCCGTAATTCTATTGATTTGTATTTAAGGGATTAATTGAATTAAATGATAATTAATTGGGAATTAATTCGGATATAAATACTAGCGAGATGTGAGTTGGTATTTGATTATGATGTTAAAATTGAATATTTCTGAATATATATGGTAATATATGAGTATGGAAAATATTTAAATTGTCAAGAGGCAAAAATACGTTTGGGAAATTTAATTGGAACGCGCATCTCAGTCGCGTCAGGAATGAATTTATTTAAATTAAAAATTAAATTATATTTTTATCAACCGAATGATCATTTTGAGTGCGCCAACGCATTCGGAAGGGTCGAAATAGTCAGAAAACACTAGCCGGGGGTTTAGTTTGGGTCCCGGGGCATTTTTAGGCCAAACTCGCAACCTATAAGGGTATTTTAGTAATTTTAAAAATTGAGGAATTAAAACCCACGAATTTTAGAGTTTATTTTTAGATTTTTAAAGGGGCCACTAAGTCCATTACTAGCAAAAGGCAAGAGAGTGGGCTACGGGAGTTTTGAGAGAAGTTAGAAAGAGGGTAAAGGAGGTTCCAAACCAAACTATATCCCATCACCAGAAATTGGAAAGGATTTGTGACCGGAAAGAAGAGAGAAATCCAACCTTGATCATCAACAACGAACCAAAACATCGTATTTAAGGCAAGTGATTTGATATTATTAAGTTCAATGAATATTTCTTCCATATTTAGTGTAGAAATTGTATTTGCCTTGAATGTTTTGATGAAAACCAATGGGATTATTGAGAAACTTATGATTTTGGGATAGAAATTGCATGTAGAATACTTATGGACGAATTCAATACACAAAACATAACTTTTTATGATTTGAAAATGGATTTATATGGAGTCTTTGTAGTCAATTAAATTCTGGTTCATGTTCATAGGGTTTGGGGCAAGAATTGAGGATTTATGATTGTTACATGTTGATTAGTAAGATTTGACCCCAAAAATATGTTAAGGAACGACCTAGGATGACTTAAAATAGTTTACAAACATTAAAACTTAATTTGGAAGATATTAAGATGGATTCAGAGAAGAGAAAAATGAAGAAAAACGAGTTGGGAAATTTTTGGGCGTTTTCTGCCATCTCGTTAGAAGACCTTCCCAGGTTGTTCGAATGACCTCATTCGAACGAGCTTCTAACGAGATGACAGTATTCCTTCTAACAAGTTGGTAGTTCGTTCGAAGCCATTCATTCGAACGACAGTAGTTCGAACGACCTCGTTCGAGCGAGATTTCTAACAAGTTGACAGAATGGCCTCTTTAGGCCCGATTTTATTTTGAACTTCTAGTAGACTTATTTAATTGAGTGTTAACCTTCCCTTGTTAACTAGTGGGTATAGTTGTGAGATTGGTGTACATTGAGGATTAAAACTTAGAATTTTGTAGTCAATCGGGTGACGTCTATGGGTTAGGAAATACGTACTTAAAATTGCAACGTGAGAAGGGTTGATAACTTTTAATGTATATTATTCAGGGATTTGTAAACGTACAACATTTAATGACGGTATAGGAATGTAAAATATACCTCTATTGATATTATAAGATATCTAAGATGTGTGAATGCTTAGTATATGTGATTATCTGTGTATAGCATACCTACCATACTTGGTATCACGGGAGGTCGGCGTTCGATCAGGGCCATCTAATCTTTGTGTGCCTACGGGGGGATTTAGATTGGTACCTCGAGGACATAGGTCAGAGAATGACTTATTGAGGAGTTAATAAGTCTGCTGATCATGGGAGCGTAGGTATGTGCGTGACCCATGTGATGTGAACTATGTTCGCCTCCATTTTGTGTGTTTGATACTTGTCGAAACGATTCCTGAGAGATTCGAAATATGTGATCCTTATGTACGTGATGTATCGGGATTTGATAGTAGAGTATGTGTGCACCGCAGCTTAGTCTAGGGGTGCCATTATTGTATATTATGATGATATTGATATACCGAATTATTGAAATGAACTGTTTATATAAGTACAAATGTGAATTAATGTAACATCTTTGTAGAGTTAAGAATGGAAAAACTCTTAGTAATTATTATAACTAATTCTGAGCAAAAACAGTAAGACCTCCAGTTTATATTAAGACATTGGGAAATGAACTTTGAATTGTAAAGTAATGTCTGGTCATGGATTGGACTAGTTCGATAGTAGTATAACTAGAACGAGTAAGGGTACGATAGGTGTGCACAATTAGTTGAGAGGTGAGGGACTCATGTGAGTGCACGCACTATCATGTATTTTATATTCACTGTTTAATGATATTAAACACTTGATGTATTTTAAACTGTTTTCACAATCGCGCTCTGACCCGTTTGCTTTCAAATCTATTTTCTTGTAAAAACATTTTAGGTGCCCAGCCACAAGGACACCAAGTGTAGGAGTTCCATTCCAGTGACGTGCTATAGCTACTGTGGAAGTTACAGGACCTCGATAGTAGACGCATCCACTTTCTACCTTGACTCTATTTTACTCATCTGTAGGGCATGTCGCCCCTTTTCTTTTAGAGACATCCTACTTATTCAGTTTTATTTATGATTTTGGGTTGTAATTAATTTGTGATTCAGACTTTGTATTTGGTTGTATTCAGTATTTGGGTTATTAGAGGTGTATTCCTCCAGATTCATTATCATTCTATTATTATTTTGTTGTGATTGTGTTGTGGTTGTGGTAATAGTATTTCGTAATTTAAATGGATTGTATGTTAATCGGATTTAATTAAAATTGACAACTCACTTTTTAAATATTTGGTGGCTAGTAATTATTAAAACGTTTTTTTTACAGTGATGCCATGAACTGAACCAACTTGACATTTTGTATTAATTTGAATAAAGGAGTATCTACACGGTATTTAATTAGTCGGGGTGTCATGGATGAATCCACGGGATTTTTGATTTGTCGCTCGAGAACATAGGACTATGAAAGACTTATCGGTGAGTTGATAAGTCCGTTGACTATGGGAACGTAGGTATGTACCTGACCCGTGAGTATGAAAACTATGTTCGCCTCTAATTTTTGTGTTGATATTTGTGGTTCGAGAAATCCTTACCGAACCTTTAGTCCCCTATTCAGCGACCAGCGATACTGGGACGTGATAGCAGAGTAATGCATGCACCGCAGCTGTGTCTCGGGGTGCTGTATTATATATGTATATATATAATGGATTAAATGAATGTATATATAGTGGTTAGATCAATCTACTGTGTGATAATTGTAGATGGCGGTGAATAGAGAAAAACAATTGAATTAAGTTAATGAATGTTTATTCTTATAGATTTGAAAAGCTTAATTCATATTATTAAGAAACGTATATGAATGATTATACTACGTATGGTATGGGACATACGGGGTTATGATATGGGATAGAAACATATTATGAAAACTAGTTAGGAGGAACCATTAACTAGGAGGTTAATGGGAAACGTTAAGCGTGCACTCTAGATGAGAGGTGAGAATATCAAGTGAAAGTCTCGATACTAACATGTACATAATAAATGCTTTATTGCACTTGTTAAATACTTTCTGTTTTCAAAACTATTTTTACATCGGGCTCTGACCCGTTTCCTTGCATATTCTCTTTTCTATTGTACCTTCTATATCAGGTGTCCAGTAGCAGGGACGCCAACCTTAGAGGATTATAACAAGCTATGGAGTATTGCTTAGACGCCTATCTTCATTTGATTCATAGTGTTCTTTTATTTAGGGCATGTCTCCCAAAGGAATTCAGTTATATCCTTTCCATCTGAGTCAAATAGTTTTGTACTCGTGTTATTTTAATACATTTATTATTGTTGAGTTTACTGTTTTGAGAAATTATTTGGGAATGTTTATTCCAGTTACATTTAGATTCTTTTGTGTTATCTGTTCGGTTATTAGTGTTGTAGAATAATATGTGTAGTGTTATTCGTCAACTAAAAATGATTTTTGCTGAATTAAAATTTGGAAGTTTTTAACACCAGCTTAATTGGGTATTGGGTGATTAGTTAATGTTTTCGACAGTGATGCTAAGAATAAGCTAACTGTATATTCTGTTTTAATTTGGTATGGGACTGGACACCCGGTATTTAATTAAGCGGGGTGTTATAGTGTCCTCTTGCTGCAGTATCATATTCCTCTTCATATAACAATATCATTATGCATCCAGATACTGAAAACTTAATTATAAATTTACACTAATTATATAAAACAAACACTAAGCGAACACGTAATGAATTGTCTTTTTCGCAACTTAGCTATCAGCGAATTTACGTAAATCTTGCAATTACTCTAAGGCAGGGGTAAGGCTGCAATATATCCATGATCTCCAATACGCAGATCATTAACCACAGGTCCTTTAATTTTAATATTATACAATAAAAATTTACAAAAGTGCAGGGGTACTAAAAATTTCACTAATTATATACATAACAATAACATATATACATAAGTAGGTGTGCAGATAAATATTTCATAGAGTTTTATATTATAATCCAAATCATGAAAAAAGTTTCTATTTTCAAGTATGTAAAAAATAAACCATCATGAAATTCAAATATTTGAACCGTAGCATACTAGAAATTTTATAAGAAAAAATATGTTATCAGAGGGCCTTTTCAAATAGTTTATTAACGGATATAGTTTTCACAATTTAATATCTGACTCTTATGCGTGAAAAGGCGCTTATAGTGTTCCTAAGGATACAATTTTACCCTAATCAATGGACTTTACCAAGCCAGATTACTTTTTTATGCCCGAGATTAATGGCGATATGTCACGGGGCGAAGACTTTAGCTACTGCTCCGTGTAGCTAGAAAATTGCAGAAAATTCCCGATACATGACAAAATGTCTCGAATCAACTTGTTGGATGGCATGGATTGTGTTTATTTCAATAACTAAAGAACTTACATCCTCAATTTTTTCATTGCATAGGGGAAAAACAATTACTTTCTATTTCTCGTAATGTATGCTAACTAACCTCCTTTGAGAGCAGTCTTAACATCCTCAATGTTTGTGGTGCCCATCTCCACAAAACCCCAATAAGGTCGACTCTTCTTCCCGAGATTCGGAAGGCCTTTTCGTCCCATCACGATGAACCTCAGCAGCGGTTGCTTCTCGATATTCACCTCCTGCACCAAATTAATCACTTTAGCCTCATCTAAAAACATGTACAAGGTGTTTCTTTTACTTAAATTCAACCTATATTTTTCCCAACAGGCCAATTAATCTAACATAACAATATTCATAAGGATTATTGAAGAGAGCTTCTCAACTTAGTCCCAAAACATATTTTTTTCCCAGCACTAACCCGTAATAGTACAAAAACTTATGTATATATTGACACAAAGCTTTTCTATTGTGGTCGAATTTTTGACATAATTTTGATCGACACATTGGTGTGATGACTTTTTATTGGTTGGTTTCTAGGTCCCACTAGCATGGATCCCCAAAACCAACCAATAAAAATCCTCCACATCAGTGTATCCATAAAAATAATGTCAAAAATTCGATCACAATAAATTTTTTGTCAACACAATATTTACGTAAACACTATAAAAAAGGGTCCTAATTATTATGTTTTCCATTATGCTACAGTTAAAAAAATAAAAAAATTATTTACTAGGGAATAAAGCCAAAAAATGGTGATCTAATTTTGTGATACTACATATCACAAAGTACAAAAATCTACTGTAAATTCCTTAGGGTAAAACATTACAAAAATCCTTATAAAATAGTACAAAAACCTATGTGCACATTGACACAATATTTACTTATACACTAACACAAATGGGTCTTATTTTTGAAGTCTTTCATCATGCCCTAATATTAAAAGTGAGAATCTAATTTAATAAACACTATGTAGCACAGAGTATCATATTTAGGAATTACTTAACTATCAAGTACACAAAATTACTACTACTTCCTCAATCCCAAACTAGCAATCGTGATTTCATTTTCGAAACGTCCCCAATTAATAATCCGCTTTCTCTTCGTCCTGATGGTGAAAAAGTCTTGATAAAAAAGGTCATACCCAATGCACAAGGCTCTCGTTTCACTAGAGAGTATGGAAGAGCTACATGTCAGCTAGTCTTACCCCCATATTGTTTTATAATATGAAGAGACCCTTCCGAGTCTCGAACCTGAGACCATCATTGACTTTCACTTTTAAATGATAATTATTAATTTAGGAAGGCCGGAGTATTTGTTAGGCTTATTTCTTCTATCACGAACACAAAATACCCTTTTTACCCTTAATCATGACAAAGTTAATGAAGAGATAAGAGTGGTAATATACTAAAAACTTGTACAATGAGTTCCTTTTCCACTTAGATTGACCCCTAACACATCAATGAAACTAACATAGTAGCATGTATGCATAAATCACACTAACCTGGCTACCATGTCCACCTTGAGTATTTTTATCTTTCTTGCTAGTAAAAGATTCAATTTTTGCACCTTCTTTACCAGAATGAGGATCTTGCTTCTCTTCAATAGCCCTCTCACCAGACTTGGGCCTTATCACTATGTACAAACATTGAACATCATCAGCAGTGTGTGCTTCTTCTTTTTCCACTTTTGGCCTGTAAACATTTCTCCTCTTTCCTGCATGTTTTTGTCCCACAAAAGTATAAATAAATTAGTTGCGAAAAATAAGGCTGTTTTAAAAAAAGAATTCAAAACTTTTCAATAAAAATTGAAAAGTAGAAAATTCTTTTAAGCTTGATATTTTCTCAAAACGAAAAATTGAAAAATGTTTTTCCAGATTTTTCAAAAAATAGAAAACTATAAAATCAATTTAAGTTTGATATTTTTCCAAAACCAAACATTGAAAAACAATTTTCCATAATTTCCAATTTTCTACGAAATTGGAAAAGCACTTTTTCAGAATATCAAAATTTGAATTTTCTATAACTTATATCTAGACCCTTACCCTTTGGGAAACTACATTTTAATCTTTTAATTTTCTAAAAAAAACAGTTTGTCGTTGAAGTTTTGAGAATTACATTTTGGTTCCCTGAACTTTCAATAAATTTTATTTTCGACTTTTGACTATCTATGAATTAGATTTGGATCCTTAATTTTCTATAATTACATTATAACCCTTGACTTTTTGAAAATTACATTTGACACCAAAATATTATACAAACTACATTTTGAAAAAATAATGCATTTCCACCATATGATAACATTTTCAAGTTTTCCAAAACATTCTAATGGAAATAAAATTAAAAATGGAGATGAAAATTGCGAATAGAAATTAGAAAACAATTTTCTGTAACTAAACATGCTCATTTTATCTTCTACCATAAGTTTCTAAACGTTCAAAAAGGTTATTCAAATCGATACCGAAAATAATATATTTTACACATTTATCAAATTCATCTATATATATTAGAATTCTAAAGTGGTCCTCGCTAAGAGGATCGCTAATGGGTAATGCAAGTACACAATTTGAAAGAATGGAAACACAGCATTCCAAATGATTTTTTTTTAAAAAGGATGAAAACGGGTCGTGCAGTCTCATGCGAGACATCATAATTCCCTTGATGCTTCCTCTCATGTTCCGTATGAAATCTCTCCTAAATACCACCAAACTACCCGTATTTACTAATCTCTCCCCCCCCCCCCCCCACCACCACCACACACAAAAAAAAATCATTCCCAACCAACTCAATTAATTTTACCAAACCGTACAACATTTACTTTTACCAATCATATTTTTACCCCCCTACAAATATAACTTCTGGACAATTTTATAATCACATTCCACACCTCCCTCTTTCAAGCAGCCAAAGAATTATTCCATATATACAATTCATTTGATATTTTTTGCTACTTAATTTTTACATTACAATATTATCGAAATGAAAAAAAAAATCAGCATTCGGGAAAAGAGCGGCAAATTTTATTGAAGGTTAGTCAAGTTCCCAAATCCTTCCCAAACCGACCACCCATATTTCACGAATACTCGAGAGTGGTGGATGACAAAACCCACATGGTGGCCAATGAACATGATGTCACTCACAAGAGCGAGCTATTTTTGCTAAAATAAAAAGTTATTGTATGAATATTATTTAAATTTGTCTACCATCTAGAGGTCATTTGTAGTACAAAATCGTATTCAGAATGACATATCCTAGTACAAAATCGTATGTATCAGGTCTGTATTGGTCCGCATTTAATACGAACCAGACAGGACACGTCTCAAAATACAGACAAAATAGGTCATGACACGCTTTATATATATACGATTTTGTAAATACGAATCTTATGTACAAATAGAATTTTTGTACGAGTAATTAACGGGCCAGGCTAGGTATGGAGGGGTGTTTGATACAAAATTTTGGGGAACAACACCCACATGTTCCACTTTTCAAGTGCGAATTAAGACTTATTTCGTCGGATTTTACTGTCATTACTAGTACGATATACCGATGAAAACATAAATATTTAATAAACTTAGTGTGACATAATAAACTTATTATTGTCATATGGTACCAAATAAACACATTTTTTTAATCATATCAACTAGTGTCCGGGCCATCTTTAAGCACACCTCAACTAATTCAAGTTCACGATTCGTGACTTTCGCTAGCCAAACATTATTTTGATTGGGGATGGCAATTCGGGTCAACGGATCGTATTTCGGACCGACATGACACGACAAGATTTTTTTGGACACGACACGACATGAATTCTTGTTTTTTTGGTTGACACGAACACGACCCGAATAAAAAATAACACGGCACGACACGAATACCATAATTTCTTAAATTTCACCCCTAAAAACACGATAACACGACACGACTCATAATTCAGACATGAACACGTCACAACTTCGTGTTAAAAAAAATACGACACGAACACGACATATCGTGTCAATTTCGGATCAATTTCGTGTCGTTTCTAAAATTATCACCCGTAATTTTGATTTTGATAGAAGCGGGACTAAATCCAATCCACCATCAAGATTGCCCAGTGACCAACTTGTACCACAGGTAGACCCAGCAAATTGATTTCGTCTATTTGAAATTAATAGCTTAAAAAATAGAGATGGGAAAATCATTTGAGATTGCAGTGGTTGGTATAAATAAGAGGCCTCTCTACCCTTTGTGACCCGTAAACAACCCGCCTCAATTCGATGTTGTTGGACGTTCAACCCATTTTTTACCCCCCGAATAAATCACAAAACCCAAGTTGTATGTATTATCTAGGGTGGATAGTGGGAGGTTTTGTCCCTGTAAAACCAATTTTGCTAGCCCTAACCACTTGGTTACCAAATAAACACACGAATCTCCACTTTGGGTTCACTTCTAATCTTCAACTCCTCACCTTGTCCCATGTTTGCCGTTAAAAGTTACAAGTAAAATTACAGTCTCTACATCACTACAATTAATTGCAACGGGGACAATTTTGTACTTGTAGTGTTAACACGTTTCCATGCCCTTCATTATACACTGCCACGTTTGTGTAACACATTAAAATGTAATATTTTCATATGCCTTACATTATACTTTTTGACAAGTGCCTAATATTCATTTGGTTAGTGTAACGAATTTTAATGTTAATTTTCTAACTTAAATCCTTCTGGTAGTAGATGTAAAAAGTTTGAAATAAATTTAATTACATTTTTTTAATTCTAAATATTAAAAAAAGAATCGAAAGGTTTAATAAGATACAAAAAAGCGTTAAAATAAAGGCATATATATATATATATATATATATATATATATTAGGTGAAATCTACCAGCTTTTCAAAAAGGAGGGCTAATTAGAAACAAGGAATAAACATTAAGAGTCACTAGGTAAAAAAATACACTAGGAGTTCAATAGAAACATTTAACGGACATTAGGGGCTATTTAAGTAATTTACCCTAGTTTTTTTTCGAGATTTAGGATTTAGTCCCATTGTTACAAATTTGTTAGGCTCCCATGTATTTTTTTAAATTGTATTTGTTGATAGGTGTTCATCCATTTGAACTTCACAATGGCGAGCAGGACCATATAAAGGGGGTGTCTCTATCCAAAATTATCAATAAAAGTTTTAGAGCAATCGGACCCAGTCCCAAGTTGGGAAGCTATAGAAAGAAGGAAATAGCGAGGCACACGAACAACCCTTCCAAAATATGTTAAAATCAAAATAAAAAGTCAGTTGAACGAGGAGGGGCTACCAAAAGGGGGCCCTCATTACAAAACCTTAGCTATAAAAATAGGGCAAGGACGAGGAGGGCCCACTGATAGGCAGGGTATCGCCGCGGCGCAAGAGTCACCTACGCGCCGGTCGTTTTATATTCGGCTCACCTGAACTATACAAAAACCTAAATTACGACTACACTCAACTGGTGAGTACAGCGGTAAGTCGGGTATCGAATCCATAGAGAGTGTTCGATAGATCGCAACAGATTATTAATTCAAGAATAAAAGTGTAAAAAGGTGATGGTTGGTTGTAAAAGAAAGAAAAGAATAAGTTAAGTCTAAATAAAAGTAAAGCGAGGATCGGGATATCATCCAACCATACGGATCAAAACAACTACTAATCAAGATTCCGGCTCGAAAGCAATTTAATCGAGCAGTATAAATTAAACATAAACTTCACATAATACGGAATTTAAGCCAAAGTTGCGAGAATAAACACTTAACTAAAAATTGGTCGCACGCGTATTAAACTCGGATTATATCTATAAACACTAATGATGCATGACATAGAAAGTTAAACGCATAATAATCCGACTTTAATTCACGCGGGTTCAATTAAACGCAATTTTACACAAAACCTAATTTTCGGAGCTTGGGGCTCGAAAATGGCGAAAATGAAATCCCGACCCTATTTATCTAAGGGTACAAGATGAATTAAACTAAATTATGTTAATTAAACTAGGAAAGCAAGAATTAAATCATGTAAACCAGTTAGAAAGCATGGAAACTAAATTACAAAGCAAGGAAAGATGAAGAACAAAGCTATATTAAAGGAGATGGAAATGAATAGTTCAATCTTACAAAACCCATTGGTTGTCAATCCAAAAAGAAGAGAAAATGAACTCTCCAAACCAAACCCTAACCAAAAATGTCTCCTAAAACTACATCTATCAGAATATGAATATCTCTATGTATTATTACAACAAAAATTAGCTTAAGTAGTAAGTTGGTATAAAAGAAAAGAAGAAAGAAAATATCTGCAGAAAAAAATAGGGGATCGATCGATCGACCCCTGTGGTCGATCGATCGACTGTTAAAATCGTGGCAAAAAATATAAAGGGTCGATTGATCGACCCCCAGGCTCTATCGATCGATCAAGCAGGGCAGACTGCAGTTTCCCCTATTTTGGCATGCAATTCTTCTCCGCTCAAATCGCCGTAACTTTGTCATACGGACTCGGAATCGCGCACCGTTCTTGGCCACGTGAAGCTTGTGAGGAGGGCTACAACTTCCATGTAGATATTGGGCCAGGTGCCCAAGCTGTAAAAAGATCGGATTGCCCTTGAACATGCGGTTGTGTACAAAAATTGCGCGGAATGCATCCGAATCCCATACTTGGTACCTAAATACCTACAAAAGCCTAATTATACCTCATATAGCATGTTATCAGTATAAACTGAGGTTGTCTTGTTAACGGGCTTAAATATAGAGATTAAATCACCCGAGGGGGCTAAAATGCATAGGTTCGAAGGATAAAATACGCGATATTTGCGTATTATCACACCCCCTAACTTACACATTGCTAGTCCCTAGCAATGAAATAGGATGCAACAAGAACAACAAGAACCAAAAGAAGGATAAGTACAAAAATATGGTATAAAAGCATAAAGCCACTTTTGCGGGTGATTCGATTACATTTAGCGTATGCAATAAGCCGTTAAATCCCTAGGTTTCCCTAGTGGACGAGTGTCGTCTCAAGAGGTTTTTTAGGGATGAGACCCACAAACATCATAAAGTTTCCTCAAAATATGCCCAATCAAGCATGCGAAAAACTCAATAATACGAATAAGATTTCAACATGTTATTAGCATAGTAAACGAATTCGCGTGAAAAGTCCGTAGTTATTAACATTATCGAATGCACCTCAACGAATTGAAACTCTAACATGTGGGAGGGGAGTGAGCATATGCAAAGTATGATTTGGAGAAAAACTTAAATAACTCGGATACTAAATATCAAAGCATGCATAAAAGTCAATCCTCACGAGCATTACACTCATCAAATGAATTCACTTGAAACAGGAAGGTAACACACGGGACATGCGGGCATAAGGAGTAAATGTAAAGGGAAACTAGGCCGTGCACACGTCACAAATGAAGAACGCTATATAGGAAATAAAAATTGCAATCTCAGTGAAAGGATACCGCACATATAAAAGAGACGAAATGCATTTTCACATATTATCAAAACTATTTATACCTTTGAATTACATCTACTTAAGATCACATAGGACTTTAATAGGGTTGTAATGTAGGCTAGGTTAAGGTACGAAATGAAAGGGATGTATATACGGATTCAAAGTGTTTGGGATGAAAACTCGGGATAATGAGAAAATGCGGGCAATATCAAAAGTGGACAAATGATTTCCAAACGAGCATTAGATATAACAATTGAGAGAGTAATCAAAGCTTATTGAAACACTACAAACAATATAAACAACTTTCTCTTTCTTTTTCTTTTCTTCTTTTTCTCATTTTTTTCTTTTGTTTTCTTTTGTTTTCAACTTTCTCTTTTTCACTCTTTTCTTACTCTTTTCATACTCTAATTGCAACCACAACGCAATAATAACATTTAATCCCAAGCAACAATGCAAACAAGGGTATATAAGGTAATATGTATGGTATAGAACTCCGATTTGGAGTTGGATATGGGATTTTGGGTAATGAAACGAAAGGCAAGTATTTAGGATCAAGTGGGTTGACTAGGGAACATATAAAGGGTGAGGTCAAGGTCATATGGGTGATAGACAAAGATGGCCTATGATCATTTCACAAAGTTTACGCAATTCTCGAGTCAAACAACATATGAAAATCATGCTCAAGTAACACATTTCAAGTATGAAATCAATTAATGAACGGTCAATGAAAGAATAAAGAGATTACCAACGACTGTAACGTTTTCAAAGAGGAAAGAAATAGGTATACACTCACAAATGAAGATAAGTCTCTAATCTCACTCGGTGTAAGTATATACAATGCAACAAAAGCATACCGGGTTATAAAAATCTTAAACCAAATCAATATAACAAGAATGGTGCATGTGCTCACACGATAAAGCTTAATTCATGAAGTTATTCATAATATCAATGATTTAGGACTAAAGTCTAATAACTTCTAAAATCGAGAACATGCATCGTTGAATTGTCTATTTGATCGGGCAATTATTAAAATTTATCATCGAAAATAAGGGCAAAATGCCCAATAAAGGAGAAAAAAGAAAGAAAATATTTTTGAAAATTTTCAAATTTTTAACAAAAACATGCTTTGTAACTAAATTGTAATCAAATTCAAGGACTAAACATGCAATGGATAGAATATCCTACACCCCTTAACTTAAATGTTGCATTGTCCCCAATGCGTCCATTAAAGAACATAACACAAAAATAGGAAAAGAATGATATTACCCAAATTTGGAGCGATCTCCATAAGTACAAGTCCAAATGAAGCTGCAAAACAAGTTAGTACAAAGCCTAGGAAGAATATGTACCGATGTATTAAGTTAAGAGAATCTATGTCACAAGTCACAATAATATAGAGGGGCTGAAGTGCAAATACTAGATAAATTGATGGTGAACTTTTTGATTTTATAAAATGGAAGGTCACACACATCAAAATCCAATAAACAACCACAAACTACATTTTCATTTCTCATTCCATAAGTTCAATACAAAATCACTTAATACATTACAACTAATAAAATGAAAGAAATAAAAAAAAAATAAAAAAAAAAAAAAGTACAATAATATCCGACCCCAGAAATGCCAAAAACGACCCAGTACAACAGTACCTAGTGGCCAGAACCACTAGGATCAGAAGGGTCCTGAAAATGAGGAGGTAGTGCCGTGTCGGAATCATGCCGCTGCAAATAAAAATCTCTCATCATCTACTGCATCATCCTATACTCATGTATGTGTTGCGCTCTAGCCTGCCTCTGTTGGTCCCACTCCTGCCGCTGCTCGACCTAATATTGCTGTTGCTTGACCTGCTGCTGGTCCAGGTGGGACTCCCATGTAGCCCACCTAATCTGGGTCTCCTCCCAGTGCTAGTCCTGCACGGCCTGAAATGCCTCAAAGCAGGCATCATAATCAATTTGTGGTGCGTGAGAACCCTCACCCTGCCCCATCCCCCTAATCTTGTCCTCCTCGGCGTCTGGCTCATCAGCCACCTATGCCCTCTGCCTCTTGTTGCTGCCCGGTTGCCCCCACTCATGTTTTAGCATCTTTAAAATATTGTCCTTGGAGAGAAGCCAGAGTGGCTCGTGCTTGCGGTCAGCGTCAAACTCTGGGCAACCGTGCGATATACAAATCTTCATAATGAGAGAAGGAAAAGGAAGAGAATATCTCCAGGCAATCTCCTTTGCGGTCGCGCACATCATATCCGTAAAGATATTGGGCAAGTTGATATTGCCCAAATTATTAATCAGTGTGTAGATCAATGCAGGGTGCTTGTGATGCACCTCTGACCGGTTGTTCGTCACCATAAAAGAGTGGACAGAGATATAGTGAAGTAATTTGGGTAAGTCCTCTATTGATGCCGAGCGAAAAGCACCCTTTTTCCATGCCTCCCCCGGTGCAAGGGCCTGTATCAATGTCCCACGGTCGAAGATATTCCCATCCAGAAAACTAACAGAATCAACGGGGTTTGGCACACCCATGTAGTCAGCCAAGTCTGAAATGCTGAAAGGCATCCTCACCCCACGGACCATAGCCTCATAAGTAGTCGGCCCGTCTCCCTTTACCTCTACCAACGTCGCATAAAAAATACGGACTAGCTCTTCATTGATGCGCCCGTTGGTAGCGAGAAAGGGCTCCCATCCCTGACGGCGCAAAAGAACACGCGCCTCCCTCGGTATATGATCAATGGTCCACGCAAAATGGTAACCAAGTGGACGCTCGGATGTGTGAAAATGGGCGCGGTACCAATCTCGCTCCTGGTCGCAGCGAAATCCCTCTCAACGCCCCCGGCGGGCAAGCACCTAGTATACTTGTATTTTTTTAGTTGTGCCATTTCAACCTACAAAACAAGAATTAAGCAATACAAAAAAGATTGTAAGAACAATTAATGGTTAGTTAGTGTACAAGTTGAAATGGGGGTGCAAGTGCGCAAAACCGAGGTAAAAATTGCAACATTGCGATAAAAAATGTCGGAATGTGACAAGGAGTGAAAATCACCCAAGTGTGCACCAAAAATTGGATTGAAAACTGTTTTGGGCATTTTAGCGAACCCTTGGTATGCGCAATGTGCGTCAAGGGTGAAAAATACCATTTTGAACCAACCAAAGAGCCCCACTCATGAACAAAACAACAATGCAACAATATACAAGTGTTCATGAGTGGATATACATCATCATTTACAAGAAAAAATGGTTGGAACAACACAAATCGAGGAGGGGGGGAAACAACACATTCAAAATATGTCAAAATGTGGATAAAACATGGAATACATGACAAAAAGGAACCCAAATCTACAAATACGAGCCAAAGTAGGAAGGATTATACCGTTGTAGTGTAGAAAATGGATGAGAAATGAAGAAATGTGTTGGGGGGATTCTAGGGCACGAAACAGTGTAATAAAAGAGGAGAGAATAAGGAAAAGGGGAAAAAAGAAAATCAACTTTCGGCCTAATACTGCTCGATCGATCGATTGAGCAGCAAAATGCACACTGCTTTGCTGTTTTAAAAGGGGGGAGAAATGGAATTATGGGATAATTAGGGGGTTTAAGTATAATATATATATATATATATATATATATATATATATATATATATATATATATATATATATATATATATATATATATATATATATATAAATATGAAATAAAAATATAAAAATTAAATTAAATAGACATAGGCTAAATATACACATACATAGGCCTATGCTAACCAAAAATTAAAAAATAAGTACAACGAGCAACACACACGCATGTTCAAGACAAAAATGAAAAATAAAAGAAAAGAAAAAAGAAAAACAAATGCAAATGTGTGAGGATGCGTGTGTGAAAAACAAAGGAAAAATGTTTTTGTGACTTTTTTTATTGTTTTCTTAACAAATGTGTGCCGGGGCGCATATCTCATTCAAATTCAAGTCCATTGAGCCTACAAAAGAGTTAGAACCAAGCATATAAAAAGAAATAAAAAAGAGATTAACTAATTACACTAAGCTACTATTAAGAAAAAAATAAAAATGAAGAAGTTAGTATATACAACCTACACTTAGGATGTGTAATTAACTATATACTAAAAGTTAAAACTTTTGAGGGTCCATCCAAAACACAATTTGAATTTGGCGGATCAACGTTGGACCCTCCCGAACATGCATGCCTCCCGGAAAATAGAAATCCCGTTCAAACAACGGAAGGCATGTGTAAGGCGGTAAAAGTGAACCATCCCCAATTGAAACTTTAGGAGGGAGGATGGGGGATTTGGATAGGACGGGGAACAAATACACATGCGGGCCGAGAAAACATGAATCATCTCCCAAGTATTTTAAAGTTGGAATGGGAGGCGGCGCACATGAAGGAGAAAATGCTGTCATGGAAAGAGGCTCGAGCGAGTACTCCTCGTCGGTGAAACGATTTGGAACTGTAAAGTTTTGAACCGATTCATCAGGTACTAGAATTTGTGTGACGGTATATAATGAAGATGGGCATGAAAGAAATTCAATCTCAGACGATGAGTGATCATCACTTGAAAATTGAATTTCGGTAGAAATAGGATCGGTTATAATGAAACTTTCTTCTTTGAAAATCAAAGAAGAAACGAATTCATTGCAAATGGATACTATTTCTTTTTCATCCTCATTCTTATTCTCTAATATACCGTGGTTCAAGTAAAGGATGATTTGTTCCAAAGTAGGAACGAAGTCCTCATTTGGTTCAAAACAGTCCTCAACTTCGAGAGTCTCCAAAGAAAAGTCGTTGTCAGATTCAAATAGTAAATCCAACTCGTGTTCCCAACATTTCTTCCCTATAACGTTCTTCAATCCTCTCATTTTCAAGCATGTGCAATCCCTCACCAAAAGTCATCGGGCGAGGAGCGAATTCTTGGAAATGGGAAGTTTGGAAATTGTTCTCGGGACTACACTCAAAATCATTAACATAAGAATTTTGAAAATGATTACAATTTGTTTCAAAATTCTTATCATAAGGATCTTGCGACCCAAAATCAGAATGATCATGCACAAAATTGCTATAATCCAAACTTTGACTTTCGTAATACTCACCCAATGTCATTTTAGATGTTGCAACTTTTGGGGATTGCAAGTATTGACCAAAAGTCAAAGGTTTACTGGAATTTTGAGAATTATCGTTAGGATTACCAGAGAAGTTAGAATAAGACATGCTTACCCCAACGAAGGCTCGAGAAGACTATTTCCACAAAGTAATGTGCGAAGGGATAATTCAAGCATTCCTAGATGCTCAAATGTAGAGGTCCTGCAAAAAAGGATTAAAAAAAAGAATACAAACACAAAGAAAAAATACTACGAACTAATAAGTCGGTTACAATCTATAACAAAATAGTCCCCAGCAACGGCGCCATTTGATAGGCAGGGTATCGCCGCGACGTAAGAGTCACCTACACGCCGGTTGTTTTATATTCGGCTCACCTGAACTATACAAAAACATAAATTCCGACTACACTCAACTGGTGAGTATAATGATAAGTCGGGTATCAAATCCACAGAGAGTGTTCGATAGATCGCAACAGATTATTAATTCAAGAATAAAAGTGTAAAAAGGTGATGGTTGGTTGTAAAAGAAAGAAAAGAATAAGTTAAATCTAAATAAAAGTAAAGCAAGAATCAGGATATCATCCAACCATACGAATCGAAACAACTACTAATCAAGATTTCGGCTCGAAAGCAATTTAATTGAGCATTATCAATTAAACATAAACTTCACACAATAAGGAATTTAAGCCAAAGTTGCGAGAATAAACACTTAACCGAAAATTGGTCGCACGCGTATTAAACTCAGATTATCTCTATAAACACTAATGATGCATGACATAGAAAGTTAAACGCATAATAATCCGACTTTAATTGACGCGGGTTCAATTAAATGCAATTTTACACAAAACCTAATTTTCGGAGCTCGGGGCCCGAAAATGGCGAAAATGAAATCCCGACCCTATTTATCTAAGGGTGCATGATGAATTAAACTAAATTATGTTAATTAAACTAGGAAAGCAAGAATTAAAGCATGTAAACTAGTTAGAAAGCATGGAAACTAAATTACAAAGCAAGGAAAGATGAAGAACAAAGCTATATTAAAGGAGATGGAAATGAATAGTTCAATCTTACAAAACTCATTGGTTGTCAGTCCAAAAAGAAGAGAAAATGAACTCTCCAAACCAAACCCTAACCAAAAATGTCTCCTAAAACTATATCTATCAGAATAGGAATATCTCTATGTATTATTACAACAAAATTTGGCTTAAGTAGTAAGTTGGTATAAAAGAAAAGAAGAAAGAAAATGAAAAGAAAATATCTGCAGAAAAAAATAGGTGATCGATCGACTGTTAAAATCGTGGCAAAAAATATGAAGGGTCGATCGATCGACCCCCAGACTCGATCAATCGATCAAGCAGGGCAGACTGCAGTTTCCCCTGTTTTGGCATGCAATTCTTCTCCGCTCAAATTGCCGTAACTTTGTCATACGGACTCAGAATCGCACACCATTTGTGGCCACACGAAGTTTGTGAGGAGGGATACAACTTTCGTGTAGATGTCAGGCCAGGTACCAAAGCTGTGAAATGACCGGATTACCCTTGAACGTGCGGTTGTGTACAAAAATTGAAAGAAATGCATCTGAATCCCATACTTGGTACCTAAATACCTACAAAAGCCCAATTATACCTCATATAGCATGTTATCAATATAAACCGAGGTTGTCTGGTTAACGGGCTTAAATATAGAGATTAAGGCACCCGAGGGGGCTAAAATGCGTAGGTTCAGCGGGTGAAATACGCGATATTTGCATATTATCACCAACCATAAGCAACCACTCGTCCCAAAGCCCAATTAACATTGAGTAAAACGAGGACGAGGAGGGCCTCTCACGAGCAGCCCCTCGTCCCAAGAACATGGCCACTGGTAAATGGCTTGGGCGAGGAGGGCCCGTCACGAGAAGCCCCTCCTCCTAAGACTAAAGCCACAGATAAATGGCTTGGATGAGGAAGGTGTAATACCTCGTATTTTTGGAATAAAATATTTTGAAGGAATTTAATTATACAAATTCGAGAAAAAATTTAAATTAGTATAATTTAAGTTAAATTTGTGGAATATAATTTGAGATTAAATTAATTTTTCATGATTTCATATTGATTTAATCTCAATCGAGCATAATGGGCTAACTCATGAAAATAAATTGAACGTAAATAAACTTATGGTCATGTAGTGATCCAGCGAAATGAAAATGTGTATGTTGGGTAAAAATAATTGGGGAACATTTCGGGGGACCTTATGAACTTGTTTAGGTATTTTAGACATTTAGAAATGATATCGAGATATAGGTATACAAGTTGAAAGGCTATTAGGCTATTTAGATTATGGATTTGAGCTCATTTGGGGGCCCAGAAAAGTGACTTTTGTCTTAACTCGGAATTTGGAGTAATATAAATTAAGGAGGGAGGCTAAGAGACTCCCCAAAATCTAAAGGGGAGAGAATATTGAAGATCCAAGGGGAAGAACTGAAGGAGGAGTCTAAGGGATTCAACCAAAGATCATTTAACCAATTTATCGAGACAAGAATTTTCTTGCTTAATTTAAATGTTAAATGTGCTTCTTAATTCATTGTAGTAAGTCCCATAGGATTTTTAGGTTTTAGGTTGTAATTTGGTGACTTGATGTTAGGGATTAATCTTATGCATGTAGAGGAGAATCGAATTCTTTAAATAGATGAAAGATGCCTTAGGGTTCTTGGTACAAGATTGGAGAAATTTAAATTCACATATAGAGGTTTTGATGCATGTTTATGATCGGAATTTTGTGACATTGAACCCATGTTATATGCCCCAAAAATCAGAATTATATATAGTTGATGTTGTCGTAAAAGATTTGGGCTAATGGTCTTGGTTAATATATGAATTCTGGGAATTTAAATAATGAGATTGGGGTTAATACATGAAATTAATTTCTCTTATATGAGTAGCTAAGTGGTGAGGACCTAATCATATGATTATGAAAAGGAATTAACGATTGGAAGAAGTATTGGGAAGGAATTGAGAAAATTCGTAATAAATAAACTACCAGATCTGGGCTGCTATGCCATTTCGAATCGATTCGGCCTTGGAGCAAATCGATTCGGTCCTAAGGACAAGTTGAGTGGGTACTGGGGTCGGGGTATTTTTAATAAAAGTCCATACGAGTTGGTGGGACGGTGTTTGAGTCAACGATGGATTTATTAAAAATGCAAATGTGGCACATATAATTATTGAGAAATTATATGTAACTAGATGGTTAAATAATATTTTAAAGAAGAATGAATAAATAATTAACTAGATGGTCAATTATTAATGGATGATATTTATGGACATAATGTGGAATACTTTAGGTAATTATAGGGTAATTACCTACACATATTATATGGGAATAATAATATGTATTTATATTTATCTGTGTGGACATACCAATGTTTGTGGATGGTCCTATGGTTGGGGTTTCGCGCATTCGGGATTGTAGCACATGTCAGTATAGGTGGGCTAGGCGTTGTGTAGGTCATTTTAGGTACTACGTATCATTGCCATCTGCAAGTGGTAGGTGTTGATGCTGGGATCCTTTGTCACCACTTGGTATCAGCTGTGAACTGGTGTACTGCGTAGGGATCGCCCCACTTATGTGTGCTTTGTGATTTCTAACTTGGATAGAGATTTCCTTCGGACTTACCGATAGAGCACGAACGATACACCATTGGTAGATGGCTTTGTAAGTCCCATATATGAAAGGACACACACACACACACACACACACACACATATATATATATATATATATATATATATATATATGTGTGTGTGTGTGTGTGTGTGTGTCACTTTTACGTGTACCATCACTGGGATACTGTGGAAAGTGATATCATGAATGTAAATGATTATAATTCTATTAAATAAATTAACTAAGATTAATTAATTTGTTTAAGAATGTAGACAATCAATTACAGACCCATACTATATTGTGCATAATAGACGACTATGTCGCCTTCACGAGATATATAAGACTGGGATACATGGGGCCTGGATTGTATGAATGTAGAGGATTACGTCTTATCATGTTGACTATAGTTAGTGAATTTGGTATTGATTGACACCGGTTGTCATATATTATTTCGGAACTTGTTTGGGTGCGGGTAATATCACACTTAGCTGAAGAGTGAGATCTTAATCGCATATAAGTGACGATGGGGGATAATTAATTTGAATTGACTGTATTTACTGTACTTCACATTGAATAAGTTAATTCTTGCAACTCTAGGGCGCAAGCCGAAATTATAAAACTCCCCCAATTTATGTAGACAGAAACGATAGGACTAACAGGAGATCAGACTTGCAGTTGTAACAACCCGCGTAATTTTGGGCTATTTTAATTAATTTCTGGAAAATGAAGGAAAATAAAGTTTTTGATAGAATTATTTTTATTGCTCAAATATGTTGAATATTATTTTTAAAGGCGAGAATTTCAAACGGTTTCGAAAGCAGAGTTAAAACGGATTTTTAAATGTTTTTAACTCTTAGAGTTGTTTTGACTTCCAACTTTTCATTTCTTTGCCTTATTTAAAGGAGTCTTTTTGATTCCAACTCTTCATTTCTTTGCATTATAAAAGGAAGTCATGGGCAAGCCTTTTAACCTACTTTTGGCACAAATTTTGGCAACAAATATATTTTATATTCCTCTTCTTTTTATATACACGTTGGCCCTTGAGATTTGTGAGTTCCAACCTTAGATTAAAGGTGTTCTTGGGGCTATTTTTGTTGGAGGTTCTTGGAGGAGCTTTTGTAGATCTTTTGAGTTGATCTTGAGGATGTGATCATTGGTTTCTCATCATGGTTTGAGGTATGGGGTTTTACACAATATGCTCCTTAAATCTCGCGAGTGTCATTCTCTTTGAATTCTTATTTAATTGAACTCATATTTGAATTGATAAATTCATTGTAATCTGGAAAATAATTGTTGAAATTATTTTGATTCATGTGGTATCATTATATTGTTGTTGATCACGTTTTCATGAGATTTTAATATGGCACGGATGTTGGGCACCCGCCAAAATTCCTGTTTCCCGGGCTATGGCTTGATAAAGCATATGCGAATGTGGTGAGGCCTGGTGACCCGGTTAAAGTGTTGTTGAGAAATTATATTGATAAATGCTTTGAGATTTGCATTTTGATTTGAATATTCGTACTCGTGTTGTTACATTTTATTCGTTGCTAATCCGAATTTGTTGAGCATAATTCATGTCGTATTGTGTACTTCCCCATATTTCTTTTAGTTGGAAGGTTAGCATGGATTTGAGCGCTATGGATTATTGGGATTATTTTAGCGTGGATTATTTGGGAAAGATTTGTATTATTTTGATGTATAGAGCTTTAGAGATTTGTATTTTTATTCGAGTTCGATAGTTGTTGTATGTAATTCAAGAGATTTGATATTTAATTTGAAGAGTTTGAGATTTGTAGTTTGATCTTTTGTTATTGTGGGATTTAGATGCTCTATACCTGGTTATATTGGGGATTTATTTTAGTTTTATCGCATTAGCACTCCGTTCGCTCTCCCCGGGCGGGCGGAGTTGTTACAAATGGTATCAGAGCTTAGGTATACGACAACCCTCGGGGCTTGAGTTTTGGGTTCATTGCGTGGTTAGCAATTTTTGGAGATAGAAAATTTTAGGTAATATTCGTGATAAGTTTCGAGATTAGAGGTGAGGAATTTATTTTTTGGAGACGTGATTTATTTTTGGAGTTAGTATAGTGGCCTGATTTTGAGAGATAGGCATTCGGCGAATTTCGAGGGCGAAATTCCATTATTAGTGGGGAAGTGTAACAACCCGCGTAATTTTGGGCTATTTAAATTAATTTCTGGAAAATGGAGGGAAATAAAGTTTTTGATAGAATTATTTTTATTGCTCAAATATGTTGAATATTATTTTTAAAGGCGAGTATTTCAAACGGTTTCGAAAGCGGAGTTAAAACGGATTTTAAAATGATTTTTAAATGTTTTTAACTCTTGGAGTTGTTTTGACTTCCAACTTTTCATTTCTTTGCCTTATTTAAAGGAGTCTTTTGGATTCCAACTCTTCATTTCTTTGCATTATAAAAGGAAGTCATGGGCAAGCCTTTTAACCTACTTTTGGCACAAATTTTGGCAACAAATATATTTTATATTCCTCTTCTTTTTATATACACGTTGGCCCTTGAGATTTGTGAGTTCCAACCTTAGATTAGAGGTGTTCTTGGGGCTATTTTTGTTGGAGGTTCTTGGAGGAGCTTTTCTAGATCTTTTGAGTTGATCTTGAGGATGTGATCATTGGTTTCTCATCATGGTTTGAGGTATGGGGTTTTACACAATATGCTCCTTAAATCTCGCGAGTGTCATTCTCTTTGAATTCTTATTTAATTGAACTCATATTTGAATTGATAAATTCATTGAAATCTAGAAAATAGTTGTAGAAATTATTTTGATTCATGTGGTATCATTATATTGTTGTTGATCACGTTTTCATGAGATTTTAATATGGCACGGATGTTGGGAACCCGCCCAAATTCCTGTTTCCCGGGCTATGGCTTGATAAAGCATATGCGAATGTGGTGAGGCCTGGTGACCCGGTTAAAGTGTTGTTGAGAAATTATATTGATAAATGCTTTGAGATTTGCATTTTGATTTGAATATTCGTACTCGTGTTATTACGTTTTATTCGTTGCGAATCCGAATTTGTTGAGCGTAATTCCTGTCGTATTGTGTACTTCCCCATTTTTTCTTTTAGTTGGCAGGTTAGCATGGATTTGAGCGCTATGGATTATTGGGATTATTTTAGCGTGGATTATTTGGGAAAGATTTGTATTATTTTGATGTATAGAGCTTTAGGGATCTGTATTTTTATTCGAGTTCGATAGTTGTTGTATGTAATTCGAGAGAATTGGTATTTAATTTGAAGAGTTTGAGATTTGTAGTTTGATCTTTTGTTATTGTGGGATTTAGATGCTCTATACCTTGTTAAATTGGGGATTTATTTTAGTTTTATCGCATTAGCACTCTGTTCGCACTCCCCGGGCGGGCGGGGTTGTTACAAATGGTATCAGAGCTTAGGTTTACGACAACCCTCGGGGCTTGAGTTTTGGGTTCATTGCGTGGTTAGCAATTTTTTGAGATAGAAAATTTTAGGTAATATTCGTGATAAGTTTCGAGATTAGAGGTGAGGAATTTATTTTTTGGAGACGTGATTTATTTTTGAAGTTAGTATAGTGGCCTGATTTTGAGAGTTAGGCATTCGGCGAATTTCGAGGGCGAAATTCCATTGTTAGTGGGGAAGTGTAACAACCCGCGTAATTTTGGGCTATTTTAATTAATTTCTGGAAAATGGAGGAAAATAAAGTTTTTGATAGAATTATTTTTATTGCTCAAATATGTTGAATATTATTTTTAAAGGCGAGAATTTCAAACGGTTTCGAAAGCGGAGTTAAAACGGATTTTTAAATGTTTTTAACTCTTGGAGTTGTTTTGACTTCCAACTTTTCATTTCTTTGCCTTATTTAAAGGAGTCTTTTGGATTCCAACTCTTCATTTCTTTGCATTATAAAAGGAAGTCATGGGCAAGCCTTTTAACCTACTTTTGGCACAAATTTTGGCAACAAATATATTTTATATTCCTCTTCTTTTTATATACACGTTGGCCCTTGAGATTTGTGAGTTCCAACCTTAGATTAGAGGTGTTCTTGGGGCTATTTTTGTTGGAGGTTCTTGGAGGAGCTTTTGTAGATCTATTGAGTTGATCTTGAGGATGTGATCATTGGTTTCTCATCATGGTTTGAGGTATGGGGTTTTACACAATATGCTCCTTAAATCTCGCGAGTGTCATTCTCTTTGAATTCTTATTTAATTGAACTCATATTTGAATTGATAAATTCATTGAAATCTAGAAAATAATTGTTGAAATTATTTTGATTCATGTGGTATCATTATATTCTTGTTGATCACGTTTTCATGAGATTTTAATATGGCACGGATGTTGCTAACCCGCCAAAATTCCTGTTTCCCGGGCTATGGCTTGATAAAGCATATGCGAATGTGGTGAGGCCTGGTGACCCGGTTAAAGTGTTGTTGAGAAATTATATTGATAAATACTTTGAGATTTGTATTTTGATTTGAATATTCGTACTCGTGTTGTTACATTTTATTCATTGTTAATCCGAATTTGTTGAGCATAATTATTGTCGTATTGTGTACTTCCCCATGTTTTCTTTTAGTTGGCAGGTTAGCATGGATTTGAGCGCTATGGATTATTGGGATTATTTTAGCGTGGATTATTTGGGAAAGATTTGTATTATTTTGATGTATAGAGCTTTAGAGATTTGTATTTTTATTCGAGTTCGATGGTTGTTGTATGTAATTCGAGAGAATTGGTATTTAATTTGAAGAGTTTGAGATTTGTAGTTTGATCTTTTGTTATTGTGGGATTTAGATGCTCTATACCTTGTTATATTGGGGATTTATTTTAGTTTTATCGCATTAGCACTCCGTTCGCTCTCCCTGGGCGGGCGGGGTTGTTACAAATGGTATCAGAGCTTAGGTATACGACAACCCTCGGGGCTTGAGTTTTGGGTTCATTGCGTGGTTATCAATTTTTGGAGATAGAAAATTTTAGGTAATATTCGTGATAAGTTTCGAGATTAGAGGTGAGGAATTTATTTTTTGGAGACGTGATTTATTTTTGGAGTTAGTATAGTGGCCTGATGTTGAGAGTTAGGCATTCGGCGAATTTCGAGGGCGAAATTCCATTGTTAGTGGGGAAGTGTAACAACCCGCATAATTTTGGGATATTTTAATTAATTTCTGGAAAATGGAGGAAAATAAAGTTTTTGATAGAATTATTTTTATTTCTCAAATATTTTGAATATTATTTTTAAAGGCGAGAATTTCAAACGGTTTCGAAAGCGGAGTTAAAACGTATTTTTAAATGTTTTTAACTCTTGGACTTGTTTTGACTTCCAACTTTTCATTTCTTTGCCTTATTTAAAGGAGTCTTTTGGATTCCAACTCTTCATTTCTTTGCATTATAAAAGGAAGTCATGGGCAAGCCTTTTAACCTACTTTTGGCACAAATTTTGGCAGCAAATATATTTTATATTCCTCTTCTTTTTATATACACGTTGGCCCTTGAGATTTGTGAGTTCCAACTTTAGATTAGAGGTGTTCTTGGGGCTATTTTTGTTGGAGGTTCTTGGAGGAGCTTTTGTAGATCTTTTGAGTTGATCTTGAGGATGTGATCATTGGTTTCTCATCTTGGTTTGAGGTATGGGGTTTTACACAATATGCTCCTTAAATCTTGCGAGTGTCATTCTCTTTGAATTCTTATTTAATTGAACTCATATTTGAATTGATAAATTTATTGAAATCAAGAAAATAATTGTTGAAATTATTTTGATTCACGTGGTATCATTATATTGTTGTTGATCACGTTTTCATGAGATTATAATATGGCACGGATGTTGGGCACCCGCCAAAATTCCTGTTTCCCGGGCTATGGTTTGATAAAGCATATGCGAATGTGGTAAGGCCTGGTGACCCGAGTAAAGTGTTGTTCAGAAATTATATTGATAAATGCTTTGAGATTTGCATTTTGATTTGAATATTCGTACTCGTGTTGTTACGTTTTATTCGTTGCTAATCCGAATTTGTTGAGCATAATTCCTGTCGTATTGTGTACTTCCCCATATTTCTTTTAGTTGGCAGGTTAGCATGGATTTGAGCGCTATGGATTATTGGGATTATTTTAGCGTGGATTATTTGGGAAAGATTTGTATTATTTTGATGTATAGAGCTTTAGAGATTTGTATTTTTATTCGAGTTCGATAGTTGTTGTATGTAATTCAAGAGATTTGGTATTTAATTTGAAGAGTTTGAGATTTGTAGTTTGATCTTTTGTTATTGTGGGATTTAGATGCTCTATACCTGGTTATATTGGGGATTTATTTTAGTTTTATCGCATTAGCACTCCGTTCGCTCTCCCCGGGCGGGCGGAGTTGTTACAAATGGTATCAGAGCTTAGGTATACGAAAACCCTCGGGGCTTGAGTTTTGGGTTCATTGCGTGGTTAGCAATTTTTGGAGATAGAAAATTTTAGGTAATATTCGTGATAAGTTTCGAGATTAGAGGTGAGGAATTTATTTTTTGGAGACGTGATTTATTTTTGGAGTTAGTATAGTGGCCTTATTTTGAGAGTTAGGCATTCGGCAAATTTCGAGGGCGAAATTCCATTATTAGTGGGGAAGTGTAACAACCCGCGTAATTTTGGGCTATTTTAATTAATTTCTGGAAAATGGAGGAAAATAAAGTTTTTGATAGAATTATTTTTATTGCTCAAATATGTTGAATATTATTTTTAAAGGAGAGAATTTCAAACGGTTTCGAAAGCGGAGTTAAAACGGATTTTTAAATGATTTTTAAATGTTTTTAACTCTTAGAGTTGTTTTGACTTCCAACTTTTCATTTCTTTGCCTTATTTAAAGGAGTCTTTTGGATTCCAACTCTTCATTTCTTTGCATTATAAAAGGGAGTCATGGGCAAGCCTTTTAACCTACTTTTGGCACAAATTTTGGCAACAAATATATTTTATATTCCTCTTCTTTTTATATACACGTTGGCCCTTGAGATTTGTGAGTTCCAACCTTAGATTAGAGGTGTTCTTGGGGCTTTTTTTGTTGGAGGTTCTTGGAGGAGCTTTTGTAGATCTTTTGAGTTGATCTTGATGATGTGATCATTGGTTTCTCATCATGGTTTGAGGTATGGGGTTTTACACAATATGCTCCTTAAATCTCGCGAGTGTCATTCTCTTTGAATTCTTATTTAATTGAACTCATATTTGAATTGATAAATTCATTGAAATCTGGAAAATAATTGTTGAAATTATTTTGATTCATGTGGTATCATTATATTGTTGTTGATCACGTTTTCATGAGATTTTAATATGGCACGGATGTTGGGCACCCGCCAAAATTCCTGTTTCCCAGGCTATGGCTTGATAAAGCATATGCGAATGTGGTGAGGCCTGGTGACCCGGTTAAAGTGTTGTTGAGAAATTATATTGATAAATGCTTTGAGATTTGCATTTTGATTTGAATATTCGTACTCGTGTTGTTACGTTTTATTCGTTGCGAATCCGAATTTGTTGAGCATAATTCCTGTCGTATTATGTACTTCCCCATATTTTCTTTTAGTTGGCAGGTTAGCATGGATTTGAGTGCTATGGATTATTGGGATTATTTTAGCGTGGATTATTTGGGAAAGATTTGTATTATTTTGATGTATAGAGCTTTAGAGATTTGTATTTTTATTCGAGTTCGATAGTTGTTGTATGTAATTCGAGAGATTTGGTATTTAATTTGAAGAGTTTGAGATTTGTAGTTTGATCTTTTGTTATTGTGGGATGTAGATGCTCTATACCTTGTTATATTGGGGATTTATTTTAGTTTTATCGCATTAGCACTCCGTTCGCTCTCCCCGGGCGGCCGGGGTGTTACAACAGTCATATTTTCTTGGCGATTACTTCCATTCATTTAATTCTAGCATATGTTACAATTTCCACTTCAGTCAGTTTAGTTTCTTTAGGATTATTGTATGGTCATAAGTTCGAGTTTATTATTCAGTTATTTGGGATAGTTTATAATGTTGTTGGATTTTATGACTAGTTGAGTGTTGAATTATTATTTTTATTTATTATCGGTTACTGTTTAAATGGTTTGTTATGTTTTTCATCTTTAAAAAAAAGAAAGATAAACATTTTATCGTGGTTTGATGTTGAGAATGATATATATCGTATAACAAGCCCCATCTTTAGCTTACCATATCTGGCCAACCATTACATGAGAAAATAGGGGTTATTACAGTTGGTATCAGAGCATCCTGGTTTCAGTGCCCTTAGGATCTGTGTTGCGCTCATTTCATTCTTTGTTATGTGTTATTTGATGTGTCTTAAGCTCGTTATAAGATTTGGTAAATAGTTATCGCTATGACGTGTGTGACAATACCGTTCTATATCATTTGAGCGTTAGTAAGACTTATGGAGTATTTGAGCTTAGAAAAGCATGAGAATGAGGATCGTTGTGAGTTAGTGGTTAAGCGTGGAACGAATAGTTATACAAGGGTGTTCATTATAGTTGTGAAAATTATTACTCGAAATTATCTTTTTTGGAGGTAAAGCCTACAGCTTAAAGACTCTTGGGGGCACAAGTTAACGGATGTTTTTCATGTCGAGGCCATTTTTAGAAATATTAAGGGATTTAGTTGCTAAGGACGCTATTGGAGTTTTGGGTTTTACTTACGGCAATGTGGGTTGTGATGGAAATTTAGCCTATTGGAATGACCTTATGATATTTCGTGCGCGTAAGTAAGAAGGCATTGGGTTTTCTGTGTTTTAGGAAATTATAAGGATTTTGACGAAAATTTAAGTGGGGATTAATTACAATTAAAGGGTAAATTGGTGTTACATTTTGATTTTAACAATGCTCATTTACGTGGTGAAATCACTTCCGATCTCGATGCTGATAAAATGAGAATGTTTGAACTAAGTAGTTGGTTCATCATATGGTAACGTAATAGGGGTTATAGACTAGTTAAATAATTTGTAATACACCTTATGTGGGTGGAAATTTAAAAAGAGAGCATTGATTTTCCATGTAATTAGATTTGAGAGAACCCAATTAGATAAGTGTACAAGGATGGAGTAACATGTGCACTACAGGCATGTATTTTGTTAGTGTGTTAGTTATAAAAAATATTGAGGAACAAGTGATTCCAAGAAACTCAAAGCAAGGGCATGTTTAAACTAAGGATTTTAATTGCGAAGTAGACATTGAGAGTACCCTTATTAGGGATAATTAGGGGAAAACGAAAGACGATGTTACGGAATGGCGAGTTGAGCCAAGAGGGAGGACTTCAATGGTGAATTGAGATTTCAACATCACGATGTGTGATGTGTGGTAACATGCTTGCCAGCCAATGCGGATTTTGGGAACAATATAGTAGAACTAGCATGATTCGATAGCCATTTTATAGATTTTATATGGTGGACGTTTCAATAAAACATTGGTGTTATATGTGTGTTTCGTATGATTAGGGAAGTAGTGCCAAACTAAGAGTGGGTGCGATGATGTGATGATTTTAGGTTATCTATTGGCGAAGTTCTTGGAGTATAGATATAATGAAGTATGATGTTCATGCTACCTATGCATTTTATAGTGATGTATCTTGTTCACGCATAATGGTCTTGCTGAGAGTTCTCTTTATAGGTGCATTGACTTTTGACGCTACCACGTGGATTATGGGTTAATGCCCACTAGGATTTGGTGTTGATGGCAAGTGATCTCATTCCGTATGGAAGGACTATGCAATTTATCATGTATGGGTAGATTATTGTAACACCCCGCTTAAAATAATAACGGGTGGCCAGCCATATACTACATTAAATCAGGAGTTTCAAATGGTCCAGTCTCAACATCAACTGTCGATACTACATAATATAGGACTAACTACCCGATATCATATAAGCGAGATGTTAAAATTTAAATAAAATATGCAACCGACAACAACCAACACCACTAATAAAGGAAAAAAAGATGCATGAAAGAACTAAGATAAATGAAATGCTGGAATAAAATGAGATAAATAGATACAACTAACCATACCACAAGAAAGTAAACCCGATTAAGCTGTCGGGTTACAGCCAATACAATGACTGAAATGAAATAAATGTACATATCTATAAATATCCATGGGGGTATAAACCCGATATACAACATGAGTCCTACCTAGATTTATAAAGAAGTAGGAAGCGACTACAAGATACGTTCCGCAACAGTCCGCACATGTTACGGATCCCAAGACTCTGGATAGAAGGTCATCCGGCATCCATGCGGTAGGACACCTGTTATATATATATATATATATATATATATGTATACAAGCAGGAGAGAAAAGTAAACGGGTCAGAGCCCGAGTGTGAAAAATATTTAGCAAGTGTGTTAACCGTGCATAATAAATATCGGTGCACTTATTTCATAATTAAAAGTGGATTCGCAATCTCGGGGATTCCCAACTCACCTCTCATCTAACGGCGTGCACCTATTCGCGTCCTCAAATTTTAGTTAAATTCCCCCATATATAAGGACAACCTAACTTAACATAGGTCCAGCCTATACCCACGAGAATTGCCTTCCTATCATAACCCAAGAATCCACCTCTTTTCTAATCATATTAGATTATGTTTACACACAATTATGCCATAATAGGCTTAATGGATTCTGGTTTATAATTTAATTAATTATAATTCTTAATACGTTACCCATTTATATTTGGATTGAATCATAAGATTTAATTTCTAATTAACATGCATTCAAATTATTATTGACAAAACTTCTCTCCACTCTCAACATTGCACTACGTTTCATGCGTGGGGTGTTGCGCAAAACGAAATCCAAACAAGGAACCACCCCGTTACACTACTCCTTGACAACGTTGATTCTAGAGATCCATCATGCCACACATAAATATTTGACAGAACTTTTCTCCAATCTCAACACTGCACTACGTTTCATGCGTGGGGTGTCTCGCAAAGCGAAATCCAAACAACGAGCTACCCCGTTACACTACTCCTTCACAATGTCGATCCTAGAGATCCATAATGCCATACATACAATATAATACTACCACTACTACTAAATTTTTAGAGTACAATATGAAAACAACTAAAAATCTCCAATAATATCCTTGGGATGATGTAAACAAAATATTCCTTAAATGCGATACATCAACCCCCATCAATCTAGTACACCATAATCATCCAAGATGTACTCCACAACGATACCATATCCTTTTATCTATAGGATATATAATTAAATATATATATATATATATATATATATATATATATATATATATATATATATAAACCATCATCATCCATACCCATGACCAAGAGTACATATCATATATGATGTACAATGGCCATGCACAAATAATATACCCGGGTATATATATCGCCGAAAAAACTGCATCATGCATCATCTTCCCAGTGCCCGCCTCACATAGCAATACTGTGTAATACCCCGTATTTTTATGATATTTATTTATGGGATTAATTGAATTAAATGTGTATTAATTGGGAATTAATCCGGATAAAAATACTAGCGAGATGCGAGTTGGTATTTGATTTTAATGAGTATATATGGCTATATATGAATATTGAATTATGAAATTTGTCGTGAGATTGAAATACGGCAATTTGGAAATTTTGTTGAGACGCGTGTGACAGTCGCGTCAGGTATATTAATATTTAATTAAAAAGTGAGTTTTAATTATATTAACCGTATGGTCGTTTTGAGTGCGCCAACGCGTCCGGAAGGGTCGAAATAGTCAGAAAACACTGACCGGGGGTTTAGTTTGGGTCCCGGGGCATTTTTAGGCCATACCGGCAACGTATAAGGGTTGTTTGGTAATTTTGGATTTTTGGGAATTAAAACCCACGAAAATTAGGAAATAAATATTTGATTTGGTAATTACCCACTAATAACTTAATGGGCTACGGGGGTTATTAGAATTAGTCCCAAAAGTTCCTAAGGCGAAACCCTAGCCACCATTGTCACCTTGGAGAAGAAGACTGGTAGAGAGAGAGAGAACACTTCATCAATTCGGCATCAAAATCAGAGTTATACATAAGGCAAGTGGTTTAATTTTGTTTATTACAAAGAATGTTTCTTCCATGCGTAGGAAATTGACAAAATTTGTATTGTTCTTGGGAGTTTGATAAAAACCCATTAATTGGATTTAGAACTTTATATTTTGATGAAAGGATTGCATGTAGAAATGTGTTAGGAGGATTATTCTAATGGAAATACACCTTGTTCATAACAAAACGGATTTAATTATGCCCATTGGTGACTTTAAAATTTTAGGGTTCATGTTCATGTGATTTGGGGATAAATGAAGGGATTTGATGATTCAATGATGTTTAGGAAGAATTGGCCCTATATAAACGTTAATATATGACCTAAGTATGTTTAGGAATGATTAGAACCCATGAACAATTGTTGGATTGATATTTAGATGAGGTTAGAGGTGAATAAAAGTTGGAAAAACGAATTTGGGAAAATCTGGGCTCTAAACTGGCCTCTCGTTAGAAGACCTGCCCAGGTCGTTCGAACGAGCTCGTTCGAACGATCTTCTAACGAGTTGACAGTATGACTTCTAACAAGAGGGATGTTCGTTCGATGACTTTCGTTCGAACGAGATCTCGTTAGAAGTCCCACTTCGTTTGAACGAACTCTCGTTCGAACAGCCTCGTTCGAACGAGAATTCTAACGAGTTGACAGTTTAGGCATTTTGGCCTGTTTTAACTTCACGTGTCCCGTAACCTTATTTAATTGTAGAGATAACATTTCCCTTGATGATAAATTGTTATGGTAGGGACATTTGGGATATATAGAGGAGTAAAATCTAGAGTTGTGATTTGAACCAAATGGAAATTATGGATTAAGACGTGAGTGTCTTTTACGAAGAGAGAACAATTGACGGCTTGAATAATTATATTAAACGAGAATATGTAAAGTGTGTAACATTATAAGTCGGTACGAGAATGAGATGTGTACCACAAATAAATTATGGTGACTACTAAGATGTGTGTATACTTAGTATATGTATATGATCTTATGTGTATGACATACCTACCATACTTGGTATCACGGGAGGTTTACGTTCGCTTAGGGCCCTCTAATCCTTGTGTTGCCCGAATTTAGATTGGTACCTCAAGAACATAGGTCAGAGAAGGACTTATTGGGATGTTAATAAGTCTGCTGATCGTGGGAGCATAGGTATGTGCGTGACCCATGTGATGTGACTGTGTTCGCCTCCATTGTTTGTGATTTGCTATTATCTGAGAACGATTCCGGAGAGATTCGGAATGCGTGATCCTTATGTACGTGATGTACCGGGATGGATAACAGAGTATGTGTGCACCGCAGCTTAGTCTCGAGTGCTTGTATTGTATATTTATGACGTGAATAATATACACTTAAATAATGGGAACTTTCATGTTGGTATTGTGAATACAATTATGGTAATGTTTTGAGAAAACATAACGGGTTAACCGATAGTGAATTGTATTGCTAATAATTGAGAATCTGAGTTAAGTATAGCCCGCTATTAAATTGATAGCACTAGAATGTATAATGGGAATTGAGTAGTAAGGGGTAGAACTTATTACGGTTTGTATAGTTATGTATGTCACTTAGATGGGTACGGTACGTTAGGGGTGCACAATTTGTTGAGAGGTGAGTACTTCATGTGAGTGCACGTCCTAACATGTATTTTGCATTCGTTATTTTAATGTTATTAAAACACTTGCTGTTTTTAAAACGATTTCCACTTTCGGGCTCTGACCCATTTGCTTTCAAATCTATTTTTGAAAAAACCATTTTAGGTGCCCAGCCACAAGGACACCATGCATAGGATTTTCATTCAGGTGACGAGCTGTAGCTGTTTGTGGAAGTTACAGGACCTTGCTAGTAGACGCTTCATATATCTTGACTCTATATTCAGATTCCATCAGTTGTAGGGGATGTCGCCCATTCCTTTTAGAGACATTTCATTTATTTCAGTTATTCAGACTTCTGGCATGTAATTAATTCAGGATTCTGGCTTATTTTATTATTTCAGTTGTGGGATTCTTGTGAGGAGTTTTCCTCCGGACCTATTATTATGTTGTTGGTTATTCTATTGTTTCGTTATGGTGAATGGTTGTTGTTCTTTCATTATCCTCTTATTGCATGTTAATCAGAGATAACTTAAAATTCGGCAACTCACTTTTTAAATACTAGGTGGTTAGTAATCATTAAAATGTTTTCGACAGTGATGCTAATAACTGGACCAACTAGGCATTTTGTATTAATTTAATAAAGGAGTAGCTACCCGGTATTTAATTAGTCGGGGTGTCACAGGTGGTATCAGAGCATCAGGTTCTAGTGTCTTTTAGGATCTATACGACTTATTATGTTTCCGCTGAGCTTTCTTTGACGTAGAGCCCTATATTTTAGGACTGTTGTATTCTTTTGTATATGCTACGTTCTTCAGCTATTTCAAGTTTATAACTGCGAACTTATAAACTTTATTCTTATTTCAGATGCCTCCACGACGTGCACAACGGGTTCCCAGGGATGCAACGCCAGAACCACAGCCCGCACCAGTTCAGGGCACGATGAATGCCGCCGAAGTTGCAGCCATTGTGGCTCAGGCGGTAAATGCCGCACTAGCCGTAGTTCAGTAGGCACCACCTCATGCGCCAGTAGCCACGCCAGTTCAGGCACATGCATTCCCGTCTGCTTGGGAACGTGTACATGATGCTTTTTAGAAAGCACACCCACCGGAGTTCGCAGGTACCTCCGATGTAGTAGTTTCGAGTCAATGGAGGAAGGACATTCAGCGGCACCTGAGGATGTATGAGTGCACCGATGTCCAGAAGCAGATACTAGCTACCTTTAAGCTAGTGGGGTCTGCACTGCAGTGGTGGGAGTCTATTACCACCGTGGAGGAGAGAGATACTCTCACTATACAGGAGTTTTGGGTGCGGTTTGACCGCAAGTACTTTTCGTCAACTGTTCACACGGAAATGAGGAGGAAGTTGATGAATCTCAGATAGGAAGGTAAGACTGTGGCCGAGTATGAGTCCGAATTCACAAATTTGTTGAATATTGTTCCGGATGAGATACCGACAGAAGAAAAGAAGATACAAAAATTTACAGAAGGGTTGACTTGGAGGATCCGTCAGAATTTGTTGGGGAACCTATCGTTGGCCACTTACTCTGATGTGGTTAATGCTGCACTGTTACATTGCCAGGATCACCGCTTTCACATGGCTGAGGGCAAGAGATCGGGAGAGTCCAGCCATCAGGGCAGGACTAGAGGACATGGTGCCAATGGGGCATAATCTGTTCAGGGGCAGAGACAGGGTGACCAGGGTTCCCAGCATGGGGATCATAAGAGGTTCAGATTGGGAAATTTCAGGCACGGACAGGGAGGTTTCCGGCAGGGCCATCAGGGTCCGAACGGCCATCAGAACCAGCAGGGTCAAAATAGTCAATAGCAGTTTCAGCAGGGCCAGGGGAGGAACGGTAACAGCCACCAGGGTCGAGGGCAGCAGGGACAGAGAGGGGGGAACTTCCTGGGGAAGTGTTACGTTTGTGGCAAGACTGGCCATAAACGCCAGGACTGTCCTGATAGGGGCAGGGCCCCGCAGCAGCAGCAGGGTGCTCGACAGGAGCCACAGAGACCCGTGTTTCCCGCCACCCTCCCGGTGCCACCTCAGATGGCAGCATTACCACCCATTCCAGCGGTGCCAGTTCAGCAGGGACAGCTACAGTATGGGAGAGTATACAAGCTTCAGCAGGCAGCAGCTCCACAGGCCCCACCCGCGATTGAGGGTATGTTTCCTATCCATGGCACTATGGGTCGGGTTTTATTTGATACGGGGGCAACGCATTGTTTTATAGCTACACATTTTTCGAAAGCCTTAGGGTTATTAGCCACAGAAGAGAGCACAGTGACGTGTGTAGACTCACCATTGGGGAGGGGGTCACTTATTTTCTTTATATGTCGGGGAGTGAGGGTAGAGATTGGTAGTTTGGTATTACCTGCAGACATGTTGGTATTAGATATGCATGTGCACGATGTGATTATCGGTATGGATTGGCTCGCAGATTATAGAGCCTTGATTGATTGCTTCGGTGGGAGCATTGTTTTTTCCATTCCGGGGCAAGATATGTTTGTAGTGGCGATGCCTCGCCCAGAGGGAGGCTCGACCGCTCATCTGTATTACATAGAGGAGGATACCTCTAAGGAGGTTGTGATTCCTTTAGATTCGATCCCAGTTGTCAGGGAGTATTCCGATGTGTTTCAGGAGATACTAGGCCTACCCCCCAGTCGAGAGATAGACTTTGTCATAGACTTATTACCAGGTACGAGACCTATAGCACGCGCACCGTACCGTATGGCTCCAGTAGAGATGCGAGAGCTACGGGATCAGATTGAGCAGTTGTTGGGTCAGGGGTTTATACGGAGGAGTACTTCGTCGTGGGGTGCCCCTGTGTTATTCGTGAAGAAGAGGGATGGATCGTTGAGGTTGTGTGTGGATTACCGAGAGTTGAATAAGGCCACGATACGGAATAAATATCCGTTGCCCCGAATCGATGACTTATTCGACCAGTTGAGGGGAGCTTCTATCTTCTCGAAGAATGATTTGCGATCGGGATACCATCAGTTGCGTATCAGGGAAGAGGATGTCTCGAAGACTGCGTTCTTAACGAGATATGGTTCTTACGAGTTTCGGGTTATGCCTTTTGGCTTGACCAATGCTCCAGCAGTGTTTATGGACTTGATGAATAGGGTGTTCAGAGAGTTCCTTGATCAGTTCATCATTATCTTCATTGATGATATTCTGGTTTACTCCCAAACAGAGGAGGAGCACGCAGAGCATTTGAGAATGGTTTTGCAGACGCTACGTCAGAACGAGCTGTATGAAAAATATGAGAAGGGCGGGTTTTGGCTGAAAGAGGTTCAGTTTTTGGGGCACATTATTTTTGACCGGGGGATATCTATTGATTCGGGGAAGGTATCCGCGGTGAGGGAGTGGGGACAGCCCACGACACCGACTGAGATCCGTAGTTTCTTGGGCCTAGCAGGATACTACAGGAGGTTTATTCGGGGATTTTCGAAGATAGCGGGTCCTTTGACACATCTGACTCGTAAGGGTGTGCCGTTCATCTGGAGTGATGCCTGTCAGTTGGCATTCGATGAGTTAAAGGATAAGTTGACCTCAGCACCTGTGTTAGCATTGCCAAGACCGGGAGTTGAGTATCCAGTCTACACAGACGCGTCCTTGCAAGGACTTGGAGGTGTATTGCAGCAGGAGAGTCAGGCCATAGCTTATGCTTCCCGTAAGCTTAAGCCTGACGAGAAGAATCACCCCACTCATGACTTGGAGTTAGCGGCGGTAGTATTTGCCCTACGGATTTGGAGACATTACCTTTTGGGGGAGAAGTTTCGATTGTTCACGGACCACAAGTCCCTACAGTACCTATTCACGCAGAAGGAGTTGAATATGCGGCAATGGAGGTGGCTTGAGTTCGTGAAGGATTATCAGTTTGATATCCAATACCACCCGGGGAAGGCTAACGTGGTAGCAGACGTGTTGAGCCGTAGGCCAGTAGATGAAGTGGTAGGGGTATGGAAGGCCAAGTGGAAGGAGTTGGGACACCAGGATGCAGTGGCCCGATCGTTCATGTCTGTAATGACCATTACACCGCAGATTGTCACGAAGGTGGTAAAGGCACAGGCAAATGACTCGTTCTGTCAGGAGCAGATAGTTCGATTATTAGCAGATGGAGCCGAGTCTTACACCGTTAGCTCAGACGGGGGATTACGCTTCAATGGGAGATTGGTAGTTCCGGAAGGGGACGAATTGCGGCACGAGGTGATGGAAGAGTCGCACGGCTCACGGTTTGCGGTACATCCTGGTGGGGACAAAATTTACCAAGACATGAGACGACAGTATTGGTGGAGCGGGATGAAGAGAGATATTGCCGTGTTTGTTTCTAAATGCGCCACTTGTCAGCTAGTAAAAGTGGATCATCAGAGACCGACAGGACTTCTACAGCCATTGGAGGTCACGATGTGGATGTGGGAGAGCATATCCATGGATTTTATCACGGGGTTGCCTACGTCACATAGAGGTCACGACTCCATTTGGGTAATTTTGGACAGGTTGTCCAAAGTCGCTCATTTTCTACCCGTAAGGACAAACTACACTACGGGGCAGTATGCCCAGCTCTTTATTGCGGAGATAGTGAGACTTCACGGTGTGCCCCTAAGTATCGTGTCTGACCGAGACAAGATATTTGTTTCACGGTTTTGGGAGAGTTTTTAGGAGGCCATGGGCACGGAATTGCGGTTGAGTACGGCGTATCACCCGCAGACCGATGGGCAAACCGAGCGTACAAACCAGATGTTGGAGGACATGCTGCGTATGTGCATCATTGATTTCGGGGGTGGATGGGAGCAGTATCTTCCACTGGTGGAGTTTGCCTACAACAACTCCTTCCAGTTCACCATGGCATGGCTCCATTTGAGGCGTTGTACAGTAGACCTTGTCATTCCCCAGCATGTTGGTTGGAGGTGGGGGACAACAAACTACTTGGGCCGGAAGTGATTCAGGATACTTCCGCGAGGATAGAATTGATTCGGAGTTGCATTCGAGTAGCTCAGGATCGGCAGAAGAGCTATGCTGATGCGAAGAGGTTCTTGAGGGAGTTCCAAGTGGGGGACCAGGTTTTGGTCAGAGTATCTCCTATGAAGGGGATTATGCATTTCGGGAAGAAAGGGAAGTTGGCACCGAGATATGTGGGACCATTTCCTATTATTGAGCGGATTGGACCGGTTGCGTATAGGGTTGGATTACCGGAGCGTTTGCATCGGATTCACGATGTGTTTCATATTTCCTCGCTAAGGAAATATCTTGGAGACGATTTGGCTCATACTCACATTTCTTTGGAGGACATCGATCTCCAGCCTGATAGCTCCTACGAGGAGGGGCCGATTGCTATTTTGGACCGAAGTGAGCGGAAACTGCGGTCAAAGATAGTTCCGTTAGTACGTGTTCAGTGGCGACATCATAATGTCGAGGAGTCCACATGGGAGCGCGAGGATGAGATGCGCAAATGTTATCCAGAGTTGTTCTTACCAGGTACTTTCTAGTTCCGAATTTCGGGATGAAATTCTGTTATTAGGGGGGAAGTATGTAATACCCCGTATTTTTGTGATATTTATTTATGGGATTAATTGAATTAAATGTGTATTAATTGGGAATTAATCCGGATAAAAATACTAGCGAGATGCAAGTTGGTATTTGATTTAATGACTATATATGGCTATATATGAATATTGAATTATGAAATTTGTCGTGAGATTGAAATACGGTAATTTGGAAATTTTGTTGAGACGCATGTGACAGTCGCGTCAGGAATATTAATATTTAATTAAAAAGTGAATTTCAATTCTATTAACCGTATGGTCATTTTGAGTGTGCCAACGCGTCCGGAAGGGTCGAAATAGTCAGAAAACACTGGCCGGGGGTTTAGTTTGGGTCCCGGGGCATTTTTAGGCCATACCGGCAACGTATAAGGGTAGTTTGGTAATTTTGGATTTTTAGGAATTAAAATCCACGAAAATTAGGAAATAAATATCTGATTTGGTAATTACCCACTAAACCCACTAATAACTTAATGGGCTACGGGGGTTATTAGAATTAGTCCCAAAAGTTCCTAAGGCAAAACCCTAGCCACCATTGTCACCTTGGAGAAGAAGACTGGTAGAGAGAGAGAGATGAGAATTCTGCAGAGAGAGAGAGAACACTTCATCAATTCGGCATCAAAATCAGAGTTATACATAAGGAAAGTGGTTTAATTTCGTTTATTACAAAGAATGTTTCTTCCATGCGTAGGAAATTGACAAAATTTGTATTGTTCTTGGGAGTTTGATAAAAACCCATTAATTAGATTTAGAACTTTATATTTTGATGAAAGGATTGCATGTAGAAATGTGTTAGGAGGATTATTCTGATGGAAATACACCTTGTTCATAACAAAACGGATTTAATTATGCCCATTGGTAACTTTAAAATTTTAGGGTTCATGTTCATGTGATTTGGGGATAAATGAAGGGATTTGATGATTCAATGATGTTTAGGAAGAATTGCCCCTATATAAACGTTAATATATGACCTAAGTATGTTTAGGAATGATTAGAACCCATGAACAATTGTTGGATTGATGTTTAGATGAGGTTAGAGGTGAAGAAAAGTTGGAAAAACGAATTTGGGAAAATCTGGGCTCTAAACTGGCCTCTCGTTAGAAGACCTGCCCAGGTCGTTCGAACGAGCTCGTTCGAACGAGCTCGTTCGAACGAGCTTCTAACGAGTTGACAGTTTGACTTCTAATGAGAGGGATGTTCGTTCGATGACTTTCATTCGAATGAGATCTCGTTAGAAGGCCCACTTCATTCGAACGAACTCTCGTTCGAACGAGACTTCTAACGAGCTGACAGTTTAGGCTTTTTGGCCTGTTTTGACTTTGCGTGTCCTGTAACCTTATTTAATTGTAGAGATAACATTTCCCTTGATGATAAATTGTTATGGTAGGGACATTTGGGATATATAGAGGACTAAAATCTAGAGTTGTGATCTGAACCAAATGGAAATTATGGATTAAGACGTGAGCGTCTTTTACGAAGTGAGAACAATTGACGGCTTGAATAATTATATTAAACGAGAATATGTAAACTGTGTAACATTATAAGTCGGTATGAGAATGAGATGTGTACCACAAATAAATTATGGTGACTACTAAGATGTGTGTATACTTAGTATATGTATATGATCTTATGTGTATGACATACCTACCGTACTTGCTATCACGGGAGGTTTACGTTCGCTTAGGGCCCTCTAATCCTTGTGTTGCCCGGATTTAGATTGGTACCTCGAGAACATAGGTCAGAGAAGGACTTATTGGGATGTTAATAAGTCTGCGGATCGTGGGAGCGTAGGTATGTGCGTGACCCATGTGATGTGACTGTGTTCGCCTCCATTATTTGTGATTTGCTATTATCTGAGAACGATTCCTGAGAGATTCGGAATGCATGATCCTTATCTACGTGATGTACCGGGATGGATAACAGAGTATGTGTGCACCGCAGCTTAGTCTCGGGTGATTGTATTGTATATTTATGACGTGAATAATATACACTTAAATAATGGGAACTTTCATGTTGGTATTGTGAATACAATTATGGTAATGTTTTGAGAAAACATAACGGGTTAACCGATAGTGAATTGTATTGCTAATAATTGAGAATCTGAGTTAAGTATTGCCCGCTATTAAATTGATAACACTAGAATGTATAATGGGAATTGAGTAGTAAGGGGTAGAACGTATTACGGTCTGGATAGTTATGTATGTCACTTAGATGGGTACGGTACGTTAGGGGTGCACAACTAGTCGAGAGGTGAGTACTTCATGTGAGTGCACGTCCTAACATGTATTTTGCATTCATTGTTTTAATGTTATTAAAACACTTGTTGTTTTTAAAACGATTTCCACTTTCGGGCTCTGACCCATTTGCTTTCAAATCTATTTTTGTAAAAACCATTTTAGGTGCCCAGCCACAAGGACACCATGCATAGGATTTTCATTCAGGTGACGAGCTGTAGCTGTTTGTGGAAGTTACAGAACCTTGCTAGTAGACGCTTCATCTATCTTGACTCTATATTCAGATTCCATCAGTTGTAGGGCATGTCGCCCATTCCTTTTAGAGACATTTCATTTATTTCAGTTATTCAGACTTCTGGCATGTAATTAATTCAGGATTCTGGCTTATTTTATTATTTCAGTTGTGGGATTCTTGTGAGGAGTTTTCCTCCGGACCTATTATTATGTTGTTGGTTATTCTATTGTTTCGTTATGGTGAATGGTTGTTGTTCTTTCATTATCCTCTTATTGCATGTTAATCAGAGATAACTTAAAATTCGGCAACTCACTTTTTAAATACTAGGTGGTTAGTAATCATTAAAATGTTTTCGACAGTGATGCTAATAACTGGACCAACTGGGCATTTTGTATTAATTTAATAAAGGAGTAGCTACCCGGTATTTAATTAGTCGGGGTGTCACAGGTGGTATCAGAGCATCAGGTTCTAGTGTCTTTTAGGATCTGTACGACTTATTATGTTTCCGCTGAGCTTTCTTTGATGTAGAGCCCTATATTTTAGGATTGTTGTATTCTTTTGTATATGCTACGTTCTTCAGCTATTTCAAGTTTATAACTGCGAACTTATAAACTTTATTCTTATTTCAGATGCCTCCACGACGTGCACAACGGGTTCCCAGGGATGCAACGCCAGAACCACAGCCCGCACCAGTTCAGGGCACGATGAATGCCGCCGAAGTTGCAGCCATTGTGGCTCAGGCAGTAAATGCCGCACTAGCCGTAGTTCAGTAGGCACCACCTCAGGCGCCAGTATCCGCGCCAGTTCAGGCACATGCATTCCCGTCTGCTTGGGAACGTGTACATGATGCTTTTCAGAAAGCACACCCACCGGAGTTCGCAGGTATCTCCGATGTAGTAGTTTCGAGTCAATGGAGGAAGGACATTCAGCGGCACCTGAGGATGTATGAGTGCACCGATGTCCAGAAGCAGATACTAGCTACCTTTAAGCTAGTGGGGTCTGCACTGCAGTGGTGGGAGTCTATTACCACCGTGGAGGAGAGAGATACTCTCACTATACAGGAGTTTTGGGTGCGGTTTGACCGCAAGTACTTTTCGTCAACTGTTCACACGGAAATGAGGAGGAAGTTGATGAATCTCAGACAGGAAGGTAAGACTGTGGCCGAGTATGAGGCCGAATTCACAAATCTGTTGAATATTGTTTCGGATGAGCTACCGACAGAAGAAAAGAAGATACAGAAATTTACAGACGGGTTGACTTGGAGGATCCATCAGCATTTGTTGGGGAACCTATCGTTGGCCACTTACTCTGATGTGGTTAACGATGCACTATTACATTGCCAGGATCACCGCTTTCACATGGTTGAGGGCAAGAGATCGGGAGAGTCCAGCCATCAGGGCAGGACTGGAGGACATGGTGCCAATGGGGCACAATCTGTTCAGCGGCAGAGACAGGGTGACCAGGGTTCCCAGCAGGGGGATCATAAGAGGTTCAGATTGGGAAATTTCAGGCACGGACAGGGAGGTTTCCGGCAGGGCCATCAGGGTCCGAACGGCCATCAGAACCAGCAGGGTCAAAATGATCAACAGCAGTTTCAGCAGGGCCAGGGGAGGAACGGTAACAGCCACCAGGGTCGAGGGCAGCAGGGACAGAGAGGGGGGAACTTCCCGAGGAAGTGTTACGTTTGTGGCAAGACTGGCCATAAATGCCAGGACTGTCCTGATAGGGGCAGGGCCCCGCAGCAGCAGCAGGGTGCTCGACAGGAGCCACAGAGACCCGTGTTTCCTGCCACCCTCCCGACGCCACCTCAGATGGCAGCATTACCACCCATTCTAGCGGTCCCAGTTCAGCAGGGACAGCTGCAGTATGGGAGAGTATACCAGCTTCAGCAGGCAGCAGCTCCACAGGCCGCACCCGCGATTGAGGGTATGTTTCCTATCCATGGCACTATGGGTCGGGTTTTATTTGATACGGGGGCAACGCATTGTTTTATAGCTACACATTTTGCGAAAGCCTTAGGGTTATTAGCCACAGCAGAGAGCACAGTGACGTGTGTAGACTCACCATTGGGGAGTGGGTCACTTATTTTCTTTATATGCCGGGGAGTGGGGGTAGAGAATGGTAGTTTGGTATTACCTGCAGACATATTGGTATTAGATATGCATGTGCACGATGTGATTATCGGTATGGATTGGCTCGCAGATTATAGAGCCTTGATTGATTGCTTCGGTGGGAGCATTATTTTTGCCATTCCGGGGCAAGAGATGTTTGTAGTGGCGATGCCTCGCCCAGAGGGAGGCTCGACCACTCATCTGTATTACATAGAGGAGGATACCTCTAAGGAGGTTGTGATTCCTTTAGATTCGATCCCAGTTGTCAGGGAGTATTCCGATGTGTTTCAGGAGATACTAGGCCTACCCCCCAGTCGAGAGATAGACTTTGTCATAGACTTATTACCAGGTACGAGACCTATAGAACGCGCACCGTACCATATGGCTCCAGCAGAGATGCGAGAGCTACGGGATCAGATTGAGCAGTTGTTGGGTCAGGGGTTTATACGGAGGAGTACTTCGCCGTGGGGTGCCCCTGTGTTATTCGTGAAGAAGAGGGATGGATCATTGAGGTTGTGTGTGGATTACCGAGAGTTGAATAAGGTCACGATACGGAATAAATATCCGTTGCCCCGAATCGATGACTTATTCGACCAGTTGAGGGGAGCTTATTTCTTCTCTAAGATTGATTTGCGATCGGGATACCATCAGTTGCGTATCAGGGAAGAGGATGTCTCGAACACTGCGTTCTTAACGAGATATGGTTCTTACGAGTTTCGGGTTATGCCTTTTGGCTTGACCAATGCTCCAGCAGTGTTTATAGACTTGATGAATAGGGTGTTCTGAGAGTTCCTTGATCAGTTCATCATTGTCTTCATTGATGATATTCTGGTTTACTCCTAAACAGAGGAGGAGCACGCAGAGCATTTGAGAATGGTTTTGCAGACGCTACGTCAGAACGAGCTGTATGAAAAATATGAGAAGTGCGGGTTTTGGCTGAAAGAGGTTCAGTTTTTGGGGCACATTATTTCCGACCGGGGGATATCTATTGATCCGGGGAAGGTATCCGCGGTGAGGGAGTGGGGACAGCCCACGACACCGACTGAGATTCGTAGTTTCTTGGGCCTAGCAGGATACTACAGGAGGTTTATTCGGGGATTTTCGAAGACAGCGGGTCCTTTGACACATCTGACTCGTAAGGGTGTGCCGTTCATCTGGAGTGATGCCTGTCAGTTGGCATTCGATGAGTTGAAGGATAAGTTGACCTCAGCACCTGTGTTAGCATTTCCAAGACCGGGAGTTGATTATCTAGTCTACACCGACGCGTCCTTGCAAGGACTTGGAGGTGTATTGCAGCAGGAGAGTCAGGCCATAGCTTATGCTTCCCGTAAGCTTAAGCCTCACGAGAAGAATTACCCCACTCATGACTTGGAGTTAGCGGCGGTGGTATTTGCCCTACGGATTTGGAGACATTACCTTTTGGGGGAGAAGTTTCGATTGTTCACGGACCACAAGTCCCTATAGTACCTATTCACGCAGAAGGAGTTGAATATGCGGCAACGGAGGTGGCTTGAGTTTGTGAAGGATTATCAGTTTGATATCCAATACCACCCGGGGAAGGCTAAGGTGGTAGCAGACGTGTTGAGCCGTAGGTCAGTAGATGAAGTGGCAGGGGTGTGGAAGGCCAAGTGGAAGGAGTTGGGACACCAAGATGCAGTGGCCCGATCGTTCATGTCTGTAATGACCGTAACACCGCAGATTGTCACGAAGGTGGTAAAGGCACAGGCAAATGACTCGTTCTGTCAGGAGCAGATAGTTCGATTATTAGCAGAGGGAGCCGAGTCCTACACCATTAGCTCAGACGGGGGATTACGCTTCAATGGGAGATTGGTAGTTTCGGAAGGGGAGGAATTGCGGCACGAGGTGATGGCAGAGTCGCCCGGCTCACGGTTCACGGTACATCCCGGTGGCGACAAAATGTACCAAGACATGAGACGACAGTATTGGTGGAGCGGGATGAAGAGAGATATTGCCGTGTTTGTTTCTAAATGCGCCACTTGTCTGCTAGTAAAAGTGGATCATCAGAGACCGACATGACTTCTACAGCCATTGGAGGTCACGATGTGGATGTGGGAGAGCATACCCATGGATTTTATCACGGGGTTGCCTACGTCACATAGAGGTCACGACTCCATTTGGGTAATTGTGTACAGGTTGTCCAAAGTCGCTCATTTTCTACCCGTAAGGACAGACTACACTACGGGACAGTATGCCCAACTCTTTATTGCAGAGATAGTGAGACTTCACGGTGTGCCCCTAAATATCGTGTCTGACCGAGACAAGATATTTGTTTCACGGTTTTGGGAGAGTTTTCAGGAGGCCATGGCAACGGAATTGCGGTTGAGTACGGCGTATCACCCGCAGACCGATGGTCAAACCGAGCGTACAAACCAGATGTTGGAGGACATGCTGCGTATGTGCATAATTGATTTTGGGGGTGGATGGGAGCAGTATCTTCCACTGGTGGAGTTTGCCTACAAAAACTCCTACCAGTTCACCATTGGCATGGCTCCATTTGAGGCGTTGTATGGTAGACCTTGTCGTTCCCCAGCATGTTGGTTGGAGGTGGGGGACAACAAACTACTTGGGCCGGAAGTGATTCAGGATACTTCGGCGAGGATAGAATTGATTCGGAGTCGCATTCGAGTAGCTCAGGATCGGCAGAAGAGCTATGCTGATGCGAAGAGGTTATTGAGGGAGTTCCAAGTGGGGGACCAGGTTTTGCTCAGAGTATCTCCTATGAAGGGGATTATGCGTTTCAGGAAGAAAGGGAAGTTGGCACCAAGATATGTGGGACCATTTCCTATTATTGAGCGGATTGGACCGGTTGCGTATAGGCTTGGATTACCGGAGCGTTTGCATCGGATTCACGACGTGTTTCATATTTCCTCGCTAAGGAAATATCTTAGAGACGATTTGGCTCATACTCACATTTCTTTGGAGGACATCGATCTCCAGTCTGATAGCTCCTACGAGGAGGGGTCGATTGCTATTTTGGACCGAAGTGAGCGGAAACTGCGATCAAAGATAGTTCCATTAGTACGTGTTCAGTGGCGACATCATAATGTCGAGGAGTCCACATGGGAGCGCGAGGATGAGATGCACAAACGTTATCCAAAGTTGTTCTTACTAGGTACTTTCTAGTTCTGAATTTCGGGACGAAATTCTGTTATTAGGGGGGAAGTATGTAATACCCCGTATTTTTGTGATATTTATTTATGGGATTAATTGAATTAAATGTGTATTAATTGGGAATTAATCCGGATAAAAATACTAGCGAGATGCGAGTTGGTATTTGATTTTAATGAGTATATATGGCTATATATGAATATTGAATTATGAAATTTGTCGTGAGATTGAAATACGGCAATTTGGAAATTTTGTTGAGACGCGTGTGACAGTCGCGTCAGGAATATTAATATTTAATTAAAAAGTGAATTTTAATTCTATTAACCGTATGGTCGTTTTGAGTGTGCCAACACGTCCGGAAGGGTAGAAATAGTCAGAAAACACTGGCCGGGGGTTTAGTTTGGGTCCCAGGGCATTTTTAGGCCATACCGGCAACGTATAAGGGTAGTTTGGTAATTTTGGATTTTTGGGAATTAAAACCCACGAAAATTAGGAAGTAAATATATGATTTGGTAATAACCCACTAATAACTTAATGGTCTACGGGGGTTATTAGAATTAGTCCCAAAAGTTCCTAAGGCAAAACCCTAGCCACCATTGTCACCTTGGAGAAGAAGGCAGGTAGAGAGAGAGAGATGAGAATTCTGCAGAGAGAGAGAGAACACTTCATCAATTCGGCATCAAAATCAGAGTTATACATAAGGAAAGTGGTTTAATTTCATTTATTACAAAGAATTTTTCTTCCATGCGTAGGAAATTGACAAAATTTGTATTGTTCTTGGGAGTTTGATAAAAACCCATTAATTGGATTTAGAACATTATATTTTGATGAAAGGATTGCATGTAGAAATGTGTTAGGAGGATTATTCTGATGGAAATACACCTTGTTCATAACAAAATGGATTTAATTATGCACATTGGTGACTTTAAAATTTTAGGGTTCATGTTCATGTGATTTGGGGATAAATGAAGGGATTTGATGATTCAATGATGTTTAGGAAGAATTGGCCCTATATAAACATTAATATATGACCTAAGTACGTTTAGGAATGATTAGAACCCATGAACAATTGTTGGATTGATATTTAGATGAGGTTAGAGGTGAATAAAAGTTGGAAAAACGAATTTGGGAAAATCTGGGCTCTAAACTGGCCTCTCGTTAGAAGACCTGCCCAGGTCGTTCGAACGAGCTCGTTCGAACGATCTTCTAACGAGTTGACAGTATGACTTATAACAAGAGGGATGTTCGTTCGATGACTTTCGTTCGAACGAGATCTCATTAGAAGTCCCACTTCGTTTGAACGAACTCTCGTTCGAACAGCCTCGTTCGAACGAGATATCTAACGAGTTGACAGTTTAGGCATTTTGGCCTGTTTTAACTTCACGTGTCCCGTAACCTTATTTAATTGTAGAGATAACATTTCCCTTGATGATAAATTGTTATGGTAGGGACATTTGGGATATATAGAGGAGTAAAATCTAGAGTTGTGATTTGAACCAAATGGAAATTATGGATTAAGACGTGAGTGTCTTTTACGAAGTGAGAACAATTGACGGCTTGAATAATTATATTAAACGAGAATATGTAAAGTGTGTAACATTATAAGTCGGTACGAGAATGAGATGTGTACCACAAATAAATTATGGTGACTACTAAGATGTGTGTATACTTAGTATATGTATATGATCTTATGTGTATGACATACCTACCATACTTGGTATCACGGGAGGTTTACGTTCGCTTAGGGCCCTCTAATCCTTGTGTTGCCCGAATTTAGATTGGTACCTCAAGAACATAGGTCAGAGAAGGACTTATTGGGATGTTAATAAGTCTACTGATCGTGGGAACATAGGTATGTGCGTGACCCATGTGATGTGACTGTGTTCGCCTCCATTGTTTGTGATTTGCTATTATCTGAGAACGATTCCAGAGAGATTCGGAATGCGTGATCCTTATGTACGTGATGTACCGGGATGGATAACAGAGTATGTGTGCACCGCAGCTTAGTCTCGGGTGCTTGTATTGTATATTTATGACGTGAATAATATACACTTAAATAATGGGAACTTTCATGTTGGTATTGTGAATACAATTATGGTAATGTTTTGAGAAAACATAACGGGTTAACCGATAGTGAATTGTATTGCTAATAATTGAGAATCTGAGTTAAGTATAGCCCGCTATTAAATTGATAACACTAGAATGTATAATGGGAATTGAGTAGTAAGGGGTAGAACTTATTACGGTCTGGATAGTTATGTATGTCACTTAGATGGGTACGGTACGTTAGGGGTGCACAATTAGTCGAGAGGTGAGTACTTCATGTGAGTGCATGTCCTAACATGTATTTTGCATTCATTGTTTTAATGTTATTAAAACACTTGCTGTTTTTAAAACGATTTCCACTTTCGGGCTCTAACCCATTTTCTTTCAAATCTATTTTTGTAAAAACCATTTTAGGTGCCCAGCCACAAGGACACCATGCATAGGATTTTCATTCAGGTGACGAGTTGTAGGTGTTTGTGGAAGTTACAGGACCTTGCTAGTAGACGCTTCATCTATCTTGACTCTATATTCATATTCCATCAGTTGTATGGCATGTCGCCCATTCCTTTTAGAGACATTTCATTTATTTCAGTTATTCAGACTTCTGGCATGTAATTAATTCAGGATTCAGGCTTATTTTATTATTTCAGTTGTGGGATTGTTGTGAGGAGTTTTCCTCCGGACCTATTATTATGTTGTTGGTTATTCTATTGTTTCGTTATGGTGAATGGTTGTTGTTCTTTCATTATCCTCTTATTGCATGTTAATCAGAGATAACTTAAAATTCGGCAACTCACTTTTTAAATACTAGGTGGTTAGTAATCATTAAAATGTTTTCGACAGTGATGCTATTAACTGGACCAACTGGGCATTTTGTATTAATTTAATAAAGGAGTAGCTACCCGGTATTTAATTAGTCGGGGTGTCACATACTGGGGCCACAATGGTGGGACTAAACGACACCCATCTCGTGGTAAATACAGGCACACGACGTCCCGGGAAGCGGTCATAGCTCCTAACCGGAAATGAGACGAAACATACCCACCACATCTCATCCCAAAAAAATGTAAATCACATAATAACACACGGGACGACTATGACCTGGGGAATGTCCACACCCTGCTTTTCTAGTCAGGATGCTCACCCTCTGCGCTGAAACTTCCCAATGATAGCATGAGCGGGGTATGCTTAAACACATAAGTATATATATCATTCACATGCACAATATATATACATCCATATGATCCAATCATATAATTAAACATTAAACCATCATATACGGTTTAAATATCCATACCATGTATGACCACAACATAAATATATCCCTATATTCATATTTATATAGATATATATATATATATATACAAATATATTCACATATCCATATATCTATATATACAAACTAATTCTCGATCATGTGTATAAGATATCTATATACACTCGGCTGTAAGTATACATAATCCTCGATATACAGGCCGTCACCACAAACTCATTTAATTTACCTCGATATGTCAATACAATCCCTCATTTAAAACATATTCAATCATTTTTCCTATGATGAATAGTCTCCCAAACAACATACGGACATATATATATATATATATATATATATATATATATATATATATATATATATATATATATATATATATATACATATATATATATATACGACGTTAGGGGTATCACCCAATGTTTAGTGTAGGAAACCATTACTACACATACCATCTATATTCGAGAGCAAATTAAAGAATCTAGCAATCATTTTGACTATCGGTATACACATAACTAATAGTCTATAAACCTCAAGCTAAATCTTACCTTCATAAAATAATCCATTTATTAGGGAAAGTACCCGTTGTAAATCACACACCGATAAACCACATCTATCCCGACTAGATTTACACACTCTACTCTAGTTGGTAATATGATCCCATTGCTCTCGATTTTGACTATGGTTCAATCACTTTTGTGAATACCCTAGTCTAAGACTTATTGGATTTATTTCTTAAAGTTTTATCATTACTAAGGGTATGCAACTATACTCTTCCATTTGGCCCCAAATCGTATCTTAATAATATCCTATCCTTATAAGAATTCGACATAAAGGTTGGCCTAGAATTTCACAACATACCCTCGCAACTCTCTCTAAGAGTTCTTAACCTCACATCACATTTATGCTTACTTTTGGTCTATAAGTAGGATTCTCAATCCCAATGAGGTTTTTCCAAAATCTCTATACACAACTCCAAATACATACATGGATATATTCTTCTCCAATAATTCCAAGAAGTCCCCACTATCATATTAGGTGAGAGACCCCCTATAAGTCTCCAAAATATATCCATTACTTCATAAGAGAAAGCCCCAAATCAATAAACCCAACCAAAAACGGTTTGAAATCACTATGGAGAAAATACCTCAAAATGCCCTGTTCTCGAATCGATTCGGCCCTATTCCGAATCGATTCGGCCTAGCGAATCGATTGGGCCTCCAAGGCGAATCGATTCGGGTCCAAAGACCTGGGCTTCTGCCATAGGAAAAATCGATTCGGCTTGGGTTTGAATTGATTCGTTCACATAGACCTGGGATTCTGCAACATTCCGAATCGATTCAGAAAGAGGCCGAATCGATTCGGTCTGTTCAGCAGGCTACGAAATGGTCATTTTTCTACATAAACCTAAATTTCCCAAAATCCCCAATCAATAATTTCTAACTATGAATTTGTAACCCAATAATGTTTCTAACGTTAAACACATCCTATACTTTCACTTCATCAATTTATACCTCTTAAACCCATGTGTAAACATCAATTTCAAGATTAAACCCAAAAATCTAAGTTTTGATATTAATACCCAAAAATCATTTCTTTAACCCACAAATTATGAAATCAAATACACAAATGACCTATTTAGCAAGATTAAACACTTGCCTCAGATTTGTAGAGGTTGGATCGTCCTCGATGTCGCGTTTGGGCCGGAATCTCCAAGCTTTCTTCCTCTCTCTCTTCCTTTCTTCTTCTTTCTCTCTTCTTTTCTATTTCTCTCCTTTTCTCAATTGAGAAGGCTTCATCCGTAAGCCTCTTAAACCTTAAAACATAAGTCCAAAATTTTAATTGTTAATACACACTTTAAATGACTCGTTTACACCAATTCGAGTCAAACTGACTTAAAAATATTCCGGAGCCGAAATAAAATCCAATGACAGTCATTTTGACTATCTCGACCCTTCTGGGATCAATGGTACCCTCAAAATCATCACCCGAAATACTTTAAAACGTCCTATATTTTTGCACTTCAATTCCCAATTTTAGAATTCTCCAATTTAATTAAATTTTATTTTCCCAAAAATTTAATTTCTCAATCTCAAAATCATGGGATGTTACAATCTTCCCCCTTACAAGAATTTCGCCCCGCGAAATTTAAGACATGCCTAGGGCCTCAATATCATCTAATCCTTACATCAATCCTCAATATCACTATACCGATCCTTTCTAGCTCTCACATCGAACCAAATAAATTTTAAAGCAAACTACTACCCAGGGCGCCCATACACCCCGAACCCGAGTTTCCACTCGTAGAATTATAATCAGGCTCCATTAGCCTCAAATCGTAACATAACTACCACCAATCTAATCTATAATAACATATTAATTATATAAAAGTTTTAAAATTTCCCATAGTTGAGCTCTCCTCAATCCTTGACGTTAGTTACCTTCATGCGGGGGAGGTCTCGCAAGCGAAATCCAAACAAAGAACCCTCCCAATACACTACTGTGTAGCTAGGTCGGGGATTGAGATTAGTTAAACCAGGGTTAAGGTTTTATAAAAATATTTTCATATATAGATATGCCCAAAGGCCTATGTAATAATATAATATAAAATAAATCCATGTCTTTCGACATGCCAAACAAATACCTTATGTTTAAGACACAAGGCCTTAACAAATATAATATTCTATCCAATACCTAGTTCTCAAACTAGCACAACTATGAGCTAAATTATCCGCTCAACATAAATCTACTAAACTCTGAACCTCTCAGTTATAAAATTCCTCTACATCACATCAACACCTTTCCATAAACTAAGTTCTTCCCTCAATGAACCAATAACCTTAACAATTTACATTCCCAAAATCAATAGAGCCACTCTCTACTAGCTCATTATAAGACGTTTTATTATTCCAAAAGATGTTTCATAAAGACCACACTTGCTCACTCCTCCCCAAGGTCTATTTCTCCTCAAAGAAATACCTTCCTCATAAATCCTTCCTAACCATTTTGAAGGACAACGCTATTGCGACTACCGAAAACTCCCTCAGTCCTATACAACAAAACTGAGTCTCCAAATTCTCTCCCTCTTCCCAGAAGGCGATACCCCTGATATTGGGACACCTACACCTTCATCACATCGATAAGAGTCACCAACACCAGGTTTCCTAACGAAGGCTGATGGGTTTATCAACCTAAACCTCCCCAGGACTACACTACATACCTGTCACCGGACTTACCTTACTAAGTCCAAGATTCACCATTCCAGTAAATTTTCCTTTTCTTACTCAACCATCGATAAATCACTTTAAAACACTGCTAGAAATCTCCTTAATTATCTTCGCCGAAATCGGGAAAAAATAAATACCCTCGATTAAAGCGTACCCAAATATGCTATGGGTATTGTATCTCTAATATTGTCCTATCCTAGATGACATAATCTAGGCGACGTCTGAAACGAAACGAGAGCAACTGTTATCAGAACGTCAATCAAGTGAACATACTTCACAGAAGAAAACAACGCAGTGAACACAACAGTCCTAATTGTAGGGCTTTATGTCAATAACGTTAATGAAAGAACGCAGAAAACCCGCACAGATCCTAAAGACTCTAGAACCTGATGTCCTGATACCATCTGTAACACCCTGCTTAAAATAATAACGAGTGCCCAGCCCTATACTACATTAAATCAGGAGTTTCAAATGGTCCAGTCTCAACATCAACTGTCGGTACTACATAATATAGGACTAACTACCTGATATCATATAAGCGAGATGTTAAAATTTAAATAAAATATGCAACCGACAACAACCAACACTACTAATAAAGGAAAGAATGATACATGAAAGAACTAAGATAAATGAAATGCTGGAATAAAATGAGATAAATAACTACAACTGATCATACCGCAAGAAAGTAAACCCAAATAAGCTGTCGGGTTACAGCCAATACAATGACTGAAATGAAATAAATGTACACTTCTATAAATATCCCTGGGGGTATAAACCCGATATACAACATGAGTCCTACCTAGATTTTTAAAGAAGTAAGAAGGGACTACGAGATACGTTTCGCAACAGTCCGCACATGTTACGGCTCCTAAGACTCTTGATAGAAGGTCATCCGGCATCCATGCGGTAGGACACCTGTAGAAATATATATATATATATATATATATATATATACAAGTAGGAGAGAAAAGTAAACGGGTCAGAGCCCGAGTGTAAAAAATATTTAGCAAGTTTGTTAACCGCGCATAATAAATATCAGTGCACTTATTTCATAATAAAAAGAGGATTCGCACTCTCGTGGATTCCCAACTCACCTCTCATCGAACGACGCGCACCTATTCGCGTCCTCAAACTTTAGTTAAATTATCCCCATATATAAGGACAACCTAACTTAACATAGGTCCAGCCTATACCCCCGAGAATTGCCTTCCTATCATAACCCAAGAATTCACCCCTTTTCTAATCATACTAGATTATGTTTACACACAATTATGCCATAATAGGCTTAATGGATTCTGGTTTATAATTTAATTAATTATAATTCTTAATACGTTACCCATTTATATTTGGGTTGAATCATAAGATTTAATTTCTAATTAACATGCATACAAATTATTATTGACAAAACTTCTCTCCACTCTCAACATTGCATTACGTTTCATGTGTGGGGTGTCTCGCAAAGAGAAATCCAAACAAGGAACCACCCCGTTACACTACTCCTTGACAACGTTGATCCTAGAGATCCATCATGCCACACATAAATATTTGACAGAACTTTTCTCCAATCTCAACACTGCACTACGTTTCATGCGTGGGGTGCCTCACAAAGCGAAATTCAAACAAGGAACCACCCCGTTACACTACTCCTTGACAATGTCGATCCTAGAGATCCATAATGCCATACATACCACATAATACTACCACTACTACTAAATTTTTAGACTATAATATGAAAAAAACTAAAAATCTCCAATAATATCCTTGGGATGATGTAACCGAAATATTCCATAAATGCGATACATCAACCCCCATCAATCTAGTACACCACAATCATCCAAGATGTACTCCACAACGATACCATATCCTTTTATCTATAGGATATATAGGCATTTATTCTAACCGTATATATATATACCATCATCATCCATACCCATGACCAAGAGTACATATCATATCTGATGTACAATGGCCATGCATAAATAATATACTTGGCTATATATATCGCCGATAAAACTGCATCATGCATCATCTTCCCAGTGCCCAGCTCACGTAGCAATACTGGGGCCACCATGGTGGGACTAAACGACACCCATCTCGTGGTAAACACACGCACACGACGTCCCGGGAAGCGCTCATAGCTCCTAACCGGCAATGAGACGAAACATACCCACCACGTCTCATCCCAAAAAAATGTAAATCACATAATTACACACGGGACGTCTATGACCTGGGGAATATCCACACCCTGCTTTTCTAGTCAGGATGCTCACCCTCTGCGCGGAAACTTCCCAATGATAGCATGAGCGGGGTATGGTTAACCACATAAGTATATATATCATTCACATGCACAATATATATACATCCATATGATCCAATCATATAATTAAACATTACACCATCATATACGGTCTAAATATCCATACCATGTATGACCACAACGTAAATATTTCCATATATTCATATTTATATAGATATATATATACAAATATATTCACATATCCATATATCTATATATACAAACTAATTCTCGATCATGTGTATAAGATATCTATTTACACTTGGTTGTAAGTATACATAATCCTCGATGTACAGGCCGTCACCACAAACTCATTTAATTTACCTCGATATGTTAATACAATCCCTCACTTGAAACATATTCAATCATTTTTCCTATGATGAATAGTCTCCCAAACAACATATGGACATATATATATATATCCAACATTAGGGGTATCACCCAAAGTTTAGTGCAGGAAACCATTACTACACATACCATATATATCCGAGAGCAAATTAAAGAATCTAGCAATCATTTTGACTATCGGTATACACATAACAAATAAACTATAAGCCTCAAACTCAATCTTACCTTCATCAAATAATCCCATCTATTAGGGAAAGTACCCGTTGTAAATCACACACCGATAAACCACATCTACCCCGACTAGATTTACACACTCTACTCTTGTTGGTAATATGATCCCATTGCTGTCGATTTCGACTATGGTTCAATCACTTTTGTGAATCCCCTAGTCTAAGACCTATAGAATTTATTTCTTAAAGTTTTATCATTACTAAGGGTATGCAACTATACTCTTCCATTTGGCCCCAAATCGTATCTTAATAATATCCTATCCTTATAAGGATTCGACATAAAGGTTGGCCTAGAATTTCACAACATACCCTTGCAACTCACTCTAAGAGTTATTAACCTCACATCACATCTATACTTACTTTTGGTCTATAAGTAGGATTCTCAATCCCAATGAGGTTTCCCCAAAATCTCTATACACAACTCCAAATACATACATGGATATATTCTTCTCCAATAATTCCAAGAAGTCCCCACTATCATATTAGGTGAGAGACCCCCTATAAGTCTCCAAAATATATCGATTACTTCATAAGAGAAAGCCCCAAATCAATAAACCCAACCAAAAAGGGTTTGAAATCAGTATGGATAAAATACCTCAAAATGTCATGTTCCCGAATCGATTCGGCCTAGCGAATCGATTCGGCCTCCAAGGCGTATCTATTCGGGTCCAAAGACCTGGGCTTCTGCCACAGGCCGAATAGATTCGGCTTGGGTCCGAATCGATTCGGTCACACAGACCTGGGATTCTGCAACATTCCGAATCGATTCAGAAAGAAGACGAATCGATTCGGTCTGTTCAGCAGGCTACGAAATGGTCATTTTTCTACATAAACCTAAATTTCCCAAAATCCCAAATCAACAATTTCTAACTATGAATTTGTAACCCAATAATGTTTCTAACATTAAACACATACTATACTTTCACTTCATCAATTTATACCTCTTAAACCCATGTGTAAACATCAATTTCAAGATTAAACCCAAAAATCTAGGTTTTGATATTAATACCCAAAAATCATTTCTTTAACCCACAAATTATGAAATCAAATACACAAATGACCTATTTAGCAAGATTAAACACTTGCCTCAGATTTGTAGAGGTTGGATCGTCCTCGATGTCGCGTTTGGGCCGGAATCTCCAAGCTTTCTTCCTCTCTCTCTTCCTTTCTTCTTCTTTCTCTCTTCTTTTCTCTTTCTCTCCTTTTCTCAATTGAGAAGGCTTCATCCGTAAGCCTCTTAAACCTTAAAACATAAGTCCAAAATTTTAATTGTTAATACACACTTTAAATGACTCGTTTACACCAATTCGAGTCAAGCTGATTTAAAAATATTTCGGAGCCGAAATAAAACCCAATGACAGTCATTTTGACTATCTGGACCCTTTCGGGATCAATGGTACCCTCAAAATCATCACCCGAAATACTTTGAAACGTCCTCTATTTTTGGACTTCAATTCCCAATTTTAGAATTCTCCAATTTAATTAAATTTTATTTTCCCAAAAATTTAATTTCCCAGTCTCAAAATCATGGGATGTTACAATTATATTTATACTCTCCCCTAGATATCTAATAAGGGTGGGCATGTGAGTGTCATCTAAGTTGTCATTATTTTTTTAATCCTATCCATGTTATTTTTAGAGACTTCCAACATAACATTTGGATTTAGGTTATTTTGTTTAAATTTATTTGGTACATTTTGCTTTGGCATTGGTATACCATTGTATTTGGAATAGTATGGACTCAATATTGAGAACTTATTTTTGATATAGTAATATAAATCATTCATGTGCCAATTAGTATTCATTTTTTTGAATAAATTAAAAGGTTGATGGCTATATTTGACTTTGAATAGTTAAGATGTAAAAGTGTTTTTAATTTGAACATTAAATATGAATATAACCAAATATGTCAATTCAAAAGTTAATTCCGACATAAAACAAAATATTTTTTAGATTTTAAACTTCAGATGAAAAAATAAATGTAGTCTAAGAGTAAAATTTTTTCTTAACTCTCAATTAAGCAATGGATTTTTGTTTTTTTTATCATTTCAAGCTCATGAAGAGGAAATTTTGTAAAAAAAATAAAACTGAGGACAACAGTGATTCTAGCCAAACTTGTATGGCTCAGACCTTGTCCCGATTGGCTTAAAGTTATACATGTTACTAACTTAAGGGATATTGTTATACAAAATACATTCCTTCAAGTAGTTGATCATCTAGTTGGAGTTCTTTTTATTCTTACTTTTTTGTTTACTGTTTCTTGGTTTAAATTAGCTGAGAAGGCAATGGTGGATCATGGATGAATTGTCATTTCTTGGGTATAATACATGGGTGGAAAATTAAGATTGATGTAAGCTCCCTTTTGGGGATAGCGAGGAAACTATAATCATTTTTTAAGTGATATATCAATAAAAAAAATTAACCTTTTCCATTCTCAAGTGTGATTGTATTAGGGTAATTATTCACCCATAAAAACGAAGAAAGAAGTTTAAGAATTGCATATAATGAGAACAAATACTTTTATGATGGATGTTTTTTTAGTCACACATTGGATATTGACACGCTTGTTTGGTGGTACATATCTGACATGTACATAAAGTAATGAATATATTCTTCATTTTAATATTTTGTTGGCACATGCAAACTATAACCGATAAACATTAGATACTTGATATCTAATATGACACTTTTGAACTTAACTGATATATATGCTTTGTACCTTGATATTTACCTAAATTTCTTCTTTAGTTTTAGGCGGATATCACTACACCAAATTAACTATTTTATAACTAATTGAAAATATGATTTGTAAGTGTTTGAAATACTTACAAAATTTATAGTCACTTACAAAATGAGTGATATAAAATTATTAGTATAACCCACAATAGAAAATATAAAACACGTGAGTGTCACGTGCATTCTCTACCCGCTTTGCTAATCAAAACCCTTCCCGCTTGGGTACGACTACGAACGCCCTTTTTTTTGGGTAGAAATCAAATCATTCCCGGTGGGTACGTTGTTGCGAAATCTTGACAGTGCCCTATTGCCCCTTTGTTTGGAACTCCTTTCGTAAATCAAAATCAAGATTTATGATAGGAGCCTTTTGTAAATCTCCATTAGAACTCCTGCTTTGGTAATGTCAGGACTCCCGCTAGGTACGTTGTTGCCAAGTATATATAAATTGCAGCTTGGTACGAAACAGTGACTCAGCGTCTCTCTCTCTCTTCTTAGGTAATGTCCGTTTTTTATTGCTCTTTTTATGTCACCATTTTTTTTAGGGTACGAAATATGTTCTGATTGTTGATCATTGCTTTTTTCGTTCTAAGATTGGTTGAAATCTGAATATCTGTTTGTGTACTGTGAACATAAGATTTGGGTTTATGTATTACGTCCTAGGGTTTGTGTACGATTCAGGCGTGTTTGTGTATTATGTTCTACGATTTAGGTTACCTTGAAATTAGAACTCTGTTTTTTTTTTTTTACAATTGAGTTACGTTTTGGCTTTGTCTCTGATTTGGGAAAGAGTGTTGGTTTGGGTTAATGATTGAATGTGATTTTGGTTTTAGTCTCATAATGAAAACGATTTTTGTAAGGCCTATTCTTTATTTTTTTGGCAGATTTATGTTGATTAAGATTTATCAATCATGTTCTCACTAGTATTAATTTTGTAGAAGCGTGTCTACCTATAAAAAAGTAAAAATATTATTTTATTAGAAATATTGAGAAGAAACCCAGGGTCCCGGCAGAAACTCATATTGAGCAGGAACCCCCCCGGGGTCTCGGCAGAAACTCATATTGGGCAGGAACCCCCCAGGGTCCCGACAGAAATTCTTATTGAGGAGGAGCCACCCCAGGGTCCCGACAGAAACTCTTATTGAGGAGGACCCACCCCAGGGTCCCAGCAGAAACTCATATTCAGCAGGAACCCCCAGAGGCACTGCAAGTGTCAGCGCCGATGCAAGTGTCAGCGCCGATGCAAGGGTCAGCGCCGCTGCAAGTGTCAGCGCTGCTGAAAGGGTCAGCGCCACTTCAAGGGTCAGCCCTGCTGCAAGTGTCAGCGCCGCTGCAAGGGTCAGCGCCGCTGAAAGTGTCAGCGCCGCTTCAAGTGCCAGCGCCGCTGCAAGGGTCAGCGTCGCCGCAAGTGTCGGCGCCACTTCAAGTGCCAGCGCCGCTTCAAGTGTCTGCGCCACTTCAAGTGCCAGCGTCGCTTCAAGGGTCAGCGCCGCTGCAAGGGTCAGCTCCACTTCAAGTGCCAGCGCCGCTGCAAGGGTCAGCGCCGCCGCAAGTGTCAGCGCCACTTGAAGCACCAACGCCGCTTCAAGTGTCAGCATCGCTGTAAGTGTCTACGCCGCTGCAAGGGTCAGCGTCGCTTCAAAGGCCAGCGCCGCTGCAAGTGTTAGCGCCGCTTCAAGTGCCAGCGCCACTTCAAGTGCTAGCGTCGCTTTAAGTGTCTGCGCCACTTCAAGTGCCAGCGTCGCTTCAAGTGGCTGCGCCGCTACAAGTGTCAGCGCCGCTGCAAGTGTCTACGTCGCTGCAAGGGTCTGCGCCGCTTCAAGTGCCAGCGCCGCTGCAAGGATCAGTGCCGTCGCAAGTGTCGGCGCCACTTCAAGTGCTAGCGCCTCTTCAAGTGTCTGCGCCGCTGCAAGTGTCAGCGTCGCTATAAGTGCCTACGCCGCTGCAAGGGTCAGCGCCGCTTCAAATGCCAGCGCCGCTGCAAGTGTCAGCGCCGATGCAAGTGTCAGCGCCGCTACAAGGGTCAACACCGCTGAAAGGGTCAGGGCCGCTGTAAGGGTCATCCCCGCTGCAAGTGTCAGCGCCGCTGAAAGTGTTAGCGCCGTTGAAAGTGCCAGCACCGCTGCAAGGGTCAGCGCCACCGCAAGTGTCGGCGCCACTTCAAGTGCCAACGTCGCTTCAAGTGTCTGCGCCACTTCAAGTGCCAGCGCCGCTTCAAGTGTCAGCGCCGCTGTAAGTGTCAGCGCCGCTGCAAGTGTCTACGTCGGTGCAAGTGTCCGCGCCGCTGAAAGGGTCGGCGCCGCTTCAAGTACCAACGCCCTTGCAAGTGTCTGCGCCATTGCAAGGGTTAGCACCGCTGCAAGTGTCGGCGCCACTTTAAGTGCCAGCGCCGCTTCAAGTGTCTGCGCCGCTGCAAGTGTCTACATCACTGTAAGGGTCAGCGCCGCTTCAAGTGCCAACGTCGTTGCAAGTGTCAGCGCCGCCACAAGTGTGGGTGTCGCTTCAAGTACCAGCGTCGCTGCAAGTGTCAGCGTCACTGCAAGTGTCCGCGTCGCTGCAAAGGTCAGCGCCGCTTCAAGTACCAGCTCCCCTACAAGTGTCAGCGCCGCTGCAAGGGTCGGCGCCGCTGCAAGTGTCCGCGCCGCTCCAAGTGCCAGCGCCGCTACAAGTGTCAGCGTCGCTGCAAGGGTCAGCGCCGCTTCAAGCGTCAGTGCCACTACAACAAGGGTCACTACAGCAATAAAGTTTGAGAGGTGCCCGCGAGGGTCACCACAGAAATCCAAAATTAAGAAGTACCGCTACAAGGGTCAGCGCCGCTGCAAGGGTCACTGTAGTAATGACAGTCGAGAGAGTCAGCGTCACTGTAAGGCTCGACGCCACTGCAAGGGTCACTGCAGAAATGTTATTCGAGAGGTGCTGCTACAAGGGTTTCGACAGAAACTCATATTGAGGGAGTAGCTATCACAAGAAACTCCTCATCATGAAACATCAGTCTCTATATGAACAACATCACTAACACTTTATTTCTTGTACAGGTTGCCTAGTCGAGCAAGCAGGGCTCGAACAGGCGCATTGGGACATCCCAGGAGTTTTGGCTTGGCGGCTGAGGGACAAGTTATGTTGAGCAAGCTCAACCACTTAGCACTATAGGATTGACAGAATACTAGTAGGAGACCCTAGGGTCACCCAGTCCTCACACACCTCACACGTAGTCACAAGTGAAGTGAGCAGCCAAAGGGCTGGCTGCTCACAAGAAAAGAACTGTTTATAAAATGACTTTAGAGGAGAGGGTCCTCTAAACCCCTCTCAAGAAAAATGATTTTAGAAGGGGGTCCTCGAGACCCCCCTCAAGCTTGCAAATATTTTAGAGGATGTGGTCCTCGAGACCCCCCCTCAAGTTTACAAAGTTTGTATCAAAGTTACCGTTTCAAAAGATATTTAGCAAATCAAATATTTTGTCTCCATTAGAAGACATATTTTCTTTTGAACTTTGGTCGGTGCCAGGGGGCATCTGCCAGAGGGGACAGGCAGACCTGCCTACAGGTAGGGACAAATAGTACACTGCAGACTTTGTCCCTCACCAACCCTCTAAGTTTTGGCGCCAAAAGTGCCAACCCAGCCTTAGTGCCCAAGTATAAATAGGACCCCTGGGCAAGGTCACAGAGATGATAAAAAAGAGAGACAATAGAAATTGCACTGTTACTCTGCTAAAATATCACCAGACCTACCTAAGTATTCTCTCCCTGCTCATTCTCATAGTGCTGAGTGCCTTGTTCCTTCACTCCCCACTGACAGCCATCACTCTTAGGTGTTTCCCTTGAGAAAATTACTATTTTTGCTGTGAAAGTTCATCTTCTTGCAGGGAGTGAGTTGAAGCTTGAGTTCCATTATTACCAGAAGGAGAAGTTTTCTTCAGAAGTTGCACCAGGAGACCTTGCAGGCAGCGTCCATTGGAGTGGGTCACGCCTCACCCTTTCTAGTTATTCATAGACCCCAGTCTCACTACCCTCCTACAAATTCTATATATGTTAATTTTTTACTGCGTATGGTTTCATTTGTTTGTATAAATGCCAATATATGTGATTAATTATTGTGTCTTGTGCACTTATTGTGCACTTATCAAATAAAGGTGCTTGAGAATGACGCGCTGCTTGCAAGAAAAGTGAAAATTTCGTGACCTAGGATTAACGAAATATAGAAATAAAAGGCTTGTCGAATTCTCATTTGTACAAGTGTACTGTATTTTATCATGCCCTATTTTCATTATCAATGTGGAGTTGAATATTTAGTTAACCTTAATTTTAATTTACAAAAAGTCTAATAAAAATTGTCGAATTCTCATTAGGTGTATGTGTATTTGAGAAGACATTAGTAGTTTCTAAATAAAAATTGTGTCCAGTAAGTGTTTGACGAAATGTGTGAAATAACACATAACCTATATATCTTTGAGAAGGCATATTTATTTCGTACATTAGCAGTTTCTAAATAAAAATTGTGCCCAGTAAGTGTTTGATGAAATGTGTCAAACTTTGATAAGACATGATTTATTTCGTATAAAAATAGTGGCCAAAAAAGGTTTGGGGAAATATGTAAAATAAAACATACACCCGGTATTTTTTTTTATTTTATATGTTGCAACCAAGAAACGTTAGTAGAATATTTTTTTTAATATGTATGTGTGGATATAAAATAGTAATGTTTTGCCTCTAAAAAAAGTGTCCAGTAATTATTAGAGGAAATTTAGTAAAGAAGACATGAGTTTTTATCTCCCATAATCCCACTGAATTAGTGCCACACTTTAGTTGATGTATTGCATGTAGATAACATGTGATCAACTGATAATGACTCAGGATTGACAACATGTAATACAAACGTGTATTCTTATTTTCTACATATCTTTTATATTGAAACAATGAGAAAATTTAGTGTTAATTTGGTGTATCGTAGATACAATCTCCACTCTAATGCGTTGAAAATTGACTATTTGGTTCAAATATCCTTAAAGATAACAACCTAATTCATGTCTCAACCTATTTATACAATTTGATATTTAATAAGTAATTTCAAGGTACGGAACCAATAACATGTATTGGAACAAATATCGTTAAAGATAACAACCTAATTTGTGTCTCAACTTATTTAAACAATTTGATTTTGATAAGTAATATCAAGCTATGACAACTAATAACATGTAGGGTAGCAAGGTGACTAAAAAATTCTGGGTTTGACTTTTTAATCTTATCTTTGTATACCTTATGTATATGAAGTATAGTAATGCCACATCAAACATATACCAACATTACATCCATATGTTTTAAATCCAACAAATTATAGTTTTAAAAAACAATAGTAATGGGTTCATGAATTCATGTACCCATGATGATTTTTTTTATTATGGGAAAAAATATTTCCAGTAATCAAATAGATTGTGTCAGGTATAATCTTTGGGATTAATTTAAAAACAAAGTTACCCATCGCAATATGTCTGAAGTCAGTTATGGAATCAACATTCTCTTTTTTGGGGATGAGGGCAATATAGGTAGATGTATATCTAGGAAGAATCCATTTAGAGTAACATCAGCACCCTCCTTTTATAACAGTAACTAGTCCAATGTTTTATACTATATCTTCTTACATCAAATATTTACCACGTGCAGGCATTTGAGTCATTTGGAAGTTGGTTTTTATTGATTGGTATCGGTGAGCAAGGTACAACAAAATAACCCATTTATGACTTATTATTATGAATCCTTTATATTACGTAAACAACCTAATTCGTGTCTAGGAAGAATCCATTTAGAGTTGAGAACTATCTGATTGCATTGCAGTGAGGGATTCAGGAGAGGAATTGACTGCTTCTGCCCATGGAGAGGAACAAGTTTAAGGGATATGCCATGGTTCAGAAAAATTGCACGAGGTAGATGTGGAGCCACAAGAATCCCATGTGAAGGAGATAACTTCATCAAAGCATTGAAAACAGCAGAAAAGTAGACACCTCTGAAGTGAAACGTAAATTGCAAATCCTACCTTTAAATCAGAAAAGAAGTTTCTTGAGTTCACTTTGAAGTATCAACAAGTTCTCGCAGAAAGAGATTCTGCTGTTGCTGTTCGAGATAAACTTGAGTCACTGTGTCGGGAGTTACAATGACAAAACAAAATGTTGATGGATGAATGCAAACAAGTATCAACAGATGGTCCAAGCTTGAGATTAGATTTATCAACCAAGTTTCAAGATGCAATCAAAAAGTACGCATTAAGCTGGAGGAGCAAAAGGACGATTGTCTGGCTCAGCTAAAGGAGAATGAAATGTTAAGAATGAAGTTGAAAAAAGTTACTGATCAATACACTCTTACTTAGCAGCAATTTACGCAGAAGTTGAAGCTGAAAATGCTTGAACTTCAGATAGCCGATTTAAAATGTAGCAGCATGAAGAGAGATTGACCCAGGAACAGTGCTAGATGAAATTGTATGCAGAAAAGGTGTCATAATTATTGGTAACTGAAAAGAATATGCGGTTACAGTTCACAGCTGATGGAGAAAAATTTCAGGAATTTCAGCTATATCTTTGTCGGACGCATTGTTGAAAAGCAATGAGGCCTTTGAGACATTTAAGCAAGAGATTGAGAAGATGGAAAAATTGATCAAAGAACTCAAAACTGAAAATACCTTCGTGAAGAGAAAATGTGAGAAATCAGACATTACTCTCATTGAACTTGTTGAGGAGCGCGAGCACTTAAAAAAATAGCTGGAGAAAACACGGATGCTTACTCTCATTGAACATCTCTCTATCTCTCTCTAGGATCTCATTTCATCATATATTTCCTTTTTCTTTTTTGAATTTTTTTTCCCGACCCACTATTTTTATACAGGAGCTGCTCATGGAAGATTGTAGTTGGTTACTCTCAAGTCAAATCGAATTATCTATAAACATGAAATACGGGCCTAATGAGTATGATCAAACAAAAGACGATGCAGACAGTTTTATCACTCTATTGTCGCAGGAAGCATACAAAATCAAGTGGTTATTTTTTTTTGCATCCTATATTCTTTTAGTTTTCGTAGGATGAGTATGATCAAACATAAGACGATTCAAATGGTAATCTAAATTCATTGCCATAGGAAGCATGTAAGGGTGATAATTTTCTTTTTGCTTCCTTTAGTTCTCTTTTTTTTAAATGGATTAATTTGTAGAAATTCTAAATGGTAATCTCACTTTTCTTTTTTCAAAAACTCTGAAGAAGCCTTTTACGCCGCCAAGGCACCCATCTCTCTATATCTTCATATTCACTTTTCTATTTTCAATCGGACAACATTTTGTGTTTAATTGAAGATATGGGTTTGAATCCCTTTCGCTATATTTTTTCTTATTCACATTTTCATTTAGCTTATCGACTTCAAGTTGGTAAATGTAATTCTGATTGTTAGAGGTCAAATTGAATTGAATGCTTAGTAGGTTTGATTATAATGAAATGTTTATGAATGAGGATTTAATCTTTTACTTTTCATTGAACGTTTATGTGCATCAATGTTTAAGTATGAGGGAGATTAAAACATATGGATGTAGATACATGCATTTTCTCTTGTATTCTAATAGGTCACATTTCTAGCTAGTATTCTTCATGTTTCTCTCTGGGATAATTTTATGATATTATCTGTTGAGAAATTGCACAAAAAACAGGGTTAGGATAATTGATGTCCAAAAAATATGTTTTATAGTTGGTTAAGTTTGTAATGTAACATGGTTGACTACCCCTATAATTGGTGTCCAAAAAAGCTATATATTTTATTCTTGAAAGGAATGAACGAAGTTAGAATGGATTTATATCTCAAGATCCATTTGAAAACATGTTTTCCCATGGTTAAATACTTGCATTTTCTTATTTTTTTTAACTGGAAGATGGGGAGGGAAATTCCTTTGCACCTTCGAAGCTGATATGTCGAGTGTAGCTTACCAAGTTTTTAGTATCTTAGGTTCTCCATGGGATGGTATATGATTTCCACCTCTCTCGTATCTATTCTTGTTATATTCTAGAGCAGTCGGATCTCTACTCATGTTGAATTGCAAGTTTTGTTTCATATTATTTGGTTATAAACTAGTGTATTTTGGTGGCAGGAGTTGATGCCTGGAGGTGTAAATTCCCCCTTACGTGCTTTCAAGTCAGTTGGCCGATAACCTATTATAATTGATTCTGTCAAGGGCCCTCACGTGTGGGATATAGATGGAAATGAGTACATTGACTATGTTGGTTCATAGGGGCCAGTAATCATTGGCCATGCCAGATGATGAGGTTCTATTTCTTATCTCTATTTCTAATATCAATTACACAATTAGCATTGTGATATTTCATAATATTAAGCAGCCAGCTAAGGAAATTTCTTTAATGTTCATATGTCATACATGTTGGGAGGCTAATTATTCTGGATATACTACTACTCTACTTAGTTTTCTTTCAAATTCTTCGATTAAACTAAATGTTTTGCACTTCTTGCATATAAATTGGTGTTTTCTAATAGCATATTTGTAACATTTCTTTTGTTAATATGCACACACACTTGAATAACATATTTAAATATCAAAATAACCCTTTGTTTGACATTTGACGATGAAGAATAAAGGTTTCAGTTAGGATAGAAGTTCCAACCTTTTTTTAATGGGAGTTTAGTGTTGAACCCCTCGCGAATAACTCCAATTCAAAGAAGCCCAGTTTGTTTTTACCGTTATACCTTTTTTTAATGGGAGTTTAATGTTGAACCCCTCGCGAATGACACCAATTCAACATTTCTCTGTGTGATTTCCAGTGTTCTAAAAGGCGCGAATAGGTGGTGCCAATGCGTGATGCTTTTTTGTGTTTTTCTTATGCCCTTTTGTGTTCTAAAAGGGCAGGCATACAAATATGTAAATCTTATTATTTAAACATGGAGGTTTCTTGCAACTTTTCAATATTATAGCTTCTATACATGCCCCTTCCTTCTTATGGACCCTAACAACCACCAATTCCTTGTTGAACCTATTTATAGGTACTGATTCATACTGGAGATTTTTTCCCTCATGAAATTGCTCTGGAAGGGAGGTTCTTACTTGTTAGTTTCTCCAAAGGTGGATAGAACATTGCACCCCATTCTCCTCCTCTCTGTGGTCTGTAATCCCAATCACACATGAAATGAGCAGCTACCATTTCCTTTTTAGTATGATTTTCATAATTTGAATTATTTATTAAAATAAGGTGATCTCTACTTCATACGGATTACAAAAGGATATCAAATTACACTATTGGAATCTTATTACCGCTATGTTGACTTTTCATGGAAGGGAAAGATAACTCTTTTAATTTATTTATTTATTTTTATTTTCCTTCCGCAAACTGTCGATGTCCTCTTTTCTTTAATTTAATAGGCTAGTCCTGGTTAATAAACCAATTTAACATAGTTTTTACTGATATCCAATCCATATCATGGTATGTAATATCACTTGATTGTATGAATTTCTATGTGGATTTTATCTGCATTTAAAAATACAGTGTTACCAGTTCAAATCAATTCATGTGGATTTCATAGAACAAGTACTCGTGGATGGAAAAGCTGTCTCTCCTCACCATGCGGTTAAAACATCGATTTATGCTCAGCATAAACCATGAAGCGCATTTGATGTCTCAAGTTGAATGTATGTAGTGTACCAGAGTTTTTGCTGATTCTCTCTTTGATTCAGATGAATTCGTTTGTAGATAGATTAGGGATACATAGTGAAAGAATTTTTTTATAATTATAAATCCTTTCCTCAAGTCAAATGGAACCAGCAGACAAAAAAAATTGACTTACCTCATGTAGAGTTTATTTTACTATTGGTCAGTAATTGAATTGACATGTTTACCAGTTGAAAATTTAGTAGATCTTTTTTTTTAATGATCTGGGTGTTTATGTTGACATTCAATTTGTCATTAGCTTCTTCGTAGTTAGATTGTAAAGTTAAAATTTAGTATTTTTATATTTGGATATTTCATAGAATTTGATTTTGTTTGCACATTTAGGTCAAATTACATTACAAGGAGTTGTCCCTACTGAACCTTGTTCATAGTCCATATTCCAAGTGTTCTAATTTCTGTTATGATGCTTTAACTTTCCCATGATTTTATTAGTTTGATTTTTGAGTCTCTGTCGATATGGTTTATAGCAAATTTCATTTTTCAAAGTTCAAGTAAGGAATATCACTTGAGTCTGTTCAGAGATGAATCTCACTTAACTCAAACAAAGTTGCCTAATTTCAAAGTTCTTTTATTTTGTATGTACATAACTTGTTTGTTTGTTGTACCTTTTGTCTCTAGAAGTCAAGGAAGCAATCTCGTCACATAAATGTTATTCTACTTTTCTATTTATTTTCTTCAGTGTTGGTAGCTTCTTTGAGCATCATTTTTGGGAGGAGGACCTAGTAGTAAGGTTGCTTGAACCAACATGGTCATGATCCTGGGTGAAATCCCAACCAAGGCCTACATTGACTACGAGAAAATTGTCCATGATACCTGCCGCAATATCGAATTAAATGCTGACAACTGCAAGGTCCTCGTCAACATCGAGCAACAAAGTCCTAACATTATCAGCCCTGTACCTTTATGTTTGCCTATTGGTCTATGTGTTGTCATCCTTAACTTTTCATTTGGATTTTATCTTTTGAGATATACTTTTAGTTTTTAGATGAAAAAAATGTTTATTGAATTTAATTTGTTGTTGATTGATTGAGGAGAAGATTGAGATGTCAAAGTTTTTGTTGTATTCATATGATAGAGATGCTTGAGATGAGGCCCTTGTGGCTGAATTTTTTTTTTATTTGTATTGACATTTGTAACGGTTTTAAAAACTTATATAATGTCAAACATTAATGGTTTCAAACACTTACAAAATGTCAAACATTAACGGTTTTAAACACTTATGAAATATCAAACAGTAATGGTTTTAAACACTTATAAAATGTCAAACAATAATGGTTTTAAACACTTACAAAATTTAAAATAGTAACGATTTCAAACACTTATAATGGGTTAATTAGACTACACATACATTTGAAAATATTAACCGATTAAACCGTTACTAATTTCCATTTGTAAGTGTTTTAAAAAGGGGCAAATAAATTATAACCCCGTATTTTGTAACAGTTTAAATTAGTTATTGTTTGTTTTGTAAGTGTTTAAAACACTTATAAAATAACGTATTTTATGGACGGCATCGATGATGACTGCGGTGGCAATAACATTGGCCTTCATCATGTTTTGTACCCGACGGATGGTAGCAATGAATGGTGCCTACCGTCGCCGGAGATCCTCTGAATTAATTTAAATCAAGATCGTTATGGTCCAAGAGACCTTATAACACATGGCACAAGAAGTGTCGTTTTCAAGCTCCGTGTGTGCTCTCCGCCCACACTTACGTAAAGTTGATTGATGTCTTCACCAAATCTTTACCCAAGACTACACTTTAGAATTTACGGACCATGCTTTTGAGTGTTGACTTCTTCCCACTCCATCTTGAAGGGGAGTAATAAACAACCTACTCCAAAATAGTTAGACAAATCACCACAGTTTAAACTATTTAAACTAATCAGCCATCGATTCTATCGAAGAGAGTTTCTTTATTTTTAGGACTTTCAAAATAGACTACTAAGTTCCCAACTTTTCTCTCATTTCTGTTATGATATAATTTCTATATATAGAAACCTAAATATAATAAATGATGCAAGCTTTCAGTCGTTAAAATAACTATATATATATATATATATATATATATATATATATATATATATATATATTATGTTTATTGAGTTTCTTCAGCAAGTACATGGGTCTGCATGATACATGGCAAGGGCTACTGGGTTTAGGCATAAATGGGAATAAGATAGGAGGCATAAATGGGAATAAGACAGGAGTTGACTGATGAGTTTGGGTAAGGTAGAAGGTGGGCTAGGTTAGTTTATGGTTGTAGGTATAACTGAATTAGGGGGGGTTGGGTAATTGTGTGCATGTGTCTATATTTATGTGGTGCGAGGGTGTATATATCTATATTTGTTTAGTATTATGTGTATACATATATACTATAATATACAAATAAACTAATACACAAATGCATAAATATATACATACTAAACTTATCACATAAAAACAATATGTATGATCATACAAGCGCAAGGCCTATGAACACGTACAAATGTGCCTATAGTAAGTGATGAATATGATTATACATTCCCTCCAAACCCATGGATCAACTGCTTTTTTTATTTGTATATGATTAGTCCTACCCTCCCCCCTAAACAATTATTACACATAGTTTTAACTTATAAATTTTTTTACCCATTCCGTTCATATACTTATTTTTGTAACTTCGGTTTATAGTTAGGTAACTTTTGTTTATGTATTAATTTTTGCAGGAAGTTAATAGATGGAAGTGTGTTTGATTTAAATATTTCATCTTTTTATAGTACCCATCTTTTTATCGATTTTGGGTGGATAGGTTGTTCAATGGATGAAAGTATTGTTCTCGTTTCGTGGAGTATATTGCTTGTTTAACAAAATACACATAAATATAAACAAAAAAAGCGACAAATACAAGAAAACGAGGGAATGAAATCATGAGGCTAAGACAGAACTACAATGTCACATGAAGAAAGAAATAACAAAACAACAAAACATAACAAGAAACAACATCAAGAAATATACGTTGCTTATGATTGCAATAAGAATGACCAGAAGGTATTTTGTGTTTAAAAATTATTGAAATGTCTTACAATAATATTCTGTGTGAATGTTTGTTGTTCGTAACGGAGATTTAAAGTTGACATTATATTAGAGCAATAACAAAATGGTTATATTAAACCACCAAATATTTGAATTAAACCTTTTTGCCATTATTATAACATTAATTTTTAATCTCAAGGGAAATTTCTCAAACGTAAAAAATTCTCAGTAAATTTAGCAATAATCAACACATATACTAACAAGATTCACAATTGATAACAATGAAACATTAATCCATTCAACTTACCTCCTTAATAAATGCGAAATTTCCTCAATCTCGGATTCACGATACAAGCTCCTCAAACAAATTTCAGTAAGATCCTAAATTTTTTCAAAAGGAATAAATGAGTGTATAATCTAATAATTATAAGAAGCACTTTAAAGATGGTATAAACTAATTCACATAAACAACCCACCAATATTCTAATATTAATATATAATGTATGTCGTTAATTCTCTTACATATACGAAATTTATCAATTTATAATGTATGTCAATAGTTGGCATATGGCAGAGCATGTCATGTGATGAATCACAAATCGACATTTATATAAACATGTCATGTGCATTCCACTGATAGAAATTACAAATGTTAATTAGTTACATTGGAATTAATCTTCAATTGAGAAAAATAAATCACAACAATGCAAACATGTCATACCGAACAAAACATACTTCAAAACTAGACTATAGTACACGATTTATGAATCTATATTATTCCGTTGCTTAAAAATTATAAATTCGAGAAAGATGAATTGTAATTAAATGATTTATGATTCGGATTTATTTCATCAGACTCGAGTTGTTTTATTATTTTATTATTGATTCGATGTTATTGTTACTGTACTATTATATGAAATGGTTTGTTCATCATCCGTTTTTATTAAAAGGCGAACATCGCTAGATTTTAGGTTTCAGTTATATACATACAATACCTGCATAGATTTAAATTAAATATAACCAAACTAATATGTATCGTAGATTTTATTGGATGTTTTTTAGATCATTAATGATTGTAAAACCGTTAATTCATATTCGTTATATTCAAGGATGAGCAGTCATTGAGAGACGCTATAGAGGGAATGGACAAACAAAATTTAACTCGATATTTGAATTACAAAATTTGTAATTCAATTTTTGTAACTCGATACTTGAATTATAAATTTTGAACGAACAAAATTTATATAACTTGATGTTTGAATTAAACAACAACCCCTGCACGCTATAAAGGGAATAAATAAATAAAACATACAGTGCAAACCTTAAATTTGTATTGAAGCCTTTGAATCGGAGAGCACGGGTTGAAGATAAGAAAATTATACAGTTCCGCAAGGGTTGAAGATGAGATGGATTGGGGGTCCATCTTTATCGTAGAAGATAAGCGTGACTATTAATTTGATGTGGGTATGACTCACATTACCAAATGTTTCTCACGCACTAAATTTCTATTCAAAAGTGTCATAAATAATTAGATAAGTTTATTAAAAAAATATTAATTTTATAAATTAGAGTTAATATTACCATGCATACAAATAATAAATAAATATATTATATGATAGTTAAAATACTACCGTAATAAAATATCATTTTAATAACACCCAATAAGTATACGCGGGTCATAACTATTTGTTTAAATACAAAAGGGTCATAATTGTGACATAATAACATTTATTTTGACGGTTTAATGAAAACGGTCATAAAATTGAATCTAAAATCATCGTAAAAAGGTATTTTTCTAGTAGTGCAATGTGCCTACATCCATGGATGATTCTCTTCTTTATTGATTTCAATCTATTTTAAGAGTCTCGGTATTTTTTATTACACTCCTTTTTCCAAGGTTTATTTTTACAAGCGAACCTAGGAGAGTCCCAAGCCCTTCAATGTTACAATTATCATTATTAATCGGCTTTATCCCCTCCTTGATTTACGTAGATTGTTTCTTCAGTGATGTTTATTCACAGTCTGGATCAATATACGACATGATCCTTATTTACATATCATAGATTATTCCCTCCAAAGTATAAATAATTTTAAAGAAAAATCTCACGTATGAATATAAAGTGTCATGCATGATTAGGTCTTTAATGGAAAGATATTTTATTAAAATAATATTAGGATGTGTTTGAAAATCTCAATTTCATGGTGTGAAATTGGAGTTGTTAAAAACACCCTTAAGATTTTTGTATTTTAGTGAGCTACCCATGATGCCATTAATTTAAAGTTGGTACATATTTTTTTAGTAAAATTAATTGGGACATATATCAAATAGTCCCTCGAACATTTTTTAATACCCATTTAGTCCAAGTTTTTTATTTTGTTTCAAAAAATCATTTGCCACATATTTTGGAGAAGAAGTGCCGCTGGATCAGACCTCTAAAAATAAGATAATATTTAATGATTGAGAAACTAAATGAATTAAATTAAAAATATGTATCTTTTTTAAAAAATATATATTTATAATAAAAACTATTTAATAATGGACCCAAATTAATTTGTGCAAAATTATCTTCTGAACAACCCATTCTTAAATTTTTGCCGTAATAGGGCAGCTTTTGTCGTCAGTCAATTGAGGTTCTTTGTAGTCTTATGACTAGGGCTGTGTTTCGGCCGGATCGGATCGGAAAATGCCTATTCGGAAAAAATTTCAATTTTTTCGGAAATAAAATAACTATTCCGATTTCCGATCCGATTATTTCGGAAAATTAAAAAAAATTCCGAATTCGGAAAAATCGGAAAATCGGCAAAAATCGGAAAAAATCGGAAATTCACAAAATATATTAAAAATCCAGAAATTTCGGAAATTCCAAAATTTCAAAAAAATAAATTATGGATTTTCGATTACTCGAAATTCTCATTTTAAAGAAACAATGAAAATAGCTTAACCCAACATGTAAACACATGAGGATTTGGCTCATTTTTCATTTGTGTAGAAGTTAGGAGGATACTCTCCTTTTATAGAGCATATTTTGGAGCCCTCTCCCTCTCCCAAACGATGTGGGATATGGGAAATTTTCAAAAAATCGGAAAAGAAATCGAAAAAATCGGGAATCGGAAATAATTCGGAAAAATCGGATCGGCATAGTTTCGGAAAAATCGGATCGGAAAAATCAGAAAATCGGAAATTCAGAATTATTTCCGATTTCCGATCCGATTTTTTTCGGAAAAATCGGAAATCGGAAAATCGGAAAATCGGAAATCGGCAAACTAAAATTTCATTCCAAATTCGGAAAAAATCGGATCGGAAATCGGAAAAATCGGAAAGTTAGGAAAAAAAACACAGCCCTACTTATGACTAAAAAAGAGTGGGAAAAAAAATTGTAGTTACTTCCTGTCGAAGAACGTGAACCTTGTCGGTGATTAAATCCACAACTTGTCGTTGTCGTGTAGTATAAACTTATCATAAGGGTTAGCAACTTATCAGTTCCTATTTTACACAAATCCGTAGGTTTTCCCAATACCCATTTTAAGGCCCACTCGCATAACCCCCGACTTACACAAGACGCGTGTAAATAATTTGACACCTCCATTTACTTCCAACCCACGCTCTACCTAGCGCGTAAAGGTATATAAGGTTTCTGTGATCAATTGCAAACAAAAAATGTTGTTGAAAGAGAAAGGAAACGACACCAAACACTATAAAAGCCACCCCCGCCCCTTCCTCGTTCTTCACATCCTCTCTCTCTAATACAGTCTCTAGGTATATAAACATATATGTGTATGATTTTGTTTGATCGGTTCTCAAGACCCTAATTTTGTTGGACAGGTTTTGTCTCGGGTGGATGGAGGCGTTGGATAGAGACCTTGTTTTTCTCCTACTTCAGTTCTTGGATGAGGAAAAATTTGAGGACACTCTTCACAGGTAAGGGTTTGGTTTTGTCATTAATTTTGTTATTGGAATTTTGTTTGTTGATTTTGGGTTTGTTTTTGTGAATCAAGTTTAGAGAAGGAGTCTGGGTTTTTCTTTAACATGAAGTATTTTGAGGATTCTGTCACAAATGCGGAGTGGGATGAGGTGGAGAAATATTTGGCTGGGTTTACAAAGGTGGATGATAACCCATACTCTACCAAAATTTTCTTTGAGATCCGAAAGCAGAAGTATCTCGAAGCTTTGGATAAGTGAGCAGTGGTTTGATTCTTTATCAATTTTAATTCTTGTTTGTCTACTGACATTGTGTGTGTGCGCGTGCGCACATGTGCGTGTTTTGTTTGTCGGATGAAGGCGTGATTTCGGGAAGGCTTTGGAGGTTCTTACCAAGGACTTGAAAGTATTCTCAACCATTCATGAAGATCTTTATAACGAAATTTCACTATTGATGACATTGGGGAATTTTAGGTATGGTGATTTATTTTTTGGCTAATGTCAAAACAATCCATGATGTTTTACCAAGAAAAATATATGTACCAAACCAGTCAAAATCCTCCACATTCTGCTTCAAGTGACTTTAGTGACTTTCTTTTTAGGTGAATTGGTGATGATGACTACGGAGATTATCATGATGATATGTTGTTTGTGTTAGTTTACATTGTATGTTTAAATAAGACAATATTAGTTTATGTTGTATGTTTAAATTCCTCTAAATGCAATGCAAAGTCAAAAAATAAAGGATCAAATACAAAAAAGTCCCTCAAACATTTTTTAATATACATTTAGTCCAAGTCTTTTATTTTGTTCAAAAAAGTCTCTCAAACACACATATAACTAATATTTTCTTATTTTTAAAAGTGCCGCTAGCGGCACTCGCCCCCCACATCCCTCCCCCCCAGCCCCACTGTCGGAGCTCCGGCGACCCTCATCGGAGCTCCTTTTTCGAATATTTTTATGTGGTGATGGACTTTTTGGAACAAAATAAAAGGTCTGAACTAAATGTGTATTAAAAAATGTTTGAGGAACTTTTTGGTATAAGATCCTTACCCACCTTTATTCATACATGGCCCCTCCCCCTGGTAAAGGCTATGGTGAGCCGACACATCAAATAAAGAAAAAGCGAAAAGTGAGAATTGTGTTAAGCTTGGTGTATCATGCATATTTTGTTTCATTCTTCTTTCTAATTGATAAAGGCATCACTCTTCATGCTTTTTATGAGCATGATAAACTAGAAAATGCTAAATGAGCATTGCCATATCAGAAAAGAAGGGTGTCTTTTTGTTCATTGAATGATTTATTTAGAAATGGGGACATGTCATAGGTTGGGTCATGAAATTTAGGCTATTGATGTTGTTTCCACATACAGTTTTTGGTTACACTTTTTTGGAATTTACCCTTCTAAATAGTTCAATAGAGATAAAGAGAGAAAGTAATTTGTTTGTACTCTTGGATCTTAAAACTTTAGTTATCAGCTGCATAGTCCTTTTATATGATACATTGTTTCCTTAGTTTTGTGGAACCATGAGAAAGAAAAGTTTCAAAGAGGAACTTTGGTCTTTCAATTGATGGTAGTTGCTGTCCAATGGAAGCAATGATTGTTGTGTATGGTACTTGACATTGTCTTTACATACATAACACATTATAGATGACAGAAATGTAATGCTGGCTCACACTTGATACTGAATATATATATTTTTGGGTTGAAATGCCTCAGTTTATGGTCATGATTGATTTTTTTTATCTTTTATTTTATTACCATGTTTTTATTTCCTGTGTATTAAATAGAAAAAGTTTATTACAGGGAAAATGAACAGCTTTCTAAGTATGGAGATATCAAGACGGCAAGGGCTATAATGCTTAATGAGCTTAAAATGTTGATTAAGGAAAATTCTCTCATCCGTGATAAGATTTACTTTCCCACCTTAAAGAACTCAAGGCTACGGACACTGATCAATCAACAGAGGTAATTCGAGTGAGAGATGACCAAGTTCTATGTTGATGAAACTGTAACACATCTTGTTACCTTTATTTGTTTATTGACTTTTGGGATTACAGCTTAAATTGGCAGCACCACAATTGCAAGAATCCAATGTCTAACCCTGAGATAAAAACCCTATTTGTGGACCATGCTTGTGGGAAGACAAATAGTGCGCGGGCTCCATCCCCTGTCACTAATCAGCTACTAGGTTCCATGCCTCCATCACTAGGTGCTCATGGCGTAAGTCACCAAGAATTCCTCTTATACTTACAAGTTATTGCAGGAATTTTGGTATGGTCATTCAATCTTATTTTTTTCTTTTTCCTTTTGCTTCTTTTAGCAATTTCAGACTCCACCAGCACCTCTTAAAACGTCTCTTGGAGGATGGATGGCCAACCCATCTTCTGTGTCACAACAGGCTGTTTCTGGAGGGCTTCTAGGCTTAGGTGCTCCTAACAATGCAGGTAAGTTCGCTAATAGGTAGTTCTAATAGGCTTAGAATTAGATGTGTATTGAAATGTTTCCTTAAGAAACTAGTAAATAAAAATAAAAATCGAATGGTAAAAGATGTATTTAAAATACTCGTCATTTAAAGAACATACACCACTTTGTTTTTTTCCCTTAAGAAAATCTGAAAGTGGATTGGGGGTGGATTGGGTTTGGTCCACAGTTCGATCCTCGGCACTGTCAAAATAATTCTTGGCCAACGAAAGCCATGAGCCGCGAACGTGAATTAGTCGAGGTGCGCTTAAAGCTGGCCCGGACACCATGTGGTATGATACCAAAAAAAATGTTTTCATATCCCACGTTGAATAGAAGTGAATGTCCATGCTTTCAACCTTTCAAATCGACCGTTCCTCCTAATTTGGCTTGAATGATGTTGTGTAAAAAATCTGGATTAATCAATTAGGGTGTAAGTCTATCTGGCCTACGTCTAGGGAGATGGAGCACTACTATAGAAGCAGGGGAGTCATTGGCAGTGTTAAAATTCAAGAGAGGTTCATGTTGTATAGTGTTGGTTAGAGTTTTAATTTTTTTGGTTTGATCTCAATGTCAATGATATTGTTGGGATTAGTTGAAGTAAAGTAAAGATATTGGACCCATCTAGTTCCACTCTAGACATGCATTGTATGTTTTCAGGATAAATGATGGAGAGAGAAAATCATCTTACAATAGGGATTTGTGTGAAGTCCTTCCCCAAGTCGATGAATATAAATGATCCTATGCAACAACATGATTTCTTATATGTTCAGTCTAAAATAATTACCAATTTCAAGAGAACTTAGGTTCGTAAGTTGTAATGGGCATATCTACAAGGGAGTTGTATCTTCAACTGAAGTGTTCCACCTTGGATCTTTGTAATGGTTGTATTGAGCAGCGCACATATGATGTGTGCAGTTGGGGTAAGAACGGACTAATGGGACTTTTGAGTAATGAGCAATTGGGGGAGTCTTGGTAGTGAGACATGTGAATTGATGTTACGGAGACATTCTCTAAAGTAATTGGCTCAAAATAATTCGTATAAATCGAATGCGTATAATCGTCTACTCAACTCAAAGAACTCAACAGAGTTTTTTTCAATTATTTGGGGCCAGCTCCATGAATCTTATTTGCCATATTTAATTCTTTTATGTTTACATTTGCTATTTTAGTAGTAGTTAGTGAGGGGATTATATAGGGATATTGGAGAAGAAGCGTACTCAATTGGGAGATCTTAACCTTTTTAACAATGGTCCAGTGGTGCCATTTGTCACTTTTCACCTACGTTTGTGTAATTCTTGTTATTAATGAACATTGGCATAGAATTTACATAAAAGGACGTACCTAGTGCACCAGGCTCCCGCTTAACTGTATGGTCTGGGAGAGGCAGATGCCATATACATGCTACTAAAAATGTGTTATTTTTTTATTTTTTGTCCTTAAGGGAGTTCTTTCTTTTCCCTCTTAGATTTCATCTTCTAGTCAAGTCTGGTTGTTCTTTCTAGGTATATATATGTTGTGATAGCATCCATGTCAAAGCATCCTAAGACCCCTCCTGCTATCAATCTGACCATGGACTACCAAACTGTAGATTTTGAACACGTGCTGAAGAGACCAAGACCTTTCGAGATACCAGAGGAGGTACATATATGTGCCTTTCATCACTGGCATTTAACTCATTGCAGTATGCTACTATGTGAGATTTGGATCAATTTGAAATGTATATTGTAAAATTTTAATATATTCTAATTTTCTTTACTGAGATATGCATTTCCTTCTAATGTGTTTTATTTAGCTAATTTGCCCCCCCCCCCCCCCCCCTTTTTTTTACTTTTGAGTTCCGTAGATCAATGATCTCCCCACTAATGTATTGCCTGTCACATGTCCTGGGTCGAGCCATGCCCATGCCATATATTCTTCTGATCACTTGCCCAAGATTCTTCTTATGAACCTGAATCAGGGTTCTACAGTCAAGAGTATGGATTTCCATCCAGTGCAGCAAACTTTGCTTCTTGGTTAGCTCTCACTTTCTTTGATTATTTTCTCTCTGCTTCTGCTTTGAGTATTCTTTATTACAGTTCTGCATCTTATATATATTTAAAAAAAATTACTTGAATCTAGGAAATTCATATTTAATTCTGTTTTTTTATTTTCAGTTGGAACAATTATTGGTGATATTACGATACGGGAGATAGTTAGCAAAGATAGGCTGGTCTTTAGAAACTTCAAAGTTTGGGACCTTACAACTTGTTCAATGGCTCTGCAGGTACGAAATCTTGTCTTGCTTTACCATCCCACCCCATCCTCCCAGAAGGGGAAAAAAATAGTTTCTGCCCTCGATTGTTTCTTACTATCACCAATCGTGACGCTAATTTTCCCCATAATTATGTACAGGCATCTTTTGCCAATGAATATACTGCATCAGTGAACCGCGTTACGTGGAGTCCTGATGGCAGCCTCTTTGGTATGTTTTTAGTTATTCTTTTCATTATATTTCTGTGAGTTTATGTTGAGGATTAACTTCCAACATCTGGCATAAATGAAGTTTTTCTTTGCAATTTTTTGTTGTTGAGGAAACTAAGTGTTTTTCCCCTCTCTCCATAGAATGACAATTTCAGAAGAGTATTTTTTTCAAGAGATAGAGAGTGTGATGTTCTGATGATGAATTATGATTGATCTAAACTCTGATTCAGGTGTTGCATACTCCAAGCACATTGTGCACATATATTCCTATCATGGTGATGAGGATTTACGGAACCACCTTGAGGTTTGTAATATATAATGAACTTCTAGCAATAATGTAATTTTTATATTCAGTTGATTTTGTTTACCCCAAATGTGGACCTTGTATTGCCATTCGAATAATGATAACGAGAATGGTATTTGACTTTCTTATATGAATACTTTCAGAATGATGCTCATGTTGGTAGTGTTAGTGATCTTGCTTTCTCTTACCAAAATAAACAACCATGTATCATAACTTGTGGAGAAGATAAGTCTATTAAGGTCTGGGATGCTGTCAGCGGTTTTAAGCAATACACATTTGAGGGTCATGAGGCACCTGTTTATTCAGTATGCCCACATTTTAAGGAAAACATTGAGGTGTTTGTTTGCTTAAAACTTGCTTTCAAAAGAAATTTTAATTCGATATTTTTGTTTTGCCTTCTAAAAAAGGGTCTTGTGTTCTCTATCAGTTTATCTTTTCAACAGCAATAGATGGGAAGATTAAGGCGTGGATGTATGATAATATGGGTTCAAGAGTTGATTATGATGCACCGGGACATTTTTGTACAACAATGGCCTACAGTGCTAATGGGTCAAGGTATAATACATTGTATACTATTTGATCTAGATCTTAGTTTCCCTTTTCTCCCCTAAATGGTAAAATGAACTCTTATGTTCTTATCATCTTCCTTACTTTTTTCGTGGACAAATTTTAGTTTGCTTTTAGGTGGGACAAGTAAGAATGGAGAATCATATATTGTGGAATGGAATGAAAGTGAAGGCACTATCAAGAGAACATACAATGGTCTTGGGAAGCGGTCTGTGGGGGTCGTGCAGTTTGATACGACAAAGAACCGGTTCTTGGCCGCTGGTGATGAGTTCGTAATCAAATTCTGGGACATAAATTACGATAACCTCTTGTTTAGTACTAATGCAGATGGTGGATTACCGGTAATAATAGCTAAATTGCATCTATTTGATCAGTTTTTTAATATATTTTTTGGTAAATTTTAGTTGTATGAAGCAACTCTTCTCATGATTATCTTTCAGGTTTCACCTTGTATTCGGTTTAATAAGGGAGGCATACTCTTGGCTGTATCAACTAGCGAGAATGGTGTTAAAATACTTGGGAATGGTGAAGGTATTCGGCTTGTACGTTCCACTGAGAATTGTGCATTTGATAGAGTTGCTTCTGGGAATGTTGTGAAGGTAAACCGATCTAGATATCCAATGAGATGAGTCTAGTATGGATGTGATCTTTAGATGAGTTATTCGCGATGCAGGCCCCCATGATTGGCACATGTGGTGCTCCCAGTTCATTTGCTGGTACAAGCATTGGTGTTGCTAACAGAACTGCACCACTGCTAGCTATGATAGTTACGGTAATAATGGATATCACCATCGTCTGGATAAGTGGGCTCTTTTATTGAGCATAATACATAGTTGCCATAAATTTTCATGTTTTTCTGTTGTATGTAATGTATGTATTGAGCATAATACACAATTGCCATAAATTTTCATGTTTTTCTGTTATATGTAATGTATGTATTTTAAGCACTCGTTGTGTGATATAGAACATGTGTGGATAATTGTAATTGGGTTGAAGTGCTAATAGTTTTTCTTTTCCTTTTTAATTGTTCGACTGATTTGGATATTTGACTATTTATGTAGGATGGGGAAAGCCGATATTTTCCACATGTGAAACCTAGAATTAAGGATGAGCTGGAAAAATCTAAGATTTCGAAGTTGGTTGAAATCCACGATCCATCTCAACTTCGTTCTCTGAGAATTTCTGATAACTTAATGGCAGCAAGAGTATGTATCCCGCTTCATATTATATTTTCATGTAGTAGATATTTAATAACATCACATAAAATCCTTTGAGACAAAATTGTCCTGAGATTAAGATTAAATGTAAGAACAGGGACACGGGAAAAGGGAACACATTAAAGGGACCCTTGAAAGGTGAGATAAAGCTTTGTGCATTTTATCTAGTAAGGGTGAAATAAATGGGAATGCAACTATTGATGTGTCCTAGTCCGAATCATACCAAAATAGTAAATCATCAAACAATTTTTAGATGAAGTAAAAGATTTAAGCAATTGATATTCAAGCTCTAATGAACGTAATATCATTTCTGTAGAGCCATTTAACCTATATCATTTTATTACGCAGGATTTAGTTGCATCAAGAAGCAAACACATCAGTGCTAAAGTATTTGACTAATTGCTTTCATCTTCCTCATCTAATTGATTTATGTAGGGCACAAGGGAATGAGTCATTGATGATGAAAATAATGAACTTGGAATTAGTATTTTGGACTGCTGTATATACTTAATTTCTTAATGGATTATTAAATTCATAAATATATCCTTACTAACCCCCCTCTTCTTCCCCCCCCCCCCCCCCCCCCCAAAAAAAAATAAATAAATAAAATGTAAGAACGAAAATTTACCCTTAACAAATTTTACATTTATACTCTAGGTTTGATGAGAGAGATTTGTCCCTTATTAGTCATGAAAACTGATGACTTGAATTTTATAGCCTACTAGAAATGTAAATGACCCTATTTCTCTCTTCCTTTCGTCTTTAATATGTATCATGCGTTCTCAAGCATGCCCAAAATGTGAGACATCATACTATATAAGATACGATGATCCACTGTCACAGTAGCTATTTTAAATTGAAGAAAAAATAAATTTTCAACCTAAATTAATACTATGTGCTTTTGAATGTTTGCATCTCCATGAACATTTGAATCCGACTAATTAGGCGGGGTATTTTTCATATTCCTACTACTCAAGTGGAATCTCTTGGTAATTTAGTCCTCTTCAGATCATTTTCATCGTTCGTTTCAGATTATGAGGTTGATTTATACAAATTCGGGAGGCTCTCTTTTGGCCTTGGCATGTACTGCTCAGCACAAACTTTGGAAACGGCGAAGGAATGAGCGAAACATGACAGGAAAGGTATTGATATAGTGATTGAAATATCTTTTTTGTCGTTGTTTCTTTAATGAGCTTTCCCTTTACGTGTAATGCTTTGCCACTTGTAGGCATCTATTAATGTGCAACCGCAATTTTGGCAACCTTCTAGTGGAAGATTAATGACCAACGAAATAAGTGGGACAAACCTTAAAGATGTTGTTCCTTTCTTAGCAATTTCAAAGAACGATTCTTACCTTATATCAGCATCAGGAGGAGATATTTCCTTATTTAATATGATGACATTCAAGGTAAAAAGATATATAAACACGTAGTATATATATGGAATATTGATTGGTATATGATTTATTATACTCTTCCCTTGTGCAGACTATGAGGACATTCATGCCCCCTCCTCTTGCGGCCACAAATCTTGCCTTCAATCCTGAGGACAATAATATAATTGCCATTGGCATGGATGACTCTTCAATCCAAATTTATAATGTTCGGGTTGACGAGGTCTTTACCTCTACTTGCACCTAAATATTATGATCTACGATGTTTTGATGAGTACATCTAAGGTGTATTTGTAATTGTTGGACTTTTACAGGTGCAAATCAAGCTCGAACGTCATCAGAAGAGAGTAACTGGCCTTACCTTCTCTACCGTTCTAAATGCTCTTGTATCATCAGGAGCTGATGCTCAGGTCTGTTGTCTGTGACTACATGAGGCGAACTCTCTCTCTGGGCACACGCATGCATATCTTTGTAAACATGCATGTATTATCTTTCTTTTGTGACTGAATTTTGTCCAAGGGAGGGTGTGACTTACATTGAGAGTTTATTTTTTAGCTTTGCGTTTGGAGCACAGATGGATGGGAGAAGCAAGCTACTACATTCTTGAAGATTCCTGCTGGACGAACCCCAGATGCTCTCGTTAAGACACGAGTTCAATTTCACCAAGATCAGAAGCATGTTTTGGTTGTCCATGAAACACATATCGCTATATATGAGGCCCCAAAGCTTGAATGCATAAGACAGGTGCCTTAACCATTACTTCGACTATAATATTTTGGACTTCTGATAGATTTTACAACTTTATGACTTTGGTTTTCCGATTTCATATCCTCGACTTATGTGATAGTTTTATAGTAAGTAGTAGATGTCATTTTGTTTCTTTTGGCAGTATGTTCCCCCTGAATCAACTATAATCACCGATGCTACATATTCATGTGATAGCCACTCAATATACGCAGGCTTTGAAGACGGTAGTTTGAGCGTCTTCATTGCCTCAACACTCGAACTGAGGTGTCAGATTACCCCTAAAGCCTATTTCCCTTCTAAGCCAGAGTAGGTGTTCTTAATTACAGATGAGCAAACAAAGCAATTTTGAAATTTGATTTATGCCCATTTTGTCCTCTTTAACTATGTGATGATACTTTTTGACAGGGCAATTTTGTATCCAGTTGTGATCGCGGCCCACCCATCTGAACCTAATCAATTTGCATTGGGAATTTCTGACGGTGGAGTTCAGGTTTTTGAGCCTCTTGAATCAGATGGAAAGTGGGGTTATACTTTTGATATTAATGAAGAGGAAACATAATAGGTGGAGGAGTAGGATTTAGGGCCAAAGCCAACTTTGAAACTTTTGCCTTTCAAAGTGGGGATCAATAATGCATCTGTTACAGCATTTCCAAGTTTTTTTCCACGTACTTCGAAAATATCTTAATATTACCTTTTTCCCAGTAAACCATAGTTTGATATCTCTCTCTCTCTCTCTCTCTCTCTCTCTCACACACACACACACACAGTAGTCAATTTTGCTTGGCATACTATTCTATTCTCTGAGGTCTGCTTGAGGCTACGAAGCTTGCTATATTCTATGAAACCAAATGGTTCATTGAATTTTCTTAACTATTCTTCTTTTAAATTACATACATCATTGAAGAAAAAGGATCTCTAAGTTTGACATAGAAATATGAGTTCTAGTATACAAAACAATATCAGTGAGTCCTCGAGACCAATTGAGGGTTTGCCTAAATAAGAAGAACATCATTTATTCAGAAGCAATAAAAAAAAATTCACATGATACTTCACAACAGAAGAGTGCATGGAGTTGGAGCATTGTAGCACTCAAGAAATCCCACCAACGGAGACTACCCATGCAGAAGTTGAAATGAATGAGGTGGGTGGGGAGAATGATCAGGGCCGCCCCGAAGGTTTTGGATCTCAAGGCAAATTTGTAAAATGGGGCCTTTTATATAATATTTTTTTATGTATTTTTACAAGATAATAGGAAATAAACAAAATATATAAGCTGTCAGAATACCGATGATAAATATAATGTATCATTTTTAAACAACCCACCCTCGCCAAATTTTAATTACTAGATTCTTCATTCACCAAATTTTCATGCTCTTTGTTTAAGCCTTCTTCATTATCGTTCTCATTAATATCGTCTTGATGCACCAAATTTTCATCTTCATTCAAAGCTTCTTCATTTTCATTCTCACGTTCATTTCGCATTTCATTCAATTTAAAAATAAATTTATCAAGAGCTCCCGTTTGGGATTGCATAAATTTTTCTATCTTTTCCTTCTTTAATTTTTCCCATCCATAAACATACTTTCTAGGAGGCATGGTATAAATACACAATGATCCAACAATCAATCTAAAAAATTCCAACCGCAACCAAATAAAGGAACAATGGAACATGATTTGCTGAATTTGTAAATCAAACATGAAAGCCTTTTTTTGCTTAAAAAATCTTGAAAATACATTAAAAAATTAACATCAACAACTTATTACACAAAAAATATTAGCATTTAGGACAAAAATAACATCATTTAGAACAAAAAATAAATAATAATATTTTTTTTAGTTAATGACAGATTAATAACAGATTTTTAGATTAGTAATACTTTTTAAGTTAACTAAAAAAATTAAGATTAAAAAAATCGCAACCTGATTTATTAAAAGAAAACACATAAAAAAATTAACATCATTAAAAAAGAATACAACCTGATTTATTAAATAATGCCGGATAAAAAAAAATACAGGGACGAAAAAAAATTACACGGGAAAAAAATTACATGGGAAAAAAACAAACCTCTTGATCTTGAATATATTTGGATTGAAAGTTGACCTTGAGAGTATTGTGAGTTAGTATTTAAATATAAGACTTTGTTTTGTTGGAATATAAAAAGGGGTTAAGAACATGAGAGAAGAGAGCAACGACTTCTTTCTTTGTTTTGTTGGAATTAAAAAAGGTAGGGTTTACTTTTGGTTTAAGGAATAGAGGGGTGTTCGTGGGTTTTTAGTCTAAGGAATTTTGGGCAAAAAAATTTACACAACACACTTATAAAAATTTTGGGCCTAAAAATTTATGTCAAATTTGGGGGCCCAGGCGGTTGCCTCATTGGCCTACCCCTTGGGCCGGCACTGAGAATTATTTAAATGTAACACTCCAAAATATTAATGGCACTTCTACCCAAAAGGTGGATGTCATTGCTGAGAGATGGGGCTACCCTCCTTCACTTACGAGGATGCTGTCAACAGGAAAATTAATACTGATATCTATTTTGATGAGTCAATAACAGTTGGTTTGAGGATGAGGGAGATAATGACCAGGGGGCCTTAAACTCCTAAGACATTAACCTTAATGAAGATCAGAGATGGAGGGCCCTATTTTCCCTGTGGTAAGAATCCACCCAAAGCATGTGGAGAAACTCATAAGGAAATGGAGAGATAGCATCATAGTGAGACTACTTGGAAGAAACATTGCGTGTAAAGCTCTCACTAAAGCACCAATTTTATGGTGACTTTGAGGTGGTTAACCCTTGGATAGTCATGAATCACTATATCTCCGTGAAGAAATGAGAGCTAAAATTCAATCCCTCAAAAGAAGCAGCTACTGCCTTTGGATTAGACTACCAAGACTACCCATTGAATGGTTTGAGGAGAAAACTCTATTTCAGATCGGAAGTAAGGTGGGAAGCCCATCAAAACTGACTTTAACCCAGCTTCTTCTTCCAGAGGTAAATATGCTAGGGTTTTGTTGAGGTGTACCTTAATAAACCCCTCATACCAACTTACAAATTGGAGGGACGAAAATATTGTTCTATTGTGGTAAGATTAGTTGCCGAAGAGAATATTGCCCCACCGGTAAAACGCCAGAGACAGCGGATGCCCCGAAAAAAATTCGACCGTTGGAGGAGCCAGTACACATATACAACAACGTGAGATTAACTTTACTTACATAGGCAAGAGAACCATAACTCTTCTCAGACCGTTGGCGCAAGGTAAGGACATGCGTCTGACGAAGGTAAAAAGAAAAATGCCGCCGAAATTCAGGGATGTTATCTTTGTTAATGCAGTGACCCCCAACTTCCCTTCAATAGAAGGCAGCGACGGGTGTGGGTCCCTTTAGGATGAAAAGACACGCAACAGGATAGAATAAGGCCTTCGTTAGTAAACAACCTTCCCAATTGGGATCTTATGTGGAATATGCCATTCAATCGAGGAAACCCACCAATGTGCTAAGTCAACATCTATTATCACAAGTAACCAGTTAATGGATGAGGTGAACCAACCACAAGAAACCTTAAATGGCCCCTGAACGCAGGCTATTACACGGTTAACTAATGGGCTTATTAGGATAAAGGAGGATGTCCTCTCTATGACAAAAGGTTTAACTAAAACCAACCAGCCCGTCTCTTCACATGTCAACAAAAAGGATAATTATACTTTTAGTAACGCACGCTCCAATTAAGTCGAATATTCAGCCTACTCAAAATTACATAAATAACCCCATGCAACCCTTTAACTCCATATAGATTTACCCTATTAATCCGAACTTACACACTGACGCCTTTTCCAACCCACCTCCACTTCAATCCGAACAGCCCCACACTTCAAATCAAATTGTGAATGAATCCTCTTATTCCCCTTCCCATGTTGGGTGACCTCCAGATAATAAACCATAATCTTAAGAACTCGAAGTGCGACTTATGGGTCAACTCCAAAGTGGAAGAAATAACCATACTCAAAGTAAAATAGGATGGAACCCAAGTAAGGCTACTCATTCAACCAGGCCAGATTATCCCAATAGAGTACAAAAGACACGCAGTGAGAGCCTTAGAGTTACTCTCAACCCTTGGTCTGAGTAGGATCCCATCCTAATTTATCAAAAAACTCCATTTATGTCTATAATCGTTTGGAACTTCCGGGGAGACAGAAAACCTCACTTCAAACCCACGTTAAAATAATTAAATGAGTTGTACAAGCCTGAAGTAGTCGTCATCCTTGTAACTCACATTGCGTTCAACCAAATGGTTAATTTCTTTGTGGATGTTGGGTTTACTGGTCAAGCCATTTCTGACCCAGTGGTCAGGTCCGCGGGCATTTGTTTGGAATCCCCACATAATGGAGCTACAAACTATCGCCATTTTCGACCAAGCTTGTCTCTAAGAGAAATTATGAGGATTGGATCCTCTCAGCGATTTACGCCAGCCCCATCCCGTTCCTTCATCAATGGATTTGGAAAAATCTCACCAACTTGGCTAACAAGTCTTCTGTAACCTGGATGGTTACTGGTTATTTCAACGACCATGTAGATGCTTTGAAAAAGAAAGCTTCACTAGGAACTCCTCGTTTAGTAGGTGTTCTACCTTCGGATACAATATTAATAGGTGCAACCTTACCAACTTGGGTAGTACTGGTTCGCGGATGACTTGGGCTAATAGTCACGAAGGTCTTGCCAACACCATGGTATACCTCGACTAAACACTAGCTAATCCAGAGTGGAGGATCAACTTTCTCGAGGCCGTGGTGTATAATCTTCCTAGGACTGCCTCGGACCATTGCCCTATGGTGATTCATACGGAAGGTAACCCCATTCATACTCCCCTCTATAGGCCCTTTAAATTTCTTGCTTATTGGTTTGATAGAGAGGATTTCGATGATGTTATTATTAAAGGTCGGAATAATAATATTAGTTTGCATAACAACCTTGCCCAATCAACTAAAAATGCCAATAGTTGGAGTAAAAATATGTACATGAATATTTTTAGAAATAAAAATAGACTTCTAAATAGACCCAAAGGTATTCAAATTTCCCAACAAAATTCCTTTTCCCATAGTTTGGATACCTTGAAATGGAATCTCGGACATGATTACAATACCATTTTAAAACATGAAGATATTTTTTAGCTCCGAAAATTAAGAGCTCAATGGTTGGCTGAAGGAGACCGTAACAATAAGTTTTTCCATACCTCTACCATTATTAGAAGAAGAAGAAATAAAATCGAAAGACTTAACGTAAATGAGGAGTGGATTGAAAACCACAATATTTTAATGGATCACATAAATAATTTTTTTTAAATCTATTTGAAGGTGACCATCTCCTCAATCATGACATCCCTTTGTATGAGACGAATCTCTTGGCCTTTTCGCCAAAATAATGCCCTCAATTTTCCCATTTGTCTTGATGAGATTAAGAAAGATACATTCAGCATGCAGTCCCTAAAGGCCCCGGGCCCGGACGGGATCTAACCCCATTTCTTTCAGCACTTTTGGGAGCATATTAATCCTTGCTTAGATACGTTATTTAAACCCGTTTAATTACCAAAACTATCCCCGATTGTATGAACGAGAGTCACATCACCCTTATCCCCAAAATCGAGAACCCGAAATCAATTACTCAATTCCGTACTATCACCCTTTGCAATGTGGCATAAAAAATTGTTGCTAAAATCATTGTTAATAGACTTAGATCCATCCCTTGCAAGGTTAACATCCCCACCAAAGTGAGCTTCCTCCTGGAGAGGAAAGCTTTGGACAATGCCATCATAACCCAAGAATGTCTCCATACCCTCACCAAGAAAAAGGGAAACAGTGAGGACGTTATCTTTAATATTGATCTTGAGAAAGCCTATGATAGAGTGAGTTGGGAGTTCCTTGAAAAAGTGCTTAGATGGTTTAATTTCAGTGATAAAATAACTAACTTTATCTTGAGTTATGTTAAGACCACACCCACGGCTATTTTGTGGAACGAGACCTTCCTCTCGAAGTTCAAACCCACGAAGGGTCTACGATAGGGTGACCCCTATCCATGTACCTATTTGTTATGTGCATGCAATGTCTTTTGTCGATGATATCGTCTAGGGTCGAGAAAAAGGCCAGGAGAGGTTTTAAAGCTTCTCCCCATGGGCCACACATCTCTCACTTATTTTTTGCAGACGACCTCATATTATTCAGGGAGGCCACCCTGGTCTCCTATAGGATTGGGGTGGAGACTCTGAAACAATTTTATATCATCTCAGGCCAAAAAGAAAACTTCAGTAAGTCTAAAATCTTTGTATCCCCGAATACCCTCGTAGGAAAGCCCTAGAGATTATACACCTTTGCAGTATGCCCCTCGCTCAGAGTTTGGGCACGTACTTAGGAACCCCCCTTGTCCACGGGAGTCTGGGAAAAGATATTTTTATAGAGGTCATAAACAAAGTGAATAAACATCTCACGGGTTGGAAATCCAAACTCCTTTCACTTGTTAGATATGACACCCATCCCAATAAAATATAGGGTGATCAGTCCTCTATCAATTTAAAAAAGGATATTCAGTTGGTTCATGCTCAACATCACTGTCGAAAAACATTTTAACATATTAATCGCCTAATATAAAATTAAGCTAGGTGTCAAAATATTTCCAATTTAATAAAACCAACTCAATCCATTTCTTTCCATTTTAAAATAAAAACCATTCACCACACATAGAAATGTAAATAAATACTGAACATGAATCAAGTAATGAAATAAATTAGACTGGATAAAACCTCTTAGTTCAAAACTCCAAACCATATAATACACTAGATACAATATCTCTGATGAAAGAACTAGAAGTGGGCGACATATGCCCTAAACAAGAAGTCTAGATGAAACTGAATGGGAAGGATAGATGCGTCTAGTGCAAGGACCTATAGCTTCCACAATAGCTGCAGCACATCAAGCAATCCAAATCTCTAAATCTGATACTCATGTGGCTGAGCACCTGATATAATACATATATATATATATATATATATATAGAAAAAGAGAGAAGAGATACAAGAAACGAGTCATAGCCCGATGTGTAAAAGATATTTTAGCAAGTTTTTAAAACTGGTTCTTAAAACAAGTCTTATACGCATGTTAGTTATCGAACTCTCACAAGTTTTCTCACCTCTCGTCTATTGTGCACGCCTAACGTACATCTAATCTTCCCCTAGTTATACCTCCCAGTCTAACTAGTCAGAAACCATACTAATACTAACTATGCTCACTAGTAGTAATCCCGTATCGCCCATACAATACGCTATTCAGATAGTTTATATCACATACTAAATTTCATTATTCACCGTTTGAATGGTTAATCTTTTATTCACTAAGATTATTTTACTTCTCATTTTCATTTTATCTACAAGTCTCACAAAGTAGAAAATTACTCAATTACTCAATTACATATATATAGTCTCATCATCCCTATATATATACACTAATCCTGCACTCTTAGGTTAAGACCGCTTGGTGCAATGTAATAATTATTATTATTACCAAGTCTACTAATTTCTCACAGTACCAATATTCTCAAGTCCAATATATATATATATATATATATATATATATATATATATATATATATATATATATTAATAGTACCATCATCCCTATACATATATATATACTAATCATGCACCCCCGGCTAAGCCCCATTAGTGCATATCTCCAGAAAATCATGCATCCCCGTGTTAGCACCCATTAATGCACCTATCAATAATAATTCAGCACCCCCGGGTTATCACCCATTAGTGCGCCTAACAATAGAATATTGCATCCCCGGGTTAGCACCCATTAATGCACCTATCAGTATTAATCCATCACCCCCAGGTTATCACCCATTAGTGCGCCAAACAATAATCATCTTTGTACCCCTGGGTTATCACCCATTAGTACACTTAATAATAGAGTTTCTGCACCCCCGAGTTATCACTCATTAGTGCTCTTAACTATAATATCACATAATAGGCATACACACATCCTATTACAATTTATAGGTATTTCTCCAACCTCCATATATACTCTTTATACGTATTTTAACCTCATTACTATGTATAGTATGAATAATTAGATTACTATCTCTCTTGTAATCTCCAAGGTACATTCTCTCTATACAAAAATAATTATAGTATTAATTCCCACATACTTTTCCCCAAATTCCTTCTTATTTGAATTTACTATTTGGTAGTTTCTCTCACTCCAATAAACCAATAAACTCCAAATTGGGCTCTAGGCAAATTCCCAAAAATTCACCGTGTGGTTTGAACCAGAATGACATGTGGTTTGAACCAGAATGACATGTCATTCGAACCAGAAGACATGCCATTCAAACCAGAATGCATGTCGTTCAAACCAAAATGAGATGTCATTTGAACCACTTTGACATGTCGTTCGAACCAGAATGATATGTCATTTGAACCACTTCACGCGAGATCCCCATCTCGTTTGAACCACTTCGCGCGACTTCGCGCAAGATTGCACTGTTCGTCTTCTTCACCAAACTTCAGCGTTTTTCACCATTTTGAAACCTAAAAACCTCTAAGATTCGATTCCCAACAACTCATCATCAATACCCATCAACACCTAATAGGTTATAAATCATTCCTAACCTCCTAGGATCATTAATTCGTCATAAATCATCATAAATATATAAAATCCCCAAATTAATTCATATGAACCCTAGTTTCCAAATTTTCAATTAAAGAACCTAATTAACCTAGATTTTTTCATCAATATATAATCAAATTCCGTGATTAATACTCTACATACATAAAGGAATTCCAACCACTAATTAAACCAATCCTTAATCATAATTTAAATCTCCAATTAACATATAAATCTTGATTAAATCCACCTATACTAACATGAGCATGATTATTGCTAAAAGAAAGCAAGTAATAAACACTTGCCTCGAATATGATGGTCTGATCTGTTGGTGATGTTGGTATATATGCGTTCCTCTCTTCGTGATCTACGCGTTGGTGGTCACGGTTATGCAAGGTGGTGCTAAATGAGTCTTCCCTCTTAGAATTTGGTTCTCCCTCACACCCTCCATGGACGTTCTTGATTTGTGTAACCTATTAACCCTAATGGACTTTCCTAGGCTGATATAATTACTCTTAATTTTCGCCCATTAATTTAGCCCAAAAATACATTTTACCAAAATGCCCTCTCGGGGTGCCGGTTAGGCCTAAAATCGTCCCGGGACCCAAACTAAACACCCGGGTATACTATTTTGACTATCTCGACCCTTTCAGACTCAACGGCGCACTCGAAATGACCATACGAGTTAAAAAAATAAATTCTCTTTTTATTTCATTCAATTAGTCCTGACACGACTCACACGCGTGTCAGACTTAAATTATCAAACTGTCGTATTTCTCACTTCCGATAATTTATCCATTATCATAAATCCATATTACATATCACACAGTAATATTTAATAGTTCACAACAATAAGTATTAACCTTGGCACGCTAGTTAATAATTATTTTAATTCGGATTAATAACAAATTAATTTCTCACATTTTAATTTAATTAATCCAACAACAATAATTAATTGCATACTTATTCCCACAATAATAATTAATCACATAATTATTTAAATCGTCAAAATACGGGGTGTTACATACTTTCCCCATTACAATAGAATTTTGTCCCGAAATTCGGAAAAAGTATACCAGGTACAGACAACGCTGTAAAAATATTGCGCATCGCATCCCGACGCTCACAAGTAAGCTACTCCATACCACCCATATAGTACGCTATCAAATACCCTTAATAATGAACACATCACATGTGTTTGCTTTAAACTCCAGGTTACCCTGTAATATAGGCTCTTGCCCAAGCCTTTCTACTGAAGTTTCACTACTTCAACTTTATTTTAGATATTCACTATCTAGCCTTATTGTGACAACCCGAATATAATTATGATAAATTATATTTAAATCATGCTTATCTTATGTGATATAAATAATGTGATATTAGTATATCTAATGTTAAGTGATTATGTTTAGTCTAATCCTACTGTCATAAATCATGAAAGGTCGAATTATTTTCAAACACAAGATTTGGTTATTTTCGATAGAAATGTTCCTGTTTAAGACTAGTTTTGACCATTGTAACATTACAATTGACTTGAGGTGAAAACTACATAGTTTTAGACATGTGAGTTAGGGTCGCAACACAACAAACGGTGCATCAAACGGATGCTCGAGGAAGAAGTTAGGTCGAAATTACGAGAAGGGGCAAATATGTCAATTCCCTTAAGTGGTATTTTGTCTTTTATTAAACCAAATGTTTTAATTTGATTGGTTGGCTTGGGAGGCATCCTTGGCCGACCTTATACCCTTGAAATAGACTTATCCTTCAGCCAAGATCAGCCATGAGAGGGTTTTAAGCTTAGGGAAAGAGAAGTAGTAGTTTAGGAAGGAAAAGTGAGGAGAAAAAGTGTAGAAAAATCCGTAGAAATTACGTAAACATCCCTGAAGGTAATCCTAATTGTAATTCTTGTTATTTATCTCATATTACTGATTTATATGATATAAATCATCACATGTTTACGAAAGTTTCAGCCCTTTATATATATGTATGGTTAGATGCAAGCTTATGTTAAGTTGAGTGTAGAAACCCTTAAAATTGCTTTGTGTTGAAACCCCTTGTGTTCAAATCTGCATATCTCTTTGTGTGATTACTGGAATTGAGAAATTCCAGTTGGAAATGAAAGTATACTCATATATGCATATAATATCTGAAATTTAGAATTTATCTCCTTGTGGTTAGTCGGTAATGATGATTTCAAGTTGGTACATAGTTGCTGTTTGTATACTTGATTTCGGTATGCCCTGAGTTTGGTCAAGATTTTGAGATAGCAAATGAAGTCCAAATATTATGAAACTTTCATTCTGTACTATTCAGTATGTCTACTGAAAATGTGTTGAAAATCATGGAAAGTTATTCTGTAGAAAAATTATGAAAATTCTTGCAAGTTGAAGGAACAATAGAGGAACTTGTAGGGCAGATTTCTTGTGTTGTAGAGAAATGGTCATAACTTGCCCTAGGAAGCTTGAAAAATTACACCATCACTTGTACTGGATAGTATATTCATATATGTTTTCATATTATTGAGGTTGGACCCCTGTATTTGTACAATTTAGGAATATAGGATGGTTAAGTATGTAAGACCATAATTTCAGGCCATACTGGATACCCCTTGAATGAATGTTTGTATTTCGTCCTTACAAAGGGTACTTTGAGTACATGTTTCATGTGTATATACATTGAGGAGTATAATTTCATGTTTACTTGACTTTGGTTATAAATTCCTCATAAGGTATTTCCTACGGTTGAATGTCCGTAACTTTATCAACATGTATATCATTGTTTTGCCCTTACCTATGGTTTATGGAATGTGACTTAATTGGAATTATATTGTTGATGTATAGTCATGGAAAGTTACATAATTATGTTTGAATAATATTTGTGATTGAGGTTCAGTACTGATCTAGTTGGATTGACAGGTTTAAGGTCTAATCAACCCAGTTCAGCTCCACCAGAAGGAAACCTGAATACGTAGTTGTCAACCAAGGTGAGTGTACTCACTGGAATGATGTATTTGTATACTGTTACGAATATGATCATAATGTTATGAATATAAAATTGTTCATTTCGGTTTACCGAAATGAGGGGTTACTCCTCGACCAGGAATGGGGGAGATTTGTCTATTAATGACAAGGGGTTACTCCTCGACCAGGAATGGGGGAGAATTGTCTATTTAGACAGGATATGTGAATCATGATTCGGAAAAGTTGGTCATTCATTATGAATGAGCCGGATAAGTTAATACATAAGTATATGGACATGATTTATTGCATTTAAATTCATGCAGTAGTTTAGTAGTGATGCATTCACTGGGCTATTTTTGCTCATGGTTCCTATGTTCACATTTTTCAGGTACTACGATGTCACTGCCAAATCTAGGAGGTCGGGTTGGGTTAGCCAGGAATGGGAGAAACTATGATTTTGTGTAAATGTAAATGATGTAATTAAGTTAAATTATCATTCAAGAAAGTTTGTATAAGTATGACTAGTGTACTGGTGTAAAAAGGTTTTAATTATATGGAATTACGTTGATGACTCTGAAATAAAAATCAAATTTTTTTGGTTTGGTTAAATGAATTATGGTTTGACTCACTTTGACTTTCAAACTTAATTATAAGTAACTGGGTTGGGGTGTGTCACTTATACTATTTGCACCTTAGTAAATTTATCCTCTTTCATATACATACGAATTCGTCTCGTGTTGTTCATACAAGTAAATTCGCTGTGCAATATATATTTCACACACAATATATACGATAATATCGATTCTTCTCTGACATGTATAATCATAACTAGTCCCTCACCTTTAACTATTAAGTAGGACAACAACCAAGTTTACTATGCCATACTTCTACTGGCACTATGCCCGAACGTGAATTTATAGGAGTTATTTGGACACAAACTCCACTAGTGGAAGGTACTACTCTCGTCCTCCCTTATGATCTCAAGGTTCACATTAAATTTTCTCTCCTGCATCCGATTAGACCGCTTGTCCTGACCATCCCTCTGTGGGTATTAGGCCGTACTCAATCGCATTTTAGTACCTATAATCTCACCATCTCAGCTACATGAGAAGATCCTTGGGAATACTCTTCCATTCTCTAGTGGAAGAAGCCCTTACTGGTTTCAAATTGTTCACCATTTTTCAATCCGTCACGTGACCCACTGCAAGACCATCCTTGCAATATTAACCTACATCGTAAGCCATCACCACTATTGTTTGTATTCTGATACATTTTATGCTCTCTTGAATAAGTTTCAATTTGTCTTGAAACGTAAGTCTCTGATAAAACTTCATGAATAAGCTTCGGCTTACCCGACTACATGTTATCGAATTCACGTGCTAATCATAATCCATTACCTGATTCAATCACCCAGGGCGCCCATACACCTTATGCCTCGCGCATCATTATACAAATTACATAAAATTTTCTTACTTCAATTCTTGCACACTCGGTATGTTGATGTGGTATGGGTACACTCAACCACCCCACTAGTTAAAACTTAATCAATCCTTCAATGGTATCATTGCTCCATTCCAAATAATACTAAGGCTAGGCGACTCTATTGGCCTTAAGTTATAAAAGAATTATTAACTCTCAATTATATTCCTTTATAGGTACAATAACCAACATACAAAACTTATGTACTATCGACCAAACTTCTCTCCAACTCCCGACATTCGCTAGTTTCATGCGTGGGATGTCTCGCAAAGTGAAATCCAAACAAGGAACCCCTCCCCGATACACTACTATCTAACCTAGCCGGTTGTCAAGGTCCGTAAAGCCTTCGGTACACACTATGTACTTTCCCACAATCTACGTATTATGATATAAAATTTTACTTGTCCACTCTCATGTCCCTAAAAATGTAACATGAAGCATGGCACCCACACTATCCCAAGTACTTAACGCTATAGATATATAACGAGCTATATTTCGCCGCTCGATAAGAACACAATGTATTCTAAGCCTTAACAGACAAATAAATCCCTATGCTCGGGAATCGCATATAATTAGACACTATACTCGCTGAGGTCTATAATACCATAAAAGTTTCATACATATACATATATGGGCCCAACCCTATTTCAGGTGGTGCCGCACAAAACTAAGATCACTCCTCCCGGAGTATCCGGCACGATAGTCATATCACTACATTTTTACTATCGTTTAACCATACAGTAATTAATCACTACACATTACCATAATAATCTCTACTAAAGCTGACTCACTGCAGTAGTAAATTATAACAACAAGACATATTCTTAGGACCCACCCGATTTATTCACGGGCAATCATCAAAATGCCCTGCTAACAACGAGAAATACGTTTGTCACAAAACTGTTAAAACTAACGTTCCCACTAAACTCGACCCGCACGCGAAGTTTAGGGTCTCCAACTTACATAAAAGTTATGGAACACTCATGTCACTAGAATCTATCCTTTACTCACAAGGGAGAAGAAAAACCTCACCAGTCTCGCCAAATCACAGGGTCTCAGCACGTGGCTACCATCACGACCCATGAACATCTGCAATTGTCATACATCGTAGGACTTCATCCTATGGTTTTCCTCTCTCATCACGGACAATTTATTCCATTATGTGAGTTTTACGCCCATTATTAAGACGTTGGCCCAAACTCTCCAGGCCTCAATTATAGCTTTATTAGACTCCCGTTTACATCCCGGGTCCCGTAGACCCCGATATACTGTTTGTACTATTAAGGAGGACTCTACTGGTCCAGACTGAACCCATCACTCTCGGGTTATAAATTTCCTGGGCCAAATTCTCTTGACCCAAAATTCTTCCGTTGGAAGTCAAGCTCCTCCAGTTATGCGTAACTGGCAAGGTTTACCATTTCTAATCTTTTCGGTCTCACTTCTCAATTGTGGACACATTCAACACTGGTAGTTCTACTTCCTTCTCATAAGGAAAACTTCACGAACCATTTCCCCATCACTGGTCCCACTGACCATTTTTGGGAATGTCCTTCTCTCAGACCGACAGTCTCAACTCACTATTATTCTTCCACTGTCCCTTTGGCTATGCTAGCTATTTGGAACTATGGTTGGCCTCTACAGCCTGATTGACATCATCGTCCTCTTGAAGTTAATCACTTAAAATCATCTAACCGAGTTCCCTATTGGTTATACTCTCATGTGGGGTTTCACTAACACCGTTAAATTCAGTTTATGCTCTTTAGCAGGTTCGTTAACCCTTTTTACTCCCTTCTCTTTGAAGGACTGCAATCACTAGCAGTCATCCTAGCTGGATTCCTCATCCATACTGGTATTCTACTCACGGGTCCTTTATCAACTATAAACCCTTTGGATAATTTATACCCCTCTTCCAGGTACGAAGTTCATTATGCAATTCAACCTTTCTCTCACGATCGGTTTCTATCTTACCCATTGTGCTAAACATCAAAATTTCACTCACATTTTGTTATCACATCGAATGGAAAACTTCAGAGTCAAATCATACCTAAATTTCTCTCTAAATTTAAAACACACTTCTTCATGTATGGTGAGTGTCTCTAATCACTACACGATGCTCCTAAGAGCTGTAGCTTTTAACTCCAAATTAAATTCTGAGTGTCGTCACGCCCCACACTCCACAATTGCCTTCGGATTTTCTACCTCCGCTGGTCTGTTACACTTTCTCATTTTCTTTTCTGCATCTTCACCGATGGGTTTTCAAAAGATTCCCTCTGATTTCCCCTTTATCGACTATGCTAGGTGGCTCTAAATTCACTCCACCGTTACCTATGACTGTGTCCTGGTAACCCACAGTTCCCGAGTGACGATTTTACTATCTCTAGTTTAAGTAATTCTCGTGGTGATTTTTGTCCCAATCACTCTTACCCGATTACTCTATGTCTTCTGTTGAGCCTCTTCTCCCGCAGTTCTTCTTACGGCCCTCGCTGGTCGTGCTAAAATGTTCGATGTTCGAATCACACTGAATTTTGTATAATGAGTCACATCCATTATAATTCGTAGCAGGAGAACGTAAGTTGCATACGTAAGGGAACACAACAATCCTATCATAAGGCTCTATATCAAAGAACGATACGCTGAAACGTAATAAGCCGCACAGATCCTAAGGACACTAGAACCTGATGCTCTGATACCACTGTAATACCCCGTATTTTTGTGATATTTATTTATGGGATTAATTAAATTAAATGTGAATTAATTGGGAATTAATCCGGGTAAAATACTAGCGAGATGCGAGTTAGTATTTGATTTTAATGTGTATATGTGTCTATATATGAATATTGAATTATGAAATTTGTCGTGAGATTGAATTACGGTAATTTGGAAATTTTATTGGGACGCGTGTGACAGTCGCGTCAGGAATATAATTATTTTAATTAAAAAGTGAATTTTATTTCTATAAACCGTATGGTCATTTTGAGTGCGCCAACGCATCCGGAATGGTCGAAATAGTCAGAAAACACTAGCCGGGGGTTTAGTTTGGGTCCCGGGGCATTTTTAGGCCATACCGACAACGTAAAAGGGTAGTTTGGTAATTTTGAAATTTTGGGAATTAAAACCCACGAAAATTAGAGTTTAATTATGAGTTATTATTCAACCCACCAGCCCATCATCAGCACTAAACTAAGTAGTGGGCTACGGGAGAAGTTTAGAATAGAAGGTAAGGGTCTAAAAATAAACCCTAACCTCCATTGTCATCTTTAGAGAAGAGCTGGTAGAGAGAGAAAGAAAAAAGAATTCTGCAGAGAAGAGAGAGAACAATTCATCAATTCAACATCAAAATCAGAGAAAGACATAAGGCAAGTGGTTTAATTTCATTAATTGCAAAGAATGCTTCTTCCATGCGTAGGAAATTTATAAAATTGTATTGTTCTTGGAGAATGATAAAAACCCATTGATTTGGATGTAGAGATTTATAATTTTATGAGGAAATTGCATGTAGAACAATGTTAGGGTGATTATTCAAATGAAAATACATCTTTTATATCATATGAACGGATTTAGTTATGTCTATGGATGACTTTGTTTTTCTAGGGTTCATGTTCTTGAGATTTGGGGAAAAATTGTGGAGATTTGATAATTTGATGTAGTTTAGGATGATTTAAACCCATATAAATGTTGTAATACGATTGAAATATGTTTAGGGAGGATTAGAAACCTTGAAACATTGTTGGAATGACATTTAGATGAGATTAGAGGTGAAGAAAAGTTGGAAAAACGAAAAGGGGAAATTCTGGGCTCGAAGTTGTCTCCTCGTTAGAAGACCTGCCCAGGTCGTTCGAACGAGCTTCTAACGAGTTGACCTTTCACTTCTAAGGAGGGGGATGTTCGTTCGATGACTTTCATTCGAATGAGATCTCGTTAGAATACCCACTTCGTTCGAACGAACTCTCATTCGAACAGCCTCGTTCGAACGAGACTTCTAACGAGCTGACAGTTTAGGCTTTTGGCCTGTTTTGATTTCGCGTGTCCCGTAACCTTGTTTAAATGTACAGATAACATTTCCTTGATGATTAATTGATATATTTGGGATAATTGGGATATAATGAGGATTAAAACATAGAAGTGTGATTTGAACCAAATGGAAATTATGGATTAGGACGTGAGTGTCTATTACGATGTGAGAACAATTGACGGCTTGAATAATTTTATTAATCGGGGATATGTAAATTGTGTAACATTATAAGTTGGTATGAGAATGAGAAGTGTACCACAGATAAACTATGGTGATTACTAAGATGTGTGCATACTTAGTATATGTATATGATTTTATGTGTATGACATACCTACCATACTTGCTATCACGGGAGGTTTGCGTTCGCTTAGGGCCATCTAATCCTTGTGTGCCTACGGGGGGGATTTAGATTGGTACCTCGAGAACATAGGTCAGAGAAGGACTTATTGGGATGTTAATAAGTCTGCTGATCGTGGGAGCGTAGGTATGTGCGTGACCCATGTGATGTGACTGTGTTCGCCTCCATTGGTTATGATTGTTGTTATCTGAGAACGATTCCCGAGAGATTCGGAATGCGTGATCCTTATGTACGTGATGTACCGGGATGCATAGCAGAGTATGTGTGCACCGCAGCTTAGTCTCAGGGTTCTTGTATTGTATATTTATGACGTGAATAATATACACTTAATTTATGAGAACTTTCATGTGGTATTGTGTGTATAAATACGAAAACGCTTTGAGAAAATATAAAGGGATAACCTGAAATGAATTGTATTGCTAATATTTGAGAACCCGAATTTAAGTTAAGCCCTCTATTTAATTGATAACGTTAGAATGATAATGGGAATCGAGTAATAAAGGGTAGAACCTATGACGGCCTAGCTAGATATGAATGTCACTTAGCTAGGTATGAATATCACTTAGATGGGTGCTATTCGTTAGGAGTGCACAATTAGTTGAGAGGTGAGTATTTCATGTGAGTGCACGTCCTAACATGTATTTTTCATTCATTGTTTTAATATTATTAAAGCACTTGCTATTTTTAAAATACTCTCCACTTTCGGGCTCTGACCCGTTTGCTTTCAAATCTACTTTTTTTAAAAACCATTTTAGGTGCCCAGCCACAAGGACACCATGCTTAGGATTCTCATTCAGGTGACGAGCTGTAGCTATTTGTGGAAGTTACAGGGCCTTGCTAGTAGACGCTTCATTTGTCTTGACTCTATATTCAGTCTTCATCAGTTGTAGGGCATGTCGCCCATTTCTATTAGAGACATTTCATATTTCAGATTTTCAGACTTTTGGCATGTAATTAATTCAGGATACTTTGTTTTATTCATTTTAGTTGTGGGATTGTTGTGAGGAGTTTTCCTCCGGACTTATTATTATTTGTTGGTTATTCTATTGCTTCATTATGGTGAATGGTTATGTTATTCTTTCATTATTGTTTTACTGTATGTTAATCAGACTTAAATTAAAATTTGACATCTTACTTTTTAAATACTAGGTGGTTAGTAATCATTAAAATGTTTTCGACAGTGATGCTATTAACTGAACCAACTTGGCATTTTGTATTAATTTAATAAAGGAGTATCTACCCGGTATTTAATTAGTCGGGGTGTCACAGGTGGTATAAGAGCATCAGGTTCTAGTGTCCTTTAGGATCTGTACGGCTTATTATGTTTCCGCTGAGCTTTCTTTGATGTAGAGCCCTATGCTTAGGATTGTTGATATCTTTGGTGAGATTTCGTTCTCCTGCTTCGATATATATGATAGTGAATCGTATTTGCAGTCGACTGTGTTCGTACGCCAAACAAAGTAGTACGTCAGGTGAAGACAGTTGGACGAACAGCAGGAGGCAAGGATCAGTTGAGGCTATTATATTAATTAAAGGGATGGCCGTAGTTAAAGTCACCCATATTTTGGCACGGAAGTCCTAGACGGTACAGACGGCCAAGGCACGACTTGTAACCTCCAGGCACAACAATGGTAGGAGATGGGGTCAATTGAGACTCAACCAACCAGGCTGAAATGGGAGAGAAAGAGTTAGGTGGGACATTGAGAAAACCCAGCAGTTGAAATACTTGAAGGGCGAAGATGGTGTGTGCTGGCCAAACAATGTAATTACATCCAAGGGCGCTTGGACTTGTGTCGGGGTATGGCCAATCGGGAGTGAAAATTCGAGGAATTTTTTTTTTCCTCGGCTCGTGAGAGCGGACTTCCAATGGTGAGAGACAATCACCACACTTAGAAGTGGAATGTGACGTCGAGAGAAGGCGTACACGTATGGTTTGACCATAAGTTCCTTCATCAGATGTTCAGGATGAAAGGCGAATGTCGTACTGAACTCACACGAGAGGGCCGAACAAAGGTCACTTTGTGAGAAGAACTATAATTGTTTAGTGAACCCTACACCGGGTGAAGTAAGGTGAAATGGAGAAGGGGATATTAAAGGAAGAAGTTACATACAAGAAGAATTGCTAGTCCTTCTGGTGGAATTCTGCTTGGACGGTTAAGGCAGAGGGTATTGTCGCGTAGTGTTAATTTGAAGGTTAACATTCCCTCGGGTGGGGAGATGCAAAAAAAAAAATTGAGGACCTTATATAAAATAAGACTGGGGAGAGCGGTGTCGGTGAAGCACCACCATGGGAGGACCCAACGGAGAACCAGTTAAAATGATTAGGATAGCTGAATTACTACCGAGAAATGGTAAATTTCAGTAAGAGATGTGGAAACTAGTAGCGTGTTCCTTAGGGCCGTCAAAGCTAACGGAACTACGGAGGTAGCCGTCAGAGTCGAGGCTACCAACGTCCAAGAGAAGGACCACCTTAACATGATCAGTGTGACAAAAGATAAGTGGAGTATGTGTAGAGGTATTTTGTGGGGAGTGAAACCCGTGCATTATAGATATTTTCTGATGCAAGAATAGGGATCAAGGTATTGTGCCTGGTGAGGGCAACAGTTATTGAAATATTCGGTTTGGGACGGACATGTGTGGTAAGTCCAGAACCATTTAAGCAGCCGGGACGATTGTTAGGATATAAGTATGAGTTGTATCCTCAGATGAGGATGCATGTTATTTGTGGCATGAATGAGTTTCTACATTTGTTATAATTGTTATTCACACTTGAGAGTCGAGTTTAGTGAGTATATCAGTAATTTTATTATATATAAGAATATTTTTCCCTGATAGGGTGGGGGTTACTTTTGTTGTCATCCACGGAGGATGAATGGGTATATTGATATCGGTTTATGCTTTATCGAAATTACTCGTTATAGTGCTGTGTTATACGAGTATGACATGATTTTAATTATGGTTTGATATGTACAATTATACCGATAGTGTGCGGGTATTGCAAGTTTATTGGGATTTCTACCTTGGGGTAGCATGTTTTGTTCTGGCTAGGCCCCGTCTGTGAGAGGGCCGAGCTCGCTATTGTACTTTCGTAGATATATAAATATGTTGTGATTTCAAAAAGGTATAATGATCTCGGATATTTAATCCCAGTATGCATAGGGATTTAATTGTTATGAGTTGTATGTAATTGGTTTACTAGTCAACAAAGAGTTAGCTGGTTTTTATAGTTAACGCGAGAGAAGCAGTAATGAGAAGAGTGCATTATTTTATTAACCGTTAGAGATTTGGAAGTTTATACACATATTTGTGTGTCTGGGGACGAGAATTTGAGAATCTCGACTTTATTCGCATGCGTATATGAAATGTGATTCCTCTCACTGTCAAGAGAAAGTGTCTTTCGGAAGGAGTTCCTTGTTTATGTATAATTGCGATCGGAGATGTAACTTTATTGTTAAGAGACGGGAGTGTAGGGGTACCTATTATGGACAGGGCTTAACGGATTCCGATGACCAACAATGTTAGGTAGTAGTGTATCGGGGGGGTTCCTTGTTTGGATTTCGCTTTGCGAGACACCCCACGCATGAAACTTAACGTAAGGTTGGTAGTAAGGAGACGTGTGGCCATTCGTTCATGATTTGGATACCTCAATCGTTATGGTAGTAAGTAGTTATAACCGGAAGTTACAAGGAGTAAATTATGATGTAAGGCCATTAGAGCCAGTTGTTGATGAGTTACGATATAAGTACTATTAATGTTGGTTTTGTCATGGCGCGTTGCAGGACGCATTGAGGTTAAGGAGGATTTCGAATTTCAAATTCTGAAGCGATTGAGAACGACCAAGTGGTATAGCAACGTTGTAATTACAGCGGCAATAAAGAGTTTGGGATATGCATGAAGCGTATATATTGTTTAAAAAAAAAACCGTATGATCGGGTTATAAGGGGTGTAGACATCTTGATTTGCTAACGTGTAAGTCAAAGGAAGAGGGGACATAGATGGGTGAGGTTATTACTTATGGGATTAAATGTCATAAGAGACGGTATAAATGAATATCATGTATAGTCAGTGTAGCACGTCCGAATTTGGGTAAAAGGCAGTGGAAATCCATTTAGTAAAGGGATATCTCTTGAGAAGGCAAATAATTAATTATTATGAACAATTTGGAGTAGAGATCCGACCAACCGAATGTTGAGGGTGGCTCAAGAGTAAATGGAATGAGGATATCAGTCAGATATAAAGAGTCCAGATGTGCACAAAGTGGTGAAATATGCAAGGGTCAAAACTTTTGGTATACACGAGAGAATAAGATCATTAAGTATCACTTGACAGAAATTTTTATGTGAAAATTAGGATTGAAGGATATAATAAGTAGTAGAACGGTTGGGGTCAGATGATCAACCAAACAATTTTGTATCAAGTCAACGATTCCAAGGATGGAAGGGTCAAGTTGGAGAATTTTCTCGAGAGGTAGCCAACTTATTGATAAGTAACGAGTTCCTTCGAATATGTGGGCCATGTTGTCCAGAAGGAGAGAAATTTTTATATACTTGGGTGATTTACACTATAGATAGTGAACACACCGGTACATGGTTCGAAGCAGTATTATTCAGAGCTAAGAGGAGATCCCCGAAATCCACCTTCAACGTGGAATAGCAAGAAGTAGTGGAAATATGTTTCGTTTGGACAAGGTTGTATCACCTATGGCCCGAGGTGTAGGCGCAAGGTGATCGACGACTGGTGGATTGTATAAAAGAAATTGTGGATTCAGTGCGATCATTCCATTTACAAACCGGGTAAAACTAGTAAGAAAGGTACATTATGGTAATGGGGAGAATATATTATCTAATAGTAGAGTTGGGTGAAAGCACCCGTATCTGTTTTATAGTGGACAAGGTGCCAAATGTCCAACGCCGGGAACAGAGATTCAAAGAATGGACAAAAGTAGTCAGATGTGTTATTAATTTCTTCCAGGATGGGAGTTTGGTGTGTTGCTAAACGCGGGAGTTAATGCGTAGTGAGATACGGACTCACAATAATATTGAAATGATGAGGCTAACGATGTATAGGCTATTTTTATTCGAATGTTGTTTAATAAGAGCACAATGTGAGGTACATTTATTGAAGTGTATTCTGATAAGTATCAAGTCTGTTAGACAAACTTGTTGTGAGCAAGGGCTTTAGTGATTGGGCCTTTCTTTAGATTTTGTTTTGAAAACTGGAGGGTACCAAATTTTTCAGATATGCCTTACTTTTTCGAATTTCGGGACAAAATTCTGTTATTAGGGGGGAAGTATGTAATACCCCGTATTTTTGTGATATTTATTTATGGGATTAATTAAATTAAATGTGAATTAATTGGGAATTAATCCGGGTAAAATACTAGAGAGATGCGAGTTAGTATTTGATTTTAATGTGTATATATGGCTATATATGAATATTGAATTATGAAATTTGTCGTGAGATTGAAATACGGCAATTTGGAAATTTTGCTGGGACACGTGTGACAGTCGCGTCAGGAATATAATTATTTTAATTAAAAAGTGAATTTTATTTCTATAAACCGTATGGTCATTTTGAGTGATCCAACGCATCCGGAAGGGTCGAAATAGTCAGAAAACACTAGCCGGGGGTTTAGTTTGTGTCCCGGGGCATTTTTAGGCCATACGGACAACGTAAAAGGGTAGTTTGGTAATTTTGAAATTTTAGGAATTAAAACCCACGAAAATTAGAGTTTAATTATGATTTATTATTAAACCCACCAACCCATCATCAGCACTAAACTAAGTAGTGGGCTACGGGAGAAGTTTAGAATAGAAGTTAAGAGTCCAAAAATAAACCCTAACCTCCATTGTCATCTTTAGAGAAGAACTGGTAGAGAGAGAAAGAAAGGAGAATTCTGCAGAGAGAGAGAGAGAACAATTCATCAATTCAACATCAAAATCAGAGAAAGACATAAGGCAAGTGGTTTAATTTCATTAATTTCAAAGAATGCTTCTTCAATGCGTAGGAAATTTATAAAATTGTATTGTTTATTGGAGAATGATAAAAACCCATTGATTTGGATGTAGAGATTTATAATTTTATGAGGAAATTGCATGTAGAACATTGTTAGGGTGATTATTCAGATGAAAATACATCTTTTATATCATATAAACGGATTTAGTTATGTCTATGGATGACTTTGTTTTTCTAGGGTTCATGTTCTTGAGATTTGGGGAAAAATTGTGGAGATTTGATAATTTGATGTAGTTAAGGATGATTTAAACCCATATAAATGTTGTAATACGATTGAAATATGTTTAGGGAGGATTAGAAACCTTGAAACATTGTTGGAATGACATTTAGATGAGATTAGAGGTGAAGAAAAGTTGGAAAAACGAAAAGGGGAAATTTTGGGCTCGAAGCTGTCTCCTCGTTAGAAGACCTGCCCAGGTCGTTCGAACGAGCTCGTTCGAACGAGCTTATAACGAGTTGACCTTTGACTTCTAATGAGGGGGATATTCGTTCGATGCCTTTCGTTGGGACGAGATCTCGTTAGAATGCCCACTTCGTTCGAATGAACTCTCGTTCGAACAGCCTCATTCGAACGAGACTTCTAACCAGCTGACAGTTTAGGCTTTTTGGCCTGTTTTGATTTCGCGTGTCCCGTAACCTTGTTTAAATGTAAAGATAACATTTCCTTGATGATTAATTGATATATTTGGGATAATTGGGATATACTGAGGAGTAAAACATAGAAGTGTGATTTGAATCAAATGGAAATTATGGATTAGGACGTGAGTGTCTATTACGATGTGAGAACAATTGACGGCTTGAATAATTATATTAACCGGGGATATGTAAATTGTGTAACATTATAAGTTGGTATGAGAATGAGAAGTGTACCACAGATAAACTATGGTGATTACTAAGATATGTGCATACTTAGTATATGTATATGGTTTTATGTGTATGACATACCTACCATACTTGCTATCACGGTAGGTTTGCGTTCGCTTAGGGCCATCTAATCCTTGTGTGCCTACGGGGGGGATTTAGATTGGTACCTCGAGAACATAGGTCAGAGAAGGACTTATTGGGATGTTAATAAGTCTGCTGATCGTGGGAGCGTAGGTATGTGCGTGACCCATGTGATGTGACTGTGTTCGCCTCCATTGGTTGTGATTGTTGTTATCTGAGAACGATTCCTGAGAGATTCGGAATGCGTGATCCTTATGTACGTGATGTACCGGGATGGATAGCAGAGTATGTGTGCACCGCAGCTTAGTCTCGGGGTGCTTGTATTGTATATTTATGACGTGAATAATATACACTTAATTTATGAGAACTTTCATGTGGTATTGTGTGTATAAATACGGAAACGCTTTGAGAAAATATAAAGGGATAACCTGAAATGAATTGTATTGCTAATATTTAAGAACCCGAATTTAAGTTAAGCCCTCTATTTAATTGATAACGTTAGAATGATAATGGGAATCGAGTAATAAAGGGTAGAACCTATGACGGTCTAGCTAGATATGAATGCCACTTAGCTAGGTATGAATATCACTTAGATGGGTGCTATTCGTTAGGATTGAACAATTAGTTGAGAGGTGAGTATTTCATGTGAGTGCACGTCCTAACATGTATTTTGCATTCATTGTTTTAATATTATTAAAGCACTTGCTATTTTTAAAATACTCTCCATTTTCGGGCTCTGACCCGTTTGCTTTCAAATCTACTTTTTGTAAAAACCATTTTAGGTGCCCAGCCACAAGGACACCATGCTTAGGATTCTCATTCAGGTGACGAGCTGTAGCTGTTTGTGGAAGTTACAGGGCCTTGCTAGTAGACGCTTCATTTGTCTTGACTCTATATTCAGTCTTCATCAGTTGTAGGGCATGTCGCCCATTTCTATTAGAGACATTTCATATTTCAGATTTTCAGACTTTTGGCATGTAATTAATTCAGGATACTTTGTTTTATTCATTTCAGTTGTGGGATTGTTGTGAGGAGTTTTCCTCCGGACTTATTATTATTTGTTGGTTATTCTATTGCTTCATTATGGTGAATGGTTATGTTATTCTTTCATTATTCTTTTACTGTATGTTAATCAGACTTAAATTAAAATTTGACATCTTACTTTTTAAATACTAGGTGGTTAGTAATCATTAAAATGTTTTCGACAGTGATGCTATTAACTGAACTAACTTGGCATTTTGTATTAATTTAATAAAGGAGTAGCTACCCGGTATTTAATTAGTCGGGGTGTCACAACCACCTGTGACACCCCGCCCAATTAAATATAGGGTGATCAATCCTCTACCAATTTAAAACAGGATATTCAGTTGGTTCATTCTCAGCATCACCGTCGAAAAACTTTTTAACATATTAATCACCTAATATCAAATTAAGCTAGGTGTCAAAACATTTCCAATTTAATAAAACCAAGTAAATCCATTTCTTTCCATTTAAAATATAAACCATTAACCACACATAGGAATGTAAATAAATACTGAACATGAATCAAGTACTGAAATAAATAAGACTGGATAAAACCTCCCAGTTCAAAACTCCAAACCATATAATACACTGAATACAACATCTCTGATGAAAGAACTAGAAGTGGGCGACATATGCCCTAAACAAGAAGTCTAGATGAAACTGAATGGAAAGGATAGATGCGTCTACTGCAAGGACCTACAACTTCCACAACAGCTGCAGCACGTCAAACAATCCAAATCTCTAAATCTGATACTCTTGTGGCTGAGCACCTGATATAATACATATATATAACAAAAGAGAGAAGAGATTCAAGAAATGGGACAGAGCCCGATGTGTAAAAAATATTTTAGCAAGTATTTAAAATTGGTTCTTAAAACAAGTCTTATACGCATGTTAGTTATCGAACTCTCACATGAGTTTCTCACCTCTCGTCTATTGTGCACGCCTAACGTACATCTAATCTCCCCCTAGTTATACCTCCCAGTCTAACTAGTCAGAAACTATACTAATACTAATTATGCTAACTAGTAGTATTCCCGTATCGCCCATACAATACGCTATTCAGATAGTTTATATCACATACTAAATTTTATTATTCACCGTTTGAATGGTTAATCTTTTATTCACTAAGATTATTTTACTTCTCATTTTCATTTTATCTACTAGTCTCACAAAGTAGAAAATTACTCAATTACACTCATACATATATATAGTCTCATCATCCCTATATATATACACTAATCCTGCACCCTTAGGTTAAGACCGCTTGGTGCAATGTTATAATAATTATTATTACCAAGTCTACTAATTTCACACAGTAGCAATATTCACAAGTCCATATATATATATATATATATATATATATATATATATATACTAATCCTGCACCCCCGGCTAAGCCCCATTAGTGCATATCTCCAGAAACGCATGCATCCCCGGGTTAGCACCCATTAATGCACCTATCAATAATAATTCAGCACCCCCGGGTTATCACCCATTTGTGCGCCTAACAATAGAATATTGCATCCCCGGGTTAGCACCCATTAATGCACCTATCAGTATTAATCCATCACCCCCAGGTTATCACCTATTAGTGCGCCAAACAATAATCATCTTTGTACCCCTGGGTTATCACCCATTAGTACACTTAATAATAGAGTTTCTGCACCCCCGAGTTATCACTCATTAGTGCTCTTAACTATAATATCACATAATAGGCATACACACATCCTATTACAATTTATAGGTATTTCTCCAACCTCCATATATACTCTTTATACGTATTTTAACCTCATTACTATGTATAGTATGAATAATTAGATTACTATCTCTCTTGTAATCTCCAAGGTACATTCTCTCTATACCAAAATAATTATAGTATTAATTCCCACATACTTTTCCCCAAATTCCTTCTTATTTGAATTTACTATTTGGTAGTTTCTCTCACTCCAATAAACCAATAAACTCCAAATTGGGCTCTAGGCAAATTCCCAAAAATTCACCATGTGGTTTGAACCAGAATGACATGTGGTTTGAACCAGAATGACATGTCATTCGAACCAGAAGACATGTCATTCAAACCAGAATGCATGTCGTTCAAACCAAAATGAGATGTCGTTCACCAAACTTCAGCGTTTTTCACCATTTTTAAACCTAAAAACCTCTAAGATTAAATTCCCAACAACTCATCATCAATACCCATCAACACCTAATACGTTATAAATCATTTCTAACCTCCTAGGATCATTAATTCATCATAAATCATCATAAATATGTAAAATCCCCAAATTAATTCATATGAACCCTAGTTTCCAAATTTTCAATTAAAGAACCTAATCAATGAAGATTTGTTCATCAATATATAATCAAATTCCGTGATTAATCCTCTACATACATGAAGTAATTCCAACCACTAATTAAACCAATCCTTAATCATAATTTAAACCTCCAATTTTCACCCAATTAACATATAAATCGTGATTAACTCCACCTATACTAACATGAGCATGATTATTGCTAAAAGAAAGCAAGTAATAAACACTTGCCTCGAATATGATGGTCTGATCCGTTGGTGATGTTGGTATATACGCGTTCCTCTCTTCGCGATCTACGCGTTGGTGGTCACGGTTATGCAAGGTGGTGCCAAATGAGTCCTCTCTCTTGGAATTTGGTTCTCCCTCACACCCTCCATGGCCGTTCTTGATTTGTGTAACCTATTAACCCTAAAGGAATTTCCTAGGCTGATATAATTACTCTTAATTTTCGTCCATTAATTTAGCCCAAAAATATAATTTACCATAATGCCCTCTCGGGGTGCCGGTTAGGCCTAAAATCGCCCTGGGACCCAAAATAAACACCCGGGTATACTATTTTGACTATCTCGACCCTTCTGGACTCAACGGTGCACTCGAAATGACCATACGAGTTAATAAAAATAAATTCTCTTTTTATTCCATTCAATTAGTCCCGACACGACTCACACGCGTGTCAGACTTAAATTATCAAACTACCATATTTCTCACTTCCGATAATTTATCCATTATCATATATCCATATTACATATCACACGGTAGTTACATTCCAGAAAATAACAAAACTAAAGACCCGAACAACTTTACACCTTCTCCTTATTTCCTACGACTTCTTCTGAGGGTTGGGATGAAGGTGGTTGCTCGGAGAGCAATAGTAGCTGCTCGGCAAAAGTGTTGGCTGATTGGAGTTGCTCGAAAGGTCTAACAACAGGAATAGTAGGGGCCTGATCTCCAGTCATCATAGAAGATTCATCTGAAGTAGCTTCATCTTTTTCTTCTTCTCCAGGAGAGGGAGGAGGGCCATGAGTGTGCTGCTAGAATAACTCAGAATTTTTAGCAACCTTCAACTCCTGCAAGGCTGATACCCATTTATCCCTAAAATATTTAACATTGGAATAATCCATTTGAGAGTACATGACAGCCAGGCCCTTGTTCCACCCTTTGTCCCAGCCAACACTGAATGATTTTTTAACTACAGCTTTCCTTTTTGCCTTCTCCTAGGAGGTCCTTTCCCTTAGGAGATCTTCGGTAGACTTCAGCTTTTCATCCACCTCTGTTTTGTATCGCTCAACATCTTGAAGTTTAGCAACATTTTCCTCAGCAGCTTTGAGCTTGACTTCAAGCTCACTGTTATGTCGTTCGACCTCCTTCAATTTCTTCTCCAGCTCTTTAGAGGCTGTCACAACCTGGTCTCGATTTTCTTCCACAGACTTGAATTTCTTCTCTCAAGCAACCTTATTTTGCTCGTACTTTTGACGAGAATCTTTCAAAGATTGGGTCAGTCCAGTAAAAGCCTATTCTACCCCACCCGAGAAGCAGGAAGCCCTGATGGCTTCATCTTTCTTCAAAATGCTGTTGAAACACGTCACAAGCTGAAAAAAGAAAGAACTTTAAGTCAATATATGAACATAGTATTAAAAAATAAAGGGATCAAGCTAAGGATACTTACTGAAGTAATGTGTTGAGCAACCAGAGTAGTGAGTTTCTCGTGAGAAATGGTGTCTTCAACACCTTGGGATTCTGGAACAGTCCAGGATCTTACCAACCTCACAGCAGAGCTTGGAGTAACAAGAGCACTACCTTCAACATTTGAGGGTTGAGAGATAGGTTCAGAAGGTCTCTCAGAAGAACTTCTCTTTAACCTCCTCAGAGGAGTAAGAGCATTTTTAATTAAAGATATTGTCTCTGTTGGGGAGATGACAACAGTTTCACTTAAAGGTGTGATGATAACAGTCTTACTCAGAGGCACAAGGGGCTTCTTAACAGTTTCTTTGGCAGCAACGGAGGGGGGTACATCTATATTCTTTTTCCTTTCTTCAGGGACATCTTGTTTACTCTTCTTTGCCTCCACAGTGGCAGAGGTAGACTTGTCAAAAAAGGCAGGAGCTCTTATCTTCTTCATCATATCAGTGATGGGAACGCTTAAGTCAGAAGAAGAACCTTCCACACTGGTTTCAGAGGTTGGTACTTGGTCAAGATCAACCACCACAGGACAAGGATGAGCAATAAAAGACGAAGTGTAGCTACTGTATTGCAGCAAATAAGAAGCAGATCTAATATGCTCCTCAACAACAGATTAATGCAAGCCCAAGATAAGTTTCAAATGCTTTATATTAACCTCGATTTCTTTTGGAGATTTCCTTTTACTGTCAACTATAACAAACAAAATCAAATGTCAGTGATGCATTTTATCAAATACAAAGAAAATAAGATTTCAAAAATAAAAACAACCTATCCCATTGCCATAAAGTGGACACATGGGACCTTGGTATACATCATCTCCATTTAATGGAGGGTGTTGCCAATTTTTCATCATAACCCCATGATCAAAATAATCCCTATTAGCATCGGGAAGATTGACAACTAACGCTCTATTTAAAAACCTAGTTTTTAAATAGAAAGTAATGTCACTGGTAACCCATCTGTAGCAATACATAATCTCTAGAATCCCTAAACGAGTTCCATAAAGTTGATTCAACCTATATACGCCATTTACTATCCTCCATGGACTTGGAGCTATTTTTGCAGGTACAACGTCAAATATTGGCAAAACTCTAACCACAGGGGATTTGGCGAGAAAGAAAAGTCACATTCGGCTACAAAAAGACTTGGGAACCAATGTCCCTCAGCTAAAGAAAAATAATCAGAAGGACCAGAAATTTCTTCCAAGATAACCCACGAAGGGATTGAAAACTCAGATCGAAATTTGTCTAACGATTCAACAAGATAAACCATGGTGAATAAAGAAAATAAAGAAGAAGGAAGAAAATCTTACAAAGGAAATAGAGATCAGTTGTCAATCAACGATGGAAAGAAAGAAGGCACAAGATAGAGAGAAGATGAAGAGTTCAGAGATACAGATTTGAAAAGTAAAAAATGATAGGATTTCTGTCACACTTAAATACTTTATCTCGAGAATAGAGAAAAATAATGATTACAAGGAAAGACGTTTGCATTTTCGGCTTCTAAAATAAGAAAAGGGCACAAATATCGAAGTGATCATGAAAATTCAAAATATTTATGACGTCTGATATTATGCGCTCAAAAAGGAATTATAAATTTTTTCTAAAATCCATGAAGATCCGTAATCCAAGCAGTTTTCAAGAAAAATGTTCCACACTCTCCTTCAACCTCAACTGTGAAACATTGGGGGCTTTTTTTATACCAAATTTAGTCTGCTGACGTGGACCATTCACTTAAAGACACGTGTCAACATATGTGGCAATTACAAATACTTCCAATGAACAACATACTGTCACCGAGCTACTCTAGTGCCCCGAGAAACTCAATCATACCGAACAGCTTAGGAGCCCCGAGGAACTCAAGGGTCCGAGCAACTTAAGCGTGCCGAGCAACTCAGGCGGTCCGAGATACTTAGCGTGCAGAGCATCCGAATAAAGAGAATTAAAAGACAGCTCACATTAAATGCACATTATTATTGTACATATGTATATGTCTACTAGATAACAGCGCATTATCTTTTCATATGTACGGCCTCAAGGCTATAAATACATTGTAACCTCCTCATAATAAGGGGACTTTGGATATTTTGATAAACCTATTATCGAGAATCCAAATAAACAGTCAGCAATATAAAAATAGTGGACGTAGGCCATTTTCATCAGGCTGAACCACTTTAAAAATTCTTTGTCTTATTACTTTATTTATCTGTGATTTATTAATTAGAGATAATCTAGTTTTTTACATCAACAAGGCACTTCTCTTATAAGAAAATTTTGGCATGTGGCATTTATGAATTTTGTCATTAGAGGAACCTTTTAACTCATGTACAATACAAATCTATCTCCCGTACCCATCCCCTTCTCTCTATCTATCCAGTATCTATTCTTTCTTCTCTATCTTTATACCCTTTCTTCTTCCTTTTTCACTTTTATCTCTTATTATGCTACCACCCTTTCTTCTCTCATTCCTAAAATAATTCAAATTGACACGATCATATCCCTTTTCAAAATCCAATATCGTCAATTTCCTTTAAAAAACAAAATTATTTTCTTTATCCTCATAGACTCTCTCTCTTTAAGCCTTTCATTTCCCAACAAGCCTTTAACAGTAGCAATTGTGATTTCAAAGCTCACTCTAGAACTCCAAATCTTTATGAAGTGGCGACTGAAGAGGTTAGCAAACCCAAGCCTACCATGTTGAGGGGGTGAGTTTGTCGTAATCTATCTCCGAATATATATAGTTTCCACGTAGTTAGGGTTGCAAACAAGGGCAGACCTACCGTACCTCACCCATTGATTTTTTGACATTTTTGCATTTATGGGAAAAATAAAATTAGGGACTAAATGCAACTTTTTGTAGTAAAAGGTAAGCAAAAATGGGGAGGTGAAATTATAATTATTTTGATAACTTTTTAAAACACACGGTCGCCCAAATGACACATTTCTCTCAAAACTCCAGGTTTTCACCTCTCATTCCATCACATCTTGCCTCTCTCTCTCTCTCTCTCTCTCTCTCTCTCTCAATTTTCGATATTCTTGCGTAGTTAGTCATATTGATTTTTATTAGGGGCGATTGCGGTCCGATCCGATCCGGTTTTGAGGTATTTTTTGGACCGAATCGCATTAATCGGTCCTAGAAAATTATGGACCGAGACCGGACCAGAATAATCGGTCTCGGCCCTTTTCAGTTTTCAAGAGTCCATGTTCGGTCTCAGTCCTATTCTCTCCATACTCTTAAAAAAATAGCACATTTTTTTAAATTAAAAACATTACTTTTTTTTAATTAAAAACAACACGTTTTTTATAAAACAATATTTAAAAAAACACTTCTTAAATAAAAACAACACATTATTAAAAAGCAACGCTTTTTTATTATTAAAAAGAGCTATCTTCTTTAAAAAAAATAGCTCATGTTTTTTTATATTAAAAACAACATTTTTCTTAACAATATGTCAATATTCCCCAATCAAGTGCTACTAATTATGGCTTTGAGTATGCTCAGCCAACCCATGACTAAGTATACTACACTTAGCGTCCAATTGCACCTCATCAGTACCAAATTATAACCATAGCCACAGCAAATTTGTTATCACAAGCTTAAGTGCAACAAAATATAGACAACCCAACACAGCAAATTGGATCCTCTCAACTATTATGAATTGAGCCATTTGTTCTTATCATGCGTTGAGGCATCTAAACATTACTTGATTCTCACCACGGTTGAATTATAATAAAAAAAACAATATACTAACAAATCCTAATAATCTGTATACTAACAACAAAGTATCATGTATACTAACAAATATGTATACTAACAATGATTTATATATATTAATCTGAAACATCACGTTTACTAACAAATACCCCAATATGTATACTAACAAATACATTATATGTATACTAACAAATACCCAATCCGAAACATCACGTATACTAACAAATACCCAATCTGTATACTAACAAATACCCAATTTGAAACATCACGTACATCTGTATACTAACAAATACTAACAACGATCTTAGAGATATCTACAGTTAACATATCGTAAGGATCTTAGAGAGAGAGAGAGCGAGAGAGAAACTGTTAAAGCCAGACGAAGTGAGGGAGACAGCCAAACGAGGTGAGGGAAAAACCGTTGAAGCCGTAAGAGGAGATGAGGGGTTACCGCCGGAGGAGGAGACAACCGGATGAGTGCTCTGCCTATAGGCTACCGCCGTTGCTTAGAAAGAGAGAAGAGAAAATAAGAAATGAGGGGTACTTAGGGTTATGTTTGGGTGTTTGGGCGTGAGGGGAGTATGACGATTTGCTATTAAGGTTAAAAAAATACATACATATATATATATATATATATATGTACAATCTTAAGTCTAATATCCACATAAGTACGGTCCCCGACACGTACAAGTAAATGAACTATTCTTAAGTCCGCACATAAAGCATATGAAGGCATATCCATATCGCCTTCAAAGATCACTCGTGCATATAAGGCATAGTTATAGGCCATCACGCATCTATAACCTCAAAATCCATTGGCACGGAATAGTCACTTCACATTCCCATCATAATGCACAACCTCCATACCCAAGGTTATATGCAAGAGCTCGCCAATATATTCCCCCTCATGATATATGTACTATCACATCCTGCCTTAATTAGGTCAAAATCATTCTTATATTGTATATAAATTCCCTTATTCAATAATTTATTATAATATCTTGGAAAATAACACACAATTTTTTTCCTCCAAAGACACGTTTATATGAAAACATAACTACCTTTAGATATAACTTACTAAGTACAAAACAAGAACATCATCACACTTACATATAACTTACGAAATACAAAACAACTTTACATAAACAAGTTTCTTAATTTAATATTTACAAAAAATTTGTTAATATTCAAACCATATTACATATCCTTCACTCTCCCGTAATGTCCTAACTTGGCAGTGAGCTCTAAACGATTGGCATACCTGAAACAAAATATTATAAGAGTGTAAGATACAAAATCATAGTGAATGACCTTACACGCACACACACCATACATATAACACGTTCAGTTAAATATTTTAAATCACATAACACAAGTAGGAATTGTGAACTCTCGCAAGCGTGGACCCACCTTAGTCCAATTAACCCATCGCGGTATATAGGGACCATTGCAACCCTTCATTTTGTCCCGAGTACACAAAACCATAAGTTGGATTCTCTAATTAAAACGATGCCACCACATACTATAGGACCAACCACATTCCATTTAATTACATAAATTCACTTAACATTTTTAATCATATGCATATGGACCATAAACACAACATATATGCACGAGTATCTCAACACAAGTATTTAACTATAAATTTCCACGTAAAAGTATAAGTGTTCACAATTCATAGGGTATTTCACTTGCCTCAAATTGAGTAACTATAGTAGTACAAAATCAACTTCTTTAGTATAGTAGTATTATTCGCTTCCCCACCTATCAATTCAATAACATTAGTATTTGAAAACAAAAAATAACATTAAATCGAGTCACACATCACATTAGTTGACCAATTTGAAATAATTTCGAAAGAATTAGGTATTCTGGTTTATATTTATGTAAACCCCTGTATATTAAGGCTCTAACACAATTTATACACTGAAATTCTTCATTTTCTAGAGAGAGTTATGCCTTTTTTACTACAACATTTTTAAGCTATTTTTGCAAAAAAAAAGAAACAAAGTTTCAAATTTAAAACACCACCTAGATCAAACCAAAAGGCATTTTATGCAAATCTTAGAACATATTACACTCATATATGTTATCTAACATCTCCAACAGGAATAAATTTATTTGAATAGTATCCAACGAGCTGTGACACTTTGAACACATCTAGATCCAAAATAGAACGCTAGAGCATAACATGACACGATTAAGCATACTTAATATCTACTTTGAGTTTTAATTCATGGAAATAAATACCTAAAAAATGTAAACATACACAAATCTCATAAAATAAAACTCTCATAAGATGATGATTCAAGTCTAGGATTTTTAAGTTTCACTTTTATCCCCTTAGCAAAATTTCTCAATTATGGTGTTGAACCTTTCTTCACTCTGTTTTAGTTTAGGCATGTTGTGTATCATTTAAATATTTTCCAAATTATAAATAAAAATAAATAAATTTTAAACCTCATTCATGTGAACAACTTTAATAAAAATACAACTACCTTATAAGAACTTCCTGATTTATGATAATTTTTTTAAGAAGTCCTTCCTTAACTCCTCTTTCTCTCTCCTCAAGATTATTTCTTCCAAATCTCATGCTATATAATGAAAAATATGATAAATATCTTCTTTCTAACCATCCAAAACATGGTTACGTGTTCATATTTAGTTTGGTGGTGTATGATTGGATCAAAGAAAGGTACAATAAAAACATTTCAACTTATGGCGGATTCATCCCTTATTCGTAAATCCGTCGTAGCTTACTATTATGTCATCCAATTGAACTCCCATTTACGACCAGTCATAAATAACTTAAAAATGTAAAGCTTCTATATTTCATGTTTTTTTCAAAATCATAACTTTACTATGCTTAAACTAGGCTCAAGTAGGAATGTAACAATATGCCCAAAATTTCAAACTTAAACATTTGGCAACCAAGGCTCACCAAATTCGCATCAACACCCCGGTTTAGTTTTACAAACACAATCCAAAATATACTTTATAATATATTTAACCACATAACAGAAAAATTCCATGTAAGTTGTTTAATTCAAAGTTAAACTGTCTAAGTAGCTCCGAATTTTTTGGGGGGGAAACTCTTTTCTTTTAAATCAAATTGATTAACATAAGGTGTGTTGAATCAAAATATGTACGAGATAATCTTCAAGATTATGTAACAGGTTTTAAACAGTTTAAATCAACACCCCAATAAATAGGAGATGAGATGATGTAGAAAGATTAAGTACACACAATTTTTAACGTGGTAAAATATCACCCAATTGAGGAAACATCCACAGTGACTTCTAAGTCACAAACCAAAAATCCAATAAAACAAAATATACAAGTTACAAGCTATTTAACACACGGACACACAAAACAGATATATACAAGTTTAGAATATATACCCTATTGGCTTGATTCTAACTTCTCTGCAGTTTTGATGTTATTGTGGCTTTCTCAACTTCGTAACTTCTTTGATTTTGTTCCATCTTTACATCAAATCTTGTTGTTTCAAGATCTTATGACCAACACTTCTTGTGTGGTAGCATGATAAGTGTTTGTGATAGTGTTCTAACACATGCATGCACACACACATACACACTTATATATACAAACAGTCATATCAAATTACAGAATAGATCTAAATGATTTAGGGTTTTCAGTTTCTCTCTTCTTTAGAAAACAAGGTCTTCTTGATCTTTCAAAATATCCACGAATCCAAGGTTACCTTGCTCAGAAGACGTTCAAGGTCTTAAACAGTTTCAGACTTTGAAAATATTTTTGAAACTGTAAATCACCAATTGTGATTCTAACTAGATTAGAAGTATTATTTCATAAGAACTAGAAACATAAAATGAATTTGTTGATTCTTTGCGTTTGAAGAGCATTTACAGACGAAAATAATCAACAAATATGATTTCTCAAGATGAGAAACTAAAATATGTAGATCTAAGTGTAATATAACATAAACTAGCCAAATCTACAGTTTCTATAAAAAAAATCTAGATCTAACCAAAAATGTTTAAGTTGGTTACAAGATCTTAAACATAGAGGAAGAACCACATGAACAACAACAAACCCCCTTCAAAAAAACTCTTAAACACTCAGGTTTTCTTTGGTTTTGAAAAAATTAAGGGTTTGAAAAGTGTTTAGGGTTTGGACGAATTAATTTGTCGCTGGTTTCTCTCTCTCTCTCTGTCTCTCTCTCTTATTTTATCTTAAAGAATATTTTGAGGAAAATGAAAAACTTCTCAAGCAAGGATGGTTGATTCTCTTTAAAATATGATAGAAATCGCATGGATAACAAATGAGTGAAACACAACCGTTGATAAGAGAAATAAACGAGCATGATTAAGTCTAAGTAACTGTGAGTAAAGAAAACACAAATCCAACCGTTATAACAATGACAGATGTAAGGCTAAGATCACATTACAGACACATGTTTTAAACCTAATTACACAAGCATCCTGAAGTATCAAGCGGATTTGGATTCTACCCAACCAAACATTTTGATATAAAGAGATGTTATCAGAAATCACACAATGACCCCAAAGGTTTATAATCTCTAATTTTAATTTCTAAAAATTCATTTAAAAATCATTAGAAATTATTTCCCTATCTAAAAAAGTGTTATAAAATTATTTTAGATAAAATAAGTCCAATCACAACCCATGAGATATAAATGTAACATATTATGAGGTCCTATGTGCAGTGTTGGTGTGTTTTACCTTCTTGAAACTCAAGAGGAAATTTATGAAACTTCTGATTCTAAATGCTTTTGGTTCAAGGAAGGGTATGACTCAATTTTGTCACTATTTCCAAATTAGATGAGCACTTATATAATGTAGACTCAAGTAACTCAAGAATATAAGGTGCTTCAATCTCCCCCTTTGGAAATATGAGACAAAATCTCCTTTGAGTAAATTAGAACTCATAAGGAACAAAGAAGGATAAGAAAAACCTATTCCTATACAAATTTCTATCTACCCAATCCTAGAAAAGAAAAAAAAATACAATACTCAACTATTTACAGACCAATTCTTTATGAATATGATAAGAAAGAATATTGATTCCTGTAAGAAAACAAACTAAGATCAAGTTTATTAGTTGAGTAATATACAACGAATATATATCCAGGAGGACTAAAAAATTCTCCCCCATTTTGTCTCAAATGGATAAAGTGACAAAAAAGAATGAATCAAAGTGATAAATAGTTATTCAAGTTTTATCATGCCAATGGACTTGGGTAAGGACTCAAACCTAACATTATCAAGAGGTTTGGTAAATAAATCAGTTAATTGCAGTTCAGATGGAAGATAATTTATATCTAATTCCTTAGTTTTCACAAGTTCTCGTATAAAGTGATGATGTATCTTAATATGTTTAGTACGAGAGTGTTGAACTGGATTTTTAGATATATTGATCGCACTTTGATTATCACAATATATATGCAATGTTTTCTTCATAAATTCCATAATCATTTAGCATTTGTTTTAACCAAAGTAATTGGGCACAACAACTACCGATTGCGATGTATTCGGATTCAGCAGTAGATAAGGATGTATAGTTCTGTTTTTTACTATTCCAGTCGACCAGATTATTACCAATATAATAGCAAGCTCCTGAGGTGCTTTTTCTATCATCAGAACATCCTGCCCAATCGGCATCGGTATATTTGATGATGGTGCTAGATGTGTCTTTTGTGTACCATAAACCTAGATTAAGAGTACCTTTTACATACTTGATGATTCGTTTCACACAGTTGAGGTGACTCTCCTTAGGATTACATTGGTAACGAGCACAAACACAGACGGCATACATAATGTCAGGTCTGGAGGCAGTAAGATATAAAAGACTCCCTGTCATGCAACGATATAAGGTGGAATCAGTAGGTTTCCCATTTTCATCTTTAGATAATTTTACAGAAGTGCTCATGGGAGTCCTAGATTCTTTAGAGTTTTCTAATCCGAATTTTTTAATGATCTCTAGAGTGTACTTATATTGCGATACAAATAAACCTTCTGAATTTTTCTTAACTTGGAGTCCTAAGAAAAATTGCAACTCCCCCATAAGCGACATTTGAAACTCATTATGCATAATTTCTGAAATGTCGTAGCTTCGGTTGGAGAAATGGATCCAAAAATGATGTCATTAACATACACTTGGGATATGATGATAGTTGTGTCAAACTTCTTGACAAAAAGTGTTGAGTCGTTTCCTCCTCTTTTAAAACCATTTTCTAACAAAAAAGAGGAAAGACGCTCATACCAAGCTCTAGGAGCCCGTTTTAACCCATAAAGTGCTTTCTTTATAAGGTATACATGGTTTGGGTGTTGTGGATCGATGAATCCTTTTAGTTGTTCTACATAGGTCTCCTTTATTAAGATGACGTTAACAAAGGCTGAATTAACATCCATTGGGTAAAGAGTAAATTGCAAGTAATAAGCTATGGCAAAGAGTAGTCTGACAAATTCCATACGAGTAATAGGTGCAAAAGTCTCATTAAAATCTTCACCCTCAATTTGAGAATATCACTGAGCTACTAATATAGCTTTGTTTTGAATTACCATCCCAGTCTCATCATTTTTATTTTTAAATAACCAACGTCTTCCAGTAACCTTTTTATTATTGGGACTGGGGACGAGATTCCAAACATCATGAATGACAATTTGATTAAGCTCTTATTGCATAGACATTATCCACATAGGGTCATTCAAAGCATCATTTACATTCTTTGGTTCCAAAAAGGAAACAAAACATGCAAAATGAGCTAAATTGCGAATTTGAGATCTTGTCCTCACGGGCTCTATAAGGTTACCAACAACACTATCTATAGGATGGTCTTTGGAAACCCAGATAGGTACTTCAGGAACCTCAGATTGTAAAAGATCATCTATCTCTGAAGAATCAGAGGTTAACAAATTTTCAGACTCATTCATATTAGTTGGCCTTTTATTGCTACTCTCTACATTAGTGTCACTTACAACAACATTAATGGATTCCATAAGAGACTTAATGTTAAGATTATACACATGATAGGCACGATAATTAGGAGAATATCCTAAAAATATAACTTTATCTACCCTAGATTCAAACTTAGAGAGATGTTCTCTATCCTTACAGATAAAGCAGATACTACCAAATGTCCTGAAGTATTTCAGGTTTGGTTTCTTATTATACCAAAGTTCATAAGGAGTTTTCTTAGTGTTTTTCTTGAGGTATACTCTATTGATTACATCACAAGTTGTTCGAACAGATTCAACCCCAAAGTATTTAGGTAGATCTTTGGCATGGAGCATGACACAAGCCAACTCCTGAATCGTGCGATTCTTTCGTTCAACAATCCCATTCTGTTGGGGTGTCTTAGTTGCACTAAACTCATGTTTATAGCCATTATAATCACAGTACTCAATCACTCCAGAGTCAGTAAACTCTCTGCCTCTATCACTTCTAATCTTATTCACTTGGGAGTCCTTTTCCTTTTCAATACGAAGCAAAATTTTCAAAAATTTTCTAAAAGTTTTAGATTTCTGTTTTAAAAAGGCCACCTAAGTAAATCGAGTATAATCGTTAACCATGACAAGAATGTAACTATTTCCACAAAGGCTTATAGTTCGAGAAGTACCCATTAGGTCCATATGGATGAGTTCCAGAGGTATAGTGGATAGAACTTCCTTAATCTTCTTGTGAGGAGCCTTAACCATTTTTCCTACTTGACATGGTCCACAAGTTATGTTGGAAATAGGTTTGATCTTAGGAATACCTCTAACGATCTCTTGAGAGGACAACTTTCTTAAGCTATCATAATTTAAGTGACCCAATCTGTTAGGCCATATCTCATTGTCATCCATTCTGGCAATGTTACATACTTCATTACTCAATTTTACAGTATAACAATTTTCTGGAGTACGAAGTCCTGTAATAATGCACTCACCATTTTCATTTAAAATTTTATAATTGTTCTTTAAAAAGGTGACAGTATGATTGGAGTCACAAAATTGCGATATACTAAGTAAGTTGGCTTTGAGACCCTTAACTAATAACATATTTTCAAGGACAGGAAGCCATTCTTCTTGGAGTGTTCCTTTACCTATAATTTTGGCTGATACACAATCTCCGAACATGACATTTCCATCGGAGAAGTTAATTTTATTTGAAAGTTTTGTATCATCCCCAGTCATATGTTTGGAACATCCTCAATCCAAATACCATCCAGATGTTGTGTTTTTTGGCTTTTAAAGCATTAATAACAATGTTACATTTCATTTGGGGTACAAGGTCATCTTTCCTAACCCAAATTGCTCTAGTTTTCAAAAGTTTGCGCTTTTGCTCTCATTTGATATTACTTTCGAGCATTAGATTTTTGTTGAAAAATGTTTTGCGCATGCCTTTGATTTTTATGAAAAGTTTAAGTATTTTGAGCAATTGTTTTAGTAAATAATCTGGAATTCCTATTTGAAGGTGTCCTTTTAGTACTGGGTCTTCTGTTTCTGTTATGATAGTTAGTATTCCTATCAGGCTGTCTAGGTAGGACATAATGATTATGACTCTTCCTAGAATAGTTGAAGTTATTGTATAAGGGAGAGGAGTAGACAGGTTTATACAGGCGTTTAGAAAAAACATCCTTCAAGTGAATGTCCATAGACATCATAATACGAACAGTGGAGGTTATTGATAGTCTGATTTTTCTTAGGAAAATTGCTAAACATATAGATAGTATGAGTTTGAACTCTAGGTTTGTTTCTATTAACCACTGTCTGAAACAGAGGTACGAAACGTCTTATAGGAGGACAAACATACTTGGCATTAGGTTCAACTTTAGCTTTTGAGTTACTAGACTCAACAATGTCTAGAGTTGTGTGTTTTGTTTCAAAATCATTTTTTAAAGACTAAAAGTTTGAACAAACTTCAATAGGTCTTGTTCCCACAGATACAAACTTAACAATTTCAAAGGTTTAGGATAGTTTGTTATTTTTGGGAAAAAATCATATTCCCATATCAGAATTGGTTTTGCTATCAGCAATGAATCCCTCAAAATAATTTGAATTATTTTCAAACTTGGATTTTTTTTAAAACAGTTGAGGTTTTTTCCTTGGTTTGTTCTAATTCCAATAAAGTTGCTTTGTATCGTTTCTTCAGAGTTTCATTCTTTTCAGACAAGTCCTTGATTTTTTCAACAAAACCATTTAATTTATTTTCATAAGCTAGACATTGGGTGGTATACTCTTCAGCATTAAGTTTAACCATGTTGCTCAGGTCATCAAGTTTCCTAGTAAGGTCTTTGATAGTCTTCTCTAACTTAGAGCTTTTCTTGAGAGTTTGAGCATAAAGTGTGTGAACATCAGGGAGATCTTTAGTGTCTAAATCACTAAGTCTGACGTGTGAAGTAACCCCTGAGGATTCAATTTTAAAACTCACACACACATTGACACTGTCATTATCGCTTCCTATTTGACTCACATGCCCCGCATTAGTGTCAACAACATTATCACTCATTAAAACATCCAATCCAGTAAGAGAATTATTCATAGTAGCATGTGTATAGCTACTACTATCAATTTCAGGCTGAGACACAGGTAGGTCATCATTGTAAAATTTTTTTGCAAAGAATGATATACACGGGTCCATAGTATTAGATGACTCAGGTTCATCATTTTCAGAGTCGCTTGAGTTATCCCAAGTCTTGCATAGGTTAGCCCTAGCACGTTTAGGGTTATTGTTCAGATTCACTCTATAGTCTTATGCCATATGACCCAATTTACCACATCTATAGCATTCAGTACTTTTGAGATCTCTCTCAGGTCTCTTGGAATTATGAGCATTATGATTATCATATCTCTTCTGATGGAGTCTAGTACTGGAAATATTTTGATAATTAGACTTGCCTTGTCTATTTGCCATTTTATTTATAAAATTTATAAGTTTCTTGAATTGTTTGGACATTAAGGCAATCTGATTATCAAGACTATCCAGGTTACACTCCTCATCAGATTTTAAGTCAATAGTAGGTATAGACAAGTCAGGTGTTATGACCTTAGATTAGAAGTTCAAATTAGAACTGGTATGTTTCTTATGGGACTGAGTTAATTGTTTCTTAAATTATAGTCCATTTCCATAGTTCTCAATTTACTACTGAGAAGTTCAGGAGTGAGATTTTGATCACTAATTTCTTCAATATAATATCTATTGTTATCAAATTTCTGTGGTAATGATCGTAGAATTTTAGAGATAATTTCACTTTTATCATAGGTTATACCATTTGCATGCAATTTGGTCACTATATCAGTCAATTTGATATAAAAGTCATCAAAGGGCTCAGAGTTTGTCATAGTTAGAGAGTTATACTGCTGAATGAACATTTGTGTGTTAGCAGCCTTAACTCTAGTATCACCTTTATGAGCAGTCATAAGAGTGTCCCAAGCTTCCTTAAAAGTGGTACAAGATGAGATTCTTTTGAACTCATGTTCCTTTATGTACATAAAGATGGCATTCTTGCCCTTGTTATTTCTCAGAGAGCCTTGCTTCTCTTCTTTGGTGTATTCACTTAATATTTTCTTAACCCTCTCACTACTTCCATCAGTGGTTGGTTTTATAGGATAAGTGTATCCATTTTCAACAATGTCCCAGACAACATCTCCCAAGGTTCCTTGTATGAAAACAACCATCCTTACCTTCCAGTAAGGAAAGTTATTTCCATCAAAGAGAGGAGGTCTCGACAAGTTACCAAATCTTTCATTTTTTCTCTTCCATAGTTTGAAAACAAGAAAACAATTTCAGAAACACATGATCTTAAAGAAAGTATTTCCCGAAGCACTGATACCAATCAAAAAATGCCACTTAAGTTGTTTAATTCAAAGTTAAACTATCTAAGTAGCTCCAAAAAATTTTTTGGGGAAACCCTTTTCTTTTAAATCAAACTGATTAACACAAGGTGTGTTGAATCAAAATATGTATGAGATAATCTTCGAGATTATGTAACACGTTTTAAATAGTTTAAATCAGCACCCCAACAAGAAGGAGATGAGATGATGTAGAAAGATTAAGTAAACACAATTTTTAACGTGGTAAAATCTCACCTAATTAAGAAAACATCCACGGTGACTTCTAAGTCACAAACCAAAAACCCACTAAAACAAAATATGCAAGTTACAAGCTATTTAACACATAGACACACAAAACAAATTTATACAAGTTCAGAATATATACCATATTGGCTTGATTCTAACTTCTTTGCAGTTCTGATGTTGTTGTGGCTTTCTCAACTTCGTAACTTCTTTGATTTTGATCCAACTTTACGTCGACTCTTATTGTCTCAAGATCTTATGACAAACACTTCTTGTGTTGTAGTGTGATAAGTGTTTGTGATAGTGTTCTAAAACATGCATGCACACACACACACACATATATATACAAACAGTCCTATCAAATTACAGAATACATCTGAATGATTTAGGGTTTTCAGTTTCTCTCTTCTTTAGAAAATAAGGACTTGTTAATCTTTCAAAATATCCATGAATCTAAGGTTACCTTGATCAGAAGCCGTTTAAGGTTTTAAACAGTTTCAGGCTTTGAAAATATTTTTGAAACTGTAAATCACCGATTGTGATTCTAACTAGATTAGAAGTCTTGTTTCATAAGAACTAGAAGCAGAAAATGAATTTGTTGATTCTTTGAGTTTGAAGAGCATTTACAGACGAAAATAATCAACAAATATGATTTCTCAAGATGAGAAACTAAAATATGCCGATCTAAGTGTAATATAACATAAACTAGCCAGATCTACAGTTTTTATAAAAAAAATCGAGATCTAACAAAAAATGTTTAAGTTGGTTACAAGATCTTAAACGCAAAGGAAGAACCACATGAATAGCAACAACCCCCCTTCAAAACAACTCTTAAACTTTCAGGTTTTCTTTGGTTTTGAAAAAATTTAGGGTTTGAAAAGTGTTCAGGGTTTGGACGAATTATTTTCTCTCTAGTCTCTCTCTCTCTCTCTCTCTCTCTCTCTCTCTCTCTCTCTCTCTCTCTCTCTCTCTCTTTCTCTTAAAGAAAATTTTGAGGAAACTGAAAAACTTCTCAGCTAAGGACGACTGATTCTCTTTTAAATAGGATAGAAATCACATGGATCACAAATGAATGAAACATAACCGTTGATAAGAGAAATAGACGAACATGATTAAGTCTCAATAATTGTGAGTAAAGAAAACACAAATCGAATCGTCGTAACAATGACAGATGTAAGGCTAAGATCAGGTTATAGATGCGCATTTTAAACTTAATTACACAAGCACCCCTGAAGTCTCAAGCGGGTTTGGATTCTACCCAACCAAACATTTTGATATAAAGAGATGTTATCAGAAATCACACAATGACCCCAAAGGTTTATAATCTCCAATTCTAATTTTTAAAAAATCATTTAAAAATCAATAGAAATTATTTACTTATCTCAAAAAGTGTTACAAAATTATTTTAGATAAAATAAGTCCAATCACAACCCATGAGAGATAAATTCAACATATTATGAGGTCCTATATGTAGTGTTGGTGTGTTTTACCTTCTTGAAACTCAAGAGGAACAATGTGAAACTTCTGATTCTGAAGGCTTTTGGTTCAAGGAAGGGTATGACTCAATTCTGTCACTATTTCCAAACTAGATGAGCACTTATATAATGTAGACTCACGTAAGTCAAGAATATAAGGTGCTTCAATAACTAATCATATAATCTAAACATGTTATCATCAATCATAATCTCTATTACAATCTAATGCAACTAACGTATATCTCACATGAGTATGCACCCTTTAAACATGAGAATTAATATGTTTAATACCCATCATCAACCTTATCAATCATAGCCAAGGTTCTAAAAAATGCTGGGCGTGATCGAGGCGTAGAGGCCAAGCCTGAAGCCTTAGAAGCCTAGACGGGCCTTAGACGTAAAAAAGCATGAAAAGGCATTTAGTCCCTTTTTAATATATTTTAATACTTTGAACCATAACAAGGCTACTAAAATTACTAAAATTGTACATACCTTAAAAATATGTCTGAATATATGCAAATTAAAATAACATTTGATTGTTTTGGACAAGATATTGTTACGGTTTGTAAAAAAAGTCGTTAACAGGCGATATCGTTTAACTAAAGCATTTTTTTTAAAGTGCGCTTTAGGCTATTACCAAGAATAAGGCTTGAAAAATTTAAGGCGGAGCGTTTCTCCAAAGCCCCGAGCCTAGGCGCGCCTAGGCGGGTTTTTTAGAACAGAGATCATAATTTATACGTAATTATGCAACTAACATGCCTAATCATATTTTAGTTTATTAAAATAATACCTTTTAAGAAATTTCATCCCCAAAATTTAACACGTAAGAAATTTACTACACAGATGATGATATTACTTCTTCATATTATTCTCTCCTTCCAAGGTGGCCTCCTCCACATTGTAACTCCTCTATATTACCTTAACTAATGGAATGGTTTTATTACGTAACACTTTCTCCTTTCAATCTAAAATAACACTTGGTTCTTCCATGTATGTCAAGTCATCTTGAAGCTCTATTGCTTGCGAAATTAATACATGTAAAGGATTTACTACATACTTAGGAAGCCTCAAAATATAAAAACTGTTAAGTGTCTGAGAAAATTCTGGTGGTAATGTTAACTCACTAGCTACGGATCCAACTCGTTTCACTATCTATAAGGGTCAATGTACCTAAGACTTAATTTCCTTTCTTATCAAATATCATAACCCCTCTCCAAGGTGAAACAAGTAGGAATTTTTTATCACCCTCCTCTAATTTTAATTTTTGCATAACTTTTATCTCTACTTTGTGCCACCTTTAAGTGATTATGAATAATATTTATCTTCTAAGTAGTTTCTTACACAATTTCTGGCCCAAGTAGTTTTTGTTCCCCTACTTCAGTCCAACATATTGGAGTTCTACACTTTCTTCCAAACAAGGCTTCATAAGGAGCCATCTCAATACTAGAATGATAATTGGCAATATAAGCAAATTCTATTAGTGAAAATTTCTCATTCCAACTACTTTTAAACTCTAATACACAAATTCATAACATGTCTTCGAGTGTTTGGATCGTCTTTTCTAACTACCCATAAATCTGATGATGAAAAGATGTACTAAATTTGAATTATTCTCCAAAGCTTGTTGCAAACTAGCCCAAAAATGAGAAGTAAACTTAGGACATCGGCCAGAAATAATAGAAATAGGTGCAGTATGTAATCTAATTATCTCTTCCACATATATTTTTTCATATCTAATCGTGGAGTAAATAGTTTTAATAGCAATAAAATGTGCAGACTTAGTTAATCTATCAACGACATCCCAAATAGAATTAAACCCTCGTGATGATTTTGGTAAACTTATAAAGAAATACGTGGTAACATGTTCCTATTTCCACTCAAGAATAGGTAAGGACTATAGTAAACCAATCGGCTTCTAATGCCCCATCTTCACTTATTGGAAATCTAGAATCTAGAAACAAAATCTGTAATGTCCTATTTCATTCTCGACCACCAATAGCATTATTTTAAATATCTACAAAGTTTAGTGCTACCTGGATGCATAATTTATAAAGTACAATGGGCTTCTTATAAAATTGTTCTCTTTAAATTAGGCACATTATGTGCACACAGACGGTTATCATACATAACTATGTGATTTGTATCGAATATTGTATTTTCCACCCGTTAATTTATGCATTTTTAGCCCCCTCGGGCACTTTAATATCTATAATTGTGATCATTAATCAGACAACTTCCGTTTTATATGCTAACATGTTATTTGAGGTATTATTGAGTGTTTGTAGGTATTAAAGTGCTAAGTGTGAAGTTTTGTCGCGTTCTGGTAAAGTTTCGTCAAAGTTTGCATGTTTAGGAGCATTTTCGTAATTTCACACTTTAGGACTTTTACCCTAAGTATTCATGGAAGTTGTATCTCTCGGTCCAAGCTTTCCGTGGTCGCGAACGGTGCTCGAATCGTAGTCCGAACGAAGAAAAAATGGGTCTTTAATCGGAGGAAGAATTAAAAGAATATTTAACAATTTTATTAATTCCCCCATGTCCCTTATCTCTTTTAATAATAATTCACTTAATACCCTCCATGTCCCTAACTCGTTTTTGTAGCAAATTCAAATGGCGGTTTTGATGCCATGCTCGAAGTCGATTCCCGTTGTGATTTCCTCCAGTCTACCATCCATACTACCGACCAGTGCTTCTATCTTCGAAATGTGCTCCAAGGTTTGATTGGCTGGGGTATTATCGACCCACCAGCCAATCCTAAACCCAACACCACTCACAACCCGCTTCTAACACATGAAAAAGCCATATTTCTATAAAATGGCCCAGAATTTGATCCATCTGCTCAAATTGTGCCCAGTAAAGTACTCATTGTAACGCCCCGATCCGGATCAGAGTTACCGTTGGAATAACCCGTATCCGAACTGAGGTGTTAAGGGGGAGGGGGATAAAACAGTTTATTAATTTGGAAAATAGTTGCCACATTATACTTCAACAAAACCTTTAATTTCTTTTATTATGAAAAGGCGAGGCCCATATATTGCAAGTTGATATTCATTTAACAATTTAACAAGTAAACCTTTAACAAGATTTAATCCATAAATAGAGCACAAATCCCTGTATTATTACAATTTCCAAATAGTTCCAGTTCAAACCAAATTGTCTTAACAAAACATAATGGATTACAATTCAAAATAAGTCTAAGGATTGAAATCGGTTACAGAGCCTCTAACGACGACTAGCGCTTTGTGCGGCCTTTCCAACGTCCTTACCCGATGTACCACCTGTTGTACCTGGGGGTTTGGGAAATAGGGTATGAGCGAAATGCCCAGTAGGGTGGGAATACTAAGCAATAATTTTCATATCAAAATACTATACATATACAATGCATTTTAGTAATTTCGAAAATCATCATTGTCTCATATTCATTAATTATCATTAATGATTATTTTTGTTAACATTTAACTATGCTAACAATATTCAAGAAGCCTTCATTATATTCAACTAAGTTATCATGTATCTATACTAACAAGATTCTTTAACTTAGTCATAAATGCACCTATATGCAATGCCCTGGGCTACGTGCCCACTCACTCTTAGCACTTTAATATTCCAAGCCAGGAACTTAATCACATTCCACTTATGTCATCCACATAATAATTAATGAACTCTTATTCATTCATTAGTTTAAGTTCTGTGAATTTTTCTCATTCCTTACTTACCATTATTTTTGGGATTTTGCCAACAGACACTCACGGACTTCGTGGCCTCACACCACCGGTCTCCGCCGCCATATACTACTGCAGTTTGTTTGGGGTCTTTCACCACTAGGGACGTCATGCCCTCCTTAATTATTTTCTCTCGGCGTCATCCGAATATCATATCTTTCATGTGTTTAACATTATTCTCAATGTTCACAATTCAACTTACCCGGTTTTGTTATTAAAGCCCGTTATTAGTCTTTGCATCCTACGAGCCGAGGAGGCATTCTAGTGTCAACGCCGAACACTAAAATATACTAAGTCACCTTTATAACACTTTGATTTACCAAAATGCCATCTTATACTTTTATTATCTAAAAAGCATTTCCTTGGCATTTTTCAAGTATTTTTCATGTAAAAACACCATTTAAGTGACTTTTCTTCATATTTACCAAATCTGCCACTAAGACATGTTTTTTACCAAAAATTACCTTTTTAAGTGGGTTTTAAGTACAAAAATCATTCTTTAATGTACTACATGTTTCCACCAACATTTAAACCTTTATTAGTGATGTACAACCCATTTTAGCACACTTTTACACATAAAGCCATTTACATAATTTTAAGCCTTATTTAACATATTCAAGAGGCTTAAACTAATATTTCAACATATTAGATTTTGGGGCTGTTTTTATGAGATTATTAAACACATATTTATACCACTATATTTCAACATTAATCATGTTAATGTCAAGACTAACACATGCTACATACACTATTTCATGAAAATGGGTCTTCTTCCTTAAAAAACCCAACATATGCATTTTTCTTGTAGTATTCCATTTTCTATGTTTATTTCTTGAGACTATTATATTTATAGCATGATTTCAACATATATAATAATCTGAAAATGTATTCTAAACATCATCTTCTCCATTTATCATTTCTCACAAAATGGGTTTTTCATAGCATATGAAAATAAGGGAGAAGAGCTAAAAGTCACATTTTTTTCATCATCTTGTTCATATTAGCATTTGAAATAAAAGAGTTTAAGAGTGAGGAAAACCCTACTTGAATGAAGGAGAGTGAGTGTAGATGTGAAGAAGATGAAGTGGAGCTCCCAAAAGTTCCACCAAAAGTCCCCAACAAAGCTTCCTTTGAGCTCCAAAAACCCACTTAAGTGATACCCACTTGCTGTCCAGGCTTTGGTAGTGGCTTTAATGGAGTTTGGAGACCTCTAGATTGGTGTCTTGATGGTGGAAGAAGAGGTGGGAGATAGAGCTACGAAAATATGAAGGTATTTTTCTTATTAGAACACAGAAAAGTGAGAGAAAATAAGTTGCCAATGACTGCAACTTCACACCCCCAAGGCTCTCTCCCTCTCTCTCCCTTATAAAAGCCATTTTAAGGGACCTTCAACTCTTGACCCATAGCCTCAGACTTTGCATTTCCTAAACCGTGTATAACACCTCCCAAAGTCTGATTTCTGGAGTTGAAAGAGACTACACTCAACCACCCAAAACAATGGTTAATGTGCTCTCAAAGTGTGCCAGCGTCACTTTCTCTCTCTAAATTTTTTTTTTTTTGTTTTTTTTTTGAAACTTTTAACCTAAGGGTCTTATTCCTTGTATTTTTTTGAGTGAAAAATCATATTCAAACTAATTTTTTGGCCTCCCGAAATGTCATATACATGGCGCGCAAAAACGGGATCTCCGCGCAAAAGTATTTTTTTTTCGATTTTTCTTTCCATAATAATATTCCTTATATTTTTGTGAGTCAAAAAACATATTCACAATATTTTTTTGACCTTCCGAGGCGTCCTAAACAATACGCGCAAGAAACGGGACCTCCGCGCAAAATATATTTTTTTTCGATTTTTCTTCGCGTGGTAATATTCCTTATATTTATATGAGCCTAAATATATGGTCGGAATATTTTTTTGACCTTCCGAGGCATCCTAAACAATACGCGCAAGAAACGGGACCTCCGCGCAAAACATATTTTTTCCATTTTTCTTCACGTGGTAATATTCCTTATATTTTTATGAGTCTAAATATATGGTCGGAATATTTTTTTGACCTTCCGAGGCATCCTAAACAATACGCGCAAGAAACGGGACCTCCGCGCAAAACATATTTTTTTTCGATTTTTCTTCACGTGGTAATATTCCTTATATTTTTATGAGTCTAAATATATGGTCGGAATATTTTTTTGACCTTCCGAGGCATCCTAAACAATACGCGCAAAACTAGACTTTCGCTGCGTCGCGCGTCGTAAGACAATTAGTACATAAGTTCGCGTAGCGTTCGTTGCTTGTCCGAATCGCGTGAAACTTAACCAAAGTACTTAAAATAATTATACGAACATAAATCATAATTCATGCGGGAACATGCAACATAAAAATTTCATTAATGGAGCGTCACTAAATAAAGGATAATCATGCAAGTACAACTTAAAGGTGCGGGTATTACACTCATTATACCTGTAATTTCACCCAAATCGCTTAAAGTTTGCCCATATTTTCTCCAATACCCTACCTGTTTCAACGACCGATCTTTGTAACTCCTCCCAAGGGCTTATATTATCATATGCACCCGGTCTGTAGGGAAAGATATGGAGTTACCTGTTGTATTGAACCAATTATTAGAGTTTGGGCTGAAACTGCCCACTGAGATGACCATTGATTGTTGCAAATTTAGTGGCTTCTTCATAAAAGCCTAAAAATGGGCTCGCGATTCAAATAATTGGGTAGTACCCATTGATGAAGTTAATCCAGATTATGTAGTGCAGATTAGGGTTGATGTGTTTCGACGGACAAGTGAATTTTGCAGTATTAATAAGCTACTCACCATTTTGAAGCTTGAGGGACAGTTGGTCCCTTCACTCCTGCACCACCCCATTGAGTGAAAAGCTTTGTACGATGAAGTCGTCGAGGCTATCGAATACATTAATTTCTCCTAGCAAGAGGATATAGTCGCCAATGGATGGCGAGATAACTTTGACAGCTTAGATGACAAGCCAAGTCAGGAAGGCACCAGTCTAGTAGCCAATTTGTGTGGAATGATATCCTTCAAAGATCTGTTAGTGAAAATTAATAAGGTAGCCGTTCAGCCAAAAATAGATGAAGACTCAGGGTTCCTATTCTTCCCCACCTCAATAAATCACATAACCAGATCAGGGAGACATTACAAAGACCCGATTACCCATATGATCGAGACAGATAAGGGAAAATGAGTTATCGGAGAACTCCCCATATCAGAGATGATCATCGAAGAATGTGAACTCCTTGATCAGCTCAAGAAAACCCAAGCTAACATCACCTTATGGGGGATTTTCATGTCCTCCCAGTTGCACTGAAATGCTCTGATAAAACTCCTCACCGGGCCTACAGTCTCTCCTTCCACTACTCCCGAAGAATTCGTGAACATGGTTGGTTCATTGACCTCTTTCTAACTCCTCTATTTTTTAGAAGCAAAAATACCAAAGATCGACCTTGACCATAATTATTCCTTTAACATCTCCGCTGAAGTGTTGGAAAAGATAGTCCCGCTCTCCCTTATTGATAACAGATATTCCCTCATTGTTTATCCCCTCAAAACCTTCAATTGATTGGGCTTGAAATTTAGTGATCTCACTCCCACTTTTTACGTCATTCGTGCTTACGACAATACCCATCGAGAGGTAATGGGGTCCATAAAACTCGCAAAAGGGATTGGCTCTATCAATCCTGTCAATAAGTACTAGGTTATTGACATACCGATATATTTAACCTTCTTCTTGGTCATCCATGGCTCCACAATATCTTAGGGGTATCATCTTCGCTTCATCAGAAATTAAAATTCTTCACTAGTGGCCAGGTTATCACCATCTTGGGGGATGATGATAGTTCAGACACCGCCAATACTAGCAATCCGATATTAGAGATCTAACATGGGATGAATGACATTCTTCTCTCTGGCTTAATAGTTGACCCACTTCCCCTTCCAACAGGAGATAGTTTCAAAGGTTAGGTCTATTCAGAACATAGCCCTTATGATAACATTAACGTGATTCGGATGTTCAAAAATATACACTTCATGCCCGACATGGGGATAGGGTGACACCAATAAGGGATCCTTGAGCCCATAGTCTTGATGGAGGCATTTCCTTCATGTGGCCTGGCTACCAACCCTCATCAGAAGAACTCAAATCCTCTCTAGCGGCCACAACTTAAAAGAAGTTTGGAAGAGGGAAAGACTATTTTGAGTGACTCTTTGAATACAAGGTGTGGGGACCCATTTATTTTGGTCTATGAAAGTAGCCAACCAGGCCCAAAGTCTACAAGGGGCTTCCCGACCTAAATCAACAGATTAACTTGCACATGTGCATTTTAGATTTACTTGGAGATATTAGAATACACTACAATCAACAGCCAATAATCTCAATAGATATATTCAGGGGGGGTCATAATATATCAAATATATATTCCCAAGATTCTTGATCAGAACAAACTTTGTAATTGACCATATAAATGGCAACTCCTGGCCCGGGGCAAAGGGGCATGTAACAAAAACCTTTGAGAGATACTTAATAAAATAATAGACCTCTTCGTGGACGTATGCAAGTTGCCAAGCCACGTACATAGCGGTATTGTGTGTGAGATTTCACATTTTCTTACTTCATTGTGACTGTTCTTCATAAACTCTCTATCTCAATATTTTTTATACCATAATTAGCGTCGTCTGTGGAAAATGATTGTTATTCCTATAAAAGCACTCACAAACTGAAAGTTTGAAATATCTCACCATAGCAGCAATATCCTTTAATCCGACGATGACCAGGAAGATCCTGCCACTCCTAGGGTTAGGTCTGAAATTCGCCAACTGTAAAATCTAAGGTTTCATCAAGAGAGGCTGCCCTCGGAAGAAAGTCATGGGCCTCCAAGGTCCACGTAAATCTCAAGATTAGTCGACGCGTATGAGGCTAGACTTCGTGAACAAAAAGAAGACATGTGTCGTTAGGAGGAGGATAATGTTCGCCTTAAGAGGCGACTTAAAAGGATGGAGAGAGATCTCAACAGGAACACCAGACATCGTTGTGACAGGTATTCTAGCCCTCGGGTGAGTGATACTCATAGCCGAGGAAGAATTCGCAGGCGTAACTAAGAAACATCCGAGCAAGGAAGGTCAGAGGGTGATCTCTCACACCGACTCTAGCAAGATCGACATAGCAGGAGCTTTGACTGACAGGACAACAAAATTAAGAACCTGTTCCGAAGGAAAATGGACTATCACCCAGCCCACTGAGGAGCAAGATCCACTTGAGAGCTAGAAAGAAGAGCTCTCAGCACTCAGATGAAGTCGCTGTTTTCAAGGGAGATAGAGAACGAGGAACCACCCAAGAAGTTCCCCATTCCTAGATTCAAGATCTATGATGGAAAAACTGATCCCATCGATCAAGTCAGGCAATACTGGTAGGCAATGACCTTATGGAGCCATAACGATCCGTTGATGTGTCATATCTTCCCTTCTAGCCTAAAAAACGTTACACAGAAGTGTTTTGAGTGGCTACCACACAGGTTAATCAGGAGTTTCAAAGGCCTTATAGAACTATTCATAGCTCATTTTATAACCAGCATCTCCCATCCAAAGCGGATGGATACACTGCTCACGATGAAGAAAAAGCCATAGGAGAACCTCAGAGAGTATGCTAAGAGATACTGGGAGGTTTTCAACGAGATCGATGACTGTTCAGAGCAGATCACTGTAGCATCCTTCAAAATTGGCCTGTCGAGCACCTCCCTACTGCACTAATTCCTAACTAAGAAGGAGTCTAACTCCATCAACGACCTGATAACCCGTATTTATAAATACACCAAGGTCGAGGATGTAGTCCATCTTAATGCAGGGGGAAATGGTCGCGCAAAGGTGAACAAAGTAACATAGAGGAATGATTCTAAAAAAGGAAATAAGAATGAGGGCAATAATGGCTCCGAGAACGAGAATAAGAATGATCCTTCTAAACCCTTTTAGGCTGTCAATAATGTCTTTAAGGAACCAATATATAAAATCCTGAGCAATATCAAGGAAGAGCCATTTGTCAAATGGCCCAAGAACATTGATGGAGACCCAACAAAACAAAATAACACGATGAGATGCGCATTTAATAAAGAGCGTAGTCACAAGACCGAACATTGCAAAGCCCTCAAGTCTCATTTCGAGGAGTTGGCTCAAGCGGGGCATCTTAACAAGTTTATAAATAAGAAAGTAGATAAGGTTGCAACCATTGGCGACCAAAGGCCGGATATTGTCCTCGAGGATGATGCAGGTCATGATCTTGTAGTAATTCATGGCGTCTAAGACCTCCAACAAGTACAGGGAAATATTATTCGAATGGAGATCAAAAAGCTTATTGTTGTTATGCAAGCCTTTCCAATATATCACGCCAAGACTTAGGTTGGTAAGCGTCGATGACCAAAATACGTCAACTACACGAAACACATCGTATTTACAGAGGAGGACTTAGTTGGGGTAAGGACCCCACATCATGATGCATTGGTCATCACACTCACAATAGCTAATTAGGATGTCGACAAGTTGTTCGTCGACCAGGGCAACTCTTTTAAAGTGATGAACCTTAAGTTGTTCCACAAGTTGAAGATGAATGTCACAGACCTCAAAGAGGCCACCATTCTATTGGTCATCTTTTTAGGAAGGATTACCATGCCGCTGGGAAAGATATTCCTACCCGTTAAGGCTAGAAATATTTCCAAGATGATCGATCTTCTGGTGGTAGATATTGAATCCCCCTATCATGCCATTCTGGACGGGGGTTTACTTCATGCCACGAAGATCGTACCATCCTCAAATCATCAAAAACTCAAGTTCGTTACAGATCAAGGTGTGGTTGAGATTCACAGGGTCCAGGCTATGGCCAGAAAATGTTTTATTGTGTCTATCTGCCCTAAATAAGAAAAGAAGAAAGATGAAAAGAAAGTCCAGGAGGAAGCCCAGGAAGGGGATTTTCCCTCTAAATAGCAACTACGATATGGTTGACCAGGTTCCACCCCATGGATAGGGTCATTAAAAACCTGGAAGAAGTTGCAGCTGGTAGCAACTCAGTTGAAAGAAAGAGCTAACCACGTTCCTCAAAAGTAGTCTAAATGTCTTTGCTTGGGAACCGTACAAACTACTGGGATATATCTCACTATCATATGACACCGCTTGCACGTCGACCCAGCTTTCAAGCCAGCCGCTCAAAAGGCTCTACGAACAACCCCAAAAAAACAAAAGTAGCGGAGAAAGAGGTAGAAAAGTTACTGAATGCAGGATCCATCAGGGAAGTCTAGTTCCTTAAATAGTTATCCAACCCAGTGGTAGTACCCAAAATAAATGGTAGCTGGAGAGTTTGTATTGACTTTACCGACCTCAACAAGGGTTGTACGAAAGACAGCATCCCTCTCCCAAACATAGATCAATTGGTCGATACAACAGCATCACATGAAATGATGAGCTTTCTAGATGCTTACTCCGGATACCATCAGATCCTACTATATCAGCCAGATCATGATAAGACCTCCTTCATAACCTCCATTGGTTTATACTACCACAAAGTCATGTCGTTCAACCTAAAAAATGCAGGATTGACTTATCAGCGATTGGTCACTAAAATATTCAAGAAAAAGACGGGAGAAATAATGGAGGTGTACAACGATGACATGCTCGTCAAAAGAAAACATAAGGGAGACCACCTCTCAGACCGAGCAGGAACCTTTGAGATCCTCAGGAAATACCGTATGAAACTTAACGCGAGTAAGTGTTCATTTGGCATCCAGTCAGGTAAATTCCTCGGCTATCTGGTCAGTGAAAGGGGGATTAAGGCCAGTCCTGATCAAATCGATGCCAGCGCAAAGGTCCAGCCACCACAGATGATAAGAGATTTCCAGAAGCTCACTGGTATGCTCGCCACACTTAATCATTTCATCAACAAGTCTTCGAACACTACCAAATATTCTTTCAACCTCTAAAGAAGGATAGAGGCATCGCATGGAACAACGACTACTCCAAATCCCTTGAACAACTTAAAACTTACCTCAACAAACCACCTTTGTTGGTAATTCCATATGAAGGGGACCCTTTGTACCTTTACCTTACTGTATTAGACCATGCCATGATCTCGGGCTTGGAATGTGAGAAGGAAGGAGGCCAACTCCCGGTCTACTATGCAAGTAAGATGCTTCTATGCATTGATGGTAGCCTCGAGGAAATTAAAGCATTACTTTAAGGCCCACTCTATCTTCGTGATCACCTCATACCCCTAAAAAGATGTTCTAAGGAAATTTGACCTCTCCTACTAGCTCTCAAAATGGTTGGTAGAGCTTAGGATATTCCACATCCATTTTTAACCAAGAATAGTAAATAAGGGTCAAATTTTAGCAGACTTTATCACTGACTTCACATGAAATCATCGACCCAACCAGTTAGAAGCTGAGCAATCGACAAACAAGGAAGCACAATCTTTCTGCAGGACCCTCTACGTTGATGGAGCCTCAAACTCCAAGGGGTTAAGAGTGGTCATTGGGTCGATAACCCTAGAGGAAACTGTGCTCGTACAGGGAATTAATTTGGGATTTGAAGCCTCTAACAACAAAGCTGAATACGAGGCATTAATCATCGGCCTACACAAAGCCCAACTACCAGGGGCAAGGCGCCTTCGCGTATTCTGCGACTCAAAGCTGGTATCCAAGCAGGTGAGCGAAGATTTCATTGCTAAAGATGATAGGATGGCAGCTTACCTCACTGTTGTGAGAGAACTGATTGCCGAATTTGACGAGATTAATATTTAGCAGTTCCCCAGGGGGCAGAACATTCATATAGATGCCTTGGCAGCCCTAAGTTTAGCAGTTGACTCTGATTTAAGGAGAACTATGCAAATAGAGTCCCTTGCACAATCAAGCATCAACCAAACAATTATAGTTAAGCAAGTCCTCCACATAGAAAGGGCATCTGCTGAATGGATCCCATCACAACCTAGCTACAGAGTGACACACTGCCAAACGATAAAAAATGAGCACATCAGATAAGAGTCAATGCTCGCTTTCACTTATCTCCTAAAGGAAAACTTTACAAGAGATCATTTACAGGTCCTTATCTTTAATGCGTTCACCTATACGTTGTCGAGAAGGTTCTTAGTGAACTTCATGACGACATTTGTAGGAGTCACGCAGGTGGAAGATCGTTAGCCTTCCGAGCAATCAAGAAAGGATATTGGTGTCCATACATGTAAAAAGTTATGGGAACCTATATTTGCAAATGTGAGAAGTGCCAAAAGCATTCTCTCATGGTCCACTAGCCCGCCAGTGACCTCATGTCATTAACCAACTCATGGCCTTTTGCCCTGTGGGGATTGGATATTATGGGATCACTACCTACCATATCTAGAAATCGGAAGTATTTATTGCTCGGCACCAACTGCTTCACCAAATGGGTAGAGGCAGAACCACTCACAAATATTCGTGACTCTGACATGATGAGGTTCATATGGAGAAACATTATTACTCGCTTTGGGGTACCAAGGACTATTATTACTGACAACGACACATAGTTTGAAAGTGTCTTCCATCAAGGCTTCTGCGACAAGCATAGCATGAAGCACCACTTCAGTTCTATGGCATACCCCTAAAGACACGAGCAAGCAAAAGCTTATAACAAAACTATAATCGACGGATTGATAAAATGGCTAAAAAGAGCCAAAGGTGCCTAAGTGGACGAGCTACCCCATATTTTATGGGCACACAGTATTACTCTTCGGAGAGCAACTGGGGAAACCCCTTTCTCACTCACCTATTGAACGGAGATAATTATCCCACTAGAATCCAGGCTCCCTATTATGAGAACTATCTTGGTCAAGCACGACATTAACAATGAAGCATTACTCACTAAACTGTACATAGCTGATGAGCGATGAGAACTGGCATTAGTTAGGTTAGCATCCTACCAATAACAACTGTCCAAACAATATAAGAGAAAAGTAAATTTGAGAAAGCTTTTAATAGGGGGCTATATCCTGAGAAAAGTTCTCGAAAATGCTATAAAACCATCAGACGGTAAACTGGGAAGGACCTTTCAAGATAATAAGGGGTGATCTGCAGGGGCATATCACTTGGAAATGCTGGAGAGCAAGGAGATACGAAGATCATGGAACGCATCCAACCTCAAGAAGTTCTATTTCTAGATTTCTATATCTCTTATGTTAGCACAATTAGTTTAGGCAAATTTTTATTGACAAACCTATGTTGCTCTTTATTCCTATCAATAAAGGCCAATTGGCCCAAGCACTCTAAATAAGCTTGTGATGTGTTAGGTCGACGAGCAAGTTGCTCTACTATGTGTACTCGCTGACCATCATCATCTGGTTTGGGGGTAAACTCTTCTATATCCTCATCAACAACATGCTCCAGTAATTGAGCACGAATAACATCAATAGGGATCCATTCATTATCCTTCGAAAATGGGGCATGGCGATAAGCTGGACATTCCACTTGGTATATATACCACAGTCTCGACTCCTTGTGGACTTTCATTTCCTTGAGAGCACTTGGCCATCCCCGAGTAAAAGTGATACTTTTGGCTTCTTCAAGCTTCGCTGGGGCGTCTGTCCAACCAGTGTTATACCTTTCAGTCCAGACTTCCCGAGGACCCACTATGAATGGGTATCTTAGCCTCTTAACATATTGCTTGAGCACAAATATAAAACCCTTCAGGTCAGCGACCTCCTTCTTTATAACAACGTTCTTAGATTCGAGAATTTTTCTCACTTGGTTGACCTTGACCCTATCTCAAAGCTGGGATTTCAGGGAATCTACCTCTTCTTGAACTAAGGCAACGATCTCCACCATCTACTGTATATCATCCTTCAATTTTGCAATAACTTCAGACGAGTTTTTATATTACTCGTTTCTCATTTTTAAAGATTTGTAGATCTTCACAAAAGCCTTATGATCTTACAAGCCGATGTTCGGCCCAAGAATCCTCCCCAACCGAGAGTCGGGAGGAATATACTGATCTAAATCAACAAACTACAAATAATAATTCACTAGAACAATAGCAGTATATCAGCGCATAAGGAAATAAGGGAACATAATCAAGAAAGAGAAATTTTCACTTCCATTAACAACAAGAAAAGGATAAGGGATAGTACATCGAGATTCAGTTATAAAAGCACAAAAATAAGGAAGGTTGTACAAGGAAATCAAAGAATCTTAGTCTATAAGCCTTGCCCAGTCACCTGGTCGCCATCAGCAATGGCCTTTCTTTTTTCTGTAACTGATCGGTCCCTTATAACCTTGGCAACTTTAGCCATCTCAAAAGGAACAATTTATGCATGAACCTCAGGCTGGTTGCCACCCTCAGTAACTTCCAATAATGTATTAGGTCCAGGAGAGTGCGGCATAAAGAGCTCGGACTCAGATGAAGTTCCAACCGCCTTAAGAACTTGGTTCCACCCCTTCCTAAAAGCCAATTTGCAACCATAATTCATCTGCTCGTCAGCATCAGCATAGGTCTTATAGTAACCTTCAATATAACTCACGACCTTTTCGTTGGACAGCTTTCCCTCCAGCTTGGTGACCTTCTTAGATAATGCCACTTGGGCATTCTCGAGCTCGTATTTTTCATCAATAACTACCTTGTGAGTAATCTAGAGAATGCCATGAGCCTTGAACATCTCCTTATTCTCCCGCTACCACTCTTGGCGAGCACGATCAAAGGCCTGCCTTTGAGCTTCCAAAGCACTTGCAGATGCGTGTTTCTCAACCTCCAAGGCACCATTCAGCTTCTTCTCCTTCTCAAAGAACACAGACTGGTTCCTCAACAAAGAACTGAAGTCAGAGACAAACTGAAAAAACAAGAAAAGAAGCGCAATTCGGTATAAAATACTTTGGAGAAAGCACAAGAAATAAATAAAACGAAAAAGAGTAAAATGGACTTACCAATGCAAGCACTTGAGCAGGCTAATTGGTCAGGGCCCATGCTTGTCGACCTCTCGCGATTAGCAGAGAGTACCTCGTTTCTAGTAATTGAGGAGCGAGGTATGGGGCATCAACCATAGTGTACCCCTCACCATCCATGACGAGAGAGGATACCACAAGAACCCTCAAAGCTTGCGTCCTTCTCTCATGCTCTTCCATCCTCCTCTTCTCAGTATCCCTCTTCTCTTTATCTCTCCTCTCCACTGTTTCCCTTTCTTTCCTTTTTTTTCCTACCTACTTCCTCTTTATTTCTTTGCTCTTATTTGTCCTTCCCCTTTTCTGATGGGGAACCACCAACCGGCTTCTTCGAGGTATGACCCTCTTCCTTAGGGGGATACCTCAACTTTAGCCTATTTCTTAGCAACAAACGAGCATATCTTCCTCTTTTTTCTTATTCTCCCTCATTTTCTTTTTTACTTCATCCTTTTATTGAACTTCCCTCCACTTCTGAGATCTATTCCTCTTTCTAAATGATAATGGGATTAAAAGAACCAACTTCAGGAACCTAAAAAATGGGAATAGTATCAGCCAAACGAGCGATGAAGTTGGTACAAGTATTTTTATACTCCAAAAGGAATGTTGTTGACCAAGGGTGTTCACTGTCGGTTAGCCTTTCATGGATATTCCAAGCCTTTGTCGATTTTTTTATATTCACCTTGCTGAGGTCAGGCTCCTGATTTTTTACACGGGCTACAATAACACAAGAAAAAGAACATCAGAAGATAAAATAGAAACAGAAAGAAGTCTACAAGAAAAGCAATAAGAATAAGCAAGCTATATCATGTTCCCCATAATCCAGGATTGAGGGGCCTCTTTATCTCTTTCCCTCACCAATGGGATCCCTCTACCAATTCCTTACAATGACGCCTTGCTCCCTGTAGTCCTTGTAAGAATCAGGGATATTCACAACAAGGACCTTGTCAACCCTTTTGGCCTTCAAGTACAACAAGCCATAGTTTGTTTCCGACCATACATAACAAAAGCAGATCTCAACAACCCCCAACTTAGTCCCATAAAGAGTGTTTATTCTATGAACCCCATTTACTATTTTCCATATATTGGGGGCACATTGGGTGGGAAGAACATTGAAATATCTAAAGATTATAACGAATAATCTATTTGGAGGAAAAGTAAAACCCCCTTGGGTGATCAGTAGGGTATGAATCCAGTGCCCACTCTATGTCGCGCACGTTTTGGGGTATTGGGGCACAGTCGATTACTACCCAGTCTGGTATATTATATTGGTTCCAAAATTTATCTAGAGGTTTATCACCTACCATAGCCATGGTATTCTGAGTAACAGGAAAATCCTAACTACAGTGAGAAGAAGCATCCAAGAAAACGAAAATTATAAGATAGGAGAACTGTGACTTACAAAATTTCAAAATGAAGATTGAGGATATGGAGGGAAGACTCTGATTTGAATGCACAAATAAAGCCCTTAAAACGCAGTTCAAGAAAAATTGACAAAGACATTAAGATCGATAATTGAACTGATGTTTTGAAACACTCTTCAGCTGGTTTCAATAGCACCAATGATGATTCGCGCCTCCTAAAGAAGATTTCAACGGTTAAATTTTTCACTGGGATAAGCGTGTCCTCGGCATTCCCAATATTTATAGGCATGCCGTTAGAACATTAGAAGATGCTCCAAACCTTGCGTATTGGACTCCTTTAAAATCCATTTGCCCAAGAATTGCTAGCCTAAGGATTTTAGTGGTAATTATGGGGACCTATTTATTTTGGTCTATGAAATTGGCCGACCAGGACCAAAGTCTACAAGGGGTTGCCCGACCCAAATAAACAGATTAACTTGCACACGTGCATTTTATACTTACTTGGAGATATTTGGATACACTCGAATTAACTGCCAACAATCTAAATAGAGATATTCAGGGGGTCGTGATATATCCAACATAGTTCCCAAGATCCTTGAGCAAAACAATCTCTGTAATTGGCAACTATAAATTGTAATGCCCGGATCGGGGCAAAGGGGCATGCAACAAAAACCTTTGAGAGATAGTTAATAAAACAGTAGACCTCTCCATGGGTATAGGCAAGATACCGAACCATGTACATAGATGTGTTGTGTGTATGATTTCACGTTTTCTTGCTTTATTGTGATTGTTCTTCATAAACTCTTTATTACGATATTTTTTTATATTATAATTAGCGCCGTCTATGAGAAACCATTGTTATTCCTACGAATTCACTCACAAACTGAAAGCCTGAAATGTCTCACCATAACAGCAATATCCCTCAAGCTGGCAATGTACAGGGATAACTTGGCCCTCTTAGGGTTAGGTATGAAATTCGCCAACTATAAAATCAAACCAGGAGAGGTAGCCCTCAGAAGAAAGTCATGGGCCTCCTAGGTCCATGCAAATCTCAAGATTGGTCGACGTATACGACACTAGACTTCACAATCAGGAAAAAGTCATGAGCCATCCAGAGGAGGAGAATGCTCGCCTTAAGAAGCGACATGAAAGGATGGGGAGAGATCTCAGACGTCACCGTGACAGGTCTTCTAGCCCACAGGTGAGTGATACTCACAGCCGAGTAAGAATCCCTAAGCGCAACCAAGAAAGATATGAGGGAGGAAGGTCAGTGGGTGATCATTCACACCGACTCCAGCAACATCAACACAGCAGGAACCTTGACTGACAGGACAATAAAATTAGGAACTTGGTCCGAAGGGAAATGTACCATCATCCTGCCCATCGAGGAGCTAGATCCACTCGAGAGGTAATAAGGATAGCTCTCCAAACTCAGATGAAGTCCCCTTTTTTAAGGGAGATAGAGAACGAGGAGCCACCTAAGATGCTCGCAATGCCTAGATTCAAAATCTATGATGGAAATATTGATCCCATCGATCATATCATGCAATAATGGTAGGCCATTACTTTGTGGAGCCATAATGATCCATTGATGTGTCGCATCTTCCCTTCTAGCCTTCATGATGTGGCACAGAAGTGGTTCGAGAGGCTAACACACAGGTCAATCAGGAGTTTCAAAGATCTTACAAAATTATTCATGTCTCGTTTCATAACCAATAACTCCCATCCAGAGCGGATGAAAGCATTACTCATGATAAAGAAGAAGCCACGGGAGAACCTCATAGAGTATCCCAAGAGATATATGGAGGTTTTCAACGAGATCGAGGACTGCTCATAGAAGGTCATTGTAGCATCCTTCAAAATCGATCTATTGAGCACCTCCCTACTGCATCAATCTCTAACTAAGAAGGAGGCTAACTCAAATGATGCCCTGATGGCCCGTATTAAAATATACGCCAAGGTCGAGGATGTAATCCATATTAATACAGGGAAAATGGTCGCACAAAGCAAAAAAAGTAACACAGAAGAATGGTTCTAAAAAAAAGGAAATAAGAATGATCCTTCCAAAGCCTTTCAGGTTGTCAATACTGTCTTCAAGGAACCTATATACAAAATCCTGAGTAAGATCAAGGACAAGCCCTTTGTCAAATGGCCGAAGAAGATGGGCGGAGACCCATCAAAATAGAATAACACGCTGAGATGTGCATTCTAAAAAAGGGAAATCACAGGACCAAACATTGTAAAGCACTGAAGTCTCATATCGAGGAGTTGGCTCAGGTAGGTCATCTGAATGAGTTCATAGATAAGAAAGTAGATAAGGTTATAGCCACTGGCGACCAAAGGCCGGATAATGTCCTCGACGACGATGTAGGCCATGAGCTCGCATTAATTCATGCCGCATCAGACCTCAAATAAGTACAAGGAAATATTATTCGGATGGAGATAAAAAAGCTTATTACTGTTATGCAAGCCTTTCAAATAGATCCCGCCAAGACTCAGGCTAAAAAGCATCGATGACCAAAAGACGTACTCTACACTAAACACATCGTGTTTATCGAGGAGGACTTAGTTTGGGTAAGGACCCCACATCATGATGCATTGGTCATCACACTCAGGATAGCTAACTGGGACGTTGACAAGTTGCTCATCGACCAGGGCAGCTCTTTCGAAGTGATATACCTAGAGTTATTACACAAGTTGAAGATTAATGTCGCTGACCTCAAAGAGGCCACCATTCCATTTATCGTCTTTACAGGAAGGATTACCATGCCGCTGGGAAAGATAGTCATGCCCGTTAGGGTGGAAAATATTTCCAAGATGAATGAGTTTCTAGTAGTAGATATTAAATCCCCCTACCATGACATTCTAGATAGGGGTTATCGTTATGCTATGAAGGCCATACCATCCTCATATCATTAGAAACTCAAGTGCATTTGAGACCAGGGTGTGGTCGAGATTCAGGGCGACCAGGCTATGGCCATAAAATATTTCATTGCAGCCATCCGCCCCAAATAAAAAAAGAAAAAAGATGAAAAGAAAGTACATTAGGGAGCCCAGGAAGGGGCTTTGTCCTCCAAATAGAAACTACGGTATGGACGATCGAGAGAGGAGGAGACCAGGGTCCACCCCGCGTATACGGTCGTTGAAGACCTAAAAGAAGTTGCAGCTGATAGCAACTCACTTGAAAGAAAGTTTCTTATCGGAGCCTCTCATGTCGACCAAGAAAAGAAAGAGCCAACCACGTTCCTTAGAAGTAGTCTGGATGTCTTTGCTTGGGAACCATACGAGCTACCGAAAGCACCTTATACCCTTGACTCACGTGAGTCTACATTGTATAAGTGGTCATCTAGTTTGGAAATATGTGACAAAATTAGAGTCCCATTCCCTAGATACCAAAGAGCCTCAAAATCTTCTTCTTAAGCCACACTTGATTCATTTGAAGGTATAATGCTCAATCACACACATTAGGGTTGCATACTTTGTGCATATATTGCATTAATTGATTATGTGTGAGTTGTGTGTGTTAAATCCCATTTAAATTGGTTTTAATAATTTTTTGGGAATTTTTAAATGATTTTTTTTTTGGAAATTAAAATTTGGTTTTAAAACTGTTGGGGTCATTCTGTAATTACTATTATTACCTTTTTATACCTGAAAGTTGAGTTGGGTAGGATTCAAATGCGCTTGAGACCTCAGGGTGCATGTGTAATTATTTTTAAAACACGAGTGTGAGAGCTCATCTCAACCCTACACCTGTCCACGTTATAACCGCTGGATTTGTGTTTGTTGCAAGACTCAAAACTCGTGTGTTATCTCAGCCCTTGGATATTTGTTATCAATGTTCTGCATGCGTCCAAACTCAATCCTTTTGAACCTCTCTAGACCTATCAGCGTGCGTTTAAATCACCGTTGTTCATTAACCGTTGGATCAAAGTTAAAAGGCCAAGACCAAATCTCAGCCTTTAGATTTGCATTAACCTTATCGATCCTTCCTAGCCTACTATATAAGGAGGCTTACCCTCAGCATTTGGTAACTTTTGGCAGTTCGTCCAAATAAAGAGAGGAGAGAGAGAGAGAAAGGAGAGAGAAGAGAGAAACCAAAGAGAGAAATAAACCCTAAATCGTCCAAACCCTATTTTGTTTTCAAACCCTAAACTCATTTCTCCTAAACAGTTTTTACCAAACACTATACCTGTGTGTTTAAGAGTGTTGTTGGTGGGGGTTTGAAGGTTGTTTAAAGAGTATTATCCTCTGAGTTTGAGAACTAGTTTCCAACTTAGACATTTCATGTTAGATATTTATTTCTCTTTCATAGAAATAGTAGATATGATTATTACATGTCATATTACACTTAGATCTGCATATTTTAGTTTCTCATCTTGAGAAATCGCATTTGTTGATTACTGTTCTGTAAATATTTTTCAAAACATTATAATCAATAAATATATCTTGTGTTTCTAGTTCTTATGAAACAAGACTGTTGACCTAGTTGGAATCGTAATTGGTGGTTTTCAATTTCAAAAATATTTTCAAAACCCTATGAAGTTGATTAAGACCGTGAACCGTCTTTCAAGCAAGGTAGCCTTGGATTCTTGGATTATTTGGAAGGTTAAATAAAGTCTTTTTGTTTCTAAAGAAGAGAGAAACTGAAAACAACATCATTTAGATCTGATATGTAATTTCTTAGGACTTGTTTGTATAAATATGTGTGTATGTGTGTGTGTGTGTGTGCATGCATGTGTTAGATCACCATCACAAACATTTGACACACTAGAACACATAAGTGTTGGATATAATATCTTGAAACTATAAGAGTCGATGTAAAGATTGGAACAAAGTGGAGAAGTTATCACACTGGGAAAGCCACATCAGCTTCAAAACTGCAGAAAAGTTAGAATTAAACCAGTGGGTACATTTATAAACTTGTATAGGTCTGATTAGTTTGCATGTGTGTTAAATAGTTTGTAACTTGTATATTTTGTTTTAGTGGATTTTTGGTTTGTGACTTAGAAGTCACCGTGGATGTTTCCTCAGTTGGGTGAGGTTTTACCACGTTAAAAATACCTTGTCCTTAATCTTTCTACATCTCCTCATCTCATTCTTGCTGGTGTGCTGAGTTAAACCTTTTTGTTTTGTTTTTCAAAAATAGTTAACTAATCTTGAACAAATCTCGTGCATGTTTTATTAAACACATCTTGTGATTAATCTATTTTGATTTAAAGAAAACAATTTCTTTAAAAAATAGTTTGGAGTTACTTCAATAGTTTAATCTTGTATTAAACGGCCTAAGTAACAGCTTTTCAATTGGTATCAGAGCTTTGGAAATTTTCTTTAAAGATCTTGTGTTTTTGAAATTGTTTACTTAAAATCAAATAATGGACGAAAAAAATGAAAGATTTGGTAACTTGACCAGACCCTCTCTCTTTGATGGAAACAACTTTGCTTACCGGAAAGTAAGGATGGTTTCTTTGATACAAGGAACCTTGGGAGATGATGTTTGGGATATTGTTGAAAATGGATATACTTATCCTACAAAACCAGACACTGAAGGAAGTAATGAGAGGATTAAGAAAGTATTAAGTGAATTCACTCAAGAAGATAAGCAAGTTTCTCGAAACAATAACAAAGGAAAGAATGCCACTTTTATGTCTATAAATGAACATGAGTTCAAAAGGATCTCATCTTGTGCCACTTCTAAGGAAGCTTGGGATACACTAATTACTGCACATGAAGGTGACACTAGAGTTAAGGCTGCTAAAACACAGATGCTCGTCCAATAGTATAACTCTTTAATTATGTCAGACTCTGAATCTTTTAATGACTTTTACGTGAAATTGACTGACATTGTGACCAAATTGCATGCTAATGGGATAACTCATGATAGACATGAAATTATCTCTAAAATGCTAAGATCATTACCACAAATATTTGATAACAAAAGATATGTTATTGAGCAAATGAGCGATCAAAATCTCACTCCTGAATTACTCTGTAGTAAATTGAGAATTGTGGAAATAGAATTAGAATTTAAGAAATAATTGACCCAGTCCCATAGGAAACAGACTAGTTCCAATTTGAGTTTTTCTTATAAACGGATGAAACCTGAGCTTACTATTCCCAATAATGACTCCGATGAGGAATGTGATATAGACAATTTGGATAATCAAATTGCCTTGATGTCAAAACAGTTTAAGAAAATTATCAAATTTAGAAATAAAATGGCAAGCTGACAAGGCAAGCCAAATTATCCAACTCTGTCTAACCACAAACCTCATGAGAAAGGTCAAGACAAACATCACAAGTACATTCATACGAGACCTAACAAAGACTTTAAGAATATTGAATGCTTTAAATGTGGAAAATTGGGTCATATTGGAAAACAGAATTTCAGTATTCTTTTTTTTAAATTTGTCTTAAACTTGGCACCACTGATTAAATCTATTCTACTGTTTTTATTTCCAGTTTAGACAACCCCAACCATCCCCACCCACTCAACTGCTGCCCTACCCCCCCCCCCTCCCTCAACATGCACACACACTATTGAATAAAGTTAGAACACAAAATTCTAATATTCCCAATTGAAAGGAAAAATGCACTCTTGATATTGAAATCTCACAACTCAAATACTTTTACATCACTCAAAATACCACACTCCAACTACAAATATAAAGGAGGCTTATTGCCTTATGTTATTTTTGCTACTACTTGGATGATTTTAACCAAATGAGGAGCTTGCCTATTTATAGGCTAAGTAAACAAATTATAGCCACAAATTTCTTCTTTTCCCTTCCACCACTTGTTCAATTTGTGGTGGCCTAACTTCTCCATTAATGGTAGTGGGCTTAATTAATGGTGGCCTAATTTCTCCACTAATGATAGTAAGCTTAATTAGTGGTGGCCTAATTTCTCCACTAATTGGTGTTGATATATTAACACTCCCTCTCAGCACTAGCTCCCATTCCTTTCACCATGTTGAACTGACGACGAAAGTTTTTGAACTTGCTTGTACTCAACCCTTTTGTGAACAAGTCTGCAATTTGATCACGTGTTTTGATTCGTCTCATTTCAATCTCTTCTTGCAGAACCTTCTCTCTGATAAAATGATAATGTACTTCCACATGTTTAGTTCTTGCATGAAAGACTGGATTTTCCGCCAAACAAACTGCCTACTAGTTGTCACAGTACAACGGAACTGCATAGTCTACTGGTTGATGTAGATCATTCATCAACTGTATTAACTATGTACTCTCTTGAGATACCGTTGTTGATGCTCAATACTCTGCTTCCGTAGTTGACGAAGATACCGTCAGTTGTCTCTTACTACACTAAGAAATTGCTCCAAATCCAAGCTTGAACACGTACCCGGTAGTTCAGCAAGTGTCGTGATCTCCTGCATAGTCAGCGTCAAAATAGCCGACTAACTTGCAATCTTCACCTTTCTTGTACAAAATACCATAGTTAGTTGTACTCTTCATTTATCTCAATATTCACTGAACTGCTTCCAAATGAGACTTCTTTGGATTTTGCATATACCGACTCATCACACCAACTGCATAAGAAATGTTAGGTCGAGTCAAGGTTAGGTAGATCAATCTACCTACTAATTTTCGATACATCATGGCATCTTCCAAATCTTTCCTTTCATGTGCACACAACTTGCCATTTGGTTCCATCGGTGTCGAGATTGGCTTGCATTCGAGTATCCCCAACTTCTTCAACGAATCTTTGGAATAATTTTGTTGACAAAGAAATATTCCTTCTTGTGCACGATCAACCTCTAGACCAAGAAAGTGCTTGAGTTGTCCAAGTTCCTTCATCTGGAAACGAACTGATAAATTCTCCTTTGTTCGAATTGACGGGTGCACTATGCGCTAGTGTAATCAATTAAACAATGATATGCATATACTAAATGATGATTTTGTACTTATATAATTGATCCATGTTATGATACTTATTTTTCTATGTTTTTTTTACAGTTGGTCTCTCTAAATAGCATGTCGTTGTGTATTGCTCGAAAGCGATACTGACACCTAGACTGAGTTGAAATATTTTCCCCCGAGTCACAGTCCAATACCGCGTCTTTAAACCATTATGAACCAACAAGTGCCCATTTGAGATGATTGTCGTTATTGACTGGAAAAAAGAAAGAAGCAAAAATCTAGCCAACTCTAGTGAAACCATCTTGTTGGGAGCATGCACAAGAGGCTTCACCTATGTAACCTTCAAAAAAATACATGCATTGATTGTGGTAATCTTTGGTGCCAATGTATTTAAGCAACTTAAACCAAATTAGTCCATGATGTTGGCAAATTATGTCTCTAGTCTGTAGTGTTGAATCTCCAGACTCTCCACTGGACTTTTGGGTTTCATAAGAGACAATAAACAGTAAATTACCATCTTCATGATGGAAAACCTTTTAAGTGAAGTATCATTGATATTATTTCTTTTAGTGGACAATCCTGCCCTCGATCATTTGGTTATTTTTACGACAGACAACCCGGAACTTATTGGGCTCGCCAATAACCAATTTTCATTGGGATGTTTCTTTCACAAGACCATATTTTCGCCTCTATATAGTCTTTAATCTCTCTGGAGTCATTCATTTCAATCCCCCAGGGTGTTCAGATAAAACAATCTGGCCTTTTGATGGGGTTCTGGCATTTTCTTCTTTCTTTTGATGGGAGAATATTCGGCGTATTTTTCTCCATTTCCCTTCTACTTGGTTTTTGTGGAATAATTTTTTTTTGGAATTTTCTATCAGAAAAAATTTAAAATTTGGATATTGTGGACCAACTCCTATGGATTGAAGCTCCTTTTTCATGTGCCGGAGGGGGAGAAGAAGAAAGTAGGTTTTAGAATATAGATTTTCTTTAGAGTCAATCAATTTTTAATAAGAGAAATCTTACATCATTTAGAGGATATAATAAATAATTAGAATCAGACGACACAGCTTGGCAACTCTTTATTTCAGCCATCTCAATAATATATTCAACGACACACACAAAGTTGTGTTCATTTCATTAATATATACATAAATGTTTCTGAACATTTGTTGTCAAAACCAGGTCGACTTGGCCGACTTAGCGCGGTTTTGAGTCTTTGGATGTTGGACTACTTATAATGCCATTATTACCAAGGATAAACCAATGGATGGTCCCAATAGAAGTTAGTTATTGGTAGTTTTCTAAAAGTCAGCCTAGGCAATCGCCTAGGCGCTAGCAGGTTACCATCCGCCTCTCCTTGGGCCTAATTGATTGTAAAATCGCCTAGGATGATTAGGCGAGGATTTGATAGTCTGGGTGGGGTCTAGGCGGAGGCAGGCTGGGAGGAATCATGTGTGGTAGGTGGATTTAGGCGGGATTTTATGGGATGGGCAGGGTTTTGGGGGGTGATCTATTTTTTTACTTTTCTTTTTTTCCACTTGTAATCAGCTACAAAACGACGTCATACGTATGATTTATGTGTATATAGGCGAATCAATATAACATATTTAATCATTTTGGGGACTTTTTCAGTATATTTAAATAAATGATTTATGTATACATATGCAAAACTTAGACAAAAAATGCTAAAATTACTTATTTTTCAATGTATTTAACTATGTATCTCTGAAATATATGTATATGTCTCTAAAATATATGCATATAATATATTTAAAAAATAATTAAGTGAGAACCGCCTAGGCCCCCACCTAGGCGTCAAGGCGCTAGAAGGTCCTTTATGCCCGCCTAACATCTCGCGTTTTTCAGAACACTGGTTATTGGCAAGGTCAATTCAGTTTTATAGTAGTCACTTTTGATGGATTTGAAGCCATATAGGTCAGATTTCCTTACTAAAGCAAGAAATTATACTCACCAACAAGGTTGGTTTATAATGCACATGCGAGATTCGTGCAGCTGAGATTCTATAACCGTTGATGGTGAAAGAAGGGTTTCCCATGGGGAAACTTCCTAACTATGCTATAGTGCATGACAAAGAAAGGTTTCCCTGAGGCGATGCCTCAAATGCAGCACTTTACGGGATCACTCAATCAGAGTTGGCTAAGTTCAAGAAGCAGTTGTTTGGATTCTGGAGGCGAGGTCTTATATCCTTATAAAGCTTGGCATCCTATGGTACCAGACACTAAGGAGAGAGAAGTGACAGTATCTCAAAAAGAAAATGGGGATCTCGTGAGAATGTGCGTCAAGAATTATTATCGAGGTATAATTGTTGATGAATTGTTTGAAATGTTAGCAAGGCAGAGTATATCACCAATATGTTTCTGTGGTCTAAATATTACCAAATTTAAATTGAAGGGGATTAATGAGTGGTTTATATAATCATATAATAATGTCTTTAGTCTGAAGAGTGCCCAAACTACCTATTATACATAGATGGCTAATGTATTTAGGGCAAAGATCAGAATTGTCTCCAATACATTTCCTTTTCATCCAAACGGTTTTCGCTCAACGAAAGAAAAGTCAATAGTTATGCTAAATTTTCTTCCAATATCACGAAGTTACACTTGTATGATCCTTATAAAAATTTTATTTTAATATTCAAACTAAAATTTATTCCTTATTTGTTGATTACGGACGTCAAAAGTATATTTATGTATTTGAATAATTAATGCACGATGATCCTTAATATTTCTTTTGATAAAGTACCATTGGATGAGTGTAAGATGATGAAGATAATTTATGACATGATTATGGACCCAGCGCAGATACTAAAAAGCTTTTGCAGCGTATGCTGGTTGCAACTTATGCTATGCAACTGCTGCTGCTGCCCTTTGTGCATTCGTTGCTCCAGCAGCAGCAGGGTCGGGAATTCCTGAGGTAAAATCATATCTCAATGGTATTGATGCTCATTCTATATTGGCTCCAAGTACCCTTTTTGTGAAGGTGAATAGACTCTCTCTCTCTCTCTCTCTCTCTTTTGTGACTGTGCTTGTGTATGACTTAAATAGCGAAAGAGTTTCAACACTCGCACACAAGTATACCATAATTTATGTTCCACACACACATATAAATTAAGATTTTGTTTCTCAATCTTTAATTTTTCATCATCGTAAATTCCTAACATAAGAGAGACATTAAGCCTTACTTCGAATAGGATACTTTCATACGAAGGAAATTAGTAATATTAACCTCATAAAAATAAACACAACCCCGTCGAGATTTTATTGGTCGTCTTAAAGGGTGTGATAGCTTAAATTCCAAAGCGATGTAGTCCTTCATCTTATTTGTTTTATAAGAGAAACTTTCATTAATATAAAAGAATGAACAAGAGAGGAGAGGATAATATATCCTCCATATTTTATCAAATTAAATTCAGTTACTGGCATTATCAAGATGCATGCCTTATTTCTCAAAATCTCAAATTACAAGTGTCTTGGTAATTTTAAAGGAAAGTTGGAATGTCGTTCAATTTTCCAATTTGATTTCAAAATTTGTGTATTGAATTCGGACTCATGTTAAATTTTTTCCTCTAATGGTCCAAGAAGGTTATCAAATCTTCATCTCATGATTTGCCGTTTAAGAGAATTCTCATTTTCTCTATTAACGCATTTTACCATAGACTTCTAGTTCCATGGATTTGCAATTGTGATTATTGAATTTCACAAATCAATCCTAAGAGCCAAGGATGCTAGTTATTCACAGTAAAATGGTACAAAGATGTAACTGTTGAACTCTTACTCAAGAATCTTTATGCCTCAATAAGAATCCTCAATTTGTAAAATATTCCAATTAAAAGTTTATTTTGGTCAAAAATTGTTTTCAAGAAAAAGCAGCTTCTGTAAACTTTAAATCTTCACGCAGGGCTCAATTATTGGAAACCCGAACCTAATTAGGAGATGGTGATGATTAAAATAAATTCTAATTTTTCTCAAATCAATGAAGACGATTGCTTTGAAATTCCACGTGTCAATAATCAAATCACAGTTGCCCAAGATTCGAGATTTTGGATTTGGCGATACAAGACTCAAGAGTTTCTTACGGTAGGTGTAATAATGCAATATGTGAAGAATAAACAATGATATTCAGGTTCAGCCCCAATTGTAGAAAACAACCAAAACCATATGCTCCCACCAAATGGTGCTCCTATTATCTGTACAAATCAATCAACTAATGAAGTGTTTCCCTATTGATGCTCCAATTATTGCCACGAGTCGATCCATTAATGAGGTGCTTTCCAAATGGTTCTCCCATTACTTCTATTCCTACAAGTCAATCGACTAATGATGTACTCCAATAGTAGGGTAGTTTCATTCTCATTCAACGACGATGTCTTGTTCGTTGTATCTTGTTGTACTATAGGAATCGCGTATCATACAATATTAAAAACTATGTTTGAGATAATTTTAGTACAGCTTAGCATCATGAATGACAGTTCAATGTTTCGTGTGATGACTAGATTCCACAAAATTATTTTAATAGATGTCGCATATCTCTTTTTCAAAGAGGGGTTGGGATGCGAGGGTAGATCACTCGCGACTTAAATAGATGCCAGGTCAATCTTAGATGAAAAGCATGGTAATATCTCAAATGAAGTAAACAAAATTCAAGTAATCTACATTTGAATTTCGTGATTTATTAAAAGACTTGCTAGCCACGTATGATCCCAAACTGACCTTATTTGACTTCTCTCTCTCTCTCCCTCCTCTAATGTTTACAGCTCTGAATCTTACAGATTTTCGGATCCATTTTTGGTGTTTCTGATGGATTTGTGGTGGGTAAAGAAGGACCTATGGTACACACAGGTGCTTGTATAGCTTCGTTACTTGGACAAGGCGGTTCTCGGAAGTATCATTTGACTTGGAAATGGCTAAGATACTTCAAAAATGATCGGGACAGGCGAGACTTGATTACATGTGGTGCTGCAGCTGGCGTAGCTGCTGCTTTCCGTGCACCGGTTGGAGGTGTCTTGTTTGCTCTTGAAGAAGCAGCTTCATGGTATGTGCATCTCTCTCTCATACATCTTTATCGGTTCTTCACGAAAATTATGAAGCCCAAAAGATTTGAATGCATTGTCAAACATTTGAGTATGTTGGATGCATTGAGGTTGTTGCTCTGATGGCAAAATCGGGTGACACATTCTTTCTTCAAGAGGTTGTGTTCATACAGTTAAAGTAATGTTTTGGAGGAATAGTGAAAAGGTTAAGTAGTTCTTGAAATAATTAATTTTGATTAGGTTCGAACTCAGATCAATATTAAGCTATTGTAATATGGAAAATTATCGATAATATTTTATGGAAAGAAAAAGAAATGTCGTAGCATTGGTAGTCGCTATCTATCTATATAAAGTCTTCGTGTTAGTTAATTCATTATTGGGTTATTTTAATGAGATTACACTTTGTTATCACCATAATTGTATTCTAGACTTTCGTACTTTTTTGTCGCCGAATGTCACCTTTTATGGCGAAACTTTTACATTTAGCGACAAAAAGGTGTCAAAAAATTAATAAGGTCTAATAAACAATTATGATAGTACCAATGTCTAATTTCAACCATTAGCGAGGTACCCATTTTAAAATCATCCTTGATTATTTTTCTATCTTATTGTTAAATTTAAAATCAACGTTTTTTTTCTTCCCGGGATTGCTTCAGGTGGAGGAGTGCTCTTCTTTGGCGGACCTTTTTCACAACAGCTATAGTTGCTATAGTATTGAGAGCTTTCATGGAATTTTTTTGGACAGGAAAATATGGTCTGTTTGGGCAAGGAGGTTTGATAATGTACGATGTCAGCGCAGCAAGGTAATCATATGGCACCACAGATATACTAGCAGTCCTAATTCTGGGAGTTATTGGAGGAATTTTTGGAAGCCTTTATTATTATCTTGTGGGCAAGGTCCTTCGCACTTATAGCATCGTTAACGAGTATTTTCCTATTCATCACATGCATTTGTGGTCGCGTATTTATAATTTTTTTAAGATGTACGAAAAATAAATTGTGAAAAACACAAGGGAGTCCATCTGATGAGAGTTGTGTTGATCATGTGCTTTTGGTCAACCTCACAGCGATGAGCGTGTCTGTGATAATGTCTAGGGTTGTTTCTACTCTGGGGCCTAGTAATTCTTTGTAATGAACTTAAGGGTCTAAATTTTTTAATATTTTCACCTGGGGTCATTTATCACTTTTTGCGACACTTTTAAGTATCGCAAAAAGTGAAAATGGACCACACCCAAAGTGCACAAAGTGTCTTTAAAAGTGCAGTTGAAGAATTACTCTCAGCTGGACCCCAAAGTAGGCAAAAACCAATTGTTTATAATTTCCAGCACTAATTCCATCTAATATTTATGCAGAAGGGGTGCTGCTTTCAAAATTTTACTTGTCATCACCATCTCTCTCCTGACAACTTGTTGTTCCTATGGCCTACCATGGCTTGTTAATTGCATCCCTTGCCCCACTAGCTCAACAATAACCTGGCCCACTGTTGGCAGATCTGTAAATTTCAAAGGCTTTCAGTGCCCACCGGGTCACTACAACGATCTCGCTTCCCTTTTCATGAACACCAATGATGATTCTATCCGCAACCTCTTTAGCACAAGTACTACAAAAGAATTTCACATTTCCACTCTCTTCATCTTCTTTGTTGTCGTCTATTTCCTTGGTATTATCACTTATGGCATTGCCATTCCCTCGGGGCTTTTTATACCGATAATATTGGCCGGAGCTTGTTATGGTCGTCTTGTTGGGAGACTATTTGAGAACGTCTCTAAACTCGACATGGGGCTCTTTGCCCTTCTATGAGCCGCCTCATTTCTTGGCGGGACCATGAGAATGACGGTTTCACTTTGTGTTATTCTTCTTGAGCTGACCAACAATCTACTTTTTCTTCCCCTTATCATGTTAGTTCTCCTCGTCTCGAAAATGGTGGCTGATATCTTCAACCAGGGTGTTTATGATCAAATAGTGAAGCTAAAGGGTTTTCCTTACCTTGAGTCCCATGCGAAGCCTTACATGAATCACTTGATTGCACGCGATGTTGTTTCTGGTCCGTTGATCACGTTTTCCAGAATAGAAAAAGTGGGGTCCATTATACACTCATTGAGGACCACATGGCATAATGGGTTCCCCGTGATTGATGAGCCACCGTTTTGTGACACCCCTGAATTGTGCGGGATAGTTTTGAGGTCACATTTGCTTGTGTTGCTTAATGGGAAGAATTTTTCTACGAATGGGGAGGAGATGCTCGAGGATATGTTGCGCATGTGTGTCCTTGATTTTGGTGGAGGTTGGTAGCAGTACCTTCCACTGGTGGAGTTTGCTTATAATAACTCCTATGAGTTTACGATTGGCATGGCTCCGTTCGAGGCATTGTACGGTAGAACTTGTCGTTCTCCATCTTGTTGGCTAGAGGTGGGGGACAACAAACTACTCGGGCCAGAGGTGATTCAGGACACATCGAGCAGAATCGAGATGATTCGGGATCGCATACGGGTAGTGCAGGACAAGCAGAAAAGCTATGTCGATGCTAAGCGGTCCTTCAGAGAGTTCGTCATAGGGGACCAGGTTTTGCTGAGAGTATCTCCTATGAAGAGGGTAATGAGATTTGGGAGAAATTATCTCCGAGATATGTAGGACCATTTCCTATTATCGAGAGGATCAGACCAGTGGCATATAGGCTTGGGTTACTGGAACACTTGCATCGTATCCATGATGTGTTCCACATTTCGTCACTGAGGCGGTATCTTCGGAATGAGTTCGCACACCCCACATCGCGATTGAGGAGATTGAATTACAGCCCGACAGTTCATATGAGGAGAGACCAATGGCTATCCTAGATTATAGTGGGAGGAGGCTGAGGTCAAAGGTAGTTCCACTTGTTCGGGTGCTGGAAACATCACAATGTGGAGGAGTCCACTTGGGAGCGTGTGGCGGATATGTGTGAGAAATATCCAGATTTATTCGTACCAGGTATGCCTTGTTTTCTGAATTTCGGGACGAAATTCCATTATTAGGGGGAAATTATGTAATACCCCATATTTTTGATGATTTAAATAATTATGGGAGTAAGTATTATAGTGGGATTAATTGAATTAAAATGTGAGAATTTAATTGTTAAATTAATCCAGATTTATAAAAAAATATATTAACTAGCGTGCCAAGGGTTAATACTTATTGAGTTAATATTACCGTGTGATATGTAATATAGAACTATACACTTTGATAAATTGTCGAGAGTGAATGATACGACAGTTTGGTAATTTAGGTCTGATACGCGTATGAGTCGTGTCGGGACTATTTGAATGGAATATAAAGGTAAATGATTTTTATGTAACTCGTATGCTAATTTCGAGTGCGCCATTGAGTCCGGGAGGGTCGAGATAGTCAAAAAAACTCTACCCGGATATTTTATTTGGACTCCGGGAGATTTTAGGCCAAACCGGCACCCCGTAGGGGTAGTTTGGTAATATGGAGTTTTGAGAAAATTAAATGGACAAAAATTAGAGAATAATTATATCATCTACGGGAGTTCTATTAGGGTTAAGTTACATAAAAATCAAGAACGGCCATAGAGGGTGTGAGGGAGAACCAAATTCCAAGAGGGAAGGCCAGATTGTCCTCACCTTGCACAATCGTGACCACCAACGTGTAGATCGAGAAGAGAGGAACGCGTCTATACCAACATCACCAAAGAATTCAGACCTTCGATTTAAGGCAAGTGTTTATTACTTGTTTTCTTTAGCAATAATCATACTCATGTTAGAGTAGGTGAAATTAATCTTTGATTTACATGTTAATTGGGTGAAAATTGGAGTCTAAATGATGAATAGAGACTGGGCTAATTAGTTGTTGATATCCCTTCTTGTATGTAGAGGGTAAAATACGAAATCGAATCATATATTGATGAATAAATCTGGGTTGATTAGATTCTATAATTAAAATTTTGGAAACTAGGGTTCATGTGAATTAATTTGGGGGTTTCATATAATTATGATGATTAATGACGAATTAAGGATCCTAGGATGTTAGGAATGACTTATAATCTGTTGTGTGTTGATGGGTATTGATGACGAGATGTTGGGTATTGAATCTTAGAGGTTTTTAGGTTCAATGATGGTGAAAAACACTGAAAATATGGGCAGGAAGACGAACAATGCAATCTCGCGCGAAGTCGCTCGAGCGACACGTGGCAGTCGTTCAAACGACATGCCATATGGTTCGAGCGACAAAGGGAATTTCTAGATTTTTTCTTTGAGTCCAAATTTGGGTTTACCGGGTTCTTGGATTTAGAGAAAATGTCAGTTAGTAAACTTAAACAAGAAAGGATTTTGAGAAAAGTATGCGAGGCTTAATACTTTAATTATTTCGGTATAAAGAGAATGTACCTTGGAGATTACGAGAGAGATAGTAATCTAAATATTTATACTATACGTAGTGTTGAGATTAAAATACGTATGAGGAGTATATATGTAGGTTGGAGAAATACCTATAAATTATAATAAGATGTGTGTATGCCTATTATGTGATATTTTTGTTAAGAGCACTAATGGATGATAACCCGGGGGTGCAAGAATCTTATTGTTAGGTGCACTAATGAGTGATAACTCGAGGGTGCAGGGATTCCATTGTTAAGTGTACTAATGGGTGATAACCCGGGGGTACAAGAATATTATTATAAGTGTACTAATGGGTGATAACTCGGGGGTACAAGATTATTGTTATAGGTGCACTAATGGATGATAATCCGGGGGTGCAGTATTATTATGGTTAGTTGCCCTAATGGGTCTTAGCCCGGGGCGCAGTATTAAAAAAAAAATATATATATATAGGGAAGATGTGACTATATGTATATATACGTAAACTTGTGAATCATTCTACTGTGTATAGTTAGTAGCAATGACAATGTTGATATATAAAATAAATCCTAAGAGTATAATTGATTTATTATGAAAATGAGAAAACATATTAATTAGTTGTTCGACATAGGCTAATTTGAAAGCGTATTGTACGGGAGATACGGGTATACTACTGGTGAGTATAGATACTATTAAAATGACTTCAGACTAGTTAGACTGGGTGGTATAACTAAGGGAAAATTAGATGTACGTTAGGTGTGCACAATAGATGAGAGGTGAGAAGCTCATGTGAGAGTTCGATAACTTACATGCGTATAAGACTTGTTTTACGAACCAGTTTTAAATACTTGCTAAATCATTTTTAAACCTCGGGCCCTGACCCGTTTATTGCATCTTTTCTCTCTTTTGCTTTATATATATATTATTCCAGGTGCTCAGCCGCAGGGGTACGAGAATTGGAGGTTGGATTGTTAGACATGCTGCATCGATTATGGAAGTTGTAGGTCCTTGCAGTAGACGCAATGTATTCTTTCATTCAGTTTCTCTTAGACTTCCTATTTAGGGCATGTGTCGCCCGCTTCTAGTCTTTTATGAGAGATATTGTATTTAGTTTCTTTTATGGTTTGGAGTTTTGAACTGGAAGGTTTTACCTAGTCTTATTTAATTCCGTATTAAATTCTTGTTCAGTACCTATTATTCCTATATATGGTGAATAATTTATAATTTACTTTCGGAATGTTGTAGTTAAATGGTTTTATTAAAAAGGGAAAATGTTTTGACACTTAACTTAATTATATTATAGGTGATTAATATGGATTATATTATTTTTGATAGTGATGCTTAGAATGAACCGACCGTATTTCCTGTTTTAAAATTTGGTAAAGGACTAATCACCCTATATTTAATTGGGCGGGGTGTCACATTTAATAATTAACATGGTTGACTTTTTTTTTCTTCCTAATTGTCTAGTGGGTAAACTCTTGCTCCTTATTTAATCCGACACAATATGCTTAGGGCCATGTGCCTCACTTGCGTGATAATCTTTATCTATGTCCGTATGTACCCTATTGATGTGATTTGGTGATGCTAGATCCATATGGTCTAATAAAGTGGTATTAGAGAAATGGTTCTTATCTTTTCTATTCTGCACAGTTTCTCGTGATTGTCTTTTCTATTCTGCACAGTTTGTCCTGACTGTCCTTTGTGTTAGTACCTGATATGTGTCATGCCTCCACTGCCTTTTGTTCCATCTGTTCTCATACGCGATTTTTCATTTCTAGATCCTTCCAAGGCCGAAAATATGTTACTCGATTTCCCACTCAGATCATTGATTCCGTTTTGTGATTCTGCTGGATTCACGTGCCTACTTAATCGTTTGAACAACATCAATGATCTAAAAGGTTTATCACACGCTCCACTGTCAGGTCCGCTTCCCTTCTCCTTTCCCATAACGATTTCATTGTTAATAGAGCCTTTATAGTTGGTAGTCGCCTATGTTTCCACGTGTTTACCTGAATTTCGGTTTTTTGACGTTGTGTTCTTCTACGTTTGAGGCACATTAAGTGGACAGTAATCAATTTTATGTCCTATTTTTCCACATTTGAAACAAAGGTAAGGGAAGAATTTATACTCCACCCTATACTTTCTTCCATCCACTATATAACAAGGAATTAATGGTTTGGGCTGATCCACCTCAACACATAATCTAGCATACTTTCCCATGGATGAGAAAATCGAGTTAAAATCCGTCTTGATAGGTTTTTCCAGTCTGGTACCAATCTGGAATAAAATTCTTTCATCAAACCATTCAATAGGGAGCCTAGGTAGTCTGACCCATAGAGTTGTAGTAACGTTATTCCTGTCAAGACATTGTGGAAATCCTCCTTCATATGAAATTTAAATAAGAACTGGCTTTCTTCTAAATCAACCACTTCATAATCTCTAGGGCTATATTTTTTTTCTGAACATTCTGATTTTTTCGATATTCGATCCTATATTTTCCGATTTTGGAACGTATATATGGTTTTTCAATTTTTTTGAAAAAAATCGGATCGAAAATAATTATGAATTTTTGATTTTCTGATTTTTTCGAAATTATGTCGATTCAATTTTTTTTTGAATTATTTTCGATATTTTTCGAAAAAAAATTGATTTCTGATTTTTTTTCAATTTTTTTTAAACATTCTCATGTATCCAACATCGGCTAAGAAAGGAAGAGAGGTCCAAAAAATTCCTCTATAAAAGGAGATTATCTCTCCATCCTCTACACAAATGAAAAAAAATGGTTAAATCCTTATGTATTTACATGTTGGGTTAAACTTTTTTCTTGATTTCTTTAAAATGAGAATTTCGAGTAATCGAAAATCCTACATTTATTTTTTTTGAAATTTTGAATTCCTGAAATTTCTAGATTTTTTGTATATTTTTTGAATTTTCAATTTTTCTGATTTTTTTTTTTCGAATTCAGATTATTTTTTAATTTTCCTAAAAAATTGGATTGAAAATCGGAATACTTATTTTATTTTAAAAAAATCAGATTTTTTTCGAAGGGTCATTTTTCGATCCGATTCGACCGATACACAACCCTAATAATCTCCCTATTGACTCCATAAATATGGAACCCTAACGTAGAGTGCTTTAAATCGGATATTCTTCCCAAGTAGGATTACAATAACACTCCCCTTCCATTTGTTTCTGAGTTTCTCCACTTGTTTGATTTGTACTACCATAACAGGACAAACAGGTTCTTCGTCTTCTGGTCTCGTATATATATTAATTTGTGTTTGGCTATTGGTTTCCATAGGAACATCAACTTCAGCATCCGACCAAGTATTTGTAGTATCCTCAAAATAAATGTCAGCGTTAGGTTTGCAACCCACTACATCTTTATATGATAGCACTTTTGGAGGGTTATTTTTCCCCATCACTCTTATATCCTTCTCTTTCTCAGTATATGTACCTCTGGAGTTTTCCTCCCCATTTTTCTCATCTGAGATATTTCCCACACAGTATCCATTATCTAGGTTTTCTTCAGTGTGTGTAGCTATACCTGTTGGGTAATCCTCAGTTATCATTTCCTCACTTGTATCATGAATGTCATTATGTTTCTTTTTGCTAGAAAGGAGGAGTTCTTATTCTTCTCTAGATTTTTCCTTTGTTAGCTAGGGTGGTGGCCAGCCAACTTTGCCATTATGTTTTACATCAGTTAGTATACTAGTAGCAATGGTGTTTTGGTTAGAGAGTATATATGTCATAGAGTTTGTTAATTAGGTTACCATTTCAACCGCATAAAGTTTAATATTACAAATCTTTTATTGTGTACAATTTTCTGTCTCATCCAATCGTCGCAGGGGAATGATTATAGGTCCTCACGTTTATAACTCATTGGATGGTGACAGGTCTGAGCACCCAAATAACTTTAGCTTAAGATGATAGTGTCCATCGAGACTTATTAATATAATAGAACCGTGTGTTGTCTTCGTTCATTTGTTAAAGTATTTTTTATTATTTCGTCAATATCTAGTAATAGCCACCTATTTGGAGTGATGGGAAGAAAATCACAGCACATCCAAGATGTCAACATATGTCGATAACTATTTGATATATGTTAACAAATCTCAAATGCTAAAATAATAAAGTATGAAGTTTTACATAGTCCAAACGTTTTGAGAGGATACAGTATTCCTTTTCTATAAAAAAATAGCAACGCCATTTTTTTGTGAGACAGAAGGAGAGATTGAGCAAACAAAGCAAAAAATTTCATATATTTGGAGAAGAACTAGTCAAGTATAAAAATTTAAAGAAGCAAGCGAGTTTGTAAACATAAAGAAAAAAAAGAAGAACTTTGAGGTTATTTTTTTATTTCTTTACAGGTAAAAAACGTAAAGAAAAATTCGGTGGAAAATGGAGGGGAAAGAAGAAAGAAATACCTGTTGAACTTTTTTTTTCCAGATTGTGGATCCAAACTTTTCTACACATTTATTCTGTGTTTGTGTGCCTATATACATATATATATACAGATATATATACATATATATATATATATATATATATATATATATATATATATATATATATATATATATATATATATATATATATATATATATATATATATATATTGCAAAGAGAATCGAATAAAGAAAGAGTTTTGTTGTATCTATGATTCTTGATTTTATTTTATTTGAAAATGATTCGGATATATCTGTATTATTGTGTTATTGTGATTTCACATAAATGATAAGGGTAATATTGTGAAAGTATTTGAGTTCAGATTTTAGAGTTTAGATTCAGAGGGATTCGAACCTCTGAATCATTAAGAGGATAATATTACCGCTAATATCTGAATTGTGTTAAAAACAAACTACCTCTGAAATCTGAATGGTTTAGATTCAGATTTTAGAGGTGCAAACAAACGGGCCCTAGGGAAGATATGTTTGAATATGGTGATAGGGAAAACCATTCGTATGGGCTTAAAGAGTTGAAAACATATTTGGGTTACAATTAGAAGAACTTGAGTATTATTGGTCCATAATTTTCTGGTCCATTTGGAGTGTCTTATTGGGATGAGCTTATGGGCATTGACCAATTACAAGGAATGGGTTTTATTACGGCAGAAAATAATGGGTGCCTTCCAAAACTTCAATTGTTTGGCAATTTAATTTTGGTTGCCCAACATTTGTGCAAAAAACTATTTTGGCCACAGATGGACGCAAGGGAAAATTTTAAAATATTTATTTCAATGGGGTGGATGTGTTCAATTCAACCCTACATCGCTCAGGTCGAGGTTTTCAAACCAACAGGAATGGCGTGCATTGAGGATACAAAAAATATATATTATATTTAATTATTTATTTTATATTAGTATTAATAATATTATTATGGATTTTTGTAGATACATATTAATATTATCCTTATTATTATTTGGATATTTTTTAAGTTATTAGTTACCTTAATCATCTAGATTTTCTTTTATTATGTGTTACCTTATTTCATTAGGAGACTTGTTTCCCAAGTAGTAGGTTTGGTTTAAATAAGGCCTTTGGCCAACCGTTGTAATCACTTTTTATTTAAAGACTACTACTGATAACATAATTAATTGAGATGTCTTTGGTTATTTCTTTGTGTGTGTAAGTGTTAATTCTCATGTGTCTACATCACAATCATTTAAATTTATCCTAAACAACATTCTCCACACACCCACCGTATGTGTGTACTTAACCAAGAGAGGCACTGGAAGCAATGTGGCCAATGGAGGACAATCAAAGACAGGGAAGCAAAGTCATAGGAAAATAATTTCTTACCCAAATCTTCCTCAAAAATCGAATCTTAACCCGATCCCACATCAATTGGATATAGCAAGAAAAATATGGGAGGTCATGAGAAACAAATTACCATGGGTAATGAAAAGAACCCTGTCAACCATATTACAATATGCAATCCTTATTTAGCCTAATAATAGAATGATACAATTATGTTACAAACGAAATATTCATAAAAAGTTATTTTTCAAAGGAAACTAGCACATTTAAAAGTGACCACATATTCAAGGACTTGACACATTCTTAAACAAAGAATTAGATAACTATTTTACTGATAAGAACGTTTCTTAAATAATTCTGTTACAAATCATGAATTTTATCATAAATGATTTTTTTTAAATATTTCGAAAAAAGGGGACAGGAAAAACACTTTAGCAGCTTTGGGAGAACTATCAATAGTCTCACCGGTACCTAACCATTGAGCAACTGGCTACACATATCGAGCAACGATAGTTATTAAATAACCCATCTTATATATTAATTAACATCACCATCCAATATCAATAGTGGCTAGCTCGCTATGCATTGAAATTTTTTGGTACTTCCATATTAATATATTTCCTACAATTTCCTTCCAATTGTCCTTCAGAAAACACATTCTTCAACAATGTTCTTCAAACCATTCCCAAGCATCTTCATATATTTTCCTAAAGCTTACAAAAGACAAATACATATATTCCTAGCACTTCGTTTTGAAGAATTGCAGTCTTGAAGGAGATTATATTATCAAAAAGTAATCTTCTTTGGTTAATCAAATCAGAATATTTTTAATATCTTCTTATAGTATTATTTTTCATTATAAATCCTCCCACTACACTGTTGAGACCATCAAAGAGGTGCAAAATTAAGCTACTAAACTTCAAAGTTTAGGAACAAAGATGAATAAAAGGAATAATTTAACTCTTAATAAGCCGGTTTAAGTCAAGGATGCGTTTAGGATCATGTGTGTGAACCTAGGGAACGCCAATTCTCCTTGATGTGAATGGGCACAAAATGTGTTTACATTCTTGATACACTCTAAGGTCCATGAATAAATTACATAAGTATAAATTATGATTTTTTGCATTACGTTTATACTGGTTTCAAGAAGGCCTAACAAAAATAACAAATATAAGCAGAAAAAACATATATCTTTAATGACTTAGGTAGTACTCATAATTAATACAAGAGTCATAATTCAATTTAAAGATGGTAAACTGAAGGAAACTAAAGTACTTGGTATGGTCATACTTATTTGACAACGAGGTCCAAAAGAGCTAACCCCTAAATAAGATAACGATGCACATGTTAACTCTTCAAACCGATTTAGCTTGTCTTGAACTTTTTCTTTACCTAGGAAATGAACAGATGCTTGTCTGTATCTTATAGAAAAAACATATTCTAGACCCGTAAATTAATCTAAGAGGGGGTAAATTGGGCCTGTAAAAAACATACTGAGAGATGAGATTGATGAGAAAGAGAGAAATGGATGAGAAAGAAAGATGGATGAGAAAAGGGAGGGATTCTTTTCTTTTGTTGTTGAGATTTTCGAGATGGATGAGAGAGAGAGAAATGACTGCTGAGAAAGAGGTTAAAAGTTACTTTTTTTAAAAGAAAAAGGCGTGTGTTTACAAATTGTAAACATTATTACAGGTCCGCCCCTCAACTTTTAAAATGGCATAAATTTTATGCCTTGCATTTCAAAAAATCACACATAGTGCCTCCCTAAAAGAAAAAACAAATAAAACAAACATATACTTGGGAAAATTTCCGAAAAATCATGTTCGACGACCACCCATCCTTGAGACCATGTAGGTCCGCCCCTGGTGGAGTGAAAATTTTAGAGAGAAAAGAGTAATAGGAATGGACGTCCATTTAAATATGATAAATACAAATATTTATAATATTTTTTATATTTAAAAAATGATTTAATATTTAACCAATTTTAAGTTGCTTAAAACTACTTATTTTGTATGGGTAAATATAAGTGTACTATACCTAATTGTAGAGGTGAGCTCTATAAATGAGTTTCCAAATGTTTTTTCAACTTTTTGGTTTGTTCCAATAATTTTTTTAACTCTCCGTCGTAACATAATTCTTACGTGTAAAGGGTATGTTCCAACAAATATAGGGATGACAATGGGGCGGGTTTCAAAAAACCTGAACCCGCCCCATTTAAAGAATTCTTGGCCCGCCCCGCCCCGCGACTCGTAACCGGTTTACTTCAAGGCGCCCCGAATTCGTTTGAGCCTATTTTACATGAACCTGTACCTGCCTCACCCCGCCCCAATTAAATGTCGCGGGTCACATTTCGTCGCATTTATATTACTTCACTCCATTTATTCTGGAATACTAATTTTTTTTATCATTTATATATTTTATTAATAATAAAAATTTGAGCATGCCCATAAATGTCAACATTAAAGTTTCATCATCACCAATAAATTTCAACATTAAAGTGAAGTATCACCTATAAATTTCAACATTACCTAAATATTTTAACATTACATAAAAATGTCTCTAAAAATTAAGCAAAATCCAAAATAAAATTGTTATAAAACATAAAAAATGTCTCAACAATCTCAAATACAAGTTCACACAACATAAAAATAGGGAGGGTGAAATTTAAAGTAGCACAACATAAAAATAGAGATGAAATCGAAATTGAAAATAGTTAGCATATTAGAAATTGAAAAATAAAGGATTAAATTCATATAAGAAATTGAAAATAGTTAGCATTAAACCTGAGATGACATCGGGATTGGGCGGATGAGGAGCTGATGAGGAGCGAGTGGCGTTGGAGCTTCTGATAAGGTGTGATGGATTTGCTAATGAGAGAAGGTGATGATAGAGAGCATGGCGGGACGGACAATTTTATTTGAATTAACTCCTAACCCACCCCATTTAATAAACATTTTTTTTAAACCCATACTCATTCCTAATTCATTGATCGAGTTTTTACCCCCCCCCCCCCCACATAGCATCAGATCGGGACTCCTCTGGATCAGGTTAAATTGCCATCTCTAAACAAATACTTGTAAGTGTGCGTGGGAATTAAGAACTTTTAACGGTGCGTGAGAATGGGGTGGTTTAATTGGACTTATTCATCCATTAATAAATCATTATCCCAAATAATTTTAAATTATTAAATAAAATTATGGATTTTTTATCAATTAGTCCCGTTTATTAAGTAGTATCAAATACAAAAAAGTCTCTTATTCTCTTATCTTTAATGGTCCGTGTCAGCGGCATGGTAAAGCTTTTTTGGCAGGGTGAAGGACCTTTTGGTGCAAAATAAAAAGGTTTGAACTATACATGGATTAAAAAAAGTTCGAGGGACTATTTGATATATGCCCCTATTAAGTATGTAATTCAATAGGCCTATCAACTTTTTTTTTTATCCAACATATTCCATGAAATTTTTTTTTTGCTCCAATAGGTCCTATTTGTAAATATATAGTGAATATTCACTATATGTATAAATATGACTTATTGAGAAAAACATATTATGATAGGATCTATTACGAAATATATTATGTAAAAATGACTTATTTGTCAAGATACCTAAAATTATGGATTGATAAAAAAAAATGAATTTTTTTATCAATTAGCCCTGTTTAGTAAGTATGTAGTTTAATAGGTCATAATATTTTTTTTTTGTTCCATTAAGTCCCATAAAAAAAGATTTTTATTCTAATAAATTTTATTTATAAATATATAGTGAATATTCACTATATTTATAAATTAGACCTATTAAAAAAATATTTCAATAAGATCTATTAAAAATTAATCCGTATAAATAGGACTTAATATATCTGGGCGTGGATATTTACTTTACCCACAGCCAAAAAATTCTTCCGTTTATACAACGTATCGGAACCCTAATTGGCTAGCCATGTCTGACGTTCCATCAGAAATCGTGACGAACATATTCTTATGCTTACCGGTGAAGCCTCTTCTTCGATTCAGGTGCGTTTCAAAACCATGGTGTGCCTTAATTGACAGCCCTGATTTCATTAAGTTGCATCTCAATCGATCTGTCCAAACCAACTCCAATCGCAGTTTAATTGTTAGACACTCTTACCTCTACTCTCTAGACTTGGATTCACTTGACAATGCCATAAAAATTACCCACCCCTTCAAGTCTGGAACAGAAATATTAGGTTATTCTAATGTCTTGCTCTGTTTATACGACTCAGATGAACACATTTTTTTGTGGAACCCATCCACCCGAAAGCACCACAACTTACCCGTTACTGATATTGAGTTTCCTGGTACAGACGCTTTTGGTTGTTGCCGATATATTAATTACGGCTTTGGGTATGATCATGTTAATGACGACTACAAGGTTGTGAGGATGATACAGTTTTATAATATTGAATATGGGGATTCATTTAATTCTGAAGTAAAAGTTTACTCACTGAAATAAAATTCATGGAGAAGGATTCAGGATTTTCCCTATTACCATTTTTACAAACGAGCTTATGGTATGCTTGCTAATGGTGCTTTGCACTGGGTTGTGACCCGAAAACCCAAGTCAGATACTGCCAAATTAATTGTTGCTTTTGATCTTGAAACTGAGGATTATCGGTGGGTGCCACAAACTAAATATTCAGGTAAGAACTGTCTTATGTATGTGGAAGTATTGGGAGGATGCCTTTGTGTGATTGTTAGTGACTTCTACTGGCAGTATGTTGACATATGGCTGATGAAGGATTACGGCGTAAAGGAATCGTGGACTAAGTTGGTATCAATTGCACAACCCAATGATATTAGGTCTTTTCAACTTGTATTGCCTATAGCATATTCAAAGAGCGGTGAGCAAGTGCTTCTGGAGCAGGACAATAAAAGGCTTGTTTGGTATGACCTTAAGAGGAAAACAGTCCAAAATGTGAGAATTTGTGGCTTGCCAGATTTTTTTGACTCAAATGTCTGTGTGGGAAGCCTTGTTAAGCTGCCCAATGGTTGCGGGGGGACTAATGCGAAGAATCGTCTAACACAGGTAAAGAGGAAGAAGGAGAAGAAAAATAACAATCAAGTCCCAAGAAGAGGTAAAATAATGAAGGTATTCCCCCTGTATTATAAATCTTTACGTTGCTTAACTTGATTATGGTTCCCCCTGTGTTATATATCTGTTATTTGCATAAAGTATTCGATGCATATTATTTCAATTCTAAAATCCACATGCTTTGCATGTACATATTACAAGATTTAAAAGAGTTGACGATTGCATCGATCTTTTCTTATATGCATTGATGTCACTAAATAGCTCCAATTTTGGACTTTGTTTCTCATAGAGATGACTTCCTGTCAAAGGGTTTCAAACTAGTGCTTTAAGAAACCGGAGGAGATAATTGACTACATAGGATTGAGAAGGTGAAGTGGTAAGTTCCTAATATCTTTCTGGATTTTCAAATTAGTGCACTGTATTGTTAGTATCTTTGTGATTGACTTGGTGATCAGAATTAGCCCGATATTGTGGAATGTTATTCTATTTACCAAAGTGCATAAGGGATTAAGTTATTGAAGTTGATACTAGATTTGAGACTATTTTGAGCCTAGTATGGAAATTTATAGTTGGTACTTGGTTCTATTAATAGCATGTTTTCATCTTTTTGAGCTTTTTTAACTGTGCTGCGTTTGCATAAATAAATTGTTCACTTATGCTTTCTAGGTTCGAGGGTGAAGCTTTAGGAAGTATTTGTAGTGGGTTGTCATGTCATGTCGATGTACTCAGATTTGATGCAATAAAAATTGCAGCCAACCAGATTACAGAGTTGTAGCTACACATGAGATTTAGCTACCAAAAGGAGGGATAGAAACCGTAGAATCATTTAGGGGGGAGGTTGTATATTTTAGCCTAAAATTGTTTCTATTGTTTCAGATTTCTGGTCAATTTTACCTTCTGAATTTCCTCTGTCGGTAATTTGCATCAAATACAGAGATACTTCTGGGAGTGTAAAGAAAGAGAGGTTATCTTATCAAATCCATTTTGCCTTCCTTTATTATTAAGAGAATAAAACTGGGTCAAGTTTTTTTTAGTGGAAAGTTTCTTTATTATTCTAGGCTTTTGGTTATTATGGTATTATGCTGAGTACATAATGCTGAACTCTTTACAAACATATTGAGTTTTGCATGTTCCTTGGTTGGAAACAGATCCGAAAAGTCCTATACTGTACTTGTTGGTACAAAAAAATAAAATAAAAATGAAATTGCACAGTTCTTTTGTGGGGAGTGAATCTTTAAATTTCACTTGACTAATTTTGTTTTCTTGCCTTCTTTTGTAATGTCTAATTAATTTTTACGAACTAATGTAGTTTAAATATATTGTTTAGTTAACACTTATTTACTAGTTTGGAAACTAGTTAATGCCTTTTTTTCATGTTTTCCCCCCATTTTTTAATGGCAAGATGAACTTATGAGTTATGCTATACGGTGTCGGTAGATTATATTTTGAGTTAAATGTTCTCAAGTAGTTGCTTGATATATAGGTTTTTTAAGGAATATGTGAATTCATTATTAGATATAATAGATAGAAGACTTATTCCAATCTTTTATAACTTCATTAGCAAAAGAGGGTAAGGATTATTGCTTTGGTTATTTGAGTGAAGGAACGTGGTATCCTTTTGGGATTATGAAATCTGTGTTTCTGGTGATGCGTAACAACTTTTTCACATTCAGGGCTAATTTGGAAAGAATGAGAACTTTGAAACTTCAGTCGATACATATGCGTCGTGCATTTCTAATTAGCAATAAGTTTATGTGTGCATCAAAGAGGTTATATATCTAGTCTTATGTTGTTCAAGGTGGCAGCCGTGTTTGAACATATGACAAAAAGGTTTCTGTTTCAATTACTATGAACTTTTTCTTTATATAATTGGACAAAATTAAGGTTGTAATATCACGCATCTTGTTTCTTTCAGGATAGAGGCTTACTGAATTGGGTAGTATCCGGCGTATCAAATAGTTCAAGTAAGCAATGAAAGAAGAAAGATTGGAGGGAGCTTATTGTAACATCTTTTTTCTCTTCTGTTTTCCATGGTTTTTGTTGGGTAAAAGAGGCATTAGGTAAAGTGTTTATTTGGTGAAAAGATTCAGTATTTACTTGCTTAATTCTCATGGCTTTTGTTGGTTGAAACTTGTGAGAAAGAGAGTAATTTTTTGATAGTTGGAACCTTAATAGTTAACATTCTGCCCTCTTTACTTCTATATTTGTGTTTCTTTTGGGTTGATCTAATGTTAACTTGTGTTTTTTGGGTTTGATGGTGAAGAATCAAGAGTAGAGTTCGTGGGTTGGCCTCAGGTTTGATGCTAATATAAAGGGACATTATAACTTAGGGTCTAAATTTTATGTAAAGCTGACTTTTTTGTCCAACCCAAAGTTGTTATAATTGGTTTTTGGAATCCAAAAATGTTGTATACACTCAAAAAACGTTACATATAGATCCTCATGATGAAGTTTCACTATCAAACCATGGAAATAGGGTTAGCATGCCTATATGTATACAATTTACTTATATATTTTTTGTTTTCAGATTCTGTTCTTGTGTATCTTTACTGGATTTTGATGAACAGAATTTTAAAGGCTTTTAAGTATTAACTGCTAACTTGAATTTAGTGCATAATTTTTCACAGTTAGTTATAGTTATTTCTACTCATTGAAGTTGATGCATTGGAATAGAGCAAGAAATCATTTGTATCCATTTTATGGCTAAACAAAAGAGGTGACATTGGTTTTTGAGTTTATTCATTCATGTTGCTTTCAGCCTCAGTAAATTTCTGGTTGGGCTTCGGTAATTTTAAATACAATCTTTGTTTTGAAGCTTTCCTTCAAGTGACTCGGTCTTCATGGTTACTACTATTCATAAATATCGTTTTTTCCTATTAAAAGCTTTTACCAAGTAATATGAAGAGAAAACTTGTCCTGGAAAGCTATTGGGGATTTTTTTCCCTCTTACATTCATAATGTGATTATTCGAAATTAAATACTGGGGAAGATAAAGGGTGAATCTGGAGCAACTGTAAGGTTGCCCCATTGTGACTTGGAGGTCATAGGTTCGAGTCACGAAAATAGTCTTTCTGCATACGCAGGGGTAGGGCATAAGCCATTGACACGGAGTTCCCACGGGTTCTAATATAGGGTAGACAAAAGCCCAAAGTCCACCAGACATATATATATATATATATATATAGGGAGAGGTTCTCTAGTGGACCAATAGAATGGACTTTTTAATGGACCTTAACAAAAAACACATAATAACACATTAATTTTAATTCTTATAGTGTAATTGATCCGCGCCAGCGGCACCCGAAACCCCACTATCCCCACCGCCCCCCCACCCCCCAACCACCACCATCACCATAGCAACCCTTATGGCAACCCTTATGACAGCAGGGCTGCCATGGGAGTGGGGGGCATGTGGGGGGTGAGGGATTGATCGACACGCGTGTTTGGTGCCGCTGGCGCGGATCAATTACACTATAGGAATTAAAATTAATATGTTATTATGTGTTTTTCTGTTAAGGTCCATTAAAAAGTCCATTCTTTTGGTCCACTAGAGAACCTCTCCCTATATATATATATGTGTGTATGTGTGTGTGTGTGTGGGGGGGGGGGGGGGGGGGGGCTTAAAACTATTAAATAGGCCTGAAAAGCTGGCTTGGAAATTTTATCAAGCCTAATGTTTTTCATCGGCAAGTCTGGGTAAGCATTCTTAGGCCCGCACAAGCTCGATTCGACCCGAGGCCTGATAATTATTATATGTTTATCATCATAATATGATAAGACTATTATGCTTTATAGCTTTTTTATATGGTTTTTATGTTAAATGGTTGTGTCCCTACTTGTGTGATTGCCTTTTCTTTTACATTGTGATAAATAATTGTTGGGGATTAAAATTAAAAACAATTCATTTCAGATAAATTTATTTTATCGATCCATATAAATTTCACTTTTGAAAAGAGAAATTGAAGAATAGATGAAATGCCATTTGCACACGTTCACCAAAGTGATTCATTATATATTTTCGATCCTGAAATGCCAAACTATGATAATGATAACTCGAAAGACGGTTTCAAAGGTTACTTATTGAGTTGTCTAATAGGTAAAAAATCCACAAATTGTGATCATAAGTGGAGCTTAGTGTAAGGAGTATTTAAGCATGAAAATTATTGTGCATTGTGTTTTGATGTATTGCGTTTGTTATTTTTTTGTTTCTTTTGATGTAATAATGTTTGCTCTATTTTCCTTTATATTGTATGTTTGCCCATTGTTTTTAGATCAATGTGAGGTTGTATGTGTAATCTGTTTGTTATGCATAAATTGATGAGATTTGAAATAATAATTATTAAATGATGTGGGCTAATGTAAAAGAACTTAAAATAATAGTAGGAGGTAATATAATATTGCGACTTGGAAGAACATTTCTATAAATATACAACCTACGTGTAACATAATACAACCAATCCAATTTAAACGCAATCAGGGAAAAAAATAGGTATATAAAAATATTTGGGGTAAAACTTATAGTAGTAAAATTCTTGGGGGTATTTTTATAAATAAATAAAATAAACCAACTCGTTAAAACCTAACAAAATCATCAGCAACAACAGCTAAAGGACATTTGACATTGCTTTCGTTTTGTGCTGTTTTTCAATTGCTCCCGTGCAGTCGTGATGCTTTTTCGGTTGTCTCCCCCCTCTCTCCCTCCCCCCCCCCCTTTTTTGTGGTCCCTACTCCTCCCCTGTTACCAGCCAAGCCAACACAGGTAATTTTTTTTTCGTTGCTCCCGAGTCCCTCCCGTGGTGTATATATGTCAAATTTGTATGATTGGTTGTGTTTGTTTGAAGATTGAGATTCTAATTATATATTTATTTAGGATTTTTAAATTTGAATTTAGTTAGAGTTTCTAACATTAGGGGTATTAGAGTTAATATTTAGAGTTAAAATTGGGGTTGATGTATATTCATCATGTTATGCTATCAATTTTAGGGGATATTGATGTTATGTAATGCTTTACTTTTTTCGAGGATATAATATTAATGAACCTAATTTTTTTGTCAAATCAGTCAACTTATGGAGAGGTTTTTTAACAGAAAATTGGAGTTGATATCCACACTCACCCACGACTCGAGTCACCCAGTGCTCTCCGACGCAATTTTTATTCGTGCTTCTATTTTTAGGGTTTAAATTTTTTAATCAATTAATTTTTTTCTCTTTCATTAAATTAAATAAATATTTTAGTAATTATTTGGTAAATACTCAAAAATAACCTTAAAAAAATTCGGCTCGGGAGCTCCCGTCCACGAACCCCTAAAATTATCATTAGATTAGCCCCCACTCTCGACAAATCCTGGCTACGTCCCTGAACACAATGGATGTTGATTCCTCCCGCATAAGATAACAATATGTATATGACTATGGGTACTTAGACTTGGATATCCATGCATCCTTAAAACGTGTAGGTAGTAATGGGGGTGAAGGAATTATCAAATAACCCATTTGGTGATGCCTATCTCACACTGAAGAATTCTTATAAAGTTATACGTTAGGGTATAAACCATAATGTTTTCTCGAATGGAATTCGTATATATAAGATCAAGATTAGAGAAGCTGTGTTGATTGAAACACGATTGTTATGTCCAAATTAAAATTAGTGTAGTCCTACGTTATCTAATGCAGATTTAGTTAATGTAAATTTGGATGAAGATCTGCCAATTACACTCGGTCGGGTCAGTCGTGTGCTTTTTAGAATAACATAAGCTTACAACACAAGCTATCTCATGTAAAATAAGAAAATATATTTTTATTACATTTTTTCCTTAACTATAATGTGTAGAACTATCCAAAAAATAAATTGTATGTTCCTTGCCATTGTGATTGCTCGACATCATCTGGATCAAGGCTACATCACGTAGAATTCTTGTTCCAATTTGAGGAACCGACATTAATTGAGGGATCCATCGATGGAGAAAGTATTGTTGTGTGGTAGTAATCAAAATTTTCCCCTTGTGCATTGTGCATTTGTTGTAGCTCTCTATATAGAGTTACTACTATTTGTGTACTCCAATGCAACTTAGTATTTAACATATATATGCACTCCATGGCCTACTTGTACATAACACTCCATCATGAATGAGTTGCTTGGTAAGATTCCATTGGTGTTTTTAACTAGATGGTTGTGTCATCCCCGTTGATTGAGATCTAGACCACATCCGCCATCCACATATTATTGTGATTTTAATTCAATTTGACTAAGTCTGGTAGGGGTTGTATTGAGTTGGTACAAATACAGGCATACGAATGGTGTCAATTTTAATCTTTTCCCCAACCAATCGAACATATCGAATCGCATTGGTATTTACTTGCCCACTTAGTGCGGGTAAAAGTTCCCCCGAGATACATTCAACTAGTATTGAGCAAACTCATCTTGAGTCATGTGAATAACAAAATTTGCACCATTCTTGTACATTATGGATACTCTAAAACATTCTTAACGCCACAACCACCCCTTCGTATGAGGGAAATTATGGGGCATGTAAAAAATATTAAATATTTTTCGATAACAAGAGTCCCTCTAACACCAAATATTACCCATATCTGGGTATAGTAATAGCGTACAACTCTAAGACGTTGTACGCTGAGAGTACATTGGGTAGTTCCGTATACACGAAGTCTCTATATGGGGACCATATTTTTGAAGAAGATAAACACGTCTCCATCTATTAATGTGTAACTCAAAATTTATGGGTAACCATCCCATACATTGTTTTACGATTTATGGACTTTCAGTGATAAATCTGGGGAAGACATCGACATGGGTGTTTTTAGTAACGGGCATGACGTCGCAAAGTACTCCTATATATATATATATATATATATATATATATATATATATATATATAAAAAAAGAAAATGTTAATAAATTAATATGAAAATAAGAAAGTTTACTAAGTTACATATTTAAAAACTTTTATGCCCTCGACAATCTGTCAGCAACAACTGATCCTACTAAGATCACATAAACAATTCACATTAAGCAAAGAAAGCCCCCAATATTAATAACACCTCTTACTGCCTAAAGAATACCCGACCGATTATGTAGAACCAAAATGTGTGACAAATCATTTCATCCGACATTGTTTTTGTTATTTTCCGACCATAGAGCAACACTGGCACAATGTCTGCTTTATTTTACATATTTAGTCAAATCCATTCCCGAAAAATATTTGTTTATAATATCAATTGCAATTCATTAACCTTGTGCAGTGGGTACGATCTTTGATTTCATTTATAATATTTTAATTTTAAGCATGCTTAGAATGGTACGTAATTGTTTAGATTCCTAGTGAGTGTTTTAGATATAGAATATAAAGGGTCAATTTAGCTTTTTTATTTTATTAAAGATAGGAATTGAACAAGTAGCTAAACTTTTTTTTATTAAATAATCCACCTAAATTGGGAATCAATGATACTTACATTTTTTTGGTGGGCGAGTGAGGGGGTGGGGTGGATGTGAGTGTAACACCCCGTATTTTTTAGCATTTTTAATTACACGTGTGCACGTAACTTTTATTAAATTGAGAAAGTAACTTAAATAAATATTAATTGGAGAGTAAAAGAATTAATATGTATGTGTAATTACATTTACTTGTGTGATAAGTAAATTAAAATATGTTAATTGTATTACGTCGTAAGTGAGTAAAATCGACGAGTTTAACAGTATCTCATTCGGAATGAGTGGATAGGTCCGTGTTTGGAATGAGATGGAAAATTAATGATAGATAACTCAGATGATAATTTCGAGTGTGCCAATGATCCGTAATGTATCGAGATAGTCAGAAATAGGTACTCGGGGTTGTATCTGGGTATCAGGGGTTTTTAGGCCAAACCGAACCCATAAAAGGGTATTCGGGTCATTTTACACCTAGGGGCTGACTTGAATTTTGGATTAGGAACCCTTAGAGTTATAATTATGGAAGGCGGATGGAGTGGGCATCCATCTTACCATCTAAGAGACCAAAGCTTTGAGAGATGAGAGAAAGGAGAAGGAGAAATTGAAGAAAATTGAAGCGAAGTGATTTGGGGGGGGGGGGGGGGAGATTGAATCATTCCGGGAACAAGAACACTTTGAAAAGAACTCAAAAAGGAATAACTCAAAATGTTTTCAATCATAAGGAAACTATTTAACTTACTATAATTTCTAGTGTAGATTAATTCATTCATGTAGAAATTTGGTGTAAGAATACACAAATTTTGGGTGTACATAACATGTAAAACAAAGATTTTTATAAATGAAATCATCAAATGGGAATTCAATTATGATTATATATTAGATCTGATGTGAATGGAATCATAAAGATAAAATCTTAGGTTATCTAAACAATAAATGATGAAATCTTGTTTTTGGGTTGAAACTATGCGTAATTCTTGATGTGAATTGATAATCCCATTGAATTAGATGTTTTCGAGTTGATTCATATGTAGAAATTCGAGTTACTAAGTTTGTGATTGATGTAGAACTCATAGTTGGGGTTTGGGTGAAGATGGGAACATCAAAGGATGAAAGGAAAGAGATGAATCCCGTCAAATATGAAGGTTTGCTGCCCAGCAGAACCGAACTGGTTCACTGGAGGGAGCGAGCTGGTTCCCCCCATCGAAATGGTTCGATTAGCTAGCGAACCGGTTTGGTCAGGCTGGCTGTCTCTCCTTGGTTGTTATGGTTTTTCGTGAACTATTTAGGATTCGTCCTGGTTTATAGAGTTCGATAGATGGAATATAACTTCAGGAAACATAGAGAAGAGATTTGAATGTACCTTGAGTTAGACGGGATTAAATTCGGGTATGAGATTTCGGGTGCATTAGGGTGAATAGCACTCGGGTAATGATTATAAAATCGGTTGAGGATTTCGGAAAAAATTAGGCTGCATGCTTAGGTAGGATAACATGTTGGCCATAAACGTGACGTTGGACAATTAATAATAAGTGAATACTTGACAAAAATGATGAGTCGGTGTAGACTCGAGATTTGTGGGCTACTACTATGAGAGATATATGCACGATTAGCTGGTTATATATGTTTACGTACCTATATATATATATATATATATATATATATATATATATACACACACATGTGTGTGTGTGTGTGTGTGATTGATATATATGTGAACATGCCTACTCTAGTCATGCTATCATTGGAGGTTGCGCGTAGTGGGCGGTCCACCCTGTGCCAACAAGTGTTGGGTCATTTTTTTAGTTCATAGAACTCTTGCATGACTGTTGTATGTGAGTTTAGAGTCTGGTGGGGGTAATTTGGTATGGTTATGACCGGATATATGTCTATGACCGCCTCTAATTTATGTGTATTTAATTTGGGATCGTTGGTGAGATTCTGGCCCGGTGGCCCAAGAGCGATACGTGACGTACCTGGAGCCTGTTAGCATAATGGGGAATGCATCCGGGAGGACAATGCGGGGATGCTATGTATATACTTATAAAAGATTGTTATATGTGTATGTGAACTTAATGAATGTGTGAACGTTAAATTGTAACTAGTGTACAATTATGTTGACTATATAATGGTGCGAATCTAATTGAGAATCACTATAACATAGCTTACGTGATAGATAAGTGACATACAAAGTAAAGTGGATTACATGTAGTGGAAATGGGGCTAATGATAGTGTATTGGACTATGTGAAGAATAATTAGACTAGTTAGACACGGTAACATGACTAGGAAGTTAAAAATATATGCACTAGGTGTGGACCATAGATGAGGGACGAGGATAATATCATGTGACTGAGACTCCTGATGAACAAGGATAATTTTATTGCATATTAATTATTACATTTTAAATACGTGAAAATATTTTTAAAATATTTTGGGCGCTAGCCCGTATCAAAATATTTTTCAAAACCTTTTAGGTGCTCAACCACATGGACGCCAGGGTTAGCGTGTTCTTCCAGTCAGACGATGCTGCAACAGCCGTGGATGCCTGCAGGATTTGCATAAATGCTTCTATCTTTTCTATCTAGCTAGGATGTTGCTCTTGTATTTCATTTTGGGCATGTTGCCCACAGTCAGATAACTTTCATTTTAGACTTTGTTATTTTAGGGGATCTTCCTATTAAGTCCTGTTTGAAGGGGATATTTCCTAATAGGTCTTATCACAATATTTTTTCCTCAATAGGTCCTATTTGTACATACAGTGAATATTCACTGTATGTTTACAAATAGGACCTATTGGAACAAAAATCTTATTTCATGGGACCTGATGGAGCCAAAAAAAGATGTTAGGACCTACTGAACTACATATTTAGTAAACGGGACTAATTGGTAAAAACCCCGTATCTCATTTATCGAGAGTTATTCGGTTATTTATTTAATTATGTCATATGCACTCGTTATTATATCATTGTGGTGAATGTTTATGTTGATGATTGAATGTTTACTTAAGCTAGATAATAAGTTTTTAAAATTTGACATTGTGCTTAATATGTTATTAGTAATTTAATTTGTTTGACAGTAATGCTAAGAATGAACCAGATTGAGATTCCTGTTTTATTTTGGTAGAGGATTGTCCTCTCGTTATAAGAATAGGCGGGGTGTCACAGGGTGCTGGTGGTTGATGTTGGAGTCCTCAAATGAGCAAAACTTTTACATAACAAATTCCAATTCACCCTCAATATTAGTCACTATCAAATACACATATAAAATTTAATAAACGACACGAGTGTAATATAGATTTTGAATCAATAAACAAACATTCATAATAAAAACATGTACACTCTTATCGCACTAGTATCACATATCCTAATTTATGATATATAGATTAGAGAGGAGTATCTACTATTTTGTATCATATATGAGAAACATATGATTGTAGCATACATTCTCATTTTCGCCAACTCATGGTCCGTCAAATGAAAGTACTCTATATTTCATAAAATAAGTTGCAACACTCTTTTCTACATTCTTGAAGTCTCAATCCCAATTCTTGAACTGAAAGGCTGCACATCATATATATTCGTATTAAAACAAATAGTGAGAGAGATGCAACATTATCAAGCAAAGAGATATCTTGTAGTGCTATAGTTTTAGAATTTGAACAAAAATGGTGGGTGTTTAGGTTCTTTCAACTATCATTACAATTCAAAAATCTGAGGGAAGGTTAGACAATAATTGAAAATTAGTTCATTTTTTCGAAAAGTTGAAAAATGAGAAGAAATATATAGGAGTTATATGTACTTACTTTTCGATTTTTCCATAGAAATCAATTTATTAGGATTTTGGTAATAATATTTTTCATGAAAAAAATAATAAAATTATAGAACACTTTTTGGCCTTTTGCATTTACAATCATTGTTTCTTGTATAAAACAATTTATGATTATTTTTGCATTTACAATCATGGTGAAACTTTGGGGATTGATCTTCCTCTTCTTAAAAATTTTGTCCTTCTTGCTCCTGGGTTGTTGATCCTATCTGCATGATCAGTTGGAAGTTAGATCATTTTAAAGAATATGGTTGCATGTTATGAAATTATGTTCAGTCCACTTAGCTTGATGCTCGGTTGCCTCTGATATTTGGGTCGTTGTTCATGTCTACATGGACTGTTGGATGTTAGCTTGAAAGATGCATTTGATTGCTTGTCAAGTAAAGATGTTTAGTTCTCTCTAATGGTTTCTCATTTTCCTCAGACCTTTGAGATATTCTTCAAGATTTACAAGAAAGGCCATGCTTTCCCTCGTTTGAAGTTGCTGGAGATCCTTTCTTGTGATCTGATGTGTTCAGGCTTGATTTTTCTTGAGGATTTGTTTGATGAGTTTGTCTTTCTTGAAGGATTTATGGTCCATCATTGAGTTTTGATTAGTTTGGAGTTGGGTTTGAGCAGTGGTTTTGGTCTGTAAATGGTTTTCTCTGTGTGTGGTTTGGCTTGAGTGTTAATTGTTTGGTCTGATAGAGATTGAAGTCATCGAAAGGTCGAGTCTTGGGTTTGTTACTTGTGTCAGTGGGTTTGTAAATGTTGTATGTCTATTGGTCCCTTTGGAGGTGGTGGACGCATGGGGGATTTATGACAATACACATCTTGTCCATTTTGTTGTTCCTATTATTGGGTTGGATTGGGTTATTCAATGGTTTGGGTAATGAGAATGTCGATGTTAGGCCTTTGTTTGTTGGCTGAGTTTATGTTGGTTTGTGGGCCTCCGTGCCTTTTTTGTTGCGTTTGTGCATTTCATGTTTTAGCCTTGGGCTTGTGTTTGGACTCTTTGTATGATCTTTGGGCTTTTGCCTTTTAGTAACATTATTCACATTTTACCCCAAAAAAATGTTTCTCGATGTTATTCTATTTTAGTTTGTAACTACCATTATCAAGGAGAAAAGTATTATGGTTAAAGGTTTACATGTGTTTGTGTTTAATACCATAACGGGTTGAACGTGTGTGCTATATAACCCAATACATAAAACATTCTCTATTTTTAGGTGGGAACATGCGGCAACGAAAAAATAATGTTACACATAAATTATAAATACAAAGATATTGTGCTTTGGTATATAAAGACAATATAACTTACCAATTAAAATAATTTTCCACCTATTTTGTGTGCTTACCATTACTATCATAGTAATCACCACTTTCTCCAACTTACCATATCATATTTGAGATGATTACAAAGTTGAAAAATAATTAGAAAAAATTAATTTTTACAAAAAATTGAGAAATAATCAAAATATATTAGCAGTATAGAGAGATACAACGTTTTTCATGTTATTGTATACTTTTTTTAAGGATTTTTTACATATAGGTCATATATGAAGAGATTTTCCATAAATAAGTTATAATGACTTTCCAACCATCAAATATGTCATATTCCAAATTTTTTGGAATTTTTTTCACAACTTTACCCTTTTGTAACCAACCATAGGTAACTTTTTAGGGAAGATATACAAGTGGTTGAACTCTTTTTCTTCCTATTTTTACTCCTCAAATGATCAAAACTTTTGATTTACAAATTTATTTTTTGCAAAATTACTATTTTTGTAATCTCATCACCGAAATCTGTCAAACAAGATCCATGAAGCACATAATATTTCAAATAAATAAAAAAAATACACAAAGATTAAAATTTATTGTGTTCATCGAACAACGAAATAGTTTTATATCTAGTACATCTTCACAGACATGAAACATTTAATGTGTTAATATTACACAAACAGTAAAATTTATCGTGTTCACGAGAAAATGAAACAGTTTTATATCTGGAATATTTTCATAGACGGTAAACATTTGTTGTGCAAACATTATACTGATAGTAATATTTACTATTTGCCTAAAAACAAAAAAAACACGTTGTGAGTGCAAGAATTGTCACAATAAAAGATCCAAAAAGCAATACCAAGGAGAAAACAAACAATCACACACATAATAACAAATGTATGTGGTTTGGAAACTTGCCTACGTCCACGGAGAGGTTATTTTTCTTTATTAGTGTCTCTCAAATGATTGAAGTTACATCCCTTTGTCCCGAGCCAAGGTTTACAATATATAGTTGTAAGGATAAGTGATTGAATTGTACAAGTAACTCAACCATCTTGTAGACAACTCGTGGTGTCCCTAAATATCTCCGTTGAGACTCTTGGTAACCGTTTTTAGTCTATCTCCATTCATTTAAGCACATTTTAAATACGCGGGTCTAAATAAATATTTAAGTTGGGTCGGGCAGTCCACTATGTATGCTAGGCTGGTCGGCTGTACTATTGGGCTTGAAGAAATAAGCCCCCACAATAGTGAGCTCTAGGCATATTTGTAAATCTTTGAGATTTATTAAGGGTACACTCATCCGGGAAGAATTATCACGACAAACTTGTGATATTGCAGAACTACTGAGGGTTCGCTTGTCTGAGTAAAGATCTGAAGCGTCGAAATCTTCCTAGGGACCTGTTCCTCATCATTTGTGCAAGATTCCATCACAGTTTAAGTTTAAAAAACAGTCACTTTGGTTTTCCAACTCTTTCTTTTGTGCGACTTATAACTATGAGCCTTACTTCTTTCTCTTCATACTTCTTTCCTTGTAAGTTTTTCTGATCTTCTCTTTTTATTCACTATTTCGATTAGTCTTCTCTATTGTTTGAAGTCTTTTTCCTCCACGGCTCTTCTTGATAACAAAAACGTTGTAGAGTTTAGAAAATCTTACAATATTCCAGAGTGGGTGGAAATCAGCTATGTCCCTATGCCTAAAGATGTTCGGGACATAGAAGATGGACACTGGATCCATACTTTTCTTATTGTACAGGGGGGTTTAAATTTTCCCCTAAACACTCTTTTCTGAGATTTTTTTAAATATTTTAATGTTGTTCCTGCCTAATGCAATGAATTATATGGGATCAACTTAGGGCTTCCTGAAATTTGTTACTGCTATGTCAGGTCGTGCACCAATGATGGGGTTTTGTACCTGAAGGTCAAGAAAATTGAGTGGGTTTTGGTTATGAATCTGTCTGACTCCCATAAAGGTTATTGGGAGAAAGGTTTTGTTGCCAGACATTGGCAAAATCCTCCCCTACCTGTGGGTGTGAAGGAACGAGGTCCATAAATCTCGGACTAAGGGGAGGACTAAATAAGTCGTTGTCTATTTTTCTTATATTTTCTTGCTGTTTCCTTTACCTGACTTCTGATTCATGTTTTCTTCCTCTATTTTGCATCTCGTGATAAGAACCAAGAACATGCCCTTCGTGAGCTGAGAATTGCTAATCTGCTCAAGGCTTGGAAGTTTTGAGAAAAATCTCCCAACAGTGAGCATCCTCGTGTTGCAGCTTACTTGTTGGAGTACAAAAACACCACTATTAGTTTCATTACTCGACCCATCGACAAAATCCCTATTCTAGAGCTTCCAAAAGAGGTGTCTTATGCTCCATCTAAGTCAATTGAGGTAAAGGAAGAAGAAGAAGAAGAAGAAGAAGAAGAAGAAGAAGAAGAAGAAGAAGAAGAAGAAAGAAGACGACATGGCTCCCTTTTTGAAGGGGAAATTATTGATCACAAATGATGATGATGATCAGGCACTAGTATCCAATAGGATAAAATCTTTAAAGAAAGCTGAGGGGGATTCCCCTCGAGACAGTGGTTTACACTCGGGGACTAAGGGGAAAGAGAAGGAGGCAGAGAAGAAGAGTGAGGAAAAATAAAAGAGAACATAAAGGTAATGAAAGAAAGAGAGAGGAGGAGGGAAAGAAGAAGATGGCTCTAAAAGCCTCTGTTGAGCCCTTCTTCTCTCTTGCTGCTGAGGGGTCTAGTATGGCCAATACCCTATCCATTTCCCCAGGTTTACTGAAGGGGTCGTGCTCATGGCTGATCGTGAGTGCTCAACACGGTTCCATAAAATTTATTACAGCTATATCTGGTCGTACACCAATGACGGTGTTCTGTACCTGAAAGCAGAGAAAGCTGAGAGGGTTTTGGTTGTGAATCTTCCTGACTCCCACAAGGGTTACTGGGAGTAAGACTTTATTGCTAGAAATTGGCAACATCCTCCCCTACCTGTGGGCGTGAAGTACCATGGTACATGGATCCCTGACTGGGGAGAGGACCAAATAGGTCGCTGTCTATTTTTCTTCTATTTGCTTGCTATTTCCTTTTCCTGTCTTCTAATTCATGTTTTCTTCCTTTGTTTTATAGCTCCTGATAAGAAATAAGAACCTGCCCTTCGCGAGCTGAGAGTTGATGATTTACTCAAGGCTTGGAGGGTTCGAGAAAGATTACCTGACGAGAAGTATTCTTAAGCTACAGCTTACTTGCTGGAGTACAAAAACACCACTATTAGCTTTATTGCTCGGTCGGTCGACAAAATACCTATCCTAGAGCTTCCAGAAGAGGATACCTATGGTCTATCTGATCCAATTGAGGTTGAAGAAGAAGAAGAAGAAGAAGAAGAAGAAGAAGAAGAAGAAGACATGGCTCCCCCTAGAAGAGAAGATTGTTGATGACAAATGATGATGATAATCAGGCACTTCTATTCGATAGGATAAAGTCTTTGAAGAAAGTAGAGGGGGATTCCCCCAGAGCCATTGGTTCTCGCTCGGGGACCCAATGGAAAGAGAATGAGGCAAAGAAGAAGAAGAAGGAGAAGTGAAGAGAAAAAGAGAGAAAGAAAGAGGAGGAGAGAAGAAAGAGGAGAAAGGAAAGAAGAAGCTTCCTATAAAGTCCTCTATTGAGCCCTTGATCTTTCTTACTGTGAAATGGTCCAGTGTGGCCAATATCTCATCCCTTGTCCCAAGTTTGCTGAAGGGGGTAGTGCTCGTGGCCGATCAAGTGCGCTTAACATGGCTGGGGCTAGACCAACTGCCAATTAAATATGTAATGGGACTTGCCCTGGTAAGTATCCTCCCCTCTTTTTATCATTTCTCTTTGTTCGACTGTCGGGTACTAATCTACCTTATTTTCTTGCAGTTTTTGTCAAACTTTACTACACTATTGGATGGTCAGGCGGACCAGTCCAAGAAGAACCAGGAGCTATTCGAATCCCTGAAAAGTCCAAACAGGACTTAACTGATACCCGTGCTACACTTGATTAAGAGAGAGAAGTGAACAAAGGCTGATATCGACCTTCAGGCGACCAATAGCCTTATGGTCGTAGAGAAGGAGAAGCTGGTGAAGGAAAATATGGGTCTGGTTAGGAAGGTCCAGAAGCTAGAGGGTGAGATCCCAGGCATGAAGGATAAGAGTTATGCAAATGGATGGAATGCAGCCTACGACGATGCTGAGATTTAGATTGCTTATGCCACGAAGGTGTTCTTTAAGAAGGGATAAAACCAAACCTTGAGGGCAACATGAGTCCCTCCGAAGTCCAACCTGTGCTCGCTCCATCCTCTAGGGCCTTATCCAATTATTGATGAGGAGCTTCTTGTTGGTCAGCCTGCCGACCATGCTGAGAAAGAATCTACTAAGGTTGAGACGGCTGTCGACCAAGTGGAGATCTCTGTCGAGAAAGGGAAAGTGCCAAAAAGTTCTGAGCAGGTGAAGGAGTAAATATTCATAGTTTTAGGGCCTTTTCCTTTTTTGTTCGTGCATTGTAATTTTCTTTCTCTTTGGTAGTACTGGCTTTTACCTCCCCCTTAATTATCAATGAAAAGACTTCTTCTTTTATTAATGTTCTCATTTCTTCTATTATGTTGATGTTCGTTGCACCTGTCATTTATTTTGATGTTTGTAGCTTATTATCGAAGAAGACTACATCTCTACTTCCTCAAATTTGGGGAAGGTTTTGGGCACGGGTGTGAGTGGACATACTCGCCAGGCCTTCTAGAAGATCTGCAAGCAGTTGAAAACATGGACTACAGCATATAAGGAGCAGTCCGATCTCCAAGTCATGAAGGAAATTGGATCCTTAGTTTAGGAGGAAATAAATAATTTGAGGGTCCAACTCATAGTAAGCAAGGATATGGTCCAAGTAGGCGAGACGATTTAGGTCGAAAATGAATCCTTAAAGAAGGAGGTCGTCGAATAGAAAAGAGATGTCCAAAGAAGGTATGTCATTACAGCTAGTCTTCAGAGAGATGTCAAGATTGAGGCATCTCTTCAGAATGGGTCCTCGAGAAGCATGGACAGCAGGCTACGATGATGGCTGGACTGATGCTCCAACAAGGCTAAAAGAAGCCGAAGAGGTGGCATTCAAGCGTGGGTGGCTAACTGCCCTTAGGGAGCTCAAGACCCCAAAGGAATCAGGACAGTGGTAAAAGTACGAGGTGGATTACCTAGCTTACCGTCAGCCCCCTTTCTCGAAGGATGATAAGTGGATCCCAATTGACGCCATTCCTGCCTAGCTTTTGAACCATTGTCTTGAAGATGACGAAGAGGTGTTTGCTCCTAATCTAGATGATGGTCGGAGATCATGCATAACTGACTATCGAGGTTGCCATCCATAGTTGGTTTGAGTCCTTTGTAACACCCCGCGTATTATAACAAGCGATGTGGCTAGCCGTTACCACTAAACTACACCGGGCGTCACTAAATAAGTTATCGTTTTCATCATGTGACAGAAATATGACACATATAAAAAAAAATCCACAAGATAATATTCAGATTTATCCAACAATTATAAACATTCATGCAAATTAAAATCCATCACCATTTAATGTCCAGAATAAATCCAACTCCAATTATTAAACTCAAATGAAATAATCCAACTATAAAAATCTGACCGAAACCACAAATAACTGTGGAACCGATTGGCCCACCAAATCCATAATGATAGTCTCATAGTAAAAGCGACGGAATGGAAAGTAAATATAAACTACTAAAGTAGATAAAATAAATCTCCACATGCACTCCCAAAAATCTCCAATACATCCTATGCAGCTACTCCAACTACTATACATGAAATGTTAGCAATGCAATCGGTCAGAGCCCACAACACGAATACTAGCTTCTCCTCCCAATTAGGGTCCGTAAACCCAGACAATATCATTATACAACATAAATATCACAATAAAGTATTTTAAATTAAACGATATATATATATATATATATATATATATATGCGAGTAAAAATAAACTACCACTATATATCCACATAACTAAGACACACCCAATGTTCAAGTCCAATTATGTTATTACAACCTTAAGTTTAAACCTTTTCACTTATTCTACCTTAATTTAATTATCCAATTATTCTTATTCATGCGACACCGCTATAGTGAGTCAACCCTTTTTTTGGTCCTGCACATACTCTTGGCGCGCCTAGGGTTCTACACATCACACCCATTCCCCTTACTATAATCAGGCAACCCAATTTTGTCAGCTCTACACATACTTGCGAGGTTCCACGCACAACACGTCACTGTATCCAGTCGACCAAATTTAGTTAGACCTATACACACTCATGATGAAAACACACACCCACATCGCTATAGCCAGCATACCCCATTATCGTTAGTTCAACACATACTCGCGATAAAATTCCATTTTAATACCCGTTATTATCTTAGGCATTATTTTCTCATTTTATCAAGTTCTCATTATCTTCAATTAACCCCACCCTTTATTCGGGTAACCCAACCTAAACCATCCCTAGTTCCATACCTAAATATCACCAAAACCACAAACATACCCTAACCTATCATTTTAAGAAGAATGCCTGCCAACAATTTCTGCCTAGTCTCGCTCCTAGGCTAACAGAACAATGAAAAAAGTGGACTACTTAGCCCCACCCCGAAAATGCCCATCCATAAACATCTACACTCACTAGTCCCATACCAAGAAAGTGTTACAATCATAAAGGCCTACCTACTAGTCCCATACCTAGAAAGCAACCTAAAATAAGGAGAAAGCATAGCTACCCCAACAATCCCGACGTCCCTGCGGTGTCGAATATTGACGCAATTAATGATCACATAAGACATATTTTCATCCTACCACAACAATTCCTTAATTCAATCACAAGATTACTATTTATCCAATTTATGTCCACTTCATTATAACATTAATTAAACAATTTATTTTCCAACAACTTGTATAATTTCCATGCACATACATATTTTCGGGGCATACTACAATAAATTTATATTCTACAAGCAACACATAAATAATATGATTTTATAAGTTGAATTCAATTTGTAAAGATCATACGATTTATTTTAACTTACGAACGTCCATATATTCTTGTGGAATAACAAACCTCTAATCTAAACATGCCAGAGTTTTGAGTATTAATTTGTATTAAATTTTTGCATAAAAACAGTATCAATTTTAGTTCCACTTTGCCTAATTAGTATCTCTAATTTATTTTAAGAAAACAATGATTATTAGTGTTTAGGCAACATTTAAAATGCATAATACTAAAGGAAAAAAAATGAAATTTTCATGCCTGTAAAAAGTCATTTGAAAAATCTGTTTGGATGCCCTCTCAAGAAAATAAGAAAGGCACGTTCTTGAATGATCTCGAGAAAACATGGTTTGAACCTTCAAAACTTGGGTTGAATCTTGCTTTTACATGGAGTTTGGTTTTTGTAGGTGAAAGGGATGTAAACAAGGGAGGTTACTTCTCTTAGGGTTGATTTAAAAGTGTTTGAAAAAGTCTAACCCAAGTTTAATTTATATTAAGATGTTGAGGAGTTTTAAAATAACACAACTCTAAAAAATTAACAAATCAACCAACATTCCCGACGTGAATCCATTCGCCCTTTAGCAGGTGCCAAGGTGGCCCAAAAATATTTACAAGTCAATAAAAACCCGACCCCCCCCCCCCCCCCCCCCAATTACAATTTGGATTGAAATTCCATTTTTTCAATAATAAAACCAACTTTTTAAATGCCAAAAATAATCCAAATTAAAATAAAATATTTTTCTGACTTTTTATTACGATGGTTAAATAAACGGTCCAAAACTACGGGGTATTACATACTTCCCCACTAGGATAGGAATTTCCTCCTCAAAATTCGGTGACGCGTAAACGTAAAAAAAATCGAGCAAATATAAGGCTTACATATGCCTACTCGTAAAATGTCAGAATTAGGCGCCCATACACCCAATCTCACACGCACCTACCCCAAGAAAAAATATACAATATATATATATATATATATATATATATATATATATATATATATAAACATAAATATAAAAATAACGGCGTATCATAATCCCCCACGAATCACCATTCGATCCTTTCTCTAAAAGCCATCACAACATTTAAGTCCTCAAATTGAATCACATTACCACATCGATACCATCGATACTAGATATACCTAAAATTTATATAAACGATCTTCCAAATAACTATCATCTCCAAAATCAACTCTAAGGATCCTCACGTCAAGATTACTACTCCCAATCTCAATGCCTACAATTTCCTTAACACTAATCTCCCTATATCTAAGAAACACAGCTAACACGTAGACTATATCAAATATCTTACAAAGTAGTAATCAACAAAAGGAATCAAAGATCGGTAATGCGGAAGATAAATGGACTCACAACCTACGAGGCCTAAGACTATGCTCTAATACCATCAGTAACACCAAGCGTATTCTGACAAGCGAGGTGGCCAGCGGATGCCGCCAAACTACGCCTGACGTCACTAAATAAGTTATCATTCTCAGCATATGACAGAAATATGAGACATTTAAAAAAATTTCACACATTAATATTCAGATTTATCCAACCAATATAAACATTCATGCAAATTAAAATCCATCACCATGCAATCTCCAAAATAAATCCAACTCCAAATTATTAAACTCAAATAAAATGATCCAACTATAAATATTTGACTGAAACCATAAACAATTGCGGAACCGATTGGCCCCCAAATCCCTAATGATAGTCTCATAATAAGAATGACAGAATGGAAAGTAAATCTAAACTACTAAAGTAGATAAAATAAATCTCTAGCTGCACTCCCAAAAATCTCCAATCCATCTTATGCAGCTACTCTAACAACTATACTTGAAATGTTAGTCAGCGTAAGAGCTCATCGCATGAATACTAGTTACTCTTCCCAATTAGGGTCTGTAAACCTAGTAAGAAGCATTATACATGATAAATACCACAATAGAGTATTTTAAATTAAATAATATATATATATATATATATATGTGTGTGTGTGTGTGTGTGTGTGTGTGTATTTTAACATACAAGTAAAAACACTATTTGAATGGAACTGAAGAAGGTCACTACTGTTATAGAGGCATTCCAAATTGACCCTGCAAAAAGCTAAGCTAGCAAGCGCTGGTGACCAGAAGATTTTGACTACACCAAACACATCGTCTTCACAGAGGAAGATCTAATCGGGGTGAGAAATGCCCAACATGATGCACTCGTGATAACTCTTAGAATCGTGAACTGGGATGTCGACAAGTTATTGGTAGACCAAGGAAGCTCATCATAGGTAATGTACTTAGAGTTGTTTGACAAGTTGAAGCTCAACTTATCCTATCTTAAGGAGGCCACAGTTCTATTGGTCGGGTTCATGGGGAAAGTTACAATGTCATTGGGAAAGATAGTTTTGCCAATTAGAGCATGCAACATCTCAAAGTTTAATGGCCATTTATACAATAGGGATTGGATATTATGTGACCACTTCCTATCGCACTTGGGAATCACAAGTATCTACTGGTCGTCACAGACTACTTAACCAAGTGGGTAGAGGTAGAACCGCTAGCAAACATTCATTATGCCAATATGGCAAGTTTCATATTGAACAACCTTGTAACGTGCATTGGTGTACCAAGAACTATCATCACCAATAACATCACATAGTTTAAAAGAATTTCTTTCAAAGCTTCTGTGATGATCATGGCATCAAGCATCATTTCAGTTTTGTAGCGTATGCCCGGAGTAACGGTCAGGCAGAAGCTTCTAATAGAACGATGCTCAACAGCCAAAAGAAGAGGCTAGAAAGAGCAAGAGGTACCTGGGTAGACGAGCTACCCCATGTCCTATAGGCCTGCTGTACTACTCCTAGGAGACCAACTGGGGAAACACCCTTCGTGCTCACCTATGGAATGGAAGCTATTATCCCTCTTGAAGCAGGTCTCCCTACTATGAGAACTAACTTGGTCGGCCAAGGGCAAAACGAAGATGCATTTCACACTGAAATTGACTTAATAGATGAGCGGAGAGAACGGGAGATGATTAATCTTGCTTTATACCAACAACATGTGGCAAAATTATATAACAAGAAAGTCCATAAAATGAAATTCTAGGTAGGGGATTATGTCCTAAAGAAAGTCTTTGACAATATCTTAAAATCGTCAGATGGAAAGTTGGGACCGAACTGGGAAAGACATTTCAAGGTGATAAGTTATGATCTTCAAGGAGCATATCATTTGGAAATGTTAGAGGGAAGGGAGATACCAAGAGCATGGAATGCAACCAATATCAAGAAGTTATACTTTTAGTCTTCTTAGTCTTTTTCACCACTTTTAGTTTATGCAAATTTCATTTCAAACTTACGCTTCTCTAAAGTTATTATTCAATGAATAAAGGCCCATTGGCTCTCACATTTGACTTTTGCATATTGGTTGTCTCAGTTTCATGTTATGTATCTCAGTATTATGCACTATTACCAAATAATAAATCCACTCTCTCAACACAAAGTAGAATAACTTTTGGTTACAGTAAGTTGCTCAGCTTATTTCAACCAAGGAACTTCCTCGCACATAACGGAACTCCTTTGGATTACAATAGGTCATTCAACATATTTTCAATCAAGGAATATCCTTATGCCGAGCAGGGTTCATAGTAATTATGATAAGCTATTAAGTTTATTTCAATTGCTGCAATCCTTAAGTCTTTGTCATAAACAAACACAACAGACCTCATGAGTTTCCCCAGCCACAACAAAAGCCCTATAGGGTATCCTTAGGCAAAAATCTAACCTATGTTAGTTGCTAACTATGTTGGTTGTTTAAAACTCGATCAGGTGAATGACCCATTAACCAGGTGCCTTCTTGTCATCATCTCACCTAGGCCTAAGGAAGTGTGATGATAACAAAAAAGGTAAGACAAATGTAATGATATTGCTAGGGCATATTGGACTGGAAGAATGTTTGACATAAGTTATTAAATCATTTAGTCGGCAAAGGCCCAAAATGATTAACACTTGTCATTGATTCATTTGGTCGACAAAAGCCTAAAATGATTAATCTTAGATACTAACTCATTTAATCGGCGAAAAGCCCAAAATGATTAACATTATTATTTGGTCAGTAAAAGTCCTAAGTGATTGGTAGGTATCAATTCCTCCTAGTCAGCATCCAAAATACAAAGGTAATTATTAACTATATTTAGTCAGCGCATGCTTAAAATATGGTACAGTTGATAAACAAACTTTATACATTTTGACAAAAGGATGGAAAATACAAAAATACATGGTATTCCAAAAATTCTAAAAGGATGTAACGCCCCGTAGTTTTGGACCATTTATTTAACCGTCGTAATAAAAAGTAAAAAAAATATTTTATTATAATTTGGATTATTTTTGGCAATTGAAATATTAGTTTTATTATTAGAAAAATGGAAATTCAATCCAAATTGTAATCGGTGGGAAAATCGGGTTTTTATTCACTTGTAAATATTTTTAGGCCACCTGGGCACCTGCTCAGGGGCGAATGGATTCGGCCCTGGAGGCGAATATATTCGCGCCAGCCAGTGCTGGCAGATTTGCTAATTTTTTAGAGTTGTGTTATTTTAAAACTCCTTTACGTCTTAATATACATTAAACTCGGGGTTAGAATTTTTCAAACACTTTTACATCAACCCTAAGAGAAGTAGCCTCCTTTGTTTTCATCTCCTTTCATCTACAAAACCCTAACCCCATTTAAAATCAAGATTCAACCCAAGTTTTGAAGGTTCAAACTGTGTTTTCTCAAGATCGTTCAAGAATGCGCCTTTCTTGTTTTCTCGAGAGGGACGCAACCATCCAATCAGATTTTGCAAATGACTTTTTACCAGCATGAATACTTCTATTGTTCCCCTTTAGAATTATGCGTTTTAAATTTTGCCCTAAACACTAATAATTATTATTTTCTTAAAATAAACTAGAGATACTAATTAGGAAAAGTGGAACTAAAATTAGGATTATTTTTATGAAAATCTTTAATAAGAATTAATACTCAAAGCCCTCGCATGCTTAGATTAGAGGTTGGTATTCTGCTAGAATATATGGACATTCGCATGTTAAAATAAATCGTATGGCCTTTGCAAATTGAATTCGACTCATAAAATCGTATTATTTATGTATAGGTTATAGAGTAGAAATTTATTATGGTATTCCCTGAAAATATGTATGTGCATGAAAATTAGACAAGTTGTTGGAAAATAAATTGTTTAATTAATAGTATAATTGAACGAACATAAATTGGATAACTTGTAATCTTGTGATTAAATTACAGAATTGTTTGTATAGGATGAAAGTATGCCTTATGTGATCGTTAATTGCGTTAATATTCGATACCGCGGGGACGACGAGATTATTGGGGTAGCTATGCTTTCACCTTATTTTAGGTTTCTTCCTAGGTATGGGACTAGTAGGTAGGTCGTTTTGGTTGTAACACTTTCTAGGTATGGGACTAGTGAGTGTAAATGTTTTCGGATGGGCATTTTCGTGGTGGGGCTAAGTAGTACACTTTTTCCATTGTTCCGTTAGCCTAAGATCAAGAATAGGTGGAAATTGTTGGAAAGTATTCTGATCGAGGTTGAAAGGTAGCGTTGTGTCAAAATGTCTGTCGTTGTTTTCGTTTCACCAACTCAATAGAAAAACCTAAACTATGACTACACTCTTTTAAGGGAGTGTAGCGGCCAGTCCGGGTATCGAAAATCCATAGAGATTAGTTTCTAGAATTATACTGATTTAATACTACTAAAATAAAAGTGTAAAAAGGTGATTTTTAACAAAAAGGAAAAGATAACTAGGTGAGTGTATTTAAACTACTATTAACAAAAGGAATAAAAACTATAGGTTGCGACTGATATCCCTCACCCCGACTTAATTGGTATAAATGGTTACATGGGTTCACAAGTTATTAAGATTGAATCTCGTTTCTTCAATTAATTAAATCAATAGTTGTCACACCCCTAAATTCACAAAAAAGCCTACTATGATTTTGGCGTTAACAAATACCCCGAAAATTACACACTCAAGGTCGTAAATACGGACCATACATGATATACCCCATTAAATTTTCTAGGTGTAATAACAAGAACAACACAATCAAAATAAACTCATGAAAACCCACCACCATAGAAAAGCAACCAATCAACCCTTAGGTGAGTTCAATCCAACACAACCTAAACTAAATTAGCCACTAAGCATCATAAAAAGCATAACAAAAAATAACTAATTAATTAAAGCAAACAATATATAAATTAACTACAACAATTTATCTAGGCATGTAATAAATAAATAAAGCATGAAATAAAATAAATAAAGCTTAAAGAAGAAGATGAATAGTAAAGTGACTCTTACATAAATGGGTGTTACCCACGGAGAGGGGTGGTCTCTAACAAATCCCCAAATTTTTCTAACTCTAGCTCCTAAACTAAAAGGAAGAAAAATAAGAGATAAAAACTAGATATCTTACAAATAAACAAAAGTCTCCTTATATACAAAGTTACAAAAATAAATAAAAGAAAAAGGGAAAAGAAAAGAGAAAAGAGAAAAAGGAAAGAGGGCACGTTGGATCTTCTACACCTGGTCGACCGCGGGTGGGGACCCAATCGACCGGTCCCAAGGGCAAAGTATACTGCATTGGTGCAAGGCAAAAAAAAAGAACACCAGTTGACCGGTGGGGCAAGGCCGATCGACCGGTCATAGAAGCACAACCCACTGATTGCTCAAGCTGAGACCTTCCAAGGTATTACCACTAGACTATCATTTTATTTAGTTTAAATCGAGACATGCTCTAATCTTCTCTAGCCGATACCTGTTATATCTTAAATGGCCAAAGACCCATTTGCAAGTTTTTAGACCAAAAGCTAAAGCCTTCTCCAAATCGGATTGTGAGCAAAGACCATCAACAAAATGCCAAAACCCAACTATGTTTCTTTCATACCTGTTTGCCGCAATTCGATTTGGAGAACCAGTACGTAAAGGTTTTTTTATTTAATTGTTTGTGTTTTGTTGGTTTCCTTTTATTTTTTCCCCGATTAAAAATCCGTAACTTCTTCATTTGGGCTCGGATTCATGCATTGTTCGAAGCCATACGAAGCATATTCCGAGGGCCTCAACTTTAATGAAGAATTTAGGGAAAAATCCCAAACTGTAAAATGATGATAATGCCCCTTAACGTGTGAGCTTCAACGAAAATTTATCGGAATGCACCCAAACTTCACACTAAGCACCGTAATACCTACAAACACTCAATAATACATCAACTAACATGTTAGCATATAAGACAGAGGTTGTATGGTTATCGATCATAATTATTGGAATTAAAGTACCCGAGGGGGCTAAAATGCATAAGTATAGAGGGTAATAAGTGCCATGATTCAAGATGAATCATATTCTTCCTAAAATAAAAGGTTAACATGTGTATACCAGATATTCCTAAATTATGACATTGTTAATAAATTACAAACTATTTTAGTATTCGCCGATGATTATGTGTAGTTATGGATTACAGAGATATTTTTCTCCATTATCACCAAAAATTTAACTCAAATTTTAAGGAAGGGTAATTACATTCCATAAAATGTCACTATGTTTAGTTATTTGTTTATTTCCAATCTACATAGCAACCATGTGCTGCGTTCTTCTTATCCATTTCGTGACTTTTATTTTTTTTTGACATGTACAACTCCCTCTCTACACATATACATGCATGTCTGTCAATACGTAGGTATGTGTATATAGTTACTTATTTTAATCCATTCTTATGTGATATATATATATTTGTGTGTGTGTCTGACTAATCATATCCGTATGAGTTTTTTGAATATCATTTTGATTAGAGAAGCATAACACGTGAACCGAATAACACCTTTTATTTATTTTTATTTCTTTATCATCACTTATACCAATTTGTGTTTAAACATATGTTTTTTAGTTTTTAAATATTTAATTTACTTGTAACAATTTGCATATACCTTCTCGAACTAGATTTGATTTAGAAAATTTGAATATATCTTTTGATCTCAATTGATCTTACTCTTAGTGATAAATTCTTCACTTACAAGTGTTTAGTGTTTTCTCTTTTGTGACGTGGGTGTGCAAATATTTTTCATGGAGAAATTCAAGCTCAATCTTGTCAAAATTGAAGTAAGTTTATGGTGGTGTTATTATACTTCATTTGAGCTTGGTATCTTTTTCTCTTTTTTCCTTTTCAGTAGTAGAGCTCCCTCAATTGGGTATTCTTATTTTTTTTCATTTGATCATCTTTGGGCCTTGAAACCTTATTATTCAGTTTATTTGTTAGCATTGAAGGAATTATTTGGGAAGCTCAAAATGGGTCCATTATTTCATCTTGGTCTAATGAATCCAATTGATTTAGATGGGAAGGTTGTATATGTGTGAATACGAGTTTTGGTTCATGTTCAAATCAATTTATTAACTTGAATTTATCTCGCAGGAAAGGTCTGCGAGGATTAATTTCACTCACTTTGGGTCATTTGGAGAAGTTAAAACTCCTTGATCTTTCACACAAACCTTTAGAAAATGGGTTACCCCCACACGCTCGAAGAAACTTCAACTTCTTGATTTAAGCCAAAACATGTTAATCAGACCGATTTTGGGAGGTTTAACAGTGTTAAAATTTGTATATTTGCTTAACATTTTAAGCAATTCATTTAGAGGAAAATTGTTCTATCTTTCGGGTTTCCTAAATCTTGTTGCGTTAAACGCGAGCAACAATTCATTCACTGGTGGATTTTCTTTTAGAATTTGTTGTTGGTCGAAGAAGATTTAAATTCTTAATCTATCAATGAATCATTTCAGTTTAAGTTCATATTTAACAAAGCTTACCAATCTTGTGTGCAAGAGGGTTGGGCTGATGGATTGGGTCCTGACATATATACAATGGTTACATTTTGCAGCTATGCTTTGGCTTTGTGGTCTGGAGTAAGAATTATCTTAAATAGAGAGTGTTTTAATTTGCACCTACTAAATCACTCTCCCTACCCATTAAATTTTAAGTGAGTTAATTTTGATTACGCCGTCTAGTCAAAAGACAAAAAAGACTGATCAATTGAGCTCCAAATCTCCATTTACTCCAATTTTAACCCTACATATAGTCGTTGACAACCACCTTCATTCCAATATCACTTCTTTGCGTATTTTTTCAACCTATCCTATGTGGGAACTCCATAGAATAAAAAAAGAAACATGTTTTTCTAATTTATCAACTTGTTTAGTAAAAATATAGAATATATGGGTGATGATTAAAAAAATAATTTTGATGAAGAATTTTTTTATGTACAACATGGTTTTACAGAGTTGAATTACAACACATAGTAAATTTTTTGTGGTGTGGTTAAAGGGCCATGTTATTACTCATTTGCAAACTCATTTCGTCTAAGAAAAATTAAGATAGTGCCATGGCATTGTGGTGGTAGATGATTTGTACATTTTGAACTCATTTAATCTTTATTTGCTATTATATAGTGTCGGGGGTTATGGATAATTTGTTCTTTATGATACCATCTTTGGCATTGTGTTTTTCTTTCTTTTTTAGCCGATGTATGTGTAGGTCTATCGTCTTATCATCATTTTCTTCTTACATCCACCATAAATAGTGTATTTGTATGGTTTTGATTTAGTATCTTGATTTTTAAATTCATTACTAGAATTTGTTGATTGGTTTTGAGACAAGTGTTAGTAGTAACAAGTATTCTTTATTTGATTTCCTATCTTTAAACATGGTTTGTTGACCTCTTCTATTCACCGATTATAAATAGTGCACTTTTATATTTTTTGTTTGGTATCCTGGTTGGTTTTGAGACAAGTATTAATAGTTACCCAAGTTTTCTTACATTGATTTCTTATTTTTAAACAAGGTTTGTTGACGTCCTTTATTCACAACTTATAAACTTTTGAGTAGTAACCTATTAGGTGTATGCTGGAACATAAAATTGTTGCCGACAAATTTTCTATAGCTAAATACTTTGACGAGTTCATTATTGCTTTGGGTTTGGGTTTGTTTAGTTTGATTAGAAAGAATATGTGATTATTTGTAGTTTCCCTATGAGAATTTTTGAATTTAAATTTCACCCACAACCAAAATCTTGCATTTTTAACACAATTATTTTGCTCTCCCAAATTTTGTCTTTTACGGGACGTTTGTTTACAAATCTCATCACGCATTTGGGGAAATACTTGTACCTGAAGCTTATGTTAATTGCGATGTCTTGATAGTTGTTTCAGCACTTGGTTGTGCTGCTAGAGTGAGCGTGTCGTTTCAACAGGGGTTGAGTAGACCACATTTTGTGGGGAGGACATTTATTGAACCGTCACAAAAAATAAGGGACTTTGGGGTTAAACTAAAGTTATCACCGATGAGGGAAGTATTGGAAGGGAAATGGGTTGTGGTTGTGGATGACTCAATTATGAGCGGAACGACACCATCAAATATTGTGCATTTATTAGAGGAGCCTGATGCAAAATAAGTTCAAATGAGAATCCCAAGCCCACCTATTATTGTGTATTATTATTATGGGGTCGATACACCCAATTTGGAGGAGTTGATATCAAATATAATGAGTGTAGAGGAGATCCGAGATTTTACCGGGTTGAATTCTCTTACTTTTCTTCTGTTTGATAACTTTGTCGGGTTTCTCCTAACTACTGTTATGCTTTCTTTTTAGGGAAGTATGTGGCGGAGTCCATTATGAAAGACAAATGAGTGGGGGATTTTGTGGATGATGGGTTGGGTGGAAGCTTAGAGTCAATTGAGGAGGGATGGGTTCAAGCACCTACAAATTAGAAATGATTAATTAGAGAAAGAAAAATGATAAAAGTTTGTAATATATATATATATATATATAAATAAACAACATGTCTAATGTATTACATATGTATAGACATTTTTTAGTACCGTCGTATATAATTTATAGGTTTGTGTTTGTTGTGTATTTGTTGTTTGTACTGTAGGTAGAGAAAAAATAAGAATGCTATTGGTATCTTTAAGTATAAGTGCTTTATTGTGAATGGATCAACAAACCTATGGAAACTCATTCTCCTCAGTACCTCGATGGTATTTTACGATTTTCTACATGGTTGCAATTTTCTACTTGATTAGATATATACTTTTTTTTTTAATGTGTGTGTATGTTTGTTCATATGTAGCATCCGTGGAAGTTAAAGTGAAGTCACCTGCGAAAAAGCAGAATCCAATAGATTTGAAGTTAAGCTTATATCTTTATTATTGTTTCATTCTTTTTGTTTTAATTTATTTTCTAATTTGTAAAATTATGTAGTATTATTTAGTTTGGGTGCCTTATATGCCATTTGTAATCTGTATATCATGGAATCTCTCTTGTGGTCTATCCTTTTAATTTTGTCTATTGTTGGGTTTAACAGAAAAGGTTTGTTCTCTTACCAGGTGACAAAAGGATGAATGGTCCATTTTTTTACCACTAGAAAGAAGGGTGGAAGGTCCAAATTTTGAGGTTAATATATCACTACCTTTATTGTTTTTCTTGATACCAATCTATGTGTTTTAGTTATTATAACACCCCATATTTTTGGGCATTTTAAATTACACGTGTGCATGTAATTCAATTAAATTGAGAAATAAAGTGAATTAAATATAAATTAATTAGCAAATAAAAAGGAATAATATTTATGTGAAATTATTATATTTACTTGTGTGATAAGTAAATGAAAATATGTTAGATTATGTTACATCGTAAGTGAGTAAAATCGACGGGTTTAACAGTATCTCATTCGGGATGCGCAAATAGGGTCGTGTTGGGAATGAGATAGAAAATTAATGTTAGATAACTCGGATGGTTATTTTGAGTGCGTCAATGATCCGGATTGGGCCGAGATAGTCAGTAATAGGTACTCGAGGATTGTATTTGGGTATCAAGGGCTTTTTAGGCTAAATGGGACCCATAAAAGGGTATTTTGGTCATTTTACACCTAGGGACTGAATTTATTTTGGGATTAGGAGTCTTTAGGGTTATAATTATGGAAGGTTGATGGATTGGGCATCTATAAAACCATTCTAAAGGCTAAAGCTTTAAGACAGGAGAGAAAAGAGAAGGAAAAATTGAAGAAAAGTGAAGAGAAGTGATTCAGGAGGGAGATTGAATCATTTCGGGCACAAGATCACTACAAAAATAGGGACACCAAGGGAGGAACTACGAATCTCTTCAATTATAGGGAAAGAATTTAACTTTCTATAATTCCTAGTGTAGTTTCAATCATCCATGTAGAAGTTTTATGTAGGAAGACACAAATTTCGGGTAGGATTAATATGTAAAATAGGGATTATTGTAAATGAATGCATCGAAAAGGAATTCACATATGATTATATGTTAGGTTTGAGGTGAATGAAATTATAAAGATGCAATTTTGGATGATTAAAATGATATGTGATGAAATCTTGAATTAGGGTTGAAATTATGTGTAATTCTTTATGATAATTGAAAATCTCATTAAACTAGATGTTTTCAAGTTGATTACAACATAGAAATTTGGGATAATATTCTTGGGATTGAAGTAGAACTCATATTAGGGGATTTGGTTATGATTTTAACTCCTAATATAGAAAGGAAAGGGGTGAATCCTGCCAAAATTCAAGTTGGCAACCCAACAGAACTGAGCCGGTTTACAGGGGGAGCGAACTAGTTCGGACAACCAACAAACTAGTTCGGTTTACTGTGCTATCCTCCCTTAATTTTGTGGTTTTTTGCGAACCGTTTGGTGTTCGTAATGGTTTATGGAGTCCAAGAGATGGATTATAACTTCTGGAAATATACAGGGGAGATTATAAAGTTCCTTGGGTAACATGGGGAACTTCTGTGTAAGAGATTACGGGTGTACTTGGGTGAATAGCACTCGGGAAATGTTTATGAAATCGAGTTATGATTGCTAGAAGAATTAGGCTACGAGATTGAGTAGAATAGCATAGTGGCCAGAAAAGTGAAATTTAAGAATTTGTAATAAGGAGGGAATACTCAACAAAAATCGGAAGCTGGGGTAGACTTGAGATTTTTGGGCTAGTGTTGCGAGGGACATTATGCATGGTTAGCCGCTCTTCTCTCTCTCTATCTCTCTCTCTCTCTCTCTCTCTCTATATATATATATATATATATATATATATATATACACGTGTGCTTGTGTGTGTGTGTGTGGTATGTATTTGTGTGCATGTGCGAACATACCTACTCTAGACATACCATCGTTAGAGGTTATGCGTAGTGGGCGATCCACCCTGACGAGACCAGCAGGCGTTGGATCATTTCCCTAGGTCATAGGACTTTTTCATGACCATTGTATGTGAGTTTAGAGTTCGGTGGGGTAATGTGGCATGGTTAGGACCCACGGATGTATGTATATGTTTGCCTCCAGTTTATGTGTATTTCGATTTGGGATCGATGGTGAGATTCTGACCCAGTGGCCCAAGAGTGGTACGTGACGTACTTGGAGCCTGATAGCATGATAGGGAATGCATCCGGGAGGACAACTCGGGATGCTATGTATATGCGTATAAAAGAGTGTTATATGTATATGTGAATTTAATGAATTTGTGAACATTAAACTATAACTAGTGTACAATTATGTGATTATAACTGTCCGAATAACATTGAGAATTCTCATAATATTGCTTATGTGATAGCTATGAGATAAAAAAAAGTAAAGTAAAATACATGTAGCATAATTGGGCTAGTGGTTTAGCATATTTATCAGTGCTATGATTGACTAGACTAGTTAGGTGGGGTAGCATAACTAGAGAATTCAAATATATACGTTAGGTGCTCACTATAGATGAGGGGCGAGGATAATCTCATGTGAGTGCAACACCAGATAAACATGAATAATTCTGCTTCATATTCATTATTGCATTTCAAATACTTGAAAAATATTTTTAAAATGGTTTTGGGCGTTGACCAATATCAAAAATCTTTTTCAAAACCTTTTAGGTGCTCAACCATAGGGACGTCAGGCTTAGTTGTCCCTCCAGTCAAACAGTGTTGTAACGGTTGTGGATGCCTGCAGGGTTCATTTAGATGCTTATATCATTGTTATCTAGATAGGATGTTATTTCATGTTCTTTTATCCCGGGCATGTCGCCCACTGTTAGACATCTTCCCTTTTTAGACTTTTCTTTATTATTTCACTTATTAGTTGGATGATTGTATTTGGAGCCATCGAGAGTTTTTCGGTTATTTTATTTATTTACATCATTTGTATCCATTTTATTCTTGTGGTGAATTTTTATTTCAATAATGGAATACTTACATTAAAATGGTTGGGTTTTGATAAAGCAATTTTTTATGTTTTTAAAAAAATTGACACCAGGCTTAATAGGTTATTAGTAATTAATTTGTTTTTTTTACAGTGATGCTAAGAATGAACCAGACTGAGATTCTTGTTTTATTTTAGTAGAGGATTGGCCACTCGTTATTAGAATAAGCGGGGTGCCACAGATGGTATCATAGCATCAGGGTTTAGTGTCCTTAGGATCTGTGTGAGTTATGACATTTCCAGCGTAGCGCCCTTCGATATAGCTACCTATGATTATGACTATTGCATTCATATTTTTGCATTTACATCCTTCTGCTATATTAATATATTTTACTTATGATCTCAGAAAAAATTCAGTTTGGTTTTAGATTCCAAACAGGAGAGGACGACCAGCTAGGGCCACAGGAGAAGAGGATCAATGAGAGCCACATGTCGCGCAGGGGACGGTGACAACGACTGAGGTTGCCACTATAGTTGCACAGGCGGTTAATTTCGCAATGACCGCCATGATGCAGCAGTTTTCCCAAACCTAGCCACAACAACTAGTGGAACCAGTCATTCAGGCCCACCCAGTGCTATTGGTGTGAGAAAGATTCAGAGAGGCCTTTTAGAAAGGACATCCGCTAGAGTTTTAAGGAAGCGCCAATGTTATTGCTGCCAGCCAGTGAAAGAAGGATATACAACGACATCTTTGTATAGTTGAGTGTAGCGACACTCAAAATACATTTTTCTACTTTTAATCTTATGGGAACGACGTTACAGTGGTGGGAGTCAGTCACCACATTTAAGGTGAGATATTCCAATCTATTAGGGAGCTTTGGGTGCGGTTCGATCGCATAATATGCCATGAAACCTGAAATTTAATAAAAAGGAATTAGAATTGTTTTAAATCTGATTTTATTTTAAAAAACTAAATTCGACACTTACTTTAGAAGTGACTTTTAGACCCACAAGTTTGCAGTCATTGGACTTTGGCACTCAGTTTTTACTATTTCGTAGTTTACCCATTACAAATAACCAAAATATCCGAAGGCATTATCTAATTATATACTTACTTTAGAGTGACAAGCATATGGTACGCGGTTAAACTAAAAAGTATATTGATCATTTGCTATGATATGTAATGGTCAACTAACAAAAATGTTAAAATGAGGGTCAAAGTTCAATATATAAAAACTTTTGAGAATAGCATCAATTGCATCCTAAACTTGGTGGGGGTGGGGGTGGGGGGCAGAAGTCAAATGTCCCTATCACTTACTTAAATAACGAATCTCTTACCTGATTACCATGACGTTTTAGATGTATGAGGAACTCGGGCAACATTTGCTCGTAAATCCCTTTTGTGGCCTCGTATATGCCTATATGCATGAGCACATCCAATCCCTAAATAAAAGAATAACAAAAAGGTTTCAGAAAATAGGACTGTCAAAAAGCAACATGTGTTTTGTTAAATAACGAATTTCCCTATCACTTAATTAAATAACGAATTTCTTATCTTGATTACCACGACGTTTTAGATGCGTGTGGACTTCGGGCAACATTTGCTCGTAAATCAGAGTATCCTTTAATGAACTGCCCTAGTTCAATTTCAACCTGGTGTCACATCAACCCACAAGAGAAATATATCAGAGCATTAGACAGTAGATACCAATAATCTGGTCCCCCCGAAAGGGAACGCAATCAGATGGGATATGAAATGCATAGTTCGAGGGGGTTCATTAAATTATTTCAAGAAGATTTCTTGCAGACACAGCATAGCTCAACGGTTTCTTTTTCCAGCTTTATACAAACAACAGCAGGCCAATTCTATCTATAATGGTGATGGGAGTTTCAAAATTTCTTAAAACCTATCTCAGACCACTCTAAGCAATCGAGAGCCTTCACAATTCTGTTATCCTCTTTCAATTTCTCTTCAACCGTCTCTCGAATTCCTCTCCACATGACCATCGAATCCCAGCTTGACATCGATGAGAAATCACAAACCTCCTTCACAATTACAGGTTCACCCCTGATCCAGTGCTTTCTGAAGTCCCCAATCCTTTCAGTGTTAACATCTTGAGAAGATGGACAGAACAAGAAATTATCATCGACATTGTCTCTAAGTGCAAATTGGCAGAGTCTGAAGTTTGACCCAGTTTTTTGTTAACTGCCAGCATCATATGTCTTACAACCATTAACCATTTCTTTAACATTTTTACTAGTCTTGCGACCCAATTCATCTTGAAGTTTCTTTTTAGGGTTAACGATGAGCAACCACAGCCTCCGTGCTCCTTTGGGGGGTCATAGAATATTGCCATCACTGTCGGCTTTCCAGTCAGAGAAATTTGATAAATTCTGTCTAAGATATTGGTAGCAGCTCAGGCATACATTACATGAGCAATTCATGCAGTGCCGATGATAATCAATAATGGGTGTCCTACAAGGGTCACTGCAAGAACAAAAAAGCACCAATGTATAATTGTCATCTAGGGGATCAAAATATAAAAAGTAAGAAAATATGAAAACAGGAGAAAAGAGGAAGGGCATAAGGTGAACAAAAATATAGTGTAACCAAATCATAGTTACCAACCTAAACCTCTTATGCACTTGTGCATACAAGTATCGAAAGGCCATTCAAATTATATAAACTCTTTGAATTTCACTAGCTGCGTTCTTTTTATTTTACTTGCATCTTACCAGAAGAGGGTGAAACCATCTTCTATCATCATTACATCTATTAGAATTCAGAATAGACAGAGCCAAAAATTTAGTTTGGTAGAACTCAAAATTTGGTAGGGAAGAATGTTTGTCCAACCCTACTTCTATTTTGAAAAGTTACTTGGAATCTTTTAAGACACCTTTATGAAAAACAAATAACTGCAAGTTAGAAGTGGGAAAATAATCAATAAAAAAAAAATTGACTCACAAAAATGGCAACTATGTGAAAAGGAGAGAAAGTACATCTAAGTTCCAAATCATGGGCACCATGTAGTCCACCCCTAGTAACAACAACAAAATAACAAAAACAAGAATATAATGATAAATTTAAGATAGGTAGATAGAGATAACAACAGTAATAATAATTGAGCACATGGCTTGACCAAGGAATAAAATGGGTAAGACACAAAACTTTGAAATGTAACCATGTTTGATGGCAAATCCTCCCTAATTCATTCCTTTCTGGCTGTCCATGACACATGATCCTGTTAAATTCAGAGCGCCCAACAAATATCTTACTGGATTATCTAATGGATATTACAAGTTAGTACAAACCTACATTCAAAATAATGTTAACAGTTGTAATGACTAAACAATTAAGATACAAATTTTGGCATCAAATTTTTTAATCTTTATTTTTACTTTCTAACATCGCGCTCAATCTTTATTTTTCAGGTATATAGCATATATTACATGTATATGTTTATAAGGGCCTACTCATCATTTCCCACCTATAAACTGTCCTACATGAGGATATAATGAATTCCCTTTGAACATTGTAACTTTCTTTGTTGTTGTGGTGCTTAAAATGGTTGTCTTTCAAATGGGTCTTTTTGTTTAGTTCTTCACATTTCCCATTTGGGCATCCTACTTCTGCCTCATGATGTTCATGTTCCCTTTTCAAACTCTCTCAAGGATTAGATTTCATCTGACAAGAACTTTGTTGAGAATGTGGGTTGGGGTTTATTTGAGTTTTACGACCTTTATATGTACTCGACATAAGTCACAGAATTTGGTAGCAAATTTGGTGGTGAAGTTTGGGTGGGTTATATTTTGGTCAATGTATGCATGTTTTGTGCTTCTTGGACTGCTTGTGTTGGGGTTTCTAATAGGCAGTTTATGCATGGGGTGGCTTGTGGAAGAACCGATTGAGAAAACAGAGATGTTGAATGCTTGATTAACGGTGATCCTCGAACAAAGAGTTGAGTTTCAATCTGGTGCTGGTATACCTGAAATATATTCTGCGTCTCTTGATCTCCAATCTGGGCTCCCTCAGATGAAGAGGATTATATGGTTTTGGAGGAGAACGATTTTTGTATGAATCAGTGTAATCTCATTCCTCACTGGGTTATTGATTATCCTAATTTTCTTTAGGCCTGTTATTCTTCCAAGAGGAAGGTCTGGTGTAGGTGGTGCCACCAAACAAGGTCATCAGAATAAGATAACCTAATAAAATTAAGGAATTTGAGATGATGATAGTCCAGTTGACAATTTTATGGTGTAAACTAAGGAATAAATTAGACTTTAATTTAATTTCTAGTCTAGTGTAGTGTAATTTTTTCAATTTTAGATTTTATTTTTGTACCAAATGCAGTCTTTATGCCTATGTGATACTATTTTGTATGAATGAGATGCATTGACCTTGTGCCCATTTTTGGCAGATCTTTGATTAGGATGAATTCCCGCAAGAGTTTGGCGATGAGACAGATATTGCAGCAATCGACGGTTCACCCAGATTGTGCCCATTTTTGGCTCGGTGTCTCTGTTCGCCTTATTGTACTCAAATCTTTCTCATTCCAAGATCTCTCTTTTGATTTTGACCTCCTATCTCCATTGATAAATCTCTGGTGGAAATACGAATCTCCCATATCTTCCAAATGAAGATAACGACAACTGTGATGTCCATAGTAGGAGTCTTGTTGATGCTTGGATGGTTCATAATTTTTGCTTTTTATTTTCTGGCTTATCTGATTACGAGTGTCAAGACTGATGACTGTCATCAAGTCTGCTCAAGTCGTTGGCGATTACAACTCTTTTATTAGTTTCGAATTTATCGTGACTTGATCTCATCTGAATGCCAAACTAGTCGGCCCTGAATTTTTCAAATAGAAGACTCTGAACAAGAATACATTTTCTCAAGAAAGGAAGATCTAAAATTTAAATACTACTAGTTCTAAGATTTTCAATAATTAGAGTTACCCCCGCATGCAATAAATAATGCATAAGGTGCAAGGGTGTTGATGCACATGCAGGGGGAGAGGGGATAACACCAATCATTGGATATATAGGGGATATCTCTAATTACCACATTATCTCAGGGAGTTATAAAAAATAATATTAATAATAATAATAAAAGGATCCACATCACCAGTTAGCCTAAAATCCTTTTACCACAAGTTGCCAAAAAAGGGAGAGAGGGAAGGGCAGTTCTGGCCAGTCATAATTATTGAACATGATCTATCTATCTATGTGCAACCTCCCACCTGCAATATGTGTGCGTTTGTATAACATTATGAATTGTGCTACATTAACAGAAACGTGGTTATATAAACATAAATAACTACTGTTGACGAGTTAAGATAAAAACAAGCCCTAATCTAAACCCCTCTATTTATCTATCTCTGTCCAACCTCCCTTTCGCAATGTGTGTGCATGTATGTGATATATATAGCTTTCTAAACTATGTTACTGTAACACCAAAAACACAGTTATATATATACATTTACATATTGCCGATGGTTTTTTTGTATATATAACACTCTAGATGGGAATAATTCCCAACTACAGTTATATTTTTATTAGAGAAAGAAATGAGCTATACAGCCGGGCGTAGCTCTCCCCATTTTAAACCCATCTGCCATCATGAAAGACAGGTAGTCATACCATGTGAGCTAAAGTTCATTGGTATATATTTTTGATGGGTTAGGCATGTGTTGTTCAATATTTTCATGGTGATTAGCAACTTGACAACAAATGGAAGAGTAACTATCGATTTGGCTATTGGACTCCATTGAGAGTCAAAGTTTTGGGCAAAAAGCAAGATGGCACTACAAAAAAAAGTTGCTTTTAAGACCCTATTTTTTGAGACAGACAAAATGTAGTCTTTAAAACATACTTTTTTATACGGATATAATGAGCCGTCTCAAAAACTATTATTTTTTGGGACTGCTAATTATATCCGTCTAAAAAAGGTCATTTTTTGATACGGTTAATTATACCCGTCTCAAAAAAGGTCACTTTTTGATACGATTAATTATATCCGTCTTATAAAGTAAAGCAAATGAGACGGTAAATACTTACTGTATCAAAAGATAAACCAAATAAGACGGCTAAAAAAATTAATTCCCACCACTAATTATTTTCATCTCCCGCTCTAACACTTTAACTTAACTTCCCACCTCAAAAAAAACAAAAAACAAAAAACAAAAACAAAAAACCTAAATTTCGTCACCTACAAACCCAAACCGCCCCCCCCCCCCCCACCCCACCCCACCCACCCACGCACGCCCCTTTTCTTCTCCGGCCAACAGAGGCGCCCTCCGCCCCCCTCCCCCCCCCCCCACCCACCCACCCACGCATGCCCCTGTTTCTTCTCCAGCCAACAGAGGCGCGCTCCGCCCCCCCCCCCCCCCCCCCTCCACCCACCACAGCTGCGTTTTCTCCCTCCCCCAGCTGCGTTTTCTCTCCCGTTATTTTCTTTTCATGGTAAGTTTTCATCTTTACTTTTTTTTTTGAGGAAAACAGCATAGAAATTATTGTTATTAATTTATTTATTATGTTTCTTCTTCAAAATATGCTACTGTAAATAGTCTGTTGCACAATGGTAACAATGGGTGATCAAAAATTATTCTTTAGACATAATTAATGATGCCATATACATAAAACTGTAAATAAATAACCATATGTATAATACTTATATAAAATGTAAATAAAGAGTGGATGCTTATTTGTTGATTTTAATTTTTTTTGTAGCTTTCAATGTGACCTAATAAGAAGATCTATAATAGGCTATTTATTTTGTTTGATGTTATATAGCATTATGGTTCATGTTGGCTCAATGATTCTATAATAATTTTTTATTTAATTTTTAAAGAAATTCTTAAATGCATGAACCAATTATTCAAAGATCCTAAAATTATTCTTCTCCCAAACCATTAATGTTTTTTTTTATGTATTTGAGGTTTGTAGAACGATTGATTAGGTTTTTGATGTAAAGTTATGATTGGTAGATCTTTTTTTTTTATGTATTTCTAAGAATGAAGTTAAATGATATTGGGTCTTATTACTACAAAGCTAAAGGCAAGGATAAAAATGATTTAGGGATCGTTTGGTTCGAGGTTTAGAAAAGGGATGGGAATTCTTGATTCCAGGAATTCTAAGTTCCTGGAATCTTGAATTCCTTTCCATTGTTTGGTTCGAACGGGAATTCTTTTTTTTTCGGCATCTAAATTATTTTCCCATATTAGGAATAAATATCATTTAATTAAAATACCCTTCTACTTGATTTGAGTGTGTGCGCGCGAGTGTGTGGTGAGTGTGTGTGTGTGTGTGTGTGAGAGAGAGTATATGTATGTGTGAGAGAGAGAGAGAGAGATAGTGTGAGAGAAAGAGAGAGAGTGTGTGTGTGTGTGAGAGAGAGCGTGTGTGTGTGATAGAGAAAGAGATTATGTGTGTGTGTTGTGAGAGAGAGAGAGAGTGTGTGTATGTGTATGAGAGAGAAAGAGAGAGAGAGTGTGTGTGTGTGAGAGAGAGAGAGAGAGTGTGTGTGTATATGTGTGTGTGTGTGAAAGAGAGAGATAGAGTGTGTGTGTGTGTAAGAGAGAGATAATGTATGTGTGAGTTTAAGTGAGGTGGTATTTTTGTCTCACCACAAAAGTAAACTAGAATGCCCGGGAATATAGGATTCTCCCATTTTAGAGGGGAAATGAGAATTCCAATTTTGTTGGAATTATAAATTCCAGTAATTCTAAGTTCCTCTCAAATTTCAAACCAAACATTGTAATTCTAGATGAGGGGAATTCTAAATTCCTTTTCCAAACCTCGAACCAAATGAGTCATTAAAGTTCTACAACTACTTTGGGAGCAAGTATAGAAATGAAATTAACATGTTAAAGAAGTAGTATGAGTCTCATTCCTTCTTTAATTACATATCTTTTCTCAGAAAAAGTTTGTGACAATGAAGGAGTACGAGAAAGAAAAGAGGAAGAGAACAGAAGAGAATAGAGCAAAATTGAAGGAATTGGGAATACATGAATTGTATTCGGCACTTCAAAACAAAGATAAAAATAAAAAAAGTGGTTCAAAGAGTAAAAAAAAATCATTGGTGATGATGACGAGTTTGTGCCACGTGAAGAAGAAAATGAGCATACGGATTCAAACGAGGATGAAAATGGGTATGTGCCTTGTGAGTTTTTTAATGTGTAAATGTTTAGTGACGTAGATGTTAATTAGTTGATTGTGTGAATTTTTGTTTGATACTTTCCATTATCATGCGTGCATTAATACTTCAATATTTCAAATTTGAATTGCTCGGTTTAGTTAGCCATAATAATACTTAAATTGATGTGATGAATTATGTTCTTATTTTATAGTTTGTTCTCTTTTTATGTGCTAATCTTTTTAGGAATTCATGTTTGCCATTATTAATCTTTTTAGCTTTTCATCATCTTACGAAAACATTATTAATCTCTTTATCTTTATATTATGAAATATAAATTTACTGACATTTTTTTTTTTAGATTCATAGATGGGAACCATGGATAAGAGTTGGATTGATTTTCGCAATCGGTGTTCAAAGGAATACATTAATGGGATTGAAGGGTTTCTTAACTATGCATATGCTAATAAAAACATTGAGACAACGAAAATCTATTGCCCCTGTAAGAGATGTGCAAATCGAGTGTACCACGCCCGACAAACTGTGAGAGATCACCTTGAGATGCATGGTTTCGACAAGACATATAAGGTTTGGAATTTTCACGGAGAAACTTTTGGTGGTGTAAGCAGCAATATAAATACTCCGGGGGATGATATGTTAGTTGATGATATACATATACCTGTTGAACTGAGTGCTCGAGATAACATGGTTACAATGGTTCAAGAGGGAATAGGTATTTCCCACGCGCATGACAATATGCGTGAGGAGGAATATAACACCGAAGATGTCTTTGAATCCGACGGAGATGTTCCAGAGTACTATACTCTTATGAAAAAGGCTCAATGCGACTTTTATGAAAATTGTCCGCCTGGGATTACCGAATTATCATTTGTTGTTGAACTCTTGCAAATGAAGCAACTTCATGGTTGGACAAATTGTTCTCTCACGGCTTTATTGAAATTTTTGGGGAGTATGTTTCCGCATGCTAGAATTCCCAAGTCTTACTACCAAGCCAACAAGCTAAAAAAAGACCTGGGATTCAAGTACGAGACATGGGATGCATGCCCAAATAACTGTATGTTGTTTCGTAATGAAACCGAGGGTCTTGAAAAGTGTGGCATATGCGAATCTTCTCGATATAAAGATGAGGACTCAAGTATTGATGGTGTCCATGGTCCGAAGGTAGCCGTAAAGAAAATGAGATACTTCCCTTTGAAACCGAGATTGCATAAATTATTTTGGTCATCCCATTCAGCTCCTTTAATGAAATGGCATGCTGAAGAAAGGATCGACGATTGTGTAATGAGACATCCCGCTGACTCTCCTGCTTGGAAAACTTTTAATGAGAAAAACCCTTCTTTTGCGAGGGAGATTCGCAATGTTAGACTTGGGTTAGCTGCTGATGGATTTAATCCGTTTGGTAATATGAGCATTAAGCACAGCACATGGCCAGTTATCCTCATTATTTACAACTTACCTCCGTGGTTGTGCATGAAGCAACCTAACTTGATTTTGTCTATTCTTATAGATGGACCAAAAGGACCCGGAGATAAGATTGATGTATTTTTACAGCCATTGATTGATGAGTTGATTGAGCTATGGGTTGATGGTGTACGCACTTACGATGCGTCAAGTAAGGAGTTCTTTCAGTTGCATGCATCGTTGTTGTGGACCATTAACGATTTCCCCGCTTATGCGATGTTATCGGGATGGAGCACAAAAGGTACATTTGCTTGCCCTTGCTGTAACGAAGACCACCAGTCAATGCGATTAGATAAGGGTAAGAAGTTCTGTTATTGGGGTCATCGTCGATTCTTAGACTCGCGCCATAGGCTTCGTAGGCAGAAAGCACCATTTAATGGGAAGGTAGAATTACGTCCATCCCCACTTAAACTTTCGGGCTTACAAGTATTGCAACAGTTGAATGATCTTGACGTTGAATGTGAATATAAGATGGAAGATGTCTTTAGAAGGAGGGAAAGAGAGGCGTTAGAAAAAAGTAAACAGGTAGTTCGAAAATGTAGATTTGGTTGGAAAAAAAAGAGCATATTTTTTGAATTGCCATATTGGAAGGATAATCTTATTCGCCATAATCTTGATGTCATGCATATTGAGAAAAACGTCTGCGATAATGTCCTGTTTACATTGTTGGGTACTAAAGGGAAGACAAAAGACAATTTACAGGCTCGAAAAGATCTAAAAAAATTGGGTATTAGATCAGAGCTACATCCTCAACCACGAGGGTCAAATCTAGAGTACCTCCCCCCAGCAGAGTACACGATGAGTAACAAAGAGAAGGAGATTTTTTTAAAAGTGTTGCAGAATGTTAAAGTTCCTGATGGCTACTCTTCGAACATTTCACGGTGCGTGAACATGCAAGAAAGAAATATTTCGGGATTAAAGAGCCATGATAATCATATTTTAATGCAACAATTACTTCCAATAGCCGCGAGAAGGGTATTGCCCACTCATATTGTCAAAGCCTTGATTGAATTGAGCAAATGCTTTGTTATACTGTGCTCAAAAGCAGTTATCGCAGCTGATTTGGAAAGGTTTGAAGATCGGATGGCCCTTACACTTTGTAGCCTTGAGAAGATATTCCCTCCGAGTTTCTTTGATGTGATGGAACATTTGCCTATACATTTGCCGGACGAACTCTTAATTGCTGGATGTGTCCTTTACCGTTGGATGTATCCGATTGAAAGGTACCTCCACACTTTAAAAGGCTACGTTGGTAATCGGGCTCATCCCGAGGCCTCGATTGCCAACTCTGTTATTCTTCAGGAATGCATGACTTTTTGTTCCCAGTATGTGGAGGTGGAAACTAAGTCTAACCGACCGGCTAGAAATGATTACTGGGGGCATATAAATGGTCGTGCAATTGGGAAAAAAGTTCAATTTGAACTTGATTCTGTAATGTATATGCAAGCTCATCGGCACGTTCTTACCAACACTGAGGCAGAGGCGCCATTTGTTGAGTAAGTTTTATTATAAGTAATTGGTGTTTTTGAAAACCATTTTTATATTTTTTGTGGAATTGACATATGGCTATATGTTTACTTGTAGAAAGCATCTTGCGGAACTTTTATCAAAGTATCCTCAAGATTCACAAAAGCATCGTGTTAATCGTCTTCACAACGATGAGTTCCACAAATGGTTTAAGGATTATGTAAGCGAAAATATCATAACTAATAGTTGAATTATGAATAAATACTATACTTTTATATTGACATTTACTTTAATATACTATATGTTAATAAATTGGGACGTGACGGTGTGCAAGTATCCGAAGAAATCAAATGCTTGTCTTTAGGTCCTCTTAAGGATGCGGTCAGATTCAACACTTATATTGTTAGCGGTTTTAGATTTCGAACAAAGAGACTTGATAAGGGAAAGAAAACTCAAAATAGAGGAGTTTTTATAAAAGCCGAACAAATGAGTTATTCTAGCCGGAAGGATAAAACCCCCAGTGTGGGTGATATTACATACTATGGGGAACTAACGGATATTATTGAAGTTCAGTATCTTAATGGCATAAAGTTTGTGTTATTCAAGTGTGATTGGGTTGAAAATCGCATGGGTACAAAAGTTGACGAGTTTAACTATACGCTGGTGAATTTCAAGCATTTGAAATATAAAGATGATCGAGAGAGTAACGAACCTTTCGTACTAGCATCCCAAGCAGAACAAGTATTTTACGTGCAGGACCCTATCGATACAGATTGGCATGTTGTTGTTCCCATGACACCAAGAGACCAATTTGATAGGTACACGACAGTTCAAGAAACTGGAGAAGAATTATTGCTTAATGGAGATAAGCCGTTGGTCATGCAAAATTTGAATGAAGATCACAACTTACGGTGGGTGAGGGATGGAGATGGATTAATAGTTGACACTAGTGTTGTTCAAGCTAATGATCACGAAGATGCAGATGCAGACGAAGATGGAGATGAAATTTAGAGGGGCAATGCTTGAGGGAGATATAGTTATAAACTAGTTGTTTTTGTTTTTGAACTGGAGCATTTGTAGTTTGGTTTTGTACTGATGCATAACTGAGTAGTGTTTCTTATAACAAATGCATAACTGAACAGATAGTTTGCTGCATATCTGAACATATATTTTGTTAGTTTTCTGAATTATCTAGTTTGCTGAATTTGCTTTGTGATTACTGAATTGGCTATATCATATGCTTTATAATTAATAGTTGTTGAACGTTCACTACAAATTGATCATACTTCTCCTTAATCATAGAGGTGTCGATGAAAGGACAGATTGGATCAAGTTTACCCTTCCTCCCATAGACAAGAAATTGGATTTCTAACTGTGAATCTTCGAATAAATAGCTTGGACAAGAGGATCAAAATGAATTGCTTTGTTTCTTCCTTTAAAGATTAAACTTCCTAAGTATTTTAGAGGCCACACTTCATAATTATAACCAGTGATTTCTGCAGTTTGAGTTCTTGTACCATAAGATGCTTTAGAACTCAGTTTAAAATAGCTTTTCTCCTTGCTTATAAGCTGACCAGACTCATCTTCATAACTCTTCAAGAAAGACATTAACTGCTTGAGACTTCTCTTTAGACCCCTAGTAAAAATGATTATAGCATCTGCATAACATAAGTGAGTAATTATTTGAAAGTGACTTGGAATAACAAAAACTAGTACAGTAGCGCCCTAGGCTATTTGATATAGTATAGCCGCGGAGACTACTTGCATCAGGGTAAAGCCCCCTTTATGAGTAAGCCCCTTTAGAGATAGGAAAACGGCTTAGCTGCTTTATTGAGAGATTTCGGCACCATTGATAATTCTTTAAATAATTAGCTGCTATTTCAGTGGTTGAAGTGCCGGTCGGCATTCCTTTAAAGATTAAACTTCCTAAGTATTTTAGAGGCCACACTTCATAATTATAACCAGTGATTTCTGCAGTTTGAGTTCTTGTACCATAAGATGATTTAGAACTCAATTTAAAACAGCTTTTCTCCTTGCTTATACGCTGACCAGACTCATCTTCATAACTCTTCAAGAAAGACATTAACTGCTTGAGACTTCTCTTTAGACCCCTAGTAAAAATGATTATAGCATCTGCATAACATAAGTGAGTAATTATTTCTAACTGTGAATCTTCGAATAAATAGCTTGGACAAGAGGATCAAAATGAATTGCTTTGTTTCTTCCTTTAAAGATTAAACTTCCTAAGTATTTTAGAGGCCACACTTCATAATTATAACCAGTGATTTCTGCAGTTTGAGTTCTTGTACCATAAGATGCTTTAGAACTCAGTTTAAAACAGCTTTTCTCCTTGCTTATAAGCTGACCAGACTCATCTTCATAAGTAGCTGACTTTAACTGACCTTGAGTAACTATCGAGTGGCGTATTCATTGTTTGGACATGTATTTAGTTGTCACCTCTGGTATTTATGTAGAAAGTGGAAGATGTTTGTTAAAAAAAGAGAAGATATTTTTTTTGGTTTTTAAGGAGATTCTATAGGCTATTTATTTAATAAAGGGAACAACATTCCAGTTATATTTTTATTAAACTTTTCAGGGGAGGAAAAAGCCCCTCCCGGTGGCTTGCTAAGTAAAGGGAGATTAGGCCAAGACATCAACCAATACATTACCGGATTAATTTTTCCTAACTATAAAAGATTTCAATCCCATGCCATCAAATCTAACAGTCCAAAATATCTTTAATAGACTTTAAATTGTATAGATGCTTCCATAGAGACTGACATCTACCAGCATCTTTGCACTCCCAAAGTCGCATAGCTTTAACTGGTGAGTTTGGGGATTGACCAATATATTTTGCGATTTAATGTCGCGATGACACACACCAATAACATCGTGTACATAGTTAAGAGCACGAAAAATCTGGTAGGTGTAGAGTTGCACATATAGAATGGGCAAGTGCTGGCTCATCCTGCTATAGTGCCTTGAAACTCAGTAGATGGTTTTAGATACAAACTCGAGGACAAAGTTAAAGTACACTTCTCCTTTTTCAGTAGTTGAATAGAAATAGTGCTTCAGTTGAACAACATTGGGATGGTCAAGTAATTGTATGATCTGAAGTTCTCTATTTTTGTATCTTTTGTCCTGCAGAACCTTCTTTATGGCTACAGCTTCGCCAGTATCCAGGCACTTGGCCTGAAAGACGACACCAAATGAGCCAATGCCAACTACACGCTCCTCCAACTACGACACGTTCTGCTTTTGTTTTCCATTTTGTCCACCTATTGTTGTCGCGATTATCTGACCTGTTTCAGTTCCATTACAGCTAACAATAGTGACTTCAATATCCTTATCGTCATTGTCATCATATTTATCTTAGAAGAACCAATTTCTATTTTTATTTTCGCTTCTTCATTAGTCTTTTTAATTGCTATCTCCGCAAGATCTTGATTAGTTATGTCTTGTTCTAACTGAAGTTGTTTGGACGTTCTAATGTCTGATTCAAGTCATGTGAAATATGTTCTAGTACATAGAGATTCTTTTTCATCCGCATAATATGAGTCCACATTTAACCGAGGAAGTTTGGGATGATTCATGAGAATTAATTGACTTCCTTAAATTGCTCCTGACATTTGCATTTTTGGATACACTTGTTGGAATGAATTCTTTGGCTTGTGCACTTAATACAGTGAAGTGTGCAGTTTGTTCCTAAATTTCGTCATCTGATAAGTCCACCTAATTTCTTGCGGTCTTAGAAAAATTGGAGCTGAAGATGACCCACTAAAAAACTGCTCCAACTGTTGGGAGTGTTGATTGATCCCTTTTCCTTGTTTTTCTCGAACATCCTTATGCAGAGAGGTATAATTTTTTAGATTGCCTTCTCAAACAACGCCTTTTATTTTCAACAATCTCCTTATCTGCTTCGATCAAGTTTGCAGTACTGAAGTCCAAGATTGCAGCCATCATATGTGCGCGCAATGCACCCTAGCCTTTTGCTACCACAACAAGCCAAATTTGACAACTGCTTGCATTACTGCTCGATCTGCTCATTTTGTAGAAGCAGCATTTCCCAACTAGTCGTCGCAAAGGTTAAAGTTGAACACGATAGTGATACTTCTAAGCGAAGAAAGTCCATAACGTAACGGAACTTCAGCAAGGGCAGCAGCAGTTTCAAGAGCTTATCAGTAGTAGGCTCGTTCAGCAAAATGGGCAGTTTCAAGAGCTTACCGATTATAGAATGCATAACAAAATGACATCCTAATCAATAAAAAATAATTATCAATCAAACATCCAAATTAGAAGATTAGTATCTCATAATATTTGGGATCATGAGATAATGCTCACTCTTGTCTATGCTAAGTGTACTAAAGAGGATATAAGAAGTTTTTGGAGTGACTTGAAGGTCATTAGTAGCTCCTATGGTGATATTCCTCAAGTTTTTATAGGATATTTCAATGTGGTAGCTGATCAGAGTGAAAAAATTAGAGAGAATATTATTGATAATCAAGTTGTGAGTGAATTTAATGATTGTGTTACTAGTGATGGTTTCCTAGATATAGGCTACCAAGGGACTAAATTCACTTAGAATAACTATAGAATTAAAGATGATGCTATTTGTGCTAGGCTTGATAGAGCCTTATGCAACCTTATGTGATCCTCAGTCTTTCCCCAATGCTTAATTGCTCACCTTTCTAAATTATGCAGTGACCATTCTCCCCTAATCTTGTCCATCAATACCCCTTTAGATTCTTCCCCTAGACCTTTTATTTTCCAAAAAATGTGGCTCAATCATCCTCTTTTCCATCCTCTTATTATCAAATCTTGGGATTTCCTAGTAGATTCATCTCCTACGATTAAATTTTCAATCAAATTGAGAAGATTGAAGAAAGCCTGGAATAAGAATATTTTTAGGAATATTTTTCAAAATGTTCAAAAGTTAGAAGATAATATCCTTGTTACTAAAAATGCCTTTGATTATATCCTTAGTCCTTAAAATAGAATGGAGATGCATGAGATTAAGGTGGATCTAAATATAGCTTTAAAACTTGAAGAAACTTATTGGAAGCAAAAGTCCAAAATAAAGTGGCTTAATGATGGAGATGCTAACAATAGGTTTTTCCATTCATCTGTGAGAGCTACCACTTTCAAATTGGGAATTAAGAAGATTAAGGATGATAATAATTAGTGGCATGATAAAATTGAGTATTTTGAGAAGTTTTTCATCAATCACTTTATGGACAAATGGGCTGCAAATCCTATTTCTAATGAAGATGAGCTTATTCATGACATTCCATCTTTAGTAACTGAATATTTTAATGACATGCTGATTAAAGTGCTTTTGGAAGATGAAATATTTCAAGCTATGGAGAGTCTTAATGAAGAAAGTAGCCTTGGCCCCGATGGCTTCTCGGGTCTGTTCTACTCTAACTGTTGGGCTATTATTAAAGAAGATCTAATCAAAGTTGTTCAATCCTTTTTTGTGGGAGCATCCATTCCAAGAAGTTGGACAGCCAATAATGTGGTGCTTATTCCTAAATCCAATCATCCTAAAAAAAATTCTCACTTTAGGCCTATTAGTCTTGAATTTTTTTTCTTAAAAATTATCTCTAAATTGCTAAATAATAGAATGGCATGTCTCCTTCTTTCTATTATCTCTGACAATCAATCAGGATTCATAAAAGATAGAAATATCCAAGACAACATTCTTCTAGCTCATGTGATGATAAGTCTTTTGAATAGGAAATGCCATGATCTTAATGTGGTAATCAAATTGGATATGGATAAAGCTTATGACAGGGTTTCTTAGATTTTTCTCATTAAAGTTTTGAGAAAAATTGGAGTTTGTGAGACTTTCATTGATTTCATATGGAGATTAGTTTGTAATAACTGGTTCCCTATAGTTATTTATGGAAAATGCTCTGTTTTTTTTCTTTCTTCAAGGGATCTCAAACAAAGGGATCCTCTCTCCCCTTATTTATTTTTTATTGCTGTTGAGGTCTTAAGTAGAGGTTTGAATAATCTGATAATGTCAAAGAGGGTTTCAACTTTTTCTCACCCTCTTATAAGTATGATTAGATCTCATTTGAGCTTTGAAGATGACATTCTTTTTGGTAATGGGGGTAAAAGGAGTCTACAAAAACTTATGGCTTTTATTTAAAAATATGAGGTGTTATCAGGCCAATTGAACAATAGAATGAAGAGCAGTTTTACTATGGCAGAATCAACTTCTCTTATCAAAATGAATCTCATTGTTGATACTCTTAATCTTCTTTTTAAGAAGTTGCCTCTCATTTATCTTGGTCGCCCTCATTTTATTGGAAGAAATAAAGTCAGCTACTATAATGATCTGGTGGATAAGATTAGAATGAAGTTCATGGGATGGAATACTAGATTCCTTTCTCAAGCAGGCAGATTGATTCTTATGACCCTCTGGTATTAACAATGTGATATTTTTCAATGGTAGATGTGCTCAAGTGTAAAAACTTACACAAGATTATTCCATATAATGATTCCTGCTTCAAAACTTCATTTCCACCAATTCAAAGAAAGATGCTTATTGTTAGATGGATTCCTCGAAAGCATATGTGTTATAAGCTTAATTGTGATAGTAGTTCTAAAGGAAAGGGTTTTGTTTCTGCTTATTTGTTCCACGCTTTAGTCTCTAGTGGGCTGTGATTGAGTTATTTTCTTGGGGTTCAACATATTTGGGTTAATCTAAAACCTTAAGTGGTTGCCAACTTAGTTTTTGGACCCAAAAATGAGAGGTTTATTGTGTCTCAAGTAAAAAATCCAAAATTCTCAAAAATATTTGTTTTGGTTGTATGGCCCATCCAGTTTTCCACGAAAGCTTGAGTCGAGATCTTTTTAAGGAGTAATATTTTAAAGGAGGGAAGAATGATGTATATGATAATGATGCTAATGGATGAAATCAAGATCTCTATGACTCAAATTAATAAGTATTTATCAGTAATGGGTTTAAGTTGCTCCTCTTATTCTTGGAAATGATTTTGAAATGAACACGATCATTTTAATGTAATGATCGATCATTTTATATTTTGTTTCATGTTTGATTAGTTTTATAACCGATGTTGAAATGTGATATATAACTGAAATGTAACTTCTTGCTATGATAAATGCAAATATACAGATCCATGACATTGAGGCGTCGGCGGCGTCGTCGGTTGACTATGTCCGACCTCATAGGCGAGGAAAGACTACTCGAGAAGCAACCACTCACAACTCCAGTGAGAAATGATTTAGAGAGGACATCTCAAATTACTCCCGTGCAACACAACATAAGGGACCATGGAAATAGAGAGATGCAACCACAACTTTCACCAAATATTGAATTAACATACCATAATACACACCTCAACTCAAGAGCTCAAGTTTCTTTATTTCAAACACCTACACATCAACTTTCCCCAAATATTGAACAGATTGATAATTCAGTTGGGAATGCCAATCCTCCATCCACTTTAGATGGTGAGGATCTCACAGGTATGCTATGTTACACAGTGTTTGTATATCTCCATTTGTATTACTATTATGTTTATATTCATATTGAATAAGATGTATAAACATTATTTATCAACTTTTTTTCCAGGTACAATGGCTACCCTTACAAGTAAAAAAAGGGTTAGAAAGGGGGCAAGGCCTTGGCTCGAATGGAATGATAACAAAAAGAAGATATTGGAATGGAATGAACTTTGTCAGCCAGTTTGTAAACTTGAAAGTAAATTGATGTCACATTTAGGTTATTACACAAGGTGTGGAAATTTATTTCCATTGACAATGTTGGATTGGAGAGAGGCGGACGAGGAAGTACTTGATAATATTTGGAAGGAAGTGAAGGTAACTTATTAGTTTGATTTATTTATTTGTTCTGTTGTACATTAGCTGTCAAGTTTTAACTAATTTATTCTTTTTGTTCTTAGAATAACACAAATGCACCGGAAGGTTTTAAACAAATCTGCTTTGCAAGGATGGGACTTGCGTGGAAGCAATGGAAGCATCGAGTGAAGGCGAATCACTATAAAAAGTTTCAAACAGATGAAGAGCGGTTGAGTTATACGCCTGAACGAGTCGAAAAAGATCAGTGGCCTGAATTGGTGAAATACTGGGGTCTAAAGAAGATTAAGGTATAAATATCACATTTATTAAGAATTTTATACATACATTCTTCTTCACTAGTATCATAATTTTTATTTTTATTTATTCAAATATTTAGGATATTGCCGATCAAAACACTAAGAACCGTGAAGTTGAATGTGCTTACTCATGGACAGGACGAAAGCCACATGCTAAAATAGCCAAGGAGGTTGGAATTTTTATTATTATAAATATTTCTGATTTTAATATAAGAGTATTAATATACATACATTGTTTTTTTCAGAGGATAGAACTGGGGGCAGCCCATCGACAATATTAGCATGTGGAAAGCCACTCGAGCTCCAAATAATAAAACTTTTAGTGTTGAAGATGGATCATTTGATAGAGCGGTATGTATAAATATTAATTAGTAAGAGATGATTGAAAGATTTATTTAATATTTGTTATAAATTGTGTTCTTGAAAATTATTTTATGTTCATTAATAATAATATTAATTCAATTGGTAGAAAATGCTTGAAAGACGACTAAATGAGCTACCAGAAGAGCAACAAAATGACCCAGAAGTGCGGAACAAGATTTTTACTGATGTAGTAGGATATGGAGGGCATGGGTATGCTTTATTAAAGGGAGCAGGTATTAGGCCAACGTCGACAAAAGCATGTTCATCTCAGTTATTATTGGAAGAAATTAACCAGTTAAAGAAAGAAGCTGAAGATCGAGAGACTCGACATCTACAGGAGCTTGAGGAGTTAGAGATTCGCAACCAACAAGCTTTATTACAGATGAAGAATGATATGCGAAGTGAAATGCGAAGTGAAATGCAAAGTGAAATGCAAAGTTTGTTCCAAAGTTTTACCCTTCAGCAAGCTTCCACTACCTCGACGATTCAGTCCGACTAGGTAATACAATATAATTCATACATATAATTACTTATATATATATAATGAAAAATTCTCTTGTTTAAAGTTAAATTTTCAATGGCGGTGGGGAAAATTTGTTATGGTGGTGAGAATTTATTATGGTGGTGGTTAAAATTTTCTGCTGTTGGTGTATATCATTCTTAGAATCAATAATTTTGATGTTTAAAACAGGTTGGCTACCTGTGGTTTTCATGAATAAACAAAGGAGACTCTGCCGAATTTTTAAAAAAATAATAATAGTTGGATATTTATATTGTTAATGATGAAAATATACTATATTGATTCATTTTGCACATTGTATTGTTGACGGGGGGTATTAATTCTGACATAATCGAAACTATATTTTTTTTTGTGCAGGTGACAATTTTTATAGAACATGCAAATGTTAATTAGTGGTTTTGGAGGTCGTACGCTTCAGTGTTGCGGAATTAGTTTGATAAAAGCATTTCGTGTTTGGAGTAATAATAAATTAATGTATTTTTGTTGTCAAGTCAAATATTTGAACTTAGTGTTATAATTCTTGTTTTGATGAATATTTGGAGATGGTTGTAAGAACTCTATTTATTGTTGAATGAAAATGATTCGTTCTGTTGGTTGAAAATCATCTTATGTATTATATTTTATGATTATTCGTTGTTTGTGTTGTTTCAAATGTAATTAAATTCTATATTAAACTTTAGCGGTAGATTTTATTCTCCACAAAATATTGGTGCAAAAATTTTAAGATCCCTTCACCTGTTTTGGGATGGATAAAACTGTCCCAAAAATATATTAAAGACGACTATGTTGCCGTCTCAAAAAGGTTTTTTAAAATAGTAATCTTTTGAGACAGATTAATTTTCGTTTCAAAAACAATCTTTTGTGACAGCTCTTGTGCCGTCTCAAAAGGGTCATATAAAATGAGGACCTTTTGAGACGGATCTGTTCCTATTTCAAAAAACTCTTTTGAGACGGCTATGGCGTCACAAAAAGTATTTATAACCCCCTATCAAAAAGACCCCCCCTAGCGGCCCCAAATAGCGTCACAAAAAGTATTTGAGACGGATAAATGATCTTTTAGGACTCTTAGGCCACCATCTCAAAAGTTATTTTTTTTTGTAGTGTGGTCAGCCATGAATCACCACTTGGCTATACACACCTCAACTTCAGTCTTCTATCTTTGTCAGGGGCTTATGTTCTCCCACAATCACTTGGAGGTCAAACCTGCCTCAAATCATGGGTGCCAAAAGCGCCATTGAGCTCTAAAACCAAACAATCATGGCAACTCAAATGATAACCATAGTATGAAATATAAATAGAGACATACAAAAGTAGAGAAAGAGAGTTTAAAAGACCACTTGAAGATCTCTTTTCATAAGGCTGATACACATAAACCGAATCCAAGGCAAGCTGAGGCCAGATAAAAAATAATGGGATGAAGAATTTGAGAGCCTGGTAGCTTGGCCGAGCCCTATTTTTTTCAAATTTGAGAAGCCTGTGCATGTTTTGCTTGGAATCAAACGAGGTCAACACAAATGGAGGTCAGTCAGTAACAGAAGACCTCGGCACTATGATACAGTTCGGTGGAGGTATGCTCTGTATTGACTAGAAAATGAACTATTCGGAACATCGCACTCGCTCATTACCACTAACTAACCAAGCCTCTACTTTATCCATAAATGAGTTACCATGACTGCAGCAGGTGTTCTCTGACGCTTCGTAATGCAGGGAAGACCTATTCTATTTTCATGCAGCTTCTTTCTCAGATGCCATGTTTCTATTACTGCTAATTTGTCAAAGCTCTCTAGCACCGAAAAAATGGAAGTAAGAGATGGGGGTATTACATATAAATATTAATTATTTCGCTTAAATTCGGTGGGAGCCTTCTGCACTATTCTCATCCTCCGCAGTCACATGGTAACATCTTTTTATTGCCCTTATGTTTACTAACCAAAGTGATGACATCCAAGATTAAAATTCACAGTAATGGATTAGAATTAAGGGAGTCTGTGAGAGAGAGAGAGACAGAGCTTGAACGTGAAGAAAGGAGATGGGAATCAGCTTAGTAAAGAAGATTATTTCTTTGACGAGAAACTTGACATCATCTAAAAATAGGGGGTAAAGTCTAATTTATACTCCCCCCAACAAATTAACAGTCATGTTTTCCTTTTTGAGCCGTCCCAAATTATGAGTCCACTTTTTTTTTTGGATGTAATCTACAGACAAAATTCCACAAAAATGAAGATCTTTGCCATTGATCGAGTGTATTATTAAAAACAATCGTTTTTAATTATGGAGTTGTGTATAATATCATAGTATTAATAGGGGTAAATTAATAATGCCTCATTCACAACCTTCATGTTTCTCTTTATCATCATTTTATGTCGACACTCAATATTATAGATGAATGAACTCTCATGAGTCCACATCACCGGAAGTCTATCTCTAATTGCCGAGAGTTTAGACAATGACAGATTTGTTGAGCACATCGTTAGAGGGTGAATATCAACTCAAAATAAAATAAATTAGATCAAGAGAGCCTAGTAACATATATTCCATTATCCTCTTTCGCTTGCTCTTATATTCTCATTTTCTATCTTACACTAAATTATTATTCTCTCTTTGATTTTTCATAAGCACTAGCATTGGAAAAGCCTGAAACAGAAAGAAAGATGGTACGGTGAATTTGGAGATTTGAAACGCCAAAGTACCCTAAGTATGTACTTGCACCAAGCCCCACAATAACCAAAAACTCAACAAATAAATCCAATTAGTCCCTAGTATTGGTGGAGTTACAATAATAGAGAGGTATAATTAACATGTTTCAGCTCCAAAATAGATGCTTCCTCACCCTCAAAACTCATGTCCTTCCTATCCATAACATACATGCCAATCTTTACTATGATCAATTAAACTCCTAGCATGTAATAATGATATGATGACGCAGTCAAATTCCAGATCATAAACTAGAATATCTCTTCATATACTATTCAATGTATCTATTATAAATGACACAAACCAAGGTTCATTCAAAGCATAAGTAATGTATACCATCCCATCATTTATTCAAGCATACAATTTTTGTTCCTTACTTGTACAGCTCAACGACTAAAGTCAACAAATCCTTTTACCCAATTACTTGAGGTCAGCTACGTGATTCGCATCCCTCCATCTAGCATTGTTCGCAATATCCTAAGTTAAACCATAAGTTATCATCATGTCATTTTAAACAATCCCCCCCCCCCCCCCAACCCACACACACACACACAAAATAACTTTTAGTCAACCTCTCCAAATCACTCTTCCTTACGGGAGCACTTACTGGACTAAGTACGATTTGTCCAAACTATCTAAGGTGATTTTCCCCCAATTTATCTTGTATAGGAACTAGTTCTACTTCAAAAAACAATAATGATCTAATCCTTAGTTTCATACACTAAAACAATATTATCTGCGTAAATAAAGCACCAAGGCACTTCATCCTGTACTCCCCAAGTCATTTCATCAATAAGGGGAGCACAAGAAATGAGAGTTTAGAGTAGAACCATAAAATTTAAGACAACAGTACCACTCTCTCCTTTTATTGTTCTCACCGTAATCACTGCACTACATTAATCATATCAATATATATATTAGTGGCTCCTTTCATATTCAAAACCTATCGTATTATATCTTTAGGGCTCTACAAAATGTCTACCTCGTCGGCAGTAAAACTCTTCTCTTTCCTCCGGATTGATGAAAGTTTTTTATTTTTTTTTAAATTTGATCGCATCTCTACTTGTATGAGGTGGAGGTGCATATGTGTTTTGCAAGAATAGAATATATGGTTTAGGTGTCTGTGTTGTGGTATGTATATTTTATTCAAGTCGATGCATCTCTTAAGGGTTTTTCTAACTTCGTTTGTTGCGATGATTTTATGGATTTATTTGTGTTGTCAATGACTATATTTGGAATGATGTAGTGCGACACCATCCTCGAACAAAAAACGACAAACCTTGCGCGACAACGATTAGAAACATTGCTACAAAACTTTGTCATAATCGAAGATGGTTCTAAGTAAATGGGACAAAAATCCTCTCTAGTCCCCCAAATCCAACAAAAAAAAAGAAAGAAAGAATCCAAGAACATCTTGTTTCACACTATCCTGCCAAAAGCAGAAAGATTCATACGCATCTCATCAAGGCCTACTTTATCTTCACTTAAAAGACTTCTTGGCCTGAACCAACTCTTCCTTTGGCAGACGACATTCCAAATAAAGTCAAATCCTCCCCTTTCTCTTCCCATGTCCGATCAAACTCAAAACCATCCATTTTTGGACTCCACTTGCAAAGAACAAAAAAGATTTTAATAGAAATCCATTACTTGAGTTGTCTCATAAGACATGGTCAAACTAACAAATACCCTCCGTAGGTCAACAAAAATCACAAATTTGTTATTTTACATAACAACAATGTCATAATAAGTAAGACATGAATGTCATAATAAATACGCCATGACCAAGTAAACTCCGTTTTAATGGGAGATTTGGAACTCCTAATACCAAAAATTTATTAGATAATGTCTTAATTATTATCCCCAACACCTACGAGATCCAACGAGAACTCATCACTAAACTAAAATCTATTTCTAGAGTCTCAAGAAGGGTGCACATATGTGCTAGCACATTAGATCCACATCAATGTTACTTAACACGGTTCGTTATGGTACATGGTATGGGTTTGAGGTACGACACCTCACTCAGTGCAATTTTCGAAACATAAGGATTTAGGTTAGCGACTTGGAACATAGGGACTACGACAGGGAAAGGGATGAAGTTAGTAAATACCATAATATGAAGAAAAGTTAACATAGCTTGTTTAAAAGAAACTAAATGGGTTATTGAGGAAGCTAGAGAAATAGAAAATACAAGGTTTAAATTATGTTATACAGGAAAACATAGAAACGGGAAAGGAGTCGAAATAATAATTAATAAGAACCTTAAGGATGATATCGCAACCTTTATTAGGAAAGATGATAGACTTATACTTGTAAAACTGGCATTAGGTGAAAATATAATTAATATTGTTAGTGCTTATGCATCCCAAGTAGGATTAGATGAGCACACTAAAGTACAATTTTGGGAATAAATGGATGAACTAATTCCCAAAATACCCAAAGGTGAGAAAATCTATATAGGGGGAGGAAAAGATCGTGTAGGATATGACACAGTGCATGGAGGAGATAGGAACAACGGTAAAAAATCTATCCTAGATTTTGCGATGACTTATGATGGGAGCCTTGTACACTAGGTTTGCCATTTTTTACATAAATATTTTGAGAATTAAACACTTAATAACTTATAAAAGTGGAACGCATAAAAGCCGAACAGACTTTTTCATTACTAAAAAAGGAGGTCAATTAACATGTAAAGACTATAAGGTTATCCCGGGAGATATCTTAACCTCACAACATTGGATAATAGTGTTGGATATAAATATTAAAAATCAATCAAGAGTGAGAAAAAAGAAGATTAAACCATGAATTAGGTGATGGAACTTTAAAGGAGAGAAATTAGAACTATTTAAAGATAAAATATTAAATGAAGTGTCATTGAATACCCAAGATGTGAAATGCGGGATAAGATGGCCACATGCATTAGGAGAATATCGAAAGAAATTCTTGGAGAATCAAAAGGCAAGGGACACAATCTAAAGAAACTTGGTGCTAGAATGAAGAAGAGTAAAAATAAAAAAGGTGTGCTTTAAAACATGGCAACAACTGGAAACGCATTTTTTTTTGAAAAATATAAGTGGGCTAAAAAGAAAGTTAAGAAAATGGTAAGAGATGCTAAGTTATAGGCGTATGATGATCTTTATACAAAATTAGGAACACAGGAAGGGGAAAAAAGTATTTAAACGCTTGCTAAACTTAAGAACAGAAAAATAAAAGATTTTAATAACGTTAAGTTCATTAAAAGTGATGATTCGGGAATCCTAGTCAAGGATGATGAGATAATGGAAAGATGAAAAAATTACTTCGAGATGTTATTGAATGGAGATAATGGGAGTATGTTAGATATAAAAGAACTTACGGAGAGAAATATGATAATAGAGGTTAGTTAAGATTGCTCTTAAAACGATAAAAACAAGGAGGGCTTTAGGACCGGATGGTATCCCTATTGAGGTTTGGAAGTGCTCAGGGAGGAAGGAGTGTTTTGGCTTACAAGATTATTTAATACAATTATAATGACTAATAGTATGCCCGATGAATGGAGAAAGAGTGTTTTAGTACCTATTTATAAAAATAAAGGTGGCATACAAAGTTGTTCAAATTATCGTGATATTAATTTAATGAGTCATCCAATTAAACTTTGGAAGAGAGTGATTGAATATAGATTGAAATTGAAAATAACAATATGAGAATCAATTTGGATTTATGTCTGAGAGGTCAATAATGGAAACAATTTATTTATTGAGGATATTAATGGAGAGGCATAGGGAGCCTTCGAATAGTTTTTATAAATTTTTAGAAGACGTATGATAGAATACCAAAAGATATAATATGGCGGATTTTACATAAAAAAGGAGTGACTCGTAGATATATTGATGTGATCAAGGATATGTATGATGAGGCCATGACTATAATAAGAATATCAGTTGGAGCTGGAGAAAGTACTGAATTCCCAAATTACTGTAGATATGTACCATGATTCAACACTAAATCCTTATTATCTTTTTCCTCTTGTTATAGATGAGTTGAATCGACAAATACAATATGAGGTCTTGTGGTGTATCCTATTTGCGGATGATATTATTTTAGTGGACGAGACTAAGACATCGATTAATGATAGATTGAAATTGTGGAGAAAAAATCAAGAAACAAGAGGATTTAATATAAGCGTGACTAAAACAGAATATGTGGAGTGCAATTTTAGTAATAATAGAAAGAGAAACAGGGATGTGGTGAAATTGAAGGGTCAAGAGATACATATAAATGATCATTTTCGTTATTTAGGCTCACTTATCCAAAAAGATGGAGATATTAGTGATGATGTTACTCATAGCATTAAAGCAATCTAGGTTAAGTGGAGTGTTATCGGCGTATTGTGTGATAGGCGTATATCCTTGAAATTAAAAGGAAAATTCTATAGGACGACTATTAGACCCACCATGTTATATGGGCCCGAGTGTTGGACAACCAAAAAATAAAATGTGCAAAAAATGAGCATGGCGGAGATGCGAATGCTAAGATAGATTTGTGGTAAAACTCGAAAGGATAAAATTGGAAATGAACAAATTCGTGCAATTGTAAAAGTAGCTCCTACAGAAGATAAATTAAGAGAAAATTGACTCAGATGTTGGACATGTCAAGCGTAGACCAATGAATGCCCACGTAAAAAAGTGATTTAGTTATTATTGATGGTAACGCAAGAGGTAGAGATAGGCCTAAATTGACTTGGTGGGATACTGAAAAAAAGAACATGATATCATGTGGTTTAACCGAAGATATTGCACTGAACAGAATAGAATGAAAAAATTGAATTCATGTAGCCGACTCTAAATAATTGGAAAAAGACTTTGTTGAGTTGAGTTGAGATGAGAATGGCCCATATGTACTTATCACTTTGACTTGACAACAATCACTACACCAAAAGAGCAATAATCTTCTAGCTTCATTATCCACAATTGCGAAGTCGATAGAGCAATAATTTTTTTCAGAAATTGCTCTGACTAATAATCATCAAAGTCTCATGGGGTTTCATCCGGTCTTTGTAGACTCTCCATTAGAACTTGTGAGAATAAATAAGTTATCAGGAAAACCCACATGGCTAGTCTGATAATCGCATGTGTAAAGATATTTTGAATTCAACATTCTCAGTTTTTGTATCCAGCAGCCAAGAACAAGTGTCAATAACTAGGAGGAGTAAATATGGTGATATTGAGTTAGACGAGCCCCCTAGCCCCACAAAAAAATAATCTAGCCAAACTTCCGTTTAGGTTGATTGAGAAGCTAGTGCTCTAATAAAATTCACATAGGCAACTAACCATTTCTCGTCAGAATTCTTCACCACAAACACAATATGATTAGCATTTTTGGATTAGAAGGATATGATTAGCAATATGCCTTCCATTCACAAAAGTTGATTGATTCTTACTAACCAAAGTGGGGAGAACACTCTTTTAGTCTCTCTACAATTACCTTGGAAATAATTATATAAATAGAATTACAGCAGGAAACAAGTCCGAAGTCCATCGTACAGGATGAATTAGACACTTCAAGTAGTAGATACAGGTGAAATCCGAGCCATCAACTATGTTCCCATCCACATCATTTTTATATAGATGTTAGGTCCATTAGCCTTCTTATGGAAATAATTTGTACTCTTTTATCCCCACTTTTAAGTCGAGCAACTCTAAATTTTTTACTGAAATACTCTTCATCTGTTTCTCTAAGCTACAAACATTCTATTAAATAAGCTTTATCTTCTTGGATGAGCCCAAAATCTCCTGTACTTTCCAGCAACTTGCTCTGAACAAAATCGAAATCTGCCTTTACCTTATCTCTTTCAGTAATACTGCAAAAATGGTCCTTACTCAGCATAGGTTAAACTGCTTAAGTTTGGATATAACCCTAAACATTAGACACATGCACCTCCTTTCCCCAGGGCCGCATCTAACAATTTTAGTTTTTATCAATTATACTTAGTTTTTATCCATCTTCAAGATTCTCTCCCATTTGTCCAAGTGAACCAGCTGCCCCTTGTATTAATTCACTTCAGCCATACAATACCACTTCATTCATTCTCTTGGAAGCTAAAACTTGCTTGCTGCCAATTCTGAATTCAATCCTTGAAGATTAATAATCTTCCCCTTGTTGCGATTGACCTGGCTCTTAATTATTCCCATGAATATTTATCTCCATGTAAATATACTCTACTTGTAATATAGCAAAATTATTACTAATCACAATTGCTGATGTACATGATTCCATAGGATTTGCATTAAGACCTTCCCCTCAAGATATGGCTAATCCTCCAACTTTCTCATTGTCTATGCCACCTTTTTTCTTCATTGTTCAAATTGTTTATGCCACCTTGTTCTTCATTGTTCAAACCACACCCTAACCTTTTAGGTTCTTATGTACGTCCCCTGCATTTAGTTCAATCTTTGGTTCAAAGTAAAAGCCAAAACAGAACCGACGTGGTGACTATGTTTCATTACCCACCGGGCCGCTGAACCACTGGGGCCGAGGTGACTAGGTTTTGGTACCCACTGATCCGAAATTGTTCCCCGTGCCTATATATAATCGAAATGAACTTGACTCACCATGACATGCCGAGTTTTACCAAGACAGCTGAAATCTTGGAGACACTTAACTGACTTGCTGATTCGCCAAGTCAATCAACTAGTTGTACTATTTTTCCCAATAAAAATAAAAATATCTCTAAATAATGTACTATTTCTTCTCACCCAAAACCAATATTGATCAAGTCAAAAGTTGGACTGCCGAGACTTTGACCGAAACCAGGTCATTGACCCATGGTTCAACCATAACTTCCTTACCCCTTCTCAGCTGCTTCTCCGGCCACTATTCTCCTCTTAACTCTTTTCCTCTAGCTTTGTCAAATTACCTCTTCTCTACCCATGCTTGTTTTACTTTAAGTTGATTCCTATGCTTCTATTCATTATGCCGAAAAATGTTGAATAAATTACATTAATTGGGGCCCATTCTTCTAATTCTTGCCTAAAGTATTGTCTGTTATGCCTATAAATTAATATCTAGTCAGGAGTTCAATATCAACATTTATCTCCTCACAGATTCTTTCAAAAGTTAAACCTTTCCCATGATGCAGTTATTTGATTGGCAAATAATAATTTAGTGGGTTACCCACTATGCTAGAAATTCAACTCAACATAGCAGAAGACCACAAGAGTAATTTCTGCCCAGGTAGCCTTTGTGCTTCAAGGAGGGAATTCATCTATGAGATTGTTTTGTTCCATGTCACACAAACAATGTAATCTTCGATCTTCAGGAGATCATTTATAAAGGAAAAGAGAGTGGAAATAAGCATATGTTTGTTGCAAAGGTATTCATCAAAAGGGAAAGATTATCATAAACAATACAAAAACTAATTCTAATGAAAAATTACAGTAACTAACTCCATACAAGACGAATGGATTAAATAATTTTAATGTGGAATATAATCATCCAAATGCAAAATGTAACAAAAATTGGAAAATATATTGTTTGTTGAGAAAGCAAGAATACATAGTTGAAACTATTGTACTCCTCTTTCACCTTCAACTGAACATCCTTTCGATTAGCACGAACATTAATTGGACCTAGGAACATTCTCAAGAAATGCCCTGCGGACAATGAACACTCGATCATGAATCAGCTAAATAATAAATTTACAATTAACTATTATTAAGCACATGTAATTAAGAACATCAAAATCACCATAAGTTTTGCTCGGGAGAAATGAGACCGCATCTCCCTCACTCAATAAAGACCTAGCTCTGTACAATTCTTCTTCCAACTGTAAAACACAATCACAAACACACAAAATATTATATTCCGAATCTCACTCTCTCTCTCACACACGCGCATACACACATAGCCTTCATAAATAGCTTAATTTTACTTTTACAGCCTTTATGGAATCAAAATTGCCTTTCCGCGAGGACACACGCATACACAAACAAACAAATACATATTTCACAGATAGCTTCTTGTTACTTAATCGGACACTTGGAATCAAAATTGCCTTTCTTACGGGAGGGCTCACACACACAAACACGCACGTAAGTGGCTTATTGTTACTTTTGTGATCATTTTGGAATAAAAATTTCCTTTCTAGCGAGCGACGCACACAGACACGCGGCCACACGCACTTACTGTTACTTTTTCGATCTCTTTAAATCAAAATTATCGCTCTTGCAAGAGGACGCACACGCACACACATGCGCGTGCGCGCGTGTGTGTGTTTGTTTCAAATGTAGCTTACTGTTACTTTTCAGCCTCTTGGGAATCAAAATTGCGTTTTTTGTGGGAGGACTCACTCACACACGCGTGTTTCATAGGTAGCTTATTGTTAGTTTCTTGATATCTTTAGAATCAAAATTGCCTCTCTTTTGAGAGGGCACACACATATGTTCCATAGATAGTTTATTACTGTTTATTCCGCCTCTTTGGGATCGAAATTGCCTACACACTCGCACACACAAACACAAAACGCAACATAATAGAGTATTTCTATAGGAACGCATTTTTCATGAACAAATTTTTAGAAAAGAAAGAAAAGAACAATGCTATGTGCACCAAAAATTTACACTAATTAATACACTAAATGATGTGACAGCACATTTACATACCACTAAACACATCCCGCTGTCAATGTTTAAAAAGGCACGAGACGAGCGGTTTGGTCTCGGTGAGGCGAGGCGTAAGCCTCGAGGTGTAGTGAGGCGTAAGCCTTACCCAAAAAAACAGAGAAAACAAATATAAAAAGTCTAATAAACTCATACAAAAATAATCCAACGCATTAAATAATGCGAAAGAGTCCATAATCATTCAATCCCAGCAACCAACAAAACTTAGTATGCCATCATTACAACATAACCTAATAAGAGATTAACATATTGTTTCATCATGAAAACATGATGAAAAAACAAAGCATCCTCAAGTTAACTATTAGAACAACCTAAGTTTGGTAAAAAAAAAACTTTAAAATATATTAATTTCTTAAAATATATTCAGTTTAGTTAAAGAAAACATGTCAATCTAAGTTTAAAACAAAAAAAAAAAATATATATATATATATATATATATATATATATATATATATATATATATATATATATATATATATATATATATATATATATATATAAAGTTACGTTTAAAAAAACAATTAAGATTACTTTAAAACATTAGAGATTTCTTGGTTTCATCATAAAAACATAAAAAAAAAACAAAGCATCCTCAAGTTAACTAACAACCTAAGTTTGGTAAAAAAAAAACCTTTAAAATATATTAGTTTCTTAAAATATATTCAGTTTAGTTAAAGAAAACATATCAATTTAAGTTTAAAACCAAAAAAAAAATTATAAAGTTACGTTTAAAAAAACAATTAAGATTATGTCATCATTACAGCATAACCCAATAAGTCTGAGATTAACATATTGTTTCATCACAAAAACATCAAAAAAACCAAAGCATCCTCAAGTTAACTATTAGAACAACCCCTGTCTGGTAAAAAAAACAACCTTTAAAATATATTAGTTTCTCAAAATATATTCATTTTAGTAAAAAAAACATATCAATCTTGGTTTAAAACAAAAAAAAAATTATTAGTTACGTTTAAAAAAACAATTAAGATTAGTTTAAAACATAAGAGATTTCTTGATCGGAATAAAAAAATTAGTTTTTTGGGGTTTAGTCCCATTTCCTAAGTTTTGGTAGGCTCCCCTCCCATGTATTTTTTAAATTGTATTAAGTAGCATAACCACCCAAAACTGCGCCCAACCGCCTTGTAACCGCCCATCTTTCTTTTCGCAAAGAATGATACTTGTCCTGTAGTTGTTAAAATAGGACCAACAACTAAAAATATAAATACATGAGAGGGGTTACAAAAAAACTGTTTAAAATGGGACTAAATACTTAAGATCCCTAAAAAATAGGTAAAAAGAAAAACGAATGAAATCAATGGTTCCTTAGTCAGAAATAGCTGGGAGTGAATGAAATGGTTGTCGACTTGGTCCCGGGGGTGAGAGAAATGAGAGAAAGGGAGCTGGGAATCTTCGTTTAGGGTTTCGTACTGAGATATTTAATGTTGGAATAAGCAGATAAGGGATTTAACTTAGGTAACTTTTTGCTTTTAATCTTTTCGTTCTTTTTTATTTTATTTTTACCCGACCTACACAGTAAACCGCCTCTATGCCTCGCCTCTGAAAATACCCCCGAGGCTTAAGCCACGAGGCGATTTTGGCCTTCTTCGCATCGAGGCGTACACCTCGAGTGCTTTTTCAAACATTACCAATTGTACAACACTTTATTGCATTTCTTTGTGCACTAAAGAATTATACTAATTGGTGCAATGAATGCACCAAATGATGTGAGACCACAATGAAAACACTGGACTGTATAACATAGTGTGAAACACTTTATTAGTTTGTAACATCATCATCATAGTGTATAACACTTCATTGTATTTGCAACATCATTTGGTGCAATGTTGATGTAAAAAGCATAAAGCATTTTTCAAGAAAGCCCTTGCATGCATGCAAATGCCGCACGCACGCAAAAATATGTCAAGTATTTGTACAAAACAAAAAATAAATAAAAAGGGATGATGCTATACACACACATAGACACAACGAAAAAACGGACAATACTATGTGCACCAGAGAACTACATTCACCAGCACCACAATGAAAACAACATACAACACAACATTACAACATAAAACACGTTATTTCATTTCTATGTGAACCAAAGAATTTTACTACTTACATCACAAATTAATAGTCCCTATTTGAAAACAATGGTTTTCAAGGATTCACTCGATCAATGGTCAAGATCGGGCTCTTTGACTAACGTGAAATTTGGTTTGTTAATTACAAACAAAAAAAGGTAAACGACTATTAATTTGGAACGATCCAAAATGAAAAGCTAGACCATTAATTTAAAGACGGACAACACATTATTCCATTGTAACATTATTCGAGAAAACAATGCAAGTCATCTTCCAAGGGAAAAAAAGGTCATTTGGATGGCTCAAAAGTTCACAATCAGTAGGATATGCAAGCTATACAACATGCTTATATAAAGTAAGCAATATTTAATTTAAGGAATACCCTCAATGAGTTCCCTTACTTTTATGCAAAATGATGTTAAATTTGAAGCCCATGTATGAATCAATAAGAAGTTTCATTGTAACATCAACAAATGAAACCATTTAGTGTGAAATCCAAGCAAAATGCTAGACATGGTAACACTAATAATAACAATAATATTAATGTTACCACAGACTAAAGCATAATTCAACGTGGATACTCTAGTTGAACAAGAAATAACTCCAGTTGAGCTTTTTTATAATATTAATTAAAGCATGGAAAAGATTAAAAAAAACTCAGCGACCACAGACTAAAGCATGCTTACAAAAACAAAGCCTTCAAACTTCATTTGTGGAGTGAAAATCTAATTTTATATCTCTATTTAAAAATGTAAAAATCAGGTTTGGTAAGAATAACCAACATTTATATTTCGTACAACACACAATAATTATATAGGAAGGGTGAATATCATACAAAATTATGAGAATAGTTTGAACCAAAACAAACTAATAGCTAAAGTGAACCATGAAAGTCAACATGTTAAGTAACTTAAAGATGTAGTATGTTGCAATAACTGTGCAATAGCCATCATATGTTAAGTAAACAAATTATGCAAAAACTATTATGCAGCAAAGCAGTAGGTGATAAATGGTAGTTAGTAGCAGCTGGTATGTGGTAGTCGTTACATATAAAAAAAATATCATGTCTATTTACGTTGATACATAATAACCTAAATAAAAAACCCAAACATAATAAAGAAAACAATCACATTTAAATAGGTAAAACATTATGAGATTCCAACTATGTAACGTTGAAATGGGTAAAACATTTAAACAGATATACATGGGACATTGAAGGACTCTATACCTGAGTTAGTGTATATATAAGAGGTATTTGATGAGAATAATCTTAAAAAGAACTTTAAAATAACTCCCGCTTCCTGCAAAAAATCTAATAACCCAATATTACACTTTCCTCCTCAATCATCTCGACAGTCATATAAAAATAAAAAATTTAAGACTATAATTTAATTTACTGATAAAAAAGGCCTAAATTTTAACGAACGGGTGTGTGTGTGTGTTGATTAGACATAAATACTTCCAAATTTATTCCTTTAATTTAGTTACTTTTAGCACCTCGAACAATGTAATCAATTTAATTTTATCTCATAATCTTGCTACTGACTTATTCTAACAAGTACCCCAAGTTTCTGGTATTTCGTACTAATTTTACAGGTATTTGATGTCAATAAAGAAAGAAATAAACCAGAAGAATAGAGAAAGAAAAGAAGGAAAGTCAAAAGGGCAAAGTTGTAATTTTTACCCGGAATTTGGATGAGGCACCAGTTGAAGATATCAAGTTTACAAGAAAACTGGAAGAAACGGTACATCAATCGGAGTCTAGGTGTGAAAGTTATGAGCAGTCAAAGATAGAAGAAAAAGTCATAGGAAAATTGGATCGATACGGAATGCACAATTTCCAATGAAACCCAGACCGAAGCCGAATCGAACTTGAAGAAAAATAAACGAACCGATCCAAATCGGACCAATCTGGCCAAAAAATAAACAAACCGATTCGGATCCGAGCCAAACCGAACCGAAGGAGGATCGGACCGGTCCGACTGTCGCTGTTCTGTTTTTTACTCTTCCTCCAATGGAGAGTCCCGGTTAAGCTAAAACTCTTGGAGCCTTGTAGGGTATTTAAATCCGATTTACTATCATTCTAAATGGTGGAAAATTCATCTAATTTTTCCCTTTTTTAGTTAAACTTTTAGAGGTAGTTAGAGAGAAAAAGCTGCTACAAAACCCTAGTTTGAAGATTTATTGCAATTTTAATTCCAAGATTGAAGTTCATTCAGATTTCTGTGATTAAAAGTAATTTTAGTTGATGCTTTTAGTGCTTTGGTAATTTAGTTGATTACTTTCTTCTGTATAATCTTTATTCTACATCATTCTTCAATTCTCCCTTAGTTTAATCATGATTTCCTGCAACTCAACAATCGTTTTCATTACTTTCATCATGGTAGGCTAGATTTTCAAAGGTCGGGATGCATGAACTCAACCTGATATGGTAGTTGCATGTGTATAAAATTAATCCTCTGAATTTAATGATTATTTACGATTGTATTACATAGAAATGCGACAATTGTAGATCTGAGGATCTCGTTTGCTTCCGGGTAACCGGGATGCTTCAGAATGCAATTCGAGTGTAACTATCGCAATACCAATTTACTCGTCGCCTGATTAAGTATGGTGCGGTCTTGAACCTCATATACGTAATGCTTGAGAGTATTAAATTCTGGGTCTAATTAATCACTTAAATTTACGATTAGTTTTATATCTGCAATACACTAGGGTTGAGGGATTGTATTCCCATCCTATTTTCTTCATCATATAGTTTAAGTTTTAAGTCAATCATCATCAGTATTTCTGGTGATTTAGAATAGTTGCATTCCATTCATACTTTAGTTCATTATTCAACTATTTTCAAAAATTGCATTTAGTTGTAGACAACTCTCAAAACCACATCATCTTTTTCCTTTCTTTTCAGGGTCAGAGTTAGGATTTCCTTGTCTATCAAACATCGTTACAATTTCATTGTCCTATTTCCCTGTGGATATGATCCCGACTTACCGGGTTTATTACTAACGTGACAGGCTTGCACTTGAGCCTAGAGAGAACGCACATTAGAAACCCTTTCTGAGTCGCGTCATGTGTGTGTTTATGTGTGTGTGTGAGGGAGAGAGAGAGAGAGAGAGAGAGAGAGAGAAGAGGAGGATCGAGATGTTACTCACCATCTAATTACAAAAGAACTTCTAGGTAAACTATATTTGTTGTCGAATTCCCTTCATTATTTTGAAGGAGGATCGAAATGCGGTTACACTTGTGCAACGAGACAAAGCGACATACAACTAACCATGACTAAAGACAGGGGTTTGCAAGTCAACCCCAACATACTTTACAGATTGACGCTGTGATTTACTCATTGTCATGGTGTAAGCCAACTTGATTTGAAATTGATGGTGCATAATCTTTATGGAAATTTTAACAAAGGATGGTATTAAGGAGATTCTCGAAATGAATATTCTCATACCAAAATTATCCCCAGTTAGTATTTTTGCCTCGATAACGTGCTCCACACACCTTGTAACTATCAAGGGAGTTCCATTAGAAAGTTCATCTTTTGGCGAAATATTCGCAACAACATTACGGGACATCAAACTTTAAGTTCCAACTTAAAAAGTAGAAACCCTGATGGGTTAAGGTCATTTAGAAACATCATGGGAAATTTATTGGTTATGCCTTGATTAGTTACATTGGGGCACATTTTGTCTGCAGTGAACTACGTAACTGCATCACCTAGGAAATTATTGAGTGAAACAGTATTAATGACATCTACACCATTGTTGGGGGAAGAGAAAACTTCCCTTTCATTAAGAAAGGTAGGTATAACAGTGTCCTCCATGTTTAACAAAAGGTACATAGCCCCTCAACATTCTTATAATGGCGTAATATAGATGGCATGATGATTGTTTCCTCAGGACTTGTCCAAATCTGGTGGAGGTGAAATAATTAAATACCTTCTTTAGCAAAAAGTTAAAGAATAATCTATATGTACATGTCAAATTATTTGAGAACAAAAATACCTTATTTAGGAAATTGAAATGTTTCAACATCAAAACCATTGAGCTCCTAACTCAACTCCAAGGAAAGAACATGAATATCTTTATATAGCATTGATTGACGTAAAGATGCTCCAATTATATTCTCTCTAATGACTTTGGGTATTACAAGCAGGATTTGGTGAAAGTCACCATCGAGAACAGCTATAATTCCTCCAAAAGTCTTTACATTATCTAATATATCTTCCAAAGTATGGTCAACAACCTCAACATAGAATCGATGTTGCCTTGGTTCTTTATCCCAAATTATAAGCTTAGCTAATTTAAACAACTCTATTTGAATCGATTGCTTTATAAATGCACAATATGAGTTTTTGAGAATGTCAAGGGGAATATAAAGTGTAAAATGAGTTATATGACCACCAACCAATAGTAATGAAGCAATACCCAAAGAAGCAACGGTAATCACTATGTGCTCCTCCCCGCGCCGCCATTCAAAAAGAAAGTTGTTCCTTGAGCCTCTAATATGGAAGTCGTAATTTCATCAAAAGCACTATGTTACCCCGGATTAAGACGTTCTACATTAGAATGGACAATAAAGGTGTATGTATCTCTTTGAAGTTATAGATGTTCCCATATTTGTCAATTCTCTCCTATGGTGCTCAAAGATTTTCCTATTTCCTAAAGCAATTCGTTCTGAAGATATAATCCATAGTCAATGATTTCAGAATCTGTTGTAGATGTAACTCCGAATGAGGTATGCAGATTATGAATAGGGTCATCAGATATGCACGATGTGAAATGGTTCCATAAATAAGCAGGATCTAAGGGGGAACATTGGGTGAGAATAATGTTAAAAAGACACCGAAGTTGATAACCTACCTCCATAACTGACGCCTCTTGCAAACATTGTACCCATTTATCATTATGTTCTAAAAGTCACAATGCAACACATGAGGACTTGAAAGAATCGTGTAAGACATTATTTACAGTCCGTAATCCCTCAAATGAATACGGACCTTTTACAACAGTTAGAACTAAATCCAAATAGAATCTTTCTTGAAAATTTGGGCTCGCAAAGTACATTATACCAATTGATAAAGGCGATGTAGGTGACCTTGGAGATTAAGTCTTTGATACTTTGTGTCAAATAAAGTGTTTAGGAAACTCTTTATAACTGAAAACACGAGATGATTCATTTGATGCACAATATTAAAAAAATGTCGTCAAAGAAAATTCTTGAATCGAAGCCCGATGCACTGTTTCATCCATCGACTCTTCTGGATTAAACAAAAGATGATGCATTCCAGAGAGGTGAAATTCTAATCGTGCGACAGATGATTTTTCTACATGCATTGGATCACCTAATATTCTCTAAGCTGCTTTCGGGGGGTAATGTACCTAGGGTCCATGTACTGTTGGATTTCATCACCACCTCTTTAGACCATAATAGTGAAATCGTGTCCTTCATAGATATACTTATTAATTTACTTAATGCATCTCAAACCTACAGAAACTTCAACATTAACATGACAATTAAACATTCAAAAAAGATGATCATTATAAAACACAACATCTCGATTATCAACATTCTTTCCATTTTCCATAGTATAGACACAACCATCATTACTGTGGTGATAAATTGGATACCCATCGCTATCCATCACTAACATCTTTGTACAACTCCGCACGAAGTTTTCCTTGATTTAGTCAGTGGTTCGTCAAACGGTTTTGATCAGTGGAAGTCCAACCACCAACGATGAACTCTTGGAACAATTTTTCCCCTTTATATATCATGGAGTACTCTAAGTAGTGTTGAAACATTCGATAAACTAAAATAATTCATTTGAGACAAACGTGTTTCATTTTCAATACAACATTCTACGCCCGATAATTTCGTGTTAGAGTGCCAACCAAGTTTACCGTGAGGAAATAGTAAGGCATAGTGTAATGGAACATATGTTGGATATAACTCATTAATCTTCATCAATTGACTACCACCTTAATCTGAACTATTATGTCACGTATGCCACTTACATTGGATCCATCACCCGATAAAAGAACGGCAATCCTAACAGCGGATGGAGCATTATAGGTCTGATGGTACTTTGAAGAATTGTAATAAAGATAAGAAGGTAAGTTTTAACCCATTCTATTTTAGCTTTCCAAAATCACAAAATCATCGTGATATGTCGACGTATAAGAATTATTCACCAATAAAGACCCTTGAACTGTGTTTAGGACGTCCCTCCTCAAATGAGGATTTTTGTTATGGCGGATATCCAAAGCCACATCCGAATCGTATATGTACAACTAGGCATAAAATGCTTGATGTTCCTCCCCACCATTTGGTATTGAGGATCCGGTGTGATGATGAAGCTCTATATGAATTATGAAACTCGATGGACCACTGCCCCCGATTATCTGATCATCCATTTGGACACCTACACTTGTAAATGCATTGGAAGAATTATACTCCCTGGTGTAAGTATGAAAGCACTTTGAACGATCAAAATCACCATAAAATAAAAGCTTAATTTCAACAAATTTTTTAATGAGTACGGGTGGAAGAATTTGGCCTTGTAAATATCACTTGCCAATCAATGGTCATATCATTAAAGAATCTGAAAATTTTTCAATTATCCAATGTAATGCATTACAATGGGGGCATCTTACATTCATAAGTCCCAAATTATGTCTTTTTAATGCAACATGTGAACGACTTAGAAGCTCCATTTTGGAAATATGTTCTCCATCACCTGAATTTGAGAAAAATAGTTGTGTTAAATATTTTGTTAAAGAAGATATAAGAATACCACCAAACACTAAAATAAAAAAATGAGAAATCATGTTATGTGCCTTTTGATTGAAGGGAGCGGTGATTTCCTAACCGAAGGTGGTATAGTATTTCCCTTCGATGGAGTACCTTGCAATGGAACTCCCAGGGATAAATTTACATCATAATTAGCATTCGTATCCTGATTAGATAAATCTTGACGGAATACTCTTAGAAATTGTGACACCCCGACTAATTAAATACCGGGTAGCTACTCCTTTATTAAATCAATACAAAATGCCAAGTTGGTTCAGTTAATAGCATCACTGTCGAAAACATTTTAATAATTACTAACCACCTAGTATTTAAAAAGTAAGTTGCCAAATTTTAAGTTAAGTCTGATTAATATGTAGTAAAAGAATAATGGAAGAACAACATAATCCATTCACCATAACGAAGTAATGAAATAACCAACAAATAGTAATAAGTCCGGAGGAAAACTCCTTACAACAATCCCACAACTGAAAATAATATGACAAGTCTGAATCCTGAAATAATTACATGCCAGAAGTCTGAATAACTGAAATAAATGAAGTGTCTCTAAAAGAAATGGGCGACATGCCCTACAACTGATAAATGCTGAATATAGAGTCAAGATATATGAAGCGTCTACAAACAAGGTCCTGTAACTTCCACAAACAGCTACAGCTCGTCACCTGAATGAGAATCCTAAGCATGGTGTCCTTGTGGCTAGGCACCTAAAATGGTTTTTACAAAAATAGATTTGAAAGCAAATGGGTCAGAGCCTGAAAGTGGAAATCATTTTAAAAACAGCAAGTGCTTTAATAACATTTAAAATAATGAATGTAAAATACATGTTAGGACGTGCTCTCACGTGAAATACTCACCTCTCGTCTAACTGTACACTCCTAACGTTCCTGTACCCATTCATGTGACATCCATATCTAACCAAACCGTAATAAGTTCTACCCCTTACTACTCGATCCCCATATTACATTCTAGCGTTATCAATTTAAAAAGAGAGCTTTACATAAACTCAGATTCTTAATTTGTAATACAATTCACTATCGGTTAACCCGTTATGTTTTCTCAAAACATTACCATAATTATATTCACAATAACAACATGAAAGTTCCCATTATCTACGTGTATATTATTCACGTCATAAATATACAATACAAGCACCCCGAGACTAAGCTGCGGTGCATACATACTCTGATATCCATCCCGGTACATCACGTACATAAGGATCACATATTCTGAATCTCTCAGGAGTCGTTCTCAGATAACAACATCACAAATAATGGAGGCGAACACAGTCACATCACATGGGTCACACACATACCTGCGCTCCCACGATCAGCAGACTTATTAACATCCCAATAAGTCCTTCTCTGACCTATGTTCATCGAGGTACCAGTCTAAATCCGGGCAACACAGGGATTAGAGGGCCCTAAGCGAACGTAAACCTCCCGTGATAGCAAGTATGGTAGGCATGTCATACACATAAAATCATATGCTAAGCATTCACACATCTTAGATATCTCAATATTATTAAAGGTATACTCTACATCCTTATACCATTATTCCAAATTTATATATATATATTAAGTCTCTCGATAATATAGAGTTTAAACTGCCGACACGTCACACGTCATAGTTCTTATACTTAAAACCTATCTTAAATAGATTATTAAGTTCCTATTATTCCCACATATAACATCGTCATTCCTAAGGTCCTTACTTCTGCCCCGAACCTCATTTCATCAACTATTCAAATTTACACTTTTAACCCAAATATTATCTCACTTATCTAATTCCATTAGATTTAGAATCATTCCTCAAATTGAATTCTATTAAGGTCCAAATTTCATAGCCATGCCTACTGGTCTTCCTTAAGTTTAAGGGTATTCATAAGGTCTCCAATAATATTTCCCAAGGGTTAACATCATTAAAATTAAATAGGGAAAACTTTACTCATTCTGGGAAGGTCGATCGATCGATGGTGGTCGATCGAACGCACCAGGTATGGCTACGGACTGCTTCGTTTTGCAGTTTTCAAATCATCCCAAAACACCATTAACAAGCATGAAACTCTAAGATAACGTTATAATATCATCATACAATCATCCTACAACAGTATTAACGTTCTAAAACCAATAATTCATCATTCAAGGGCTTTGTTTAGATCAAAACTTCATCAAGAATTCCAGATTTTTATTTCTTTCAAGAACATTAATAAACTTCTTCTAAAATCCGTTTTTAGATCATCAATGGTTCTGTTTTGAATACATAATTCGTCCAGAATGTTTCTACATGCAATTCCTACCATAGTTCATAGTTTTAATCCTCAAATTCATGGGTCTAATCAATCTTCCAAGATAATTTGATGATTATCCTAAACATGGAAAAACATAGCATTGAATCAATTATAATTAAACCACTTGCCTCTAATCTTTCTCTGAATTTGATGTTGAATCTTGAAGGCTGAGTTGTTCTTTCTCTCTCTCTCTCTGCAGAATTCTCTTCTCTCTCTCTCTCTCTACAAGTTCTTCTTCTAAGGATGATGACAATGGAGGTGGGGGTTGGTTTTTGGCAAATTAGAACTATTTCTTAACTTCTCCCTTAGCCCATTAAGTCCCTTAGTGTAGTTAGTGGGTTTAGTGGATAAAGAATAAGTCAGATTTTTATTTCTAATTTTCGTGGGTTTTAATTCCCCAATTTCCGAAATTACCAAACTACCCTTTTGGGTTGCCGGTATGGCCTAAAAATGCCCTGGGACCCAAACTAAACTCCCGGCTAGTGTTTTCTGACTATTTCTACCCTTCCAAACTCGTTGGCGCACTCAAAATGACCATACGGGTGATAAAAATAAAATTCACTTTTTAATTCAAATAAATATATTCCTAACGCGACTGTCACGCGCGTCCCAACAAAATTTCCCAAATTGTCGTATTTCAATCTCGCGACAATTTCGATAGTTCCAATATTCATATATTGCCATATATACACATTATAATCAAATACTAACTCACATCTCATTAATATTTTATCCGGATTAATTCTCAATTAATTCACATTTAATTTAATTAATCCCATAAATAAATATCATAAAAATACGGGGTATTACATACTTCCCCCCTAATAACAGAATTTCGTCCCGAAATTCGGAACTAGAAAGTACCTGGTAAGAACAACTCTGGATAACGTTCACGCATCTCATCCTCGCGCTCCCATGTGGACTCTTCGACATTATGATGTCGCCACTGAACACGCACTAACGGGACTATCTTTGACCGCAGTTTCCTCTCACTTCGGTCCAAAATAGCAATTGGCCCTTCCTCGTAGGAGCTATCGGGCTGGAGATCTATGTCCTCTAAAGCAATGTGAGAATGAGCCAAATCGTCTCTAAGATATCTCCTTAGTGAGGAAATATGAAATACATCGTGAATCCTATGCAAATGCTCCGGTAACCCAAGTCTATATGCAATCGGTCCAATCCGCTCAATAATAGGAAATGGTCCCACATATCTCGGTGCCAACTTTCCTTTCTTCCCGAAACGCATAATCCCCTTCATAGGAGATACTCTGAGCAAAACTTGTTCCCCCACTTGGAACTCTCTGAAGAACCTCTTCGCATCCGCATAGCTCTTCTGCCGATCTTGAGCTACCCGAATGCGACTCCGAATCAATTCTATCCTCGCCGAAGTATCCTGATTCACTTCCGGCCCAAGTAGTTTGTTGTCCCCCACCTCCAACCAACATGCTGGGGAACGACAAGGTCTACCGTACAACGCCTCAAATGGATCCATGCCAATGGTGAACTGGTAGGAGTTGTTGTAAGCAAACTCCACCAGTGGAAGATACTGCTCCCACCCACCCCCAAAATCAATGATACTCATACGTAACATGTCTTCCAACATCTGGTTTGTACGCTCGGTCTGCCCATCGGTCTGCGGGTGATACGCCGTACTCAACCTCAATTCCGTGCCCATGGCCTCCTGAAAACTCTCCCAAAACCGTGAAACAAATATCTTGTCTCGGTCAGACACGATATTTAGGGGTACACCGTGAAGTCTCACTGTCTCTGAAATAAAGAGCTGGGCATACTGTCCCGTAGTGTAGTCTGTCCTTACGGGTAGAAAATGAGGGACTTTGGTCAACCTGTCCACAATTACCCAAATGGAGTTGTGACCTCTCTGTGACGTAGGCAACCCCGTGATAAAGTCCATGGATATGCTCTCCCACATCCACATCAGGACCTCCAATGGCTGTAGAAGTCCTGTCGGTCTCTGATGATCCACTTTTACTAGCTGACAAGTGGCGCATTTCGAAACAAACACGGCAATATCTCTCTTCATCCCGCTCCACCAATACTGCCGTCTCATGTCTTGGTACATTTTATCCCCACCGGGATGTACCGCGAACCGTGAGCCGTGCGACTCTTCCATCACCGCGTGCCGCAATTCCTCCCCTTCCGGAACTACCAATCTCCCATTGAAGCGTAATCCCCCGTCTGAGCTAACGGTATAGGACTCGGCTCCCTCTGTTAATAATCGAACTATCTGCTCCTGACAGAACGAGTCATTTGCCTGTGCCCTTACTACCTTCGTGACAATCTGCGGTGTAACGGTCATCACAGACATGAACGATCGGGCCACTGCATCCTGGTGTCCCAATTCCTTCCACTTGGCCTTCCACACCCCTGCCACTTCATCTGCTGGCCTACGGCTCAACGCGTCTGCTACCACGTTAGCCTTCCCTGGGTGATACTGGATATCAAACTGATAGTCCTTCAAAAACTCAAGCCACCTTCACTGCCGCATATTCAACTCCTTCTGCGTGAATAGGTACTGTAGGGACTTGTGGTCCGTGAACAATCGAAACTTTTCCCCCAAAAGGTAATGTCTCCAAATACGAAGGGCAAATACAACTGCCGCCAACTCCAAGTCATGAGTGGGGTAATTCTTCTCATGAGGCTTTAGCTTACGGGAAGCATAAGCTATGGCCTGACTCTCCTGCTGCAATACACCTCCAAGTCCTTGTTAGGATGCATCGGTGTAGACTAGATACTAAACTCCCGGTCTCGGCAATGCTAACACAGGTGCTGAGGTCAACTTGTCCTTCAACTCATCAAATGCCAACTGACAGGCATCACTCCAAATGAATGGCACACCCTTACGAGTCAGATGTGTCAAAGGACCCGCTATCTTCGAAAATCCCCGAATGAACCTCCTGTAGTATCCAGCTAGACCCAAGAACCTACGGATCTCTGTCGGCGTCGTGGGCTGTCCCCACTCCCTCACTGCGGATACCTTCCCCGGATCAACAGATATCCCCCGGTCGGAAATAATGTGTACTAAAAACTAGACCTCCTTCAGCCAAAACCCGCACTTCTCATACTTTGCATACAGCTCGTTCTGACGTAGCGTCTGCAAAACTTGCCTCAAATGCTCGGCGTGCTCCTCCTCTGTCTGGGAGTAAACTAGAATATCATCGATGAAGACAATGACAAACTGATCTAGGAAATCTCTGAACACCCTATTCATCAAGTCCATAAACACGGCTGGAGCATTGGTCAAACCAAAAGGCATAACCCGAAACTCATAAGAACCATATCTCGATAAGAACGCAGTCTTCGAGACGTCCTCCTCCCTGATACGCAACTGATGGTATCCAGATCGCAAATCAATCTTTGAGAAGAAAGAAGCTCCTCTCAACTGGTCGAATAGGTCATCAATTCGAGGCAACGGATACTTATTCCATATCGTGACCTTATTTAACTCCCGGTAGTCCACACACAATCTCAGTGAACCATCTATCTTCTTCACGAACAACACAGGGGCACCCCACGGCGAAGTACTCCTCCGTATAAACCCCTGACTCAACAACTGCTCAATCTGATCCGTAACTCCCTCATCTCAGGTGGAGCCATACGGTACGGTGCGCGTGCTATAGGTCTCGTATCTGGTAATAAGTCTATGACAAAGTCTATCTCTCGACTAGGGGGTAGGCCTGGTATCGCCTGAAACACATCGGAATACTCACTGACAACTGGGATCGAATCTAAGGGAATCAAAACCTCCTTAGAGGTATCCTCCTCTAGGTAATACAAATGAGCGGTCGAACCTCCCTCTGGGCGAGGCATCGCCACTACAAACATCTCTTGCCCCGGAATGGCAAAAATAATGCTCCCACCGAAGCAATCAATCATGGCTCTATAATCTGCGAGCCAATCCATACCGATAATCACATCGTGCACATGCATATCTAATACCAACATATCTGCAGGTAATACCAGACTACCAATCTCTACCCCCACTCCCCGGCATATAAAGAAAATAAGTGACCCACTCCCCAATGGTGAGTCTACACACATCACTGTGCTCTCTGCTGTGGCTAACAACCCTAAGGCTTTCGCAAAATGTGTAGCTATAAAGCAATGTGTTGCCCCCGTATCAAACAAAACCCGACCCATAGTGCCATGGATAGGAAACATACCCTCAATCACGGGTGGTGCCTGTGGAGCTGCTGCCTGGTGGACGTTATAGACACGTCCATACTGTAATTGCCCCTGCTGCACAGGAACTGCTAGAATGGCTGGTAGTGCTGGCACCTGGGCTGGAGCTGGGAGAGCAGGTGGAAAAAGCGACCTCTGTGGCTCATGTCGAGCACCCTGCTGCGGAGCCCTGCCCCTATCAGGACAGTCCTGGCATTTATGGACAGTCTTGCCACAAACAAAACACTTCCCCGGGAAGTTCCCCCCTCTCTATCCCTGCTGCCCCCGGCCCTGGTGGCCGTTACCGTTCCTCCACTGGCCCTGCTGAAACTGTTGTTGACCATTCTGACCCTGCTAGTTCTGATGGCCGTTCGGACCCTGATGGCCCTTCCGGAAACCTCCATGTCCGTGCCTGAAATTTCCCGACCTGAACCTCTTGTGATCTCCCTGCTGGGAACCCTGATCACCCTGTCTCTGCCCCTGAACAGAATGTGCCCCACTGGCACCATTTCCCCCAGTCCTGCCCTGATGGCTGGACTCTCCTGACCTCTTGCCTTCAGTCATGTGAAAGCGATGATCCTGGCAGTGTAACAGTGCAACGTTAACCACATCAGAATAAGTGGCTAACGCGAGGTTCCCTAACAAGTGCTGACGAATCCTCCATGTCAACCCGTCCGTAAATTTCAGTATCTTCTTCTCCTCTGTCGGTATCTCATCCGGAACAATGTCCAGAAGATCAGTGAATTCGGCCTCATACTCGGCCACAGTCTTACCCTCCTGCTTGAGGCTCATCAACTTCCTCCTAATCTCCGTGTGAATAGCGGACGAAAAGTACTTGCGGTCAAACCGCACCCAAAACTCCTGGATAGTGAGAGTATCTCTCTCCTCCACGGTGGTAATAGACTCCCACCACTGCAGTGCTGACCCCACTAGCTTAAAAGTAGCTAGTATCTGCTTCTGGACATCGGTGCACTCATACATCCTCAGGTGCCGTTGAATGTCCTTCCTCCACTGACTCGAAACTACCACATCGGAGCTACCTGGGAACTCCGGAGGGTGTGCTTTCTGAAAAGCATCACGTACACGTTCCCAAGCAGACGGGAATGCATGTGCCTGAAATGGCGCGGCTATCGGTGCCTGAGGTGGTGCCTGCTGAACTACGGCTAGTGCGGCATTTACCGCCTGGGCCACAATGGCTGCGACCTCGGCGGCATTCATCGTGCCCTGAACTGGTGCGGGCTGTGGTTCTGGCGTTGCATCCCTGGGAACCCGTTGTGCACGTCGTGGAGGCATCTGAAATAAGAATGAAGTTTATAAGTTTGCAGTTATAAACTCAAAATAGCTGAAGAACGCAGCATAAACAAAAGAATACAACAGTCCTAAAATATAGGCTCTACATCAAAGAAAGCTCAGCGGAAACATAATAAGCCGTACAGATCCTAAAGGACACTAGAACCTGATGCTCTGATACCACCTGTGACACCCTGACTAATTAAATACCGGGTAGCTACTCCTTTATTATATCAATACAAAATGCCAAGTTGGTTCAGTTAATAGCATCACTGTCGAAAACATTTTAATAATTACTAATCACCTAGTATTTAAAAAGTAAGTTGCCAAATTTTAAGTTAAGTCTGATTAATATGCAGTAAAAGAATAATGGAAGAACAACACAATCCATTCACCATAACGAAGTAATGAAATAACCAACAAATAGTAATAAGTCCGGGGGAAAACTCCTCACAACAATCCCACAACTGAAAATAATATGACAAGTCTGAATCCTGAAATAATTACATGCCAGAAGTCTGAATAACTGAAATAAATGAGGTGTCTCTAAAAGAAATGGGCGACATGCCCTACAACTGATAAATGCTGAATATAGAGTCAAGATATATGAAGCGTCTACAAGCAAGGTCCTGTAACTTCCACAAACAGCTACAGCTCGTCACCTGAATGAGAATCCTAAGCATGGTGTCCTTGTGGTTGGGCACCTAAAATGGTTTTTACAAAAATAGATTTGAAAGCAAATGGGTCAGAGCCCGAAAGTGGAAATCATTTTAAAAACAGCAAGTGCTTTAATAACATTTAAAATAATGAATGTAAAATACATGTTAGGACAAGCTCTCACGTGAAATACTCACCTCTCGTCTAACTGTGCACTCCTAACGTTCCTGTACCCATTCATGTGACATCCATATCTAACCAAACCTTAATAAGTTCTAACCCTTAGTACTCGATCCCCATATTACATTCTACCGTTATCAATTTAAAAAGAGAGCTTTACTTAAACTCAGATTCTCAATTTGTAATACAATTCACTATCGGTTAACCCGTTATGTTTTCTCAAAACATTACCATAATTATATTCACAATAACAACATGAAAGTTCCCATTATCTACGTGTATATTATTCACGTCATAAATATACAATACAAGCACCCCGAGACTAAGCTACGGTGCACACATACTCTTCTATCTATCCCGGTACATCACGTACATAAGGATCACGTATTCCGAATCTCTCAGGAATCGTTCTCAGATAACAACATCACAAATAATGGAGGCGAACACAGTCACATCACATGGGTCACACACATACCTGAGCTCCCACGATCAGCAGACTTATTAACATCCCAATAAGTCCTTCTCTGACCTATGTTCATCGAGGTACCAGTCTAAATTCGGGCAACACAGGGATTAGAGGGCCCTAAGCGAACGTAAACCTCCCGTGATAGCAAGTATGGTAGGCATGTCATACACATAAAATCATATGCTAAGCATTCACACATCTTAGATATCTCAATATTATTAAAGGTATACTCTACATCCTTATACCATTATTCCAAATTTATATATATATATTAAGTCTCTCGATAATATAGAGTTTAAACTGCCGACACGTCACACGTCATAGTTCTTATACTTAAAACCTATCTTAAATAGATTATTAAGTTCCTATTATTCCCACATATAACATCGTCATTCCTAAGGTCCTTACTTCTGCCCCGAACCTCATTTCATCAACTATTCAAATTTACACTTTTAACCCAAATATTATCTCACTTATCTAATTCCATTAGATTTAGAATCATTCCTCAAATTGAATTCTATTAAGGTCCAAATTTCATAGCCATGCCTACTGGTCTTCCTTAAGTTTAAGGGTATTCATAAGGTCTCCAATAATATTTCCCAAGGGTTAACATCATTAAAATTAAATAGGGAAAACTTTACTCATTCTGGGAAGGTCGATCGATCGATGGTGGTCGATCGAACGCACCAGGTATGGCTACGGACTGCTTCGTTTTGCAGTTTTCAAATCATCCCAAAACACCATTAACAAGCATGAAACTCTAAGATAACGTTACAATATCATCATACAATCATCCTACAACAGTATTAACGTTCTAAAACCAATAATTCATCATTCAAGGGCTTTGTTTAGATCAAAACTTCATCAAGAATTCCAGATTTTTATTTCTTTCAAGAACATTAATAAACTTCTTCTAAAATCCGTTTTTAGATCATCAATGGTTCTGTTTTGAATACATAATTCGTCCAGAATGTTTCTACATGCAATTCCTACCATAGTTCATAGTTTTAATCCTCAAATTCATGGGTCTAATCAATCATCCAAGATAATTTGATGATTATCCTAAACATGGAAAAACATAGCATTGAATCAATTATAATTAAACCACTTGCCTCTAATCTTTCTCTGAATTTGATGTTGAATCTTGAAGGCTGAGTTGTTCTTTCTCTCTCTCTCTGCAGAATTCTCTTCTCTCTCTCTCTCTACAAGTTCTTCTTCTAAGGATGAGGATAATGGAGGTGGGGGTTGGTTTTTGGCAAATTAGAACTATTTCTTAACTTCTCCCGTAGCCCATTAAGTCCTTTAGTGTAGTTAGTGGGTTTAGTGGATAAAGAATAAGTCAGATTTTTATTTCTAATTTTCGTGGGTTTTAATTCCCCAATTTCTGAAATTACCAAACTACCCTTTTGGGTTGCCGGTATGGCCTAAAAATGCCCTGGGACCCAAACTAAACTCCCGGCTAGTGTTTTCTGACTATTTCTACCCTTCCGGACTCGTTGGCGCACTCAAAATGACCATACGGGTGATAAAAATAAAATTCACTTTTAATTCAAATAAATATATTCCTGACGCGACTGTCACGCGCGTCCCAACAAAATTTCCCAAATTGCCGTATTTCAATCTCGCGACAACTTCGATAGTTCCAATATTCATATATTGCCATATATACACATTATAATCAAATACTAACTCACATCTCGTTAATATTTTATCCGGATTAATTCTCAATTAATTCACATTTAATTTAATTAATCCCATAAATAAATATCATAAAAATACGGGGTATTACAGAAATGAAGTTAAATTTTCCATTTGAATGGTATAAATGAAGTCGATGTTTATATTATGCGGCTCGACATTATGGGTAAATTGAGGAGGGTCCACCGAAGGTGGAATGTTCATCATGATATTGCATATTTGGTTGGTTAATGAACTAGAAGATTGATCTTGAATAATTTCACGTTTTAATACCATGCGTTGGTGTCGTTCCCATCCACATCGGTGTCTCCGAGGTAATATGTTATTAGAAGGTGGTGGAAATTCCTTACATGTTGAACAGATGAAAAAAAATTTAAGACTCGTAATTATGACATTTTTAAAAATATAAACTGAAATTCATTACAAAAGAAATAAATCAAACCAAGTTGGTGGGGGTGGTACTCTTGCCCTTTACCCTTTCCTTTAACCGAAAGTCTCTATGTGTATTTTCTCTTTTAAAAAAATAAATACAATCGTATATTAAAAAAACTGAAATGTGTAAGAGGCCAAGAATGAGATGTATTAATACACTAATTAGAATAACCAAAAGCCCCAAACCATCTTGTTAAAAAAATGAACAACAGTAATCAATAATCCATTGATTCTAATTAAAGTTTTTTTAAATACCTCTCTAATGATGATGTCCACTTCAAAAGCATCCCGAATGACAACACCCTTATTTTTTTCTATAATGATGTTTGCTAAGGGGGTTTTGTTACGTTGAGGAAAATATTGCCGTGTACGGGTGATTAAGAACGGAGAAGTCATAGAAGATGGTTTATCTATGGTGGTATGATGGGGAAACAACATTTTTTGGGATTTTTCCCATTCACGTCAGCATCTCTGCCCCAAAATTCATAAAGAAGTAGGTGTTATTCTCTGATAAGTGCAAAACATAGGAATTATAATAAAAGGAAAATAATAATAATATTAATAATAATAATAATAATAATAATAATAATAATAATAATAATAATAATAATAATAATAATAATAATAATAATAATGTATACCAAAGATAATTGAGGGAAAGTAATAATCAGTAGCATAAATGAGTGAAAGAAGAATGAAACCGGGTGGGGAGATTGGTTTTCTTCATGTTTTATCTTATAGAAAAAACAAAGTATATATTAATAAAATAGTTACGTAAGAGAGGGGAAAATTATAAATTATTGCTTACGAGTTATCTCTCTACTAATGATGGCCACTTCATAAACCTCATGAATCACAATACTCATGTTTATACTAGGAAGGTGTTCAATCCGTTTAGAAAAGGTACCACAAATTGATAAATTAAATTCAGAATACGTAAGAAGTAACAACATACAGTTCTTGATCCATACAATCTCAGAATTGGTAATATCATCCATGTCCAATATAAGATTATTTCTCCACGGTAATAAGATTCTAACCATGCATCCATGTCAAATAAATGTTTATTTTGGGTTTGAAAGAGAACAAAATGCCCTAAAATCCAAATCAAACACAACCAAACCAAATAAAAAATAAATATCATAATTAGAAGAACCATATTTATAAATGGCATAAATATATCGAAACAACAAAAATAAATCGAAACCACCTGAAATGGGTGAAAATCCCTAATTTAAACCCCAATTTTATTTGAAACCAATTTTTATATGAAACCCAATCTGAAACAAATGAAAATCTCCACTTGAAACCTAATCTGAAACAAATGAAAAGCTCCACTTGAAACCTAAACCTATTTGATACCCAATTTTATTTAAGACCTAATTTTATTTGAAACCTAATTCAAAACAAATCAAAAGCTCCACCTGAAACCTAATCTAAAATAAATAAAAAGCTCTAGTTGAAACCTAAACCTAAACCACATGCATATATTAAACATAAATTCAACAAATAATAAAAAAACCAAGGATGTACCTAAAAATAATAAAAAAAAATATTGGAGTTGAGACTGGAAACGGGGTGAGGAGGAGAGGGGATCCACAACATCCACAGGGGCTCGACAATAGGTAGAGGGGGGTGGCAGGTGTGAGATGGTGGAGGGAGCGGGTAACAGCCTATATCAGCGGGTTGAGGGGATGAAGTGAATGAAAACGGGATGATGGGTTCGCAAGGTTTACCACTACAAGAAAAAAACCTTTTTATGACACTCGAAAAAATAATTTAAAGACATTTATTACAAAAATGTCATTTGAAGGTTAGTGTTATTATTAATGTGACATTTATAATATAAAATTTCATTTTATACATATTAATATTATTTTTTATGACAATTTATATATAAAAGTCATATTTGATTATAGATATTATGACCTTTTTTTAAGAATCTTTAACCTAGGTTACATATTATGACCCTTTTTTCTCCTCCAAAATTTAGAAGCAGAGTTTTTCAAACTAAATATTTTTTTTGTCATTCACGAGTTCCCGCTCCTTCCAAAATTATCCTCAATCAAGACTCCTCTCCCTCACGCTCTCCTCTATCCTCTCTCACGCTGGGCTCCCTCTCCCTCATGATCTCGTCTCCATTATATTGACAATCTCCTCTCCATTCTCTAAGGCTGGTACATTTTCTCTCTCCTTCTTTAATTTTTGCTCTGTTTCAAGATTGAAACTCTTGAAGTAGCTCCGCCTGGTCCGAGGGTCGTAATACCGTACAAGTGTTGAAAATCTTAAATCTTGAAACCACTAAGCAATGAAAGTCAATCTCATCTCCTTAATTGCAAAGATAATCGTATGGCTAAAATTTCAACAAACAGACACACTTGATGAGTCTTTGTTGAAGATTAAAACTGGAAAGTGAAATTTTAGATCTCGTATAGTCCCTGTCCTAACTAATCCATAAAATATTCAAGTGTTCAGACCTATAATACCTTCAGCATTCTTGATAATGATAATGACAATATTTCTAATGTTTTTATGTTTGAAGTCAAAAATATTCCAAATGTATATGTTTCTGGGAAAATTAATAACTTTTGTTGCTCCCCCAGAGGAAAATGCCACATTCAAGCCTTGTATCTCATCTTGTCTTTGTTTTGACAACTGCATAGCCCGGCCTGATTTTCTACTTTATTTTCTAGGGTTCGATTTCTACTTTATTTTCTAGGGTTTGCAAAGATATCGCAAGAGATTTTATTTCTAGTTTATTTTTAAAGAAATTGGACCCAAATTTGTACAATCTTACTCTGATTGCATGAGCTGAGTGCTCTCAACCATGTTTGATTTTTGGTTGGTAGTGATGTATCATTTTGATTTCCTATTGATATATTTGTTCTTGTTATTTTAAAAATGGGTTTCTATAGAATTTTATGTTTTCTCTACTTCCTTTTAATTTTTTCAGTGTTGTATAATGTGATTTCATTGTAATGCTTATTCAATACATAGATTTGTAAATGGTATTTTCGAATCTTTAATAATATTTGTTTGCCTAACAATTTTTGTGTTCTAAGTCACACATACTTAGTTTTATGTCACTTAGAACTCAGAAATTGTTTGTCCAACAAATATTATTAAAGATTTGAAGAATAGATGGAGATCAAAAGTAGTTAGAAATGGTAATACGGTCTTTTTCCTGCCTAAGTTGATGGTGAATTTACATAAGGACTTGGGAGATATGGTCATTACTCTAACACTTCTAGAGTTTTTTCTCCATTTTTCTATCAATAAATGGTGTTTTATTTGTGTTGGACACATATGACAAGTTGCATTTTCACTTGTTGCTAGTTATCTAATCTAATGTCTAAATATAAAAAATGGTAGTTACATGTCATCTCATTGTCACGTGTAACCAAAATCAAACACTCTTGGTGAGTTTTAGTTATAAGGCCTCCTTATTTAGGAAATGTTAAATTCTATTAGTATTTCAATATACTAGGCATTTATATTTTATGGTTATGATATTAGCTTGACATTGTGTATGTCCTATGACTAATTATCCAACTCCAAACACTCCATTGTTACCAATATTGTTTCCAGTTTAAATTTTTATAGAAGAACGTTTTGATATGTTGGCGTTCGTATTATTGATGGTTATTACATAACATTTTGCTGAAATTTTATAAATTATTTGACATAAATTGCAGAACTATCATTCCCTCCCAATTATTATTAAGATTCTTATCACCAAAGTTATGCGTTATTGTTTATGTTTCGAAAAATGTGTATATATATGGGTAAAGACAAATGATTTTATCAGTTTGTATCAAATGGAATAGTTTGTTAGTTATTACTTATAATTGTGTTCACATGATATAAAATTTATAGCTTTATGTTGTTACCAGTACCCTTGTTTACATGGCTAGATTTTTTTAAATCAATTGAATTTGTGTTCACTCATTATTCGAACATAGTTTTTTCCCCTTTTTCTTTGTTTAACCATAACTATTGTACCAGTCGCTGCAAACTGAACAACTTGGCCCCAGACGTCATCATCGTCTCTAAGTTACCATGTCATCAAGCTTAAGTTATAACATGACACACTACCAGACCATTAGATTGTTTGAGAAGATTAATTCCCATGTGTTGGATCATTAGAACATAAAAATAGTAAAAAATTTTGAATGTATTTTTTGAAGCTTAAGTGCTCCTTATAGGAGACTCTATGTATACCAGGCCGTCAATTTTTAAAAATAGTAAAAAATAAAATTTTGAATGTATTTTTTGAAGATGCTCTACTTAATGAGGTGACCATCTACAAAACAATCATCAAAAAATTCAATCAAAAGGTGGGTTTAAATGATCATCAAAAGTTTCAACGGTTAAAAATACATATATTCATTTATTTTGCATATCATTTTTCTAAAATAGTAAAAAAATAATTTTTGTAACGAAACATTTTGTAGATGATATCCACTGTGAGATCATTTACAAAAAGTTGTATCGAAAAATCTATTTTTTGTTATTTTAAAAAAATAATTTGAACCAAGGTATGTATATAAGAGGTTATTACAAAAAAACTCTTTTATGTGTACGTGTGTGTGTGTATATATTAATAAGAAAATTATACAACACAGACACAGTTGCGAGGGTTGAAAACTATTAATATATAACTATACTAATGTATCCATAATTGAAAGTTAAATGTTTATTCATTTAAAATTGAGCGTGATAAATGCACTCCTTAAAAAATGTTGAGGAAACAACATTTACACGGTGACTTTATGAGTACTGAAAAAATTGCTTAGCTAAGGGTCAAGTTTTCGTATCATGCGCATCCGAAATTTTGGTCGAAAAATTGCTTTGCATGTTAAACAGACTAGCCATTTACTCTCCTCCAAATCCCAATCCTTGTGGACCAAGTCACCGCCTCTGGGATCCTTATATATACACAATGGAAATGTAAAAAATAAACTTATGCGAGACACATAAACGACAATGGCATCACAATATGTTTACATTCCCCATGTGATCGTTGTCAACATACTCAAGCGCCTACCCTGTAAGTCGTTGCTTCGGTTTAAGTCCGTATGCCAGCTATGGCATTCTACAATCTCCAATCCAGGATTATGCACTAGAGAATCTGTCCTTGTTTCGAAAGATCCTGGATGATTTAGGTCCTTTTACTCTATTGATGATCAAGCATCTCTCCAAGATGTTCCCAAACCCTCCACAATAAGGGCATCTCATTACAACAAAGGCTTCAATCATCACTTTTTCTCCAGCTCGTGTAATGGTTTGATTCTTGTAGGTTGTGATAACTCTCTCTTTTTGTCTAACCCATCAACTAGATACTTTCAAAAAGTGCTCACACTTGATCGCTTACTTGATGACGGATACATCGTCTTATCGGGACTTTGTTATGACCCCCCCCCCCCCCCCAATTGCTGATTACAAGGCCCTAATATGGCTTGTACATTATGGTGGGTAGTTTCTCACAATAGCTACTTTGAAGGGAAAACGATGGACTGAGGTTAGCTTCCCTTTTGGCTTCAACTTTTCGGTTAACGGTCCAGTAGTCAATGGAAACCTTCATTGGGCAGTTACTAAGGAACATACATATCACTTTTCTATAGATAGAATAAGAATAATTATACGTTTTGATCCAGTGGATTCAAAGTTCGAGGAGATTCCAACCCCAAAACCCAAGTACGAGGAAGACAATGCAATTATTGGTTGGGGAGTTTTAGACAGATGCCTTTGTTTGTCCCGCTCCAATAATCAAAGTGATTTTGAATGTAGCTTTGAGATACTCGTAATGAAGGAGTATGGTATGGTGGAATCCTGGACTACTATGTTCGTCAAATCAAATTTGAACCTAAATCGTTATTATGGATTATTGATTCCATTGATCCTTACAAGGAATGGAGAAATTTTATTTTGTATTAACAACCAGGAAATATTGGCTTATGACCCTTCAAAATATTCGTGTAGGAATGTTCCATTCCCGAACAATTTCGAACATATCTATCTCTGTACAACTTCATTAGTGCAAAGTCTAGTTTCCCCAGTAGGATAGTCCTGGAATAGTAGGAAACATAAAAAAATATGGTGACTTTTAGCAGATGGGGATAAATTTGGTATACATCTGAGCTCTACATTTGACTTTATTTCATCTGATTTGTATGATAGTTCATTAGTTATATCTGACTTTTACACATTTGAGATACTACGCAGAGTTTCTGTGTTTACTTTGGGTAATTAACTGAAAGAGTTGGCGCTTGCGTTCAAATAAGAAAACAATATAATAAATGCCTTTTAACCCAAATTAACCCTAAGCATGCAACTAGGTGTGATTGAAACAATATGAAATCATGCAAGAATTATTCAACACACAAAGTTTAAGGAAAAATCCCCCACAGGGGCAAAACCATTTGTATATCACTATAATTTGTAAGAGAAACGGCTTACAATCGGATTACACTGAAATACAAGATTTTTGACTAAGAATTACCCTCGAGTATCGGATTCTGTAGTCGCGGCTGGAAGAAAATCCCTTTCCAGTAGGGCATGCGGCTGGAACTATCCCTGTCCAGTAGGGCTGCAATGAAGAGGAAGAAACTGTCCACTTCACAAAGGGTTGAACAACATCAATGGTGTTCTTTGGGTTACCAAATTTGATTCACAAAGATATGGAAGATGTGTGAATCTAAAAACCTAGAATCATAGGACTCAATAGGTGAAGACTTTAGGGTTGATATGCTCTGAAAATCGTGGGAAAGTCTTAAGAAAACCAACTGCTGATCGTGGTTTAAATAAGGGATCGAAACCCTTCAAAATCGGCTGCACGATCTGGCAGTGATTATCCTCGCCGGATTGGTCCGGTCGATTAGGCGGATCGGTCCGGGTAAGTCGGATCGGTTCTTTTTCTGAAACCGGATCGGTCTGGTTGGCATCGGATCGGTCCGGAACTTTTGCCTTCATCGGTTTGCTATGGATCCGGTCGCTACTGGAGTCTGACAAAACGGATCTGTCCGGTAGATGGTCGGATCGGTCCGGTAAACCGGATCGGTTCTTTTTCTGGACCGGATCGGTCCGGCCAGGTCTGATTCCCAAATTCTTTCTTCTTTTGATCTTCGGATTTTGTTGATGACGATGTGATCTTTTCAACCAACAATCTTGTAACGGCGTATGACATAACATGTACATAAAGATGGACAAATTGTCCTTACAAATCTCCCCCTATGTCTATGCCGGAACAAACATAAAAAATCCGAATTATCAAATATGAAATTTCCTATACAAATCTACCCTTCCATGAACCCAAAACTGGAAAGATACATATGAATAAGACTGCATCGTTTGTTCTTCAATTCTTCAGGAATCTTCACGCTTTTCTCATCAGGGTGTGTATCATGGGATTATCAAGGATGTACCTACACACATGAGATAAAGAAAATACCATGTGACGTATCGAGTTTTGAAATGAGATAAACATTAAGCATATATATCAATGTAAGATGATATTCTCAGAATTTCAAAAACTCCCCCATAATCAGATAATTCATTCTCCCCCTTTTTATGATGTCCCCAAATAGACAAATGAGAGAAATAAATCAAGCAATCAAGTACCGGGATGTCACAAGGCATAAAATCACACCATGAATGAACATAAAACAACCAAGTCGGTGATAGCGTAAAAGAATGGGTGTGATCAAAATTCAATAGGAAAATCAAGGCATACAAACATGACATATGTGCACGATGAATATTGGATATTCCTAACGAATAAACTCAAATGCTTCCTTTGGTGTAAAAGATTGGAAATATATGACATTGACTATCAAATCTACAAATCAAAGCTCAAAGTGATTTCTACACCAATAACGTCCAAAATGATTTTCATGCGTTTTTAGGACTTTCAAGGAAGTGCAAACCCGTTTTTCAGTCTCCAAACTCCCTCAGATTTATATTTTGAATAGAGGTATACTAAATTCTCAAACTTTGGAGAATTGGTGGTGAAAACCTAAATGGCCCATATATGGCATGTATTGCTTTTTATTACCTTAACAATTTTTTTCGGGCTCTTTTAACCTCTTAGGACCTCGGATATTAAAATTCCTCCATTTTTTAGGTCCTTTTTAACGGTGGCTTTTGCGCAAAGGATAAGAATCAACTTTCGCAGCCCCTCCCCGTTATGAAAATATGCGCACAGTCTCACCAAACGGTTTTTACATGCAATCCAATCTTGTCAAGTTTTATCGCATTTTATACATTGTATAGACAGGATTGAGATGGAAACACTCAAGCCAACATGAGATTGACAAGTGCAACAATCAAATATAGCCGTGCATGTGTGCAAAAAATGATATAGGAGTCAAGCATGTAGGAAATATCACTAATTACATCTCAAGGACTCCAATCAATGTTAAGCACATGGATGAAATGATGGAGCCTCTCAAATCTCTATCAAACAGTCACATGGATATATGGAATGAAGTTGTGACTTGGCTATCTTAAATGCTCATCCATAAAAGTCAAATCTCTTTTTGAATTTTTTCAAAAAATTTTATCAAAATAAAATCTTTTTGTGCTTTTCTCAAAAATTTTCAAAAAAAATCTTTTTGTATTTTTCTAAGAATAAGAAACAAATACATAAAAGCTGTACAACAAAGCTATGGTACATATAAACAGACTAGCAATAGGAAGCATATGATATGACCATGAAGAAGCATCCTATTCTAGACATAGACCAACCCCTCAGTCAACAGTGCAAATCCCCAAAGACTTCCTAAGACTCTCAAATCTAAGGGCATCTAAAGGTTTCGTGAAAATATCGGCTAACTGACGGTCGGTAGGAACAAAACTCAGGGTTACGACTTTCTCTTCAACTAACTGACGTATAAAGTGCTCGCGTAACCTGATGTGCTTTGTGCGCGAATGTTGGACAGGATTGCGGGATATGTGTATCGCGCTCGTGTTATCACAGGAAATGGTCATGGTGTCCTGTGAAATCCCATAATCCTCCAACATTTGCTTCATCCACATGAGTTGCGTGCAACAACTCCCGGCGGCGATGTACTCAGCCTCCGCAGTGGACAAAGAGATGGAGTTTTGCTTCTTGCTCAACCAAGAGACAAGAGCAGAACCAAAGTAGAAACACCCACCAGAAGTGCTCCTACAACCATCTACGTCCCCAGCCCAATCGGCATCCGAATAGGCGGACAAACGGTCATCGGTATCAAAGGAATACCAAATACCGTATGAGAGAGTCCCACTCACGTATTTGATAATACGTTTTAGAGCGAGTAAGTGTGACTCTTTGGGAGACGCCTGATAACGCGCACAGACTCCAACACTAAGGGCAATGTCGGGACGACTAGCAGTCAAGTAGAGAAGACTTCCTATCATACTCCAATACAAGGTTTGCTCTACGTCCTTGCCTGAAGTGTCCTTACTAAGCTTGGTAGTGGTACTCATAGGTGTACGAGCATGCTTAGCGGAGTCTAAACCAAATTTCTTTACTAGGTCTCTAGCATACTTGGGTTGGGAGATGAACATCCCATCCTCTAGCTGACAAACCTGGAGACCAAGGAAGAATGTAAGCTCACCTACCATGCTCATCTCAAACTCACTTTTCATCTCCTCCTCAAAGTGGTGAGCATGCTGGGAGCATGTGGATCCAAAGACTATGTCGTCCACATAGACTTGGGCAACCAAGATAGCACCGTCATCTCTCCTGACGAACAACGTCATATCAACTCCCCCTCTCTTGAAGCCACGGGCTAAGAGATAGGAAGTAAGCCTCTCGTACCAAGCACGGGGTGCTTGCTTCAAACCATACAAGGCTTTCCTCACATAGTAGACGTGTTCAGGGTGCTTAGGGTCTTCAAACCCTTTTGGTTGTTCTACATAAACCTCTTCCTGTAGAATGCCATTCAGAAAGGCACACTTGACATCCATCTGATATACCTTGAAGTGCAGATGACATGCGATGGCGAGTAGTAAGCGGACGGACTCAAGCCTCGCAACAGGAGCAAATGTCTCTCCAAAGTCTACACCCTTTATCTGTGTGTAGCCTTGAGCGACCAACCTAGCCTTATTTCTGATTATGGTACCATTTTCATCCATTTTATTCTTGAAAATCCACCGGGTACCAATAACATTAGTATCACTAGGTCGGGGGACAAGTTCCCAGACATTGTTCTTCTTAAACTGAAGCAACTCATCCTGCATAGCAGATATCCAGTGTTCATCTTTGAGTGCTTCCTTGTGATTCTTGGGCTCGACTTTGGACGTGTAGCAAAGATGGCTAACAACGTTCTCTAGCTGAGCACGAGTCTTGACCCCTAGAGTGGGATCACCAAAAATGGCAGAGGGGTCATGACTCTTGCGAACCCAAGCAGGTGTGTCCCCTAACACAGGAGTAGGGTCCACAGAGTGTGAGAGAGGAACAGGTAAATCACTGTCAGAACAGTCCTCATCCTCACACTGAAGGTTGGGATCAATAATCGTCGGAGGTTCGTCATCTTGCACAGTGACGTTTATTGATTCCATAACCTTAGAGCTTTTCAGGTTAAAAACCCGGTACGCTCTACTGTCCGATGAATATCCTAGCAGTATTCCCTCGTCGCTCCGGGAGTCGAACTTTCCTAATTGCTCTCTATCCCCTAAGATGTAGCATTTACTCCCAAAAACACGGAAATATGCTAGGTTGGGTTTCTTGCCTGTCCACAATTCATAAGGCGTCTTAAGTGTGTGTGGACGCAGATAGACCCTATTCACCGTGCGGCATGCAGTAGACACTGCCTCTGCCCAAAATCTCCTAGAAACTTTACGACCTAGAAGCATAGATCTAGCCATCTCTTGGATCGTTCTATTTTTCCTCTCAACAATCCCATTTTGCTGAGGAGTTCTCACAGCAGAGAACTCATGTTTGATCCCAAGGCTATCACAGTACAAATCCACCTTTGCTTCCTTAAATTCAGTGCCGTTGTCACTACGTATTCTGTTAATAGTGACCCCGTGTTGATTTTGCAGGACACGGCACTTGGTCGTTAGGAATTCAACAGCATCTGATTTCTCTCTTAGAAAACCTACAATAGAGTATCTAGAGAAATCGTCCACCATCATGAGAATGTATCTCTTACCACCTAGACTCTCTGTGCGAGTAGGACCCATAAGATCCATGTGAATTAACTCAAGAGCACGTGAGGTGGTAATGGAATTCAACTTCCTATGTGGGATACGGATTTGCTTTCCCAACTGACAGGGTCCACAGATCGTGGAAGTTGGCTTTCCAAGTGATGGTAAGCCACGTACTAGGTCCTTTTTGACTAAACGAGATAAGTCTCTAACGTTCATGTGACCTAGACGTTGGTGCCACAGATCCATATGAGTGATCATGGCGCTGTTGCAGACAAGTGAGGATTTAGGCTCAGTCCCATAACAGTTATCTTCTGTCCTCACCCCTTGCACTAATAGTTTACCGGCTTGATCATAGACCTTACAAGTTTTCCGGTCAAACTTCACTGCAAAGTCATCGTCGCACAGCTGGCTGATGCTAATAAGGTTTGCTTTCAAACCTTTGACGTACAGCACGTTCTCTAGCTTTGGAAATCCTGGTAACTCTACTGTACCTCGTCCTACTATGCTAGATTTGCTACCATCTCCAAAGGTGACTCTCCCATCATTATAATCCTCAAGATGGGTAAAATATGAGGTATCACCTGTCATATGTCTGGAGCAACCACTGTCAAAATACCACTGTGAGGTATTATGGGCTTTGAGAGCGACATGGACAACAAGGGCCTTTTTCTCTTTCTTAGGAACTCAAGAGTAGGTACCTTTTAGTATTCCTTTGTTGTTGTTGGTTTTAGCCGGAATGCGGGGCGCATTCATTGATGGTAAGGTCATCCGTCGGAATTCCTCCATCAAGCTCTGTGATGTGGCGGCTAGAAACTCAACACGCTCTCTCAGACTGGCAAACTCATCAGTCTGAAGTGGTGGAGCAACCGTACATCGTGTCCGACCCAACTTATAGCAATCATCCCTAAGGTGTCCATTTCTTTTGCAATGGGAGCAAAAGGGCACAATATTAGGAGAACCTTGGTTTGCTTTTCTTGGTCGAACTCTCCTTCTTGGTTTTTTATGACGGCCATAAGGAGTTGTAGTAAACTCAGGAATTGGTCCGGGTGCAATTTGGGACGTGGAGGCACCATCAAAACCTATTCCTTGCCGGTTACCAAAACCTAAAGCGGGACCGAGGAGCATCTTTCCCATCTTCCCAGATCTGTCCTCGATTTGTACCTTGACTTTCCTAGCTCTCTCAACGTCATGAGTAAGCTGAGCAACAAGGGATTCAAGTTTCTTTCGAGTCTCCAGGGAGGAATGGAGCTCACTCGTAAGACTAGCCACTTGTTTAGTCAAGTCCGCTTTCTCTTTCTCAAAACTGCTCTCTCTCTCTTTAAGCAAATTCTCTTTACTAACCCAGGTAGACTCTCTCTCTCTCATGGCGGTGCAGGTGGAGGACTCTCTCTCTCTCATCTTTCCTAACTCTTCTTCTAACGCGGTGATCCTAAGAACTAACGCCTTGTTACGTTTTTTAGTTTTGAAAGACTCATCATATAACTCGGCGTAGGCGCGTTGAAGGCTACTCTCGTCCTCACTACCTTCCTCCTCTCCCTCACTCTCTTCGCTCTCGCTGTCGAGGTGTCCCTGTGAAGTAGCATCCTCATCGTCGTGAGATGCACTAGGAGTACTCACATGACTAGCCATGAACGCGGTGAAGTTACGCTCATGCGGTGACTCATCTCCCGAGTCCACCGACTCGACCTCACTGTCGTCACTAAGGGTAGCGTTTAGGACAGCTTTACCCTTTTCCCTATTCAGACGAGTGGCACACTCAAACGCTCTGTGTCCTTTACCGTCGCACTCAAAACACCTCTCACTGTCTTTAGGGGGTTCTTTGAAATCTTTCTTTTCAAACTTATTTTTCTGAAAATTCTTTTTATCTTTGAAATTTCCACCCTTTTTAAATTTCAGAATTTTCTTGAAGTTTTTAGCAAATAATGCCAAATCATCTAAGTCAAACTCACATTCAGAATCAGAAGTTTCTATCTTTCTAGATGACTCGACTCTCTTTCTTGCCGACCCCTCACTTTTTCTCTCTTGGGCTTTAAGGGCAATTCCCTTATCTTTTGGCTTGGCAGATTTGGGAAACATGTCTATTTCATAAGTTTGTAAATCTCCTACCAGTTCTTCCAATTTTAGAGTATTTAAATTACCCAATGAATTTAGCACAGTGACTTTAGGTATAAAACGCTTAGGAAGGGAACGAAGAATCTTTTTAACAACCCTAGGATTTGGAATATGTTCACCAAGATTATAGCTAGTATTAACAATGTCAGAAAGCCTAGCATAAAATTCATCAAAACATTCATTTTCATGCATGGTGATGGTTTCAAATTGAGTTGTTAAATTTTGCAATTTTGACTCTTTAACAGCATTTGTTCCTTCATGGGTAAGTTGCAAAATATCCCATGCTTCTTTTGACGTGGTGCACGTCATTATGCGTTTGAACTCATCAGGAGTGACAGACCCAGAAATAGCACTTAGACCCTTAGAGTTAAAAGACGACCATTTAAATTCATCATCAGTCCAAGTGATGTCAGGTTTCAAGTTGGTCACATTATCAACAGTCACGGTTGGAGGAGTCCATCCTCGTTCAACCAAAATCCAGACACGTTCATCAATGGCTTTTAAAGCCGACCTCATACGGGCTTTCCAATAAGCATAATTTGACCCGTCAAAAATAGGCATTTTATAATATGACTTCTCCATTTGAACACGCTCTTTTCAAAAATCAATTTATTTCAAAAATTGATATCTTTAGAAAAATTTTGCGGAAAAAGGAATACGCGATAGATTAGCGTAACCTGCTCTGATACCAATTTGAAAGAGTTGGCGCTTGCGTTCAAATAAGAAAACAATATAATAAATGCCTTTTAACCCAAATTAACCCTAAGCATGCAACTAGGTGTGATTGAAACATTATGAAATCATGCAAGAATTATTCAACACACAAAGTTTAAGGAAAAATCCCCCACAGGGGCAAAACCATTTGTATATCACTATAATTTGTAAGAGAAACGGCTTACAATCGGATTACACTGAAATACAAGATTTTTGACTAAGAATTACCCTCGGGTATCGGATTCTGTAGTCGCGGCTGGAAGAAAATCCCTTTCCAGTAGGGCATGCGGCTGGAACTATCCCTGTCCAGTAGGGCTGCAATGAAGAGGAAGAAACTGTCCACTTCACAAAGGGTTGAACAACATCAATGGTGTTCTTTGGGTTACCAAATTTGATTCACAAAGATATGGAAGATGTGTGAATCTAAAAACCTAGAATCATAGGACTCAATAGGTGAAGACTTTAGGGTTGATATGCTCTGAAAATCGTGGGAAAGTCTTAAGAAAACCAACTGTTGATCGTGGTTTAAATAAGGGATCGAAACCCTTCAAAATCGGCTGCACGATCTGGCAGTGATTATCCTCGCCGGATCGGTCCGGTCGATTAGGCGGATCGGTCCGGGTAAGTCGGATCGGTTCTTTTTCTGAAACCGGATCGGTCTGGTTGGCATCGGATCGGTCCGGAACTTTTGCCTTCATCGGTTTGCTATGGATCCGGTGGCTACTGGAGTCTGACAAAACGGATCGGTCCGGTAGATGGTCGGATCGGTCCGGTAAACCGGATCGGTTCTTTTTCTGGACCGGATCGGTCCGGCCAGGTCTGATTCCCAAATTCTTCCTTCTTTTGATCTTCGGATTTTGTTGATGACGATGTGATCTTTTCAACCAACAATCTTGTAACGGCGTATGACATAACATGTACATAAAGATGGACAAATTGTCCTTACATTAACGATAAAAAAAATGGACTTGAAGTTTGAGACTCACGTCTTAGGATTCGATTTCTGTGGGTTTAGGAATAATAAGCCATGAGTGATGTTGTCATAAATTTGTTTTGAAATTATACTTCCAACTGAAAATTATTGCTTTACAAGTTATATTCAGTGTTATGTGATATTGTTTGTGCAGGCTATATCTCTTATTGAAAAGAAACCTCATCACGCTATATCTACTTTGTTTTTCTATGAGATAGGTCTGGATGTGTCTTTTTGATCAGTTTAATCTAATGATTTTCTAGCCTGTGAAAAAGATTTAATTCCATAAACAACAGGCAAAGCTTAGTTCCAAATGGTGCTACTATAGTTAAACTCATTGTTTCAGATAAAAAAAATGAACCTTTTAATCAGGTTAAGTGGCGAACATTACCTTATAAATTTTGGTTAAATATTGAAACACAGTTCCATAGACAACATAAAATAAATAGAGAGAGGTGAATGAGGAACCAAAGACATAGTTTACATAAACTAGGAATTGGGTGTGGATCCCTTTAATATTATCGGTAATGTTATGTTATAAGAGAATATTTTCTCTTAAAATCTACTTTCCATTTTAATTTAGGGGCGTTAACTAACAAATTCTTTAAAATTCAATTTTTATATGATCACGCCAAGCGATAACTTTATTGGTATTTTAAATCCATAAATTTTATAATTAATTAATGATAAGTCCAAACGATATAGTTACACATATTAACTAACATGCAAACCCCGCGATCTGGGGTCTTTTTCAAACAAAATTATTAAAATATACATGGAAAACATAAAAGGAAAAATATTCAAGAAATTATAAAATAAAATAAATAATTCAATTATAGAGTATACGATAAATTGAAAGCGTCTTTACAATTGTCCTGCATGTAAAATAAGTTGTAAGGAGAATATAAGAAACCAAAATGAAAAGAGTAAAATTGAGGCTATATTTGAAACATAAATACATACATACATATAAAAGTGTGTGAGAAAATATATTTAAGAATTTAAATATTAAAGTTTAAACTAATTTAGCAATATTTTTCTACAAATTACATCTAAAGTTTAAAAAATTTAAAATATTTAAACTTTTAAACTAAACATTAACATTTAATGCTTTGAACATTTACCATTTAAATTTATTAAACTTAACATTTCACATTTAAAGTATTAATTTACTTTCCATATATACATACAAGGAATTGGGTGTGGATCTCTATAATAAATCTACTTTCCATTTTAATTTAGGGGCATTAACTAATAAAGTTTTTAAAAATTTATTTTTATATGATCGGACCATATTGATATTTTCTATTCATTAATTTTTTAATTAATTAACGATGAGTCCAAACGATACAATTACACTTGTTGAGGTAGATACAATTACAATTATAACAATATCTACATTAATAAGTATAATTGTATTTACATTAGTGAGTGTAGTTGTATCTATATTCATGTATCTACATTAATAATTGTAACAAATGTGGACTTATTTAAAAAACTCTTTTTAGCTTGTCCTTATCATTAAATTCTAAAGAGTCAAAGAATTTTGTAACTCCCCGTATTTTTATAATAGTCAAAATTGTAATATTTTAAATAAATAAATTCCGTGAATAAATTTTTAAATGTTATATGCATGATTATGTGATTCATTTATGCCAACTATGTATATTCGTAGATAATTAAATTGCATGTTGAGAAGTTTTAATTTCCTCTTATTTAAAACACGAGATGCGGAAGCGTAAAAAGTGATGGTTCAACTTAAATACCAAATTTCAAATTTTAATTTTCTTAAATAAAATAAAATTAAACCGAGTGAAATTAACTTAAACACATACAAATATTAATTTCACATAAACCAAGTTAAGTTCATCCAAGCCCTAGAATTTGCCTAAGTCATAATTATCAATATTCCACTGTTAGGCCAAACCAGTTTTAGTACAAGACTTGAATTAAGTAAACTTTACCCAATATTTAATTTAGCACCAAATTATATCAAGTGTGATAATTTAAACCAAATTTTATCTTGAGTTATCCTAAGTATGCATTCTAAATTGCTAAGCAAGATAAAATAAATCAATCACACTACGCCGCGATGTATGAGAAAAAACCCAAGACGGGAAACAACCTCGGACGGACCTAGCCACAAATTCACTAGATACGGAATTACAAGTACAAGACAAAAGACTTACAACACACGACTCGATCCCTCTCAACTCTCGACGCTTCTTCTTGTAGACACCTCTTCCTAGCGAATAACCTTGGAACACCACCGCGGTCTCGGAATCCACCGATAGGACTTTATATGGTTACCGTCACCCGAACATGAAGCCTTTCTTCAAGTGGGTAAATCAAAGTAAACAACTTCTCTTCAATTCGGTGTAGAGAAAACCGGTGCCAAACTCCAAGCAAGATATGTGTATATGAGAACTTGGAATAAATTAATTTGGGTGTAAACTAGAGTGGTAAGTGAATTTCTCTTTGAAAATTAACACTCAAAACTAGAACATTTTCCTTAAACAATTTTCCTCTCAAACTCTCTCTAAGAGATGAAAATGGAATGGAAAAGTTAAGTTGGAAAATGTTACTCCCGCACAAGATAAAGTCTGAAAAGGTTGGTTAAAAACTAAGTGGGGAAGTGGGTGAAAAACTGCCAAAAACTGTTCCCGCCTGGCATCTCGTTCGAACGACATTTCGTTTGAACGACATTCTCGTTCGAACGAGTCTTCTAACGAAGCTCCAGTATGGACTCGTTAGAAACTCGTTGGAAATCTCGTTAGAACGACAATCTCGTTCGAATGACATTTCGAACGAAGGTCCAGTATGCCTTAGTGGGAAGTCGTTGGCAAACTCGTTCGAACGACATCTGGTTCGAACGAAAAACTCATTCGAACGACATCTCGAACGAACTTCCAAAAAGTTTGGAAAATTCGATTTTTGCCAAGAAAACTTTATAAACTTAGTTTGAAGTTCTAATTAATTCTTTCTAAAAATAAAACACAGTTTTCATTAAACCTAACACCCAATAAACAACTTCCAAGCTCCTATATATATAATATTGCATTCATACCTTGGGAGCATGGAACCATGGTTGATGGCGTAGAAACGAGGCACGTAAATCGGCATATTGATGAAGCCTTATACTCTTTGACGCTACGTTTTCAACAAACACTTCATAGGCTTGAGAGTATTACAATTACATACTATCCTATGAATAAATGTTTTTGTCCGGAATTGAGCCAACACTATACATGGACTCAATTGGAAATTTGTGTCCTTATAAATCTCCCCCTTTGGCTATTCTGGGACAAAAACCAAACAAAAATCCTAAAGGGCCGTCAAGCTCAACTAGACTCAAAACATAACCCACCAAAACTTAACTCAACCCAAGGATCAAACGCTTTGCCATTGAAAGATGCCTCTTTAGAAGAATTCCTGCACACTTAAGCAAACTATCAAACGCATAGGGAATATCAAAATATTAAATGCAATTAATTAATTACTCCCCCTAAATTAATTCTCCCCTTTATCAAACAAATGACATACTTAGAAAGACGTCTCCCCCTAAGATAAATCTCCCCCAAACTAAGATACGATAATAATAGGATTAGATACCATTTCTCCCCCTATCATTTTTCTCCCCCTTTTTGTTCAGGAATAGACAAAGTTTAAAGAATCGAAACATAAAAGCATGTTGAAGCTTAAAGAGTGAAGACTTGAAAGCATATGGACAACAAAAGCATAACTAATCCAAGATAGATACCAAAACTAAAGTATACGTAGATAATAACTAGAAAGCAAGGCAAAGGCAAAACAAAAATCATATATATATATGTACTAGAAATTTATCAAGAATGCACAAGCACAGATATATAGATATAAACACACACATGACACAAAATACAATAAGTTTGCACACTCGTATGGCAACAATGTGTCATATGAAAACGAAAGTGTAGGGGTGTGAACTAGTAACGATTAAATTTAGACCCAAACACTTAATAAACATTCACGGAGTTCTCATTTGATTGCAAACTTCATCACATTTAAATATAACCGCATGTGACAAGATAGATTGAACTCAATGAACAAACATACACAATGCATACAAGCCTAGCATATTGATGATTCTACAAACCAATAGAGTCATGACATGAAATACGCAACTAGGATAAACGGACATTGTGCAAACCGTTGATATACCATCCAATCTCCCTCAATATACATTTATTTAATTTGAATGAATATATCAATCAAACGTAGGCCTTGGCAAATTATTTTTCTTTTTAATGCCATATTTTCTGTTTTTAGGCCTTTTGGACCACGTATTTCTTTTAGGTCCATTCCAAACGGTGGCTTACAATCGCAAAGGATCACTTAGTCCTTTCGGAGCCCTTCCCCGTGCACATTTATATTTATCATGTTTTCATTTTTTCACACAAATCTCACATGCAACGGATTTTGACATGCACTAGTCTTCCTAAGTCACAAATATGTAGATGACAAGATTGGAAGGAGAACATCTCACATAGCTCAAATATACATATGAAGTTAAAATTTCAAAAGAGCTCGTGCATGTGTGAATAGAGGCATATAAAAATAGAATCCATTTAATCAATACAAAATCCAACTACTCCATAAAATATGGTAAAGAACATAATAAGGATTGATAATCTAAACCAGAAGTTCTAGCCACATCGGAGCGTAAAAGATGGGATTCAAACACAAGTATATGCCACTTAAAGTGTGTCAAACTAAAATACAGACATAAAAAATCTTTTTGAGTTTTTAACATTTTTAACCAAAAATAAATATATATACTCAAAAGGATAAACAAAAATCATTTGTATTTTTCATTAAGTTTAAATGAAACAAATAAAACACAAATGATAAACAAAAATCTTTTTGTATTTTTCATTTAATGCGAACAAAATGAAGGAAATATAATACAAAAGATAAACAAAAATCATAATTCTAGCATGTGACAAGCATGGAGCATAGACTAGAAAATGATTAAACAAGCATGCATTTAGCATGTGAATATAGCATGAAGTACAAAAGCTAAAGTATGCAAAACACTAACACATTCATCCTTTAGATTTAGCAAGGGAGGAAGGATGTGAAAGTAAATAAGAATCAAAAACCCTATTTTCCAAGGCAACCAAGTCAGCTTTCCTAACCCAAATTAATGAAGAATGATTATTATGGGGTGTAGGGATTTTAAACACATTGGTTGCTTTACGTTGGGATTTTCCAGAAATTCGTTTAAGTTCAAAACAAAATTTCTTAAGATGACCTTTTCGACCACAATGAGTACAAGTAAAAACACGTTGAAAAGATTTACTTAAGGAGTGATCTTTAAATGCATTCCTAGTAGATTCTCCTAAAACGTTGGTTTTGGCTTTAGGGGTAAATTCATTACACGTATTGAAGCCTAAACCACATGTTTCATTTTTAATTTGGACCGTTCCTAATATTTTATCTAATTTTTCCGAACGACACTCCAAATCAAATTTGACATTACTAGAGTCTTTTAATTTATTTTGCAAATCTAAAATGTTAGACTCTAATTAAACATTTCGCTCTTCAAAAGCAAGAAGCTCCTTTTTCAAGGATTCCATTAAACCCTTAAGGCTATCTCTCTCGCCTTCTACATATTCAAGCTTCTCTTGAAGAGTCCTCTGACGTGTCCTAAGGTCTTCTATTGAAGCATTTTCATCAACGACCTTGACACTCTCTCTTAAACTAGCTTCTAACTTCAAATTAGTTCTTTTCAATTTAATAGATTCTGAATAAAGTTCTTGAAAAGCATTTTGAAGTTCACTCACATTAACCTCTTCTTCATTTTCACTCTCTCTTTCTTCTCCACTCTCACTATCATAAAAAACAAGTGAATCATAGACAATGACCTTGGAAGTGTCATGAGTTAACGTTTCATCAATCGATGAGTTCTCACTATCACTCACATGACTAGCCATAAAAGCCACAAAATTTTTCTTAGTGGGGGAATCGGGTCCCTCTTCCTTATCACTATCACTAAGGGTCGCATTATATGCCATGGGTCGTTTACCCTCTTTCCTTAGTTTAGTGGGGCACTCATAAGCTCTATGGCCATAACCTTCATAACCAAAACACTTATTAGACTCGTCCCTATCTAAATTTTCATTACTAGGTTTAGGGATCTTCTCGGCTTTAGGGATCTTCTCGGCTTTAGAAATCTTCTCACCTTTGTCATGCTTAGAAGATTCAAATTTCTTAAAATCATTTTTAAATTTATCTTTGTTAATTTTAAGAAATTTTCTAAATTTGCGAGCAAACAAAGCCATGTCTTCCGAGTCACCATCGCTATCGCTCTCTACTACTTGTTTGACCTCTTTTCGGGCTTTTAATGCAACGCCCTTTTCGATTTTCTTTTCAGTTTTAGAGGGAAACATATCTAGTTCATAGGTTTGTAAATCACCTACAAGCTCTTCTAATTTCATAGAGGCTAAAGTGGGTAAATAATTTAAAACGGTCACTTTTGGAATAAATTTATCGGGTAGGGACCTTAAAATTTTCTTTACAACACGGTCGTCAGGTATTTTCTCTCCCAAGTTAAAAGATGAATTAACAATATCACAAAGTCTAGCATAAAATTCATCAAAAGTTTTTTTTTCATTCATTTTAATAGTTTCAAATTGAGTGGTGAGGTTTTAGAGTTTCGAAGCTTTAACGACACTAGTTCCTTCATGAGTTAATTGTAAAATATCCCAAGCTTCTTTAGCGGTTTCACACGTCATAATACGTCGGAATTCATCCGGTGTGACAGCGCTAAACAAGGCATTCAAACCACGGGAATTGAAATTAGCAAGTTTAAACTCATTTTCAGTCCATCTATCGGCGGGTTTGGGAACACGTTCATTTTCAACTAAATAAGTTGGTGGGGACCACCCGTTAACAACAGACATCCAAACTCTCTCGTCGATAGATTTTAGTGCCGATTTCATACGCGCTTTCCAATACGCGTAGTTAGAACCATCAAAAATAGAAAATTTCGAAAATGGGGAAAATTCCATTTTAGCCACAAATTATTTAAGGATCTTTAACGAAATAAATTATCTCTTTGGCTCTGATACCAGTTTGAGAAGTTTTAATTTCCTCTTATTTAAAACACGAGATGCGGAAGCGTAAAAAGTGATGGTTCAACTTAAATACTAAATTCCAAATATTAATTTTCTTAAATAAAATAAAATTAAACCGAGTGAAATTAACTTAAACACATACAAATATTAATTTCACATAAACCAAGTTAAGTTCATCCAAGCCCTAGAATTTGCCTAAGTCATAATTATCAATATTCCACTGTTAGGCCAAACCAGTTTTAGTACAATACTTGAATTAAGTAAACTTTACCCAATATTTAATTTAGCACCAAATTAAATCAAGTGTGATAATTTAAACCAAATTTTATCTTGAGTTATCCTAAGTATGCATTCTAAATTGTTAAGCAAGATAAAATAAATCAATCATACTACGTCGCGATGTACGAGGAAAAACCCAAGACGGGAAACAACCTCGGACGGCCCTAGCCACAAATTCACTAGATACGGAATTACAAGTATAAGACAAAAGACTTACAACACACGACTCGATCCCTCTCAAGTCTCGACGCTTCTTCTTGTAGACACCTCTTCCTAGCGAATAACTTTGGAACACCACCGCGGTCTCGGAATCCACCGATAGGACTTTATATGGTTACTGTCACCCGAACATGAAGCCTTTCTTCAAGTGGGTAAATCAAAGTAAACAACTTCTCTTCAATTCGGTGTAGAGAAAATAGGTACCAAACTCCAAGAAAGATATGTGTATATGAGAACTTGGAATAAATTAACTTGGGTGTAAACTAGAGTGGTAAGTGAATTTCTCTTTGAAAACTAACACTCAAAACTAGAACATTTTCCTTAAACAATTTTGCTCTCAAACTCTCTCTAAGAGATGAAAATGGAATGGAAAAGTTAAGTTGGAAAATTTTATTCCCGCACAAGATAAAGTCTGAAAAAGTTTGTTAAAAACTAAGTGGAGAAGTGGGTGAAAAACTGCCAAAAAACTGCCAAAAACTGTTCCCGCCTGGCATCTCGTTCGAACGACATTTCGTTCGAACGACATTCTCGTTCGAACGAAGCTCCAGTATGGACTCGTTAGAAACTCGTTGGAAATCTCGTTAGAATGACAATCTCATTCCAACGACATTTCGAACGAAGGTCCAGTATGCCTTAGTGGGAAGTCGTTGGCAAACTCGTTCGAACGAAAAACTCGTTCGAACGACATATAGAACGAACTTCCAGAAAGTTTGGAAAATTCGATTTTTGCCCAGAAAACTTTATAAACTTAGTTTAAAGTTCTAATTAATTCTTTCTCAAAATAAAACACAGTTTTCATTAAACCTAACACCCAACAAACAACTTCCAAGCTCCTATATATATAATATTGCATTCATACCTTGGGACCATGGAACCATGGTTGATGACGTAGAAACGAGGCACGTAAACCGGCATATTGATGAAGCTTTATACTCTTTGCCGCTATGTCTTCAACAAACACTTCATAGGCTTGAGAGTATTACAATTACATACTATCCTATGAATAAATGTTTTTGTCCAGAATTGAGCGAACACTATACATGGACTCAATTGGAAATTTGTGTCCTTACACATGTTACTTTAATTAATATTATATCATGATTAAACAATAATAAGATGTGTAATTTGGGGTTGACATGGTTTGGGGGTGTTCCGGGGTGAATCGGGAACATATTTAAGCATTTTAAACATCTTAAGTTGAGTTCGGGGGAAAGGTAAACCCTTAGGGGAGGTATTGGACAAATTCGGGTAGTATTCTGGTCTGTTTAGGGGACCAAAAGTGGTGGTTTAAAGGAGATAGGGGATTAATGTTTAAATTTGGTTAATAATCCAAATTAAACACACATTCCACCCACGTTATAATTTCCCTAATAGCCCCACATCCTCTGGAGGAAGTTACCAAGGCTAGAGAGGAAAAACAGATTAAGAGTTCAAGATAGGAGGCTCAGATAATCGGTTTAAGGGAAGAATTTTCTTGCTAAAGTAGGTGTAATTTGTTTTTTAATTAATATGCATACTTTCTCATAACAATTTCGGGTTAAAAGTTAATTTAATGATTAAAAAAAAGAAATGAAATCTAGGTTTATTTAAAAGAATATACACCAACCAACAGAAAATTTTAACCACTGCCATAATAAATTCTCACCACCATTACCAAATTTTCCCCACCGCCATTGAAAATTTACTTTAAAAGAGAGAATTTTCCACCCGAGTATCTCTCAATATATATAAGTAATAGAAATGATAAACAATAACAAAAATGGAAAAATTTTAAAGAACTAATATCCAACAATATACTATCAAACTGCGTAGTTCAGGGTACTTTTTTTACTTTACCCTAATAGCCATTTAATACACACACATCATGCTCAGAGGAATTAAATCAAATTGAAAATCACTAAATAAAAAAAATGGTAAAGTACGTTAATAAATCCCAAGAAGGTGAAATTCTTGTAGAAAACCAACAAATCGAAAATAGCAAGCCACATTAAGCATGCAAGAAAGAAAAAACAAATAATCACTAATAAGTACCTCGACAAGTTGGGGGTTAGCTAGCTTTAGAAATGTAGCATTTTTTTTATTGCGCAAGCACGAGTCATTAAAGTTTTCCCAGTCCCAGGAGGTCGATAAAAAAGGACTCCTTTAGGTGGATGAAGTCCTAATTTCTAAAACCGCTCTTTATGTGTCATGGGAAAAATGATAGCCTCGACTAATCCTCGTATCTATCACAATTGAAGCAAAATCCAAGAGAAAATTAATTCACAATGTAGATGTATGAAAATTGAAAATTAAATCCAAGGGTATGACACTTAATTTTTATAAATTAAGCTAGGGTCTGATATTTAATCACACGTCTATACCATTACAAAACAGAGAAATATATATTAATATTCACTCATACACTCAAACATTCCAAACAATCTCAATATAGTTGAATTTTTTTAAATGAGCAAATTACACAATGTATTGTTTTGAAATTTCTTCTATGCATTTTAAGTTTAATCCATTTATTTACTTGAAGCACAATGTTTTAAAAAAACTTTATTCCTTTTCATCAAATTTGAGACATGTACAGATAGTAAAATACTTCTTAGTGCATCGGCCTACAAAACATGGTGCAAGTCCCATGTCTATCAGGACAAAATGAAGTGTTTGATGTAGGCGGGGCCAAGATACTTCCTCAAGTACACTGTTCTCAATAGATGATGGCCTATAGTGTCTTGAGGCGGTGGCCAAACCAGCGTTGGAGTCGGATGTGGTGTGTCTGGCATAGGGATATTGTCTTATGTTCATGGGCCTCGCAAAAAAAATAAGATTTTGCCACTCACATTAGACACACAACCTTTAAAATTAAGAATTCTCCTGACAGATTCCACTTCTTCAATCATAGTTTCAAGAATAGACACACAAGATAAATTATGAACTCTAATCAAGTTTTTTAATATTTTAATAGGAGTATTACTGACTCCTTCGATATTCCAACATATGAAGTTTATTATTGGGATGAGTTAAGAATAGCATTTGAAAGTATTTTAGAAGACCTTATTTTAGGAATAGTTACTTTGGGACCAATCACCTTAAGACGTAACTTATCTTTTCTTCTACTGATCACAAAAGTGAAATCATCTTGAGATTTGTAACTGTTGAAACTTTTAATACTAAATATGTTATGTTTATCGGATAGGAGTGGCCAAAAGCCTTATAGAATAAGCAACTGTCGTGCATTAATTTAGAGGATTCGGAATTATTTTATTCATTTACAATTAGCCTTCTGCCCTAATTAATATAAATTAATCCAATTGTACAAAATTCAAGCATAAGTCATACTACAAAAAATTGAACAATCCAAACATAGGATCACAAATGCAAAAATTAGTGAATTCGAAGTTTGCAAAAGGGAATATATCATAAGATTGAGTTGCCAACACCCGCAAATGAAATCGCTGGAAAACGATTAAAAATGGATTACCTCATTAATTGTACCAAAGAAAATTTTGATTACTCACTTTTGACGGGTCTATTGGAGTTAAATTTTCTTGCAACATCAGATTTTAATTTGCATCCAAGTGAGAGCATATCTAGGACAAGACTATCAATTTTTTCTTCCTTTTTCTCATACACAAAGAATGAAACAAAGGCAATTGGAAGTACTATAACCAATGAATTTTGAAGTGAAATGTCTCCAAGGAAACTCATAATTAATAAAAAGACAACCACATTGATGAACAATATCTGGTCATTCCCTTTGCAAAGAGTTTTGAAACCATTTATAGTGGAATTCCACGATGATGCAACTGATAAAGCAACTCTACTATATATTTCTTCTGAGAAATGCAAATTCTGACTCAGGAATTTTTTCATTTGTATATCCAAATATTTTATCAGGCAATTTCCCATGGATGAACAAAATTACGGACACAAATAAGAGACGCTTTGAAATTGCAGTAATGACGATATATCCAGATGCTATGAAATTGATGTAAAAAAATCCGAACTAGCACTCTAACGAGTGTCTGATTTTTCTTCCTCTAGAGAAAAGAGTCGACAACCCTTCCAATTTTGAGATGTATAAAAGCTTTTGATAGCCCACCCTTTTTATGTTGAATTTCAGCTTTCAAGCGTGAGTACGACTCAATTGTCCTCCTAAGACTATCCTGAAGTGGCACAATGGATGTGTAGCCAAGCCAACCATTTTTTTACAATTAAATGTTCTGCTGTAACAAAGGTGACTGATTCTTAAAGGTGTCAACTGTGGAACCTTCATCCCATATGGGGCTAACAGCTTATCCGTCTGCTCCACCATGTGTTCAATTGGAATCATAACAAAAGCGGGAATCTTAATCCTTGGCCTTTTATAGTCAAGACCTCCAAAAATAAGTGAGATAAACTCCCAAAACTTTATCGGCGCAATATTGGTTATAAAGTATGCCTTATATGTATCTTTCTATGCAACTGATCCCTCTGATGCTAAAGCTCACTCAGCACATATATGAGCATGTGCCACATTTTCAATGTAAGTGAAATCATACAAATTATTTGCATCACCAATAATGAACTTGGATTTCCCTGCCCTAGCAGCAACTGCTAAAGATGGAACAAGAAGCTTATCCCTAGGACCAAAAATGCTGCTAGGATGAATGCAACATGTTAGAAGACCATTGATATCATTCGATTTAAGAACAAGTGTCTCTCATTCAGCTGTAGTTTCATAATATGTATCATTGTGCTTTGTTGGATATGGCAACGACTCCTCACCTTTAATAATTTGGAGTACCCCATCAAAGATCACACTAGGGGAGTTGGTATAGATGAGTCTCTTTAAATTTAGATGAATACAAGCATCACTTATGTTTTTGGCTCCTTGTACATTAACTGAATGGTGAAGTTAGTAGCTGTTGATTAATGAATTTAGAGCAACCATGTGGAAAATAACTTTGGCATGCTTTGATTACTTGGGAATTATCAAGAAGATCAGTGGATATATATTGAGCACGGCCCAACCTTAAGGCATCACCAAGGGTACCTTTCTCCTCTTCGGGGTCGAGCTTGATTGACGGTCCCAGATCAGCAATACAAACGAAAAATGTATCATTATGGATGAGCATTTCCACCAAATGACGTACAATAAAGACTTTTCCCCCAGTCATAAAACACAATCTCTCTTTCCCCTCCATTTCAACGTTATGCCTAAATAAGTAGCTTTGCTCTTTTATTTCCTTAGTGTGCATTTTTTCCTCAAAGCTTGTGTGTGTGTGTGTGTGTGTGTGTGATCTAAGATCAAATAAAAGGGGAACAAGAGTGAGAGATGTAGAGGGCCTTTATCAAGTTATGGTAACTCAACTGGAACCATTAGTTGATGGTGTATGTCCAAACAAATAAGATTAATTATACGTTGACCAAAAATCTATGGGGTGAAGGATTTAGAAATCTTACTTTCTGACTTTTCTTCTCAGTTATGATTTTTTTCATAACATAGTTCTACTTTCGGACTTCTCATCTTCTTTTTTATCTTATATTTAAGTACAATATTTGTATTCTGATTTTTGTTTAGGATAACTCCAAAAATCAATTGGATTGTTTGATTATTGATATCTATAATTATTCTTATTTGGATTATATATTTATTCTTCACATAAAATCAGTTTTTTTATCATAACTATCTATATAATTCTTCGACAAATGAGGATTGCTTTATTTCGATCAAAAACGTTTTTTACTAGAACCAAACTCTACCAAATATCTAAAGGGCACATTCCATTGCGAAGGGCCCTCTATAGATGAATGGTGAATTACATTTCATTGCCTTTTCTAAAAATGAAAACGTCATTTTTAATACATCTTTAAAATATATTACACAAGGCATAGCTGGGTCGTTGGGTATCCTAAAGGTTAAAGGGAGTGATTATATCTTATCAGTAAGACATGTTTGTTAGATCAATCCTCCTTTGTTGGGACTAACATAGGACCATAGAAAGAGTTCACAATTAGATTCAATGTGATTCTGTAGATTGATAGTGAGACCGGTTCTCACCAGTATTCCTTCACAAGTTGCCCGAGTAGTGACCATTCTCTCTTCATTAAGGTCATCGTCTCATCGTACTCCATTAGTTTTCCATCACAAATAGCTAAGATCATCGTGCGATCCATCACAGTCGATAATCTATGGGCCATTGTGATCAGAGTGCAATCAACAAACTCGGTCTTGATCGTTGTGTCAATTCTACTTGGCCTACTTGGCCAGTAGCTATGGAAATTCTTAACACGAGGGGGACACGATAGGACTTAGATGGTTTGGCTTGAGTATTAACGAATTTGGGTCATTAACGCTGACATATTGGACACAACTATACAAATGGGTGACACGAACTAACATGAAATATATGTATTTAATTATTTATATATAAAAGAACACGTGAGTTGAGTAAATTTTGTTTATTTGACGCATGTGGATTTTTCTAGAAATAAAATTCATGGCCACATAATATAAAATAATCCTGATATTCAAGTCTCTAATGAAGATTCTAATAAATTTCGACAACTGGGAGTTCAATTAGGAAACGGACACTTCCCATAGGTTACTTTTGTGCGTCTTGGGGTGTCCATCCCTCTTTTCATTTTACTCTGATGATTTTTGAGTTTCTAACCCCTAAAATCCATTTTTAACTGCAAAATAAGCGTTTACTAGTCAATTTCAAAAATTGGGTGTCCAATGATTGCGTAATTACTTCTAAGGAGTTTATTTTGCACCTCTTATAATGTTTATGTCTCTTTTCAGACCACTTCATTTCTTTATTTATTTTTCCCCGTAAAACCCATTGTTACCCTCAATATGAGATATAGTAGTCAATTGTCTCAATCGAATATTCGATAAGGAGAAAATCACCCTTGACAAGTATCTTTATTACCTCTTTGAGTGTGTGTGCCTCTTTTTTCGTGCCTTTGTTATTGATTTAAGTTTGTCCCCACAAATCCCATTTTCAATAAAATGTTTACTATTGAATTTATGAAATTGGGGGTCCAATAATAACACGGTCACTTCCTAGATGATATTTTGTTACCTTTTGGGGTGTTCGTGCTTTTATGAAGTCTAAAAAAAAGATTAAGCAAACCAGTATCTTTTATGAAGTCTAAAATTAATTTAAAAAAAAGGAAAATTGGATCTAACTAATGACACACTTTGGATGAGAAATCAAGTAACCATATTATAAAATAAAAACTATATGAGGCTTGATTCTCTTTTGCAGCCAATTAGAATGATCCTACATGTGGCTTAATCTCAAACAACAAATACCTAAAGAAAAACATATTTGGCGGAGTGATACCTTGGAAAGATCGACTTTTTAAAAATTATTAACGATGGTGACGAAAAATACACATTGAAGCAAACCGATAAATCCGAAGTTTTTTGTTCGGATTAAAGAAAGTGATGGGGCTAGGTTTTGTTCTGGACACAGTCACTTCCCTTAAGTTACTTTCGTATCTTCGGGGTTATTCGTGTCTCTTTTATGGACACTTCATTGTTATTTTCACTTTTTAAAGTCAAAAACCCACTTCCAGTTGTAAAACAAACGTCTACTTGCGAATTTCAAGAACCGGGAGACCGATAAGGACACTGAACCTTACTATAAGTTACTTTTGAACCTCTTATTTTCATATGCGTAGTTAGGAATTCCTTCAATCCTATTAATGTATGCTTTTCAATATTAGTTACGTAAATCAATCCAACGGCTATCCCTGATACATAATAATGACAAACATGATGTTTCTAAATAAATTAATACATCATTTCACACAATTCAACAGCAAGTTAATTAAAACAATAATATAACCCAACACTTGAAGATATAAATTTAAGAAACAATATAGCAAACTAAACCTAACAATTCAAGCATATAAATTTAAGATTAATGAAGTACTAATGCACTAAATAATAAGAAGGGAAAGCATATTACACAATTAAAAAGTCACCCAAATAAATATAATTATGGTCTGATTCTTTCTGTTAGTTGGATGCCTACCGAGAAACTATCTTTTGGGCCGACTAAGTGGCTGCTGACTTGGATTATTGCCATGCAAGGAGACAAGTGTCCATTTTTTATGGGTTCACATAGGTGGATAATTTTTTGTATCAACAGAAGCCCCCAATACTTCATTCTTGATGCTTTTGCTGAAAGGATGGAGTATATTCTCTTCAGAGTTGGTTGGCTTATGCCGACGTGTGGGGCTTATGAAAATTTTCCATGTTTTGATTTTGTAATGGAATTTTTATAAATAATTTGAAAATTAAGAACTCCCAAAGGGTAGATTGGTATTTTTTTCTTTCGAAACACAATTTTCCAGGTAATCATTTCACGCCCGATTTCCCAGGTAAGCTATAAAAGATGAGATTTTGTCGAATTTTCATACCAAACATTTTCCAATCTTTCGAACTCTCTTTCTTCTCCAAGTTCTCTGTCTTTGAGTTTTCCTTTGCATTCTTCCTTCACTCCAGTCGTCATTTTTCTGTAAGCTTTCTTCCCTCTTTCATTTCGCTTTCCTTCTTTCTTTACTGTAGCCATGGTTTATATTGTACATGGAGATTCTTTAGATGATTTTAGGCGGGAATGGAGTATTACTGATTGGGTAAACTTAGAAATTCCCATACCACCTGTTGAAGTATTATCCCTGCTTGAGGGTCATTGGATTCCCTCTTTGTTTATCGTTGAATGTGGCTTCACCTTTCCCCCTAATCGCTTATGTTTATAGTTTTTCTAATATTTTGATGTTGTCCCAGCTAGGGTAGCCCCCAACACTTGGAGAGTACTAAATGTTTTGTTATAAGTGGGTTACCAGTGACAATATTTATTATATGAAGACTAAGTTTGCCAATAGAGCCCTAGTTGTCAATTTATCGGACTCCAACAAAGATTATTTTGATTATGGGGTCATTGTAAAGAATTGTCAGCATGCTCCTCTTCCAAGAGGAGAACTGTAGGCTGGACCCAGATGCCTTTAAGAAGGACATGGCATAGGCTGCTAGCTGTGATATTGTATTTTTATCTATCTTGCTGACTAACTGTTTGATGATGTGTTGCTTATTATTTTCTTGTCTTATTTTGTACAGTTGAAAGTAAGAAAAAGTATCCCAAATAAGGATACGTCAACCTTCAAGAGTTGAAATTCTTGTGGAATATTCATCAAAGGATTGGAAAGGAACATTCCAGATCAGCTTCCTACTTGCTACAATATGGGACTTCAATTACCTCCTTTGTTGCTAGGCCCACCACTTCTACTGCAATAGCTCCCATAAATCTTAAAGAGGAACCAGCGTCCACTTCTTCGGCTGAGGAGTTTGCTGAGGCTGATAAGGATTTTGAGACTTCATCTTTTTTTGAGTCCTTGGATATTCAACTATCCCCTCATCTCCACTTGTTGTTATGGGAAAGAGTAGCATTCCTAACTTGATGGGTGGAGCCTTTTCCCTCCTCCTAAGAAAGTTGCAGATAAAACTGGCATGGCTACTGATTCCAATAGGCTAAATAAAACTTCCAAGGATACTGAATAGGTTCATCAGATCATTATTGCTAGGGGGTGATACTGCTTTGCCTCAATTCAGGAGGTTGAGAAAAGTTACTTTCGAGAAACAAGTTGAAAAGATTTTTGTCGACCAGGAGTTGGTCAAGAAAATTCAGGAGGATTTGACTATTGCTGGGTCATCCTATGTTGTCATTCATCCTGGTGTTGCCAAGATATTAATCAAGACTGGTACCCGCTATGCTGAGAGAGCAATTATTTCTCCCTTTCCAAGATCACAATTGGCAAAAAATGCTTGCCAAATTCTGGCTATGGTAATTACTTTTTCTCCATTACTTACCATAAGGTTTTATTTTTTTCTCTTGATACTTATTTTAATTTGATATTCTCCTTTGTGCAGTTTTTAGCAAATTTTAATTAACTTTTGGAGAAGGATGATCGAATACGTTCTTCAGGAGGGGATCCCATCGATGGATTATAAATATGATATTGATTATAAGGAATACTAATCTAAGCAATCCCACTCAATAAAAGAGCTATGATATTGGATCATGGACTAGTCATCTTGACATGAAATTATCTATGTGATAAAATATGTATCATAAGCACTAAGGGATATTGCTCAGTTGGTAAAGCACCTCGTTTACATGCGCATTAATATTTTTTAAGGGAGTCCGTGGAAGAGGCCTTTAAAGGTCTAAGGAAGTCTTTGGTTGTAGGCTAAAAAGATCTGGAGACCAAGCAGAAGTTTTGGGAAGAAGAGCTGAAGAAGGCTAATGATAGAGCCATCTCTAGTGAGGGAAAACTTGTTACTATTAAAACCAGTTTGACAGCTGCTGAGGGGAAACTGGTCACTGCTGAGGCCAATTTAACATCTTCTGAGAATAAGGCCAAGCTGGTCAAGGATAAACTTGTTGAAAGCCAAGCTTTCCTGAAGTCTGTCGAGGAGAAAGTTGTTGGTCTGTCTTCTGAGTTGGTTGTAGAAAAGGCCAAAAATAAGAAAATTAAAGAGGATTCCTTCAACAAGGGTTGGGACAATGCATTTTTGGCAGCCTCTGCTAATATTGATTTTGTGAGGAAGAAATCTTTCAAAGGTGGCTGGTCGAAGGCCCTTAAGGAGGTCGGCACCCCAACAGAGTCTGAATTATTTTTTAGGCATGATCCAGGCACTCCTCCCAACTTGGAGGAAGAGTTTAATAATGAAGAAGGATCTAAATAATCTTCTCTTCAACCTGTTAGATATGCTTTAAAGAACATTGATAAAGTCGCCCCTTATGCTAATCAACCTTCTGGAATCAATGTCCAGGGTAAGGAGAAGGTTTAACTCCTCTGTTCTTTTTTCTATTTTCTGGTTATATGACTTGTAATAGGACCAACAATTTGTAACACCTTTTGGGTTATTAATTAACACATTTCTTTTTTTTTTTTTGCTACATGTGTTGTATTTATTAAAATTTCTGCTTGGTTGGATGAACTCTTATACTTTGTGTCACTTTTGCTCAGTACTCATATTTACTTACTTACACTTGTAATTTTCAGTTTGATGCTAGGAAGCAGGCAATAGTTTTTGCTAAATCCGACCTACTAAGGCGAAGTAGGAATGTTTTGGAAGCTAGCCATATTCCTCTAACTGAAGAAGACTTGGTCGGCTTGCTTGGACCAGAAGCATCCAATCAAGTAAAAGAGTCATACATCCATCTCCACTATTTACTGGACATAGCTGTAGAAAATAATGCAGCTTATTATGAAATGAATGAAGATTTGCAAGATAACCACAAGTTTTCTTTGGCATCGCTCCATGTCGGCTGTGTGTGACACCCCGCCTAATTAAATACCGGGTGATCAGTCATTTATTAAATTAAAATCAAGGTGAACGATTGGTTGATTCTTAACATCACAGTCGCAAAAATAAAATTTTCAATTTAAACACCCTAAATAATTAAGCTAAGTGTTAAGACATTTTAAAACCTTGATTCCATTTTATTAAATTCCAATGTGAAAACCTTTTTAATAACCAACAGTTTAAGAATCACATAAATGCGAAGGATGGCAATTAACAAACAATAAATAAACCATCTAGATAAACCACACCAAGTTTAAAACTACAAATGAAATCATCCTGACAAGAGTTAACTCCCAAAGAGTACCAAATACTGTAAATAACATTAACATAAATCTCTGAAAAATCCAAACTGAATAGGGAAACGGGCGACACAAGACCTAACTAAGCAGAACTAAAATAAGAGCAGAATCAACGAAAAGGTCGTCGAAAGCAAGGGCCTGCAACTCCCACATAAGCTGCACCACGTCAAATCCAAAGAATCTATGCATGACGCCCCTGTGACTCGGCACCTGTAATACAGATATATATATATATATATATATATATACAAGAGAGAGAGAAATGACAGAAAATGGGTCGAGCCCGAGTGTAAAAATGTTTTAAAAAGTTTAGCAAGTATTTAAATTGCTTACCGGCTAATGTAACAACCATGTTAGTATGCGATGCTCTCTTTAGAATTCTCACCTCTCATCTAGTATGCACGTCTACCGTACTACTAAACTCATAAGTTCATCTAAATTATTTTTCCTTAAAGTTTTATCCCGAGAAGTAGAAGGGTTATGATATTTAGTTTAAACAAAATCAATCTCTTCAAGATTTATTATATTACTTAAAGTAACACCATACCGTTACAAGGTTCCCGAACACTTATTATAAAGTTGGAGCATTTATTCATTACTTCACTACTTATACACATAGTAAAAAGTTCCCATGTAAGTATATATATATATATATATATATATATATATATATATATATATATATATATATATATATATATATATATATATATCATTCACTCATATATTATAAACTATCGGCACCTCACATAAATTCTATGGTGCTCGCATACTCTACTATCAATTCCCCGTATCACTCATACTAAGGAAAATATTAGTTCGGAATCACTCTCGAACTGTATTAACACAATATATACAAAATGGAGGCGACGCATAGTTCCAAGTCACTAAGAGGTCAGCACAAACCCCTCACGTCTCTTAGGACCGTCTGACTATCATTCTCAGATAGCCTGTACCAAGGAATCATATTTTCTAGGGTACAAGTCAATATCCCCCATAAGGTCCCATTGAGATAAGACTGTCCCGGGCGCGGCAACCCCCATGATAGCAAGTAGCGCGGGTATGATTATTCACAATTAAAGTATTTAATATATGTACACAGTCACACGGTCATATAAAGAAACACAATTTCCAATAAGGTTCGCCCTCGACCCATAATTATTACTAACCGTATTTAGTACAATTTTACTCAATTATCTCGTATAAGGGATTCATCTTTTTTATTCTCACTTATAATTTATTTCACACTTACTTCTTATCTCTCGAAGTATTCTCTCTTACTAAATACAATTTCAGTAGGTATACCCTCTCTAACCTTCTGGTCTAAGTCTTTCACGAGTCCCCCAATTCATTCACGAGCTTACGCACAATCCCTAATGTGCACCGAAATTCCCCGTTAACCCACAATTTCAGCCCATATTAAATTTCATTCAATGGAGTCTATTTAGACCCAACTGGTCCTCCTTACGACCCATTATACTCTATAAATAATAATCAAGGGTTTCTACGTATTTAAATCGGATTAAACAAAAAGGGTAAAATATGCAGTTTTCCAGGAGGGGTCGATCGATCGATCAAGCAGTTCTTGACCAGAAACTGCGTTTTCAACCTACGGATTTCACCTACCAAATTACTCCAAAACGCCATTAACGATTTCCAAACACCCAAACAACAATACTACTAGTTATATATACCTATATACATGATTTCCTACGTGAAACATGTCAAAATTCATCAAAGGTATTCAATTTATGGGATAAATCATCATGTTTATCAAGAACCCTAATTTTCATAAAATTTCATTCCTTTAATTCTTTTCTAGATTTCTTGCTTCTATACTCATACAAATTCGTGGGTTATTCTCTACCTACGATTGGGATGTCCAGAAGATATTTATTTCCATCAAGACATGTGATTAAATCCTCTAATTCCTCAAATTCTTTTATGAAACATGTGTATAAAAATCCTAATCTAACATGGATGAAACCATAACTAAAAGAAAAGCAAGTTAGATACTTGCCTGGAAATTCAAGAGTCTGATCTGTGGACGAAAAAGGTATGGTTGCGTTCCTCTTCGTGCGATTTACGCTTTGGTGGTAGTGGTAGTGCAAACGGATGAGTTCTTGGTCTTGGATTGTTTGAAAAGCTTCCTACCTTCTTCTCTAACGGCTGTTCTTAACTTTTGTGATTGTTAACCCTAAAAGCTTAACTCAAATGGCTGATATACCTTAGGAAAATTCGTGGGTTTAATTACCCAAAAATACTAAATGTCTAAAATACCCTCCCGGGATGCCAATTAAGCCTAAAAATGCCCCAAGGCCCAAACTAAATCCTCAGGTATACTTTTTTGATTATATAGACCCTTTCGGACACGTTGGCGCACTCGAATTGACCATATGGACGACTTATAATTTATTCACTTTTAATAATAATAATTTAGTCCCGACACGACACAGGCGCGTCCCGACTTAAATTTCCATAATTGCCATTTTATTCACTTGTGATAATTTTAATAAAATCAGTCTTATATATTACTTTACTCATCTAGTAATATTCAACAAATTCTCAATAATTACTAAATCTCGTCACGCTAGTAAATATTTAAAATAATTTTTGAATTAATATTACATTAATATCTCAATTTAAATTTAATAAATCCCCAAATTATAAGCCATAAAAATACGGGGTATTACATACTTCCCCCTAATAACGGAATTTCGTCCCGAAATTCGAAAAATAAGGCATACATGGTAAGAATAGATCTGGATATCTTTCGCGCTCCCAAGTGGATTCCTCCACATTATGATGCTCCCACTGGACTCGTACAAGTGGGACTACCTTTGACCTCAATTTCCTTTCGCTATGGTCTAGAATAGCCACTGGTATCTCCTCATAAGAGTTGTCGGGGTGTAAGTCAATCTCCTTTATCACGACGTGGGTGTGGGCCATATCATCCCAAAGATATCGTCTTAACGATGAGATGTGGAATACATCATGAATGCGGTGCAAGTGCTCTGGCAGCCCCAATCTGTATGCCACCGGACCAATCCTCTCAATAATAGGAAATGGTCCCACGTATCTCGGAGATAACTTCCCTTTCTTCCCAAACCTCATCACTCCTCTCATAGGAGACACACGCAGTAATACTTGGTCCCCCACGCTAAACTCTCGAAAAAAACACTTTGCATCGGCGTAGCTTTTTTGTCGATCTTGGGCTACCCGAATGCGACTCTTGATAAGCTCGATCCTAGCTGAAGTCTCCTGAATCACCTTTGTCCCTAGTAACTTGTTGTCCCCCACCTCTAGCCAACAAGCGGGAGAGCGACAAGGTCTGCCATACACACCTCAAATGGGGCCATGCCAATCGTGAACTAATAAGAATTATTATAAGCAAACTCTACCAGTGGAAGATACGGCTCCCAACCTCCTCCAAAATCAAGGACACACATGTGTAACATATCTTTCAACATCTGATTGGTACGCTCTGTCTGTCCATCCGTCTATGGGTGATAAGCTGAACTCAATCTCAACTCTGTACCCATGGCCTCCTGAAAGCTCTCCTAGAAGCACGACACAAAAATCTTGTCTCTATTAGACACAATATCCAAAAGCACCCCATGTAGTCTAACGATCTCGGTAATGAATAATTGTGAATACTGGCCCGTGGTGTAGTCTGTCCGTATTGGCAAAAAATGAGCTACCTTGATCAACGAATCCACAATCACCCATATGGAGTCGTGACCCCACTGTGATGCAGGCAGTCCAGTAATAAAGTCCGTGGAAATACTTTCCCATTTTCATGTAGGTATCTCCAACGGCTGAAGTAATCCTGGCGGTCTCTGGTGGTCTACCTTTACCATATAACAGGTAGGACATTTGGATACGAACTCTGCAATGTCCTTCTTCATCCCACTCGACCAGTACTGTCGCCTCATATCCTAATACATCTTATCCCCTCCGAGATGTACCGCAAATCGAGATCCGTGTGACTGTGTCATAACTTCATGACGTAAGTCCTCTCCCTCTGGGACCACTAATCTTCCATTAAATCTCAAACCCCCCATCAGAACTCACGGAATAGGTCATCTCCCCTTCAAAGAGTTGGGATACCTCAAGGCATCCAAGCCTTAGTCCATACTTGGGGTGTTATTAACTCATCAAATTTCCACAACTCTTCCAATGTGGGACAAGAGTCGAAACATACCCAATTCATTAACTTTCATTGCTTTGTTAGTCAGTTTGGGGACATATTTATCATTCATAACTAATTGAAATTGGACATATGAATATACTACGTTAATCTCCTTGTGGAGGAGAACGCGTTCGTAAATGGTCCCACGTTTTTTGTAGTGTGGGTCCCACCTAAATTTGAGCTCAAAGTTGCTCAAAAATCTGTCCAGAAAATTCTGGACAGCTTTCTAAATAGTCCAATTTTCCAACAATCCCCCACATGAATGATATATTGCTATAAATAAAATAGAACAGATGCTAATGCAGATGCAGACACATGTTGAGTAAAACTGAAGATTTATTGCATCGGGAGAAGTAGCCTAGTGGCCTTGAACTTTCCTTAGTGATATACTATCGGATTTACTTGGTTAATCAGTAGACTTCACGTCCTTGAACCGTCAACCATTTTTGTAAACCTAGATAGAAGTATTCACACAACAATTCTTCAACACAGTTGGTTCTCACGTTTGTGTTCATTTTGGCCATGAACACCACTTGGGTCCGTGAGTATTTTACAGAATATGACTTTCATTATTCTCATAGAAGTGGCCCCCTTCTTACTCACGTAGGTGACTTCCATAAAGAGTATCCTGCAATACCCTACTTAGACGTACTAAGATATAGATGTCATTAAAAGCATAACTTATCCTAATTTCGAGGCAGATATGCACTGTCTCATCTTTGGAATGGATAGGATTAAATATCCTACAGTGCTTACTGAATACAACGTAGTTCGGTTTGCCCATTGAACCTAGATCTTGGGATCTCCAATCAGCTAGGTTGGGTTGCCACTATATTGATTCTTATTTATTTATAGGCTTTAGACCCATTCCTCTCGATGATCTTTCAACTTGCTCTCGGTTTAAACCTTTCGTTAGTGGATCCGATACATTATCTTTTGACTTTACATAGTCAATTGAGATAACTCCATTTGAGAGAAGTTGTCTAACGGTATTGTGTCGATGACGAATATGTCGTGACTTTCCGTTATACATGTGATTTTCTGCCCTTCCAATCGCTGATTGGCTATCGCAATGTATACATATTGCGGGCACATGTTTAGACCAATTTGGAACATCCTCTAAGAAATTTCGAAACCATTCAGCTTCTTCTCCAGCTTTGTCTAGTGCAATGAATTCAGATTCCATTGTCGATCTAGAAATGCACGTTTGTTTTGAGGAATTTCAAGATACGGCTGTACCTCTGAGGGTAAACACGTATCCACTCGTAGACTTAGAGTCTTTTGTATCAGATATCCAATTTGCATCACAATGTCCTTCAAGAACAACTGGATATTTTGAATAGTGCAATCCATAGTTTTGAGTATATTTTAAATAACCCAAAACTCTCAATATTGCTTTTTAGTGATCTCTTCCTAGATTACTCGTAAATCGACTTAGCTTAGTTATTGAGTAGGCTATGTCCGGTCGCGTACAGTTCATGATATACATTAAACTGCCGATAATATGAGAATATTCTAGTTGAGATATGCTTTCACCATTATTTCTTACTAGATGTAAATTTACATCTACAGGTGTCTTGGTAGGACTAATACCATACTTCTTGAATTTTTCAAGTACTTTCTCTATGTAATGAGATTGAGATAATATAAGTCCATCCGATGTTCTAGAAATTTTAATTCCTAATATAACATCGGCGATTCCCAAATCTTTCATGTCAAATCTACTACTCAACATTTCTTTTGTAGTTTTGATAATTTCCAAGTTACTACCCATGATAAGCATATCATCAACATAGAGGCATAAAATGACATATCCATTTTGAATGTATTTAAAGTAAACACATTTATCGCATTCATTAATTTTGAAACCATTTGATAACATTGCATTATCAAATTTTTCATGCCATTGCTTAGGTGCTTGTTTTAATCCATATAGTGATTTAACAAGCTTACATACTTTTCCTTCCTGTCCGGGAGCTTTGAACCCTTCAGGTTGCTCCATATAAATTTCCTCGTCTAGTTCACCGTTTAAGAATGCAGTTTTTACATCCATTTGATGTATTTCAAGTCCATTAATAGCAGCTATTGGTATTAACATCCGAATGGACGTTATTCTTGTTACTGGTGAGTATGTGTCGAAGTAATCCAACCCTTCCTTTTACCTATAGCCTTTAGCTACAAGTCTAGCTTTATATTTATCAATTGATCCATCGACCTTCAATTTCTTTTTGAAGATCCATTTATAACCTAACAGTTTTGAACCTGGTGGAAGATCCACTAGTTCCCATGTATGATTTTGTAATATGGATTCAATTTCACTATTAATTGCTTCTTTCCAATTAGAAGCATCGGGTAAGTGTATGGCTTCTTTATACGATTGAGGTTCATTTTCTAGCAAATATGTTAGAAAATCCGGACCGAAAGAAGTCGAGATTTTTGCTCTTTTACTATATTTTGGTTCATCCTCTATTGATTCAATAGGTTAACGAGTACCACTTGTAGTAGCTTGATTTGTCCTTTTAGAAGGACCAGATTCTTGGGTCATGTTATACGGGAATTCATTTTCAAAAAATAAAGCGTCCCTCGATTCAATAACCGTATTTACATGAATATCCGAAATCTCAGATTTACAAACTAGAAATCGATATACACTGCTATTAGTAGCATAATCGATGAATACACAATCCACGGTTTTTGGCCCTATTCTTACCTTATTAGGTTTAGGAACCATCACTTTGGCTAAGCACCCCCACACTCGTAAATATTTATAGGAAGGTCTTCGACCTTTCCATAATTCATAAGGTGTCTTGTGAGTATTTTTGTGAGGTACTTTATTGAGAATATAATTAGCAGAAAGTAAGGCTTCCCCCCACAAATTTTGTGGAGCTCCTGAACTTAATAACATTGAGTTCATCATTTATTTCAAAGTACGATTTTTGCGTTCAGCAACACCATTCGATTGAGGAGAATAAGGAACGATTGTTTGATGAATAATCCCATTTTCAGAACAAAATTTCTCAAATGGATATTCATATTCACCTCCTCTATGACTCCTAATAGCCTTTATCGTTTTGCTTAATTGATTCTCAACTTCATTCTTATATTGTTTAAATGCGTTAATAGCCTCATCTTTACTATGTAACAAATATACAATGCAATATTTTGTGCAATCGTCAATAAAAGTAATAAAATACTTTTTACCACCTCTAGTTTGAACAAATTTTAAATCACAAATATCGGTGTGAATTAAATCTAAAGGTTCAGTTATCCTTTCAATAGAATGGAAAGGTAATCTAGCTAATTTAGATTCAACACAAATTTCACATTTATGATTTTTATCAATATTAAATTTTATCAAAAATTCCAAGTTAATTAATGTACGCAATGTATCAAAATTAACATGTCCTAATATAGCATGCCAAATATTAGATGACTCAATCAAGTAAGAAGAACTAGCAATTTCATTCATTGAAACAGATGTTTTTGGGGTTACAGTAAGAACATTGAGTTTAAAGAGCCCCTCATTTAGGTAGCCCTTTCCTACATACATGTCATTTTTTGACAACACAAAGCGATCCGACACAAACACAAGCTTGAAACCATTTTTAGTAAGGAGAGATACAAAAATAATATTCTTTCGGATATCAGGCACGTGAAGAACATTGTTAAGAGTAAGTTCCTTTCCAAAAGTCATTTTCAGAGTTATCTTTCCTTGTCCCACCACCTTCGAAGTGGAAGAATTTCCCATAAAGAGGTTCTCCTCATTTTTCAAAGGCTTATAGGTGGTGAACATTCATTTGTTTTCACAAATGTGTCGTGTGGCTCCAGTGTCTACCCACCATTCCTTGGTATTTCCAACCAAGTTACATTCAGAGACCACGACAGAAAGATTCATATCAGCCAAGTCATTGGCGATATTCTCACCCTCAGTTACATTTTCTTGAGGATTGTTTCGATTTTGCTTCTTCGATTTACGACACTCGCTTGAGCGGTGTCCATGTTTACCACAATTGTAGCATTTGCCTTTGAACTTCTTCTTGTTCTGTTTGGAAGTGACTTCCCCATCATACTTTCGTTTGTTCTTCTTAGGACCTTCAACAACATGGACCTTTGTTTCCATCGGATTCTTTCCACTTTTCTTTTGAGACTCACGATTGACTTCTTCGATTCTCAGCCTGACCACCAACTCCTCCACATTCATCTCCTTTCGCTTATGCTTGAGATAGTTTTTTAATAAAGTCCAAGATGGTGGCAATTTTTCAACAATTGCAGCAACTTGGAAAGTTTTACTAAGTGGCGTTCCTTCAGCATGAATGTCGTGGAGGATCACTTGGAGTTCTTGCACTTGCGAGATCACAGATTTAGAATCAACCATTTTGAAGTCCAGAAAACGCCCGACGATAAATTTCTTCATCCCAGCATCTTCAGTTTTATACTTCTTTTCCAAAGAATTCCATAATTCCTTGGATGTTTTGATCGTGCAATAGACATGGTACAATGTCTTGTCCAAATAGGCCAAAATATAATTTCGGCATAGGTAGTCCGAGTGCTTCCAAGCATCGACAGCAACAACCTTTTCAGCGTCATCTCCCTCTTGAATAGAGGGGCAATCTTCATATACAAACCTACCCAGTTGGTAGGTAGTGAGATAGAAGTACATTTGTCCTTGCCAACGTTTGAAGTCAGCCCCAATGAACTTTTTCGGTTTCTCCCCGTGTGGCATAGATATGGGTGCAGTCACATTTGTGTTGGTGACAGTCACATTAGTAGGAGTAGTGTTCGTACTTTGCGATTCCATTTCTGTTACAAAAACATAATTTTTATCAATGATAAAATTCATATATAATGAATTAATCAAAACAGAATACACAATTCTGTTATACAAATTTCCCCAAATGAATTCAAAAAGAATTCTACACAATATTCAGATTTATTTGACACAGAATTTATAAAAAAAAATTCTAAACAATAATCTGAATTGAGTTTAAAATCAAAATTTTGAAGCGCTAGTTTACACTAGTCTAAATTAAATTGTGTCAAACTGTTTTTATTATTATTAAAAAATTTCGTACAAAACAGAATATAAATTTTTTAATAAATAAAATAACTTAACTAAACAAATTAAAACAATTAAAATATTTCAATTTCTGTACAGAACAGAATTTTAATTTAAGGATTAAATTTTTTTCCTTAAACAGATTTTAACAAGAATACACAAATAAAATTTTATTTTCTAAAACAGAATATAAAAATAGTATAAAAATTAATTTCTATATCAAAATTGTTTTACTAATTTCTGCATTAAAGTAATAATTTAATTCTTTTTTTTTCCTGTCAAAACAGATTTATTTTCAACAAATAAATTTCTGTAATAAAAAAATTCTGAACACTACAAAACAGTAGAACTTTATAAATTGTCTTAAGATTGTTATGTCTACTGTTTAATAAATAGAAAATTACATAATTACAAATTATGATCTAATTACAGAAATAAAAAACGAAATTACAGAAAATAAAAACTTACTTGAATTTGCAGAAACAACAATAGAAATAGAAAGATAATCCGAGTGCTGTGAATTTCACAGTGTCCTTAAGACAATGTGCTCCGAGGTTGATGAATATTGTTTCCCAAGATATAACGGATTTTCCAATTAATTATGTAGCACAACAATAATTAATCACGACGAACTCAAATTCTGTGGCTTTTACTCAATAACAATGCAGCAGATGTTATGCAGGAAAATAATTTTTGGAACAGATATGATAGGAATTTTCTGGAACAAATATGACAACAATTCTGGAGGAGGGAAATTTTTTTCATTCTAAAAACGGAGGGAGGCATCTGTATTTATAGCAAAGTAACCATAACTGACAAAAAACAGTTAAACGAAATTAACTGTTGACTGTTGGCAATAATTGCCAACAGTTTATTAATGAATTAATTAATTTCGTAATTAATTAATAATTAAAGCCCAGAAAGTTAAATAAATTCGGCCCAAAAATGTAGGAGATTTTTCCAAGTCCAAGTCCAAGCCCGAACCGAACCGAATCTAGCCGAGCCGACCGAACGAACGGACGCGCGCGCGCGTGTGGACTTTTGATCGAAAGTCAACCCGTGCATAGCTTAGGTCATCTCCTCTTCAAAGAGTTGGGATACCCCAAGGCATCCAAGCCTTAGTCCATACTTGGGGTGTTATTAACTCATCAAATTTCCACAACTCTTCCAATGTGGGACAAGAGTTAAAACATACCCAATTCATTAACTTTCATTGCTTTGTTAGTCAGTTTGGGGACATATTTATCATTCATAACTTATTGAAATTGGACATATGAATATACTACGTTAATCTCCTTGCGAAGGAGAACGCGTTCGTATATGGTCCCATAATTTTCGTAGTGTGGGTCCCACCTAAATTTGAGCTCAAATTTGCTCAAAAATCTGTCCAGAAAATTCTGGACAGCTTTCTAAATAGTCCAATTTTCCAACAAGGTTAGGGACAACTTGGGGGTTATAGGCCGACCGGTATGTGGGTTTGTTCGTTTGCATTTGGTTTGGTGTGGCTGCTGTGGGTTCGAAAGAGCGTATTGTGTTGAAAAGAAGAGAATTAGGGGCAATTTTTTTAATTATCTGCCTAAAATTATTTTTTTCATATATATATGTATAATATAATTATATTTAAAAATATAAAATTACAAATACATCCACCTTATTCTAGATAGGCCCAGTTCGGGCTTGAAATTCTGTCCAAACTCAGTCCGGTTCAAACTCAATTAAGACTTGGCCTAAAATGGAGTGGGTTGGACAGGTGGGCTTCGAGCTTGCCCATCCTAATTGACATGCCTAAATAAAATTATATTTTCGCCTCAGACCAACTTAAAAAGAAGGGGTCTTGTATGACACTTATTGAGCTTCGACAACATTTTTGGAGGCGTATCTCAAAGTATAAAAAAAGTGAGGACGTAACATGATTGGGACAAAAGTGGATGCCAAAGTCAAACTCACTACTTCAAAAATTATATTTCACATATGCACTTTCTGAAAATTACGAAAAAATATATTTTGGTCACGGATCAAGTGGTGACATGGGTCATGCCACAAGCAGGTGTTGTGTTGTGTCGTGTCGTGCTTACGGGTCATATCATATACACGTGATATGTCGTGCCACAAGCACGTGTCGTACCATATGTACATGCACGATAATTGCCTCGAAAATCACGGGCTTTTTGCTAATATTATAATGAGACACATGACACAACTCTCTCAAAGTACTCATTCTACATAGAGTTCAAATTTCTGAACCCCCTTAACGGGGTTAAAATGACCCTCACACTGCATTGGTTAGAGTATTAAAGTTAAAGGGGTCCACTGCAATAATCATCAATTCTCCACTAATGAGTTTTGAGAGTTCATATTTACCCTAGCTAATTGAGTGTCGACAAATTTGGATTCATGTTTTATTAGATAACATAATTAGATTATATAAAAAAATTTAAGGCCTTATTACGTCTATTTATAGAGATCTTTCTATAATTATTCTATTAAGCTTCCTTCTAAAGACCCAAATTCAATTATGATTCTTTCTGTTTAATTAGATACTCCCGATTAGAAGCGCGCCACGGTGGATTTGGATAGGTTTTGCAAAATATGGGTGGGCTATTAACGGGTTGAGGTTGTGAGGGCCGGAATTGGGCTGGTTGGGTGAGCTTGGCATCCCGGGCATGAATGAAGAAGAATATTGCAAACAAAAAAAAACTATATTTGAAAGAAGCTCACCTCCTCGGTGTGTGAATAAATCAGGATGTCATCTATGAAGACAATGACAAACTGATCCAAGAACTCTCTGAACACTTGGTTCATCAAGTCCATGAATACGACTGGAGCATTTGTCAGTCTAAACGGCATGACTCAGAACTCATAGGAGCCATATCTTGTCAAGAAAGCAGTCTTCGACACATCCCGCTCCCTAATTCGTAGCTGATGATATCCCGATCTCAAATCTATCTTTCGAAAAGAAGGTTGCTCCTCTCAGCTGGTCGAACAGGTCATCGATTCGAGGCAACGAATATTTATTCCGTATCGTGACCTTATTCAGCTCCCGGTAATCCACGCATAACCTCAGTGAACCGTCCCTTTTCTTCACAAATAACACTGGAGCGCCCCAAGGTGAGGTGCTCCTACAAATGAAGTCCTGACCTAACAGCTGCTCTATCTGATCCTGTAACCCTCATCTCCGCTGGAGCCATACGGTACGATGCACGTGCTATCAGCCGAGTGCCCGACATTAAGTCTATGACGAAATCTATCTCTCGACTGGGGGGTAGGCCTAGTATCTCCTGGAATACATTCGAAAACTCACGAACGACTGGAATCAAATCTAGGGGAATCACACTCCTTAGAGGTATCCTCCTCTATGTAGTACAAATGGGTGGAAGATCTTCCCTCTGGGCGAGGCATCTCCACCAAAAACGTCTCCTGCCCCTGAAATGATAAAAATAATACTCCCATGTAAAGTAGCACTCTTTAAGGGTTTATGCAATTGTATGAAAACTTATATTTGAATAAACTCAATAAATCATATGTGGGATGAATGATTTGAAAAAGAAAAAGTGTTTTGTAAAACACAAAGATGAGAACTTTTGGTTCAGATATTGGGAATTCGTTTTTGCCAAAAATCTTGAGAAAAACTCATCAAAATAGATTTTTATAGTGAAAAATTTCGAGGCGATGAAGTCGTTATGCAAGGTCGTCTGAATAAGATTAGCTTTTAATTCTAACAAAACTCTAATTTATTCATATGAGACAACTTTCTCGTTTGATTGTCCTTCTAATGAGATGTGCAATCCTTGACATATGATTGTCATTCGAAGGTCGTTCGATGACGTTCAAGCGAAAACTTAATTTCGTTCTAACGAGATCTTAATCTTATTCGAAGAAGATTAAAAAATAATTTTTTTAATTTTCAAAATCCGTTTTTTATTAAAAAAGCCCCGATTTAAAAAATAGACATTCCAAAATATAATTCAACTGAAAAAATAAAAATCACAAGTTATATACCTGCATAAAGTGTCAGTGACAAATCCAACAACATAAAATCTGGAAATGATGCTCGGTCACTAACATATCTTCGAATGATCATGGAGGCAATGTGGACGAAGTATTTGGTTTGGGACTTCAGTTTGTAATGGGATACGCCAAAACTAGCAAAATGAATAAGCTATGAACAATTATAAAAACTTGCTCTTATATCTGGGATACTTGGATCGACCAAAATTGCCTTAGTCGACCAGGTTGGTAGTTGAGTCGACCCCCTTTCTAAGAGAGAAGAGTTCAACTGTCATCTTCTAATTAGTCCAGGGGTCATACCATATTCATGGTACAACGACAATATAATCGTAAGATATCTCATATTACTTATCGATTGAAGAATACATAACTTATATTTATAAGTGTTCATGGTGAGAGAGGCGTGGAAAGCATGACTTTGTATGACATGTATTTCATTCTCTTTGGTTGAAATGATATCACATTCTCCACGAGATTGGATGAGATGAGTATGAATTCGTTAATGCATATGGGTGAAGATGTCCAAATATCTTCACTCTATTATATACAATTGCTCATTTCTAACATCATCAAGTCACATGGTACTCCTAGTTGTGCATAATTGATGTGTTAGATCTTATTTGATGGCAATGGCTTTGAATAAAGCCGAACTCTCTTGGGGTTTGCCCCTAGTATCCACCTAATTAGAGGGCTCTCCCAAGAATAATATAATCGAGAATTTTGGTGTCACGTGGCAAGGTTGATATAGTGTCATAGGGAGAGGATCACAAGTGGACCTAAAAAGCGGACTTTTTAATGGACCTTAACAAAAATCACCTAACAACCCATTAATTTTAATTCCTATAGTGTAATTGGTTCGCGCCAGCGGCAACGGATATGCATGTGATCCGAAACCCCCTCTACCCCACCCCCACCCCTACCCCTACCCCTACCCCCACCATGGTAGACCTAATTTGGCATCCGTTGCCACTAACGCGGACCAATTATAATATAAAAATTAAAATTAATGGGTTCTTAGGTGTTTTTTGTTAAGGTCCTTTAAAAAGTCCGCTTTTTAGGTCCACTTTTAATCCTCTCTCTAGTGTCATATATTTAGGTTATAACAACTATTATTGCAAACATATATAATTATTAATTGATGAACAATAACATGAATATATTCATTTAAAGGTATTTCTTGTTTAATATATATATATAATTAATTTGGGACTAAAATATGTATAATTGGGGTAGAAAATTGGCATATAGAGAGAGGTACGTGGGGTGGGTTCGTAAAAGATATTTGGTGGAGGGGGTATTATTATAATATTATCCGAGTGAAGAAGACGTGCGCATTTTAACGTTGATGAGTTTGAGCGACTCCTGTTAACATGATTGACTAGAGTCGCGCAGCAGTTGCAGAAACCGGATGTAACGCAAGGAATCAGAAATCGAAATCAAAGAATACATAGATAGATGTTGTGGTGTGGAGAATGATCAGGTCCGGTCCTGAGATTTATAGGGCCCTGTGCTTAATTTAAATATAGGCCCCTTTATATTTACAAATTTGATATTTTTAAATATAATATCACTATATATATCACATGTTTGGAAAAAAATTACAACTCAATAATGCATACTACAAGCAATCAAAATAATTGTAAAAGAAAGCATCAAACGATATATATAATATTACAAACTTTTATAATCAATTAAAAATAATATAAAAAAATACCACTTGGAGTCTGCCTTTTAACCACCCACCAAATGAAAAGATTATTGCTTGCTGCTTACAATGGTTGTTAGCATATAACAAGGTTCTAAAAAACGCGGGGCGTGATCGAGGCGTGGAGGCCAAGCCTTAAGCCTTAGAAGCCTAGGCGGGCCTTGGCGTCAAAAGGCGTTTAGGCCTTCTTAATATATTTTAATATTTTTTAACCATAACAAGGCTATTAAAAAACTAAAATTGTACATATCATAAAAAAGATGTCTGAATATTTGCAAATTAAAGTACTATTTGATTATTTTGGGTGAGATAATGGTCTGGTTTGTAAAAAAATTCTTTAAAAGGAGATATCATTTCACTAAAGCATTGTTGTTTTTAGAAAAAAGTGCGCCTTAAGGGTTTTACCAAGAATAAGGCGTGAAAAGCTTAAGGCGAGGCGTTTCTCCCAAGCCTCAAGCCTAGGCGGGTTTTTTAGAACAGTGACATATAATTGAATGACTTTGTTTTGGTCAACAAAAAAAATGACTTGACTTTGGATCGAATTAACAGTCATAGGTTGTTATAGAAGACTAGAGAAGAAGAAACTGATAGGAGAGAGATATTAAAATGTGTACTAGTGTGTGAGAATAAAATAAATAGGAGAGGTAGATGAGGAGTTTTTTTTTGTGGGATTCTAAAAAAACGTGAGAAGTTGTTTTTTTGTGTGTATATATATTACAACTGTTATTTCTGTGCCTTTTAAAATACTTGCACAATAATTTTTAGAGTCCAGAATAGGTATGGGAAATAATTTTTGTGCCCCCTAGTGATTATTTTAGGCCCCGCATTATACACAAAATAACATACAAAAAAAAAAAAAAAGGCCTTGTGCAGTTGAGCATTCTGCTGCTCGTGCCCAGAGCCGTCGGCCTTGAGAATGATAGAAAGAGGAGGAGATGTGTGGAAGGACAGGGCCCGGTCCCTTGAACATCGGTTGAGAGAGCGTTTTAGAGTGGGCATAGACCGGCACCGTAGGATATCAGATGGATATTTTTTCTCCTTTCGCACTTTTCGTACTAATTCCTTGCCCTCTTCTTCCACTTTCTACCGCAAGACAGGTAGGTTAGGTTCTCTTCCTCTTCCTCTTCCTCTTCCTCTTCCTCTTTCTTTATAAATTAATTAACTAAATGATTCATGTGTATATGTATATCGAAGAATTTCATCTTTTACAACACTTGCTCAACATGTGTGAATTTTCACCCCTCATTCATGAATCATGATGCTAACCCCCTTTTTACCAACTTGTTAATTTGCCCCGCCCCAGTAAAATGAAGAGCATTATGTTTCTAGTTTCTCAGATGGGAGAACATTTTTCAAGGCCTAATGCTGTAAGCAAGTGAAGAAAATTAACCTGGCTGGCTAGTGAAGAAAAAAATCTAGGGTGCAATCTGGACATTTTTCAAGCCCTAATGCTGTCAAGCAAGTGGCCCTCATACCCCTGAGTTCAATTGTGAGTGATGCAGACCGGAATTGGAGAGAAGATTTCAAGGTTTGGGTTTTCACATGCCAGTAAAACTTCATATCCTTTTGTAACATTACCCATGCTGAATAACCTAAGTATGATGAGGCATGATTCGCCTTGCTCCATGAGCTTCACATAGGTTGAATCACTCCATATGAATAATAATTGAAGATACACTACCATCGGCTCCCAGTGTAAAATCAGCCTGTGCAGTACAACTTCATGGGGGTCGCTAGAGAAACTGGCCTTGATACCATCGACTCCAAAAGGACGTCCTATAGGCCCAATCGACGTCTCCCTAGCCATTAAGCAACTTCATCTTTAATGGCTGCAAGTAGTATCTTTCTCCTAACAAATTTGATGAGACGATAACATGTGAACTGGACAGTCAGCATATCTTAGAATGGGCAAAAAGTGATAATTCTTCAAAACAGAGAATGATTTAGGCTGAGTAGAGGGAACGCCATGGCATGGTTTTGTTTTGCTAGAAGACAATTGGCCTAAATATTACCTTCGCGCTATGGTTTTGTTTCAATTTATATATAAAAGGACCACCCTTTTTTTTGTGTCTCTCAACCTTTGCATCTTGATCGGGTGGCCACGTATTAAAACGCCATGATTGTGTCATTCAACAATGCGAATCTATAAAATCCTTATTCGATGACTTGAAATCTCGTATTATTGTGTACCATCGCCCTAGAAACTAGGCCATTCCTTCCTACTTAGGCTAAGAAAATTGCAATATAGCGCCGGCAACATTAACGAGAGTCCTCTCTAGGCCTCAACTGCCACTTCTTAACGCTTCCCGCGGGGGTTATCATTACCATTCAAACTGGCCCCACGGCACTGTTCTTAACCCAAGGCTGACCCACATGCTTGATAACTTTTGGACGTGTGACCAAGGGTAATCTCCGTTTGTTAGCCATTAAACACATTGATGTAGAACAACTAGCACATAAGTATATAGTTACACATCCCTTGTATTCCTTTTGTTTTTTATTTCCCTAAAGCTGTCCAAATTGTGTCTCCCCTTTAGTTAGGATTCCATTTTATATCTCCCATTAGCATTATATTAATAAGTTGTTATCCTTTATGCCACCTAAGATCTCCAAAGTGTATTTTTCCTTTAGTAAATGTGTTAGAATTTTAATAACTGTGTCTTTTGTAGCTCACTACATAAGAGCAAACTTGTAAGTGTTTCAAATCATTTCATCTTCAATTATAAACTGAGCTTCCTCTCTTTTAAGTGTGTGCCTTGTGGATTCAAGAATAGTTATTTTATTTTCACGTTTTCTGTAGCATTAGGTGGTATCAGAGAAAGGTTTCGAAATCCTAAGATTTGCCTTTGTTTCGATGGTTGATTCACGTGATGGAAGCAACACCTCCAACGGCGGTGATCGTAATTTAGTAGCTCTTTTGAGGGCTAAATTTACTGAGTTCCAAACTAACGTCAATCACACCTCGAGCAATTTACATAAAACCATGCGACAAATCCTAGTAAGAATGACAATGGTAGAACTTTAACTGCGAGAACGATAGGATTTCCAACCAGTAACTGCAACCGTGCCGTACCAGTGTTTGGAGATAATCGAGGTCGATGGGAGCAAGATGATTTTAGGGACTTTCGTATCAAGATTGACTTACTAACTTTTTCGGGTCATTTTCGTATTGAAGAATTCTTGGATTGGATTAATGAAGTTGAACGTTTCTTTGATTATATGAAAATCTAGGAAGAGAAGCAAGTCCAATTGGTCGCGTACAAATTGAAAGGCGACGCTGCTGCGTGTTGGAATCATGTGCAAACTACCCGTGCACGTCAAGGTAATGAACCAATCCGTACGTGTATCAAGATGAAAAAGTTTTTGAAAGTCCAATTTTTACCCCTGGATTATGAATAGGTTCTTAACCAATAATATTAAACCTGCACGGGAAATAAAACAGTTATTGAATATGCTGAAGAGTATTATCGGTTGTTGTCTCATAACAATTTGGTGGAACCCGAGTGTAGTATGGTGGCCCGCTTTAAAGGAGGGCTACGATGGAATATATTGAAGAAAAGGTGGCGCTGCAACCATTGTTCAAATTTTTCGATATCGTCACAGCAACTGAGAGAGCAGTCATTACTGGAAATGGAAAAGAATTGGTCTCGTGGCTCGTATATCCCACGTCCTACATAGGACAAAGGTAAACAAAATACTGTAATTTCTCATGCAATAGGACGAGACATTAGAATGGATCCATCAAGGGCAATTACTGCAGAAGCCGCAAGCTTTACTACATGAGCAGTCCCTACAGTACGAGAAAATACATATGCACACCGAGGCCTTAACAAGTGTTATCGGTGTGGAGAGCAAAGACATAAATCCCACGTTTGTCCAAAACGACCTACTGTGAATATAGTCAAACACGACGAGGATGGGAAAGAAGAAGTCGATTTTGACCCACGTATGAGGATGACGAGGTGATTGAGGGGGGTGACAGTGAGTTGTTGTCCTATTCTTTAGTAGTAAGGAGGCTGATATACACACCCAAGAGCCCCACAACGTCATAACGTGTTCTGTACAGGTTGCACTGTCAATCAAAAGGTATGTGATATTATCATTGATAGTGGTAGTAGTGAGAATATTGTTTCCTTAACAATGGTTCGAAAGTTGGGATTAAAGACGGAAAAGTATTCCCACCTTTATAAAATTGGATTGGCTCAAGAAAGGTTCGGAAACACGAGTGATTTAAACCTGCCTTATCCCATTCTCGATTGGAAAGGTCTATGCAGAAGAAATATGATGTGATGTGGTTAATATGGATGCTTACTAGATGATCTTAGGGAGATCGTGACAGTTTAATGTCGATGCTACTTATCGTGGTAGAGACAATATTTATGTTTTATATAAGAATGGTCAGACGATCGTTCTTGGATCATTAAAGGAGTAGGAGTTCACAAAGGCTACACCGGCCAAAGGAAATACAGTTATGCTCTTCAATCGAGAAGAATTTTTAGATGAAGTGAAGACAACTCTTGAGATCTTTGTTGTTTTGCTTACAGGAGAAGTGGTGAACAACCTTCTGTTACTATACCGACAGTCGTATAACCTATATTAAAGCAATTCGATGATTTAGAGTACCAGAAGGCCTTCCTAATAGTCTTCCACCCATGAGGGGCGTTCAACACCACATTGACTTAGTGCCAGGGGTGAGCTTGCCAAATCGACCCCATTACAGGATGAATCCAAGGGCAGATTCTGCAAGAACAAGTAGAGGAATTACTGCAAAAGGGATTAATACGAAAAAGTATGAGCCCATGTGTAGTTTCGGCTTTGCTAGTGCCCAAGAAGGATTGCAGTTGGCAAATGTGTATCGACAGCCGCGCAATCAATCGGATCACCATCAAATATCGATTTTCCATTCCACGGTTAGAGGATATGTTGGACATGTTGACAGGAGCACAAGTTTTCATCAAAGTGGACTTTAAGAGCGGATACCATTAGATTCGAATCCACCTTGAGGATGAGTGAAAAACAACGTTCAAAACAAAGTAAGGACTATACGAAAGGCTAGTTATGCCATTTAGATTATCCAATGCACCTAGCACTTTCATGCGGTTAAGGAATTAGGTATTAAAACTGTTTATTGGTCGATTTGTTCTTTATTTCGACGATATACTGGTTTATGGTAAACAGAAGCAAAACACCTTTTGCAATTGAGGGAGGTACTAACAGCTTTACAGGAAAATAAGTTGTACATTAACCTTAAAAAGTACAGTTTTGTTACCTTGAGCCTATTGTTCTTGGGCTTTGTGATTAGTGGTGATGTATTCGAGTAGATGAAGAGAAGGTGAACGCCTTTCGAGAGTGGCCCACGCCGAAGAATGTAAGTGAAGTACGCAATTTCCATGGCCTAGCTACGTTTTACTAAAGGTTCATTACAAACTTCAGGAGCATTATGACTCTTATTACTGAGTGCATGAAAAGAAGGAAGTTTTAATGGGGAGAGGAGGCTGAAATAAGTTTTGTATTGATCAAAGAGAAGCTATTGACAACATCAGTATTGGTTTTTTCATATTTTGAGAAACTGCCCAGGTGGAATGTAATGCTTCAATTGTGGAATACGAGTGTCACATAAAGGGAAGTCAATGGCATTTTACAGCGAGAAGTTGAGTGAGGCATGCATGAAGTGAACTAGTGAGACGAAATTCTATGTTTTGGTGTAAGCTTTGCATACGTGGGAGCATTATCTTATCCAACGAAAGTTTGTGTTGTTTACTGATCACCAAGCGCTGAAATTCCTTAACAATCAAAACAACGTTAATCGAATGCACGCGCGATGGGTGGCTTATGTCTACCGGCTCACCTTCTCGCTGAAACACAAATCGTGTCAGAAAAATAAGGTGGCAGATGCACCGAGTCGTAGAGCAACCTATTTGATAACTATGAGGGCTGAGATAACATGATTCGACTATTTGAAGGAACAGTATGAAGCCGACGAAGATTTTGGTAAAGCATGGACAATTGTAAACAGGGACATACCTTTAAGATGTTTCATATGCAAGAAGGATTCATATTCGGTGGTAACCAGTAGCACTAGTCACCCCCAAACTGACGGCTAAATGGAGATGGTAAATAAGATCCTTGGGAATCTGATTCGAATGCATTTCAGGAGAGAAATCAAAGCAGTGGGATCTTGCTCCTGTTCAGGCAGAGTTTGCTTACAACTGCTTAGTTAACCAGTCCACGAGAAAATTCCCTTTTGTTGAGATGTATTATTTTTCGCTAACTGTGGCTTTAGATTTGGTATCATTATCAAAATTACCAGGGAAGAATGTTGCTGCTGAGAAAATAGCTTAGCACTTTAAGGCCATTCAAGTTGTCAAGACACACCCAGAGGAGACTTACACCAAGTACAAGGCTGTCGCTAACAAGAAGCGGAGGAAGAAAACCTGTAAAGAGGGGGAACTTGGTATGGTGTATTTAAGGAAATAGAGGTTTCCAGTGGGGACATACAACAAATTGAAGGCTAAGAAATATGGGCTATTTCAAATTTTATAGAACATCAATGACAGTGCCTAGGTGATTGATTTACCTTTTCTGTTGACATGTTCATTTCTTCTAGCTTCAGTGCCACGGACATACATGAGTATTATCCCCAGATTCGGATAACTCAGAGATGAGTTCTTTTAGCAAGGGAGACTGATGTAGAACAACTAGCACAAGTTCGCAAGTCGGAGAGGCTGAAAAGGTAAAATAAGCGTATATGTGAACAGTAATTGTATACATGAACAATGCGTATGTACTGTTCATACGTATAATATCCAACAATCCCTAAGATCCTCCTTTGGATCCCATTTGGATTCCACATCCCTTGTTTCCTCTTGTTTCTTCTTTTCCTAGAGCTGTCCAAAGTGTGTTTCCTCTTTAGTTAGGATTCCCTTTTATGTCTTCCATTAACATTGTATTAATAAGTTATCATTTATGCCCCCTAAGATGTCCAAAGTGTGTTTCCCCTTTAGCAAATGGGTTAGAATTTTAATAATTGTGTGTTTTGTAGCTCACTATATAAGGGCAAGCTTGTAAGTAATTCAAATCATCTCATCTTCAATTATAAACTTTGAGTTTTTCTCTTTTTTATGTGTGCCTTGTGGATTAGAGGATAGTTCTTTCATTTTCACGTTTTCCGCTACGTTACATACCCTTTATTTCACCATTCCAGCGCTGTAACTTGTCCTTTGGTCAAGTGTCATTTACGGTTTCCCATGAGCAATGGGGACATGAGTTATGCAAGTTTTCTAATATGTCACTTTCAAAAGTAAGCATAAAATTGTGAATTCTATAATGAATCTTGATGTTTGAATTTTCACACAATTGATTTCAGCCCTTTTTTTATCTCCTAATTTTGTAAACTGATCTGCCTTGTTATATAGATATGAGGTGCCTTAAAGGAGTAAATTTTCTTAGCCATTACCCACATAAAAACAATTTTAGCAGCTTTAGTCCAAGTTTCTTTAAATTGTCTAACATCACTATTTTGTCATAAAGGTATTAATAAATGTCTTTGATATCATCAAGGTTTATTTTATTACATCAGTTTTTCTGCCAACTTTTTTCTTTATGTTCGTGTATGTTTTGTGCTCACTGTGATGATTGGAATAAGAAATAGGGCTTCAACCCCATCCCACATCCGGGGAAAATAGAACAAAGGGGGGAGAGGTAGGGAGAGAGGTATCTGGGAAACCATTTTGAAAAATGCAATAAAAGGAAAATCTAAATTAAAAACATGTAGCTTGAGGCTTAAGCCTCAGGCTTCAAGGTTTGATTCTCTCCCCCATTCAGTTTGTATGTGCTATTGGCTTGCTTTAGGACCATCTTTATAACATTCCGTAAGTTAGTAACTTATTGTGAGTGCAAGAAATATCACAATAAAGAAGCCTACGAAAACAATCATAATAAGCGGAAAGTAAAGATCACATACACAACAACGATATACGTGGTTCGGCAACTTGCCTACATCCACGAAGAGGTTACTATTTTATTAAAGTGTCTCTCAATGTTATTCGTTACATCCCTTTCCCCCGGGTCAGGGTTTACAATTTATAGAAGTATGAAATAAGTGATTGGATCCCATAGGCAACTCAACTAACTTGATAGATAGCACGTAAATGTCCATGAATATCTCCCCGAGATTATTGGCAACTGATTCATGCTTATCTCCATGCATTTAAGCATATGTTAAATGCACGTCCAAATAATAATCTAAATGTTTGGGCCGGGGAATCTGTCTTATGAATTGGGTCGGCCGGCCAGGTGATTGGGCTCTTTAATTATGTCCCCATAATTGCCCCTAAAATCTTTGTTCTGATGATTTGGGCCAAGAGATTTTAAACGTGTCCAAGGCCCAAGGCTTGGATAAGTGTTCAAAAATTGGCATGGCATGTTTGTCATTCATGAAGATTGTTGGGGGTACGCTTGTTCTTAAAAGAAAATGAAGCGTTGAGGTCTTCCTGAGGAAGCGTGACTCATCATTTGAGATATTTGAAACTTGCTCATGTGTAACTTAACCGCCATTTCACTGATTCTGGTCGTTTGTGCGTATGAACTTTGCCTCTAAGCTTCTCCTCTTGTTCTTTACTTCAAATCCGGAGCTCTTATTCAGTTTTCTTTCAAAGCTTCGCCAACACTTGTAAGTTTTAGTTCTCACTTTTCTCTTCTTCGAATTAGTTTGTAACTGTAGCTAGGGTTTTCCTTCCTTTGATGTGTTAATGGCGAGACTTGATAATAAGTCAATTATTGAATTTAGAAAGTATTATGGTATCCCTAACTGGGTAGATATTGAGTGCGTCCCAATTCCCCGAAATGTTCGTACCATGGATGATGGTCACTGGATTCCTACTCTCTTGATTTCACAGGGGGTTTGACGTTTCCCCCCAGTCCTCTTTTTTTAAGATTCTTTAAGTATTTTGACATTGTTCCTGCTCAATGTAATCCAAATATTTGGAAAATTGTAAATGGGGTACACAGGAAAAATGTATTATATGGAACCAACTTAGGGCTCACTGAAATTTACTACTGTTATATCTTTTCGCGCCAAGCGAAGGTATCTTATACTTGAAGGCGAGGAGTACTGATAGAATCCTGGTGGTGAACTTGCATGATTCACATATGGATTACTGGAGCCAAGGCTTCATTGCTAGGAATTGACAATATCTTCCCCAACCTCAGGGCATAAAGAACAGGGGATTTCGGATCCCTACCTTTGGGGAGGAATACATAGGTTGCTGACATTATCTCTTTTTCAGTTCTTCGCTTGCTTGTTCCTTTGTTTGCTTTTTCTGATTTCATCATTTCAACTTGTTTTGCAGCTAAAGATAAGAACCGAGAACCCGCCCCTTGTGAGCTAAGGCTTGTTGACCTCATGAAGGCTTGGAAAGTTAGGGATAGGCTCTCTGACGGCGAGCATCCGCGCTCTGCGGCATATCTGTTGGAATACAAGAACACCACTACCAGCTTTATTGCTTGACCAGTGGATAGAATCCCCAACTTGGAGCTTCCAGATGAGGAGGTTCGTGGTCCATTTGAACCCATCCAGTTAGAAGAAGAAGAGGAGGAAGAGGAAGGAGAGGAAGAATAAGAAGTGAAGATGCGGGATTTAAGGAGGATAGTGAGGAAGAAAGTGAAGAGGAAACCAGTGAAGAAGAAGACATGGCCCCACAAAGAGGAGCTGTTTGATTATTCAAGATGATGATGATGATTAGTTGTCTGATCGAATCAAGTCCTTGAAGAGGACGAAAGGAGACTTTCCTATGCTGGTGGTTCCAAACTGTGAGGTGGAGAGGAAGGAGGAAGAGGAGAAAAGAAGGGAGAGAGAGAAAGGAGGAAAGAAAAAGAGAAGAGGAGAGGAAGAGGGTACAGGCATTAAAGGCCCCTTTTGTGCCTTCTCCCTTCCTGGTTGCTGAGGGGTCAAGTGTTGCTGACACTCCCCTGCTTGTCCCCCAGTTGCTAGAAAGGGCTGTGCTTACTACCGATCGTGAGCGATCGGTGAGGATAGGGTCTGACCACTTGGCCCTCAAGTCTGCTCAAGGGCTTGCTTTGGTACGACCCCTATTCATTCTCTGTTTTTCTTTGATTCCTCTTTTCAATTGTAAATTAATTTGTGCTCCTTTTTCTTACAGTTTGTTTATGATTTTACCACACTGCTGCGTGGTCGGGCCGACCAATCGAGGAGGATGCCGAGTCAGAAACGGTTCTGATGACAAGGCTCTGGCCGATGCTAAGGCCGCTTTTGGGCAGGAGAAGGAGAAAGCTTTGTCTGCCCTTAAGGAGAAATTAGCGAAGGATTTGGCCGATCTCCAAGCCGCTTATAGTCTATGGTCGCCGACAAGTTGAAGGTTGCTGAAGAAAATAGGGAGTTGTTTGCCAAGGTCGAGAAGATGGAGGGAGAAGCTACGATCGTTAGGGACAGCGGGTACAGTGAAGATTGGGAAGCAACATATGATGACTCTGAGCGTCAAATAAACTACGTCAGGCAGGTGGGCTTCAAGAAAGGCTGGAACCAGTCCTTGATAGTTACCGGGGTACTTGCAGAGTCTTATTTATTCACACAATATATGTTGGGCCCTAATCCAATGGCTGTTAAGGAGCCTCTGGTTGACCAACCCGTCGATCGGGCTGAGGGGGAGCCTGCTGATCCAGCTGCAAGGGATTTACATGTCGATTAAGCTGCAGGGGATCTTGGCGCGGTCGTGGTTGTCGATGACCAGGCTGCTAGAGCCGTCGAGAAGGGAAAGGGGCTAACATCTTCCGAGCAGGGGGAAACCTCGTAGTTTGTAGGATTTTCTGTCTTTTCATGCTTTTTTGTGTTGTAATTCTCCAAGACTTGTACTGGCCTTTGCCCGACCTTAATTTAATGGAAAAGAAAATTTTCTCTTTTGCTTGTGTTGGCATTTTTGATGTTCGTTATGATTGATATTTGCCAAATCCATTACTTGTTTTTTTTATTGTAGCCCATTGATTTAGATGAGTGCATTCCTCCTGACTCCCGATTGAGGCAAATACTAGGGTCGAACATCAGTGTCCAGGCTCGTAAGGCTTTTATGAAGTTTCGCAAATCTCTAAAGATAAGGATTGAGCAATACAAGAACCAGGCTGAGCTGGTCGCTAAGTTAAAAGACAGGCTTAAAGAAATGGAGGAGATTGGAGCCTCAATTCAAGGGGAAGTGGATGCCTTGAAGGCCAAACTCCTGGATGCCACTGAGGTCAATCAAGTGGGCGAGCTCATCCAAAGAGAAAATTATGCCTAGAAGAGGGAAGTTGCTCGTCTAAAGGAGAACATTTCATCAGGGTCCTCTCTAATACTGCGAGGGTCCTCTTCATCATCTATTGGGACGGTTCGAGCTGAAAACCAAGTTTTACAGAGAGAGGTTGTCGAGCTCAAAGGAGATGTCTAATGAGCTTATGTGATTGCTGCTGGACTCCAAAGAGATGTGACAAGGTTGAGGCACCTATTCCAAATGGGACCTCGGCAGGCCTGGGGAGATGGTTATGACCAAAGTTAGACTGACGCCCCGACAAGATTGAAGGAGGCAGAGGACCTTGCTTTTTCCCGGGGATGGCTCAGTGCCCTTAGGGAGGTTAAAACGCCTATGGAGTCTAACTTGTGGTACAAGTACCAGGTCGACTGTCTAGCCTATCGTTACAATCCCTTCTTGAGAAACGATAAGTGGATCCTAATAGATGTTAGCCCTGTCCAACTTTTGGAGCATTACTTGGAAGATGCTGAAGAGGAGTTTGGCCCACACCCAGACGATGGTCGGAGAGTGCGTGTTGCAGACTATCTTAAGCCTTTTTTATATTTTGGTTTTGATGTAAATATAACTTCTTATTTTGGTTAATGAAGAAGTGTTATTTGTCCACTTTTGATGTTTTGAGCCCGTGCTGACTAAACATGTGTTAATAACTCTTGCTTTGTTGGTTACTTGAGATTTTGGTTGACTAATTGGTATTGAATGACCATTTCAGGCTTTTTAATAACTAAGTGGACTAGCACTTGTTTTTGATCACTTTGGGTCTCTTCAGTCGACTAAATGATGTTGAAGCCAAGTGTTAGACCCTTGTTTCCGCATGTGTGAACATTCTCCCAGTCCAATATTCCCTGGCAATATCATTCCATCTACTTTACCTTTTAGGTCGTGTCGTCACACTCCCTTAGGCCCAAGTGAGATGATGGCAAGAATGCACCTGGTCAGTGGGTCATCCGCCCGAGCAGATTTTTTGCGACCAAACTGAGTTGGCTTTTTTGCCTAAGGATCCTTTGTAGGGCTTTTGTTATTGTCGGGCAATTCATGAGATCTCTTGTATGTGTAACAAAAATATGAGGGTTGTATTAATTGAAACACTTTTATTGACTTGTTATAAGTACTGTTCGGGCACGTGAGATACCTGGATTGAAACAAGTTGAACAACTTGGTGTAATCCTAAGAGTTTAGCTATTCATGAAGGAATTATCATTTGGAAAAGGTGCGTATTAGTGAGATGCGATCAAGAAAAATTAAGCAGCCAATGCATCATATCAAAGTGCGAGGGCTAACTGGCCTTTATTCATTGAATACTATCTAACAAGCAACATAAGTTTGAAAATGAAAATTTGCTTAAACGAAATGTGCTAACAAAAAAGTTAAAGAAGACTAAAAGTAGAACTTCTTGAGATTGGCTGTGTTCCAGGCTCTTGGTATTTCCCCGCCTCCTAAAGTTTTCAAGTGATATGCTCCTTGAAGGTCGTCCTTGATTACTCTGAGGGGTCCTTCCCAGTTTGGTCCTAGTTTGCCATCTAATGATTTTACGGCACTGCCGATTACTTTCCTTGGGACATAATCTCCTACTAGAAACCTCCTCGGATTAACTTTCTTGCTGTACTACCTGGCCGGTTGCTGTTGGTAGGAAGCTAACCTGATCATGGCTAGCTCTCTCCGCTCGTCTGCTAAGTCAATCTCAATGCGTAAGGCATCATCATTAAGGCCTTGGTCGACCAAGGTGGTCCTCATAGTGGGGAGACCTACTTCCAGTAGGATTACAACTTCCATCCCATAAGCGAGCGTGAAAGTTGTTTCCTCAGTTGGTCGTTGAGGTTTGGTACGGTAAGCCCAGAGAACATGAGGAAACTCATCCACCCACGCACCCTTGGCTCTTTCCAACCGCTTCTTCAGTCCATCGAGCATGGTTTTGTTGGAAGCCTCCGCCTATCCATTACCTTGGGGATACACCACAGAACTGAAGTGGTGCTTGATACCATGTACATCACAAAAACTTTGAAAGAAACTGCTTTCAAATTGTGTGCCATTGTCGGTGATGATAGTCCTTGGTACCCCAAAGCGTGTAATGATGTTTCTTCAGATGAACCCAGTCATATCTGAGTCGCGAATGTTCGCCAGTGGGTCCGCCTCTACCCATTTGGTGAAGTAATATGTGCCAACCAGCAGATACTTTCGATTTCCAGATGCGGCACTATGTCTAGCCTCCATTTTGCGAATGGCCATGGGCTTGTTCGTGATTTTAAGTCGCTAGCGCTGCTAAAGCGTCGGTGTGACTGTTTTGCCCCCGGGGGGAACTGTTGAATGTCCACTTTCTCAAATTCGGCCATAAGCCCTCTAACTATAGCGAGGTAAGCCGCCATTCTATCATCTTTGGCATTGAAGTTCCCGCTTACTTGTTTGGAGACCAGTTTGGAGTCTTCGAACACGTGAAGGCGCGCTTTGCCCCTAGGAGTTGGGCCTTGCGAAAATCGGCGACCAGTGCATTATATTCAGCTTTGTTGTTAGAGGCCTCAAATCCCAATCTGATTCCTTGTTCGATGACAACATCTTCTGGAGTGATGAGGGCGATCCTTACTCCCGTCCCTTTGGAATTGGAGACTCCATCAACGTATAGGGTCCGGTCCTTAGACTGTGCTTTCTCATTTGTTGACTACTCCGCTTCCAATTGGTCGATTGGCTGGTCTCCTGTGAATTCAGCAATGAAGTCTGTTAAGGCTTATCCCTTAATCGCCGTTCTTGGTTGAAAGTGGATATCGAATCTCCCAAGCTCTACCAACCACTTTGAAAGTCGTCCGGAGAGGTCGGCTTTCCAAAGAACAGCTTTGAGGGGGTAGGAAGTATAGGTTATTGAGTGGGCTTTAAAGTAATGCTTCAGCTTCCTCGAGGCGACCACCAGCGCATAAGCTAGTTTTTCTAGAAGAAGGTATGGTGGCTCTTTATCTAGAATTGTCTTGCTGGCGTAATAAACCGGGTGCTGGCCTCCTTCCTTTTCACACACCAAGGCGGTGATACAACGAGGTAAAGATATAGTGGGTCTCCATCATTTGGAATTACCAGAAGGGGTGGTTTGCTAAGGTAGGATTTGATCTCTTCCTAAGCTCTTGAACATTCATCATTCCATATGAGGCTTTTGTCCTTTAGGAGCTAAAAGAATGGTCGGCAGGATTTCGAAGACTTGGCAATGAAGCAATTGAGTACCGCGAGCATACCAGTGAGCTTTTGAACATCTCGCAATGTCTGAGGAGGCTGGACTCTTGCAATAGCGTTGATCTGATCTGGATTGGCCTCAATTCCTCTTTTACTAACTAGATTGCTCAAGAATTTTCCTAACTGGACACTTAATGAACATTTACTTGCATTAAGCTTCACTCGATACTTTCTGAGGATCTAAAAAGTTCTGGCTAAGTCCGTGAGGTGGTTGCCCTTGTTCTTAATATAATGGCGTCCAGGAAGCTCATCCTTTCATGCGTCTCCATATCGTCAACCGACTGATCTATTTTAGAAAGTGGGAAGTTGTCTTTGGGACATGCTCTGTTGAGATCCGTGAAATCAATACAGACCCTCCAACTGCCGTTGCTCTTGCGCACCACCACTGGGCTGGACAACCATTTGGGGAATTGAACTTCTCTAATGGATCCTATATCCAGTAGCTTCCCTATTTAATTCTCCACCGCTTTAGCTTTCTCGAGGGCTGTTCGGCGAGCCTTTTGAGTGATCGGATTGAAAGTTGGATCGACGTGCAGGCGATGGCAGGCTACGTTGGGGTCATTCCCTAACAAGTCATATGGTTCCCAAACGAAAACATTTAGATTGCTTCTGAGAAAGGCAATCAGTTCTTTCTTCTCTTGATCAGCGAGGGTGGCTCCGATCAGAAATTTCCTCTCTGGCAAGTTGTTATCGACCCCAACTTTTTCCAGGCTTTCGACGACCCTGTAAACGGGGTGGACACTGGTCTCCTCCACCCCTGGTCGGTCACACTAGTTGTTATTTGGAGGGTACAAACCCCCCTCCTGGGCTTCCTCTTGAGCATCCTTTATTTCCTTCTTTGGGCGAATGGTCACGATGAAGCACTTCCTGGCAATGGCCTCGTCACCACGAATTTCGACCACGACCCGGTCGGTAACGCACTTCAACTTTTGGTGGTAGGTGGATGAGCCTTTGCCTAAGATGGCGTGATATGGGGACTCAATGTCCACCACTAAGAATTCAATTAGCTTTGAGATGTTGCCTGCCCTAACTGGCAAGAGGACTATCTTTCCCAGTGGCGTCATGATCTTTCTTGCAAAGCTGACCAACAGAACTGTAGCTTCCTTGAGGTCGGCGATGTTCAACTTCAGCTTGTGGAACAACTCTAGGTACATCACTTCTAACGAACTCCCTTGGTCTACGAGCAGCTCATCAACGTCCCAATTGACAATTTTGAGGGTAATTACCAATGCATCATAATATGGGGTTCTGACCCTAACCAAATTTTCCTCGGGGAAAACAATATGCTTGGTATAGTTGACGTCCTCTGACCGTCGTTTACGAGTCTGGTTTTGTCGAGGTCAATCTGAAAAGCCTCCATGACGGCGGTAACTTTCTTTAGCTCCATCCGGACGGCATTGCCCTGGATTTGCTTTAGGTCTGATGCCCCATGGATAACCGCGAACTCATGTCCTGTATCATCGTCCAGGACGTTGTCCGGCTCCTGGTCGTCATTGGCTGCGACCTTATCTGTTTTTTTTTCTATGTACTCATTGAGGTGCCCAGCTTGGGCCAACTCCTCCAAGCGTGACTTCAGAGCTCATTGTGGAATGCGCATCTAAGCGCATTGTTTCTTTTTGTTGGGACGCCGCCCATCTTTTTGGGACACTTGATGAATGATGAATGGTTGGTCTTTGATCTTGCTCAAGATTTTGTAAATGGGTTCCTTGAAAACCGTGTTAACAGCTTGGAACGCCTTGGAGGGATCAACCTTGTTCCCATTTTTGGAGCCATTCTTGCCCCCATTCTTGTTCCCCTTCTTTGGAGTATCACTCTTCTCTGCTCCCTTGTTTGCCTTTGCTCGACTGTTGCCCCCTGCATTAGAGTGAACCACATCTTCCACCTTGGCGTATTTCTTAATGCGAGCCATGAGGTCGTCAATGATGCTGGCTTCCTTCTTAGTTAGGGACTGGTGCAGCAAAGAGGTGGTCGGCAAACCAATTTTGAATGATTCCATGGCAACTTGCTCTGAGAAGTCCTCGACCTCGTTGAAGACTTCCCAATACCTTTTGACATAATCACGAAGGCTCTCTTGTGGCTTCTTCTTCATCGTAAGCAGTGCATCCATCCGCTTAGGGTGGGAGCTGTTGGTTATGAAGCGAGCAGTGAAGGCCTCTACTAGAGCCTTGAAGTTTCTAATCGACCTGTGAGGCAGCTTCTCAAACCACTTTTGTGCTACATCGTGTAGGCTAAAGGGGAAAATCCGGCACATTAGTGCATCATTATGGCTCCATAAGGTCATTGCTTGTCTATATTGCCGAATGTGATCTATGAGATCTGTCTTTCCATCTTAAATTTTGAACCTAGGAACGACAAACTTCTTTAGTGGCTCCTCCTCTTCGATCGCCCTTAAAAAAGGGGATTTCATCTGGGTATTGAGAGCCCTCCTGGCTAGCTTTTTGGTGGACCTGACTCCACGGTGGCTGGATGTTGGTCCATCTCTACGGACCAGAATCCTAATGTCTTCGTTTTATCGATCGTTGATCCTATGGTGTCTCTCTGGCTGGCCACGCTCTGATCGACCATGCTCTGATCTGCCACGTTCAGTTCTATCCCTATCACGACTAAAGCTCCTCCCTCGGCTGCGAGTATTACTCACATGAGAAATGGGAGTCCTATCAAGGCGTTTCCTTGTGTCTCTATGAAGATATCTCTCTATTCTCTCAAGTTGCCTCCGGAGGCGAGCATACTCTTCCACCTGGAGGCGCGTTGCCTCCTCTTATTCTCGAAGCTTGGTTTCGTAAGCATCGACCAACCTGGAGATCGGGCGGTCCCTGTCTTTTTTCGGAAGGTTGCCATTCCTGGCGAAACCTGGGTATGCTGGCGAACTCCGACCTGACCCTAGGTGGAACTAGGTCTTTTTGCACATTGCCAACCTGAGGAATATTGCTGCTATGGTGAGATATCTTGGGCTTTCCGTTTGTGAAGATTTTCGCAGGAGTAGAAATTGCTTCCCACAGATGGCGCCAATTGTGAGTACAAGAAATATCACAATAAAGAAGTCCACGTAAACAATCACAAAGAGCAGAAAGTAAAGATCACACACACAACAACGATATACGTGGTTCGGCAACTTGCCTACGTCCACGGAGAGGTTACCGTTTTATTATAGTGTCACTCAATGTTATTCGTTACACCCCTTTGCCCCGAGTCAGGGTTTACAATTTATAGAAGTATGAAATAAGTTATTTGAATACCATAGGCTACTCAACTGACTTGATAGATAGCACGGAAGTGTCCCTGAATATCTTGCGGAGATTATTGGTAACTGATTCATGCTTATCTCCATGCATTTAAGCATATGTTAAATGCACGTCCAAATAATAATCTAAATGTTTGGGCTGGGCAGTCCGTCTTATGAACTGGGTTGGTCGGCCAGGTGATTGGGCTCTTTAATTATGTCCCCACACTTACATTGATCATCTTCTTTGGGAGCTTATTTCACCAAGAATTTCTCAGTTGAGGAAGTCAAGAAACATGAATTGAATTTTGATTTGTGCATCTTTTGACTGCAGTTAGTTTAGACATTGATACAGAAGAAGATTCAGTCCTCACTCGCATGCTTCAAGCTGTGGCTGTTCCTATTATTGGAAATGCTTGTCACGTATTTATGCACGGCCTTAATCGCGTCCAGGTAATTCACTTTTGACTTTGAGTTGTAATACTTGCATCACAGCCTCACAGATGTGCACGGTTAACTTGGCTTGACAGATATATGGTGCAGAAAAACTACATCAGGCAGTGCTACATAGACCAAACAAGAAGTCTTTAATTACGGTAACCAATTATTGCAATTTTTTTAATATATTTAACGGGTCATATGGTTGCGTATATGGTTTAGTTATATAAATTGGTCAATTAGGAATTAACAAATGTAAATGGATTTAAATCCAATTACTGTAGTGTTTGGAAAATTCTGTCGAAGTAGTCCATCAGGATTAGTGTTTGTGCAATTTCGAGTTTTTGATGCAGCTGACTAATCCAAGTGTTTATGAATTAACATAATTGTGTGAAATTTCAAATCCGTTCATTAGGACTAATGTTCTAATTTTAGATTGTGCAGTCCCAAAACTTTGACGAAGTTGACTAATCCAAGTTTTTATGAATTAACTTGATTTTGTGAAATTTCCAATCTATTCATTCTTGCATCTAAACAGTAATACGTGGATGGACAACCAGATAGGCCCTAAGTGAATACATACATTTTTCTTTTCATGCTAGGATACTCATTGTTAGTGACATTGAACACTTTTCACATCAATTGTAGGTGAGCAATCATGTTGCTTCTATGGATGATCCGCTAGTTATTGCTTCACTAATTCCTCCAAGCATACTATTCGATGCTCATAGCTTAAGATGGACACTTTGTGCAACCGATCGGTGTTTCCGTAATCCGGCGACATCTGCATTCTTTAAGTATGTCAAAGTGTTACCAGTTTCTCGTGGTGATGGGATATATCAGAAGGTGCATCATTAGTATGTCTTAATTTGATATTTGAAGTGGCTATATATTTCGCAATGTTGTTAGACTGTCACTTATCCAAAATCGTATTATTTTTCTAATTATTTTATGATTTCATTAAGATGGAAATCCTAAAGATTTGCTTTATGAATTTTTGTATTGACTTTTCCTTTTTAATTTACATTGTCATAACCTGTTGAAGCTTTTTAGCCTTTTGAATTTTTTGTCTCATTGCGTTTTTCAGATGAAATCGTGTAGTTAGAGCTGATATTTCCACAGGAGCTTTAGTCTCTCTCTCTCTCTCTCTCCTTCTTTGAGGGTGGGGTTGACATGGTAATGTGATTATAAGCCTTTTGTTGCTGGATGAGAATGATGAGGTAGATGAGTTGCAGTTAGCTACGTAGTTGTTTCTCTTTGCTCTCTTGTGCATTATAATATCGGGACTAAATGGTTAAAAGTTCAAAACTCGATATAACACCTAGGAGGTAGCCTAATGGCATGGATTCTTAACTTGCAACCTGGAGGTCATGAGTTTGAATCCTCTTGGGTCCACCTCCCATAGAAGATGTCGAGAGTGTCACTTAACCATTCTCTTCCTGCAGTGGTGTGTGCGAATTAAAGGGTCTACAGTACCCTTGGGGTTTAGCATATTCCAAGATATAAAAAAATAAAAAGTTCAAAACTAGATTCAATTAAGTAAAAGGTCCCTTCCCCAAGTGCCCCAAGACGTAAAAAAATAAAATAAAAACAAAAATAAAATTAAAAGTTACTTGATTTAATTAAGTAAAAGATGCCTTCCCCAAATGTTTAGGTGTAACAATGTCATACTACTGAGATATCAAACTTGGTTCCTTGAAATGTAATACATCACAAGATGAGAATAAGTGTATTTTCTTTAGAGGTGACACTTAACTTATTGTAGCACATCTCTGTCTCTCTCTCTGAGTTTCTCTGGCTTAATCTTTCGAATTTTTTTGTTTTATGTAATTATTTTATAAGGATTGTACCCCGTTCACTTTGATATAATCTTCTCTCTTAAAAGATAAAAGTGAAGATGTTCTCTATGAAGCACGGATATTTCTAGGAAGGAGACCGGATGCCTCAATTACATGGTGGATTATGATACTATGTGGATACTCTCTATCCGGTTGATACTTTGTTGACGAATTCAATATTTGATGAATAAATACTTGATTTCAAACACTTGTTTTTACAACAAAAAATGTAGGAAAAACAACGCTTGGTCAACACTTCTTAGACAGTCTCCGACCTTGAGATGTGTTGGAAGTGAGCAGGGTTGCAAATGTACCGAACCGAGCTTAGTTAAGCTCGATTATTAAACGAGCTTGAGATCATGTTCGAGCTCGGTTCATTTAATAAATGAACGAGCCGAGCCCAACGATCGCAATTTTTTAAACAAGCTCAAAATCGTGATCGAGCTCGTTTGTTAAGCGTTTATTTAACAAACGAACCGAGTTCGAGCTTTAAACGAACCGAGTTCGAGCTTTAAACAAGCCGAGCTCGAGTTGTTCATGAACAACTAGGTTCGTTTGCAGCCCTAGAAGTGAGCATATGAAGTGATTGACAGTCTCTCATTGGTAACATTGTAGGACTATTGATTTGGGATGTGGACTAAAAAGGGGCGTTGGCCTATTAATTTGGGATGGAAAGAGTATAATAGATCTTATATCAAAGTAGAGCAAAACTATTAATTTGGGACGGAGGGAGTGTAATAGATCTTATATTAAAGCATAAAATACTAAGATATTCATATGTGTGCATCTTAGACTTCTTAGGATGTTTTTGTTTCTTCTTATTTTTTTTATCTGACTTGTCTTTTTTGAGTCATATGTTTTCCATGTGGTAATTTCTACGATAACCATGTGCTCATGTTATTTCTTTACTATGCACCAGGGTATGGACATGGCTATTTCGAAGTTGAACCGTGGTGGGTGGGTTCACATATTCCCAGAAGGCAGTCGTTCTCGAGATGGTGGAAGAACCATTGGATCCACAAAGAGAGGGATTGGGAGGTGAGAATTGTTAACTCATGTTATTAAATGTAAATGTATTCTATGCAACTCGACTTAAATATATGTTGAGTTGCAATTAATTTTTCTATACGTTAATGTCATTATGAGTCAAATTATTATCCCAATGAAGAACATTAGAAACAAGACCTGAAAATGTTGGGAATGTGATGCGGGTGTTTTCTGTTTTATTAAAATGATTTGGGATGACCAACAGGCATGGTTCAAAGTCGCGGTATCAGTCTATGACTCGGACGCTCAATTTTAACTTTGGTATCGGTATCGGTATCGGGCGATGCACAACTATACACTATTTAGAAAACTAAAAAGAAAATTGAAAAAAATACAGAATAGTTTAGAAAAATAAGAATAATAATATGGTTCAATTAGACAAGTACAAATCATCATTTAGTATGCATAATATTGTCTAATTATTTATATTGAATCATCATTTAGTATGCATCACATTGTCTAAATCAATATAGTTTTAGTGATATATTCTTTGTGAATGTTATAATAATACCTATTAGTAATTAATGATACATATAAAGTAAATACTCATACACTTTAAGGATAGATAAATAATGATACACTTTAATACAAATTAAGTAAATACAAAAACAAGGTTAAATGGGAGATAACCCCTTTAGTAACACTACGAGAAAAGAATTGAGAGATTCAACCCCAAAACCCAATTTGCGACCACATAAAATTATATACCCTGCTCCGAATTGAAAGAGATTGCTTCGATCGTGACATGGATGAAAAATTGAGGCTTAATTGACTGAATTCGAAGTTGAGATAGAGAGATCGATGCTTAGTGACTTATACCATCTCGGTCGATAGATCACCGATATGGGCCAATACTACCGCGATATCGCCGATATGGGCTGATTCTACCGCAGTATCACCAAGATGAGCCGATATTACTGAGAAATCACCAATATAGGGTCGATTCACACCAATAATCTAAAACTCAACTCGTATATCGGATCGGTGGTACCGATACCTAGTCAACTTGGCCGTATTGTCGCGGTATCGGCCTAAACTTTGAACCATGCCAACATGGCACATAGTTGAATGGTCGTTTTCTACTAATTTTAAATTTTATTTCTCATTTTTGACGATCCTGAGAGAAAGGAGTTTTTTTTTTTTTTTGTGTGTGTGTGTGGTGGTGGGAGATCTTGCTAGAATGAAGTTTGCTTATATTGCACATTCTTTTTAAGGAGTGGGGAAAAAGACCTAGTTTTTTCAAACGTGAAATATTTGCTTATATATATATACTTCAACCCGAAACAGGTTGATCTTGGATGCTGACACTATCCCCATGGTTGTCCCATTTGTGCATACTGGGATGCAAGATATCATGCCTATCGGAGCCAAGTTTCCCAGGATCGGCAAGACCGTATGTATTCCAATTTTACTCGGTCTGGCTGGTAGTTAGAAATAATGAACAAGAATTAGCAGAGGTGATTGACAATTTGTATACTACTTGCTTAATGAAAATAAGTATTGTTATTTCGGTCCTGTATTGATTGAAAGGATTCATGTGGCTTTGCATCCGGCAGCTAAAGCTGCACATTAGCTTGGCTAGGGTAAACTTTAAAGAAAACTACTTGGGTTTGGAATAAAATTTTAAATCCGATCTACATCAAAGTTGCTAAGATTTGTTTAAAACATACCCTTTCTCTCTCCCCCACCCCCTATCTACTCGGAGTCAATTCTTAAAATGACACACCGACCCTTGACATTTTGAAAATGACGCAGTGATTCCCCGTTATAGTTTGAGACTTGGATATAGTTACTGGGGGTTTGAACAACCGTTTTTACTCATATAAAAATCAAAAGAGTTGAGTATAAAATAGGAGTGTCCAGCAATACCCCCTCGCCCCAATAGTTTAAGTTATTTAACCCAACTTGAAAAGCTATTTGTCAACAAGTCTGATAAATCTTTAAGAATAATAAACACATGACTATTGACTAATATAATACCCATTGCCATGATTATTACCGAATAACTATATATTTTCTTTATCTACCTCAAAACCCAGTCCATCTCTCATGTCTCACCGACAAAATTCTGTCAGTATCTCCAATGAGACTTTGGCTTGTCTCCGGTGGTGTTGTGTCTCGCGCAAACCTTTAGTTGTACAAATTTTTATATTAGTCGAGGATAAACAGTTTTATTTTGCAAATCTGTATTTTGATACATATATTTTGTATAAAAATGTTATTAAGGATTAAACAATTTTTAAATTACCCGCAACCGTACAAACCAAAAATCACATATCTTCTATTTTTTCTCATCTGGCTACCTTCCCTCACGAATTTTCATGGTTGAACTCTGAAGCACTCGTACAACAAAAAACTATCACACAGTCGATGTCGCTTCGACACAACCTCCTCTCTCCTCTGTTTTCTCACCCTAGGCCCGTTCAGCACAAAGCTTGGCAGGGTGACTCCTTGAACGTCCTCGACACAACCCGGCTAACGGAATGTCTAATCTTCGCTGGAAGTGACACCCAATAAAAGCCAGTTTGTTATTTTTCCTACATTTTTCTTTCCTATCCCCCCTCCCTTCTCTTTGGGGGTGCAATCCATCACACCTTAATTGCTAAGAATCTTCAATCAGAATTTTATTGCCGAATCTTGCAATGATTTTTATTTTTTATATTTGACAGCATATTCCCCACCCCCTCCCCTCCTAGATTTTGCCTCCACCTCGATCACATTTGCTAGAGTACGACAAATTCTGTATAAAAATACAAATCTCATGAAAAATGAGCGTGTTTACTAGGACGTATTGTGCTCTAAAAACACTTATTTTCACAACGTAGATATTTCTCATTACGGAATTTCACATACCATTGTGAAATTTCATACACTTCAAATTTACCTGTCCTTTATTGATATTTTTTTGTACCCGCCTGTGTTCACCATGGGTTTTTGCCAAAGTGTTTCATGCGTTGGGCTAATTGCCTCAAAGCATACAAGGGGTTTTCAGAAGGAAAAAACACGCTTTAAAATAGAGAGTAATATTAGGTATATATACCCTTTTTTGTAACATTTTTTTTGTTACCCAGCAGACGTGTCAAACACACATTTGTTGGTGTTTGTAATGGGGTCATGTGAATTACAAACACCAACCAATGTTTATTTGACACATCAGTGGGATAATAAAAAAGGGTCACAGAAAAGGGTATACGTAGTATTACTCTAAAATAAAATCTCACAAGTCCTCCACCCCCCACCCACTTGCAACAGCAGACGCGCGCGCGCGCGCGCACACACACACACACACACATATATATAGAGAGAGTGAGAATAAGTAAATTGTTTTCTATATATAACAAGGAAGAACAGATTTTAGAATCTCGTAAAATTGCGAATGACATGAATTTATTTTCCTAATAGAAAATGTCAAAACAATCTTTCTCTACCACATTTTAAAAAAAAAAAAAACACCTCCAAAGTTTTCCTAAATTGATCGAATCGATTTGGAAAATCTAATTCTCCTACAAGTGGTCGTCCCTAAGGCAGATTTTCCAAACCGATCCTGCGGATCGATTTGTGAAATATTTTGAAGGTGGATTTTTTTTTTGGATGAAAACATGTATTGTATGAAGGTAATTCAAAAATTCAGGTGCTGAAATTATTCTGTTTTCTCCGTCAAATTTCTCTACAGTATAGTAACCTCTTCGTCCCCCCGGAAGCGCGCACACATATCTATTGACAACCCACTTAGATTTTATTCAAGTTCCTAAAATTTTATTTTTACCCCTAAATTGTTTAAAATTATAAAATGACTTGGATAGCACGACACACGGGTGCCCATGATAGGAAGAGCGTCATAGATACAAGTACGCCCAAAATAAAAGCATTTCCGTGTCGAGTATTTACTAGTGTGTATATATATATATATAATAACATTATTTATTTTTTTGATATTGTTAAGTTTCTAAAAAACTGAGAAAATTATGTACTATTGGGGTTTAAGAAGACTTTTAATTTTAATGTAATTGATATGCACAGGTGACAGTAGTTATTGGTGATCCCATTGATTTTGATGATTTAGTGAATGATAATGTGGAAGAAAACCTAAATGTATCAAGAGGAAAGCTATATGATGCTGTATCTGCAAGGATTGGTGATCGATTACAGAAATTAAAAGCCCAAGTTGACAGATTAGCCCTCGAACAACAGCTGCACTCAAAAAATCACCCCTGTCGTGTCACAGAACAGGCTGAAGGAATTCTGCAACACGTTGATTGGGAATCACTGGGCATGGAAAGTTACATGGGAAACTATTCTATATTAACCACAGAAGGAAACTCTGTAGCTGAACACGGGAAGTTTGAAATTACTCAACCACAAGAAAATGATTCTTCTCCTGATACGTATTTAAAAATGGGAGTCTCCTCCTCTTATGAAGGTGGATTTGTGTCGAGGATTCGTGGTTATGTGGACCCAACTGAGCTCATGGGATTTGCAGCCAGGGGCTTATTCGTCAATTGCAGACTGATTAAACAAAATTCTGCAAATGTTGATGGCATTGGCCCTTCAAAGGCTTGGAACAATTTCTGGAAGCAAGTTTATACTAGCTGTGGAAATCCTGCAATCCCCTCCATTTAACTTGCAACTTTCGTTATTGGGTTACCCTCAGTTTTATGGTCATTTTTAAGTTATGCCCGCAAAATCAAAAATAAATAGATTGCAATTAGTGTTGCTCCCCTGAATGGGGGGTTGTACTACATTTTCTTTCAGATTTTGGGGTGTAAACTCATAATTGATCATAATTAAAGTGGGGGTTGAACTGAAAATAACCGTACTTTATTTCCATAACACGAACAGATCTTTATTTAGGTGAGATGAGATGTGAAATGCATGTGTGGGTAGTTGTTGGAAGCCTAGTTTTTGTAGGTAGGAATGAGGCGACATGTCTAATGGACGATCTGCTTATTGTAACAAGGAACTGAACTCTTGACTTGCACATACTAAAAATGAGCATCCAAAGCAGTAAGCAATGAAATTCTCTCTCCTTTGTAGATACTATCTTTTCATTCTCCCCTTTTTCGTGTATGTTTTGGGAATTGGCAATGGGAAGGGTTTTATTGGTTTATTCGTGTGCTTTTACTTCAGCCTACCAATTGTGATTTAAATATTGTGCTTTTATTTCAGCCCAATTTTCTGATTTATACACCCCTCTTTTAATACACCCATATTATTAGGCTAATAAACTATCTATACACCTAATATCAAGGGTGCATTTAACAATTTAGGTATTATTTTTATTATTTGATTTAGGAAATTATAAGTCTGCTGCTGTTGACAATTTCTAAGATTTCAGGGAGTGTGGTATTGGTGAGATATCTTCTATTGACTTTGTATGATAACCTCGCTTAAGTTCAGCATGAGTGGGCGAATGGTCAACTTTTACGCAACTGTTGAAATTGTGGGGATCCTAAACCTTTACGATCGACTTGGGTGGAGCGGTGGAGGTTGTTGGCAGGAGAGAGCGTGCAAGAGCATCGATACCGAAACGAGTTATGACCAGATCACAATTGGGAATGAATGTAATCCTCCCTCTTTCTCCATGATTTTCTGTTCGACACGATGCCAAAGACATTATGCTCGAACGGCTGAGGACGATACGTCACTTGATCAAGTCGGGATACGGAGCAGCTACGTGGTGGGGATGAAAACTACTGATAAAACAAGGTAGACGAGCATGTGCGAGAGGTTGCCTCACTCCATATAGAGGGAATAGGTCACTAAGGCTTTACCTCCAAAGAATTAAAAAAGAGATAATAATTGGGACTAAGAAAGAACCCTAGAAAATAACTATAAAGATCTCAAAAAGCTATAGTAGAAAACACCAGCTGCAGTGTCACCCCTTGTTTTATCTTATAGTTGGAATACCCATCAGGTCCATTTTGAAGTCTCTTCTAACTTTCAATGGCAGAACTCAAAATATAGTGGAAATCAGCATCATGAGCATTCTTAGGGGCAAAAGAGGCTAAGGAATCAACATCACAATTATCTTCTCTGTTATAATGATACTGAAACTCAACAGAAGATAACAGGTTCAAAGCTTTAACCTTTATATAGCAGAGATTGCAATGACATGCCAGCAGCTTTAGACATAATGCCAACCGACAACTCAGTTAAGGTCAATAGGAATTTTAGAAGTTCCTAGGGCAAGTACCATTAAAAGCTGATAAATTGGCCGTAACAGTTTCTTAAGACCCTCTCCCCAGAAGAGCCAGAGTTTCCCAAAAAACAATTGTCATTGGCAACCTTATAAGTTTAACAACATTTAAGGGGGAGAAATCCAAACAAATTTAAAAAATTAATTAGCCCTTTTAGAAGCTTCAATTTTAAGCCATGAAAGCAATATAATAATTAGAGCATGAACACTTGTTGACATTGGCAACAATTCAGAACCTTGATGGATCACTTATTTAATCAGAGCCCCAATGACAGTATTAAAATCCTAAATTTTCGTGAAATGTATTGACTGATACATTAATCAATTTTATATTTGACCCTGTGGTTTTGAATAAACTAAACCTATACAAACACATATCGTAAAGCAGATCCTTTCATCTTTGGTCTTAAAATATTTTAAAAATTAAAAGTATTGAAACTTTTCTACATAATAATTTATATCTGCTCCATGTAAATAAGACTAATAGTTTATAATTAGTGAAAGAGATTAAATAATATGATCTTGTGAATGGAGGAGACTAAATAATATCAATACCTAGTGTTTAGATAGCACACGGAATCAAGCCTCTAATTTGCTAAAAATTCACCACAAACCCCATTGATTTGAACAAAACTAACAACACTCTTCCTTGATAAATGTCATCCATTCCTTGATAAATGACTCTAAAATGAAGGGAATATTCAAATTACTCCCACCCCGTCCTTGGATATAAAATTGTTTTCAAATTATTTTTTTTAATAAAAAGAACTTTTTAATGGAACATATACTTAATTTACCCATTTTTAAAATAGGTCACTTATTGCGGTGTGTGTGTGTGTGAATGAATGGGTAACATGTGAATGGCCCTACTTTTACCAAGTATATGTAATATAGGTCACTTGTAGCATGTTTGCAAGAAGTTTAGTCACAGAGAGAGAGAGAGAGTGGTGCTAATATTTTAGTTAACATAGTTTTATTGAATAAACCTGTATCATCTCTCTCTCCCCTTTAAAAAAAAAAACGAACCCAAAAACCCAAGTCAATGCATAACGGATTATATATATAAACTAAAAGTAGTAATACAGAGCATAAATTGAGGCTTAAGATTCGACCGCCTCAATGACCGCCTTGAGGCAAATACCTAAGGTGTCCACCTCGATCAATTGAGGCTTAAGCCTCAATCCTCCCCATGAGGCTTAGCCTCGAGGCGCCAGGCGCGCTTCACAACGAATTTTAAAACATTGGCATTGACTGCCATAACATTCCTTTCATTGTTTGTCTAGTATCCTATACCGACCAATTGTGAGAGCGATGAATGAGTCCCTCCTTCGTCATGTTGTGAGCCACTATTGGCCGACGAATTGTGAGCGATGAAATATATCACTTTTGTCTAAAGAGCATTACCAGGAAAGAAGTTAGGTATAATTGATTGTGCATGAAGACTTGGGAAAATTATTCGATATTACACAATGTTTTGTGGCTCATAAAGGTTCCTCGACTATGTCATATTTGTTTTTGACATGTCATGAGTGCATTACATCTTTATGGGTAGGGCTGATTTTTATGTGGGATTAAGAGTGCTGATTCTGGTGGTGTTGAACTGACTTGGCACATACGATATTCTTTCGAGTGATGTGACTAGTTAGATCTCAAGCCACCATCTACCTAAAACCAATTGGTGTTAAGGAGAGGGTAAACTTTAAACTTTTACGGGTTCACTGAAGTTCGTTATCCTGGGGCAAGGCATTTATTGTACTCTTATTCCAACATAATCCCCCCAACAAATGACATGGACAAGAATCGGACCCGTGACCATTGGCTCTGATTCCACTAGCCAGATATCAAGCCACCATCGCACTTAAATCCAATTGGTGTTAAGGTGGGTAAACTTGTAATCATTTATGGGTTCACTCAACTTCGTTGTCCTTGGGTAAGGCATTTATTGTACTCGCTAACAATGTGTTTTGAAAGTTAGGCGCTAACATAATAGGTCAGATGTCCCATTTTCAGGATACGAGTGAACGGGAGATTAAGAGAGGTTTTATATTTGACTTGTCTTATGTGGGTTAGTGGGAGATCTTAATATATGGGTAGAGCCCCCTAGGTACTGGATTCTTGATCCATCCCAACCTATCAACCCAACCCATTAAGGTTGATTAAGAGTTTGGATAAAATTGAGTGTAAGACCTATAATTTTAGTACAACTACGAGTTGAAGTTAGATTGGTAATACAGGTTGTAATCCCAATTGAATTGGGCCAATAAAGAGAGAATATATTCTCTACAAGATGTTTCAATCTCTCGTATTGATCTTGTGGGTTTTTCTGTTAGAAATATTACTTGAACCCAAATTTTGCACTATGTGGTGAGGAATTTACATGCCTATTGTTATATTGCTCTTGGAAACCACACCAAAATCTCCGAACTTATCCTTCTTTGGCCATTTAGTCATGGCACTCCAAAAGGACCCCCAAATAAGTCATTTTTTCCCTCTAATACAACACTCAGAATAACTCCAAAGTTGCTATATTCTTGCTTATTAATGATCTCAATCGTTACCTCTTGTTTCTTGATTTTGGATAAGTGTCCCCCTTGTTTCACCATCTATGAACTCTAAAACATAACATATTCTTCAAATTTTTTAGATAAAAAATCCATTTTAGTCAGCCCTAGAGACCCATTGGTCCCATTTTTTGTTACACACTCAGTTTTCTGCATCATAGCTTATATCCTCAGTGGTTATCCATGCCCTGCATCAAATTGGCGGGAAATTTAAACCATATAATTAACATTATCTGCTAAATATACTGTAAAGGGAAGCCTGTGTTAGTTCTTATTAATGCTTTCTTTTACAAGCCATTGGAGCATCCAAGTTCAGAAGCATTCAATAATTCACACTACACAACGAATAAGGACAAGCTTGTGCAACGAGTTATATGGAAGAACTCTCCAGTGGAGCAAGTACAACAAATTTATCTTCCTTGACATCTGCCATTCATTGTAGACCGATTTTGATCAAAGACATTTGACATTCCTCTCTCAATGAGTCATAGACGGCCTTGGGCATTGTCTAGGGGAGCTGGTATGGTGGGGTTGTAATATGTTTCCAGTTCAGATTTTGCATTGTTGAACAAGATATAAGTAAAGTTGTAGATATTCTCTTCTCATGGTCACCTTGTAATGGAATATGTTTTAGGGTACTGGTGTAATACAGAAGCAAGTTAATATACACAACAACAACAACAACAACAAATAAAGAGGAAACTCTCTCTCTAAACATTCTTTATAATTCTCCAAAGTCTAATTACAATATGAGGCCAAAGGCCCTATTTATAGAAGAGGTTAGCTTGCTAATCAAGATAAGCCTAAAATGTCTAAACTACCCTTCATTAATCTTACTAGATGTAGGAATACTAGAAAAGATAAAAATACCCTTTATATACTACGGGTTTTGACAACTAAGTATGATCTCATAAATGCACTAAAAAAGGCTGTATCTAGTGAACAAGGCTCCAATGCAGGGTTTGAGAGAAGCGGACATCAGCTTGCTTACCCACATATATGGAGAGGTTTCTTTCATGTCTCGAACCCGAGACCAACCGTAGCTTGGGCGAGGGCACTTGCCATTGCACCAAGGTATGACCTCTAACTAGAAGAAAAAAAAATATCTACCACTTTCCACTAACAAAAATGGCAACTCATATGGCATCTATGCTTCACTCCCATCACTAACTACGAAAATGCCCCAACTAATTATGAGAATTTTCCATTAAAAGAACATTCCCCTATTTTACTACTAACAATCACATAAAAATCACAAATTAATATATTCTTCAATTCTAGGCTTATTTTCCCATACACGTCAGGAACTTATTTTGGAATCCAAGTTAAATGTGTTGCCAATGCTTCATTGTCTCCATCTTTTGTTTACTATTGATAGCGGTCTTATTGTGGAAACCAATGGTTGTCCACCACATTGCTTGTCATGATGGTTCATTGTTGTGGTAAGTGTACGTGAAAGACCATTACCTTCCCCATGATGCATGCCTCTTGAATGAAGCACATTTTTGGAGGAAACGCATTGCAATACACGTAGGCGGATTGAAAGAGAACAACATTGTTCAATTGAGGATGGTGACTTTCACTGAATTAGGAGTTATGGGTCCTATTAATTCCCGAAGCTCAAATCACTTAGTATTTAGGGTGTGCTTGGTATAAACAGAAGGGAAGAGAAAACAAGGAGAGTTAGGAACAGAAGAAGAGGGGGGAAAAGTCTATTTTTTTTACTCTGTTTGGTTATGAAAAGAAATGGAGAGAAAGTTAAGAGGAATGTAACTTCCTTTTGTTTGGTGAGAGAGAGAGAGAGAGAGGTGGTCTAGTTTTTCCTTCAATTTATTTTTATAGCACCATCTTTCTTTTCAATTTGTCACCAATTTTCAGCTAAAATAAAGTGTGAAGGCCGAAAAGATCATGATGATATATTTTCTCATCTTCCTTCATCTCTTTTCTCCCATCAAGTTGGATCCATACAAGAATTGTAAGAGAAACTAAAATTTCCCTTCTCCTCTATTCCCTTGTCATTATAGAAAATAGAACGTCGAAATCTTTGTGAAAAAGAGGGAGAACGAAATTAGGCAGTTCACCATTGATAGAAAAATAGTGTGTGCAATCGGATGCTACTTAGTTGCTAAAAGGATTGTTCGAATAGGATTGGTAAATGTTCGAAAATGTGAACTTTCATAGTAATCGGTTGTGATGACACTTAATAAGTAAGTAGGTCCAGTGTTTGAATTCTCGGCCCTCATGATGAGGAGTTTCGCCAGACCAGCTTACTTTTCCCGAGAGCATGAAGATTATTAAATGCCCTTTTTTCCGAAATTTTTGTCCTCTGAATCTATTTAATTCTTCTATAACTTTGTTCATTTTATCCTTTCCTTTGTATCTCTGCAGGAAAGGGTTCCTCACTACAGCAATGATTACTTCTGGAGCTGGTCTTTTAAGTGCATTTGCTCCAAATTTAATTTCATTACTTATTCTTCGTTGTTTGGTTGGTTTTGGTTTGGGAGGTGGACCTGTACTCATCCTGGTTTTTAGAGTTTATCCCTGCTCCAAGCAGAGGCACTTGGATGGTTGTATTTTCAGCTTTCTGGACCTTTGGAACGATTCTTGAGGCTTTGCTTGTATGGGTAGGTTACGGCGTCATTTTTTTTTCTTTTGCTAGGCAACAATATTATGTTTATACGAAAAATTTATACCAAATGGGGTAAAAATATGAAACAAAACTAAAAAGCCCCTCATGTCACAATCTCTAACTCCAAAAAATACAAGCATAAGCGTTGAGAAGGAAACCCTAAAGAGACGATAACAAATTAATTATCCTTCAAATCAATTCTCATCTCCTTGTTACCGAAAAAAATGTTTAAATGCTACCATATGAACCAAAAATAGCTTAAAAAATAGATAAATAAAAAATAAAAGTAAAACAATCAACCAAAACATAGTATTCCCAACCTTTAGCAGTGCTATTCTCATTATAGACACTACATACCAACTCCACTCTCATTAAACTCTTGAAACAGCTTATTAAAAAGAAACCATTCAATCCGACAATAAAGGAACATGTGGTTTATGCAGCCTTCTTTTTGGAAACACCTCTCAAGTATTGACCATGGTACCAACTATTCACAAACCTGCATTTTCTGAGTTGTCAATAAATTTCACTCATTAATACTCCCTCCGTTCCAAATTAATAATTCATGTTTGAAAGTCAAACTTTCAAAGAAAAAATTAATCTAATTAATGGCTAAAACTAAATTTTACTTGAATATCATGAAATTTGGTAAGTTGATTTTCCAAGTTCACTTTCAATTTGGGACGTCCTAATACGACATGTCGGACTCTTAATATGGGAAGGAGGGAGTGCATGATTTATGCATTTGTTATATTCTTTTGCTCGACATATTCTCCTAATTGCAAGTTGTTAGAGGGGACATAGAGATCTAAAAGTTCCCAAGTTTTTATGATATTATACTCGTTCTTTCTATGTACAACTTAAAACTTTTAACTTTTTTCCTCTTTTCTATCCACTGTCCAAGAAACTTGATACATTAGTATTTGTTTCCTATTGTTTTATTTTACCGACCAAAAATGTCTCTTCTCATTGCTTGCGTCTTTACTAAATGTATATGAGGGTTCTGTTTGAACAGCTATAGAACACTGTCTATTATCCAATTATTTTTGTTATTTATTTAATGCTTCTGTCGAAGGATTATGTTTTTAAAAAAAGTGAGAAGAAAATAAAGAAAAATAATGTTTACGCAACCACCTTGTTGACATTTTCTCACTCTGGTTAGCATAAACCTTATTAATTCGAGCAAGGTCCTCCCTTTTAGCCTTAATAATCTCTCCGAAATAATTGTGATTGTTTTAGCCACAAGCTTTTGATTGATGGAATCTCGTTTCCTCTAATTCCCCATTTGAAGTTTCTTGGTGACTTTTTTATTTTTGTTATCGTCAAACCTTCTCAATGTCTGAAATTGTTTTGGGTTGACATGGTTGTCCCATAATTGTTACTTGACCGACTCGAATTGCCCGTTGTAGAGGTTGCATGAATTGGGCTTAATTACAAAGTCGTTGATGGCTTGGATAAGTTGGTACCTAAAGGAGTGCTATGGGCTTCAATAGTATCATTCTCTCTTGGGCTTGTATCCAGCCCATACTCTGAGTTGTCAGTAGATATTGACACTAATTTGAACCATTCTCTGCTCATTGGCAGTAGATATTGCCACTATTTTGGAGATGCCGGCCTGTTATTTACCCTATTTAAACTAATTCATCCTCAAAAAATTATGGGATCCCACCTTATCTGTGAATTCAGTAGGATTAGTTATACCCAAAATTTTCAAACGTGACTCATCTAACACGGTAACTATGGGCGAGATTAATGGAATGACTCCGATATACTTGCTTGGGTTACAAGACAAACAATACCATTTGGCAAAATCTCAGTCAACACTTCTCTTCTATACCAGACTCATCTAACACGGTAACTATGGGCGAGATTAATGGAATGACTCCGATATACTTGCTTGGGTTACAAGACAAACAATACCATTTGGCAAAATATCAGTCAACACTTCTCTTCTATACCAGAGTTATGAATATTCTTATCGCCGGCTAAAATATGCATCCGGATCGGTTCCTGCACTATCTCCTGCACCTGGTTCGTAACAGGCATATGATGATCATGATGTTCCTCCAAAATTTGGTGGGGTTTCGATGTTGAAGGGTCCGCATTGCACTTGGAACTATCCAGAACTGAAGCACTGGCCACAGGACTTCACCCATCAGCAGACATTATTGGTGCCATTAGCCATTAGCCACCACATTATTCTGTAGCATTGTATGCTTCTCCCGCCACGAAAATGCTTGTCTTTTTGGTTTCTAAATAAATTCCCTTCTCCTTTGAAGGATAAAACGTTAAACAAGATTCTTCAGCGTTCCCCTGCCTCTGACTGAAATACTTCGGAAGGCTCCCAAATGGTAGTTGCTGCCGTAAACCGTTAGGAACCTCAGCCTAATCAATATCCACCTGGGAAGCTTTTCTAAAGATAAAATTTAACACAAAATCTAACTAGAAGAGGCTTTGACATCAATAGTTAAGCATCAAGTTTTAGGCGCCTCTCAATCAACTGAACAACCGAGTTGAATGTTAGAGAAAATTAATTTAAAAAAAATATGCAGGTAAGTATTAGATTTCAATGTTCGATATCAAGTACTTAGATTACTTGAAAACTTTCATAGGAGACTTGTAAATTTCCATCTGATCATGAAGAGAAATTCGAAGGAAATCCTCACAATTCAAACGGATAGGTACGTGTTTCTGGTCCAACAGGTCAGCGTTCAAACTGAATGATGCAAACACCTTACCAAAAGTGCGAATTTATATGGTGCAACCAGCGTGTTAATTTTTTCCTTAAATCAAACTGATGGCTCACCTTTAAATGGTGCAGTTAGTCTTTTAAACATGTTTTCCTCATGCAAATATCAATTATTAAGTAGTAATATCTCATGTGGAATATCTTTGACATGAGTCGAAAAAGTTCAAGAGCTGCATGAAAACAGGAAAAAATATAGGGAAACTATAAATTAACTGTATTCATGTACAAAATGATGCGAATTGCTATTCTCAATTATCTTGCTGTGTACTTTTGCAGTTTGTCATGCCATCACTGGGTTGGAGATGGCTGCTTTCGCTGTCCGCTCTCCCTTCATCTCTCCTCCTTGTGTTCTATAGTTTGACACCTGAGTCACCAAGGTATTTATGTATGAAAGGACGGAGAAATGATGCACTTGATGTATTGGAGAAAGTAGCAAAAATCAACTGAAAAAAGCTTCCTTCTGGCATTCTTGTTTCTGATCACCAAATTGAGCTGCATGAAATTGAAATGCTTAGTACATCAAAAGATACACACTTGATATCGCCGAGAAAAAATGAAAACGTAAGAACTCTTAAGGGAATGGATTCTAGGAAGGGAGCTTTCTCATCATTGTTGATGCTACTTTCACCCGAATTACTTGCATCAACACTGCTTTTGTGGGTGGTGTTTTTTGGGAATGCATTTTCATACTATGGGCTCGTTCTGTTAACGACAGAGTTAAATAACAAACATAGTAACTGTTTTGCAGGTGCATCCATCTGAAATACAATCTAAAAAGCCCCAGTCCCAGGATGTTAGTTACAAAAATGTCTTCATTGCTAGTTTTGCAGGTGCATCCATCTCTCTCTCTCTCTCTCTTTTTGGGTGTAGTCCCATTTGAGAATTTTTTGTGGGCTCCGATCCCATGTTTTTATTTTATTTTGTCATAAGTCCCTTACAGTTGGGTGGTTATCTTTGTGCGAACCCTTTCATAACTATAGTCATTTTTATTTTTAGAATGAGAAGACGAACAATTAACGATAAAAATTTGTGGGATCGGATTCAAAAATTATGTTCATACGAGACTAAATGCTCGTACTCCATTTATTTTACTCATGTTCAACAAGAAAAAGTGTTGAATGATTTGGTGTTTGGCCCCCATTAATTCTTAATTGCTGACTTTGGCCCCCAAAATTTTCATTTCTTGGGGTTTGGTCCATATATGACTTTTAATGACGCAAAAATTGTAGGTTTTACAAAGCGTCGCTAAAAGTCATTTTGGGGTCAAACTCCCCAAAATGAAAACTTTGGGGCTAAAGTTAGTATTGAAGAATTAGGGCGGGACACTAAATAGCACAATTTTGTTCTCATTCTCGTGTGGTTTTGAGTTTAACTTTAACTTTGATTTGCGTCAAGAGTTTCCGGGGCTTCTTCTATCAGCTACCGCAATTGATAAGCTTGGTCACGATGTCGGCTAAGTTCTTCCTCTGTTTCATCTTTTTGCTCCCGTTGGTGTTTTATCAACCTGAGGGTATAACAACAGGACTTTTATTTGGTGCTCGCATATGCATTACATCAACTTTCACTGTTATCTATATATATGCTCCGGAGGTAAGTCAAACACATCATTTATAAATTTCATAAAAATCTAGGGGTGTCAATTCATTTGTATAATGTCATTTCATGTTTGTGTCAAGTATCAGTCGACGTGATTAACCAATTGTGTTAAATGAGCAAACACTAACGTGGCCTATTTATCAATTGTCGACACAAACGCGTGACACGCGACCCAAAATGACATTCATAAAAATGTAGGACACGGACACAGACTATCATTTATATTTTGTATATATTACTAGACAAAAGAAAATAACGTTGTTCATGTATTTTAAAAATATTTTACTTTGAGCCCTTTAATTAAAAAAGGGTTATTTGGTTTCTCTCCCCCATTAGGTTTGTCTGTTTGGGGATTAACCCTCAATTAAAGAATTAACCCCCATTTTTCACTTTTAGCGACACTTTTTTGAAAAAATGTGTCGTTAAAAATATTAAAAATATTCAAAAAGTCTCGAAAAGTGAAAAATGGGGTTTATTCTATAATAGCTTTTAATTGGGGGTTAATCCCTCCATGGACAAAACTAACGGGTCCCAAATAACCCTTTAAAAAAACACAATTTTACCAAAAAAATCACATTTTTGTGCTCTTTTTTATTGGGAGTATATTAGTCTCCGAAAGGTTATGAACATGTCCTCTAGCGTCAAAAAAGCAATTTAACATACTAGGTGTGTTTGAAAGGTGTTGGAAATGGACACGTGACCTCTGGGAGTGTCGATTTTCTATCATACCACATGCATAACTCGATAAGGACAAAATAAGGCTAGAATCCTATTTTTTGGCAATAAATCATGCCACTCATATCTTGTCCGAAAACTAAAAGTTCATCGATTTTAAATACGAGGTACATATTAGTAGAATATCATAATCTAGAATTTGATATAATAGCAGAACAAGATATACGCATTCTCATAAGAATATTAGTTAAAAATTTATGAGTAATATTATGTATACTCTATTATGTGACCCATTTTTTGTTATCCGGCTGATGTGTCAAACACAATTGGCTGGTGTTTGTAATGAGGTCATGTGAATTATAAACACCACGGTAATACAAAAAGGTCACTGAAAAAGGTATACGTAGTATTACTCAAAATTAATACTTGTGTTATTTTTGGGTTATTTGTATATGATGCTAACCCGAGCCGTCTATAATATGCGTTAGCGGTCGTGTCATTTTTTCGGTTTGCGTTGAGTAATGGTTAATCCTAAACTGTAATTTCGTGTCGCGTTCGTGTCGTGTGAAAAATTGGCACCCCTAGAAAAACTGATACATATTCATTTGAACCTATTTATTTTTTAGCTTTCAATTACAAAATGAACTTTTGTTATATTTTTCAAACTGCAGATATACCCAACTTCAGTGAGAACAACTGGTGTTGGAGTGGCTAGCTCAATGGGAAGAATTGGTGGAATGTTATGTCCTCTAGTGGCAGTAGGTTTGGTACATGGATGTCATCAAACTACATCCATTATTTTATTTGAATTTGTAATTTTTGTCTCTGGTGTATGTGTACTGCTTTTTCCACATGAAACAAAGGGACGTGAATTAAGTGATGGTTTATCTAGTTCAATACATATTAATACATTAGACTGAATGGAGCAGTGTGTTTGTTCATTCAAGTGATATTCTTTTGTGACTAAATGTGACATTTTCTAATTCATATATATTTTACTAGTGAAATTTGTAACCAAAGACATTTCCTCATCCACACGCTCTTTATACTCTTGGGCCCTCCGTGTTACGTAGCACGTGAACATGACGTGCAGCCCTCTGAGCGCATTGTTATTTACGTACACCTCACTCTAATTGTCGTTTTTGAGATAACACTAGGATTTCAATAATTACACAGAACCCCTTATGGACTAATAGAGACCCTTAATTAATATTTCGAGTTGTGTACTCCATAACCAATTTTAGGTGGGGCGAGTTCTCCACTTCAAGTTTTAGAATTACACTTTTTTTTCCTTGTTTATTTTATCATTTTAACAAAGCACCCTACTCACAATTTCAATCAATTTCCATCTTCTATCGTGTCACTAGTAAAGAAACACGAGTCAAAAGAGTTAAGAGTCTTGACTCATGAATTTGAATCAATGAATGTAATTTTGCCAGGGTTATTGAACACTTGCCAAAGTTTAGGTTTTCAAGTGCATCAAACTATTATACACGGGAGGGGTGCTACATGCACTGGTTTTGTGCACTGGGTGCACAAAATTCTTGTACCGTTAACTAAAAAAGTACACACTTTATTTTTTTAGTCAACGGTACAAGCATTTTGTGCACCTGGCGCACAAAACTGGTACAACTATCATTTTTCTACACACGGTGTAGGCCAACTGAGAGCACTACCAACAAATGTATTTCCTCACTAATGCAATTGTAAATCGTAAGCTTGTCGATCAATTTAGTTAAATTTAAAATTGCATATTAAAACAAGCATAGTTTAATGCATTATTCTCCGCAAGGACTAATAAAATAAAACACTAAACAATCCACACTCATTACCCATGGCCATGGATGCGTCTTGAAACATAAGTCCATGTAGAGCTATAGTTGTATATATATACAAACATATAGTGTCTAACTCAGGTGCGGACGTGTCCCGTGCGGACACGGTGCAAACGAATTTTTAAAAAATAGCTCTTGACATTTTTTTGAAGTGATTTTCTTATGGGTTATGAACATTTCAATGAACCCACAAAAAAAATCAACTCAAAATATTTTCTTTTGCTATTTTAATAAAATCCCCCAAAATCTGTTGATTTTGTTGTGGGTTTATTGAAATGTTAATAACCCATAAAAAATCACTTCAAAATAATATCGGGAGTTATTTTTTAAAATCTGTCCGCACCATGACCGCATGGGATACGTCCGTACCTACGCTGGATCCTATATATATCTATATATATATATATCCAATGTTTAGGGATTTAAAATCAACTCTAGTAAATTACAATTTTAATATATTTGTCATTGTTTTCAACTTTTGGACTTCACAACCCAAACAAATCCCAATTGCAACATGAACAAATTGATGACTAGTTTTCTTAAGGCGCAATTATTTACTTGATATAACCGAGTTGAAGAAAGAAACAAGGGGATAATGACAAATTTTCATAACATCTCGATGATTAGGATGCCAAAATAACCATGTTTTGAAACACTTCTTTTGCATCTAGCATTCTCTAGTTTGGTATTCCAATTTGACAAATCCAATTGAGATTTCTCAAAGATATGATACACCATTGTTGATCTTGCTCACCAATATTAGCTCCTTAGAAGTCTTCACCGAATGCGTTAAGAGCCTAGACAAATAATGAAATATCGCAAGCTACAATTGCCGCTTTTCCCACTCATTATCCTAAAACAATGAATAATTAACCTCCCCATATTTACACATATTGTCGAAAGACAAATCATACTTGGTTGATTTTTCACATCAGAGGGTCAATCATCATCCGAATGATTGCTGGAAATCACACAAAAATACCCTATGAGGCCCTCAGTATGATCACTAAAAATTCATGCTCGGAACCCATTCCTTGTTGTCACTACTGATGAGTTTTCTCTTTCCAATTATACGGGATCACCTATCACTGTCAGTGATCTTAAAGTAATTTTCAACAGGTTTGATGAAAATATGGTTCATACCCCCTACCCTGGCAGTTACCTTAAGTAATTCTTCATTGATTCTTAATTTACTTGTAGTAATGACATGATATCTAATCCTAATGCCTTCTCCTCCAAAGATACTACTCCCCATACACTATACATTCATACGACTGACATATTACATAGGCTTGTCAGTCATATTAGAGATATCTCTACCTTAAGTGTCTCGCCTTTTGACACTTTTCTTATACCTAAAATTACCTTAGATCTTATATATGTTGGCCGATTATGAACTTGGGCTTACGATCATCTTCTCTCATTCTGGTAGTCATATGAAGGATCCTCAAACAGGAAAGATCCTCGGGATATTTTGTAAAATTGACTGCTTATTTGAACTCATTAAACTCTATGCATTACCTACAACTCTTCCTCCATAGTTAAAATTGTTAAATCAACATATTCCACTTCGTATTTAATATTTGGCATGAGTGGCTGGGTCATGTGTCTGTTAGGAAACTCACTCTTTAGTTTTTAAGGGTTAGTTAGGATCTCTTAAAAATAATGAGGACATATGTCTGCCGTGCCTGCTTGCAAAACAACCAGGTTTAGCTTGTAACATAAGAAATTTTCTTTTGGTTGGGTACCTCCTATCATCCACAGGTTGACGGTCAAATATATATGCATTACAATAACTTTCACTGTTATCTATATATATGCTTCGGAGGTAAGTCAAACACATTATTTTATTAATTACATGAAAATTTAGGTGTGGCAATTCGTTTGTATCACGTCATTTCGTGTTCGTGTTAAATATTAGTCGACGTGTTTAACTAATCATGTTAAATGAGTAAACACTAACCTGGCATGTTAATTAATTGTTAACACAAACACGCGACCCGGTATGACATTCATAAAAATGTAGGACGGGGACACGTAGACTGTCATTTATATTTTGTATATATTACTGGACAAAAAAGTAACGTTGTTTAGGTATTTTAAAACTATTGTACTTTGATCCCTTTAATTAAAAAAAGGTGGTTTCTGGCCCCCATTAGTTTTGTCCGTTTGGGGATTAACCCCCAATTAAAGACTATTGTAGGATTAATCACCATTTTTCACTTTTAACGACACTTTTTTGAAAAAAATGTGTCGCTAAAAATATCAAAAAATATCTCTAAAAGTAAAAATGGGGTTAATCCTACAATAGTTTTTAATTGGGGGTTAATCCCCAAAAGGACAAAACTATTGGGGGCCAAAACCCAAATAACCCATTAAAAACACACACTTTTACCAAAAAAAAAATTCACATTTTGAGCTCTTTTTTATTGGGAGTGATTATATTAGTCTATGAAAGGTTTTGAACATGTCCTCTAGCATGTCACATTGTGTCAAAATATAAAAAGTAATTTAACACTCTAGGTTTGTTTGAAAGGTGCTGGAAATGGACATATGACCTCTCGGAGAGTATCGATTTTCCATCATACCACACGCATAACTCATTAACCACAAAATAAATCTAGCATCCTGTTTTTTGGCAACAAATCATACCACTCAAATCCTTTTCATAAACTAAAAGTTCATTGATTTTCAATATGAGGTACATATTAGTAGAATATCATCTAGAATTTTATATGATAGTAGAACAAGATAGGGGTGTGGATCGGTTCGAAACCGACCTATCCAATCCAATTAAAATCGATTTTTAAATTTTGCAATCCAATCCAATTGTAATTGGATCGGATAGTTTTTTTTAATCGGTTTCGAGTATCTGATTTGGGTCCCATTTTTTTCATAGTTGGATTGGATTTGGATCCAATCCAATCCATTTCATAGTTGGTAAATTATAATTCCAATTATTCAAATGTTTTTTTCAAACCAAATAATAAATAATAAACCAGAATTTAATCCAAATACATTAAACCAAAGAACCAAATAATAAACCAGAATTTAATCCAAATACATTAAACCAAAGAACCAAATACAAGTAAGCCTTCACACATAATCTTCCAAAAACATTCAAACAAAATATTACAGTAACATTCAAACAAGCCTTCACATAATATTAGAGTAGCATTCAAACTATTACAATAGCATTCAAACAAGCCTTCACATAATCTTCCCAAACTTGCCTAAAAGCATTAAAACAAAACCTACCTAAAACTTGCATAAAACCAATAATTACTGTAGGCCAAAATATTAAAGTACTACAAAAAACCCATCTCATTCAGCTTCCCAAAATATGCCTAAAAAGCCTTCACATAATTTTCCCAAAACTTCCAATATCCAAGCTTGTACCCAGAAATCAGTAGGCTTCCTCTACTCATATAGAGCATTCAAACAAAAAATTGGCATTAGTAACTGAATATTAATGGAAAAATAGAAACATTACAAAATCAAAATATTACCTGATTCTAATTAGCACTAAAAGCTGGCTCCCGTAACTGTCAAGGTGGACGAACCCAAAATCTCTGTAACAAATTAAACAATGACTTGTCATCAAACAAAATAAGGATAAAATGAACTTAAACAAGCAGAATAAGTATTAATCAAATTATTACCTAATTCAACGTCCTCAATTTCATCCACTGATGCACGAAGATCAATTTGAGGCTTTTTATGTATCCAATTATGTGCTCAAATGAGGGCCTCAGCGGTCTTTGGAGAACAAACTCCAAAATGGATTAAGAATTCTACCACCGGTACTAAATGCAGATTCAGAAGCTACCGTAGAGACAGGAATATCTAAAACATCTCGTGCAATTAAAGATAAAATCTTATACTTGGGTGAGTTAGTCTTCCACCAAATCAATATATCAAACTCCAAATCAGTGGGGTCCTCGCATGACTCCATTAAGTATCGGTCCACCTCTGTTTTGCATTCTTTCTCATTTGTCTCTTTTAACAACCTTATAAAACCCACATTAAATAATGCATCAACATCAACTTCAGCACTATCAACCTAAATCTCATTTGCAATTTGTTATGAATTGCGATTTTGTACGGGTTTACTAGAGTAAAGCAATATGTAGTGATCGTACAAGTCGTCCAAACTCTTTCTCACCTTAATTTTTAACTTACTAACCTTATCTTCCCCCAACAAGGCACTCAAATAATAACCCAAAAATCTTTCCTTATGCCATGGATCAAGTAAGGTAGCAATAAAAAACATCGGGTTAATCACTGACAAAGAACCCCAATATTTGTCACATTTTCTGCTCATATTCTCACCCATTTTCTTCAAAAAAGGATCTCTACTATTAGCCCATGACCTTAATTGAGAGCGAATCAAACTCAATTGTCTTAAGAAAGAATTAGAAGTAGAATACGATGATCCAAAAAACTTAGGTGTTGCATCATAAAACGTTTTCAAAAATTTAATGAATGAGCGGGCGTGTTCCCAATCTTCAAAATCTGGAGCACATCTCTCACTAGACAAACAAAACTCACGGCGGTATTGTGAATCGTCTACCTATAACCGTTTAAATGCTTTTTGAAAATTTTCAGCCGCCTCTAATATCAAATAAGTCGAATTTCATCTTGTGGGAACGTCTAAGCAAATAAGTTTTTTCGATGATATCCTTTCCTTTTCACAACAAGCCTTAAACTTATCTAATCTCGATGGGGAAGCCCTAACATATCTCACCACATTATGAATTCTATTAATAGAGACATGATATTCCTTCAAACCATCGGTGACAACTAGATTCAAAATATGTGCACAACACCTCATGTGAATAAAATCCCCCCCCCAAAAAAAATTGCCCCACCCCAATTGTTAACTTTGTCAAACAAGCACGCAACAACTACAACATTGGAACTAGCATTATCAACCGTTACCGTAAAAACCTTCTCAATGTCCCACCCTAATAGACACTTCTCCAAATATTGGCCAATTGTTTCACCTTTGTGATTTGGCACTAAGCAGAAATTTAGAATTTTTTGTTATAGTTCCAATTGCTATCTATATAGTGAGCCGTCAAACACGTGTCATTAAGATTTTGCAAAGACGTCGACAAACTCGCTGCCCCGATTTCTTCAAATAATTCCTCAACATATCCCTCTCATTTACGTAAATTTTCAAGCAATCACTAACTATGGTGGTGCAATATGGGATTAGAAATCTAGGCTCAAATACATTAAGTATATTTCTAAACCCTTCATTCTCAATAAATTTAAAAGACAATTCATCTATAATAAACATTCTAGCAATTGCATCCCTACATCGATCAACATTATAAGGTGTAGCCACAAGAGTTGATCCACCCCCCTCTCCACTTTTTTTTGGTTGGAAGGCTAAGGTCTTTTGTTTTTTTGGTTCCCTATTAGGATAAGTGGGGCATGCATGAGTTAAATGTCTCAACAAATTAGATGTTTAATTATTTTTACTATCACAAGCATATTGTTTGCCACAATAATTACAAGTTACATGAAATCCATCGAGTGATTTTGTAAAATGATCCCACGCGATTGAGGGAGGCTGAGTTGGTTTTCTTTTGCCTTTAATAGTTTCTTCTTGTTGACTCAGTGTTGAACTAAGTTGTTAAGATGCATCTTCTTGATCCACTTGATCACTATTTGAAGCATTGGGATCGGGTGGATGATCATTTGAAGGTATTCCATTAATTTCCCTGTTAGGATCATCATCCATCTAAAAGTTAAAAGAAATAATCAACAACACATTTAATTAATTATAATATAATCTGAAAATATAAATAAAAATGAAACTGATGGTTTACATTCAAATTTACCTGACACAATGCGCTTGAAGATTGAGCTGTGATTACTCTTTAATGCACAATGAAAAGTAATAGTGTGAGAAACCTGAGAATATTAGTTAAGAATTTATGAGTAATATTATGTATACTCTTTAACAAGATACATGCATTCTCATAAGAATATTAGTTAAGAATTTATGAGTAATATTATGTATACACTTTTCTGTGACCCTTTTTTATTACCCCGCTGATGTGTCAAACACACATCGGTCGCTGTTTGTAATGGAGTCATGTGAATTATAAACACTAGCCAATGTGTATTAGACACATCAGTTGGGTAACAAAAAAGCTCACAGAAAAAGGTATACGTAGTATTAGTCATAATTTATATTTTTGTCATTTTTAGGTTATTTGTATTTGATGCTAACCAGAGCCATCTATTTTATGCGGTATCAAACATGTCATTTTTTCGATTTGCATCGAGTAATGATCAACCCTAACCCGCTAACTTCGTGTCGCGTAAAAAATTGTCACCCCTAGAAAAACTAATACATATTCTTTTGAACCTATTAGTTTTTGAGCTTTTAAGTAAAAAATAATCTTGAGCAAACTGTAGATATACCCAACTTCAGTGAGAACAATTGGTGTTGGAGTGGAAAGCTTAGTGGGAAGAATTGGTGGAACGATATGTCCTTTAGTGACACTAGGTCTGGTCAATGGGCGTCATCAAACCGCATCCATTATATTATTTAAAGTTGTAATTTTTGTCTCTCGTGTATCTGTACTACTTTTCCTACATGAAACAAAGGGACGCGAATTAAGTGATGGTTTATCTATTTCAATACATGTTAATACATTAGACTGAAATAAGCAGTGTGTTTGTTCATTCAAGTAATATTTATTTGTAAAATGACTAAATGTGACATTTTCTAATTCATATATATTTGACTAAGGAAATTTAAAACCAAAGACATGTCCTCACCCACACGCCCTTGTGCTCTTAGGCCCTACATGTTAGGTATCACGTGAACATGACATGTAGGGTCTCTCAGAGCACGTTGTTATTTACGTACACCTTACACTAATTGTCGTTTGTGAGATAACATTAGGATTTCAATAATTACACATAACCTCTTATGGACTAATAGAGACCCTGAATTAATATTTCGAGTTGTGTATTCGATAACCAATTTTGGTCCGGGCAAGTTCCCCACTTCAAGTTTTAGAATTACACTTTTTTCGTTGTTTATTCTATCATTTTAACAAAGCACCCTGCTCACAATTTCAATTAGTTTCCATCTTCTATCGTGTCACTCATAAAGAAACACATGTCAAAACAAATGAGTCTTGACTCATGAATTTGAATTAATGACTACAATTTTGCCAGGGTTATTGAACAACACTTGCAATAGTTTAGGTTTTGAAGTTCATCAAACTATTATACACGGAAGAGGTGCTACAAGCATCAATTTTGTGCACCAAGTGCACAAAATGCTTTTACCATTGACTAAAAAATACACACTTTATTTTTTTAGTCGACGGTATAAGCATTTTGTGCACCCAGTGCATGTAATAACCCTCGCTTATGAGAAAGTATTTTAGGTCTATTTACTAGATATGGTAATTAGATATAAAATGTTGGGCTATGGATTGAGTACCCATTTAATGAAGAAAAGTAAATGTATACTATGAGAATTCATATTTACCATAATTATAGGTGAATATCGCTATGTTCTGTTTTATAATATCATATGAATTAAAATGATATTTGGCTTAATAATGAGAAAGGGACTTAAAATGAATTATAAAATATCCAAATGATAATTTGGAGGCCGTAGTTGATTCCGGAACGTGCGAGATAGTCAAATATTATGCCATATTGTATTTTGAGGTTTTTGACACTTTTGACTGATTATACCTCAATTATACAGTTGCGTATTATTTTATCGCAATATTGGTCAATTAAGTTGGGATTTTGACTTAAGCCACGACTTAGTCTTACTAAGTCTCCTAATTTCCCTAATTTCATCTTTAAACCTAAAGAGAGAAAGAGAAAGAGTAGAGAAAAGAAAAGAGATTGAAGATTTGAGAGGGATTCTTGCTCCACCCAAAGAAAATATGCATTTGCTAGTTTAAGGAAAGTTTCCTACTTGCTATTTGTGGTTTAAGATAAATGATTTGTGTGAGAATGGTGTATTGATCATGGTTTACTAGTTTTGGGGTTTGTATGTTGGTTGGTTTTGAATTATTGAAGAATAGTTGGAATGATTATGGGTGGTTGTGGTAGTAGTAGTAGCATTTAGGTTGTGTAGGTGATAATAAATGAGTTGGCTTTGGGATTGGTTTGAAAATAGGAAGTCTTGGTCTAGGTCTACAGAGACCAGTCGACTGCGGTTCTCAGACCGGTCGATCGGGTCTTCGGGAGAGGGTACACTGCATTTATTTCAAAGGCTTAAAATTATGGCGCGGTCGACCGCGGTTCCATGACCGGTCGATCGGCCCTACCGAAATGAACTTTCTGTTTTTCTTCTTAGGCAAAATCTTGAGACGCGGTCGACCGCGATCTTGGGTCCGGTCGACCGGTCCCCTGTTTTCTTCCCTCAAAATTTTACTTTCGTCTTTAGATCTTTTCTTTTAATAGGAACTTATGGACCTTCTTAAATGAAGTAAATATAGGGTCTTAGAGTATTAGTTGAGTTGGTAGACTCCCTATACTCGAAGGGGTTCATCTAGGGTTCACTTCAAGGGGGAATTTAAAGTAATGTTCAGGCATTACTTCTTCCGCACAGTTTATATGAAGCTAGGAGATATTAAGGCCAATTTTGGAGACTTTAGGAGTAAATGCGAACTAGATCTTAATTGATGGTTTGTTATAAAGTCCAAAAATGGACATTTGGGAGAAATAACTTGGGAGTTAAACATTCCTCGAGGTTATTAGGACGATGTGAATTCCATAACCATAATGCATTTGGTAAAATGGAACATGGATAAAGTAAATGATAATTTACTAAATCATGTAATGGAGATTAATAAAACGGATGATACACACCTCTCTAAATACCATCTTAAGGGAAGTCCGTGCGTGAGGTGAAGCCCCCTGGCTAATGAATGCAGGGTGGATATAGTCCTAGGCCATATGAGCGCTTGTTTTATATTTTCTACGATGGGTAGGAGATTCCGGGTGTGGTCTTGACTACCCCGCAGGCATATGGCCGCTTCCCGACGGTTGCGATAGGATCCCAGGTTGTCTTATGATAGGCCCTGGAAGATGATGGTTATTTAGGGGCGCGCACAGTGGGGAAACCCGGACTGGGGGTCTTAGAATCGTTATATATATATATATATATATATATATATATATATATATATATATATATATATATATATATATATATTTATGACTATTCTATTATCGAGTTGGACTCGATGGAACATGAATGCCATAAAGAGCAAAGTATATGCCACAAAGAGCATACTATTGAGATAAGTGCCATAAAGAGCACATGATAATAATTGTATTCCTGATAAGGAATGGAAAGGAGATAAAATGAAAATGATGAAAGATGAAAAAGGCTTATGATTATTTATTTTCCCTTGTATAATTGAATTTCACTTTAATAATCATTTAACTGTCTTAGTTCCTTATATGATGTTAGCATGCTAGAATATCATCTTTATTATCCACGCTTATCTGTCCATCATTGTCATACTTGTCATTTATCTGGTGATCATAAAATACCGGCCTCTGACCGGTTCTTCTTTCTTGTTGTGTATGTATATATTATATCCGTGTAATACCCCGTATTTTTATAGCTTTTAAATTATGGGATTTATTAAATTTAATTGAGATAAATTAATTTAATTTTAATCCGAAATGTTGTTTTAAATATTTACTAGCGTGACAAGAGTTAGTAATTATTGGGAATATATTATTTGTTGCATATTACTGGATGAGTATAGTAATATATGAGATTTATTTTTATAATATTGTCACGTGTGAATAAAATGACAATTGTGGAAATTTAAGTCGGGACGCGCCTGTGTCGTGTCGGGAATAAATGTGGATTAATAAAAGTGAATATTTTATAGGTTGTTCGTATGGTCATTTTGAGTGCGCCAACGCGTCCGGAAGGGTCGAGATAGTCAGAAAAGTGTACCCGGGGGCTTAGTTTGGGTCTCGGGGCGTTTTTAGGCCTAATTAGTACTCGGGAGGGCATTTTAGTCATTTTGTATTTTTGGGTAATTAAACCCACGAAAATTAAAGGGGTTATATCAGATGTTTAGGTTATCTCCTAGGGTTAGATAACTCAAAACACTAGAACGGCCATTGGAGAGGAGAGGAGAGAGCTCTCAAGGCATTCAAAGGCTCAAAACTCAACCGTTTGCACCGCCGCCACCGTCAACGCGTAGATAGCGAGACGGGAAACGCAACCACACCAAATTCAACACCAAACCAGATTTTTGAAAATCCCAGGCAAGTGTTTATCTTGCTTATTTCGTTGATGCATCTTTCATATTGGTTTAGGCATGATTAGGATTAAGAGTTTGATTAAGAAAAGAGTTCTAATCAGATACAAACACTAAAAATTTTATTCCGGACGATCGGACCGTTGGAATTGGATGAAATTTTAGAGAGAATTAGCTGACGACGAGAGGAATCTATATAAAAAAATTCAGCTCGATCCGACCTTTCAATATTTTTTAATATTTTTTTTGGATATTCTAGAAACCCTTTGTCATGTAAAGGATTAAGAGTTTGATTAAGAAAAGAGTTCTAATCAGATACAAACACTAAAAATTTAATTCCGAACGATCGGACCGTTGGAATTGGATGAAATTTTAGAGAGAATTAGCTGACGACGAGAGGAAGCTATATAAAAAAATTCAGCTCGATCCGACCGTTCAATATTTTTTAATATTTTTTTGGATATTCTGGAAACCCTTTGTCATGTAAAGGATTAAGAGTTTGATTAAGAAAAGAGTTCTAATCAGATACAAACACTAAAAATTTTATGCCGGACGATCGGACCGTTGGAATTGGATGAAATTTTAGAGAGAATTAGCTGACGACGAGAGGAAGCTACAGAAAAAAATTCAGCTCGATAGGACCGTTCAATATTTTTTTAATATTGTTTTGGATATTCTGGAAACCCTTTGTCATGTAAAGGATCAAGAGTTTGATTAAGAAAAGAGTTCTAATCAGATACAAATACTAAAAAAGAAAATTTATTCCGGAAGATCGGACCGTCGGAATTGGATGAAATTTTACAAAGAATTAGCTGAAGACGAGAGGAAGCTACAGAAAAAAATTCAGCTCGATCGGACCGTTCAATATTTTTTAATATTTTTTTTGCTAGACAGTTTTATGTTTTGAGGACTCTTAGAAAAAAAAAATTCAATTAAGTATATATTAAAGGGGAGACACGTAAGAGAGAGTTACGTTGGAACATAAATGGATATCTACTGAATTGTACATTTGGAAGAATGGAGTCCATGAGGGTTACATAGTAAGTTGGAAAAACCCTTCGAATTAAAGTTAGAAACGAACCATTATACTTGATAAATAATAATGGGAAAATAAGGATAAATGTTGTGAATGTGGGTTATTGGATAAACCTAAATTGATATAATAAAAGTGGTATATTTATATGATTGTGTATGCATATATTATATACATGTGAAAAACATACCCATGCTACTTGCTATCCCTGAGGTTGCCGCGCTGGGACGATCTTATCCTGTGTTGCCTTATGGGGGATATTGACTCGTACCCTAGGAGATAGATATCCTTGGGGCAGGCTATTGATTTGATAGTTCAGACGGTCCTAAGAGACGCGGGTATGTGCCATCCTCTTAGAGACTTGGAACTAATGCTTCGCCTCAATATTGTTGTGTATGTGCTAATACAATTCGAGAGTGAGTCCGAATTTGTATTCCCCTTAATATGAGTGATATGGGGTTGGATAGTAGAGTATGCCCGCACCATAGTTTTTATGTGGGGTGCTTTTATGATATATATATTTTACGAGTAGTTAATATATATATGAAATTCTGAAATCTGGAATTACCTACTGTGAATTTGTAAGTAGGATATGATTGATGACTCAAATTATAAATACGTGTTTTGAGAAAGTATAATGAGACACTGGAAAACTTTGTTGATTAATAAAGTTAAAATGAGAACTTTGGTTATAAGTTGAAATCTTCGTTTTAAATACTTGTGTTGCTCTGTTTTAAAATCCTGCGAATAACCTAAGATAAGTTAAATCATTGGGGAAAGATAGTGTGGTATATGACGAGATAGACCATTGGGAGGGTTAGTGCGATAGGTGTGCACATTAGAAGAGATGTGAGAATTTCTCAAGAGAGTGTCGCACTAATATGTTGTTGCGTTGGCATGTATCAATTTAAATACTTGCTAAACGAATTTTAAATCAAACACACTATCGGGCTCTGACCCGTTTCTTTTTCTCTTTTTCTCTCTTGTATATATATGTATGTATTACAGGTGCCCAACCACAGGGGCGTCTTACTTAGGATCCTTTGGAAGGAATGTGCTGCAGCTTAGGTGGGAGTTGCAGGCCTGTTGTTTAGACGACTTCATCCATTTGATTCTACTCCTAGTTTAGTTTTATCCAGCAGGGGCATGTGTCGCCCTCTTTCTATTATTTAGTTGGTATTGTCAGAGATTGCAATTTTTACTTTCAGTACCTTTATTTCAGGATTTATTACTGTCAGGATGTTTTCCTTTAGGGTTGTAAATGTTGGGATTTATTATTGATGATTAAATTCATGTATGTTCAATTCTATTTTTATTTTTTTATGTGTGACTCTTTAGATGTTAATGGTTTAAGGTTTTATAACCGGATTTAATAAAATGAGAATAAGGTTTTAAATGGTTTTGACACTTAGCTTAATTATTTAGGGTGTTTAAATTGGAGAAGTATTTTTACGACAGTGATGCTAAGAATGAACCAACTGTTCACCTTGATTTTAATTTAATAAAGGAGTGATCGCCCGGTATTTAATTAGGCGGGGTGTCACAATCCGCTCAGGTGTTCCACCGCAAGGTCGCCCGTGATGACCTTACCATTCTTGAGTCTTTCAAGGAGCCGTGACATTTTGCGGGTATCACTGGATATTTTGTGTAGACGCCTCCATTCTTGTTTTCTAGTTATGATCAGTCCTTATTCGGGCGTGTGGCCCAAATGGTTGTAATTGTATAATGGATGTATTATGTAACACATGAATCTTATTGTGTATTGTATGAATTCTATTGACCAATGTTTCATTCGGTCCTTTCCTTATCAACGTTAGTTTATATATATATGCTTGTGGGAGTTTCCACCCTCTTTTCTATTATGGGTTGTTGAAAATACTTTCTTTAAATTACAAAAACTAAAAATTTTGATAACCCGTTTTCTGGAATATTGTGTGGTTATTCCATATACTCTTTATGTTGTTACGATGCTGAGAATGATATCTATCCATGATTCCTGTTTTATCGGGGTATCGGGCTGACCACCCCTTATTTCGGATAGCAGGTTGTCACAGGGCAACTATCATTTCTCTATACACGGTGTAGGACAACTAAGAGCACTACCAAAAACTGTATTTCTCACTAATGCAACTGTAAACCGTAAGCTTGTTGACCAATTTAGTTAAATTTAAAATTGCATATTAAACAAACATAATTTAATGCATTATTCTCCGTAATGATAGATAAAATAAATATTAAACAATCCATGCTCATGGACACGTCTTGAAACATAAGTCCTATTTGTATATATATATATACACACACATACATAGGGTCTAGCTCAGGTTAGGACGTGTTCCGTGCGGACACGGTGCATATGGATTTTTCAAAAATAGCTCTCGACATTTTTTTAAAGTGATTTTTTTAGGGGTTATAAACATTTCAATGAACCCACATAAGAAATCAACTCAAAATATTTTTTTTGCTATTTTAATAAAATCCCTCAAAAATTGTTGATTTTTTGGGGGTTCATTGAAATGTTAATAGCCCATAAAAAAATCACTTTAAAAAAATATCAGGAGCTATTTTTAAAAAATCTGTCCACACCATGTGCGCACAGGATCTCTCTCTCTCTCTCTCTCTCTCTCTCTCTCTCTCTATATATATATATATATATATATATATATATATATATATATATATATATATATATATATATATCCAATGGTCAGGGTTTTAAAATCAACTCTAGTAAATTACAATGTTAATATATTTCTCAATGGTTCCAACTTTAGACTTCACAACCCGAACAAATCCCATTTGCAACATGAACAAATCGATGACTATTTTTTCAAAGGTGACAATTTTTGGCAATTATTTACTTGATATAACTGAGTCGAAGAAAGAAACAAGGGGAAAAGTGACAAATTTTCATAACGTCTCGATGACTAGGATGCCAAAATAACCATGTTTTGAAACACTTCTTTTGCATCTAGCATTCTCTAGTTTGGTATTCCAATTTGAAAAATCCTATTGAGATTTCTCAAAGATATTATACACCACTGTTGATCTTGCTCACTAATATTAACTCCTTAGAAGTCTTCATAGAATGCATCAAGAGCCTACACAAATAAAGCAACATAACAAACTACAACTGTCTCTTTTCCCACTCATTATCCTAAAACAATGAATAACTAACCTCCCCATATTTCACATATTGTCGAAAGACAAATCATACTTGGTTGAGTTGTCCACAAAGATTATGCATAGTTTTTCACATGAGATGACTAATCATCATCCGGAAGATTACAGGAAATCACACAAAAATACCCTATGAGGCTCTCAGCCTGATTTAGAAATGATGGGTTTTAATGGTTATTTTATTGGGTACGGATTGGGTAACCCTATAGTACCCGTTAGTGTTAACGGGTATTAACGGTTAGAAATGAGTAAAATTGGGTAAAAGTAAATTTTCAAACCCGAACCATTTATGTTAACGAGTCTACCGTGTTAACCCGTTAATAATCCAAATCCAAACAAGGTAAACCCATTAACTTATAATTTCGCGTCGGGTCGTGTCATTTTAAGGGGTTATCGTATTTTTTGACAGGTTTAGATACAGTGATGTATTGCACTCGCATTGAAATGTGTCCAGGGACGACGCTAGCGAATTTTGAGGGGGACCATGGCCCCCTCTAACTTTGGAAATATTTCAAATGATGCCCTTTAAAATTTTCATAATATGCAATTGAGTCTTTTTTTAATTTACAAGTTTTGCCAACACAGTATATCATTTTGGGATGTAATTTAGTTATAGCATAGCTACGAATACATATAATCATAATAACATCCAAATTATAATTATTTGTGTATTGTAAAATTTTATAAAAACAACTTTATTTATTGGATTAATAATTTTTTAATAGGAGTCCATTATATTTTAATATGATTAATAGTATAAAAATATATCCCCCCTCCCCAAACATATCTTATCATCCTTGCTTCATCACTGCCTGTGTTTAGGTTTCACAAATGTAGGATCCGAACATGAGCCAATATGAATGCAACACATCACTATATCGCATCAAATGTGTCGCCTTTGTGAGTCGACTAATCATTTAAATATACCTTTGGTTTCTGTATCAGTTTGGTATCGTTGGCCATCTTTAAGACATAATCACTGCGTGATATCTATACAAAGCCTTTGGATTAACTGATTTGTAGTTGCAGTGGTGGTCATTAAATAATGTTAAAACGATTAGTTTAAAGGCCAACAAGGTGCACATGTAGATCATTCATGTTTACGAGTTTTCAAATTTTCTACCCAACAAATAATATTTTGAGAGCCTAATTCACTTACATATTAATTCGACACTAAGATCTCTCTCTTAATATATACATTATAAGTTAGGATATGCACAAGTTTAACATGTGTATATTACCAAGATTCGTGTATGCATTATCAAAAATTTCGTTAAAATTAAAATTTTCTAAAAATTAAAAAAAATAGTTATACCTCACAAAATCATTTGTATACATTACTAAAAATCAAGGAGATGGGCATTATTGCCCATACTAGAGGCAAAAACAAATTATCGACCAAGGAGCCTTAAAAGACAGCGTTCCTAGAACGTGCCTTGCGGTAACTTAGATTCGTAATTTATTTTATTATATTCCTTCATAAATTTCCAACAGGGCCAAGTGCCCCACCCATAATTTTTTAAATTATATTAGGGTAAATATGTAATTACGAAAAAGGGTATGGTCACAAATATAATTAGTTAAACTTGAAATCTAACCTAAAACTATTCTATTATATCTCGCGAAAATGTCGTGCCTCCAACCAAAAAAAATATGTCCAAAAGGAACCTACTTAAAAAAAATAAGTCGAAGTCGCATTCAAGTTGACTTGTTTTATTCAAGATAATTGTCTAAAAATACAAATTATCAATTAAATATTTGTAAAATCATAAAAATAACCCTAAATATTTGAAACTTCCAGTTGTAAAAAAATATTATAAAAGAACTCGCGAAACTGTGGTGCCTCCACGGAAAAAATCGATGTTCAAAAGGAACCAATTCAAAAAAAAAAATAAGCTGAAGTCGCATTCAAGTTGACTCGTTTTATTTTCGTTATAATTGTCTAAAAATTCAAATTATCAATTAAATATTTGTAAAAACGTCAAAATAATCCTAAATATTTGAAACTTTCAGTTACGGAAATATATTATAAAAGAACTTGCGAAAATGTGGTGCGTCCATTGGAAAAAATCGATGTTCAAAAGGAACCTTTTCTAAAAATATAAGTCAAAGTTACATTCAAGTTGACTTATTTTATTTGAGTTATAATTGTCTAAAAATACGAACTATCAATTAAATATTTGTAAAAACGTAAAAATAATCCTAAATATTTGAAAATTTCAATTATGGAAAGATATTATAAAAAAAACTCATGAAAATGTGATCCTCCAACGAAAAAATCGATGTGCAAAAGGAACCTATTCTAAAAAAAATTAGTCGAAGTCGCATTCAAGTTTTATTTGATTTATAATTGTTTGAAAAATACAATCGTGTTGCAGATGCATAGTGTGGATTTGGATATAGAGCTGGACATGGTTCTATACATTATGTTGCTAGGCTTGGTGTCCATTCCATAAATTTTGGTTAGGTTATGCAGTTAAATATGGTGTTTATTTCTATTATTTAAAAATATTTTAGTTTTGTTTAATCTCTTTGATTGACCAGGATAAAACATATGTTCTTCACTTTCATTTTCCATTATTTGGATTCACCTTTTGAATTTATAGCTCTTTTAATCTCTAGACTCTAGAGTGAGGGTCTGAATATGTGTGTGTTGATTAGTGTGTGCAAGTGTTGTCAGCTATATACATGTACGTGTGTTAATCAATGATTTATATTTCTCTACTACTATAAAAGAGTAGAAAACTCCATCACATCAAGAACATGTCAAATTTTATGAGTACTCACATATTCCAAATCAAATAAAATTGACCTTTTATACCATACCTCCTTGACTTCAACATTACAATTCTCATTTACATCACCATCTTTCTCTTCTTACTGGAAACTTTTGGAGACTTTCTTGGTGTATACTCGATGCAATGTAACTTCTTTAAAAGTGCATTCCCATTCAACCAACATGAAGGAGGTATATACTCCGTTGACCTAAGCCCTAAACTCCCACCTTTCTGAAAAGGGTGATCTATGTTAAGGAAAATACGATAGCTTGTATAAACTATCTTACTACCATGCGTTAGTCGGATGGATGGAGTATCGTCCCCATAAATAGGGCAATCTTCATAACCATGTGTAAAACACCCAGATAAATTTCCATATCAGGGAAATTGTGAATTCCTCACATTAACACAGCTTTCAATGTAAAAGGTTGCATCTCATATATGTCATAAGCCAGAATACCTACATCCTACAATTCCTTCAACTCATCAACTAATGGTTGAAGAAAAACATCAATGTCTTTACCTGGTGCTTTCGAACCATGTATTGACAAAGACAACATTTGAAACTCGCTCTTCATGCACAATGAAGGTGAAAGATTATTCGACACCGTGATAACATGCCAACAACTATAACTGATAGACTGAATGCCTCGAGGATTAAAACCATCGGTTATTATTGAGAGCCAAACATTTCATCATTCTTTAGAAAATTCAATCCATTTTGATTTGAAACTCCTCCATTGGGACAAATCATATGGATGACACTGGTAATCCCATGAAGTGGTACCCTATGGTTCCATGTCATTTCTCGCGCTATCCACGGAATAATATAAAATCTCACCAACCTTGGAATTAGAGGGAAATATCTCAATGCCTTTTTAGGTTATTTGGAAATCCTCCCCCTATCCTCATAGTAACTGAATGCCTTGATTCTCCATATCGGCTACATTCATCTATATATTCATTCTCCTTCCAATATAAGACACAATTATTGATGCATGGATGAATATAATTGGCCTTCATTCCCAAGTCTTTCATCATACTCTTCAACTTTGGATATTTTTCTGGTAGTGTATTACCTTTTGGGGTCCACGTCTTCAAGTTAGACAAGAGTGCCGTGACATTATTTCCTAACCAACCAAATTGATTATGTAAGTTGTGAAGTTCTACAATTGAAGAAATAGTTGTTTCAGGACCCTCACATGAATGATATAATTTCTCAACTGATAATCTCTTATATTCATTGTACCTATCATTTTCAATATGATCTTCTTTCGAAACTCCCGACTGATCGCATTCAATAACTACATAAGGTTCCCCATGCACTCCGTAACAAACTTCAACAAGATTTTCCACCCCAACACCTTGTTCCTCAATGTTTTCTTCTACTATGTTCTCCTCAACTTCTTCTATCGGTGGGGGATCAATAGTGTTCACGAATGTATTTTCACCGTGGAAAAACTATACAGTATACAATTGATGCATACCGTTCCTCCAGAATTGTCTTTCTACTTCTTTTGATTTCGTGCACAATTTATAGCGACACTTTGAACATGGATAAGGTATTGTTGTCATCCTGATCATTGTCCTCTTGTGCAAATTTATTAAAATCTTCAATGCCCATTAAATACAACAAGTTGCCTCTATTCTCTTCGGTCATCCACTCTTTGTTAATCGGTCGTGACATTCTATAAAACAAGATAAAGCACACATTAATAATAAGTTGCAACTGTAATCTTCGATAATGGTTGGTGTCTATTTATGGCAACTAATTCTACCACAACTTATGCTAAATTCATTTATTTATAAATTCTAAACACATTTTTTATGAATAAAAACAAAATTTGAGCATATTCATCACATCAAATAACTAAAACACATAATTCATCATGATTTCTATGTGCAACTAATGTAATCATTCATAGGGTTCCTTTTGACCACAAAGCTTAAGATGTGTATCACAATAAGTGCATTGGATAAAACTAAATATTAATCAACTTAAGATACAGAGATAAGAAAATGACCCTCCTCATAATGTCTCAACCTAAAATGGATACTTATTCTAAAGCCCATGTTTTTAACACCAAATATGTATCAACAACTTTGGTTAATAAGTACATATACAGTATAACTATTTCAAAGCATAATCATAAAGTATCAACCTTAAATTTTCACTTTGTCACTAACATTAACTACGATAAGTTAACTTTAAATACCTAGGCAACATATTTTGGACTGCGTATACCATTTTACTATTAGAGAGACTTTTTTTTGGTAAAACAACATGCAACAAACCAATCAATATTATTAGTGGTCATAACATGAAATCAACAAAATGAACAATGGTTACATAATTTGATAATAAAAAGCAAAACTCCTAATTTAGAAAAAATACTGAAAATGTAACTAAAGGAGGAAACAAGTTCAAAATCTCAAATACATCACACACACACACACACACACACACACATATATATATAATGATTTATTTTCTCCAACTAAAAGTACATCTTCATGCAGCAATGATAACATTTCAATTAAAATAACAAAATTTTCAAGTTACACTCAATAATAGATAATACTCACTATCTTAAAAAAATTTACACATTAGGTGCATTACGGGAAAAGAAAACGTTTTACTTGAAAAATTATTTTGAACTAAAAAAAATCTGTGAAAAATATTTTCAAATTCATTGACATTATCAAATCTATTGTTTAGTAAAATTCGTTATGAATAAAGTAACATTAACATAAAAAACTCTTTATAAGTATCAACAATATATCTTATTTACTTAAATTAATGGGTCTTAACAGGTATTATCGAGTATTAATGGATGAAGGAGATCAATCCTATCCCGATCCGTTAACTATCGTGTCTTATAGGATTAGCACTGATATGACCCGAAATCAATAAGGATCCACTCTTTAATTTATAACTTCTTGTAGATTTGTATCACGTTCTCGTGTTGTGCCTCATTTTGTCAAGTTTATACGACACAATGAAAGAAAAATTAGTCACTGTGAATTAATCTTATTTTAAAGTATTTATGGGTTCATATTTGAAGAATAAAATATCAATCAAAGAGCAATATTTTACTAAAAAAATCGCCCCCTCAATATATATAATTAAGTTTTGTCGTTGATGAAAAACAAGATAAGAACAAAGTTAAGATTTTAATACTATGCAAAACCTAAACCATACATCAAAACTAGATAACAGCATATCAAAAGTTATGTAAGTGAAGCACACAACAATATTTTTACTCACCACATCTCTTGCGTCTTCATGTAATTAAAGGTCAGAAATAGATGACGTTTCCTTGTATGGGGTGGAAGAGGTTGATGAATGAGTACACCGATAGGTCTCTATCATACAATCCAAACCAAAAAAAAAAACTTTTATGATAGTGTATTTTTATCGGTTTTAAGTTAGTTTTTATGAGATTTATGGTTAGGAGGGCTTGAAAATAGGTTTTAAAAAGTTTTTGAGGAAATCCTCATATTTAAATCCTGATTTTATATTTAAATATGATTCATATTAAAATTCAAAAAACGAAATCCTCATATTTAAACCCTGATTTTATAAACAAAAAAAAATGATATTCAAAACCATTGTTTGAAACAAAAACAATCAAATTAATAAAAGAACTGTTTTGAATACCCCAAACCCCTTAAATCCCCAAAAGTAATTTGTAAGTATAAGTATAGATACAGTCGTTAGGTTTATTGGTGCCCTTTTGTGGTGGTCTTTAATGATAGGGGCAACTTTACATGCTTTTAAATTAACAGTAGATAGATAGTAGTTGGGGTGTAAATCGGTTTGAAATCAACGTATTTGAAGAGAACCGAATTCAATTCAATTGAAGCCGGTTTTTCAATTTCAAAATCCAATCCAAACCAAACTAAAGTAAAAATCCAATCGGATCCAATCCAATTAATATTGGATTGAATCGGAGTTGGTAATAGGTTTTGATTCCTCAAAAATAGACATTGCGCAATCACTATTGGATTGACTTTGGATCCAATACAATAAATTGAATCTAATTCAGCAAATTTAATACAGTAACATAAAAAATTGGTCAAATGTACCCTAGTATAAAAGGTGATATGTATAAAACAACAAACTAATAAAACATAGTAATCTTTAAAATTATGACACGTGTTGCTTTTCAACACACACACACACACACACACACACACACACATATATATATATATATATATATATATATATATATATATATATATATATATATATATATATAGTTGGTTTGGATCGGTTCCAACAGTCTTTGAAGATACAAAATCGAAACCAATCCAATTAAGGTCGTTTTTTTTCAAATCAAATCAAATCCAATGCAATTTAGGTCATTTTTTCAATTGAATTGGATTGATCAGTTAAATCAGTTTGGTTTTGATCTTCCACATCCCGTAATAGTAGACAGTAAATTTTAATTTTAATTTTTCTATTAACACTCAACGCACATGCATAGTCATATAAATATTTACTAACCTTTTCTGTCCTTTTCCATCTACCTGTCAGATTAGGGGTGAGCATCTTGCTTTGAGCATCTGAGCTTGGTTATCGAGTCTTGAGGAACCTCAAAAGATGACTTGGAGATACCAGGGCCCTTTCCTGAGCATCCTGAGGGAAACCATACTATGTAGAGCTTAGCTGAGCCAAAGGCAGCTTGGTGATCAGCAGCTGAGGTCGGTAGGAAGCTACAAACACATTTCCTCCCATGTATTAGGCCCATATAGGCCTAGAACTAACTGGTCTAGAGCATGTTGAGGTCTGTACCGAAGATATAGCATGTTTGTGATCTACGAATTGTCTTGCCACGAAGTCTGAGGTCTTCTACGGCTTTGTTAATCTTCTCTAGGGTGAACCATGATCTTGCAACCTTGTGCAGCCTGTTCCTTATGTCTTAGGCACCTCAGCTAGGAGCGCAAGGGTCGTTTTGAGGTTCTTGGACCTCGTCTAAAGGCTTGTTCTTGATTCTTTGGTATATACGAAAGACGGGGTCAAATATGGCATTATCAAACTTAAAAATCGAACCACCACAAAACAATCCAGGTCATTTTTATTCTACTGGAAACTCAAGCCAAAAACAATAATTATATTAGCAAGTAAAAGGTAGATGACACAGAGGGAGTGACTCCTTTTTCGGCCTTTCCACATTTGCTCATTAAATTGGTTGTTTGTGGGTGGAATGGAAATCTGTTTTGTGGGTGTAAAACAGATTGGGAAGAATTAATGGGATCATTGATAAACTGGATCTGAAATCGTGGGGAAATTGTGTGCATTAACCAGTTACCTAACAGGTAAGGGTGACAAAATACCACACGATCTCATAACATGACACGATCCATACAATTTTTAACGGGTTTAGATAGAGCCTTAATAAATATGGGTGTTTAGTGAGTGGACCCACCAAACATGATGACTTAATGAATCGAGTTTGGGTTTGACCATTTAGTAAAAATACATGACACGACTTGAATATATATGACTTAAACACGACCCAGACCCGATAAGACACATCACGAATAAAAAAGTGACTAAACACTTCACGGGTCTAGTTTAAGTAGAAGTGACTTTGACACGAACCCAATTAGACTCGACGCGAAATCGAGAGGACCCGACACATTGCCACCCTTAGCAACCAGTGCAAGTCTCAACATTGTTAATTCTCATTTAAGTCCTCGTGCCAATCGAATGTGTTATACATGTTGAATTTAAATTGGGGTTGATATTGGAACAAAAATATAGATCGAGCTTAGTGACTGTCGACTTTATATAGGAAGAAGAAGAAGAAGAAGATATATATTCAAACTTTGTACGTCTTAATTGTTACTGATGGGTGTAGTATTGGGTCTAGATTTATTCTATTCAAACCCGCTAGAGTTGGACCAATTAAAAAGAAACATTACCAAAGTAAATATAAAATAATGGACTTTCATTTCAAAAATATTGTTCAAGTATTAGTACTACAAAAATCTTTATACCCTAAAACATAAATACGAATGGAAATATTATTCGATTTACATAATTGCTAAGTGGGTCTCTGATAAGAATAGTAGTTTCAAACTATGGGAATCATATATAATATATGTTCATCAATTAACATACTATAATGTAGTTGTCAAAAATTTTATTTTCCAATGTTTAAAAACACCTTCATTCAACTTTATGACTGATCAATAGTTAAACCTTGGAAACTGATATTTGTGCACTTGTATGCGTACGTGTAGTTCAAGTCATTTCATTTTCTAGTGATATCACCAAGGTTCCCTGGTGGAACGAGTATTTTTTAATTAATCCAAGACAGATTTCTCACCTTTTGTTAAGAGTTTATTTAGTTAAGTCATGTTATTTGAATAAGTCATTATTGTCCTTTTCTTTAGGAAGTCAGTAGCGTGTCCTAGTTATCAGGAAATCAATTAGTGAATCAAGTTAGTTCGAGATTTTGTGCTAAGTTTTCCTTTTTTTTAAGCATTTAAGTGGCATTCTATCAACTAATAAATTAGAGTCTACAATATTTCTTCCGTCTGTTATTTTGTTACCCTCCCACATTCAGTCCTTGTTATACTACCACATTTGGTATCAGAGCTCCCACTACGCCTAAACAATCAAAAATTCATTCTCTACAAAAGCAACAGTCTTCTTAGTTGCAGTAGCAAGCATTCATGGCTGACCAGGTAGCCGACAAGTACGTCCAACTAGCCATTCCTCGCTTTGATGGTCATTACGATCATTGGACCATGTTGATGGAAAATTTCGTAAGATCCAAAGAATATTGGCATCTTGTGGAAACTGGTGTCATCAAACCAGAGAGTGGAGTTGTTTTAAATGAAGCACAAAAAACACTACACCAAATATGCCGGATTGTCACGGTCATTGACCTTGACAAGTTGGACTTGTCAAGGTCAATGACCATGACAATTCTAGGGGTGACAACATTTGTTGTCACCGTCATTGATCGTGACAAGTTCATTAGACTTGTCACGAACATGTCACGGTCTTTGACCTTGGCATGTTTTTTCACGGTTAAGGACCATGACAAACCCGTGACAATATTTAAAAAACTTTCATGGTCAATGACAGTGACAAGTCCGTGACAATTATCCTTTGTCACGGAATTGTCAAGGTCAATGACTGTGACAATTCTGGGCAGAATTGAAAACAAATATGCTGGGCAGTATATTTGTACCTGTTAAAACATCATATATCCAAATAAAATAGAGATAATGAAAATATACATTCAAAACAATATGCATCGCGATATAATCCAAATATAATTCAAATGTAACATCTTAAAACAATTCAATTCAAATAATGTCACTACATGTTCTGAGGAGGTGAGTAGGCCACACGATATACGAATTGACACACCCAGAAATATACATCGTGCCTCATTGTTCGCGCAACCACAATGGGGAGTTCTCCTTTCCGGGTATCACATGCGTGACGAGCACCTTAGACTCGATGACTTGAAACAAACGTTCATGAACTGGCATACCCTGGACGGTATTCGGGTCCCTCAACCCCCGTCCTATTCGCTGGTCATCAAATATGTCCAGTATAAACACACTCGGTCAACCAAGTGTCGACATCGGTCGGTCGAAGGGAGCCAAATAGGGGACTGGTTCATCAAAGTCCGCACGTGTCAGCGATGAAGCAACGAGGTCCACATCCTCGTCCTCCTGCACCTTCTCCTCCACCTTCTCCTTCCCATTCCCCTTTCGGTTTCTGGCCAACGAATGCTTCATGAATGAGAACATATCTTGGACCGTCTCCTCAAAATGGGACGGCTTCTCATCATGCAAGTCCACCGTTCGAGCCAATCCGGTGTCACTCGTCTCCAATCCGATGATCCTAGATTTGGCCACCTGCGAGCTCACCGCCTTGTCCTCCCCTTGCGATCAACGCCAAGCACTTGGTTGAGTGCGTCTGTGGACAAAGATGCATTGTCGGAATCAAACTGCGACTGATGCAATTCCTTAAGGTTTGCCTGAAATGATAAAAGCACATGATTAGATAAATAAGTAAATAAAAAAATTATAACGTAATTAAATAAAAGTAAACTGTCGGATAACTTACAATCGTGGCCGAGACGCTCGGGGACACCTCCTTATCCTTCCCCTTCTTCGTCCGAATATCCACATAAGTATCGAGTTTGTGTGGCCTACCCCCAAGGCCACTCCCTGTTCCCAAAAATAAAATAATGCAAAATTAGTATCGGTCCCGCAAAGTAAAATAATGCAGAATAATATATTTATGTAATTATAGAAAAATTAAATCTTACCATCATCCTATGCTCCACCTCGGTGTAAGACGTCCGGTCGAAGTAGTGCACGTCCATCTTTTTCACCCGATGTTCCCTCCTCGATTGGCGAGATGCCAATTGTCGCTCCTCGATCTCATTGTTAATGAACTTTTGCCATTGTGCCAATGAGATTGGCTCCTTCAGCGGGACGGATTCACGCATTCAGATAACAGACTCTCGGGTCTTCCCAAAGTACCGGGTCCACATATTTTTTTTTCACGTATTGTGTTGATCCCTCAACCGCTCCAAGACGGAATCACATAGCTTTGGATCCAAGCTGAATTGTTCCTGTCCAACAAATACAATGTTAGTTGCGAATAACTATAAATTGAAATTGAAATTGAAATATAAAATGAAATTGAAATTGAAATCGAAATTGAAATTGAAATTGAAATATTCATATTCATATTCATATAAATATAAATATAAATATAAATATAAATATAAATATAAATATAAATATAAATATAAATATAAATACATTACCTGTAGTGCCGCCCAAATAGCTAACTTGATCTCATTTGGCACCTCCCTCCAACTAGTGTACCCCGGGCCGATGATCGTCTTTACCAGCTCGAGGGATCTCGCTAATAGCCCCGTATTGTTCTCGATGGCCATCCCAAATTTTCCATATTTGGGGAGCCTAGGGGCCGAGGAGCCCTCGTCGCCTCCGTTACCATCGAGCCCAGACGACATCAACATAAATAACATCATCATCCTCGCCTTAATACCTGAAGGAGACATTTTCTGTAAAAAATGTTGTTATTAGTTCAAATCAAAATGAATTAGAAGAAGACAAGCAAATATGTACAATTACTACAAATCCAAATGAATTGTTACTATTTAACGCATCAATTCTGAATTCCAAAACAACAACATCTAACTCATAATATGTACAATTACTAAAAATCCGAAACATACCCACCCCCACCCCTACTTCCCACACACACGCACACTACACAAGAGTGAAAATGATAAAGTGCAAATCAATTAAAAGCATTAAAAATGGATTGATAAAGTAAAAATTGGAATATTTATTACAAATTGAAAAATTGTTTCAAATTCAGGTTATCATAAAAAATGGATTGATATTCAGTAGGAGCAGCCAAGTCATCCACACTACTATTTAGAAAACCAACAGCTCATCGCTCACGTGATCGTTGCTCTTCAACTTGGATAAGTCAACCATGATCAAATTGGTGACAGGATCAAATTTACAAGCATTTTTATCCTCAACTCTTACCAACTCACAGTAAAATACAACCTCTTTGAAGCTTATATAATCCAATTCAAATATATTTTGAATTACACCATAGTAAGTCATTTCAACTTCAACGAGGTTTTTATCTTTTGCTCTCGCTCGAAAGAAAGTAAGAGACTTGTATGAAATGACCGAGTTATGTACATTTGTACTTTCCTCGTACACTTTTGCGTCGAATGCATAACCGTTCAATCGATAATTTTTATACTCTTGTGCCACGAACAAGGGTCCAGTGGCTAGACGAGCAAGCCTTTATGTCGCATCACCCGTATTTAAGAGTTGAGAATATAGATAAATTAATTAGATAAGTTGTAAATTTTGAGTGTAATGTAACGTTATATAATGACCATTTTCATTATAATTACCTCTTGTGCCAACCACATCCTAAATTCGTTGTCTGATTGTACCATTGTTTTTCATCTTTTATTGTTCTCACAGGCTTCATATTTTCTGCATATTACAAAATTTATCATGTATAAAATAATCAAAAATATTCTAAAATAATGTAAAACTTAAAATAATTTAAACTTACTTTTTTCCATTCTTCGACATCTTCATGTGTGTCAAATAGATAACGAGCTATCTGTTCATATTGCAAACTCGTTAATTTCACTTGTTTTCCCATCACATGACGACCATCATCGACGAACTCATCAGTGTCATCAACGCTGGTCGAGTCAGGCATATATTCCCGAGTATATATTGATGACTCCACGATGATGTATTCCTCTACAATTGATCCTGCAATGTATCGCGTATTCTTGACGTAATCTTTAAAAACTTTCATCAATCTTTCAAACGGATACATCCACCGATATCTAACTGGACCACAAAGAAGTGCCTCGTCGCATAGGTGTACCAACAAGTGAACACTTATGTCAAATAATGCTGGGGGAAAGTACTTCTCCAACACACAAATCGCTTAGATCACCACCAATTTTTTGGCCACTATGTGTTCTCGATTAACTACCTTATCACACAAGAGTGAGAAGGTAATATTAATTTGCATAATAGCCCTCCGCAAATCCTTGTGCTTGGAGAAACAATGTTTAAACAATATTTGGAACCAATTGCATGATCACATGCCAATCGTAGGACTTACACTTACGTAAATCTTGAGTAGTATAATTTGCAATCCTTTGCAAGTTGGATGAAAAATTAGATGGGCCCTTCGAATTTTATATTGTGTTTAAAAGCACCTTCATTTCCTCACTCGTCAAAGTAAACACACCAGGGGGAATTATTGTCCTTCCCCTACTATCTTCTTTCAAGCATAGTTGTGGCTTAAGTTTCAACGATTTAAGGTCTTTTCGTGCATTTTCTCCATCATTCAAATGACTCCCCCCAAGGCAAGTGCCCATAATATGTTTAGCGAGGTTCTTCTTTGCATGCATCACATCCAATACATGGCGCACCGGGTTATTCTTCCAATAAGGCAAGTCGAATAAAATTGACTTCCTGAACCATGCCTTTTTCGCCTCAGTTTCATTCCCAGTTGGGGTCTTCTTTTGCTTGACAGTCTTCAATTTGGGATTCTTACCTGGCATATTACGGCCACATTCAGAAGATTTACTTTTAATTTCTGAACCTAAAAGTTGTCTCGGCAATAACCTATGTTCAACCCCGCCCAATAAAAAATTGGAACCTTTCTCAAATCTGAAACTATGAGCCAAGGGTAAAAACCTCCTATGGCAATGGTATATATTTTTTGAGCTAGCGGATAGATGAAGAGATTCAGTCTCCTCTCCACAAATAGGACACCCCAAATAACCATGTACTACACAACCGAATAATGTCCCACAAGCTGGAAAATAATGAATTTCCCACATCAACATCATAAACTCTTCTTTTCTAAAAGAGTCAAATGATTGCACACCCTCTTCCCACAACTCATTTAATTCTTCTACCAAAGGTTCCAGGTAGATGTCGATGTTATCACTTGGTTCCTTTGGCCCAGGTATCAATAAAGACATTAACAAAAATTCAGGTCTCATACACTGTGAAGGAGGGAGGTTGAGTGGGGCTAGGATAACTGGCCATACACTCTGATTAGTGCTTATATTTTCAAATGGATTGAAACCATCTATTGATATAGCCAAACGAATGTTGCGCTGTTCTCGAGCAAAATCGGGATACTCATAATTCATCCTCCTCCAAGCTGTAGAATCAATAGGTGACACATGAGATTACACCTACTTCTGCCCTAGCATGCCAAGTCATTGCCTCTGCTATCTATAGTACAGGGAAAAATTGCTTTAATCTAGGCCCGACGGGGAAATATTTCAACACTTTTTGAGGCACTTTTGAGCTTATGCCTTCCTTACCAGTAGATTGGACATATCTAGGTTCATCGCATACCGGACAACGATCGATATTTTCATACTCCTTTCGGTATAGTATGCAGTCATACACACAAGCATGAATAGATTTATATTTCATTCCCAAACCTTTCAAACTATTCTTCATAACAGGATAGCTATTTGGAAGCGTATTCTCCTTGGGTAGTAAGCCCTTCACCCAATTCAGAATTTATGTCATGCTATTACCAGACAAACCGTACTGCGTCTTCAAACTGTGCAAATCAACCAGTGCATGTAAATTTTTTTGATCTTTCTCACAGCCAGAGTATAATGGTTGGGTCGCCTTAAATTTTAAACTTTGGTAGTCATCATCAAGGTTTATCGTGATGTCTGCACAAGAACTTGAACATTGTACATCATCAGTAACCTCATTATCCTCCACTTCATAAACTTCGTACGCATCATTAACTAAATCCTCTAACATATTATGATCTACGTCGTCCCCTTCTACACATATCCTACTTGTTGAAGGTTGTTCGGGTATAAAAGGAACTTTTAATTCACCGTGAAAACTCCAAAATTGATAAATATCTTGCATACGCCATCTTAACAAATGTAGTTCAACTGTTTTCCACTCAAACACCTTACCATTCTTACACCTAGCACACAGACACAAAAACTCTTCATCATTATGCCATCTCTTTGCGTATTTCACAAATTCATTAGAACCTCTGCGAAACACATCCCCCATTCTATTTGTCTCACCCATCGACGCTTTGTATTTTGGATATCCCATCACAGCTACCACAACTAATCACCTATTAAAGGTAAGAAGCGTATATTCATGGATTAGTATAAGCAAAACTTAGATTTATAGTATATTTCATTTAATTATGTCTTATTTATATTCGATTTTTAAATTTCAAATTCAAATTCAATTTATAATAGAAATTCCTATTTCCTCCATTTCCTCTAAAGGGTGAGTGGTCCTATCCCATTCAAGACCACATATTTCTGTAATATACTTAATAGATCATGCACATTGTTACGATTTGAGAAAAAATTGGCAGCATATCCCCATAGTGCTCCAAATACACGACGTCGATTGGCAAGTGTGAGTGTTATTTCAATTGATCAATTTAAATAACAGTCACACTTGTCAATCTAGTATGTACCCAGAGAACATTAGGATACGACTACAAAACTTCCTCCAAAAGTAACAACTTTAAGCCACTAAGAATATTATTATACAGAAATTATGCAGTCCTAAACTGTCCAAATGGGACAATTCGAGAGATCTCATTACAGGGGTAATGGCTCTCGAACGGGTCTAAGGGTTATTGAATGCGTACGCATAAGAACTAGAAGGCTAGTATCTATGCGCACTATAAGTAATTTCAAGTATGTTTCATTTAATTATCATACTATATATATATATTGTTCGTTATACAAAGTAATTTTCAAAAAATTTGAAAAATCCCACCCCCATATGGACAATAATCCAGTGGTCATGCCACTTTTAAAATTAACCAACCCAACATCGATCCACTATAATCCAATCACAATGACAACAACAAATGTGTATCCCCTACTCCTTCTAATTCATCTACTCAATTAATTCTTTTTATCAATTAAACTAACAATTAAAGTATACAATTATTAATTTACTAATTTACAATGAGGGGCAATCCTACTTGCATATGAAAGGGGCACTAATTATTAATTTACTAAAAAAATTAACAACCAATCAATATTTAATCAATCAAGTCTTTTACAAGAAGCATTACAATATGGGGGGCAATATCTAATAAACCAATAAAAAATTAAATTAAAAAAAAAACACTCACACATATACACACACACAGCCCCCCCCAGCCCTGCCCCTCCCTCCCCCCCCCACTGCCACTGGCCACCACACATGCACATATGCACACAAATGCACACACACATATATATACACACACACACATACACGCGCACATATACACCCCCTCCCCTCCCCCCACCCCCCCACACACACGCATATATACACGACACACACATGCATATTTACACACACATATATACACACACGCGCATATACATACACATATACATAAGTGGAGGAGAAATAGAGAGAAAACGTACCAAAATCATAGAGAGAGAGAGAGAGAGAGAGAGAGAGAGAGAGAGAGAGAGAGAGAAATGGATGGAATTCGAATCGGTGAGAAAAAAGAATAGGGAGGTTTTTTTTACTGACAGAATTATCACGGACATGTCACGGTCCTTGACCGTGACAACTTTACAGGATTGTCACGGTCATTGACCGTGATAAGTACAATTGTCACAAACTTGTCACGGTCAATGACCGTGACAAGACTTTGTCGTGACCTTGTCACAGTCATTGACCATGACAAATAATGCATATTTTTTTGTCACGGTCAATGACCATGACAAGGCTGGCCGGTTGAAGGGTGCCAATTTGACCATTTTGGTGTAGTGAAAAGAAACTTGAAGAACTAAGGTTGAAGGATCTCAAGGTGAAAAAATATTTATTTTAGGCAATTGATCGCTCAATTTTGTTGATCATTCTCCATAAAAGCACATCGAAGGAGATTTGGGATTCTATGAAGAAGAAGTACAAGGGCTCAGAGAAAGGCAAGCGTTCGCAACTTCAGGCGTCATGGAGGTTGCGGAGAGAATTTAAGACTCTTCTAATAAATGAGGGAGGGTCAGTGACTGACTACTTTCACTACAAGAAAAATTACTTTCCATGACATATGTTTTACGACAGTTTGTAAAAATGTGTCGTGAAAAGTAAATAAAGACAACACCTTATAAAAATGTGTTGTGAAAAATAGATAAAGACAAAATAATTTTGAAAAGTGTCGTAAATAATTAAATTATAATAAAGATCACGACATCTAAAATAAATGTGTCTTCCTTTTTAAATACGACACGTTGTTAGGTGTCGTTAATTTCTTTCCATGACTTTTTGAGAGACGTGTCGTGATTGTTAGAAAAATATTCTTTGCCGTCCCTTTTGGAGCTAAAAGTTTTAGTCCACCAATTAAAAAAAAAGGAAAAAAAATAGTTTGATGCTAGAAAGAGAAACAGAAGTTTTAGTCGCATATGAAAAAAAAATAAAAAAAAATTAGGGATAATATCTCAAAGACCTCTCCGCACAATCCCCTAAAAAACTCCCCCCTAATCCCATTCAACAAACTCTCCACCTCCACTCCGTATACGAAGCCTCCATTGCCGTTTGTATTCCATCCTCCATTGGAAGCCATATGAACTCCATTGACATACCTCTCCTCCATTGAAACAGAGCTGCACCAAGTGCATTAATATAAGGTAATATGCCTCTCTTGCAAGAAATATTTAAGAAACATATCTAAGTGTTTATATGAATCAAGATTTCACCTGTTTTTTCTTTTTTATCTTTTTAAATTCATTCTACTCTCTTCAAATCCAACTATCTTCACCTGGTTGTGTGCGTGAGTATTCACCTGCACTAGGTCGCACATCGCAAGTGGTCTGGAATTGGGTTTGGAGGGAGTAACGTGGTTGTATACGTGAGTATTTTTATAGGTGGGTGGTGTGGTGAGGGTAGCTATGGTTTTTAGGTGCTAAATGTGTTGGGTGTTGCAAGGTTGTGTGGGTTTTGGATTTGGGATAGGAGCAGGGGATAAGGGATTTTAGGGAGGTCAAGTAATGGGTGGACCGGGTAAGCCCGTTTCTTTTTTCAAACCATAAAATGTTCTCTGTTTATCTAAAAGAAAAAAAATTTAGCAATCTTTACATGCCAAGAACTCACCTGGAATTAAATGAAAGAGTGTAGTTTTATTCCATATTATTGTCAAATTATCAAATCAATGAAGAAAGAGTCGAGTAAAATCCTTTACAACTAGTGTAGATTTTTTTCTTTTCAAATCAAGGTCAAAATTTACTTTTACGAAAAAGATAGCATTAATTTTTAATCCTTTATTCACTGAGTTGCTAAAAGTTGAAAACCATAAATTTCATATTTTTCCCCCTTTTATTATTAGGTTGTTTGAATCATTAAAAACATTAAGCCCACACATAATGTTTGAAAACCTTTAACATTTAAGATGAAAGATGATACAGAGTGGAGGGGATGATAAGTTCAATATTTTAATTGTTGGTTAATGGTTCATTACTTTTAATTTTGTCACTGGAAGTGACTTCTTTAATTATGCAGTCAATTTTAACAATCTTTATCTTTTGATTAAATTATTGGAGACGTTATGCAACAATAAAAAAAGAACTTAGGACAATTGAAAAGCTTGGGAAAAGATAATTTATTTTTAAGTTAGTATCATCATATTCTCCGAATTAATAGTCATTTTTTCCTATGTAGTCATCCCAAATTAATAACCATGTTTCAAGTAAGCTAGAGTTGGATTCGCAATTTAGGAGCTTTAAAAAAATTAAGGGGTAAATTTTCTAATCGTGGATAATTAGTTAACACACCTTTATGGAAATCAAATTTTCTAATCGTGGATATTGAATTATCCATTGCTACCCACATTTGGGAGATGGAAATCAAATTTGGTTAGAGAACATCAATGCTTGTGATGGGCATGGGTGAAAGCAAATTGGGTGGGCATGGGTAATTTAATTGTTGGTGTTGATTATTCGGGATGGGTAATTTGATTTCTTTGTTGCTTTGGACTAAATTGTTATTAGTTTAATTGTTTTTGTTGATTAGTTAGGATCAAATAAACAAATGCATCTAACGTATGCACGCAAGAACAAGGTTGGATGCTAATATATAAGGCATCTAATTGTTATTGGTTTAATTGTTGTTGTTGATCATTTTTCTATTTTGCAGGTGATTGTTTTGGGCAGTATTCAGACACTACAAATCAGATTCAATATAGGTATCTTTATCTTGCTTCATTTGTGTATCTCCTACTTTGAAATTATTAAGTGAATATACCCACATTGATATTTATGAACATATGTATATTACAATAAGTCAACTTGATTTAGGTGTATGAATATGTATTTTTGAGTGTGGGTGTTTATATTACTTCTATACTCAAGGAAACCATGAATAAGACAAAAATGTCTATAGTCCATTCGTGTTAATTTATATCCTCGATGATCTAACTACAAAGCTATTTCAATCTACCATTGTAGATAGTGACTAATCTAATGCTCTTTAGTAGAATGTGGCTAAATTTGAGATTATGTAGAATGTAAATATATTTGAAAAGAACATGACATTTTTTCCGTTAATTGTTGACATTTAAACTCTTTTTCAATATTAATGTTTGCTGGTGTAAACAGACTAGAAACTAGCAAGTGGGAAACCCAAGATGGAAAAAGATTGGTTGAGATTTCCAAGGTTTTTTTATTATTATTACATGCATGCATATACGTTGACATATATTAGAAAAACCTAAAGTATTTTTTTGAATGAACACTGTTCAAAAATTGAGATGTGATTATGATTTCATGCCTTTTTTTTTATTATCTATAGACATATCGAGGAGTACCAAAATGGCGTGTAAAAATTTATTGAATCTGCCAAGAAAACTGTTAGAAATCCTGATATGATAATTTGTCCCTGTAAAAAATGTAAAAACCTTTGACAACAAGATCAGGAAGAACTATTTTAACACCTAGTCATTCACATCTTTGATCCTACGTACAAGAAGTGGGTATTTCATAGAGAACATTCGACCTCTTCATACTCTAATGATATTGATATTGAATTGTCAGATTTACATAGGATGTATATAGATGCTTATGTTCTAGATGCAGTTTTTGCTAATGATAGTTTTGAAAGCAGTGATGAAAGTTTTAAACCAAAGTTAAAAGATGCCGAGACTCCTTTATATCCCGGGTGCACAAAGTATACAAAGATGTCAGCAATTACATCTTTATACAAGCACAAAGCTACACACGGACTATCTAATAAAGGATTTAATGAACTTCTTAAGTCTCTACATGAAATATTGCCTGGGGATAACGTTATTCCTAAGTATTTATATGCAACGAAGAAGTTTCTAAAAGAATTTGATATTGGCTAAGAGAAGATAGATGCATGCATTAATGATTGTTGTTTATTTAGAAAAGAGTATGAACATTTAGACAAATGCCCTAATTGTGGCTCATCGCTGTGGAAAGTCGACGAACGCATAAAGAAGGTTAAGAAGGGAGTATCTACAAAAGTATTGCGGTACTTTCCAATAATCCCAAGATTTCGAAGGATGTTTTTATCATTAGATAGAGTAGAGCAGTTACAGTGGCACTCAACTCACATAAGCAAAGATGGCAAGATGCGACATCCAGTTGATTCATTAACATGGGACACGATTAATAAAAATTGGCCTCCTTTCGCATCTGACCCAAGAAATCTTAGGCTTGGACTTGCAGCGGATGGATTTAATCCCTTTAATAATCTTAGCTCGAGCTATAGTTATTGGCCCGTAATTTTAACTGTGTACAATCTTCTCCCATGGTTATGAATGCTATAGGAAAATTTGATGTTGACTTTTCTTATACCGGGGCCAAAGCAACCGGGAAATGACATAGATGTATATCTGTAACCACTTATGGATGACTTAATCGAGTTGTGGAATAATGGGGTGGAGATGTACGATGCATCTTGCCAATCTACTTTTAATTTTAAATCTATTTTGATGTGGATAATAATAAATGACTTTCCCACATATGGTAATTTAGAAGGATGTACCACAAAAGGGGAACTTGCATGTCCAGTTTGTGGTCTTAACACATCCTCACTATGGTTATCAAAGAGTATGAAATCGGTGTATATGGGCCATATACGTTTTCTTCCAATGAACCATCCATGGAGGGTTACCAAAAAGAATTGGTTTGACGGATATGAAGAATTGATAAGGCCACCAAAACCTTTGAATGCAGAAGAAATTTTAGATGCTCTGAAGGGTGTTGAAAATGATTTCGATAAAGGGAAGAAGCGTAAGAGAAATAAAGTGTTCTTGAGAAAGAAGCCAATATTTTTTGATTTATCGTGTTGGCATGTATGTATATTTTAACTCATAATCTAAGCCACTAACTTAATGCAATTTTATTAAAAGTTTTAGGAAATTTATTTTTCATATTAATCCTCCCTTATTTTTTTTCTCTAGGCATTAGATTTGCGTCACAATTTGAACGTGATGCACATCGAGAAGAATATAAGTGATAGCCTCATTTCCACATCGTTAGATGTAAAGGGAAAATCAAAAGATGGCCTCGAGTCTCGTGAAGATTTGCAAGAATTGGGCATTAGAAAGGAATTTCATCCTTAACTAAAAGGGAATAAATTTTACCTACCAGCAGCACCTTACACACTCTTAAAGAAAGAAACGAATTTTTTTTGTCAAAGACTATATGATTTAAAGTTACCTGATGGTTATAGATCCAACATCAGTCATTGTGTTTCGTGTTTCAATGGAAGAATGTAAGTTATTGGGATTGAAATCCCATGATCATCATGTTTTAATGCAACAATTGTTGTAAGTTGCTATACGGGGGCTGCTACCAAAGGGCCCAAACAAGTGATTTTTCACTTATCTTCATTTTTTGATGAGTTATGTCAAAGAGTGATTGATAAACGGAGAATGGAAAAATTAAAGGAAGATATCGTAGAGATTATATGCATGTTGGAGAGGTACTTCCCTGCCTCTTTTTTTGACATTATGATTCACTTGCCAATTCACTAAGCTCGAGAAGCTCGATTATGTGGGCCCGTACAATTTCGATGGATGTACCCATTTGAGAGGTAATTTAGAATGTATTTAACTTTTTTCTTATTAACAAGTTAAATATGTAGTAAATTGATGTTATATTCCGATTCTTTTGCTATGTTTTTTCACTAGGTTTATAAAGGTACTCAAGGGTTATGTTAGGAACCGTACGCGACCTAAAGGATGCACTGCAGAAAATTATTTAGTTGATGAGTGTGTAAGGTTTTGTAGCATGTATTTAAAAAAATAGCAGAAATAGGTGTTCCACAATCTCGAAATGAAGAGTTCGAAGATGAGACAATACTGGGAGGTCGACCTATCTCTAAGGGGAAGCCAATAACATTGTCCGGTGACATGTTAAAAATTGCCCATCGTTATGTGATGTTTAACAATCCAGAAGTTGAGCCATATATAGAGTGAGTAAAATGATGCTCGTCATATAAAATTTAGAACTTCTGTTATCATTAATATTGTTATTAAAATTTCTCTACGTTCATATTAGAATGCATTTGAGCGAGCTAAAGCATTCCAATCAAAGGTTATCCTAAGATGAGACTATGCTACAAAAAAGACATATCGAGACATTCACTTCGTGGTTTATGAATAAGGTATGCCAATTTTTACATTGTGCATTGTAATAGTCCAATGCTGTTATGTATATAAAAATTCATATAATTTCATTTATGATCTTTTAAACAGATTAAGGTTCAAGAAAACATAACTAAAGTATCAACAATCTTAAAGTGGCTAGCGGTTTAGCCACGGCGTTATGCTATGTCATATTCAGGCTACATAATAAATAGCAAACGATTTCACACATCAATGGTTGAAAAGTCCACCCATGATAGTGGAGTTTTTTTCGAGGCAGAGACTATATGTAGATCTAGTGCAAGGGATACCACATACGTTGTTGCTAATGTTTCATATTATGGCATTATACGGGATATAATTTTATTGGACTTTCACAAATTTTGAATGCATATCTTTCAATGTGATTGGGCAACATTTTGAATGGTGTTAAATTTGACGATGGATTCACTTTAGTTAACCTCCATTAAGGACAAAATCATCTAAAAAAAATATCCTTTTGTTCTAGCATCACGAGCAAGACAAGTATTTTATTTGAGAGAAAGTGGAATATCAAATTGGTATGTGGTTCTCAAGGCACCGCCACGAGCTTTCATGAGCTGGAGACGTATGATGAGAGTGCTTACACATCATATTTGTCGATTGATGTTTCAAAACTTGAGAATAACGAGAGAAATGATGATGAGCCTCTTATGAGGATAGATTGTGAGGGTGTTATTGTGTGATTGTTATTTAATTTTAGCATGTAGACATGAAGTTTTTTTGATGAATATATACATTAGCATGCTTTTGGTAAATTCATTTTTATTTACAAAGTTTGTGCATGGTGATGTAAACTTAGATGAATGAACTGTTCTTTTTGTTTATAGCAAATGGAACAATCTCTACAGGTGTACTTTATGTCAATAATCGCAATAGTAAATGCCCGTGCTTATAGAACCCGGTGCGTCAATAGTATGCTCGTGCTTATTGCTAATGTTAGTTATGCCCCCTTTAAATTTAATTCATGTACAAAGATCAACTATATTTGTCTCTTCAATTTTCAGTTATTGAAGTGCCATAACACAATATCATGAATTTTGATAATCCGTTTAAGTCTGGGAATTGATGGGGCATTATCAATAGCCCGCACATTCCAAAATAATAGCCCAGAATATATTTTGATCCCAACTTGAGTTAATTTCATTCCAGACTTGGTCACAATGCTGGAAGAAGAGTTGTAAGCTTTCTTTTTGTACTTCCTTTTCATAAATCTGCATTCCTCCAGCCTATGATTAGGTTTAATACCGGTCTCTATATCAGGTGGCCTTGGTTCAGGAGGTATAGTTCTGGAAAAATTAGTGAGAGGTTTAAAATACATATGAATATCATTGATAGGCTGCCTCATCAAATTGATAGAATTGAAAATAACTGGATTGGTCTTGTATGAATTATTGCCAGGCACATACTTTTGGTGAGCAGAAGATTTAAATTTATAGGAAGACAGGGGAGTTTTAGTATGAAAATGATTGTCAGTATTTGGTAATAGAGTTTTAAAAGAAACAAAGGTAATATTTGGTTGTAAACTCTATGCAGTGCTAGGGGTTATTTGAATCTGAATAATAGTTTAGTTATTTTTTATGCAACGTTCAGTTTTATATTCTGCTTTTTTTAAATATTTGTACTATAGATAGTGTTGTGAAACTGAGAATTAGTGTGCACACGAGGAAGAGGCTGAAAAGACATCACACTCTTACCTATTTTAGGTAATTACTTGTATTGATAACTGTGATATATGTTGAACCTTGTACACGCCTTTTTCAAAAAAAAATTATTATATAGATTTTACACAAATTCGGATACAAACTAAATGCAAAAGCGCAAAACTATGTATGAAATCCTGATCAATCCTTTTTTTTCAGATTGAGGATATGAATCTTGTGCAATGGGAGGCTAACTTGACTCATTGGTATTGGGCCTCTAGTTGCAAGCCAGGGGTTCGAACAATGTCTCCTCTTATTGGTTGCCACGTGTCAATTTTAGAAGTAAATATGTTAGTCTCTGTCTCACACACACATGTGCGCGCACACACATACACTAGGATGAAGAGAAAAGAAAGAAAGACAGAAAGAAAAAAGGTTAAAAACATAAGAAACATGTGGTTCAAACATGCCGTGTCAAGATGTATTTGGAGCATTTTCTACTCCGGAAGGGATCACAAGCCATTCATAAAGTCCATCTACTATTAGAAAAGTTGTATTCCATATGTCTTTTTGTTGAATTCTGATTTGATGATACCGACTATAAAGATTAATCTTCGATAAAATACAAGCTCTCGTCATGACATCCAATATATCATTTAGTAAGGAATCGATATCTGATAGTATTGACAGACCGTCTATCCTTGCGCATTCTCCATATTTCATCCTTTTATAGTGTCAGTAAATTTGGCACTGCATACGAACTAAGGCCTTCTCGAATGAAGTCCTTCTTTGATAACTCATCCATTTGTCTTTTTAGCTTCTTATACTGTATAGGATTCATATAAATGAAAGTCTTAGCTTTGCATCAGGGGGATCTTCTGCTAAAAAGGCAAGAGTCCTCCAAATCATATCCTTCAAGCTAACAATAAAAGAAACATATCAGCAAACACTTGCAATCAGAAATCTAAAAAGGCTTACTAATCAAGTTCAATTAATTAAACCACAATAACTACAAACTAAAATGAGATGATAAGCTGTTAAGTTCAAACTAGTCATTGGAGTTAAACTACGGGTTTTGAGTTACACCCCCGACAACAAAAGAGTTTTTAATACAACCCCCAATCAAGGTTTTAGTAACTTTTAGTGAACACTGTTGATTTGTTAATACTTTTGGGGGCCTATCTAATAACTAAATATAATTTTGGTGTTTGTGAACATGAACTTGACACGTGGCTTGACACTTTCTTTCCGTCTCTCTCCCTCTTTGTTATATATATATATATATATATACCAAAATAAAATAAAAGAATTGATTTTTGTCATATTGGTCCATTTCATGTTGTCTTTACCACTATCGCCATTCCTCTCATAGGTATTTCTTATGTATTTTCTCGCCATCCTTCCCTTCTTCACCTTTCTATCTCCTTGAAACACGTGTTTAGTATGTGTGTACATCTTATCTTGAGTCTTGAATAGTGTTAAATAGTTTGTGTATACATAGATATCGACATTCAACGATTTAGCTCTAGCAGATTTTAAGTCTTGAATAGTCTGTGTACATAGATGGTGTTTATTAAGTTTTTTGTCTTAATTAATCTTTGTTTACATTTTTTGTTGTTCGTAATTCTCACATCTATGATGTTTGTCTCTATATATGATGTTAGTATAGCGTTGATTAGGAAATGGGTACTTTTTTAATTTACTATACGAGTCAACCTAAAAATAAGGTCGAGTTTAGAAATGGACCAATATGATTGGAAAATTGAGTTTAAAAATATCTTGAATGTGAGAATTAGAAAAGGAAATGAGGCTCGGATAAAGAGCGAGAGAGAGAGAGAGAGTTTTGAGTTAATTCAATAACTTTCTTGATAATAACAGTATCTAGTAGTGGAAGAATGTTTAAGATGTCTCTAATACTCCTTATTAGAATAGATAAGGGTATGAATGGAATTAAAGTGAAGATTAACTCCTAGTAAATTAGAAAAGACATTCTAAACTTTTCAACCAGCTGTACTGTACAGGAAACAGTGATCCGTGGAATCTGTAGATGGACTGTTACAACACCTGCACTTTGAACACGACCTAATTCCCAAGTTTTGCACCTCTGAGTCATTGTGCTCTTCAATTCATTGTTACTCTAGATGGTGAAGATGTTATTGAGTGTGAACCAATATTGTGTTATTTTCACGGAGGGAGGGATGGAAAAAATTATCGAAAACTGAACAATCATACTATTCTTTATTTGATTATGTAGTTACTATGTTCACATAAGCAATAATTAGTAATGCACCAAGCAGTTAGGCAATGTTTAAGTATTTAAAAGGGATGGAGCAAAAGGAGGGTGTCCCTATCGAGGGTAATCTGTTAGACTATCCCATACTCGAGGGAAGGAAGAGCATCTAGAGAGGGAAGTGAGTAAGTGAAGAGACCTTTTCACGCAAAGAAATGGAAATACAATGCCTCATAGTCATGGGTATAGTTGTGGAGCCGACATGTATGGCTTGTATGACCCTAGAGTTAGGGCCATATGAAGGTCTGACCACTTTGAGCATGCAGGGCCAAAGTCTCCTTAATCACTGCCTTCATTTATTGAGTAATCTTCAAGAAAAATAGAAATTTTCTTTGAGATGAAAGAATTCCAGCACAAGTTACTAAGGAGGGACACATTTTTTCTCCTAATCAGATTCCAAATAGAATAAAAAGTGAAGACAACAGAATCTGAAGGCTTCCAGTACAAGACATCATCTTATGCTGATACTGTCATCTTCAACTATGGCCTTAGTCTCATTCATTTTAATCTAATAATGGGATGATACTGAGGGTCTTGAGGATCTGAATCTGCTGTACTTGTTTTTCATGATGAATGAAACAAAAAAGTGGATTCTGTCTTGAATTTCCAAAGAAATCTCATAACACTAGCCTTGGTTGCCTTCCTAATATCCTCTAGGCTTCTAAAATTAAGCCCTCTTTCGTAAGTAGCCATTCACAAAGCAGGACACTTCACCAGTGGTATTTGCAACCTTCTGCAACATTACCCCCCGAAAAAATTAGTACTCGTCTTGTAAAATTTTTCTAGAACAATTTTAAGGATATTAATAGCTGACAGAAAATAAATAGGCATTGACAACAAAACATGATTTATTAAGATTTGCCTACCACTAAAGTATATGAATGAAGAACTTCATCCCTTGATCCTATCTTGAATTTTAGCAATCAACTCAGTGAATATAGAAACTATTTTCCTTCCATTCCATTGTAGAGAGGACACCCCAAGTATTAATTGGTAGCTTTTTACGTGAAAACTGAGTAATTCTCTTCACAACTCAACAATCTTAAATTCATTTGCACTCTTTGGAAGAACAAAGCAACTCTTAGACGAATTTATGCCTTGACCTGAACATTCTTCATACCAATGAAAGAATTTCAGCAAATTAAGAGATCTAAATGCTCCATTACAAAAAATGATGACGTCACCCGCAAAATGAAAGAAGACTAATGATGGAACTCCCAATAGGATGAGAAAAATGTTTGATCTTACGCTCATTCATTATGTTAGACCTCTATTGAGAGCTTCTGTAGCAATGACAAATGACAATGAAAAATCTTGGTGTGTAGTATTTCTTGGATCTTAATCTGCCTCTCTTTATTTCAGTCTCTTGATTTTGTTTTTTATTTTTCAAATCAACCTCATTAAATTGAATTCTTCTAACAACTCTACAGTTTATCACCCAATGGCCAAAAATTCTATATTGGGAACATCTAGGTGGCATCTTCTCATATTCTCTGTGTTGCTCAAAGCACTAATAAGGTGTTTTTATTTCAAAAGGCTGTTGTTTACAAGTGTAATATGGTTGGGAAGCCAGCTGTGGTGACTCGTGTTGTTGATAGTATGATCGATAATTTAAGACCCACTCGTGCAGAAGCAATTGATGTTGCTAATGTTATACTGGATGGAAGTGATGCAATTCTTCTTGGTGCCGAAACTCTTCGTGGATTATACCCTATTGAGACTATTTCTATTGTTGGTAAAATTTGTGCAGAGGCATAGAAGGTCTTCAATCAGGACCTATACTTCAAAAAGACTGTCAAATATGTTGGAGAACTAATGACTCATTTTGAATCAATTGCTTCTTCTGTGGTACATGCTGCCATTAAGGTGAAGGCATCTGTAATAATTTGCTTCACTTCGTCCGGCAGGGCTGCAAGATTGATTGCAAAGTACAGGCCAACGATGCCAGTTCTTTCAGTTGTCATCCCTCGTCTGAAGACTAATCGGTTGCGATGGAGTTTTAGTGGTGCATTTGAGGCAGGGCATTATGAAGAAGTGTAAAGAATTAATCCTTATACTGACACTTATGACTTTATCCCCTTGTGATTACTAAAGAATTAAATACTTTGTTAGAGGATTTTACAATTGAAGAAGTGTATCACGAATTATCTGACCTTAATGAAGGTGCAACCCGTAGCCCTGATGGATATGGTGGATCATTTTATAAACATCATTAAATGTGATCTTTTAAATGCAATTACTAGCTCTTTTGCAGGTTACAAACTTCCTTAGAGTTGGTCAAGCACTAAAATTGTGTTAATTACTGAATCTAAACATCTTAAAATGTCTTAAGACTATAGACCAATCAGTCTATCTAACTTCTCATATAAAATTATTGCAAAGGTCATGTCTAAACCTCTAGTTTCTCACTAGAGGTTTAGACAAGTTGATGAGTACTAACATAGTCAAACCATAGTATTTACCTAGTGGAAGACTTATTATTTCTCAGTTATCATTTGCTTACGATATTATTATTTTTTCTATAGGGGACAAGAGAAGCTTAAGAAACCGAATGTAATTCTTTAATAGGTATTCCTCTATTTCTGCGCATAACATCAACATAAAAAAGAGCAGCATCACTATCGATTCTAAGTACTCCTTGAGGTATTGTTCCCCTTTTAAGGCATCTGTAAGGCAACTTTAAGGTTGTAAAAATGTATTGTTAATTATTTCCAGATATTCTCAAAGGATTTACTTGTTGATTTTGTCAAGTAAACTATCTATTTCACGCAATCAGTGATTGGTGCCATAATAGTGCTGAAATTACGAACATAACACTTATAATGTGTTGTTAACCCATGGAATGATGGTGCCACTTTTAAGTTGCTCTTATAATGTGTTATGAACATAACACCTATAATGTGTTGCTAAATCACATATGTATATTAGAAAAAATATGTATACAATATAATATTATAAGCGTATATTACAAATTAATATATATCTTACTAGTAATGTTACTGTGTTTGTACCGAGTTATACTAACTTTTCTAATTTTTTGCCTGTCAAGTAGAGTGAATAGAAAAAAAATCTACTTTTTGAGAATATGGCAGATATGTTTAAAGAGGTGAGTTATGAGTCCATTATCTCTTCAATTTAAACTTTGTAAGTCTATATAATTTACACTACATTCCATGTATATTGTGTGTATCCAAAACAGGTTGTTAGGGGTAAGAGATCAAGACGAACCACACGCAATGAGAATGAGGATGCAAGAATATCATGCGAAATATCTAACTCACATGTGGAGGAAGAAATATATGCGTATGAAGTACCCAACATTGATTCTGTTGATAAGGGCAAAAAGAAGAAACGGGGGCCATAAAAAATTGAATGTAATTGCAACTGGGATAAAAGACAGTAAAGAGGTAGAATTCAATGAGTTTGGGCAACCAATTGTACTCAATTCCATCCATCTTAGTTCTATGATTGGGATTTTAGCACAAGAATGCGTACGAGTAACACATAAAGGTTGGGATAAGGTGACAAGTGACATCAAGGATCAAATATGTGAGTTTGTTACTATGAGTATTTTATTTCTCTACCCTTTGCACAATTATGTAATATTTTGAATGTAACTTTGTACATATTGAATTGTAACTAATATATTGTATTTATTCTGTATGACACAGCAAAAAAAAAACTTGAAGAATGTCGAAAGGCCATTGTTTTCGGTCAGACGGGCAGAGCTTGGAAAGATTATAAGTCAAAATTATCAACACAAATATGATAAGAAGCTAAAGGACCAAATTCCACTCGCCATCTTACATTACTCAAGCCCCCTGGAATGAAGTCAAATGAATGTGATGCATTTGTTAAATCTCATTTGTCACCTGAATTTGATGCAAGTGAATTTGATTATTTATTTTTTATTGTTATTAACAGACTAAAGTCCACTTTTAGTATTCTTGTATTTCTCGCAATAATATATATGTTTTCTCTTATTTTAATAGGAAACAAGTGAAAAACATAAGGAGGCTAGAGCAAAGCAAATCCATCCACACATAACTAGTCGTAGAGGCTATGTAAGACTTAAGGAAAACATGGTATGTTTCCTATTTAAAGTTGTATACTTTATAAATAGCTTACATTATTTCTTTATTCTATCTTTTAAAATTTTGTAGAAAGCCGAAGACCCAAATAAAACTATACACCGTGTTGATGTTTGGATAAGGGGGCATAGGAGAGAAAATGGCAATCCGGTTAATCAAGTTGTTGGTGAAGCGATAGTAACGACTTAAACACTTACACAACAATTTACAATTTTTTTAAAAGCTACAATGTGTTTATTATATTTTTTTAATATGTTGAATTCTTGTATTTATTTTAGGAAAAGATGGAAAAAAATTCCATCTCATGATTCAACACCGTTGAGAGATGATGCAGTAGTAAAGATGCTTGGTCCTGAACGTCCGGGTCATGTCTGAGGTCTTGGATTTGGGGTGACGCCTACGAAGGTAGATGCATCGTTACATAGTAATGCAAGGGTAACGACTCTTGAAACTCAAATTCAACAACTTTTGGAATGGAAGATGCACGTGGAAAGTCGAATGACACAAGGAAATGAACAAAATGTGGTATGTTTTTAAAATTAAATATGATTCAATACATATAGTTTTCCCCTTGTTTTGTTTTTATATACTTCAGTTGCATTTTCTATAGGGTCAACATGAGGGTGGTGGGGATGACATGCATAATCACGCACTTACTCTACAGGTTATTATTAATGAATTATCTAAGTCTAAATTGTTACATTGGTTGGGGACCGGAGAAGAAGTGGCAAGTGCAGAACTTGATTCTACAGACCCGAAGTCACTAGTGCACCACCAAATCCTTAGGCCTGATTACTATAAAGTATGGGTTGTTAAAATTTTAGTGCCCAAAGTGCCACTTTTTCGATACTCGGATGCATTTTTCATACTTGATGATGCAAAAGGAAGTACCATAGCATGGCCATATCGATACATTCGTTTTGACTAATAATATGAGTGGAATAGTTATATTTCATGGATTTTATTCTAAGAATTTTGCTTTGACATTCTCTCGTATCGATTTCAGAAAAACATAAGGAATCAAGTGGGTATGGTGTTTCTTCGTTGCTTTTTGGATTAAAGGTATACTTTGATTTTTTATTTTTTATTACAAGTGTGTTGTTAATTTACGAGACTATTTAATAAAATTATTTTCTGAACAGGTACCTATTTTTGGAAGATGTTGAAGGCATTTTGGGAGGAATGTTTTCGAAGAATGATATTAGTTATTTTTGAAGGAAGATTGCATTTTAACTTGTTAGGCTAATGCTCGTTTCATTATAATCCCATGTTTTTATGTGGCTTGTAAAACCCAAATATTTATTCATTCTACTGTTTTCGGCATGACTTTGATATTTTGGTTATGAGTACATACTATGAGTTCCTCTTAATTACATAAGTTTGGTTTAAATTTTGAGGAATTGTGGAATTGCTAATTGTGATGCTATTATATATGTGGCGGATATGTTAATGTTAGTATAAGCAACATGCATTTGAGAAGCTGATTTTTATAAAAAAAAATTATACACTTTTAACGACATATTTTATACATCGTAAAATGATAATAACGACGCTTATATTTAGTTGTGTACAATATTAACGACACGTACGTCCAGTCATAAAATAACATTCACGGCACATAATAAGTAGTTGTGGAAGGTTTTTTTGGGTAATGACTTTTACGACTAGTAACTAGGTGTCGTGGATTTTGTTTCAACGACAATTGGCAGGTGTCGTGAAATAGTTTTACCACACCACAAAGGTGTCGTGGCTATTTACGACTAATAACTAGGTGTCGTGGATATTTGTTTCAACGACACTTGGCAGGTGTCGGAAAATAGTTTTACGAAACGACAAATGTGTTGATATAGAAGGTAACTTTCTACGACACCCCCTTCAATGACTACATAAAATGTGTAGTGAAAACAGTTTCACAACACATATCAGGTGTCGTGGAAAAGACTTTTTCTTGTAATGTTTTCAAGGACAATGGAAATTGCTAACAAGATGAGAATCGATGGTGACCAATGACTGACATTACCATAGTTGAGAAGATTCTTCGCTCAATGACTATAAAATTCTACTAGGTCATATGTTCAATTGACGAATCAAATGATATTAATGACATGTCCATTGGTGAGCTGCAGGTCGAGGCAAACGAGATGGAAGCAGGCAACAACATATTTATTCCAAGTCTAATGATTGTCATTCACCAAATGCTCGAGGAAGTGGGAAAGTTTATGATCAACACTTTAACAGATCCAATATCGAGTGTTTTCGGTGTCATAATTATGGTCACTATCATTTTGAATGTTACACAAGGCTGCTGAAAGATAAAGACGAGGTAAGTCTAATTTTTCAAAGACGGAAGAAGTTACTCTCCTAATGGCGTGCCATGCTATGGAAGGGAATCAAAAAAATTTATGGTACCTATACACAGGTTATAGCAATCATATATGCGGAAGTAAGTCAATTGTCACAAATTTGGATGAATCTTTTCGAAAGTTTGAAGACAATTCTACGATTTTAGTTATGGGAAAAGGTGATATTCACGTTCAAACTAAAGATAATTATACTCAAATTATCTCTAGTTTTTTATGTGCCAAAATTAAAAAGCAACTTTCTTAGTGTGGGTCAACTGCAAGCGAAGGGCTATATTGACGTAAAAAAAGATGTCTGATGGAAGAAAGAAGAGAGAAATCTCCACAACGTACACAAAGTACCAAAACTAAGCTTTAATATTGAATGAGTGATTAAAAAATGAGGCCATCACCTCTATTTATAGGGGGAAAGCTTCTAGAAGCTTCTAGCACAAAGGGGCCTAAATGGGCTTCTAGAAGATTCTAGCACAAAGGGGCCTAAATGGGCTTGAGAAGACATATTTACTTAAGTACCCTTCATTAACAAAACTAAAAATGGCACATATGTCCTAAAGTTCTAGATATTACAAAATTGCCATTTTGAACAAAGAAATAAGAAAACCCCTACAAACCGCTAATCAAGTCACATGGAGTGATCAGAAATCATCCATCAAATGTCCTTTCTGATATCATAAAAAGCAATGCCGGTCCGTGATGGGGACACATGGAGTGACCTTTGTACTCAAAGAGTCAAAGGGTGAGATATCCGTGCGCCACTCTGTAAGCCGGGGAAGATTAACATCTGACAATGATTATGGCTGGGGAGGAGGAATGCCCAGATGAGGATGGTCAGGCTAACTCTGGACACGCCCCATGGTGTCAATTGGGGCCGATAGTGTTGAACGGGGATCCCAAACAGACTGGGGGTGATGTACTTGCTCTCTGTGGCGTGGAGGGGGCCTGGAAGTGAGGAGGAAGGGTGGGGGTGTATAGGTAAAATGAGGGTGATGGTGTGAGGGAGTATAGGTGGAACGTACCGGGGGTATGGGTGGAAGAGGGTTTGCGTAATAGGACTCATGGTGTCGTTGGGAGTGGCGGCGTGGGTAAAAGGACATATGGGCGAGTGATGACTCATGGGTGGGCTCAATTTGGGTGACGGTGGATATGTGGTCGCTTGGCCTATTGGGATGGGGTGAGGGTTAGGATAGTGGGGGGTGGGTTTTTTTTGGTGTTCGACAGTGGCGGAATGGTCGGAATAGTGGCTGGGGGAGGGTGCTGAGTGGGCCGACGTCAAAACAAGGGTCGGAGGGGTATGCGGTGAGACTAGGAGTCTTGGCGGCATCGACAGTAGGGTCGAAGGGGCCGACCAACACCCTTACTGCCTTCCGACGACTGCTACTGGCGGTTAGGTGGGGCGAGATGTTGATTGGGGCAACCTCCGTTCTAAAGTCAAAAATTTTTTGGGTGGTGGTGGGGCATTTCGGTGGGGGAAACGGTTTCTTTCAGGGTTTGTATCGGGGTTGAGTGGTAGGAAATGGAAGAAGTAATTTTAGGGTTTTGAGAGGTGGTGGGGGTGGTTAGTGGGCGGCTTGTGGAGGAAGAAGGTGGTGGAAGGCGGATGTCCATCTCATTCATCCAGGCCACGAGACGGTTCAATATTTCTTCAAATTGCTCGATGCTTGACTCGAGTGGGGCGTTTCTTCTTCTTGGTCCCATTTGCTGTATTTTTTGTGATTTATGTGTTTTTTTACAATAACAACAATGGACAATGGATGCGCGTACCTCGCTCTGATACTAATTGACGTAAAAAAAGATGTCAAATGAAAGAAAGAAGAGAGAAATCTCCACAACGTACATAAAGTACCAAAACTAATCTTTAATATTGAATGAGTGATTACAAAATGAGGTCATCACCTCTATTTATAGGGAAAAAGCTTCTACAAGCTTCTAGCAAAAAGGGACCTAAATGGGCTTTTAGAAGCTTCTAGCACAAAGTGGCCTAAATGGGCTTAAGTAGACATATTTACTTAAGTACCCTTCATTAACAAAACTAAAAATCGCACCTATGTGCTAAAGTTCTAGATATTACAAAATTGCCATTTTGAACAAAGAAATAAGAAAACCCCTGTAAATCGCTAATCAAATCACATCATATATGATCACAATCAAATATGGCGCGCGTTCATTTAATGATCCAAAAAGAGGTGTAACAACGAATTGAATGTTTGCCTTACACATCAAGCATGATACTAAGTTTTTCTTCTTTGTCAACGTGAAAGACTCAACATGGCTCTAGTATTTTCGCTATGGCCATATGAATTTTAACGAGTTAAAGACCCTATATGAGAAAAATATGGGGACAGGCCTTCCACAAATAAACCCTCATGTGCAAATCTGTGAAGAATATTGGCAAACAACATCGTGGTCATTTCCAAAGGGAAAAGCATGGAGACCTACAAAGGCATTGGAGCTAGTCCGTTCTGATATTTATGGATCCATAACTCCGACATTAAATGGTAATAAAGGTACTTTATTACATTTATTGATGCTTATGGTTGGAGAGCATGAATCTATTTTTTGCAGGAAAAATCTGAAGCGTTTTCAGCATCTAAAAGCTTTAAAGCCCCTGTTAGGAAGGTAATTGGGAGAGCTATTAAAACTCTTTGAACTAATCATGGAGGAGAATACAACTCACTGGAATTTACAAAGTTCTGTGAGGAACATGGAATTAAAAGGAAACTATTTTTTTTTTCGTTCAGAATTTAAAATTTCATTAAAATGCAGGGCGAACTTTATATTAAGTACATGATTTTTCAATAAACAAGATACACAGACTCTAAGCACAACCACCAAAGTATTTAAACACTAAAACATCACACCCCCCCAATCCAAATAAACACACCACCCTCCACCCTGCTCTCAACTATACAGTTTCTTCAACGGCAATCACCACCAGTTCCATAACCAGTGTTAGTTCTAGAAGTGCTATTTCCTGTCCCAGTGTTACTCCCAATAGGGTGAGATCCTACGACACCCTCGGTCACATGCCCCGCAGGCTTCCCGATCCCATGGCCGGGCAGGGAGGACTTCTGGTGTATCCCTGTCGTCTGCCCGACCGCACCCGTGGTTGAGTACGATGTGGTTCCACCAACGGCCGCTGCCTGTTTGGAGGCGGCATTATTTTCAATAACCTCCTATTTTTTCAACTCTGCCTATACACCACAAAAAAATGGCGTATCTGAGTGGAAGAATCATACTATCTTGAACATGGTGCGAAGTATGTTGGCAAGGAGAAGTGTTCCAAAGAGTTTCTGGCCCGAGGCACTGAATTGGAGTGTTCACATATTGAATAGAAGTTGAACACTAGCTGTCCAAAACATGACACCTGAAGAAGCATGGTCAGGACATAGACCAACCGTCGAGCACTTCAAATTTTTTGGATGCATAGCCTATTGACACGTCCCAGATGAAAAGAGAAAAAAGCTCGATGACAAAGGAGAAAAATGTATCATTCTCGGTGTTAGTGAACATTCAAAAGCCTATAAGTTATATAATCCCGACACCAAAAAGATAAAGGTTATGTTCCTTCTTATATTTGGATTTTTAGGACAATGCTTTTCAAGTTTATAAATCTAATCCATGTGGTACAGTAGCATTTATAAATCTAGTCTCTGTCGTACAATACCTTTATTTTTTTGGTCCTTGTCAGCGGCACTATTTTTCACCATTTTTCATGATATTTTCAGTACAGGGACTAAATTTATAAAATTATATGGAGTGTCCTATTTTTATACAATTTGAACACTATAAGGACCTTTTTTCAAAATCCCCTTTATTTTAAATTGCTTTTTTGTGAGGAATCTTCTATCTCAGTGAGAGCAAAATCAAAGCCAATCTATATTTAGCTACTCAAATACTCAAATACCTTTTTATTTGCTGCTTTAGTTAGCCTCTTTCTCTCTAGGTGGAGAATTGAAATTCTTTGTATTTATGCCTAGTGTAAATAGGGGGCTTTCTAGTAGCGCGTGGGTAGGATCGGCAAACCTAATTCATATTTATTTATAGAATAAAGATATGGGTACAAAAACTTCTCCCAAAACCTCCACCAAAAGTGACGTGGATTACATATATTTTCTTACCTACCTATTAAGTGTTTGTCTTATGGTATGTGTAACATCCCGTGATTTTTGCGCCGTAAAAATCTCTGTAAATTAAAAAATTTCAAAAAAAATAATTTTTGGAATCTATTTAATTTTGGTATGTAAAAAGGTTGGTAATTATATATAAAAATAAGGTTTTAAGTGGAATTTAAATCGAGAATAAATTGGAAAATTATAACTTTTGTATAATAATTGGGGAGGATCCGACCAAAAGAGCAAGAAAATAAAAATAAAAATAAAAATATTCGATCGTTCGATCGATCTGAATTTTTTTATGCCATTTCGTCTCGCGTTCAGCTACAACATATTAAATTTTAGTCAATTCAAACTGTTCGATTGTTCGTAATGTTTTTTTAGTGTTTGTGTTTGATTATGACTCAAATTCTTTTTGGTATATAAAAATAAAGTGACGAGTTTAGGACTTTTAAAACACATTTTAGCCATTTCAAAATCTGTAGCCTCCTATAATTTTATTTTCTCTCATCAACCAAACCTAAACCCCATTGAACACAACTTTCAATCAAAGTTTTTAAGATCTAAATCTAGTTTTCTCAATATCATCCAAGAACGTGTCTTTATTGTTTTCTTGAAAGGACACAACCATTCAATTGGATTCTTTAAAAGACTTCGTTTTAAGCATGGATACTTCTATTGCTCCCTTTTGGTATTATGCATTTTAAATGTTGCCTACACTCTAATTATCACGTTTTCTTAATATAATCGTAGAGGCTAATTACGAAAAGTGAAACAAATTTTAGGAATGCTTTTATTCAAATCTTTAATACGAATTAAGACTAAAAAATCTTGTATGCTTAGAATAGAGATTGGGTTTCCGCTAGAATTTATGACGTTCACATGTAGGATAACTTATAAAGAGGTTATAAATTTAATCCAACGCATAAAATCATGTTATATGCAAGATTCTTAGAATATGATAAGGTCCATGTTATATTATTCATATATGCAAGATTCTATCTCAAAATTTTACACTAGAGACGGTTACATAAAGTCTATTCTTAATTCTTTCTCAATGGGTCTTTTCAACTCCCATAGAACTTTAGACTATGAACAAGCATAGTCTAAGACATGTTGGATGAGGGAGTACCTTGCATTTGTGTAGTGGGAGGATCTAAAGAGATTGAATCAAGAACAAATATATGTTTCTCTTATGTTGGATATTCTAAAAGTTATAGACGTGGTTACGTTTATAATCCTAAGTACAAGAAGGTCATTGTTCTAAAAAATGTCCAATTCTTGGAAGAGGATTATAAGTGAGACCACGAGCCCAGGAGCAAGTTTGCATTACAAAAGTAATCAAGGGAACATCAAATTATCAAAGTTTTTAGATCACTATTACGGGAAAAATTACAATATGATATTGATAATCCACTACCTCGTCGTAGTGGGAGCATTATCAAATACCATGATTCACATATCACTTATAGTGAAACATGAGTAGGTCTATGTCGTAGTGGTAGGATCATGAGTCATACTGAAAGGACAGTGTATTTAGTAACACTTCGGTGAAATACCAAAAGAAACACTAACCGCATCCCATGACATACAATGGGCATTCCAAGATAATAACTTTGTGTTTTGACTTAAGTTTATGAATATCAAGATGGATTCGATACATTCAAATCAAGTTTGGCATCTTGCAGATATGATAGATGATAAATATCCCATCAGGGTGCAAGTAGATTTGTAAGAATAAAAGAAGGCTAAACTGGAAGGTGAAAACCTTCAATGCAAGGCTTGTTGTGAAAAATTTACTAAAAAAGTTAAGGGGTTGATTATGAGAAAACTCTTTAACTGATAACCATGTTAAAGTTTAACCAGTTTCTTTATCCATTACATCTAATCTCATTCACAAGATTTGGAAAATGGTGTTAAGGACGCATTCTCGAACGACGGTCTTAAATAATGTATCTCTAGATACATCCCATGGTATTTATAACAAATAGTCATGAAAGCTGAGTGAAATGGCTTAAAAATATATTTATGTATTTAAGCAAAAGTCAAAGGTCTTGGAACATCCGTTTGATTAAGTAATGATTTTTGATATTGATCAATGTATGGATGAAACTCGTATGTGTAAGAAGCATGATGGAAATGTGGTGGTATATATATGATTCATTATAGGGACAATATTTTCCTAATTGGGAACGAGGTAGGTATAGGGTGGTTATCCTGTCAATTTGATATATCTAATTTAGGATAAGACAATCACATCCTTTAGATCATGATTTTCCAAGATTGGTTATATAAGATGTTAGACTCATCTCAATTTGTTAATATAAATATTGTACTCATAAAGGTCTGGCATATGGGATTCGAAGAAAGGATTTGTTCCTTTCGGGTACAAAATCATTTTGTTAAAAGATCTGTGCCCTATAACACCTAATTGGACAATATTAAGGAATGGACTTTATCCCTCGGCAGTGGAGAAGCCTCACTTATGCTATATAATATATCATACATGATTTATGCTTTGCCGTGAAAAGTAGATTTTATCTGTAGCAAGTGAGAAGCATTGGACTCGGGTATAAACCATTGTCATGTACCTTAAAAGAACTAGATGTGCTAGTATACTCAGAAGATAGTCATATACCTTAGAATACGTAAATTTGGATTTTTGGTCAGATATGGCTTCAAAGTTTTCTACCTTAGAACATGTTCTTATTCTGGGAAAATGAGCTATAGGCTAGAGGAGCGGAAACAATCATGTATTTTTTACTTCACCATTAAGTCCAAAAATGTTGCCAAAACACAGGACACTAAAGATGTCATATAGCTAAAGATCTTCCTAAGGTTCTTAAGGATGATTTTTTTAGTGCTTTCGGTTATTACACGACATTGCGATAATAACAAATTGATTGCATGATTACAAGATCGTTGGTCCCATAAATAGATAAGGACATTAAGTTTAGGTATCACTTGTATCGAGAAATCATGCAGTAAGTGATAATGTTATAACCATGGTTGCATCAGATAAACTTCTATAACTGAGACATCAAACTGTCATGTAAATGGATATGGAGTTAGATTCATAGGCACATAACTTTAAGACTTAGTGGGAGATTGTTGGGATTTTATTCTTAAAAACAAGTAATAAGACAATTATTATTTATTTAATATTAGATTATCTTTGCTCATTATTAAGTGTGAATCAATGTTGTATAGAATGCAGTGTATTTATTTTAAATACAATGTTTGTTTCATTCATTTATTTTAAGTAGGAAATCTGGTGGGTGTAAGTTAAAAGCTTACTCATAGAAAGATCAAAATCATGGTTATAGTATATTTGAAATGTTCACATCCTATATGAGGGGTGGCATCTCATCAGTAAAGTTGTGAGTATAATCTCATGGTAGTTTGTCTTGACTAGATGAACCAGTTCGATGTTGTAGAACTTGTCTAATAGTTCAAAGGAGATTTTATCCGTACACTGGGAATGCATTGAACATGATCATTTATGAAACTCAAGTCTATATGCTGACGTGATTAACACTACACCAAAACAGTCAATTAGTAACGATAATGTAATGTTACTAAAATAATTACTAACACTAAAAACCGTTAGAAAAAAGATGTGGGGAATAAAATTACTAACACCCACCGTTATTAAATTCCAAATTTTTGTAACATTTAGTAACGGTATAGGTCGGTTACCAATCTTAAAAAAAATACCATATATATATATATATAGACAGACTCTCATACACATCAAGTTTGCACATCAATTGCTTTAAGATAGTAAAAAAAATAATTTTGAGTTGAATTTTATTATATGGCATTTAAACATTTCAAGGGGCCCATATAAAAAAACTAATCCAAAATAATTTTTTTTTCCATTTTTAAAAAATTGATCAAATTTTCGTACCTTAAGCACTCTAAAAGTAGTGAAAGTTTGACCAATTTTTTAAAAATAGCAAAAAAACTTATTTTTTTATATGGGTCAATTGAAATGTTTAAAAGTCATAAAAAAATTAACTCAAATTTTTTTTAATATTAAAAAAATAGGTTCGAAATCGGCGTGCCAATTTAGTATACATGATAGCCTCCCTCTCTCTCTCTCTCTCTCTCTCTCTCTCTCTCTCTCTCTCTCTTTATACACACACACACACACTAGGGTATACAATATTAAAATATGCTAATATAATGACAACAAAATAATTGTTGACCCGATTTAATTTCAACTAGTTAAATTTGAAAAAAACAATTGAAAAAAATTTCCTTTATTTATAGAACTTTCCACCTGTTTAAGGTATAAAAATAGTACAACAACAATACAAATAGTTTGCAACAACACTAATACACATATAGATATCCAACAAAAATTAATAGCCCAAATTCCATTAATTGAAAATTCATCTCAATTTATATGAAGTTCATCTCAATACATGAGCTGTCCAGACAAGAATTATGACCTGTCCAGATAAGAATTACCTAATGAGACTTTGACATAGTTAGAGACTTTGACAAATGTTCATAAATTATTTGGTGCAGGCTCCTCGATGTTAAGGCTTTCTCTCAACGTCAAAGCACAAGCACACAACAGTCATAATTGAATTTTGGGAGGTGGAAAAAAGATATCATTCCCAATGAGATCCTTGCACTTGGCATCCGAAAGATGTTTATTCAACTTCACCTTAGATCACTTTATAGATTCCCACTCAACTCACGCTGCTTTGCCACCTCAGGCAGATTAGGAGGCTTCTTAGGAGAAATAGTTTCTTCTTCACCAAATGAAATATGACTGATTTTAGCAACCTATTGCTGCTATAATCTTAACAGTCACAAGTGGTTTAAAATAAATTATTGGGGGATATGTTTTTATGTTGTTAATCAGAATGACTTAAATATTTACATAATGTCATGACTGAAAACAACTTTTATATAAGTGACCGTCTGACATGTTTGGTAATGGTAAACTCAGTTGATGGAAACTTTATATACTTGGCCCTTACTGTAATTTAAAACGTAATTACTAGGAGAATACAATCAAACAAACCTGCAAGTACTACTCCAAGAGGTTTCCTTATTGCATTGTCCCAATCCTCTCTTTTAAGCTGTCCATTAACTACCTATTAATATTGGCAACCCCATAAATAAAGGGGCATCGAGGTTAAGAATGTAATCCTAATTTAGTGATTACTTAAAAAGGTCACACTAGAGGCATCAAAATACAATCACAGTACAAGACGACAATAACCTTTCATGATTTAGAATATGAAAGAGTTGTTTTAGTTTCTTGCCGGTGAGAAGTTTTAATGGAATGGTACACCATATAAAAGGCCATCCTGAAGCAGATCCTAGACTGGACAAGCTAAGCTCGACCCCGTGCATGCTTTATTTATCCAACACTCAATGCTTAAAAGTATTAAGGACTATCCTACACCAAGCCAACCAATTATTTTCTTTTCAATCTAGAATAAAAAGTGGCTTGACAAGTAAAAATAATACCTTATGAAGACAAAAAATAAGTGTAACCAACTAACCTCAACCATACTCCATCCCCGCTAACATTGGTAATAATGTATACCAAACGTTAAGTATGTATGAATTGGCAAGCCATTGGATATCTTGATTGAGTAGGCCATTGGTAATAATGTATCCGGATTCATCGAATCCTCTGGTAAGTTACGCAAAGCATGCATAAATTTCTCAAAAGGTAATTTTACCAAGTCATCATGGCAATATTTTAGTAGGGCCAACTTTGAGTTCTTATAACAGTAGTTGAGTAGTGGGTTGAGTAGTGTTGTATTTCTATATATGAAATTCTTTTTTATTAAAAATTATGGATTATTGAATTGCTTAGAATTATGTATAGCATTTTGTGTGCTTGATAGAGGTTAGGCTCTCCTCAATTAGAGCAAATAAAGCTCCATACATGTGCATAAAAAAGAAAAATCAGAGTATAACCTGAATATTGTTGAAGAATTCACAGGAGGAAATAGTGAAATTTAACACCACAGAACCTTTAGTCTCACTCTCTCTATATATCTTATTCTGAAATATATCTCGAAAGAAATGAAATAATTTATAGGCAATTTCTTTTACAAACTTAAATATGTAACTATAACAAAGTTTTTAAGATGCACCTAGGGGTGTAAGCGGTACGATTTGGTCGATAAATAGTAGAAACCAATATCAAAACCAAACTCTGGATGGTAAAACCAAATCCTACCGGTTTACCACTCGGTACAACAAAATCAATACCAAAACCAAACCGACCAGTATTTTGGTTTTTTCGATAATTTCAGTTTTTTTGGTTTCGGTAAATTCGTTTTCATTTCGGGTTTTTTTGGTAAATATTTAAATTACAAGTTGATTTTATACATTAGGTAAATTTGGTACACGTGTCAATTTTTTAAAGACCCCCATAATTATCACTAAAAATATTTCGAAAAGCCCCCAAAATTGTCCAAAAACTCCCAAAATACCTCTTAAAGCTCCCCCCACCCCCCCACCCCCCCCGCAAAAGCACTAAAATTAGCCTTATAAACAACACTAAAAGCCCCCAAAAATGCATTAAAACAACACCCTCCCCTAAAAAAGCCTCAAAATGACCTAAAAACAACCCGATTTTAACAAATTAACTAACAAATTAACAAATTTCACACAAATTAACTATTAATATCCATAAAAATTACCAGTGTTGTGTGACGAGAGAGGAAGAACGAATGCATAGCAGTAAGAGCTACGAGGAGGGCGGCTGTCTGCTGGAAACTGCCCAGAGGAGGAGAGAGGAGGATGCGTAGCCTAGCCGCCCCGAGCAAGGGATGTCCGTCCGAGAACAAAGGTAGGTAAGGCAAGGGAGGGGAGAGGAGGGAGAGGAAAGGAGAGGAAATGGGAGAAGGTATGGGAGAAAGGCGAGACGGAGGGGATAAAGGGAGAGAAAAGAAACGACTGATAGAAAGAAAGGGGGAGACAATTAGGTTTTGTTTAGTTTTGTTTTATCAACGACTGATAGAAAGAGAGAGGGAGACAATTAGGTTTTGTTTTATCTTTAGGTTTATTTCTTTATAAAAATTGTTTTTGTATTGGTTATTATTTTTGGTTTTTAAGTTGGTAATTGATATGGTAAATCGGTACGGAGATTTCGCTAAATCGATTTTTTAAATATTAAAACCAAAACCAACCGACTTTTTTGCAGTAATTTCGATTTGGGTAAGATTAGTTTTTGTTATTTTAATATACGAAACCAAAACCATTTTTTTTTACCAAAACGGTACAGTACGGTAAAACCCCGTACCGCTTCCACCACTAGAATAAACTATTGGAGTTGAATCGTCTCTGCAACACATACATATATATATATAACCATAATGTATTAGACTCATTGACCTAACACACTAATATCAATTTACAATTTAATGGAGTAAAATAAAAAAACATGTCAAACTTACTCATTGGAGCATACCAAATAATTATCCGATTCAGAGATAGTGAAGAACTCAAGCCCCTGCCTATGATTCCTGCAACAAGTGTGTTGTAACAGAAATTTCAATTTAGGGTTTTACGAGAAAGAGAATTAAGAGCACACAAGATTTATGTTGCTTCAACATCTCTTTCATACATAGAGTAAGGATGGAAATAGTGAAGGGGATAAATATTGAAACATAATTTTGTGATGGATTGAGGCGTGAAGAATCACTTTCCTTAAGGTTTTATTTGTCCCCACTACAAGAGTTCGCTATCGAGTTTTAGGCAAATTACCTCCAAGAGACAACAATCCAATGAAATATTTAGTTAGAAATCCTGAAGGATTCCCACCAACACTCGATTAAAATGATTGGACAAATTGATAAATAAGATAGAAAATTCGAGAATGATCTCACACAAAAAAGGATGTAAAAAATGTGGGATGTTCTCCTTTTACAAGACTAATTTGTGTCTTTTCATGAATGGATATTACATTAATGGTCATGTTAATTCATGGATAAACATATTTCAAAGGTTATGTCTATTTATGAATTAACACATATTTAAGGGACATACTTATTCATAAATTGACACATCCTTTCCTATTTTCTCTTTTATTTTCTATAAAATATTACAATTTCTCCAACAATCCCTCGCTAGATTGTAATATTTAGTCAATTTATTCATTGATATACTCATGAATAGAAGAAGGTATCTTTCGATTTAACCTTCAATTAGTGAGTGCATTTCAAAGTGAAAACTAAGACATAAGTGTGTTATGCGTTAAACCATGTCTTAATATGTTAACACCGGAAATACATCACACATGAGATATCTCATTTTCTATGAGATGTCATTATATAAGTTAACACTATTATGGCATTGTGCTCTATGTTATCTCATGAACATTGACAAGAGCTTTCTTGAAGCGACTCCACTTCTTATGTTCACATAGGTGAAGTTTTTCTACTTGTCCTTGCTACTTTAGACATAAATCCTAGATTTTAACTTCATTAAGAGTTTTATAACTCATCCTCATTTCATAGCAATTTGCACTGACATCCTGGAAGGGACAATATAATAATTTCAGTGCATAAACAATAACACATCAGTAACTTATTTTTACCCGTTAAACTTGTGAATAGTGGTAATTCTATTACAAAGTTGGATTACCATTATTGCAGATTTTTTTTAAAAGAAGGGTTTCGTGCCATTCCACTAGATGTATTGTTTACTAAATCTCTTCATGTTCTTTTAGTCAAAGTAACATTAACATTATCAATAATGCCATCTTTATTAATCATTTGACATTATGTCTTACCATGTCTATTTTACAAAATTTGTATACTCTCGACAAAGTATATCATTATCACATTACAAAGAAATAGATAACACCCGTTGTGCCCACAACAATCTATCTCACAGTCATTATATTTCCTTGACTTGCACAACTAAGTAGTATATATATTGGTGTTTTCCTTGATTGGTATCCAACTAACATCTTGACAACCTATTTACTTTAATAGAAAATTTATTATGACAACACTTGCACCAAATTAGATAAATACCTTATCTACATATTAATAATATTACACCATATGATGTATCTTACTAAACATCAATTGCTCAATGGAATTTCATACCACGGGCATATCATGTTAGCGAATATTTTCGTAGCATCATGCTAGTGAAAATTTTCGTACATATATGTGGACTGACTTCACATTGTTCTCATAAGACATAATTGACTTATTTAACCTTAATCTTATAAAAACAATAAAGTTTTTAATGAATTATGATTAGATTCTACCATCTTTGAAGCAGTCGCTAAATCGCTAGGTTCAGAATCTTATCATCAAAATTCAATGACTATATTTATAACCACTCATAGAAGGACAAATTTAATAACTTGATTGTCCGCTCACATATATTGGGATTGATAATTTGAAATTTATGGTTTTTTTTCATAAATAATTTACTACTGCATCTAATATCAATAACATCAATAATGTCTAAAATATCTCTCTCATATAACTCATTGTTTAATACAATATCAAAACATGTGCCTATCATAGTACTAATGCAAGAATCGACAAACTTTTTGCTTTTTTTTTATCTAAATATTACATTATTACTAACAAACCCCGCTAGAATGTAATATTTCTTCATGAAAAGCACGCATTGTAAATAAAAAATCTTAATTATTGATTAAGATTAAGGATAAGGATAATATTTTAAAATATTATAAGGCATATATTGTATATGCTTCAAATATCAAACTAATAATATAATCCAAATAAAATTAAATATTTCAAAATATGATCTCATCACATGTGAAGGCCAAAAGGCTTTTCAAGATAAAAATATTGTCTCATAGCAGTTACCAAATATCCCAGTCTCTCTGCGTTTCATTCACGTCCTGATTGAGCATGATCCTACGACGAGACCAACAGAATTCACGGCTGTCTACATACCCCCAAATCCCGCAGCTTAAAACCAGGTATGGCAAGAATTAAATATTTTGTCCAGTTCTCTCATCCACCCCTGGATCTTACTTGGGGATTTTAATACAATTTTAGGCCCACAAGAAAAGCTAAGGGACCAGGATTTTAAGCCTGGTCGAGCCAAAGCTTTAAATAATTTTATGATGACACATGATATCCATGATTTAGGATTTCAGGGTTCGTACATTACGTGGAAAGCTAACACCCTTTTTGGTCATCATGTTTGTGAAAGGTTGGACATGGGGGTAGCTAATACCACGTGGATGGACCTAAACCCTACCACTATGATAACACATCTCCCTAATGCAGGTTCAGATCATTTCCCTATACTACTAGATAACATACCTCCAACTGTCAGAAATCCTAAACGTTTCATTTATTGTACAGAATGGGCATCATATCCTTCCTTCCATTATATTCTCCGGTCTCAATGGGCCCCGCCACTTGAAGAGACGACAACCAGCTATTTTATTAAGAAGTCTGTTTCCTTCAAACAGGTGGATTTAGCCTGGGAAACTAATGTCTACGGGAATATGGCAACAAAAATATCCCGTCTCCAACAAAGACTAATTCACATCCGAACTCGTATGAGACCAATCCCGACTCAGCTCTTATATTACGTGAAAATGAAATTTAGGCGGAATTGGCATATCACCTTAACCAGGAAAATTTGTATTGGAAAAACAAATATATACTCAAGTGGAACCTTTACGGGGATTCCAATACTAGTCCCAAATGCTCCCAATACTAAATAATGAAAAAAAATCCAAAAAGTGAATAAAATTAGGGGTGGCAATTCGGGTCAATGGGTCGTGTTTCAGGTCGACACGACACGACAAGGTTTTTTCGGACACGAATACGACACTATACGAACTCTTGTTTTTTATAGTTGACACGAACACGACCCGAATAAAAAACAACACGGCACGGCACGACTCGAATACCAAAATTTCTTAAATTTCACCCCTAAAAAATACGATAACACGATAACATGACACGACTCATAATTCAGACACGAACACGACATGGCACGACTTTGTGTAAAAAAAAATGACACGAACACGACATATCCTGTCAATTTTGTGTCGTTCCGTGTCTTTTTTTGTGTCGTTTCTAAATTGTCAAGCTTAAATAAACCCCCCAAAATAATGAAAAAAATTAAAAAAATGAATAAAAACCCAAAATAATGAAAAAATTTACAAAAAGTGAATGAAACCCCAAAAATAATGAAAACAATACATAAATTGAATTAAAACCCAAAAATAATGATAAAATTCCAGAAAGTGAATAAAACCCCCAAAGAATTGAAAAACGTTCCGATAGTGAATAAAAACCCAAAAAAAAGAAAAAAAAATCCAAAAAGTGAATAAAACCCCAAAAATAATGAAAAAAATGAATAAAACCCCAAAAATAATGAAAAAAATCTAGAAAGTGATGAATTAAAACTCATAAATATGAAAAACAATCTAGATTGTGAATAAAAAACCAAATATAATTATAAAAAAAATCCAGAAAGTGAAAAAAAAATAATGAAAAAAATACGAAAAGTGAAAAAAAATCCAAAAAAATTGAAAAAAAAAATCAAAAAAGTTATTTAAAACCCAAAAATAATGAATGACCTGTAGTACATTATTTTGGATTGAGTTATAACTTGACGCTCACGAATTAGTTGTAGTATAAGAAACCAAACGTTAAAATGGATCTCTCTCTCACCTCTGTTCCTTTTCATATATAAGCTTACATTTGCCCAAGTTAGCCCTCTCAGTTATCATCCCATAAGCCGTAGAAGTAAAAAGTTTGGTAGATATGGTGATTTTGGGTGAAGAGAAAGAGAGAGAAAGAAACAAGTTGATGAAAGGGGAAAGATCACAGCCCATGGCGTGTTTAAAGTGGGGGAGACAAAGGTACCAGAGGTGCATTAACCTTCATTCAAACGTCCAACTCCATCACAAACATTCAGCTTCGGATTTGATTGGACGGCGTGGATCCAGTTATCCAAAACAGAATTTGAAGATGTCGGTTGGCTGCGATGGGATGTCGGCGATTAGGGATATTCAGATGGCGGCTGATAAAATGAAGGACCAGATTTTGGATGAGGATGCGAAGCGGTGGAAACGAGCTGCGTGCAAGGCACCAAATGGGAATACTGTTGATATTTCACCATTAAAGACTGCAACCAAGTCTATGAGGTCCAAGTTTTCGGTCTCTCTTTCATGGGAAGAGATTGAGCAAGATTTCATGGCCATGGCTGGGAAGAAGCTGCCTCGCCAGCCCACTAAGCGGCCCAAGACTCTGCAGAAACAATTGGACGTAAGTAAATTAATATTTCAACTCATTCCTCATTTCTCTAATTCACTCTTGTGTTCATTTTTGCAGAAGCTTCTCCCAGGCTTGTGGTTGACGGAAATTACCGCTCATTCTTACAAAATCCCTGAGGATGCAAAGGTTATTATTATTATTCTGCTTAAACCACATTCACGCATTTCTGTCCTTATGTTTAGATTGAAGCTTATTTTTTCTATTTTATTTGCAGAGGTAATTTATGGTAGCTGTTGCTGTTATTTGCTCACAAATGGTGGCCATCATGAATTAGGAATCTGTTCAAATCTTTAGTTTGGTGGCAATATTTGCTATAGGCTTAGTTAATTTTAATCATTGCTATAGGCTTAGTTAATTTTAATCATGCGTTCATTTGTTCCCATATGTCGTAAGAAGACCAACTACTTTTGTTATTTTCTTTCCCCGTCTTCTGATATGACAATATGAACATAAGAATTTCTTTTTGGGTAAGGATATACCCACTCCTCTCAAAGTTTCTCCCACTCCATTTTGCACCAAAAAAAGGAAACTACCATCCTAACACAAAGTCATTACCTAGCCTTATTACTTTCATGAGTATGAGTGTACTTTGAGGTGATTGTATTTATGTGCGGGAGGGAGAAAATAGTTGAATCAATTAATTTAAAGATTAAACATAAACATAAAAATAGGTTATTTTATCTAAGGGTATGGTTATTCCCACCTCCAACAAATTATCAAGGCACTTCATTTTACTTTCATAAATTAGAGAATGACCCATATACTCTTATACATTTTACCCTAATTTTTATATTAATATATAATTAATAAATATAACCACAAATAATGACTCAATTAAAACGTGACACGACATCATACATCACAAATCTTAATTTTTTTTATCTAACAAGGACACCACTCAAAATGAAAGAGACACAACATGATATACTTTTTTTTAGCTAACACGAGCACATCCTTATTAAGATTCGACACAAAATTTTATATTTTTTTCCGAGTACGGATGACTCAAATAAAAGTGACACGTAATTTTTTTTACCAAGCACTACGGCCCAATTATACAACGACACGACACATAACATGAAATATTTATGTTTTACTTACCACGAACACAACCCAAATAAAAGTGACACGACACGAAAAAAAATCTCATTTTTTTACGAAACACAAACACAGGCCAATAAAAAAAAATACACAACACCTAACATGAATTTTTTATTTTTTACTTAACACAAGCACAACTGAAATAAAAGCAACAGGAGTTAAAAAATAAAGATTTCCTATTATGTATCATGTCTTTTTTTAATTGACTGGTGTTTGTGTTTCGTAAAAAAATAAGATTTATTTTTCGTGTCGTGTCACTTTTATTTGGATTGTGTTTATAGTAAGTAGAAAATAAATATTTCATGTTATGTGTCGTGTCTTTGAATAATTGGGCCGTGCGTGTTTGGTAAAAAAAAAACGCGTGTCGCTTTTATTTGTGTCGTTCTAACTAAATAATTTTTTTTTTGCAAGGACGTATACGTGTTTAGTAAAAAAGACATATCGTGTCGTGTCTCTTTTATTGGAGTGGTGTCCATGTTATATATATAAAAAAATTGTACTGTATGGTGTCGTGTCACGTTTTAATTGGGCCATTGTTCGTATATTTATATTTATTAATTATATATTGATATAAAAATTACTATACATGTATAGTCCACTATTATTTTTTAGTATGAAATAAATTATAAATCTATTTTTTTTTTTATTTTTTTACGATATTTGGGAGGTTATTTTACTTGTGGGAGTAAGAGAGAGGGGGGGGGGGGATTTATCATATGAATATATAAGGGTATATGGGTCATTCCTTAATATATGAGAGCAAAATGGAGTGCATAAGTAGTTTGTTGGAGTGGGAATAACCATACCCTTTATCTAATAAGTTTGTGAGTATTTGTATACTTTTTTTTTCCAAATTTCACTAGCATGTGCTAGTCTATTAGCCACACTAATTTAAATTTTATGTGTAAGGGGGTGATATTATATGTAAGTGCGGGAAAAAATAAATAAGAAATTAAAGTAGTTTTTTTTTCTACTTTAATACCTCAAAAATTAGTGCACATAAATTTTAATTACACGGCGGGAACATGGTTTATTTTACGTATGACATTATACTTGAAAAAGTAAGACAAAATGACGCGAATCATTGAATTAGTTTGATACGAAATGACAGGAAATCATATTTTTTTACTAAACACGCACATGACCTAATTAAAAGAGACACAACATGCAACACATAATTTTTATTTTTTATTTAACACGAACACAACTCAAATAAAAATGACACGACATGATTTTTTTAATCATGAAAACGACCCAATAAAAACACGATAAGATATGAAATCTTATATTTTTTATCTAAGACAAACACAACCCAAATAAAAGTGACACATAATTCGACAAGATTATTATTTTTATAGAATAGGAACCCGATCCAATAAAACGGGGCATATAACAAACAATTCATCGAACATTTTTTAATACACGTTTAGTCAAAGTCTTTTTATTTTGTTCCAAAAAGTCCTCATTACAAGTCAACCGAGTAACCAATTTGAGTTGAATTTTTTTATATGGGTCCGTTGAAAAGTTTAAATATCATATAAATTTTTTATTTTATTTTATTTTATCTAATACGAACACGACCCAAATAAAAGCAACAAGACATGAAATATATTTGGGTCGTATCGTATTTTAATTGTATTATGTTTGTGTTTTGTAAAAAAATAAAAAAATAATTCGTGTCGTGTTACTTTTATTTGGGTTGTGTTTGTATTAGGTAAAAAAATAAGATTGCATGTCGTGTTTTATTCGGGTCATGCAGTTTTAATTGTATCGTATTTTTGTTTGGTAAAAAATAGTCTTCGCGTCGTGTTGCTTTTGTTTGGGTCGTGTTCGTATTAGATAAAAAAATATCTTGTTGTGTTGCTTTTAATTGAATCACGTTTTTGTTTGATAATTTTTTTTTACCAGGTTGCTTTAATTTGGGTCGTGTTTGAATTGAATAAATATAAACAAAATTTCGCGTCTTGTTCTTATTAAATAAAAAAAAATATTGTCCCGTGTTGCTTTTATTTGGGTCATACACTAACGACTATGGAACTTTAGTGTTAAAATATATATTAGTGGATTAAAGCTCAAAATAGCTTATTGGTCTAGGATTATATTAAGAAACTCCCTTATTTTTTATGTATCAAAAAAGTATTTAAGATAAAAAATTTAAGAGCTAAACATTAGTTATCTAAAAAATTCTAGCTAAACAATTATTTTCTAGAAGTAGAGATGAATATATGTTTTTCGGCTAAGCAAAGAAAGCTAGATGGAGGAGAAGTCCATCTCCTTTGAAAGGGAGGAATGGAATTCAGAATATGCAAGGGGTCATTATGGCAATTTTCAATGTTTGGGCACAAAATGGAGTGCCTTAGTATTTATTTGGAGTGTAAATAGCATCACCCTTTCTTTTTTTAGCTGTAAATTTCAAAATATGAATTCAATTTGAATACTGATTGATACAAAATATTGTCTCACGACGAATGGCGTATTGTTGCCCTTGCATTCGTGATACAGCAGAACCAACATGAGAGTCATCAAATCATTGAGAGCTAGTACTTGTCTCGTGAATATGGTGTATTGTTGTCCTTACATGTTTCACAATGCAGATGCAGATGCATTGCATTTGTTTCAAGGTGAATTCTCATTTTTCATTGCATTGTGAAATTCTTGAGGGGAACAAGCTTTATCGTATTGAAATACTTTTTACTGAAACACTTTTATTGTTAAGAGAGTTATATACGCATACACACATGCACATTCACCAGACACTAAGTGATAACGAAATAGTTTCATACGTTGGAGACACTTTCAAAGACCTGCAATTACATGAAGGGGAGATCTCACTTTTAAATATTTCCTTATTGCAACTGAATTTAAATTTAGAGGTGTGTTGAATTTATATTTTTAAAACAATTAACTTTTTTTAGGCTCCGCCCATGATCATTACAATATTTGATCAGCAAAACTTAGTCAAATACATTAATCAATTCAAAGGTTGTATAATAGTATTGATCTTCATTAAAGGTTTGAAAAAAATTGAGAAGATATCCAAGATTTGAAGTCAATATCATTTTGCCCCTATCAAAATGCTCTGAAGATTACATTTTCAAACAACTCCTAAGGCAATATTTTTTTGTATTAAAAAGAAAATTTCATTGACTCCAGGTTTATTAAGAGGAGGTCCTTAGACTTTGATTTAATCATAAAAATTGACATAAATACCGTTGTTTCCAACTATCCAAAATGATAACTACAGTGGAAACAAGGGAATTGCTGCTCATGACAATGAAATGAAGACCGATCATTGAATAATGAAGGGTGGAAAAATCTATTTAGTTGTAATGTGATTGCGGAGGGACCGTGCTCACATCACAATTGCAACTTTCAACATAGGCTCAATTTTAGCCTTTATATTTTACTAAGAAATGCCAAGTAGCCCAAATAATTTGACTGACTTACCGGACCAAATGATGTGTCAATAATGTATGGTTAATGTTTTAAATGCATTTATTGACACATCATTTGGTCTAGTAAATTAGTGAGTATAGTTGGTCTATGTAGCATTGCTCTTTTTGACCTGGTGGGCCAAAGCCCTTTGAAATGGCTTGGAAGCCCTCGTGGTCGAAGCCCTCTTACAATGAAGAGGATCCGTTGAAGGAATTGGGATTCCGGACAAACCTCTCATGAAGGAATCACGTAAAGCGTCTCGAGGGTTTGGCGTCGAATCTTTCATTTTTAGCATGTAATATGTACTGAATTCAATAAATATGTAAAGTATGGGAGTTCACCGAAGATCGCAATTGTGGAGAGATCGTTACATTCCATAAATGTTTTTGTTTTTGTGTTATCAATATAATTTTTTTGCATGTTTTTAACATCTGATGTAAAAATTTTTTGTTTACAATAGATACTTCTGGTGAACTCCCAGGAACCTTTACAACTTCAGGAGATTTTTTTATTTTGTACGTGTTGATTATTTCTTGAGGTACTCATCTAATCTTGCATACATATTTTGTTGTTCTGTATGTGTATGGTTTCATTAGGTCCTCATTATACACATTTAAGTTTAATATCTCGTATCATTGAGTTTGATGGCGCTGTGGCAGTGAAAAAAATTAGTGTATAGCTGCTAAAAACATAAGACACTCGTTATATTTACTAACATTTGTGAATTTCTCAAAATTAATTATTGAGAAATCAACATTTTTCTCCCCTAAAATGCAGAGATGTTATAAATTTGACTTTTTTTTTAACTCAACAAACTCATTTGTATAAACATATACAAAGTGGTTATATTAATTTTTAGCCGCAAAAGGATGCTGCAAATGAAAATTCTCAGTGAGAAATTTCCCTACAGTATTTTTGTTCTAGTGAGTGTGTTCGTGTGTGGCTTGTTTGTGCGTGTCCGCTTGCGCGTGCACGTTACTATCTAAATAAGAAATCAGTTGCCAAACACCCATGAATAGGAAGATAAACTTAATAGATTCTTATACTAACCTACAAAACTGACTATAATCTTAGAGATGTTACAAACTCAATACATGTGTTGCAATCTCACAAAATGAAGTAAAAAAAATAGAGCGACGCAAATGAAGACGCAACTCGACCTCAAATTTTACTAGTGCAAATTGTATACGCGCCCTCTATTTATTAGTTTCCAAAGAGCTGTCTTGGCTTCCTCGAGTGTTTCAACTGGATGGCCTTCTTCAAATGATAACCTTTGTATGTTCAACTGCAAACAATAAGAGATAACAACATAAAGTAAAACATGCGCAAACAAACACGTAAGGTTGTGTTTCGGCCAGATCGGATCAGAAGTGGCCTTTTTTATTGTGTGTCTGTGATTTGGGGCGGGGGGTCCCTTTTTTGGCAAGTCAATTCCGATTCCAAAACTTTCAGAAATTACATTTTACTTTTCAAAATCGAAAAATATGTAAAAAAAAATTCCGTAAAATCTACGATATCAGAAAATTTTTGGAGTTAATTCGGGAAAAAATGGAATACTTGGAAAATTTCTAATGAGCATATATTACAAAAATTCAGGGAAAAAAATCAGAAAGTTTTTTAAAAAATTGGATCAGCGTAATTTTGGAAAAAGGATCAGCATAATTTTGGAAAAATTATGAATTTGGAAATTCAGAATTAGTTTTGATTGGAATTTTTAGGGAAATCAAAAATTGAAAAAGTTATTCCAAACTAGGGGAAAAAATCCAATCTCATTTTAGGAAAAGAGGAAGTTCGGGGGAAAACACACCTCTACACTTGCACGCACACCACAAATGCGCTTCTACTCATTACACGCACACGAGTGTACGCGTGCGTGCACACTAAACACAGTATCATAAAGAGACATTGAAAGGCACATAAGAGAGAGGGAGGAGACATGTGTGCCTTGACGAACACGGATATCTGTTCCTTTACTGTCTATTGATATGAGAGTTGCATCATCTACCTCTCCTTCCAATGACAGCAACTCTTTTAAGGATTTAGAGAAGATCGTGTTCAGCTCCTATCGAAATAAAAAAAAAATTATTACAAACTAAGCAGAAAATACATATACTCCCTCAATCCCAATTTAAAGTTCTTTTTTTTAAAGTCATTTTTAGAACAAGTCTTAATTTCCCAGTCTATCGTCCTGAAAATTATGAATACCTTTTAATACAAATACATGCATTTACATCATTGTTCTACCCCAGGTAGGTGGATAACTTTGTACTCTCATCTAATTTTACATAATAAAATTAAAAAGAGGGCTCTTAATTCATGATAAAAAAGGAAAACATGCCTCTTTGTTTGAGACAGATCCAATGAAGCTCCTTTATTTATTTATTTATTTATTTATTTATTTATATATATATATATTATTCATAGTGTGAACGAGAGAGATCCCGTGGGCATATTGTATTATCTTTGATAGATAGTTGGTCTTGGGTTCAAGACATGGAAGCAGCCTCTCCATATATGGGGTTAAGGCCAGTTGACATCCATCTGTCCCAGCGGGAGCCTTTTGCACTCGGTACGACATTTTTAGATAGTTTGGTTATTTCTTCATTTTAGAGTTAATTGATTAGGTTGAGAGTGATATTCCATGAGAATATCCTTAGGATGCCCTTTTTTGTCGTTTACCCTTTTTAGGTAAGCTTGGCAAGTAGGATACCTTTAGCCTATAAATAAGGTCTTCAGACATCTATTGTAATCACTTTATTTTGAGCTTTAAATTTTTTTATGTGATTGTTGTACATTAAACTAGTATCAAAGTGATGTTCACTCCTGTGCCGAAGTTGTTGTACAATCATAGGTAAACTGCGGTCAAGCCGCATCACCCCTATCTTGCTCCCAACAAAAAACTAACCCCGCCCCCTCCTCATCTCTCCATCTTCTCTTATTACGTTAGTTTAATTATCCCATATATCTAACATGGTGTCACAATGTAGTTTGTAAATCTCTGGGGTACGTAGTTCGGACCCTTAAGGCAAGTAGTATAAACCCTAGTTTGCATGAAAGGTTTAAAGATATCCCAAGATGGGATTTTTTTGCAAGACTATCACAAATCCAACTCCGCGGTGAGTTGGTTCGGGGTTGCAAGGAGGCACCAAAATTTAACCCAATTTTGCGATCTCCTTGTTCGCGATTCAGGTCAGCTACTTTTCCACCCGTTTTTTATCGATCTTCATTGTCCGTTGCATTCTACTGTTTGTATGTGGTTTCATTCTATCGTATGAGCTGTGGTTATTACGTACAAGAGAGTGTTGGAATATGGTGTTTACATTTATTATTATGTTTTATGTCTTGCTTATATTTCTAATAAGCCAGGGGTATTTTAGTATTTGTAGTGTCTCTTATGTTAGGTTAGGGTTTAGTGTGTGTCCTATTTATACCCATTTAAGGGTCTTTGTAATATCACCCATTTATCATATTATCAATATGCTCTGAATTTCTAATTGGTGTCAGAGCCAAAAGCTCTCTCATTCCGCCTTCTCCAGCGGGCGGATATTGCCGCTCGTCCGGTTATACAGTTTCTTTGAGTCTCTCCTCTTTGGTGATGTTGTTGGTCACCATTTCAAAGGTTCTGGCTGCCATCTAAATTTGTCGGAGGTAAAACGATGGTAACCCGCCTGGGGAAAGCTCCAGAAAAATACTCGTCGGATTTCCAATGGTCTTGATGCTGGATACCCCCCCCCCTCTCACTTGGTCTCTGTCTTCTTCACGTCAGACCAAGCTGGGTGGGACTTCTACCTTCAGGCATGGCCTTATCCTTACTGGGTCGAGTCTGGTTGGCTTTCTTCACCGATTTCGATTGTGTTGGCCAACTGCTGCTATTCATGGTTCTATGCCTGGGTGATTCATGTATGGATATCTCGTATTTGTGTCCAATTAGTGGGTGTTGGTCTGTGTCGTGGTTGCTTTTGGATTATGGTGTAAAGGAGGAGGAGTGAAGCTGGGGAGTGGTGTCGGGCTGTTGTCTGGGTAGAAATTTCAAAGGCCTAACCAAAAAACAAACCATAGACAGGTGTTTTAAAGATGTAACAAAAAGGGGATGTGATACCCAAATTACCCCCTTCTTTTTTTTAATATCAAGTCTTACCCCACTTTTCATTCCCACTTCAGAAAACTTACTTTTCAGCCTCTATTTTTTTAAACTTATATTGAGCCTCCCTTACTTTTTTGAAAATTATGAATCAACCCCTATTGTTTTTTGGCATTTTCACCTTTTCCCATAATATTTTAGAAATTATATTTTCAGCCCCAAAACTTTTGAAATTTGCATTTTAACCCCTGAAATTTCTGTTATCCCAAATCAGCCCCTGTATTTTCCTGAATTCCCACTCTCGCCCATGAAACTTTTGGAAATTATTTTTCAGCTCTCGAATTTTTTGAAAAATTTAATTTCAGGCCCTAGAATTTGGGGACTTTTGCTCTTTGGGGTAGACGATGTTGGGTTCTTTATAGGGGATTTCTTCGATATTTGTGTTGAAGACGATTGGGTGACTCACATCCATATTCACGATGTGGAGTCGTATGATGTGGCTGATTTATTCGTACTCTTTAGGCATGCCGATGTTTTTTATGGGATTGGTTTGTTATTACGTCTCCCGTGGAGGACATGTTGCTTGGGGCAATCGAGTTAGTTTGATGGTATGTCGATCCATTATGGGAGACTTTGACTACATTTTTCACCATTGACACTCTTTTTATCTACATGTGATCTTGTAGATTCTTGGTACATTTTCTCAAGCCACGTGGAGTCGCGGCATTTTTCTGGGTTGTGAAGTTTTTTCATTGCTTATATGCAATTGAAGGTATCCTTCACTCCGTTTCATCTCTTGTGATCTAGAGATTATTTGTCGTTACTCTATTACATTGGTCTGATTTGAGTAATTCTATGTGGTACATCTCGATTGTGGTCCATTTGGTTAGAGTTGTTTGATGGCATTGTGTTGGCCGAATTGGCCCTTTTTTGTCTCAAGACGGTTTGAGGTCTGGTTTGATTTGTTCGTTGGCATGATCGGATCGGCCCTTTTTGCGTCATGAACAATTTCATATGGGTGGGTGCCTTTTTTGGCACATGTATTACAATGGGTACTAAGGGGGAGTATTGTGTGGGTATATTGGTGGTCTGCCTCATGCTTTTGTTTTCTCCAACAAGTCGATTGGTTCACCCGTGAGGGGGAGTGTATTTGTATCGTATCCCATGTTTGGTTTGACGGGTTAAGGTTTTGCTTTCGGACTCGCACATTTTCAAGCCTAATTGAAGCGTTTTGATGTTGATTGGAGACTCGTGTTCAAGTTGCAATTTTCAACAGAGGAATAACATATCTCGGTGAAAATTGACTTTGGTTTGTCACCTCCATCAATTTGAGGGGGAGTGTTGGAATATGGTGTTTACATTTATTATTATGTTTTATGTCTTGCTTATATTTCTAATACGCTAAGGGTATTTTAGTATTTGTAGTGTCTCTTATGTTAGGTTAGGGTTTAGTGTGTGTCCAATTTATACCCATTTAAGGGTCTTTGTAATATCATCCATTTATCATATTATCAATATACTCTGAATTTCTAGTGAGAGGCGATTCTCCATGTATGATTTTTTGTGTTTGAGAAGTGTATACCTCAAAAAATGTTTTAAGAACAGGTCTGACTCAAAGGTGAGCTCTGTAGAAGCATAATGGTATTCATTAAGTCCAACTCTTAACAGTGAAAAGTAACAACAATCATCACCCACGCTTGCTTATCACCATTATGCAGATGGATGAGACACATTATATGCAATGGGATCAATTGCAAGTATGCATGGTATTGGTCGAATAATGATCGACCGTGTTGACGGGACTGTCACATACCTGGCCACAAACGATCATAAGTTCAAATATCAGAGTGCTGCAAATGCGTTAGTTATGAAATGATTGTCACATTCAATGCAACCACATTTTCCTATTCGTAAAGAGACCTATTCATCAGAAGATTACAAAATTCAGGCATGAATATCTCTCTTGCTACCTATTACCGTAGTTTATATGGCAAGGGGTAAGAGTTGAATCACTACGAAGATTACATACCAGTTTGTGTAGTAAATGTTAAAAACATTTCGTGCAACAATAGAACGAAATCGTATATGTGGGTACTTGGGTGGTCTGCCATGCCAGGGCCTCACTGTTGGGAAGATATCCTACTACTTTTGTTAGAGAAGTGTTTGAAGAAAGCTATGTTCTTAAGCATGAGCCCGAAGTGCCTTTTTTGCCTTTGCCTAAGAGATCTTCTCTTATCACACAATAACGGAATATGGAACGATCTTAGCTTTATTTTGTAACACTTCACTTGTAATGAATGTAATATGGCAGGAACGATTGTATAAAGTGGGTTTAATGGCTTTGTTATGGGCTTTTATATCAAAATCCTTTGAAAATGTTTCGTTATTTCCGTTATTTATAGTTTTTTTAGGTTGGTCGAAAGTTGTTGAGTAACAGGTTATTCTAGTTTGAGTGGTTTTCTAATGTGTTAAAATTGCCTTGGAGAGAAGTCCATTTTTTTCCCTTAAGAGAGTTCTCTTTTTGTGATTGTTGGTCCATTAAACATCATGTATTGATACTCCTAAGTCTCTAAAATGCGCAAGGAATGGGGTGGGTGTGGGCGCCTAAGCCTCAGCAAGCCTAGGCATTGCCTAGACATTTTTTTTTTATTCGAACCAAGTATACTTTGAAATTTAAGTTACTAATAATTCATATGGATTTACTTCTAACATTACTAACATTTTTTTGAATTCTAATATATAAATAAAAGACAATTCCAATCAAAGTTCATTATGATCTATAATATACTAATAAATACTTAATCACAACGATGCATAAGTATCATATTATATCCAAATTGATTTACACATGAACATTGGTAATAATACTTTAAACCCTTTCTCTCTTAACATTACTAACATTTCTTCGAAGTCCCATACATAAATAAAAGGTTGCTAACATGTATACAAATTATAGAAATATTACACAAATATTTTGTACAATTGATATATGATTCCTAGAACAAAGCATAGAAATATTAAACATTGAAAAAATAATGCAATTGTAGATATAAACTAAGTAACATTTAAAAATATTACGTAAAAAATGCTACTTAAATCATTATATTCATTCATGCATATGATATATATATATATATATATATATATATATATATATATATATATATATTGGGAGAGGATCACAAGTGGACTTAAAAGGGGACTTTTTAATGGACCTTATGAAAAAACACTTAACAACACATTAATTTTAATTCCTTTGTTGTAACTGGTCCGCGCCAGCGGCAATGGACATGCGTGTGACCCGAGACCCTCTTACCCATTACCCCCCCACCCACCACCACCACCACCACTATGGTATACCACTAGTTAAAAAAATAATCCGCTGGCGCGGACCAATTACAACAAAGGAATTAAAATTAATGGGTTGTTAAGTGTTTTTTTTTAAGGTCCATTAAAAAGTCTGCTTTTTAGGTCCACTTGTGATCCTCTCCCTATATATATATAGTCGTGCTCTTGTGCGGACCGGACATGTGTCACTTAGGGGGTGAGCCCAGAAGAGAGAGAGGGTGTGCCTATAATTTAGACGATAATTTCTAGGCGCACCATTAGGTGACAGATGTCAGGTCCGCATTTTTAAAATGCGGACTAGTCCGCATAAGAGCATTATTATTATTATTATTATATATATATATATATATATATATATAAATTTAACATATATTTCTACGTATATTTTTTTGCTATTGTAGTACGTGCACTTTCGATGCGTGATGCAAAACTGGGGAAATTTTTTTAGAAACGATGATTTTTTCACTTGGTCCACTTTCGAGGCGCCAAACTCTCGCCTCTCATCAAGGCGCAACTTTTAAATCACTGAATACTCCACAACAAAATGGTGTAACTAAAAGATAGCATCGTCATATTATAAAGGTGACTTGTCGTACTGGGATAATGCAACCTTAACCTTGGCATACCTCCTCAATCGTATGCCTTTTAGGTTCTAGGTTTTAATCCTCGGTCTCTATTTTACACCCTCACTCTCCCTCGTTCGCTATCCCTCCAAAAGTCTTTGGTTGTGTTTTTATGTTCAGACTCATCATCTCAAGAACAAAACCCAAAGGTAGTTCAATTCATTTTTCTATGGTACTCTGCCACTCAAAATGGGTATTAGAGTTTTGACCATACTACTCGTCATTTCGTCTCCATGGATATTACGTTCTTTGAGTCTTCCTTTCTTTTCCCTTGCTAAACATTTTCTACAAGGGAGGACTTAAAGCAGAGACAACACATGTCCCATTTCATTATTTTTTCTGCTTGGGAAAACTTTTACTCTGGATGAGCTGCTTATATAGGGAAGCTTGTGTCTACAACTACTAGCACTAATGATTTGCAACAGGAAAGGCAGCTATTTGGTTGTGTTTGTTAATTATTTACAAAGCAACTACTTATATATGCAAAAAAAAAAGTGAAACAAGTCATTGTCTCACACCAGAACTATGAAGTCTCCACAGATCCAGGTAATCCCTTAGCGATCTTGATGTTCTTATTGCCCTTTGTAAAGGTGTTTACGATTGCACAAAACATTTTACATCTTTGTATCCTTTAATGCCTTATTTCCTAATATTGTGCTTTATCGTTTGTTCCTCTTCCTTCTAGTGTTTCAAATGCCCTTAGTTAGACACCGTGCAAAGAAGCCATGTTGGATGATATGAAGGCCCTTGAGAAGAAGAATACATGTGATATTACTCCATTGACGAAAGGAAAGAAACTAATAGGCTGCAAATAGAAAATTTTGCGAGATATAAAGTCGGCTCGTTGTAAAGGTTTCAGTGAGATGTATGAGATTGATTATCAGGAGACATTTGCTCCAATCGCCAAGACGAACTCCGTACACATCTTAATTAGTCGGTGATTTGGAGGATAAAATGTATATGGTGATGGGAGAAAGGCATGGTTCATTCATTCTTACCTTCTCCCCTCCCCCCCTTCTCTCTTACTCTCTCCCCATCTTCTTTTATTATATTCGTTTGATTGTTTCATAAATCTAATAGCCCCCACCCTTTATTTCCCCCCCCCCCCCCCACATCTCATCGCATGACACTCCCACCAACCCACCACCATGCAATAGCTGAAATTTCCACAAGGCTCTAGTTCCGGTCACTATATTTTAATTAGTCGACCCGCCTCGCTCTGCTCCGACCTTCGGCGATGGTTGCGAGGTGAGGGGAAGTTAGCCAAAGGTCTAGCGACCTTTGTGAGCCCTCCATACTCCGATATTGATGCAATTCCATAGGGTTGATATAAGCTATAAATCTACACTCGATAAATCCTTAGCTAAGCTCCTAAGGCTCCTATTTACTATCTCTGATGGTCCTCTATCGTAGCCTATAACCCATGACTCATGTTGGAAATGTTTGAACACCACTTGAGCTCTGGTAAGGTTGCTAAAGGGCTCATCGACTGTGGCCAAAAGAGGCATAGGATTGTGCTCTAACTTCTAGAGGCATTTCCAAATTAGCATTGACTTTGTCAATATGATCGGAGAGAGATTCAAGAGTGTTTGAAGCTTAGAAAGCTCTTAAAAAGAGGTGTGGGAGAGGATTAAATACCTAGCAACCTTGTGGGCCTCCACAACTAAACCTTTCAAGGAGGCCAAAGTGACTTTTATGGCTGGAAGTTGTATTAAACAATTATTTAGGTCGAATTCTTTCTTTCTGACTTCGGGCAACAGGGATTAAGTAACAGTTGTCTGCGATTTTCAGCTTGTATTTTTTGTTGCATGTTTTGTTGTTTTCTTTTGTGGATTTTTCGTCCAACCCCTCTTGTAATCTTCTTATACTATAATAAGAATGTATCTCATTTTTTCATGGAAAAAAAAGAAGAAGAAGCTATGGGTATTCAATATGGATGGGCCAGTGTCGTTTATGAATGGCCAACTGCACTAAAACTACTGGCAATTCGAAAGCGGAGTATGACGAGGTCAAGCGTGAGTGTGGGATGGAGTTATTTGAGCTGCGTGCATCCACCTATGGCGTTGCCCATTGGTTGGCCTTACGCGGGACCTCCTATGAGAAGAAATGAGAAGAAAGAACTTTTACCTTTAGATATTGCTCCCCTCCACTAACTGCAATCTTATCAGGTGGAAAGGTTTCATACTCTTTGACATGTTTCACTGATAGTATGCCATGTATACATAAAAAGTCTCACTGTTCAAGGGTTGTCATTGAATATGTACCCTATATTACACATACTATAATGTTTCTATTTGGAAAAAAACTAGATTAAAACACTTAAAACATTAGAAGGCGTCCAACTATCTCTTGTTAGACTAGCATTTCTCTCCAATTATTAACAATAAAACCACTTCAACAAAGGCCTTACCGTTGAATTCCAAAAAGAAGCTATGAATTTGATTCGATCCCATGTTTCTTCCTTGGTTGTTTCTGATGTGAATTAAGAGTGCAAATAGGTATAATTGTAATATTTTTAATTGTTATTTTGTTTTTGTTTTTTCGGTTGGGGAGTAATATATCCTTAGAATATTTGATATTCTTTAGTATTTTTACCGTTTAGGGTTATCTTGGCAAGATAACTCAGCCTATAAGTAGGCCCTTGCTAATCCTTGTAATCACTTTACATATTGATATTAGAGACATTTGGCTTGCTTATAATTATTCTCTGCATGCCATTAACAGTGTTTATGTCAAAGAAAACCTTAGCCCAATTAGAGAAAAGGGAAACGTCCCTGAAAACCCCCCTTATACTGCAGTCCAAGTTCGCACCACTAGCCAACAACAGCTCCACCCCCCCCCCCCCCCAACACACACACACACACACCTCAAGGAAATTTTTACAAGAACCTTCGCATCTTTCCACAAAACCCCACCCACACTTTCGCCCCTCCAACCCAGTCCCCTAAAAAACCCAAGGGTGCTCCTAGGGCTTTGATTATGAAAAAAGACAAAGATAGAGGGGGTAAGACCCTCTGGATTGCAACCCCTATATGCACAAGAGCTCCAACCAGAGGAGGTCATCACAGTTGGTTAGTGGAATGTGGGAAATTAAAACAACTGAAGCCATTTGAAGTTGAGGCTGTAACTGAATAGTTAATTTTTAGTTAAAGTTGGTTGTTAGTTAGTTAAGAAATTAGACGACCTGTCAAAAAATATTTCTAATTGTAAGTGTTCTATTCTTGAATTCTCTGACCTATATATAGGAATGTGTAATCAGTTGTAAAGCATTCGAAAACTTTTATGAATAAACAATTTCTCAATTTGCTCAATTGCATGTCAAATTTGTCCCAATTAAAACCCTAATTGGAGACATTTTGTATCAAAGCAGCAACAATCCTGGATACCATTGCTTAAATGGCGAAGGGAACAAGGTTCAAAGATTTACAAGAGGCTCCCTGAACACGATGAGTCAATCAAATAAGGGATGGAAATTGTAGAATTGAAGAGTATTACAATTCAGATCACCGAAAATATGAAGAATTGTTGGAGTTGAATCTGAGGACTTTTCAAGAATACGTGGGCCAGATTATCACCAATCAAACCTTAGAAAGTGGAAGGGTCAATGAGGTGGATGGTATACAATTCCACAGGACTGAGACCAATTTTCAATGGTAAGGTTTCCCCATTGTGACCTGGAGGTCACAGGTTCGAGTCGCGAAAATAGTCTCTCTGCATATGCAGGAGTAAGGCTGCTTACATCTTACCCCCCAGTACCCGCAGTAGCGGGAGCCTCGTGCATTGGGTTTGCCCTTTTTAAGGGGAAAGAAAAAGAAATGGCAATCAGGAACTTCAAAACCTCAATTCCTCAAATGTCAAATGGCCCCAATGTTATAGAGAAAGGCTTCGCACCTTGCTTGTGTGATCTAGGATCATCGGATTTGCCGGAGATAGCCTGATTTGAAGGACCCACCGGGCGTTAACTAAGATCAAAAGAGAAATCAATTGCAATAAATGGCAAAGTGTAATTCTCCTTACTAAGATTTCAGGATAGTAAGCAATATTCTCAGATGCTACGAGCATAGGGCTGTGTTTTTTTTCCGAACTTTCCGATTTTTCCGATTTCCGATCTGATTTTTTCCGAATTTGGAATGGAATTTTAGTTTGCCGATTTCTGATTTTCTGATTTTTCTGAAAAAAATCGGAAATCGGAAATAATTCTGAATTTCCGATTTTCCGATTTTTCCGATCCGATTTTTCCGAAACTATGTCGATCCGATTTTTTCGATTTTTTTCCGAATTATTTCCAATTTTTTTGGAATTATTTTTCGATTTCCGATTTTTTCGATTTCTTTTCCGATTTTTTGAAAGTTTTCCATATCCCACGTCGGTTGGGAGAGGGAGAGGGCTCCAAAATATGCTCTATAAAAGGAGAGTATCCTCCTAACTTCTACACAAATGAAAAATGAGCCAAATCCTCATGTGTTTACATGTTGGGTTAAGCTATTTTCATTGTTTCTTTAAAATGAGAATTTCGAGTAATCGAAAATCCATAATTTATTTTTTTGAAATTTTGGAATTTCCGAAATTTCTGGATTTTTAATATATTTTGTGAATTTCCGATTTTTGCCGATTTTCCGATTTTTCCGAATTCGGATTTTTTTTTAATTTTCCGAAAAAATCGGATCGGAATAGTTATTTTATTTCCGAAAAAATCGAAATTTTTTTCGAATAGGCATTTTCCGATCCGATCCTGCCGAAACACAGCCCTATACGAGCACACTTGTTATATTTGTTTATAAAATGAAATGGGATGAAAAAATCAAATAAATAAGCTTTTTGATTGATTCAGGTCACAGCGAAGCCAAATTCAATCAAAGCAAGGGGGCTTATGTTATACCCCGTACTTTTATTGGTATTTATTTATGGGATTAATTAAATTAAATGTGAATTAATTGAGAATTAATCCGGATAAAATACTAATGATATGTGAGTTGGTATTTGATTATAATGTGTATATATGGCAGTATATGAATATTGAGAATATTAAAATTGTCGCGAGATTGAAATATGGCAATTTGGGAAATTTTGTTGGGACGCGCGTGACTGTCGCGTCAGGAACGTAATTATTTTAATTAAATAGTGAATTTTATTTTTATCAACTGTATGGTCATTTTGAGTGCGCCAACGTGTCCGAAAGGGTTGAAATAGTCAGAAAACACTAGCCGGGGGGTTTAGTTTGGGTCCCGGGGCATTTTTAGGCCATACCGGCAACTTAAAAGGGTATTTTGGTAATTATGGAATTTTGGGATTTTTGACCAACGAATTTTGGGAATTAAAAATAGGGAATTTAATGACCCACTAAGCCATTACCAGCACTTAAGTGATTAGAGGGCAACGGGAGTTAGAGGAGGAATTTAGAAAAGTTCCCAAAGAGAAAACCTTAACCTCCATCTTCAACCTTCAACCTTGGGAGAGAAAGAGAGAGAACAACCTTCATCAATTCAACATCAAATTCAGAGAATAATCCGAGGCAAGTGTTTTAACTACATTAATTTCAATCGAATGCTTCTTCCATGCTTAGAAATTTATATAATTGCATTTTTGGGAGATTTATAAAAACCCATGGAATTGGAATTAGAAATTCATGTTTTGATAAAGAGATTGCACGTAGAATTGTTATTGGGTGATTATAATGATAGAAATACATCTTTTATGTTGCAAAAACGGATTTATTTATGGAAATTGATGACTTTAAATTTCTAGGGTTCATGTTCATAAGGTTTGGGAAAAATTGGGAAGTTATGATAATTAGATGATGTTTAGGAAGATTTGGCCCAATATAAATGTTGAGTTATGACCTACGAATGTTTAGTGATGATTAGAAACCTTAAAATACTGTTGGGACAAGTTTTAGATGAGATTAGAGGTGAAGGAAATTGAGAAAAACGAGATAAGAAAATTTTGGGTTCGAAAGTGGCATCTCGTTAGAAGAACCGCCCAGGTCGTTCGAACGAGCTTCTAACGAGGTGACAGTTTTCCTTCTAACGAGTTGGATGTTCGTTTGATGCCTTTCGTTTGAACGAGATCTCGTTAGATGCCCACTTCATTCGAACGAACTCTCGTTCGAACGACCTCGTTCGAACGAGACTTCTAACGAGTTGACAGAATGGCCTTTTTGGCCTGAATTGATTTCTAGTGTTCCAAATCCTTATTTAATTGATGAGATGACTTCCCCTTGTTAACTAATGTGTATAGTTGAGAGAATTGGGATATATTGAGGTGTTAAATATAGAAGAGTGATTTAAACTAAATGATATTTGTGGATTTGGACGCGAGTGACTAATCACGATGCGAGGGTAATTGATGACTTAAATACTTATAAACTGGGGGCTTATGATTGTGTAATACTAAAAGTTGGTATAAGAACGAGAAGTGTACCGCTACTATAAATATGGTTATTACTAAGATGTGTGTATGACATACCTACCATACTTGCTATCACGGGAGGTTTGCGTCCATTTAGGACCATCTAATCTTTGTGTGCCTACGGGGGGGGGGGGGGGGGGGGGGGGATATTGATTGGTACCTCGAGGACATAGGTCAGAGAAGGACTTATTGAGATGTTAATAAGTTTGCTGATCATGGGAGTGTAGGTATGTGCGTGACCCATGTGATGTGACTGTGTTCGCCTCCATTGTTTGTGATTTGCTATTATCTGATAGCGATTCCTGAGAGATTCAGAATGCGTAATCCTTATGTACGTGATGTACCGGGATGGGATAGCAGAGTATGTGTGCATCGCAGCTTAGTCTCGGGGTGCTTGTATTGTATATTTATGATGTGAATAATATACGGTTAATGAAAATACTTGTCATGTTTAATTGTGAGAATAATTATGGTAACGTATCGAGAAGATAAATAGGGGGATAACCTCCAATGAATTTGTATTGTTAACAAATGGGAATTAGAGAATGAAAGTAAAGATCTCTATTTAATTGATAACGTTGGAACTTATAGTACGAAGCGAGTAGAAAGGTTAGAAGTTATTTTGGTCTAGATAGGTATGAGAATCACTTGAATGGGTACGGTACGTTAGGAGTGCACAATTAGTTGAGAGGTGAGTATTTCATGTGAGTGCACGTCCTATCATGTATTTTGCATTCATTGTTTTAGTGTTATTAAAGCACTTGTTGTTTTTAAAATACTCTCCACTTTCGGGCTCTGACCCGTTTGCTTTCAAATATTTTTTTGTAAAAACCTTTTTAGGTGCCCAGCCACAAGGACACTATGCATAGGATTTCTATTCAGGTGACGAGCTGTAGCTGTTGTGGAAGTTACAGGGCCTTGATAGTAGACGCCTCCTTTTCTAGTCTTGATTCCATATGAAATTTCATCATCTGTAGGGCATGTCGCCTCTTTCTTTTAGAGACATTTTATATTTCAGTCATTTAGACTTTGGTTTGTAATTAATACAGGACGCAAACTTGTTTCTTTTATTGCCGTATTTGGAATTGTTGTGAGGAGTATTTCCTCCAGACTCATTATTATTTGATGGTTACTCTAGTTGGACTTTATTATGAATGGTTATGTTATTCTTTTATATTTCACTTATTTCATGTTAATCAGATTTAATTTAAAATTTGACAACTTACTTTTTAAATACTAGGTGGTTAGTAATTATTAAAATGTTTTCGACAGTGATGCTATTAACTGAACCAACTTGACATTTTGTATTAATCTAATAAAGGAGTAGCTACCCGGTATTTAATTAGTCGGGGTGTCACAGGTGGTATCAGAGCATCAGGTTCTAGTGTCCTTTAGGATCTGTACGGCTTATTATGTTTTCACTGAGCTTTCTTTGATGTAAAGCCCTATATTTTAGGACTGTTGTATTCTTTTGTGTATGCTTCGCTCTTCAACTATTTCGAGTTTATAACTGCGAACTTATAGACTTTACTCTTATTTCAGATGCCTCCACGACGTGCACCACGGGTTCCTAGGAATGCACAGCCAGAGCCCCAGCCAGCACTAGTACAGGCCACCATGAATGCCGCCGAGGTTGCAGCCATTGTAGCCCAAGCGGTAAATGCCGCTCTAGCAGTTGTACAGTAGGCACCATCCCAGGCGCCAGTAGCCGCGCCAGTTCAGGCACATGCATTCCCGTCTGCTTGGGAACGCGTACGTGATGATTTTCAGAAAGAACACCCGTCGGAGTTCGCAGGTAGCTTCGATGTTGTGGTTTCAAGTCAGTGGAGGAAAGACATTCAGAGGCACTTGAGGATGTATGAGTGCACCGATGTTCAGAAGCAGATACTAGCTACTTTCAAGATAGTTGGATCTGCATTGCAGTCGTGGGAGTCTATTACCACCATAGAGCAAAGAGATACTCTCACGATACAGGAGTTTTGGGTGCGATTCGACCGCAAATATTTTCCGTCAGCTGTTCACACGGAAATGAGGAGGAAACTGATGAACCTCAAGAAGGAGGGAAGGACTGTGGCTGAGTGTGAGTCCAAATTAACAAATCTACTGAATATTGTTTTGGATGAAATACCGACAGAAGAGAAAAAGATTCAGAAGTTTACAGATGGATTGACGTGGAGGATCCGTCAGCATTTATTGGGGAATCTTTTGTTGGCCACTTATTCTGACGTGGTTAACGCTGCACTGCTACATTGCCAGGATCACCGCTTTCACATGGATGAGAGCAAGAGATCATGAGAGTCCAGCCATCAGGGCAGGACTGGAGGAAATGGTTCCAGTGGGGCACAATCTGCTTAGGGACAGAGGCAGGGTGACCAGGGTTCCCAGCAGGGGGATCATAAGAGATTCAGATCGGGGAATTTCATAAACGGGCAGGGAGGTTTCAGGCAGGGCCATCAGGGTCCGAACGGCCATCAGGGCCAGCAGGGTCAGAATGGTCAACAGCAGTTTCAGCAAGGCCAATATGGTCAGGGTAGGAATGGTAACGGCCACCAGGGCCGAGGGCAGTAGGTATAGCGAGGGGGAAACTTCCCGGGGAAGTGTTATGTGTGTGGAAAGACTGGCCACAAATGCCAGGATTGTCCTGATAGGGGCAAGGCCCCACAACAGCAGCAGCAGGGTGCCCGACAAGAGCCGTAGAGGCCTATGTTTCCCGCCGCACTCCCAGCACCGCCACATATGGCAGCATTACCACCCATTCCAGCGGTCCCAGTTCAGCAGGGACAACTTCAGTATGGGCGAGTGTATCAGCTCCAGCATATCGCAGCCCCACAGGATCCATTAGCCATTGAGGGTATGTTCTCTATTCAGGGGACTATGGGGCTTATTTTATTTGACACGGGGGCTACACATTATTTCATTGCTATGAGATTTGCACGCACCATTGGGTTGTTAGACACCGTCGAGAGTACGGTTACTTGTGTAGATTCACCGTTGAGTAGGGGTTCCGTGATTTCCCTTGTATGTAGAGGCGTGGGTATAGATATCGGGAGGTTTACTTTACCCGAAGATATGTTAGTGTTAGAGATGACCGAGTATGATGCCATTATTGGTATGGATTGTCTAGTTGCGTACCGAGCCATGATTGACTGTTTTAGTAGGAGCATTATCTTTGCCATTCTCGGGCCGTAGATGTTTTTAGTGGCGATGCCTTGCCCTGAGGGAGGATCGTTCACTCACTTGTACTATATAGAGGAGGAGACCTATAAGGAAGTTGTGATACCACTTGATTCGATTCCAGTTGTTCGAGAGTTTGCTGACGTATTTCAGGATATACCTGGATTACCTCCGAGTAGAGAAATAGATTTTGTGATCGATTTGACACCGGGCACTCGGCCTATTGCCCGCGCACCTTACCGTATGGCTCCAGCTGAGATGAGAGAGTTACGGGATCAGATTGAGCAGTTGTTGGGTCAGGGGTTTATCCGGAGGAGTACTTCGCCATGGGGTGATCCTGTGTTGTTCGTAAAGAAGAGGGATGGATCATTGAGGTTGTGTGTAGATTACCGGGAGTTGAATAAGGTCACGATACGGAATAAGTATCCGTTGCCCCGAATCGATGACTTATTCGACCAGCTGAGAGGAGCTTCTTTCTTCTCAAAGATCAATTTGTGATCAGGTTAACATCAGTTGCGTATCAGCGAAGAGGACGTCTCGAAGACTGCTTTCTTAATGAGATATGGTTCCTACGAGTTTCGGGTTATGCCTTTTGGTTTGACCAATGCTCCAGCCGTGTTTATGGACTAGATGAATAGGGTCTTCAGAGAGTTCCTAGACCAGTTCATCATTGTCTTCATCGATGACATTCTGGTTTACTCCTAGACAGAGGAGGAGCACGCCGAGCATTTGAGACAGGTTTTGCAGACGTTACGCCAGAACGAGCTGTATGCAAAGTATGAGAAGTGCGGGTTTTGGTTGAAGGAGGTTCAGTTTTTGGGGAATATTATTTCCGATCGGGGGATATCCGTTGATCCGGGGAAGGTATCCGCTGTGAAGGAGTGGGGACAACCCACAACACCGACTGAGATCCGTAGTTTCTTGGGCCTAGCAGGATACTACATGAGGTTTATTCGGGGTTTCTCAAAGATAGCGGGTCCTTTGACACATCTGACTCGTAAAGGTGTGCCGTTCATTTGAAGTGATGCCTATCAGTTGGCATTCGATGAGTTGAAGGACAAGTTAACCTCAGCACCTGTGTTAGCATTGCCGAGACTGGGGGTTGAGTATCTAGTTTACACCGATGCATCCTTACAAGGACTTGGAGGTGTATTGCAGCAGGAGAGTCAGGCCATAGCTTATGCTTCCCGTAAGCTTAAGCCTCATGAGAAGAATTACCCCACCCATGACTTGGAGTTAGCGACAGTTGTATTTTCCCTTCGGATTTGGAGACATTATCTTTTGGGAGAGAAGTTTCGATTATTCACGGACCACAAGTCCCTATAGTACCTATTCACGCAGAAGGAGTTGAATATGAGGCAACGGAGGTGGCTTGAGTTTGTGAAGGATTATCAGTTTGATATCCAATATCACCCGGGGAAGGCTAACGTGGTAGCAGACGCATTGAGCCGTAGGCCAGTAGATGAGGTGGCAGGGGTGTGGAAGGCAAAGTGGAAGGAGTTGGCACACCAGGATGCAGTGGCCCAATCATTCATGTCTGTGATGACTGTTACACCACAGATTGTCACGAGAGTGGTGAAGGTGCAGGCAAATGACTCGTTCTGTCAGGAAAAGATAGTTCGATTACTAGCAGAGGGAGCCGAGTCCAATACCGTTAGCTCAGACGGTGGATTACGCTTCAATGGGAGACTGGTCGTTCCGAAAGGGGAGGAATTGCGACACGAGGTGATGGCAGAGTCGCACGGCTCAAGGTTCGCTGTACATCCCGCTGGGGATAAAATGTACCAAGACATGAGATGACAGTATTGGTGGAGTGGGATGAAGAGAGATATTACCGTGTTTGTTTCCAAATGCGCCACTTGTCAGCTGGTAAAAGTGGATCATCAGAGACCGGCAGTACTTCTACAGCCATTAGAGGTCCCGATGTGGATGTGGGAGAGCATCTCCATGGACTTTATCACGGGGTTACCTAAGTTACAGAGGGGTCACGACTCCATTTGGGTAATTGTGGACATGTTGACCAAAGTCGCTCATTTTCTACCCGTAAGGACAGACTACACAATGGGACAGTATGCCCAGCTTTTCATTGCAGAAATAGTGAGACTTCACGGTGTGCCCCTAAATATCGTGTCTGACCGAGATAAATTATTTATTTCGCGGTTTTGATAGAGTTTTCAGGATGCCATGGGCACGGAATTGCGGTTGAGTACGGCCTATCATCCCCAAACTGATGGACAAACTGAGCGTACAAATCAGATGTTGGAGGACATGTTGCGTATGTGCATCATTGAGTTTGGGGGTGGATGGGAGCAGTATCTTCCACTGGTGGAGTTTGCTTACAACAACTCCTACCAGTTCACCATTGGCATGGCTCCATTTGAGGCATTGTACGGTAGACCTTGTCGTTCCCCAACATGTTGGTTGGAGGTGGGGGACAACAAACTACTTGGGCCGGAAGTGATTTAGGATACTTCGGCAAGGATAGAATTGATACGGAGTCGTATTCGGGTAGCTGAGGATAGGCAGAAGAGCTATGCTAATGCGAAGAGGTTCTTCAGGGAGTTTAAAATGGGGGACCAAGTTTTACTCAGAGTATCTCTTATGAAGGGGATTATGCGTTTTGGGAAGAAGGGGAAGTTGGCACCAAGATATGTGGGGCAATTTCCTATCATCGAGCGGATTGGGTCTGTTGCATATAGACTTGGGTTACCGGAGCATTTGCACAGGATTCATGATGTGTTTCATATTTCCTCTTTAAAGAAATATATTAGAGACGATTTAGCTCATTCTCACATTGCTTTGGAGGACATCGATCTCCAGCCTGATAGCTCCTATGAGGAGGGGCCGATTGTTATTTTGGACCGAAGTGAGCAAAAACTACGGTCAAAGATAATTCCGTTAGTACGTGTTCAGTGGCGGCATCATAATGCCGAGGAGTCCACATGGGAGCGCGAGGATGACATGAGCGAACGTTATCCAGAGTTGTTTTTACCAAGTACTTTCTAGTTCCGAATTTCGGGACGAAATTCTGTTATTAGGGGGGAAGTATATTATACCCCGTACTTTTATTGGTATTTATTTATGGGATTAATTAAATTAAATGTGAATTAATTGAGAATTAATCCGGATAAAATACTAACGAGATGTGAGTTGGTATTTTATTATAATGTGCATATATGGTAGTATATGAATATTGAGAATATTAAAATTGTCGCGAGATTGAAATACGGCAATTTGGGAAATTTTGTTGGGACACGAGCGACAGTAGCGTCAGGAACGTAATTATTTTAATTAAAAAGTGAATTTTATTTTTATCAACCGTATGGTCATTTTGAGTGCGCCAACGTGTCCGGAAGGGTCGAAATTGTCAGAAAACACAAGCCGGGGGTTTAGTTTGGGTCCCGGGGCATTTTTAGGCCATACCGGCAACTTAAAAGGGTATTTTGGTAATTTTGGAATTTTGAGATTTTTGACCAACGAATTTTGGGAATTAAAAATAGGGAATTTAATGACCCACTAAGCCATTACCAGCACTTAAGTGATTAGAGGTCAACGGGAGTTAGAGGAGGAAGTTAGAAAAGTTCCCAAAGAGAAAACCTTAACCTCCATCTTCAACCTTCAACCTTGGGAGAGAAAGAGAGAGAACAACCTTCATCAATTCAACAGCAAATTCAGAGAATAATCCGAGGCAAGTGTTTTAACTACGTTAATTTCAAGCGAATGCTTCTTCCATGCTTAGAAATTTATATAATTGCATTTTTGGGAGATTTATAAAAACCCATGGAATTGGAATTAGAAATTCATGTTTTGATAAAGAGATTGCATGTAGAATTGTTATTGGGTGATTATACTGATAGAAATACATCTTTCATGTTGCAAAAACTGATTTATTTATGGAAATTGATGACTTTAAATTTCTAGGGTTCATGTTCATAAGGTTTGGGAAAAAATGGGGAGTTATGATAATTAGATAATGTTTAGGAAGATTTGGCCCTATATAAATGTTAAGTTATGACCTACGAATGTTTAGTGATGATTAGAAACCTTAAAATACTGTTGGGATAAGTTTTAGATCAGCTTAGAGGTGAAGAAAATTGAGAAAAATGAGATAGGAAAATTCTGGGTTCGAAACTGGCATCTCGTTAGAAGAACCGCCCAGGTCGTTCGAACGAGCTTCTAACAAGGTGACAGTTTGCCTTTTAACGAGTTGGATGTTCATTCGATGAGTTTCGTTCGAATGAGATCTCGTTAGATGCCCACTTCGTTCGAACGACCTCGTTCGAATGAGACTTCTAACGAGTTGACAGAATGGCCTTTTTGGCCTGAATTGATTTCTAGTGTTCCGAATCCTTGTTTAATTGATGAGATGACTTCCCCTTATTAACTAATGGGTATAGTTGAGAGAATTGGGATATATTGAGGAGTAAAATATAGAAGAGTGATTTAAACTAAATGATATTTGTGGATTAGGACGCGAGTGACTAATCACGATGCGAGGGTAATTGATGACTTAAATACTTATAAACCGGGGGCTTATGATTGTGTAATACTAAAAGTTGGTATAAGAACGAGAAGTGTACCACTACTATAAGTATGGCTATTACTAAGATGTGTGCATGCTTAGTATATATATGATTTTATGTGTATGACATACCTACCATACTTGCTATCACAGGAGGTTTGCGTTCGTTTAGGACCATCTAATCTTTGTGTGCCTACGGGGGTGATATAGATTGGTACCTCGAGGACATAGGTCAGAGAAGGACTTATTGAGATGTTAATAAGTTTGCTGATCATGGGAGCGTAGGTATGTGCGTGACCCATGTGATGTGACTGTGTTCGCCTCCATTGTTTGTGATTTTCTATTATCTGATAATGATTCCTGAGAGATTCGGAATGCGTAATCCTTATGTACGTGATGTACTGGGATGGGATAGCAGAGTATGTGTGCACCGCAGCTTAGTCTCGGGGTGCTTGTATTGTATATTTATGATGTGAATAATATACGGTTAATGAAAATACTTGTCATGTTTAATTGTGAGTATAATTATGGTAACGTATCGAGAAGATAAATAGGGGGATAACCTCCAGTAAATTTGTATTGTTAACAAATGGGAATTCGAGAATGAAAGTAAAGCTCTCTATTTAATTGATAACGTTGGAACTTATAGTACGAAGCGAGTAGAAAGGTTAGAAGTTATTTTGGTCTAGATAGGTATGAGAATCACTTGAATGGGTACGGTACGTTAGGAGTGCACAATTAGTCGAGAGGTGAGTATTTCATGTGAGTGCACGTCCTAACATGTATTTTGCATTCATTGTTTTAATGTTATTAACGCACTTGCTATTTTTAAAATACTCTCCACTTTCGGGCTCTGACCCGTTTGCTTTCAAATCTTTTTTTGTAAAAACCTTTTTAGGTGCCCAGCCACAAGGACACTATGCATAGGATTTCTATTCAGGTAACGAGCTGTAGCTGTTGTGGAAGTTACAGGGACTTGATAGTAGACGCTTCCTTTTCTAATCTTGATTCCATATGAAATTTCATCATCTGTAGGGCATGTCTCCCCTTTCTTTTAGAGACATTTTATATTTTAGTCATTTAGACTTTGGTTTGTAATTAATACAGGACGCAGACTTGTTTCTTTTATTACCGTATTTGGAATTGTTGTGAGGAGTATTTCCTCCAGACTCATTATTATTTGATGGTTACTCTAGTTGGACTTTATTATGAATGGTTATGTTATTATTTTATATTTCACTTATTGCATGTTAATCAGATTTAATTTAAAATTTGACAACTTACTTTTTAAATACTAGGTGGTTAGTAATTATTAAAATGTTTTCGACAGTGATGCTCTTAACTGAACCAACTTGACATTTTGTATTAATCTAATAAAGGAGTAGCTACCCAGTATTTAATTAGTCGGGGTGTCACAGCTTACTTTTCCTGATGTTGAGTCATCCTATTCAAATTTAGCTATGCTAATGGAACCCAGATGATATGGGCCCCCAAGAGATGAGCGAGAACCTCCAATTTCTTAGGGGTCGCACTATGTCCTGCTTAGTGGATGAAATCTTCTCTCCTTTTAGAATTATTCCCCCCCACCACCACATACACACACCCCTTTACCCTCTTTCACCGAAGAGGAAAGAAGAAACGCCACTACTGAAATGGCAAGGTGCAAAATCATCCACACTCTTTTCCAATCCATGGTATATATTAAACACCGTGTCGAAATACACCAGTTGTATAACCGACCAATACCGGCTGAGATCTCTCTCCCACTAAGGCAATTGTAGCTGCTCCAGCACCTATTCATTTTTTACTATTTAACAACAAGAGTTGAGAATTCAAAGTGAAATTTTTTATTTGCCTCTTCCTAGTCGTGATGGGAACGGAAGGTAGAAATAAAAAACATATTCTTCCCTAAGAGCTTGTCTAGTACCACCGATACAAAAAAATGCATCTTAAGTGATTAGGCGGGGACAGGATTCGAACCTGCAGTCTTCAGGTCATGGGCCTGATGAGTTGACCAATTCCTCTACCCCGTCTATTCTCCTTCTCTTTCTTTCACTATTCCCACAGGTAGATTCTCCTGTATTTGATGGATCAAACCCTAGAGGATGGATCAGAAAAAGTAGGAAGTTCTTTTCAATTCATAATATGGCTGATGCAGATAAGATAGCTTATTCAGCTATGTATAAGATGGTCAATATAAAATTTGGTACCAAGATTATGGTGAGGGGAAGGAACTAAATAAATGAGAAAACTTTCTAAAGGATCTCATCCTTAGATTCAATGCCCAAGACCATGAAGACTTCACAGCGGAGTTCACTAAGCTCCAACAACAAGGATCAATATCTAAATACCATGAGAAGTTCATTGAGTTGAAGGGACATATATTAGCTACCCACAAAGGGTTAGAGAAGGCTTATTTTGTCTCAAGTTTTATGAGTGGTCTTAAGGAGAATATCAAGGAGGTGGTACAGATGTTCTACCCCTCTAAACTCACACAGGCCGTTAATTTGGCTAAGATGCAAGAAAGGGTTATAGAGAATGCCAACAAGAGAGGGAAGCCCAAAAACAATTTAAATTGGAATAATAAGGTTCAATAACACCCTAAAAGGGCCAATCAGTACTAGAGAAGCTAAGAAGACCTTTCCCCAAACTTTACCTGTGAAGAAGATTTCTTATTCAGTACTGGCAGAAAGAAGAGAAAAAGTATTATGTTATTATTGTGATGAGAAATGCAGCCCAGGGCATGTGTGCAAGTCCTAACAGCTGTTTGTAATCAAAGCAGGAGAAGAAATCATAGATCCAAATGAAGCAGAGAATGAGGAAGAAATTGAGATGGTAGAATAAGGAGAAGATGTAGAAATTTCAGTTCATGCACTCAAGGGAAATGTAGCACCTAATACCATCGAAATTAAGGGTTTCATCATAAAGAGACCCCTAATCATATTAATATATAGTGGGAGCACACAGTTTCATCCATCCTGACACTGCAAAAGCAAGTGGGAGCCTCATGGAACCAACCACCAACCTGGTGGTGACCATAGAAAATGGAGGGAAGTTGATCAACACTTCTAAATGTCCTCAGTTCACTTGCATTAAGCAAGGACAAGAGTACAAGGCAGACATTAGAGTCATCACTTTGGGAGGGTGTGATATAGTCGTGGGGGTATACTGGTTAATTCAATTTGACCCTGTGTTATTTGAGTTCAAGAACTTGATACTTTCTTTCAAAAAGGATGGAAAAAAGTGGTTCTAATAGGGCACATCAGAAGAAAGTAAGAACACTTAACAAGGATTCATTGGCCATCTGTTTACAATTTCAGTTCAAGAAGACAAGGAGGTACAGTCAACTCATCCATCTCTTTCTAAACTTTTACTCAAATATAGTGATGTTTTTTATGAACCAAAAAGCTTCCCACCACCTGGAACCCGTGATCACCATATACCCCTCAAACATAAAACCCTTCCAACTAACCGAAAACCCTACAGAGTCCCTCACTTCCAAAAAAATGAAGTAGAGAAGTTAGTACATCAAATGCTCACATTTGGAATAATCCAACCAAGCCATAACCCTTTTGCTTCACCAATTCTTGTAATGAGAAAGAAAGATGGAGCTTGGAGATTTTGTGTAGATTATAGGAAGTTACTTGTTAAATGATGCCACCATTAATGACAAGTTTCCTATCCCAACTATTAAAGATCTACTCGATGAACTATTTGGTGTCACTTATTTTCTAAACTGGATCTCAGATCTGGTTATCACCAAATAAGTGTGAGAAGGATATCCACAAAAATACTTTTACAACTCACCATGGTCATTGAGTTTAGAGTCATGCCCTTTGGAGTGACAAATGCTCCTGCAACCTTCCAAAGCCTTATGAATGATGTGTTCCAAAATTTTCGAAGGAGATTTATACTTTTGTATTTGGAGGACATTATGGTGTTTAGTCCTTCTATAGAAACACATGAAACACATTTTCAACAAGTGTTACAGGTGCTAAGAGATAATCAGCTGTTTGTCAAACAATCCAAGTGTTCATTTGGCCAAGATAGCATTGAATACCTCCTTGGTCATATAAATTCTGCAAAAGGAGTAGCCACGGACCCCAAGAAAATAAAAGACATGATGCAATGGCCTATTCCAAATTTTGTCAAAGCTGTAAGGGGATTTTTGGGTTTAACTGGATTCTATAGAAAGGTTATGCAACATTGCAAGACCCCTTACTGATGTTGTCAAAAAAGACGCGTTCAAATGGGACCAAAACACTGCAACAACATTTTCTGAATTGAAGACAGCAATGACAAACGCCACTCCCAAATTTTAATCATCCATTCACAGTAAAGACTAATGCCTGTTCAAGAGGAGGGAGCCATTTTGAGCCAAAATGGGAGACCTATTGCCTTCCTCAACAAAGCATTGGGGCCAAAGAATTTGGGTCTATCTATATACGAGCAATGTTTAAAAAGGCGAGGCGAGGCGAGGCGTTTGAGACGTAAGCCTCACCGAAAAGAAAAAAAAGAGGAAAATAATATTTAAAAAATACTAATAAAACCATAAAAATAAAATAACAAAGAAATATAAAATAAAACTACAAAAAAAACATCCTTAAGGGTTTTCTCACATAGTTTGACATTTTTTTGTTTCCCCCGAGATAACGTTTTAGAAAAAGAAAATCAATTTTAACATATTGGTTATTTTACAATATGACAATAAATTAATCAATGCAAAATCGTACTGGCAAAATCATTTTTTTTGCTTCATTCTCATATTGGTTATTTTATAATATGACAATAAATTAATCAATGCAACTTAACAAGCAAATTTATTAAAAAAAACATTGATTTTCAAGATAAGATTAAAAAAATAGTAAATTTATTTAAAATATAATAAAACATATCAACCTAAGTTTATTAAAAAAAAACAGCAACCTTTAAAATATATTAGTATAAGTTAAAGAAAACATATTAATCTAAGTTGACAATAAAACAAACAGAAACCTTTTAAAAAAAGTCATATTGAAGTTAATTTAGTACATTTATTTCAAACAAACTATATATTTATAACAAAATATAGTTTCAAACAAATTTATACACTTATTTCAAACAAATTAGTAAAGAAAAACAAAATTAAGTGCAATTTTAAAACTAAACTAAAATAAAAAAAGAATAAGAGTTAGTAGATTAAAACAATATTTTTTTTAAGTTAAGTGCAATTTTAGAAAAATGAAGAACTTTAACTTTTAAAAAGACAGACTTTGTGATGAAAGAAGAAAAATAGTTTTTTTTCTCGCCTCAGCAAAAACGCGTGAGGCACATCGAGGCGTAAGCCTCAAATTCAGCCCTGAGGCTTAAGCCTTGAGGCTTTTTTTCAGCGCCTCGCCTCGAGGCGTAAGCCTCGAGCGCCTTTTTAAACATTGTATACGAGAAGGAAATGGTGGTTGTTATCATGGCAGTAGCAAGTGGAGTGACTACCTAATAAGAAACGATTTTATTATCCTCGCTGACCACCAAAGCTCAAGGTTTTTTAAGGAACAAAGGATCACCACCTTTCTCCAGTAGAAATGGCCAACTAAAATGTTGGGTCTAGATTTTGAAATCAAATACAAAAAGGGACCAGACAATACTGCAACAGATGCACTCACTTAAGGAGAGACTCAGAGTTGTTTGCCTTGCATAGTATTTCTTTCAGTTGTACAACTCACTTGGATGGAGGAAATTGAGAGAAGTTACAAAGGGGATGAATTTGTTGGCACCTTGATCTCTGAATTGCTAATAGAGCCTACATCCTATACATCAAGGATTGATAAGAAAGGGTAACAGACTTTACATTGGCACTGTTGAGTCACTCAGAGACAGTCATAAATGCAGTTCACCAATCATCATTTGGAGGACATTCAGGGATGGAAGCAACCTATAAAAGAGCACACCAATATTTTTTCTGGCCAGCAATGAAATCCCACATAAAAACCTTTGTTACCAATTGTGATATCTGCCAAACATACAAAGCTGAACACATTCACCCCCTGGCCTTCTTCAACCACTATCCATAGCCTATTAACCTTTGACACACATCTCAATGGATTTCATTGAGAGCCTTCCAAAATTTGAGCACAAAGATGTTATTATGGTTGTTGTTAATAGATTTTCAAAGTACAACCATTTTATAAGCCTCAAACACCCCTACTCTAGCTCGAAAAATTGCCAAATTGTTCCTAAACCATGTCTATAAACTACATAGAGTACCTGAATCTATTGTCTCTAATGGAGACAAGGTCTTCATTAGCAACTCTTGGTTTTGGCTCTCCTATTTTTTCATTTTGGTTTATTTACAAATTTACCATTTTGGCTAAACCTATAAATACAAGTGTTATTTCTAGGTTTTGTAAGGACAAAGAGAGTGGGTATATTTGAGAGTTAATAAAAGGCAGAGAGAGATAGAGAGCTACCTTTGAGCAAGGTGAGTTCTTGAGGTTGGTTAGTGATTGACTTTGAGAGTGATAAGTGAGGTGTATGTGTCACCATTGATTCTTAGCTAATTATCTATAAAAGAAGATGTCCTACCATTTGTGGATGCAGCCCAAAGCTTGGGTGAACCATGTAAATTGTTGTTGCTTTGATTGTTTGTTACTTGAATGTTCATATTGTCACTTCATTGATTCTTAGTTGATTTGATTGAGATTTTGCACACTAGTTCATTTTAGGAACGATGTTTTGGGTGTTTTTCGCACACCAAGTGTTTGATAAAATTCCCAAGTGATTTTTATCATCTTGGTCGCTAGAGATAGTCTTGCTTTAGCGCAACAAGTGGTATCAGATCTTTGGTTGCATTGTTTGCCCGATATTTTGGTTCGAGGTTGAATCAATTTTGGCATAGCTTTTGTTTTTGTTCCAAATGACGGAAAATGTGGAGAGTACTCGAGAATCAACCTCTACGAGCGGAAGATCTAAGATATGGGATCCGAGTTATGGATCGAGTGGTTCAATGAAGACGGACATGAAGGCTTTTGATGAGAAGATCAATTTCGGGTTATGGCAAAGACGAATGCGAGGCGTTCTTGTCCAACAGAGGATGCAATTAGCATTGTTGGGGGTAGATGGACGACCGATAGGCATGACCGATGTCGAGTGGATTGACATTGATCAAAGAGAAGCTTCGTGTATTGAGATGCTTATATCGATGATGTGTTGAATAACGTGATAGCGGAGACCACGACTAAAAGAATGTGGGATAAGCTAGAAGAGATTTATTTGGGAAAGTCGTTGTCAAATAAATTGTTCCTCAAGAAGAAACTCTTCAAGCTTGAGATGAAGGAGGGTGAGGATATGATGAAGCATATCAACATTTTTAATGCCTTGATAAATGACTTGAACCGGATAGACGTTCAATTCATTGAGGAGGATCGAGCATTGTTGTTGCTTGCATCATTACCCGATTCATACGAGGATTTTGTGACCATGCTCATGTTTGGGAAGTCTACGCTCCGGTGCAATGAGGTTGTGCAAGATATTCAATCTCATGTCACGATGAGAAAGAAGGAAGGTGGAGGTGACAGGTATTCCCATAATGAAGGCTTTATGGCGAGAGACGAAGGTGGGAAAAATGGCGGGAGAAACTCCAACCGAGGATTTAATGACAGTAGTAGGTCTAGATCGAAGGGTGTTGGTGGTAAAGGACCGAAATGCTATAAGTGCCGGGAATGGGGTCATATGATCCGAGAATATCCTTTGTTGAATGACAAGGTTAAGGGCAAGGTTGATTCAGAGAGGGCAACGGTAGCAAGTGCGAATTATGAAGATGAACTTGGAGAACTTCTCATAATCTCGAAGGTTAACTCTCTTTCCCAAGATGATTGGATATTAGATTCGGGATTTCCGGATCACGTTTCCTCTAAGAGGGAATATTTTGATACTTTCACGGAAAATAGAAAAGGTTCCATGTCTTTGTCTAACGGAGAGAAGATTTTCATTGAGGGTGTCGGGACGGTGAAACTCAAGATGTTTGATGGGTGGAACGCACTTTGGTGGTGTGGCCTATGTACCAAAATTGCGAAAGAATTTGATATCCATTAGACGTTTGGATTCCAAGGGTTGTCGAGTGCCGGGGGCAGGTGGAGTCTTGAAAGTCACACGCGGTTCTATGGTCCTAGCGAGGGGAGAGGAGAAAGAGGGGTTGTATCATCTAAATCAGACTTCGAGAAAGATGGGGAAGCGGTGTTCACAAGTGCTCGAACATTTGAAGTATGTCTCATTTGTGAACAAAGCGGAGACATTAGGTTCTAGCTTTTCGAGAGTAGACGGTAGTGATGGGAAAATACCTACTAGTGAAGGGGATGGATCGAAATCCCCCTCCAGGGTCAACAGGTGATGTTGACCCGGTTTAGTTGCACACATGCATTGGCCGATTGGAATCGAGGAGGTGTAGGACTGTGATGGATTCGATGTGTGTGTAGCTAGTTCAAGCAAGGCCGGTGAGTTATAGTTTGCGAGCATTGGCAAACCGGAGTCTTTCGTGACAAAGACTTGGTACATCTTTCAAGGGTGAGATTTGGACGGTGTGGGAGGTGAGGAATTTTCCCTCTCATCCGTGGTTATTTCTCAAGGTGGAAGATGGTGTTGATGTGTTTGAATGTTCCATGTAAAGAGGGTATACGCTAAATGTATTGTGTGGGGGTGTACTCACCGGGTTACATGAGGAGCGAGATTCACCATATGGTTACATGGGAAGCATTCAGATGCATGAGATGGAGAGTTCTTAGATTAGAACTTGGTTCCTCGACGGGTGGGTCGTTTAGAGTCTTGGAGTGAAGACTTGCGGTATCTCACTTCATGGTTGAAGTTTGTGGTGGCTTAGCGTCGGGTGGAGCGTATTGGCTTGTTAGACGTTAGTATGATCTTCGAGCGGATTTAATGTTTGTATTTTGAGTTTGGTTGGATCGTGAGGATCGCCTGGGGGAGTCTCATTAGCTTGGTCGATGGTGGGACAGTCTTCAAGCGGTTCAATTTTTGCATTCTAGAGATTAGTTGCATCGTCAGGATCGCCAAGGTGGAGTTTGTTGGTTTTGGCTCTCCTATTTTTTCGTTTTGGTTTATTTAAAAATTTGCCATTTTGGCTCAAACCTACAAATAGAGGTGTTATTTCTAGGTTTTGTAAGGACAAAGAGAGTGGGCATATTTGAGAGCTAATCAAAGGCAAAGATAGATAGATAGCTACTTTGAGTAAGGTGAGTTCTTGAGGTTGGTTAGTGATTGACTTTGAGAGAGATAAGTGAGATGTGTGTGTGTAACCATTGGTTCCTAGGCAATTATCTATAAAAGAAGATATCCTACCATTTGTGGATGCAGCCCAAAGCTTGGGTGAACCATGTAAATTGTTGTTGCTTTGATTGTTTGTTGATTGTATGTTCTTATTGTCACTTCATTGATGCTTGGTTGATTTGACTGAGAGTTTGCACACTAGTTCATTTTCGGAACAAGTTCTTGGGTGTTTTTTTCACACCAAGTGTTTGATAAAATTCCCAAGTGATTTTTATCGTCTTAGTCGCTAGAGATAGTCTTGCTTTATAACAACAGTAACTTCTGGTCAGAATTATTCAAACTCTTAGGCACCAACCTACATATGATCACTGCTTACCACCCTCAATCTGATGGACAAATAGAGAGGGTGAACCAATGTTTAGAAACCCATCTGAGATACATGACCAGCCAGAGACATTAGGTGGCATAAGTGGATCAGTTTGGCAGAATGGTGGTACAACACCACTTTCCATTCAAGTCTCCAAACCACCCCATTTCAAGCCTTGTATGGGTTTTCACCCCCCTCAATGGGCCATTCATACAGCAACAGTAGTGGAAGTGGACAAACTCATGAAGGAGAAATAGTTGATGACTCAACTCCTAAGGGAGAATTTGCTTCAGGCACATCAAAGGACAAAACGGTATGCTGATAGGCATATGTCTGAAAGAATTTTATGTGGGAAATATGATGTACCTACGACGGTAACCTTACCGCCAAATTTCAGTAGCCTGTAGACGAAATATGAAACTGGCTACTAGGTATGAGGGTCCATTTCCAGTGATAGAAAGAATTGGCTCAGTTGCTTATAAATTACGATTGCCACCTAGGAGTAGAACCCACCCCGTATTTCACATTTCTCAACTCAAGAAGAAATTGGGACACAACGCAATTCCATTCCCACAGTTACCATTGACAAGTCAATTACATGTAGAACCATCTATGAAGCATCGACACTCTCCCGGAAGCCACGAGTCATCTTTGACACGAGTCCGACACGCGACACGCTCTGACACGTGCCGACACGCTGGGACACGCCGACACGCTGGGACACGTAAAAAGGACACTTTTTTGTATTTAGTCTTATTTTTAATTTTTTTTTTCTTATGTGATTATGTTTCTGCCTTTTTTATGATTTTTAATGTTAAAGCGTGTTTGAATTTTGTTTTATATGGTCTATTTTCTTAATTTCATGTTAAGGATGCTCTAATAATGTCTTTTATGGAAAAAAAATCTATTTTATTTCATTAATATATATATTTAAATATATATTATATATTTTAACATATATTATATATTATACGTATCCTAGCGTGTCGTATCCTAGTTTTTGAAAAAAATCGCGTGTCGCGTGTCGTGTGTCGTGTCGAAACATGTATTACGTGTCGAGTCCGTGCTTCATAAAGAACCATTAACAATCAAGGACAAACACTTAGTTAAGAGGGCAACAGGCCAATCGTTCAAGTACTAATCCAGTGGTCAAACACTATTCCGGAGGATGTAAAGAGGGAAGATTGGGATTCCATTCACGAGTGTTTCCCCACTTTGATCATTGAGGACAAGGATCCGTGTGGATGGGAGGGTAATTGTCAAAGTTTGTTAGTGGCATGTGGGAAATTAAAATAATTGAAGCTGATAAGCACCTAAAAGTGTATATTTTATGCCCCGAATAGATGCATTTTAGTCACACATTTTAATTAAAATTGGTCTTATATCGTATTTTATCATTTTGCAGGTCAATACACAGTTGCGGTACAAATAATGCTAAATCCAGTCAATTGCGACGCAGAAGCGGTTAAAAGCTTGTATTGGAGAAATCAAAGAGACCGCGAAGTCTGGAGTCTTATTTGAGCATGCCGAGATGTGTTCTGATGCCCCGAACCAGTTCCGTAACCAAACCTAAGCCTACACTGAGCCCAGACCTTCACCCGAGCCTGTGTGTTTAGTTTGTACTTTTTAGATTTTTCTTAGATTTTTAGTTTGAGTCGTTTAATTTTTAGGATTTATTTTCTATTTTTCTATTTCTTTTTATTTAGTGTAATTTTATTTTTATTATTTTTTAGTTTTTTTTAGGATTAGTTTTTTTTAAGAATTCATTATTTTTTTTATAGTTTTATTAGATTTTTTTTTAGGATTTTTTTTATTCGATTTTTTTTAGTTTTGATTTCTTTTATTATTTGAGTTTTATTTTATATATTAAGATTTTATTTTTTTTCTCATTGTTTTTATTTTAGTCGTGTTTAGTTTTTTTAGAGTTTGTGTAGTGTATCGTGTCGTGTCATTTTTATTTTTTAGTTTTTTTTTAGTTGATCTTTATTTTTAGTTTAGTTAAATTTTTTTTATTCGTTTTAATTTTATTAGGGTAATTTTATTTTCTTTTATTTTGAGTCTTAGTGTTTTTTTTTAGGTGTTCAAATTAAACACACACACTTATAACACATACACCAAACCAACTCCCTAAGCTACACTAAACTCCCATACACCACACCACACACAAAACCCACCAACATCATCTTCTTCCCCAATCACACTCTCTCACCTCCCTCCATAACCACAAACCTCCATTAACCCATTTAAAAATCTACCCATCATCTTCACCATTTCTCCATCACTCTCTCCTTCTAACCAACATACATACACACCAACCCTTATGCCCATGTCAAAACCGGACCTATTATGGTCCGGTCTGCCCAAGACGAAAACCTGGGCGCCTGCCTCAACCCGCCACCTGCTGGAAACCGTACCCACCCGTGCCTATACTCGTGCTCCAAATCCAATTCCATACAAGACCCATTTTGTGCCAAACACAATTTCTTCCACCAAATAAATCCCAAACCAAAAACAAAGACTAAGTCAAATGCCACATGTTTAGTAAAAGTCCAACCCACATCCATTTTGATTGGGCCAAATGAAATTCCTCAAATCTCTCAACTAAAAGGAATCGTGGGACTCAAAAATAGTGAAGGCAACTTACAAATAAAGTACTCTCTCAATACAGAAGCAGGGGACAGACGAGAGACAAAAGAAAAAAAAAAAAAGAGGCCGTAGAGGGTACAAAAAAGTTAGAAAAAATATTCCAAAAAAATTAGTTTAGGTTTAGAAAAAATTTGTAGGTTCAATTTTTGTTTTTAGTTTCGTAATCCAGTCCAGTTTTTGTAACGAGTTTGGGACGCGTGTTCATGCCACAATTGACACAAGGAATTAATGCGTATCGTATTTCTTTCTCTTCTTTTTAATTTCTTGTTTGTTGATTGTGTTTGTGTTAAAATTTTAATCATGTCTGGCTAAACACCCCATTCAAGGGGTGAGATGAAACACGTATGCTAATTTAATTAATTGAACAATTGTTCAATTGATGTGTTCTAGGCAAATTAAATTGGAAAAAAATCACACATTAATTTATTTAACGAGAGTTAATAAATTAATGTTAAAAATTGATATTTGATTTTTGGATTTAACTTAGAGATAGGTTTCAAATATTAATCTTGTGTGTTCAATTCAAAGATCCGTACAATTTTTTTATGAATTGATCCTAGCGGGTAATTTGTAAAAAAGGGGTATGAATCTAAATTTTATATTTGTAGTGACACTTTCTGATTTAATTGCTAAAAAAATGATTTTGAATTTAGGATTGTAACGAGAGATAAATTTTAAATTTCAATATTATTTCGAACGTATCAAATTAATAATTGGGAAATTAAATTAAATTGATTACGTTGAGTAATCCCATCTCTTGTTTCTTCTCATAAATTCCAAACTAGATTACTTTTCAAAATTTCATAGTTACTTTAGTTGCGTAAATTTTCATTTTCTACATTAAAATTTTTTTTAAAAAAAATATAAAAAAAAACACAAAAAGATTTTTAATAAAAATTGAAATTGCAAGTTTTCACAATAACGGTTTCGACGTTTGAAATTGGATTGATACTCGAATTTGCCACGATACTGAATTTTTAACAAGTTTTGTAGGTAATTCCAGGAATTTTGATACTCGAAGTTTGACCGCAGCGACATTCCAAATCATATCTGAAGGAACATAAATAAAGAGTTATCAAATAAAGAGTAAATTGGTTTCATTAATTTTATATTTCTAGGTAAATTAATTTTTAAATGTCGTGTGACACCCCGACTAATTAAATACCGGGTAGCTACTCCTTTATTAAATTAATTCAAAATGCCAAGTTGGCTCAGTTAATAGCATCACTGTCGAAAACATTTTTTTTTATTATTACTAACCACCAAGTATTTAAAAAGTAAGTGCCAAATTTTAATTAAAGTCTGATTAACATGCAACAAGTGTAATAAAGAATAATAAAACCATTCACCATAATGAAGTAAATAGAATAACCATCACATAATGTAAATAAAGTCTGGAGGCAAACTCCTCACTACAATCCCACAACTGAAATAAGTAACGAAATACTGAATCAATACATGCCAAAGTCTGAAAACTGTAATGGAAAAGTAACTCTAATGGATCTGGGCAACATGTCCCTAAAACTGAAGAATACTGAATACGGAATCCAAATGATAGAAACGTCTAAAAGCAAATCCCTGTAGCTTCCACAAACAGCTACAGCTCGTCACCTGAATGAGTATCCTATCCATGGTGTCCTTGTGGCTGGGCACCTAAAATGGTTTTACAAAAAGTAGATTTGAAAGCAAACAGGTCAGAACCCGAATGTGGAGATATTTTAAAAACCTGCAAGTGCTTTAAAAATATTTAAAACATTTAATGCAAAGTACATGTTAGGACGTGCACTCACATGAAATTCTCACCTCTCGTCTAACTGTGCACCCCTAACGTAAGTACCCATATAACCACTAGCTAAGTGACATCATATCTAGCTAGACTGCCATAGGTTCTACCTTTATTACTCGGTTCCCATTAACATACTAACGATCACAATTAAATAGGGGCTTAACGTAAATTCAGGTTCTCATATAAAAGTAATACAACTCATTAAAGATCAACCCTTTTGTTATTCCATAGTTATACACACAACACCATAAGAAAGTTCCCAATTTATTAAGTGTATATTATTCACATCATTAATATACAATATAAGCACCCCGAGACTAAGCTACGGTGCACACATACTCTGCTATCCATCCCGGTACATCACGTACATAAGGATCACATATTCCGAATCTCTCAGGAATAGTTCACAGATAACAACATCACAAATAGTGGAGGCGAACACAGTCACATCACATGGGTCACGCACATACCTACGCTCCCACGATCAGCGGACTTATTAACATCCCAATAAGCCTTTCTCTGACCTATGTTCATCGAGGTAACCAGTCTAAATCCGGGCAACACAAGGATTATAGGGCCTAAGCGAACGCAAACCTCCCGTGATAGCAAGTATGGTAGGTATGTCATACACACAATTCATATACCAATACTAAGTAAACACACATCTTAGTAATCCCGTAGTTTAATTGTAGTACTATTCTCATTCTAGTACCAATATATAATTTACACACTTTATACGATTCCGGTTTATAATCATACGCGCCATAATTTATTCTCACGTCGTAGTAGACACTCACGTCTCAACCCAAACAGTCCATTGATTTAAATCACTTGTATATAATTTACTCCTCATAATAACCCAAAAGTCCTAAATCTATCAATACATCATCAAAGGAATGTTATCTCTACCCTCGAACAAGTTTACGGGACTCCCAAAATCAAAACAGGCCAAAAAGGCCTAAACTGCCAGCTCGTTAGAAGTCTCGTTCGAACGAGGCTGTTCGAACGAGATTCCAGTTCGTTCGAACGAATTGTACCTTCTAACGAGATCTCGTTCGAACGAAGTATCGAACGAAATTCCCTTTCGTTAGAAGCGACTGGTCAACTCGTTAGAAGCTCGTTCGAACGACCTGGGAAGGTCTTCTAACGAGGGACCAGTTTCGGCCCAGATTTTTCCCAATCTCGTTTTTCACCATTTTTACTCTTCAAATCTCCTCTAAGATTAGTCCCAACGATTGTTTTAAGGTCTCTAATCAATCCTAAATATGCCATAGTCACATCCCAACACGTTTTAAAGGATTAATTCATCCTAACATCAATCAATTTACAAATCTCTACACTTTTCTTCCAATTATTCAAGAACATGAACCCTAAACTTTTAAGTCCTCAATTAGTCCATTCTAAATCCGTTTTTCTTACATCCAACATACATTAATACCAGAATAATCATCTCTATATGATTCTACATGTAATTTGTCCTCAATATTCAAGTTCTAAGTCCAAACAACATGGGTTTTCATTTATCTTCCAAGAACAATTGTAAATCTTCAAATTATCTAACATGGACGAAACATTCTCTGAATTAAAAGAAATTAAATCACTTGCCTCGATTGTTTCTGAATTTGGTGTTGATTTACTCTCTCTTTCTGCAGAATTCCCCCTCTCTCTCTTTCTCCAAGCTTCTTCTCCAATGGCTATGGTGGCTAGGGTTTGTTTTGGGGAAACTTAGAAAACCTAATCTAACAACCCCCGTAGCTTGTTGGGTTAATATGGGTTGGTTAGTGGCTTAGTGGGTCAAACCCACATCAGATTTACTTCTCTAATTTTCGTCATTTTTAGTTCCTAAAAATACGAAATTACTAAAATACCCTTTATATTGCCGGTATGGCCTAAAAATACCCCGGGACCCAAACTACACCCCCGGCTAGTGTTTTCTGACTATCTCGACCTTTTCGAACGCGTTGGCGCACTCAAAACGACCATACGGTTAATAGAATTTAAATTCACTTTTATAATTAAAATAATTATATCCTGACGCGACTGTCACACGCGTCCCAATAAAATGACAAAATTGTCGTATATTAATCTCACGACAAATTTCATAGTTCAACATTCAATATAACATCATATGTACTCAATATAGTCAAATACCAACTCACATCTCGCTAGTATTTTATCCGGATTAATTCTCAATTAATTCTCATTTAATAATTAATCCCAAAAATAAATATAGCCAAAAATACGGGGTATTACATACTTCCCCCCTAATAACTGAATTTCGTCCCGAAATTCAAATCTAGAAAGTACCTGCTAAAAATAACTCTGGATAACGTTCGCGCATCTCATCTTCGCGCTCCCATGTGGACTCCTCGACATTGTGATGTCGCCACTGAACACGCACTAACGAAACTATCTTTGACCGCAGCTTCCTCTCACTTTGGTCCAAAATAGCAATCGGCTCCTCCTCGTAGGAGCTATCCGGCTGAAGATCGATGTCCTCCACAGCAATGTGAGAATGAGCCAAATTATCTCTAAGGTATTTCCTTAGCGAGGAAATATGGAACGCATCGTGAATCCGATGCAAATGCTCCGGTAATCCAAGTCTATATGCAACCGGTCCGATCCGCTCAATAATAGGAAACGGCCCCACATACCTCGGTGCCAACTTCCCCTTCTTCCCGAAACGCATAATCCCCTTCATAGGAGATACTCTGAGCAAAACCTGGTCCCCCACTTGGAACTCCCTGAAGAATCTCTTCGCATCAGCATAACTCTTCTGCCTGTCTTGAGCTACCCGAATGCGACTCCGAATCAACTCAATCCTTGCCGAAGTATCCTGAATCACTTCCGGCCCAAGTAGTTTGTTGTCCCCCACCTCTAACCAACATGCTGGGGAACGACAAGGCCTGCCGTATAACGCCTCAAACGGAGCCATGCCAATAGTGAACTGATAGGAGTTGTTGTAAGCAAACTCCACCAGTGGAAGGTACTGCTCCCATCCACCCCCAAAGTCAATAATGCACATGCGTAGCATGTCCTCCAACATCTGATTTGTGCGCTCTGTCTGCCCATCGGTCTGCGGATGATAATCCGTACTCAACCGCAATTCTGTGCCCATGGCCTCTTGGAAACTCTCCCAAAACCGCGAAACAAATATCTTGTCTCTGTCAGACACGATATTTAGGGGCATACCGTGAAGTCTCACAACCTCTGAAAAGAAGAGCTGGGCATATTGTCCCATAGTGTAGTCCGTTCTTACGGGTAAAAAGTGAGCGACTTTAGACAACCTGTCCATAATTACCCAAACGGAGTCGTGACCCCTCTGCGACGTAGGCAACCCCGTGATAAAATCCATGGATATGCTCTCCCACATCCACACCGGGACCTCCAACGGCTGTAAAAGTCCTGTCGGTCTCTGATGATCCACTTTTACTAGCTGGCAAGTGGCGCATTTCGAAACAAACTCAGCAATATCTCTCTTTATACCGCTCCACCAATACTGCCGTCTCATGTCTTGGTACATTTTGTCCCCTCCTGGATGTACCGCGAACCGTGAGCCGTGCGACTCTTCCATCACCTCGTGTCGCAATTTCTCCCCTTCCGAAACTACCAATCTCCCATTGAAGCGCAATCCCCTGTCTGAGCTGACGGTGTAGGACTCGTCTCCCTCTGCTAGTAATCGAACTATGTGCTCCTGACAGAACGAGTCGTTAGCCTGTGCCCGTACTACCTTCGTGACAATCTGCGGTGTAACGGTCATCACGGACATGAAAGATCGGGCCACTGCATCCTGGTGTCCCAACTCCTTCCACTTAGCCTTCCACACCTCTGCCACCTCATCTGCTGGCCTACGTCTCAACGCGTCTGCTACCACGTTAGCCTTTCCCGGGTGATACTGGATGTCGAACTGGTAGTCTTTCACAAACTCAAGCCACCTCCTTTGCCGCATGTTCAACTCCTTCTGAGTGAACAGGTGCTGTAGGGACTTGTGGTCCGTGAACAATTGGAACTTCTCCCCCAAAAGATAGTGCCTCTAAATCCGTAGGGCAAATACCACTGCTGCTAACTCCAAATCATGCGTGGGGTAGTTCTTCTCGTGAGGCTTAAGCTTACGGGAAGCATAAGCTATGGCCTGTCTCTCCTGCTGTAATACACCTCCAAGCCCTTGCAAAGACGCATCGGTGTAAACCAAATACTCAATTCCCGGTCTCGGTAATGCTAACACAGGTGCTGAGGTCAATTTATCCTTCAACTCATCGAATGCCAACTGACAGGCATCACTCCAGATGAATGGCACACCCTTACGAGTCAGATGTGTCAAAGGACCTGCTATCTTCAAGAAACCCCGAATAAACCTCCTGTAGTATCCTGCTAGGCCCAAGAAACTACGAATCTCAGTCGGTGTCGTGGGCTGTCCCCACTCCCTCACCGCTGATACTTTCCCCGGATCAACAGATATTCCCCGGTCGGAAATGATATGTCCCAAAAACTGGACCTCCTTCAACCAAAACCCGCATTTCTCATATTTTGCATACAACTCGTTCTGACGAAGTGTCTACAAAACCTGCCTCAAATGCTCTGCGTGCTCCTCCTCTGTCTGGGAGTAAACCAGAATATCATCGATGAAGACAATGACAAACTGATCTAGGAAATCCCTGAACACCCTGTTCATCAAGTCCATAAACACTACTGGAGCGTTGGTCAAACCAAAAGGCATAACCCGAAACTCGTAAGAACCATATCTCGACAAGAACGCAGTCTTCGAGACATTCTCCTCCCTGATACGCAACTGATGGTATCCCTATCTCAAATCAATCTTCGAGAAGAAAGAAGCTCCTCTCAACTGGTCGAATAAGTCATCAATTCGAGGCAACGGATACTTATTCCGTATCGTGACCTTATTCAACTCTCGGTAGTCCACACACAATCTCAGTGAACCGTCCCTCTTCTTTACAAACAAAACTGGAGCGCCCCAGGGTGAGGTACTCCTGCAAATAAAGCCCTGACCTAACAGCTGCTCTATCTGATCTCGTAGCTCTCGCATCTCTGTCGGAGCCATACGGTACGGTGCGCGTTCTATAGGCCTCGTATCTGGCAATAGGTCTATAACAAAGTCTATCTCTCGACTTGGGGGTAGGCCTGGTATCTCCTGAAATACATATGAATACTCCCTGACAACCGGGATCGAATCTAAAGGAATCACAACCTCCTTAGAGGTATCCTCCTCTATGTAATACAGATGAGCGGTCGATCCTCCCTCTGGGCGAGGCATCGCCACTACGAACATCTCTTGCCCCGAAATGGCAAAAACAATGCTCCCGCTAAAGCAATCAATCATGGACCTATAAGCTACGAGCCAATCCATACCGATAATCACATCGTGAACATGCATATCTAATACCAACATGTCTGCAGGTAATACCAAACCACCAATCTCTACCCCCACTCCCCGGCATATAAAGAATATAAGTGACCCACTCCCCAATGGTGAGTCGACACACGTCACTGTGCTCTCTGCCGTAGCTAACAATCCTAAAGCTTTCGCGAAATGTGTAGCTATAAAACAATGTGTAGCCCCCGTATCAAATAATACCCGACCCATAGTGCCATGGATAGGAAACGTACCCTCAATCGCGGGCGGTGCCTGTGGAACTGCTGCCTGGTGGACGTTATAGACACGTCCATACTGTAGCTACTCCTGCTGAACTGGGACTGCTGGAATGGGTGGCAATGCTGCCATCTGTGGCGGTGCGGGGAGAGCGGCGGGAAACATAGGCCTCTGCGGCTCCTGGCGAGCACCCTGCTGCTGCTGCTGTGGGGCCCTGCCCCTATCAGGACAATCCTGTCGTTTATGGACAGTCTTGCCACAAACAAAACACTTCCCCGGGAAGTTCCCTCCTCTCTGCCCCTGCGGTCCCCGACCCTGGTGGCCGTTACCATTCCTCCCTTGGCCCTGCTGGCCCTGCTGAAACTGCTGCCCATTCTGCCCCTGTTGGCCCTGATGGCCGTTCGGACCCTGATGGCCCTGACGGAAACCTCCCTGCCCCTTCCTGTAGTTCCCTGATCGGAACCTCTTCTGGTCCCCCTGCTGGGAACCCTGCTCACCCTGTCTCTGCCCCTGAACAGATTGTGCCCCACCGGCACCATGTCCTCTAGTCCTCCCCTGATGGCTAGACTCTCCCGACCTCTTGCCCTCAGCCATATGAAAGCTGTGGTCCTGGCAGTGTAACAAAGCAGCGTTAACCACATCAGAATACGTGGCCAACAAAAGGTTCCCTAACAGATGCTGACGGATCCTCCATGTCAACCCGTCGGTGAATTTTTCAATCTTCTTCTTTTCTGTTGGTATCTCATCAGGAACGATATTCAACAGATTTGTGAACTCGGCCTCATATTCGACCACGGTCTTACCCTCCTGCCTCAGACTCATCAATTTCCTCCTCATTTCCGTATGAACAGCGGACGAAAAGTACTTGCGGTCAAACCGCACCCAGAAGTCCTGAATAGTGAGAGTATCCCTCTCCTCCACGGTGGTAATAGACTCCCACCACTGCAGTGCAGATCCAACTAGCTTGAAAGTAGCTAGCACCTGCTTATTAACATCCGTGCACTCATACATTCTCAAGTGCCTCTGCATATCCTTCCTCCACTGGCTCGAGACTACCACATCTGAGCTACCTGCAAACTCTGGCGGATGCGCTATCTGAAAAGCGTCACGTACACGTTCCCAAGCAGACGGGAATGCATTTGCCTGTACTGGCGCGGCAACCGGCGCCTGAGGTGGTGCCTGCTGAACTACGGCAATCGCGGCATTTACCGCTTGGGCTACTATAGCTGCAACCTCAGCGGCGTTTATCATGCCCTGAACTGGAGCGGGCTGGGGTTCGGGCGTTGCATCCCTGGGAACTCGTCGTGCACGTCGTGGAGGCATCTGAAATAAGAATGAAGTTTATAAGTTCGCAGTTATAAACTTAAAATAGCTGAAGAACGAAGCATACACAAAAAGAGTACAACAGTCCTAATATATAGGGCTCTATATCAAAGAAACTTAGCGGAAACATAATAGCCGTACAGATCCTAAAGGACACTAGAACCTGATGCTCTGATACCACCTGTGACACCCCGACTAATTAAATACCGGGTAGCTACTCCTTTATTAAATTAATTCAAAATGCCAAGTTGGCTCAGTTAATAGCATCACTGTCGAAAACATTTTTTTTTATTATTACTAACCACCTAGTATTTAAAAAGTGCCAAATTTTAATTAAAGTCTGATTAACATGCAACAAGTGTAATAAAGAATAATAACACCATTCACCATAATGAAGTAAATAGAATAACCATCACATAATATAAATAAAGTCTGGAGGAAAACTCCTCACTACAATCCCACAACTGAAATAAGTAACGAAATACTGAATCAATACATGCCAAAGTCTGAAAACTGTAATGGAAAAGTAACTCTAATGGATCTGGGCAACATGCCCTAAAACTGAAGAATACTGAATACGGAATCCAAATGATAGAAACGTCTAAAAGCAAATCCCTGTAGCTTCCACAAACAGCTACAGCTCGTCACCTGAATGAGTATCCTATGCATGGTGTCCTTGTGGCTGGGCACCGAAAATGGTTTTACAAGAAGTAAATTTGAAAGCAAACGGGTCAGAGCCCGAATGTGTAGATATTTTAAAAACCGGCAAGTGCTTTAAAAACATTTAAAACATTTAATGCAAAGTACATGTTAGGACGTGCACTCACATGAAATTCTCACCTCTCGTCTAACTGTGCACCCCTAACGTAAGTACCCATCTAACCACTAGCTAAGTGACATCATATCTAGCTAGACTGCCATAGGTTCTACCCTTATTACTCGGTTCCCATTAACATACTAACGATCAAAATTAAATAGGGGCTTAACGTAAATTCAGGTTCTCATATAAAAGTAATACAACTCATTAAAGATCAACCCTTTTGTTATTCCATAGTTATACACACAACACCATAAGAAAGTTCCCAATTTATTAAGTGTATATTATTCACATCATTAATATACAATATAAGCACCCCGAGACTAAGCTGCGGTGCACACATACTCTGCTATCCATCCCGGTACATCACGTACATAAGGATCACATATTTCGAATCTCTCAGGAATAGTTCACAGATAACAACATCACAAATAGTGGAGGCGAACACAGTCACATCACATGGGTCACGCACATACCTACGCTCCCACGATCAGCGGACTTATTAACATCCCAATAAGTCTTTCTCTGACCTATGTTCATCGAGGTAACTAGTCTAAATCCGGGCAACACAAGGATTAGAGGGCCCTAAGCGAACGTAAACCTCCCGTGATAGCAAGTATGGTAGGTATGTCATACACACAATTCATATACCAATACTAAGTAAACACACATCTTAGTAATCCCGTAGTTTAATTGTAGTACTATTCTCATTCTAGTACCAATATATAATTTATATACTTTATACGATTCCGGTTTATAATCATACGCGCCATAATTTATTCTCACGTCGTAGTAGACACTCACGTCTCAACCCAAACAGTCCATTGATTTAAATCACTTGTATATAATTTACTCCTCATAATAACCCAAAAGTCCCAAATATATCAATACATCATCAAAGGAATGTTATCTCTACCCTCGAACAAGTTTACGGGACTCCCAAAATCAAAACAGTCCAAAAAGGCCTAAACTGCCAGCTCGTTAGAAGTCTCGTTCGAACGAGGCTGTTCGAACGAGATTCCAGTTCGTTCGAACGAACTGTACCTTCTAATGAGATCTCGTTCGAACGAAGTATCGAACGAAATTCCCTTTCGTTAGAAGCGACTGGTCAACTCGTTAGAAGCTCGTTCGAACGACCTGGGAAGGTCTTCTAACGAGGGACCAGTTTCGGCCCAGATTTTTCCCAATCTCGTTTTTCACCATTTTTACTCTTCAAATCTCCTCTAAGATTAGTCCCAACGATTGTTTTAAGGTCTCTAATCAATCCTAAATATGCCATAGTCACATCCTAACACGTTTTAAAGGATTAATTCATCCTAACATCAATCAATTTACAAATCTCTACACTTTTCTTCCAATTATTCAAGAACATGAACCCTAAACTTTTAAGTCCTCAATTAGTCCATTCTAAATCCGTTTTTCTTACATCCAACATACATTAATACCAGAATAATCATCTCTATATGATTCTACATGCAATTTGTCCTCAATATTCAAGTTCTAAGTCCAAACAACATGGGTTTTCATTTATCTTCCAAGAACAATTGTAAATCTTCAAATTATCTAACATGGAGGAAACATTCTATGAATTAAAAGAAATTAAATCACTTGCCTCGATTGTTTCTGAATTTGGTGTTGATTTCCTCTCTCTTTCTGCAGAATTCCCTCTCTCTTTCTCTCTTTCTCCAAGCTTCTTCTCCAATGGCTATGGTGGCTAGGGTTTGTTTTGGGGAAACTTAGAAAACCTAATCTAACAACCCCCGTAGCTTGTTGGGTTAATATGGGTTGGTTAGTGGCTTAGTGGGTCAAACCCACATGAAATTTACTTCTCTAATTTTCGTCATTTTTAATTCCTAAAAATACGAAATTACTAAAATACCCTTTATATTGTCGGTATGACCTAAAAATACCCCGGGACCCAAACTACACCCCCGGCTTGTGTTTTCTGACTCTCTCGACCTTTCCGGACGCGTTGGCGCACTCAAAACGACCATACGGTTAATAGAATTTAAATTCACTTTTATAATTAAAATAATTATATCCTGACGCGACTGTCACACGCGTCCCAATAAAATGACCAAATTGCCGTATATTAATCTCACGACAAATTTCATAGTTCAACATTCAATATAACATCATATGTACTCAATATAGTCAAATACCAACTCACATCTCGCTAGTATTTTATCCGGATTAATTCCCAATTAATTCTCATTTAATAATTAATCCCAAAAATAAATATAGCCAAAAATACGGGATATTACATGTCGCCAATTAATTTATGTAACTAGAGTTAGTAAATTAATTGAACGAATTAATGTTTGAATTTAGGAATCGAACTAGAGATAGGTTTCTGATATTTGAATATTAATTCGGTGTTGAAATTTAAGGATAGCTATTGTTTTCGTTAAATTGATCCTAGCGGCTAATTTTTGAAAATAATATAATTCCTAATTTTTCATCGTGTGACATTTTTAAATTAAATTTTTTGAAAAAGATATTATTAAATTTATAATTTTAACGAGAGTTAGATTATCGATTTAATATTATCTCGAAATATTTTAAATTAATAAATTGAGTAATTAAAATAATTAAAAATGCGGTGTAATCCCATCTCTTGACCTTCTCACATTATTTGACACTCGGTTGCACATTCTTTTTCATTATTTAGTCATTTTATAATTTTTATCATTTGTTAGTTAATTTTTCCCTTGAAATTGTTTTAAAAAAAATAAAAATAAAAATAAAAAATATTTTAATAATAAAAAAAAAATGGAATTGCATGTTTTCACATTAATTGTTTCACCTTGAAAGTAGGATTGATACCCGTACTTACCGCAATACGAGTTATTTTTAGACAAGTTTTGTAGGTACTCGAGGGAATTTTGAGAGTAGCTTTTGCACAACAATGATACACATACCCAGAAAGCCTTCTTATCAGAAGCCATTTGAAGTTGAGGCTGAACTAAATAGTTAGTGTGACTGAATAGTTAGTTTTTAGTTAAAATTGGTTGTTAGCTAGTTAGGAAATTAGATGATCTGTTAAAAAATCTTTCCAATTGTAATTGTTCTTTTCTTGAATTCTTTGGCCTATATATAAGCATCTTAGTCCTTTGTAAAGCATTTGAAAACTTTTATCAATAAATAATTTCTCGATTTCCTCAATTGTATGTCAAATTTGTTCCAATTAAAACCCTAATTGGTGACAGAGGGGAGAAAAATGTGAAGAGATTGGACAAAGCAGGGTTCAAAGGAGTGTTCAGATCGGCCTTCCCGGCCATCAGTTTAATAATGGCTACACTCCAGATGCTTTGGCAGCCTTCGACATCAAGTTTAGAGCCGAGCAATGGCCATAGGAAAGATGATTTTGGCAAGTGGAGAGCAAGGTATTCGATCCAGGTAGTGACGTTTCCTGTGGGATTCACCGGTCGGAAAAGGTTCCCAGCCTTCCTCCATGGGCGCCTTGCACCGGATCCCTTTTTGTCCGCCAAGACTAGGGTTCCAACAAACCCTGTTTTGGACAAGGGAGGTGGAAAGCTACAACACATGGAAGACATCGCAATGCTCCTCATGATTTGGTCGCAATAACTCTTGTTGTTTCTGATTTTATTAAAAGGAAAATCGGCCCAAAATTACTCTCAATTTATTTTTGACCCATTTAAGCAAGTAGATCATCATATTTTGGGGAGACATGGAGCTCTTGTTCTTTGATCCCGGAGAATGGCTCATTTGGGTGATATATGAACCAAATTACTGTTCCTTACAGCCTATCCAAAGTCAATAGAAAAAGGTTTTGTTGAGTTGAGTTGATTATCTGAAAGAAGTGAAGGGAAAATAAAGGACATAGAAGATCAACGATGGCTAAAAAAATATAAAAATTAAATCTGGATAGCAAGGAAAACAACTCGTTACATAACCAAACATTGTGGTCATGCTCAAGCAATTTGGCATATAAATGTACGAGTGAATCAGGTTTACAATTACAAGATAAGCTTCCGCTATATTGTAATACAGTCTTTCTTTACAAGAGAGGTCCATGGTTTAGCGGCATTGAGAGGAGAGAAAAACGTGGCTCTAGACTGAGGTGATTTGGCTAGCTCAATGAGTTTTGAAAATATATATACGACGAAAAACAAATAAATTAGTGTATACAACATATTTAGTAATAACAGTTGGTTTATGCTTCATGAGATGTTTATCAAGGGTTGTCTTACAACTGGACGAACCCTGGGGTTTAAATGTGGTATATAAGCTTAAATTAGGTCACATGTATGTCAGCTGATCGATTTTAATCAAAATTAGGAAAGAATGTGACAAGAGGTTGACGTTAAATTTTGCGTAAAACATCAAGGGCAAGGATGTTTGAACTACAAAAACAGAAATTATTGACAAAGAAACTATAAACTGTGTTATTTATTCAATTAAAAGCAAACCTTATATTATGCATCCTAAAATAGTGGAAGTTCCCCCACTGTTGTGAAGGCCCTTGATGATGTTTTGCTGTATATTGTTTATGAGCCCATTCCTAGAAATACAACACAAAACAACATATTTGTAATAATATATATATATATATATATATATAGAGAGAGAGAGAGAGAGATAAATAGATAGATAAATAGATAGATAGATAGATAGATAGATAGATAGATAGAGAGAGAGAGAGAGAGAGAGAGAGAGAGAGAAGCCTGATCTGATAATTATTTTGATGCACAATGTTTCAGATTTTTAAGGATGACAAAGAATAAACAACCTGAAGCCACTTAAAGAAGAGACACTTCATTTTTTTAAAGAGAGAGAGATCTATCATTTCCATTGTGATAAAATGGATCTCAATATTGTTTCAACACAACCATGTTACAGGACACAAAAGGGAAAATGAGAATTTGTAATCACGGTTAATAATTCATTTAGTATGGCCCTATTGCCAAAGCAAGTATATCAATGAAGAATTGCACTTCTACTTCCAACATTGTACTGTCATAGCGAAATTCCAAAACTACTTTGGCAATAGAACCGCCCTTAGATATTAGGGTGTGTTCTATTGGTAGTGGAATTGGAAAAATAATTCAAAGGAGAATTTTGACCCCCCTAAAAAAATTCATGGGAAATGTCTAAAATGTGAATTATCAAGTTGTAACGAAAATGTGGAAAAAATCGATTGAAAATTTAGACAATCGAACACACCCAAAGTTAGAAAAATTGTCAATCAAACACCTTTAATTATTTAGGCGACTATGTAAAGTACCTGCTGATCTTCGGGAAGGGGAAAGACATCGTCAAAAATGGTTACCCTCGCATTTGATAAGCCACTCCATCCAGGCATCTATGAAACTCAGCTCTCAATAAAATCCCAGTTGCAAATAGCTGAAACATTGTAAATTCATGCGAAAGAAAATCCACTGACCTGCACCACCAGTGTACACCTTGGGTCAGCTAACAAATTCCGTGTGTGTAGCCAACGGTGAAAATGAAAATATTGGATCTGCAATTACATCCATGACAAAATTATGTAAAAAAAAATCCTTTTGCGGAGGCCCATAACTCCTTGCTTGCTTAAAAACTCCACAGCATAACCAAAAACGAAGTGGGACTTACCTTTCTACTTTGGGGGATAAACAGGACTGCGTTCGGTTTTAATTTTCAAAATGAAGCAAGATTTAAAAACCATCGAACCCTGATATAAAACTAGCATACTTTGGGTTTAGACAAAAAATTTGATCCCACTCTTTTGAAAGCCCAAGCACATCATTTACTTGTTGATTTCTCTGGCCTGCAATTTTTTTGGAATTTACACACATTTCCAGCTTTAAAGCTCAAGGAAACTTTCTTTAAGTGGGGGAGATGATGTGAAAAAAGAGTACATGGGTTTAATTATAATATTTTTATTTCTACTCTCTTTAAGATGTTTCCCTTTTATTTTATTTCTTCATTCTAGTTACTATTAAGTGATTTACCTTTTAGGGTTATCTTTTGCTAGCAAGATAGCTTAACCTATAAATAAGACCTTTGGACAACTATTGTAATCACATTAAAATTTTAATATCGTAAAGATATTTAACTTGTTGATATTCTTCTATGGATGCCATTGACGGTGTTTACATCAGGTACCAACCCGAGGATCTTCTGCAAATTGAATGTCTATCATAGTTACCAACATCACTATACCTCCTCCGTATCCAAGATCACTCGGCCCAAAACATAGTGGTTTCGAGATCTGAATCTTTAGACGTGGAACCCCCAATTTTAGCATTTTACCCTTCAATAATCGTAGTAAAGGAAATGTTGATTTCAACAACAAAATATATGAAAGGAAAATGCTTCCCAGCCAAAAAAGTAGAAGTACGTGAGAGTGTTGGAGATAAAAATTATTCTTCTCATTATTTAAAGTAAAAAAAACTAAGCCCACCCCCACCGTATTGCGCACCGGCTTACCATGTACATGTACGCATATTACGTCCAAAATCTAACATTGTATCTGATCCATCCCCAACCCCTCAAGAGACAAACCTTAGAAAAGATCCAATGTTATGGGAAAGAAACTTAAGGGATATCTAGAATCGCCCTGTTTGACTCTTCTGGAATCCCAACCATTCTGACCCACCCCATACATTTCCCTAATGATGTTTAAAACTCTCTATCCTTTGGAAATCTCCACGACCATTTTTCTAACAACGTCATATTTCTTAGACTTAAATTCTCATACCCCCAAAATACTTTTCTTTCATGTATTTAAAACATGTAACTCGGTTTATTAGATTCGTTTGGATTATAATGTAGTCATTTTTATTCGATGGTGACATGTACTCCAATTATGGACTTTAGCTTAGATCATCTCCGATCCAAAGACGTTCTTAACCATATATCACCGATATTTGCTGCTAGATTGCCCAATTTTGTCATTTCTCGACCAGAAAAATCATCACTCGGTTGCCTTGCAGTTTTCGTCACAAAGTTTTTCCTTTTTTTGGGGGGTGGGGGTGGGGGGGGGGGGGGGGAGCTAATAGTATTATTGGTCTTGTTCTCATTTCTGGTGCTGCATTTTATCTGCCCAAATGACAGTAGAGGCAGTTAAAATACCACCCGACCATATATATATGCACCAAAGTTAGAAGTTCAACTCCTCTGCATTTTAACAAAAGTCAATTTCACCAATACTTGGAGTTGGCCTTACGATATTTGTCATGTTTTTATAACTTTGAGAATCAGCATGCGTCAAATGTTATCGTGTTGGTTTGACTTTTTTCTTAGTGACGTCTTAAATATAGAGAAAATTGTCGTTTTAATTTTGGCTTATCCGAATCAATGATGATGTCCAGTTCTATTTGGGAATTGCCTTCATGAAAATTTTTAATTGGGATCGGAGGGTAACAACATTGTCCCTTCTACTAATCCCATTGGCTTTCTTGTGATTGCCACAAGTGTACATATAGGACCACTTGCTCAACCTGTTTATATATAGGATCATAGGCCAACATACACAACACATAATCATCCAAAAGTTTGACACGCTCGGTGGATAGTAAGTCGTCATGGTCAAGAACACCTTTTATATTTTCAGTATGCCAACCATAAGAATTTGAATGCTATATTTCAAATTACGTGGAAAAGTACAAAGAAAAAAGAGGAATAAGAGTATCAACCAGATAATAGTAAAAATTATAAAATTTTAGCAACTTACGTCCCATTGAATCTGGTGCAAAATCGACCAGCGAACCAAATGGATATCCTTCTCGTCGGTGGTGCATCCGAGACATCGCCGTGCACAAGTGAGCAAACTTGTCCTTAAATTGTAGAATTTATGTAGGTAGGAGGGCATGAAGGGGAGAGAGAAATGGATTAGTGAAGTGAAGAATATATATGAAACCAGTAACTGCTAATATGATCCTCGTGTGTGTGTGCATGGGGGGGGGGGGGTAAAAAGTAACAGTTAATATGGTCACAATTAATAACTCAAAAGATTTAGGATCTTTTGACTTGGGTACATCACTAATGGTCATATTTAGACTGGTACTTCAGTAATTTTTTATTCCTTGCTACTTTTTTCGTTGTTGAAAGTACCAAATCCTAGCGACGAAAAAAAATCAGTGTCTTATAAAGATGACTGCGGTGCCAAAGTTTAAATTCGAAAGAACAAGTTGACAATCATATTTTTATTTTGAAAGCAAAGTAACAACAATACTCGTTTCATCAAATTGCGGACCGCTAATGCTGGTCCAGGTAAATCATGAGCTAAGGTTGCATTTTGCACTCCCCCGGATATCGGAGTTCTAAAAAGCCCAGCCCTTGTGCTTCCATTTCCATATGTATCCACAGAAGGTGCCGCAATCTTAGAAGTTTTATACGCATTCTTTTGAATATGATCTGAATTACCCTTCAGAATATGAGAGAGGCCATCAAGACAAAGATAAAGTAGCCATTCATGAACTATAACACTGAATGAGGAAACTATTAGAAATGAACAAACTTAAATTTTCACGACACAAGGTAGAACCCAAAATCTAAGCATGGAGCATAGTTCGATAATGGTGTATCAATTAATTGCAATTTGCAACACTTCACTAACATACTTAATTTTGGTCTCAAGTTACATGTATGAGAAAGCATAACACAACATATATAATGGGCACAAGTTACAAAGTTTATAATTGGTTTTCTACTAAGAAACCAATCTTCGAAAAGAAAGAGATATGGGTGGAATGTTATTTAGGTCGCCAAATTAGGGTAGGAGATTATTTGCTGGCACGGTGAAGCATGATTCGACTCACAGGTGTCCCGATTCACTTCAAGTCCCTAAACTAGTAAAACATTATAATTGTCTTCTAAGTCATAGTCCAACATATGAATCCATTTGGTGGATTCGACACATGATTGCACATGGAGATGTAACATGTCTGAAATTGTTTAAAACTCCGAATTAGCTATAAACTGAGTAATGGATGTTGGTTTTTACCTGTCAATACAAAATGGAAGTCCATTCAGTAGCACTAAGAGGTCATCAACCCCTTTTTAATTCTAAATGAGACTTAAACTTCTAGGTAAGAGGCAAGTTATCTATTGAACGTTGAATGCTAAAACTAAATAAAATTTCTTTATAGTTTTTCACTTATTATTATATTTAAATAACACTAACATAAAATTATTTAAGAAATAAACAAATGTGGTACTACAAATATCTTATATCCAGACCTATATAAAGATAAAGTAGATTTTTTAACATTCGGAGTAGAAAAAAAGGCACCTAAAGTTGATTCCTTCCATCACGTTTTTATGTTGTTACCCAATGTGAGCATTTGTAATAAACCAAAAGATAAAAGATCTAGCAAGCACAATTAGAATATGGGCTTTACTTGAGCCACACATATAATTATACCTCCATCCAAAAATGGTCAGCAAGTATGATGGCTTATTCGAAGCAAGTCAATACGGACAAGTCTTCTACCAATTGAAGTCTCCACCATATGGCACTCACACTTCAACTTGTTCAAAATCACAAGAATAATTTTTTTCTCAATAATATGTTCATTAATAACTAACACAAGGCCAACAAAAAATGATCATAAAGGAAGATAGATGTGTTTTAAACCTAGGGTTGATGTTGCAAATAGTACTAACAAATATTCTATATACCCAATCTCTACCCAATAAAGTTTTAGGTATCCTAGCATACACATTACCCTGAGACCATTCTTGATCATATGGGCCTGAAGCTAGTGGAACCCTTGGGGTAGGAGGTGAAGGCAAAGACCCCGCCTCCCTTTGATAGGTGGTAGGAAGAAGGGTAAAAACAAGAATGAGCATGGAAAGTAAACTATAGAGGCAGTAGTGAGAGGAGGGGGGGTTGGGCCGAAAATGTGTTTTAATGAAGCAACTTGAAATACTAGAGGGGGTGAGTGGAAAAAGAGGAAATCAATTAGGGGCCTTATTCTTAAGGTGGCCCCTGATGTAATCTTCTTCTGAGAGTCAAAATTAGAGGAAGTGGAGAGTTCGATTGTTTAGCAATTGTATAAGGTTTGATCTAAAGATTGAGAATTCCTCTCATCTATCAGGCTTCTGAAGGGATTATCATCACTAGAATTGTGGCGGGGGTTAATGTCATTCATGGAAGTATTTGTTGGGTATATCTTGATGTAAGGGAAAAGGGTATTTGATGGGTTATTTCCATTTATGGTCCTCATTGTCCACATCCTAGGCCAAATTTCTACAGTGAACTGTATGATATGTACGATCCATGTAGTCCTCGCTGGCTGAGTTGTTGTGGGGGGTTTGGGTTTTGGGGTGGGGGGTGGGATAAAATTTTAATGTCATTAGGTCGGTTGGAGAGAAGAAGGGTAATTCCAAAATTACTACCAAAATGCAGGGCTTTGATACCTTTATCAGGGATTGCTATCCTATGGATATTTCTCTTGCAAGCGCTAAATTCAGTTAATCTGTGTCGGTCGAATGCTCTAAGGCTACGCACATAGATCAGTTCTTATTTGGAATTATATGCGAGAAATCCTTTCATAGCCCAATTCAGGAGATTATCGTTAGGCCCATTCCTAACCACTTTTTTATCAATTTTGATTGAAACCAAATTACTTAGGGCCCGAATCCCATCATACCTTCCTACCTTTAGTAGAAACATCAAGTGCTCATGGACAGTTGTTCAAGTGGAGGGTGAAAGTGTCTTGTCTTGATGCGGAAACTGAAATGCTTGAAAGAGAAATTTAAGGTCAGTAAATAAGAAGATCTTTGGCGACTTGAGGGATAAAAAGAATGAGATTCGTGATATTGATTAGCTAAAAGAGAGATGGTACTTTCACAAGATCCAATTATTCAAAGGGCTCGTTTAAACAACCAGTTTGAAGAAGCAGTGATTATAGAAAAGGCTAGCAAAAAACAAAAGTTAATTGTACATGGGTGGAAGAGGGAGATTGTAACTCTAAATTCTTCCATAGTATGTCTAACGGTAGGAGAAGGATGAGTTATGTAAAGGAACTAGAGCTCAGTGATGGCTCAGTAGTAAGAGATCATTTTATGACTGTCGAGCGAATCATCTATTTGTATAAAAAATTATTTCAAGAGAAAACTCAACACCATCTTATTCTTGAGGGTCTTAATTGGAATTATATTCTTGAGTAATTGGTTAGAAAGTCTATTTGAGTTTGAGGAGGTTAGGGGTGATATTCTCAAAATGGAGAACGATAAATCTCTAAGTCCAGATGATTTCTCAATGGCCTTTTTCCATTTAAGAGGTTGTGACGGCCAATGCCATTAATTGTTACAATGAATGGTAAGTAAGCAAAAGCATCTATTCTACCTTTATAACCCTTGTTCCCAACAAGGAGAGATCTATTACGGTTTGATTTTTGGTGCCTATAAGATCCTTACTAACGTTCCAATAAAAAGACTAAGTCCAGTTCTAGACGCCACCATTTCTCCTAATCAAAATGCATTTGTAGGGAGCGCAAATCCTAGACGTTGCCTTAGTGGCTCATGAGGTCATTGAAAACATGAGGAGGGGAGGCCTAGGATAGAGCGAATTGAAAGTTTAAGACACCATGGATTAACGGAAGCATTCATAGTTAAAGGGGTGGCAGAGATCTAGCTTAGAGACCCCAAAAATTTGAGGCTAGGTGATCCCTTATCCCCCATTCTTTTAACCTTGTGGAAGAGGAAGTGGATTTAGTAGAAGGTTGGGCTATAGGGCGTGAATGACACCATTCTATTCCATTTTGATGATTGGCATGTTTTAAGGATTTTCTGACCACCTACTTCAGATATTTGAGATTATCTTTGGGCAGAAGATAAAAAAAAAGTCGTACTCAGTGCACGAGGCTCCCGCTTAACTGCAGGATTAGGGAGAGGCAGATGTTGGCTGGCCTTACCCCCATATATAGAGAGGCTTCTCCCATATTAAACATTGAAAAATGTGTTATTGGAAGTATCGGTTTAGAGGATCAAATTCTCTTGACTCTTTCACAGTTCAGAGATGGACTATGACTTATTAGGGGTACCCTTAGGATGAAACAATCTACCCGACATTCGACCACCAAACCTTAAAAGAGTTTTTAAAATCCTTATGACTTACCTTACCCACATGTTTTCAAACTATTGAATGTTGAATGCTTGATTTTTATATAACTTCTTATTTGGACCTCATTAGTTATGAATATTGTGATTTGACACCCAAACTTTTGCATAATATAAGTTTGGCACCCAAAAATGTCATGGATACTCATTTGCAAGTCAAACCTATACTATGCAAAAAATTAAGTTTCAACGTTAAATTACGCATAATAATTGGGGGTCAATAGCCAAATAACCCAAATTTCTTTCAGCTTTTGAAATTATTACTTTTATTTAAAGGAAATAATGTAAAATGATTTAAAAACTGATAAAACAATCGAGTAACATGTATGCATAAACAAATAAGTCCAAGAGGTTCATCCGGACAAAAACCAAAAAAATTTAGAGCCGAAATATGCACACCTACGGTTGTTTCTTACACCCTACATAACGAAGGGAAATTTGCTTCATCTTTAATAGTTAGCAGATTGATTACAAATTTGGAAGTAAAAAAAATTGAAAACAGTTATTTAATGAAAAAATTGGAAAAAAGAGTGGTTTGGGATGCTGGATGTCCCTTGCTTTTCATATTTTTCATCGAATCGAATATTTTGAAGGTGGGTAAGAAATGTTTTCCACGAAAAATAAGGAATATGAAGCAAATGTCGCAGTTGAGCCTATTATTCTCGTAGAATATATTTAGGAAAACATGCAATTGTAATTTAAAAAAAATACTCCCCCTGTCCCATAAGAAAAGTTTGTACTTCCCAAATCTATACTTTAAAAATGATAAATACATTTGAATGCAAGACATCCTCTTGGATAATTGTTCTCTCTTATATGTATTTTTTTGGATGTGTAACTTTATAATCTTGCATACTTTTATATATACTATTAAAAAGAAGGGTCAATTATTTAATAGTCCCTACTATAAATATATATTTTTTAAAAAGGACACATATTTTTAGTTTAACCCATTTAGTCCCTCAAGCACTCAATATTCTCTTATTTTTAGAGGTCCGCGCCAGCGGCACTCCCTTTCCAAAATATGTGGCAAAGGACTTTTTGAGGCAAAATAAAAAGGCTTGGACTAAATGAGTATTAAAAAATGTTTGAGGGACTATTTGTTATATGTTCCTAAAAAGAAAGCACAACTATTACTTTGGTGGTGGGTCCATATAAAAAATACAGTATTTTTTTGCTAAATTCCTAAGGAAACCGTTAATGTATACCTGTTTTTACAATAATGTATACATTAAATTTTTGGGTAAATTACACTAACCCCCCCTAAACTATCACGGTTTGCAGCTAACCCCCCTAACGTTTTTATCAACTCATTTTTAATGAAAATGCGCTAGGTCTAATTTTACAATGTATATGCGCATTTTTCATAATACATACGTGTTAAGTTTGTGTATACCCTAAATTACAAGGCATTAGTGCACAAAAAATATTTACTAGACTACAGACAAAATAAAATAATTGGTAGGGGCCTACAATTGAATTGTCATTTATTAATGGGATCTTGGCAAAAAAGTCTCGTTTACATTAGACATTTCCTCAATGATCTTATCAAAACAAATTTTCAGGTCTTCAATAGTTCATCTTGATACATATATTCACTGTTCCAAAAACCAATCGGACTAACCCGCATCGAGCCGAATTGACCATTTTTCGGTCTTTTTTTCTTAACCGATCCGGTCCGAGTTTATTTTATAGCGGACCGACCAAGTCAGTTTAGTCCATGGTTTGCAGGTTCAAAAACCCTATTAGGATTGACCCGGACCTACTCTATATAAAATAATATATTGTTACATATATATACACATATATATAAGATAAATAAATAGTAAAATATATATTTTAACATTTGATAAGTTTAAATTATAGTATAATCCAATAGTAAGTTTGCTTTAACTGCAAATTTTGATATTTTTTAGTTTTTAATGTTTGGAAAAAAAATAGACTAAAGGTATATTTTTTTTTTATAAATGATATAATTCATTAATGTGAGGACTGACGGGTCAAACCGGACTGACCCTATAAAAAATTGGAGCGACTAGGGTGGGTTAACTGACTAACCGACATTATCGGTTCGGTCTCGATACGTTTTTATAGAGGATCGACTAAGTTGGTCCGGTCCGAAAAACCCTTAAAACCGGATCGGACCGGATCATGAACACCCTAATATTCACTATCGTTTTCTAATAGGACTTATTGTAGCAAAAATAATTTTTCATGGGACCTATATACTTGAACCTATTATTGACTAGTTACTTAGGAAACGAGCCCAATTGGTGAAAACCCTTTATTAATTTGAGATGTACTAAAAAAAAGTGTAAATTACACCAAAACCCTTGAATTATAGCGGTCTTATAGATAGCCACCCTAATCTAAAAAAGAGCCCCCGGAACTATTTAATTTTGGCAACTAGCACATTTTCATTACAAATGAATTGATCAAAACATGATTTTATGCATATTTTCCGAGGGTCCTTTTGGCAACCCAATTCCAAGACATGGAAATGGAATTCGAAGGTCAATTTTAACTCCACGGAATTGAAATTGGCCTTTCAATTCCGATTCTAAACCTTAGAATTGGGTTGCCAAACGGACCCCAAGTGTAAAAATTCAATAGTTTTGGGGGTTCTTTGTCGAATATTTTAGATTAGGGCACCAATCTGCAACTTAACAACCAAACCAGATCAATAAAAAGAAATGTACTTAATTAAATATGACATGTTACTTGATACAGAACAGAAATCTCTTGAGAACTTAAACCAAACTCTTTCCCAAAATGCCCCTCATCTTGCCCATCACCAGATAAGTCACGATTAAGAGCCAAAACGCGAGACCCACGAGTGTAAGAACTGGAATTATGAAAACCCAAGTTGGTTTTTGAATACCAATTACGTTTATTTGATGTTCAATGAGAAAATGATTTTGTTTCTTGGAGGTTTGATACGAAGGTTGAGGTAGAAATGGCTTCCATGGGCAATATGGAGAAGAAATTAGATATGAGAAGTTAAAAAGAGAAACTTTGATTTGAGAGGATTGGGTGTTAAGGTGGAGACCATTTCTGAGGAAAAGAACCCTTTTTTTTAGAGTTTGGATGTTTAGTCAAATTGGAAGTGAGACTTTTTGTTAAGTGGAGAAGGGTTTTCCAAGAAAATGGTTATTGGAGAAAGACATATGCTTTAAAGTAGGCCTACACCATGTTGTGATTTGTGATTTGTGATTTGTGATTTGTCAGCCTCATTTTTTATGCCTAGGCGGATATAGACCGGGTCATAAATGGATTGGGTTAAGAGCGGGTTGAATAGTTGATCGGTTCGGGTTGGATCTGATTTATCCACTAACCTGATTAAAAAGTGGGTCTATTATATATATAGGAAAATGATAATATGTTCCCTTAGGACACATGATTGTAGTCTCAAAATAGTAAGTATAATAGAGAGAACAAGTTTCACCTACATCATAATGTATACATCACACCTAATTCTAGGTCCTAAGAAATTTTTTTTCTAAAATTTTTATTTTTCTCTTGAAATTAACCTTCCAGTCAACCTATATTCAAAAAAATAAGTCACAATACATTTTGTATCTATTTTTAAAAAATTCACAAAAAACTACTCGCGTAGACCCTTATAAATAAGGTATTTTGAAAAGTTTTTTGTGGATTTTTTAAAAATATCTACAAAATGTATTTTCACCTAATTTTTTGAACATTGATCTATTGAAAAATTAATTTCAAGAGAAAAATAATAAAATTAAAAAAAATTAAGGCCTACAAGTAGGTGTGATGTATAGAGCATGATGTAGGTGAAAAATTTCATATATATATATATATATATATATATATATATATATATATATATATATATATATATAGAGAGAGAGAGAGAGAGAGAGAGAGAGAGAGAGAGAGAAGTTCACAAGTGAACCAAAATAATGAACATTTTAATGAACCTAATAAGACATTAAAAAATAACCCTCAATTCCTTGTTGTAATTGGTCTACACCAGCAGCAACGGACACGCGTGTGACACAAATATTTTTTAATATACACACACCCCTTCCCCCGCCACCGACCCCCACCCCCCACCCATTTGCCATAAGATAAAGAGATGTTGGGTCGACTTGTCCACACCCTCATCTCTTATGGTGGACCACAACCTCCATTTGAAATCTTTCAAACCCATTTAGACCTGCACCCATCACCCTCACTAGAGTCCTCTAACCCACCAAGTCCGACCAGCCATTTTCGACGATCACCATCTCCCTTATCCGGCCACTCGTACCTCCATAGTTATACCCATTAACCCGATTAAAAAAAGAACCCAGACCTCCGAGACACCTACTGAAATCTAATCCACTGACCCAGCCCGGATACTTAAATCCCCACCTGCCATTTAACCCGAAACACCATAAATCGTTGGACCTATTTGCTCGGAGACAATACCTCCATCCAACCCGAAACACCATAAACCAAGTTCCAAACCTCCTACGATCCCGGAACCCGAAGCTACGTCCAAACCCAAAATTCGGCAACATCAATCCAGCAGCGCCTTATCTGATGGCAGATGTTGGGGGGGGGGGGGGAGGTTTGTCATGTGTGTATATTTAAAAACCCGCGTCTCAAACACGCGTGTCCGTTGCCGCTGGCGCGAATGAATTACAACAATGAATTAAGGGTTATTTTTAATGGCTTATTAGATACATTAAAATGTTCATTATCCTTGTTCACTTGTGAACCTCTCTCTCTCTCTCTCTCTCTCTCTCTATATATATATATATATATATATATATATATATATATATATATCTCTGTGTGTGTGTGTGTGTGTGTGTGTGTGCACGCGCGCGCGCGCGTAAAGAGAGGGGGAATGAGCTAAGAACATTTTTGTTGCAACAAAACAATTATATGAACCTCGGCCATGGAGGAGGAGGGGCCATGGGCGGATTCTCAGAGAGGGGTTAGGCGTGTAAACCAGTGAGTCAAAATGGGTTTGTCTCCAACCTGCACAAAACCAAATTGATGGCCCAATCGACCCATTTTCAACCCGAAACTTCTAAAAGAGTCTGACCAAGGAAACCATTGCGGGTCTCTAATGGGTTGAATTTTTACATCCGTCTAGATTGTCAGTCCTAGTTGGCCTAAAAGCATGTGCATTAGGATATTCACAAATTAATATTTCATTATTTTTTAACGTAATCAACTAACCAAATTTAATGATAGTAAAGAAGTCTTGATCTTGGACATTAATTGAATAAATTTTGAAAGCAATTGTTTTTAAATACTGACTATTAATTTGGAACGAAGGCAGTCACATACGGATCTAAGGGTGGGTCGACCAGGGTCTTAGCTCACCCCTTCCAATATGAAAATATATATACATATTCTTAATGGGGAAAAACAATCCCATTTCACCAGCAAATACCCTAACCCGCTCAAATGCTAAAATTCTCATAAAAAAAATATAGGTCACCCCACTTGCCCAAGTTCTCAAAACTTAGGTGAGAATTAAAGAAGAGAAATATTCCAAACCCTTTTACTTTCCCCCAAACCTCTTCTCAAGGATGTAAGTAATTTCATTTGAGCTGAAGTAATCAAATCTTTGTTTGGCTGCTAATTAATTTTAATTAGTGATTATTTATTCATTTCTCTTTTTGCTTTTGAGAAATTTCAGTAAGAAGATAATAAAAAAAATATTAATTTCTCTTCGTGTAATTTTGATCTTGGAATGCATTGATTGTTCGTTAGGTGATGTCTTAAGTAAATAGATATCCTTTGTAGATATTTCAAGCATCATGGAACAAATAAACATAAAGAACGTAACTTTGGGGGGGTGTTGCAACACAACACCACCCTTTTATATCAAGACTTCAAAATGAGAGGATGAGAGAATAGAGTATCCGCAAATTTATGTGTGTTCCTTTCTATTTTGGCGTCATTCCGTCCTGGAATTAACTCTTTTGGGGATGGATCTAAGTTTACTTTAGAGAATGAGTACCTTCAAGAAGGAAAAAATATGAGAAATGTTTTTTTTTATTTCTTTTAGGTTTTGGATGATGAAGGAGGAGTTAGGGATAGGAGTTAGAACTCTAGATTTAAGCATAAAATAGCTTTTGGAGAGAAATGGAAAGAGCTTCGGGGCTACTTAGGGAGAAAACTTCTTCTGGGAAAAGTATTTTGCATTTAATAAGCGAATTTAATGCCCTCAATGGGTAGTGTGACACCCTACCTATTAAAATAATGGGTGTCCAGACCTCTACCAAAATAAAACATTGGTCTTATATGGCTTATTCTTAGCATCACTGTCGAAACATGATTAATTACTAACCACCTAATTACTTTAACAAGCAGTGTCAAATTTTATCTTTTATTAACACATAACAAGATTAACCAATACCCAATAAAATGAAACACTAGATAAATTCTAAAACTGAGATAAATGAACAAGGTTTCCGAAAAAACTATCGGATAAGAATCCAATATAATAAATCCAACCAACTAAAAAGTCTTAAAACATAAGTCTAAATAAAAGGGTAACATGCCCAATCATACATGAATAGAGAACCTAATTTAGAATACCAAGAATGAAATCGGCTACTCAAGAATCCTGTAAGCTTCCACATATGCTACAACTATGTGTACCTAGAAATAACAATCATCCTTAGCATCCCTGTGCCTGGACACCTAAAAGTTTTGAAAATAGATTTGAAACGAGTTAGAGCCCAAAACCTTTTAAAAACATTTATCAAGTAATTAAGATGCAGTAAATAAATATGCAGTTAAACTTTCCATATTTAAGTCGGTGTCGCGCTCTCATGGGATTATCCCTCACCTCTCAACTATTGTGTACACCTAGCGCCTACATTTTAACCCACCTAGTTAGATTACCCTGACTAACTAGTCTTATTGTAAATCTCACTAGCACACTACCCTGACTTGAGTATTGTCTAACTTTCAGTTCTTAATTATCTATGTCTCTCATTAGCTTAGTAAATCATTAATCAGTTTTATAACTTTACTCCAGTTATTTAACCATGTTCATCATTAACATATTAAGCCCGTATGTAATTTATTTCACTACTATATATATTTATAAGACATGTCACATCAAGACACTATATACATATATATCACTCGTAATATATGCAATCACATTTCTGAATGTCATCCACATTCTAAAAGTGATCTCACTAACATGCTATCGTGCTACAGGAATGTCCACCACATTTTGGGCTAATGGACCGAAATCTCACCACCGGACCCAAAAATTACAAAAGAACATTGGAGGCGGTCATGGACTTAAGTCCGTGGTCATAACCACACCACATTATTTCATGGTACTCCAACCCTACATACACAGGCATGCACAACACCTATGACCTTGGGGAACGGTACTACCTCTATTGGGAATCGCCAAAGTGACCTCCCACGACGCGCAACCTCCCTGATATCATTACGTCTAGGATAGGTATGTTTCATATAAACATCATACACACACATATTATTCTTAATCGTATATATACAATCTCTATACCCGTATATATAAATTAAATCACAAAATCTGGCTAACCTGTACATATCGCTCAAAGCACTAGGCTACAAATCTTAAGTCTATCTCACGACTCTTAATTAATTAAATTATTATCCTTTAATTAAAATACACTAGCGTCACCCAACTAAAATTCCTGGACTTACCCAACCAACGCGTCGTATAATCAATCAAGTTTATCAAGTAACATCACTTCGATAAATCACCCGGACTTAACCCAACCAGCCCATTCATTTATTCCCGAATTTAACTCATCAATTCGATATTTAAACTTTATCGTCAATTATCTTTCTCACGATTTCTAATTCGAATTTAATCATCCATTCATCCCTAGGCAATAAAATCTCTTGAAATCACTCCACTAAACTCTCTCTGACCTTTAGGGCTTATGAATTTCGTTTGGAACTCCCTGGAATTTACCCAATAACTAACTCCCAAAAGTCTCCAAAAATTAGCTTTCATCGATCGATCTATAATTCCAAACTACTCAAGTTATGGTTTCAATAATTTATTTCAAGTTTTACACATAAACTAACAAAATTGCCATTTTCTAAGTAACCGAGTTGGGTCGTAAATTTTTTTGACAGATTAAACACCGTGTAGTAAAATTACGATTTCTCCCTCTACCGAAGTCCAAATGACCTCATTAAAATCTCATTAGAAAGCGATACCTATACACTTCCAGAAATATATGGCACGCAATCAAATTCTAAGTACAATTTAAATGGTATAAGTTTAAAGTAATTTAAAAAATTCTAACAGATTGATATGCTGACATATTAAACATCCTATAGTAAAAAGTCGATTTCTCCCTCTACAGAACTCTAAATGACCTAGTTCAAAGCTCATTGTAAAGCTAAGACCTATATATTTCCATACATCTATATCACATAATATAATTCCAAACACAGTTAAAATGGCATAAGTTTAAAGCAATGTGAAAAATTCTGGCAAGTTGTCATCTTATATTCATCAATTAAACCCTAAGTTATTCAAGATTCATGTTCTTCGACTAAGAACCTAATAAGATTCCATATTTATGTGTCTTAAAAATCAAATTTTGAAATATAATCTAATTCTAGAAATCATAAATAATTTTACTTCACCAATTGATCATCTAAACTACACATGATATCAATTTTATAAAAAAAAAACATTTACATGTGAGAACCCTTTCAAAATTTCTTTTGTTCTACACCTACCATGATATGAACACGAATTACCCTTATTTGATTTAAAACAAGTTACTTACTTACCTTGAATTGTTCGTAGGGTCTGATCTCTCTCTTGTGTGTGTAGATTTGATGTTAGAATCCTTGAATCTCCTCCCAAATTAGCATCTTCTAGCTTTCTCCTTTGATTTCTCTTTTTCCTCCTCTCTCACTTATCTCTTAGGAGTTAGAATAAAAGTTATGGCTGCCTCACATCTCTAACTCTTATATTTTAATTCATTAATCCCAAAATTAGGTTATTAGCCTATACTTAAATGACCCAATTACCCCTACGTGAGCCCGAACTAGTCTAAAAAGTCCCTGAAACCCAATTACTACCCCAGGTATATAATTCTGACTATTTCGACTTATTCCGGATCAACCATGCACTCAAAATCATCATATGAGTCACTAAACATAAAAACCTTATTTCAACCCAAAAATAGCCCGCATTATTACCCCGGTTGCGATATTGTCGTTTCCACTCACATACGACACACTACAATTGACTTAATTAAATTTACTTAACATGCTAGTAAATTTACCACAAATATATTAATCTTACTCTCATAAATTAATATTTACTAATTTCACATTATTTTCCATTTATATTAAATTGCATCACATAACCACTAAAATAAATTACGGGGTGTTACAGGTAGGTGAAGGCATCTTTTTTATAAGTAGACTTTTGGGAGAAATGATTAATCGATCAAGGGTAATGAGCGTGCTTGACCTACATGTCAAGCGCATTTCATCATGGGCTTTTGGGTTCATTTGGATGGGCTTGACTCTGTTGGACAGTCCTGTGGGTTGTTTTGTGTTTTTGGACCTTTATGATAAGGTTCTCATGAGCTTGGAATAATTTTGGGGCCTTTAGAAGACCATGGTAGGTGTTACTACCTTTATGGAGTAGAATGGGGTGTCTACAGAGCCCCTTAATTGTGAAATATATTTTTGGACGAACAATGTTAGGAAAAAATACACCCGCTCTTCGAATGTCTCAGAGTTTAATTACTCCTGATGAGGTGTTTTGACTACTCTATTGAAGAGTTGACCTTTGGAGATTATAGTGAAGGATTTTAATGTTCGTTTAACTATAATTTGGGGGGGGAAAAGGAGTGTTTGTAGGAGAGATGATGATGTGATGTGGTAATGTTTTGCTAATGTTCATTATCTGCTAGGGACGAAGTGACGCGTTAAATTTATTTAGTGGGTGTTCACTTGGGATGGGGTATTTGTCGATATTAGTAAGGTGTTCGCTTGGTACAAGGTGTTTGACAATACAACAAATCGTTAGGAAAGTGTCATCTGGGACAAGGTGTTTGTCAATACACCAAATCATTAGGAAGTGTCTGCATGGTACAAGGTGTGTGTGGATACAACGAATCATTAGGAAAGTGACCTTTTCGGACAAGGTCTTTGTCGATACACCGAATCATTTGGAAATGTCCGTATGAGAAAAGGTATCTGTCGATTCACTGAATCGTTTGGAAATATATGCATGGGATAAGGTGTTTATCGATACACCGAATCATTAGGAAAGTTTCCATTTAGGCAAAGATATTTGTTGATATAATGAATCGTTAGGAAGTGTCCGCATGGGACAATATGTTTCTCGATACACCAAATCGTTAGGACAAGGTGTTTATTGATACATGTAAGGAAAAATTTCCAATCGAGTCACCTTGCATGTAATTGACATTATTTCGCATAAAACTATTTGAGTCATAGGATAGACTTTGAGTTGTTAATCCCATAAGACTATGACATTATCTAATGAAGACGTTGTGGCCAAGCTTCAAAGATTGGATATGTTGTGCCGTGTTTAAATCATCATCCGATTCACCTAAAATATATTTGTTATCTCGACCTCAAATTATTCTACACGCGACTCCCGGTTGAGACATAATAAAATACATCATATCACTCGCTATGACATAATTCAATACTCATTAATTAGTTACTATCCACACTTAGTAAACTCCATCTCTAATATTAATCAGTATCTATCTCTGGATTAATATTTACAAATCACATTTATTATTTAATCACATTAAATTACGACACACGTGTAATTTAACTAAAACATATTTTTCCCAATTAATTTTTGAATTAATTAAATTTCAAATATGTAGAAATACGGGGTATTACATACTTCCCCCCTTGCAAAAGAATTTCATCCCTAAAATTAGGACATACCTGCGGTGAATAACTCTGGATACTTCTCTCGCATGTTATCCTCACGCTCTCATGTCGACTCATCAGTATTATGGTGTCCTCACTGAACTCGTACCAACAGTGCCACCTTGGATCGTAGCTTACACTCACTACGATCCAGAATAGCCATGGGTCTCTCCTTGTACGAGACATATGGATGTAGATCATTCTCCTCAAGTGGAACATGCCAAAAAGCCTTCTCGCTCCTCCGATATTTATTCAGCGATGACAAATGGAACACGTCGTGTATCGGCTAAAGATGCTCCGGTAGACCCAGTCTGTAGGCCACTGATCCAACTCTCTCAATTACTAGAAATTGTCCTACATACCTCGGCGCTAGTATAACTCAACCATCCATACAAATATAAGAGTCTGAATCATCACATGATAAGTACATAAATAAATACCGAATAAACCATCGATTCCAAAACTAAAATCCAAACTATATGTCTAATGAAATAAAATGAATCCAATTACATTGCCTGATAAATAAAACTAGAAAGACTGTATCAACTAAAGTGGAAACATGACCAAATGAAATGTTGAAACATAAATACAATCTAGGAATGAATAACTGAAGCGTCTACACAAATCTTGCATGCCTTCACAAGTGTTGTAGCTACGCATCCCTAGAATGAGTCATCAAACTTGGCGTCCCTATGGCTGGACACCTAAAATGTTTTGGAAAATAGATTTGACATGGGTGAGATCCCAAAAATATTTTGAAAACATTTAGCAAATATTTAAATCGCAGTATAAAAGCGATACACACGTTAGTTCCACATACACTCCCTTGATTTCCTCACCTCTCAGCTATAGTGCACACCTAAAGTCTCCTACCTAGCTATGCTACCCAGCCTAACTAGAACATACGTATCTAACTAACCACAAAAGGTTTAGCTACCCCTTACCACCCATACAATATGCTACCATACTACTAATAACTAATATTAATCGCATAATATTATTGAATCATTTATTAAGTTTCTCTACTTAAATTACTTTTAGATATACACAGTCAATCTTTTCTACTATCACATAAGTAAAATAATCATACTTGTATATATATGTCACATAATAATATATTCAACTACTTCATCTCCCAGAAAGTCAATCGCGATGCTTGCATACTCTGTTATCATGTCCATGTACCTCTCATACCAAATCAAAGACTATTAGTTCGGAACGTCATCTCTAACCCTAAATCAAATAACACACAATGGAGGGGAACATAGTTCTAAGACTTTGAACTATGCACATACCTATCGGTACCACTATGCACTTTTAAATAGTGAGTCTCCCTAAGTTCTATGTTCTAGGGCACACATCCATATCTCACTAGATCGTCAAGGTGGGATCGCCCTCTGGGCGGAACCCCTCGTGATAACAGGCAACGTAGGTATGTTCACACACATAACCAATCACATAATATGTATTCACACAACCTATATATACATATATTCAGTATAGGTATACACATAACCCATAATTTATCCCGTACTTAGTATTTATATCTCTTGAATACTAAATATACTAACGATTCTCACATAGTATTTTATTCGTATTTTTCGAGTATCATTCACTACCCAAAGGGTCCCAACTATCCCTTAAGTCATTTTAGTAGTTAACACATCAATATACTACTGGTATTAGCCTTAGGTCATGGTTTATTCCTCCCGTAACCCAAATTGTAAATTCTCGATACGCATCTCAATCGGTTGACTATCGGCAATCCTAATCCAAAGATTACAGTTATTAAGATTAATCGGGCCCTAACTAAATGTCTACTAATATTCTATACGTCTTTATATAATTAATAAACTATCAAAAAAATTTCTCGCCTCACAAAAAAAGAACAAATAATATTAAAAAAATACTAATAAAACATAAAAAATAAAGTAACAAAGATATATAAAAAGTAAAAACGGCAAAAAAATCATCTTTGAGGACTTTCTCGCATAATTAAACATTTTTTTGCTCACCCGAGATGACTTTTTTACATATTGTTAATTTTATAATTTGACAATAAATTAATCAACGCAAAATCAAATTGACCAAATCATTTTTTTTAGTATCATTCACATTCGTTATTTCGTAATATGAAAATAAATTAAACAATTAAAAATCAAATTGACAAAATCAATTTTTTAAGTTTCATTCACATATTTGTTATTTTTTAAAAATTTCTTTCAAGTTACAATAATAAATAGTATAAGTTAGGTGCAATTTTAAAACAAAAAAAAAGAATAAGAATTAGTAGATTAAAACAACATTTTTTTAAGTTGAGTGCAATTTTAGAAAAATGACAAACTTTAACCTTTAAAAAAACAGACTTCATGACGGAAGAAGAAAGTTTTTTTTTCAGCGCCTCAGCAAAAAGGCGTGAAGCGCATCAAGGCGTAAGCCTCAAATTCAACCCTGAAGCTTAAGCCTCGAGGCATTTTTTGTCCATCGCACCTCGAGGTAAGCCTCAAACGCCTTTTTAAACATTATCCATCGGTAGCATGCTCACATACGTAACCTAAGGTTGACAGTTCGTAGTTTAAATTGTCAAAGGTTGATCGTTCACTGTCGCATTTATCATTTTCTCTCGATCCCGATAGTTGGGAGTCGTTGCATGATAGGTTTTTTTGCATGTGGTGCGATTTGGCTCGGTGTTGATGCGAGTTAGGCCGGGTATGGCTGATGCATCACGTTAAATGGGTGCGCCTTCTATATGTTTTGTCTTTACTGGGTTGCACGAGTGTCGCGCGTGGGTGGGGAGGTTTGGGGGGGGGGGGGGTTGGGGGGTAACACGAGCTATTGAATCCCTACATGTAAATTCTAAGGCCTATAGCGTGTCATTTGCTAACCGCTACGTTATTGCTTATGACAAAAGTCGTGGGAGTAAGTTTATGACTTGAAGGATGTATTTGATGAATAAATAACAAGTCGAAGGAGGATGTTGTTCACAAGGTCGTTGTGCACTATCATGTATAGTAAGGGTTCGGTATCTGAGCATGTAAAGTATAGGTCGCAATACCTAAAGAAGTCTTTTATGAATTCGAGGATATCACAAGAAGTATGATAGTCCGTGAGACCGAAGGGATCGAAGCATTGATATGCATTGAAGTGGAGGTTAACATGTTTTAAGGTTCAAGAAGTTGAAGCAATGCTAAGGTTATGGTGGTGATGATTGAAATTTGTGTAGCCATAGTGTGATCTCAGAGATAAGATGATGAAGATTAAATTTGTAAGGACACAAATTTCCAATTGAGTCCATGTATTGTGTTGGCTCAATTCCAGATAAAAACTTTTATTCATAGGATAGTATGTAATTGTAATACTCTCAAGCCTATGATGTGTTTGTTGAAGACGTAGCGGCAAAGAATATAAAGCTTCATAAAAAATGCCGGTTTGTGTGCCTCGTTTCTACGTCATCAACTATAGTTCCATGCTCCCAAGGTATGAATGCAATTATATATATATAGGAGCTTGGAACAAAGTTTATTGGGTGTTAGGTTTAATAAAAACTGTGTTTTACATTCAGAAAAATTTAATTAGAACTTTAAATTAAAGTATATAAAGTTTCTGGGCCAAAATTAAATTTTATAAAAATTCTGGAAGTCGTTCGAAATGTCGTTCGAACGAGTTTTTCGTTTGAACTAGGTTTCGTTCGAACGAGTTTGCCAACGAGTCTAAACTGGTCCATCGTTCGAAATGTCGTTCGAACGAGAAAGTTCGTTTTAACGAGGTTTCCAACGAGATTCTAACGAAGTCCATACTGGTGCGTCGTTAGAAGTCTCGTTCGAACGAGCGTTCGTTCGAACGAACTGCTAGGCGGGAACAGTTTTTTGGCAGTTTTTAACCCACTTTCCCAGTTGTTTCTTAACTGATTTTTTCAGACTTTATGAAGGACGGGAATCACATTTTCTAACAAAACTTTTCCAATCTATTTCCATCTCTTAGAGAGAGATTGAGAGCAAATTTGTTTAAGGAAAATGTTCATGTTTGAGTGAAATTTTTAGAAGAAATATTTTATCACTCTAGTGTTTTACACCCATATTGTTTATCCAAGTTCTTATATTCATATCAAATTGCTTGGAGTTTTGGCACCAATTTTTCTCTACCGAATTCAAGAAGCGAAGTTTTGGTTTGCTTCTACATCCATCAAAGAAGAAGACGTTTGTTGCGATTTTACCCACACGGAGAAAGGCTCCATGTTTGGGTGACGGTGACCGTTTAAAGTCCTATCGATGGATTCCGAGATCGCGGTGGAACTCCGTGATTGTCCGCTAGGAAAAGGTGTCTACAAGAAGGAGCATGAAGGCTTGAGAGGGTTTGAGTTGAGGAAGTAAGTCTTTTGTCTTGTATTTGTAAAATCCATATCTAGTGGACTTGTGGCTAGGGTCGTCCGAGGTTTTTTCCCGTCTTGGGTTTTTCCTCGTACATCGCGGCGTAGTGTGATATTGTTTAATTTTATCTTGCACAATAATTTAGAACGCATGCCTAGGATAAATTCAAGATAAAATTCGATTTAATTACCACTGTTGATACCAAAATTAATATGCTGATATGGACGAATAATAAGAAGACACGTGTCAATCTACGTGGCACAATAGCAACGAGGAAGTTTATTTCCCAGATCAAGTCATGTTCGTTCCGAGCAACAAGGATACCCCGAGGAACTATAACACTCCGAGATACTCCAACGCTCCGAGGAACTCTTGAGCAATGAGCAACAAAGGCGGTCCGAGCTGCATCTCGGCCCCAGTATCGATTGCCAGATATTCAATAGTTCAACTATTCATTGAATACTTATTATCTTGACGCACACGCTGCATTAAATGTATTACCCTTTCATATGTATATCATTTAATGTATCACCCCTTCATACGGGAGCCTCAGGGCTATAAATACATTGCATCATCCTCATTCATGGGGGACCGGAATTTCTTGAGAGAAGCTTGTAATCGAGAATTCCCAAACAATCAACAATAACATAACAGTGGATGTAAGCCATTCCTTTAAGGCTGAACCACTTTAAAAATCTTTTGTCTCATTTATTTATCTGTGATTGAATAATTAGAGTGATCTAATTTTTTACATCAACAATCACACTCAAGTTAATTCGGACTTTAATTAAATATGGGGTAAGATTGATTAATTCAAGTCTTGTATTAAAATTTGGTTTCGCCTAACTTTGAATAATTGTTAATTATGACTTAGGCAAATTCCAGGGCTTGGATATATTAATTGATTAATTTCACTTCACTTGGTTTAAGATTTTAATTTGTTTAAGAAATTAAAATTTGTTTGTTGTTTTAAAGTTGAACCATCTTATGCTTCCGCATCTCGGTTTTGTTTTAATTGGGGACCTTTTATTCCAACAAGTGGTATCAGAGCCAAAAATGATATGTTATTTCGTTAAAGATCCTTAAGTAATTTTTTTGGCTAAAATGGATTTTTCCCCATTTTCAAAATTTCCTATTTTTGATGGTTCAAACTGTGCGTATTGAAAAGCGCGTATGAGATCGGCACTAAATTCTATCGACGAAAGAGTTTGGATGTCTGTTGTTAACGGGTGGTCCCCACCAACTTGTTTAGTTGAAAATGAACGTGTTCCCAAACCCGCCGATAGATGGACTGAAAATGAGTTTAAGCTTGCAAATTTCAATTCCCGTGGTTTAAATGCCTTGTTTAGCGCTGTCACACCGGATGAATTCCGACACATTATGACATGTGAGACCGCTAAATAAGCTTGGGATATTTTACAATTAACTCATGAAGGAACTAGTATCGTTAAAGCTTCAAAACTCCAAAACCTCACCACTTAATTTGAAACTATCAAAATGAATGAAAAAGAAACGTTTGATGAATTTTATGCTAGACTTTTTGATATTGTTAATTCATATTTTAACTTGGGAGAGAAAATACCTGACGACCGTGTTGTAAAGAAAATTTTAAGGTCACTACCCGATAGATTTATTCCAAAGGTGACCGTGTTAAATTCTTTACCCACTTTAGCCTCTACGAAATTAGAAGAGCTTGTAGGTGATTTACAAACCTATGAACTGGATATGTTTCCCTCTAAAACTGAAAAGAAAATCGAAAAGGGCGTTGCTTTAAAAGACCGAAAAGAGGTCAAACAAGTAGTAGAAAGCGATAGTGATAGTGACTCGGAAGACATGGCTTTATTTGCTTGCAAATTTGGAAAATTTCTTAAAATCAACAAAGATAAACTTAAAAATGATTTTAAGAAATTTGATACTTCTAAGCATGAAAAAGGCGAGAAGATTCCTAAAGTCGAGAAGATCCCTAAACCTAGTAATGAAAATTTAGATAGGGACGAGTCTAATAAGTGTTTTGGTTGTGAAGGTTATGGCCATAGGGATTTTGAGTGCCCCACTAAACTAAGGAAAGAGGGTAAGCGACCCATTTCATATAATGCGACCCTTAGTGATAGTGATACGGAAGAGAAGCCCGATTCCTCCACTAAGAAAAATTTTGTGGCTTTTATGGCTAGTCATGTGAGTGATAGTGAGAACTCATCGATTGATGACACGATAGCACATGCCACTTCCAAGGTCATTGTTCATGATTCCCTAGTTTTTGATGATAGTGAGAGTGGAGAAGAAAGAGAGAGTGAAAATGAAGAAGAGGTTAATGAGAATGAACTTCAAAATGCTTTTCATGAATTATATAAAGAATCTATTAAATTGAAAAGAGCTAATTTGAAGTTAGAAGCGAGTTTAAGAGAGAGTGTCAAGGTCGTTGATGAAAATGTTTTAATAGAAGACCTTAGGACACGTGAGAGAACTCTTCAAGAGAAGCTTAAATATGTAGAAAGCGAAAGAGATAGCCTTAGGGGTTTAATGGAATCCTTGAAAAAGGAGCTTCTTGCTTTTGAAGAGCGAAATGTTTTACTAGAATCTAACATTTTAGAATTGGAAAATAAATTAAAAGATTCCAGTAATGTCAAATTTGATTTAGAGTGTCGTTCGGAAAAATTAGATAAAATCTTAGGAACGGTCCAAATTAAAAATGACACTTGTGGTTTAGGCTTCAATTCTTGTAACGATTTTATCCCTAAAGCCAACACCAAAGTTTTAGGATAATCTACTAGGAATGCAATTAAAGATCACTCCTTAGGTAAATCTTTTCGACATGTTTTTACTTGTACCCATTGTGGTCGAAAAGGTCATCTTAGGAAATTTTGTTTTGATTTTAAACGAATTCCTAGAAAATCCCATAGTAAAGTAACCACGGTAGTTAAAGTTCCTACACCCCAAGATAGTCATTCTTCATTAATTTGGGTTAGGAAATCCGACTTGGTTGCCTTGCAAAATAGGGTTTTTGATTCTCATTTACTTTCACATACTTCCTCCCTTGCTAAATCTAAAGGATGAATGTGTTAGTGTTTGCATACTTTAGCGTTAGTACTTCATGCTATATTCACATGCTAAATGTATGCTTGTTTAATCATTTTCTAGTCTATGCTCCATGCTTATCACATGCTAGAATTATGATCTTTTGTTTATCTTTTGTATTATATTTCCTTCATTTTGTTTGCATTAAATGAAAAATACAAAAAGAATTTTTGTTTATCATTTGTATTTTATCTCTTGGCAATTTAAACTTAATGAAGAATCCAAATGATTTTTGTTTGACTTTTGAGTATATATTATTTATTTTTGGTTAAAAATTTTAAAAACTCAAAAATATTTTATTTTGTGTGTAGTTTTGTTTGACACACTTTAAGTGGCATATGCTTGTGTTTGAATCCCATCTTTTACGCTCCCATGTGGCTAGAACTTTTGGTTTAGATTATCAATCCTTATTATGTTCTTTACCATGTTTTATGGAGTAGTTGGATTTTGTGTTGTTTAAATGGATTCTAATTTTATATGCCTCTACTCACACATGCACGAGCTCTTTTGAAATTTTAACTTCATATGTATATTTGAGCTATGTGAGGTGTTCTCCTACCAATCTAATCATCTACATATTTGTGACTTAGGAGGACTAGTGCATGTCAAAATCCGTTGCATGTGAGATTTGTGTGAAAAATGAAAACATGATAAATAAAATGTGCACGGGGAAGGGCTCCGAAAGGACTAAGTGATCCTTTGCGATAGTAAGCCACCGTTTGAATGGACCTAAAAGAAATATGTGGTCCAAAGGCCTAAAAACAGATAATATGGCATTAAAAAGAAAACAAATTGCCAAGGCCTATGTTTGATTGATATATTCATTCAAATTTAAATATCAATGCATATTGAGGGAGATTGGATGGTATATCAACGGTTTGCACAATGTCCGCTTATCCTAGTTGCGTATTACATGTCATGACTCTATTGGTTTCTAGAATCATCAATATGCTAGGCTTGTATGCATTGTGTATGTTTGTTCATTGAGTTCAATATATATTGTCACATGAGGTTATATTCAACTGTGATGAAGTTTGCAATCAAATGAGAACTCTGTGAACGTTTCTTAAGTGTTTGGGTCTAAATTTAATTGTTTCTAGTTCACACCCCTACACTTCCGTTTCCATATGACACATTTTTGCCATACGAGTGTGCAAACTTATTGTATTTTGTGTCATGTGTGTGTTTAAATCTATACATATGTCCGTGTGCATTACTGATATATTTCTAGTACATATATATATGACATTTTGTTGTGCCTTTGCCTTGATTTCTAGTCCATCCATGCTTATCCTTCATTATTGATATCTAATTTGGATTAGTTATGCTTCTATTACTCATGTGCTTTAATATCTTAACACTTTAAGCTTCAACATGTTTATTGATTCTTTAACCTTTGTCTATTCCTGAACAAAAAGGGAGAGAAATGATAGGGGGAGAAATGGTATCTAATCCTATTATTATCGTATCTTAGTTTGGGGGAGATTTATCTTAGGGGGAGACGTCTTTCTAAGTAGGTCATGCGCTTGATAAAGGGGAGAATTAAGTTAGGGGGAGTAATTTCTTAATTGCATTTTATATTTTGATATTGTAACAACCCGCCTAATAAGATACCGGGCGATCACTCCAATAATAAATTAAAACAGGAGTTTCATATGGATCATTCTTAGCATCACTGTCGAAAATCCAATTAATTACTAATATCCTATTAGGTGGCCGTTAAAAACTTTTATCTAACAACTCTTTTTAGCGCACAAATTAAAACATTCACAATTAAATGCGTAATGAACTGAAATATAAAAGAAAGGAACTTAAAATAACCGAACACTCGGTCCAAAATAATACAACCATATCGAATGCTGTACTGAAAGAATAAATAAATGCAATTGAGCCATTGGCTCGAGTGTTTATACAATATCTCCTATCTAGAGTACAAGGAAAGAAACGTCTACCGATAACCTGCAAGCATCCACAGCTGCTGCAGCAGACGTCTGACTCGAAAGAGTTTCCATCCAGGCGTCCCTGTGTCTGGACACCTATATATATACAGTATAGAGAAAGAAAGGAGAGTAGACAAACGGGTCAGAGCCCGAATGTTTAGAAAATATTTTGCAAGTGCATAAATGCTTTATTTTTAGAAAAATAGTTTTATCTCATATTTAAATTGGTATCGCACTCTCGTGAGATACCCCTCACCTCTCCTCTAACAGTGCACTCCTAGCACATCCCTTAAACCTCCTAGTTAAGCTACCCTGCTAAACTAATCTAATACCCAACCACTATCTAACCTAGATAGTCAAACAGATATACTAAGGGCTAACTTCACTTTAATCTCGACGCTATGCCATGTTCGTGCGTGGGGTGTCTTGCGAAGCGAAATCCAAACAAGGAACCCCCCCGATACACTACTATGCAGCAAGGTCGATCTTTGAGATCCGCCAGTCCCTCAGTACAGAAAGATATATATAATGTATATACCATAAACATTTAATAATATAAGAGCACTAAGGATTAAACTTCTCCCCAGTCTCAACACAGTGCCATATTCGTGCGTGGGGTGTCTCGCGAAGCGAAATCCAAACAAGGAACCCCCCCGATACACTACTATGCGGCACGGTCGATCGTCGGGATTCATTAGACCCTCAGCACCCAATTTATACATATACATACATCTACAATATACTTCCGGATAATATAAATATCTCCCGGACTGAGGATTACTTGATATATAAAGTATTTATAAATACTTATCCTTTTCATTTCAAAAAACTTCCATTTCCCTTCTCATATCCAGGAAATGTATTTATAAAAGCCAATTCATTAACATGAATGCTTTAACAAACCATATACTTTTTAAAAGCCAATTTTATTAACATAAAAAGCTTTTCCTTTATCAATTATCCCATTTCCCTTTTTATACTCAGGAAATGTATTCAAAGACATTTTCATTATCATAAAAATGCTTTGATCAAAACATATGCTTCCACATCCCTTCTTCCATCCGGGAAGTGTTACCGAAGCCAAATTATATATAACCCATTTCCCTTCCTATATCAAGGAAATGTAATTAAAGCAAATCCATTATTATGAACTGCTTTAATATAAACGCGTTCTAAGACCGCCCGTCCGGATTTCTCCACTGTGCGCGCCCCTAAATGGCTATCATCTTCCAGGTCCTCCAAGACAACCTGGGATCCTATAACGAAAGACGTCGGGAAGCGACCATGTGCCTGCGGGATAGTCAAGACCACACCCGGAATCTCCTAACCAGCGCAGAAAATATAACAACAAACGCTCACATGGCCTATAGGACTATATCCACCCTGCATCATTAGCCAGGGGGCTTCACCATACGAACGCAACTTCCCTTATGATAGCGATTTAGAGAGGTGTGTAATCCATATTTTATCAATTGTGAAAATCATTTATTTACCATTTTGAAAATATTCATTTTTATATTTTCAAAAGCATTTCCATCATAACATATATATATACCTAAATCACACAGTATATACATATCCTATATTCTTCCTAGAATATATATAAATGGCCATAGTGGCCTATAGCATCTAGCGATGACCAATAATCCCAAAGATTCCTTCCAGGAATCACAATCATGCATTCCTATAAGCATGATACAAAACCCAAAGTATTTTCTTACTTTGTTCAATACTAATTACCTCAATAATCTCCTCAAATTCTTTAGAGGTCCTAAAAATCCTTTTGAGAACCCCTAATATTTATCTCCAATAAATTAAAACTAATGATTTCAATCTCGGACAGCTTTCCGTAGAAAAATCACTATAAATCGAAAAAAAATCAGAAAAATACGCGGTCGGTGCCCACGCGACCGCGTCGAAGAGATCTACAAATTTTATTTTTTGACCAAGAGACGAATCGATTCGTCTCTAGGCCGAATCGATTCGGTAACCACGCTGCCTACACTGTTCATCGTCTTCTCCGAGACGGTTTCGGCCATTAAAGCTTCTCCCAAGATTTTGTCGCCTCACCCAACGTCCTACAACCTCAACCAACTACAAATACCCATATATTAAGGGTTCTAAACATCCTAGAACCCTGAACCACCAATTAATTTTACATAAAACCTAAGTTTCTCCAATTAACCAATTTTAGGGGTTTATTCGTTTTATCTCCCGAAAACCCGTTTTATCCACGAAAACCCAACCCAAAATCATTAGGGTTTGATTATACCAAACTAAGGTATGAGATATTTATGCAAAAATTGAATAAAGCAAGTAAACACTTGCCTCGTGGATATAATCCGACGATCTCGAGCCGAATCCCGCGGAGTTTGGCCGGAATCTCCCCGTTCTCCTCTTTTTCTCTCCTCCTCTCTCTCTTCTCTCTCTTTTATTTCTTTTCTTTCTATTCTCTTCCCCCCTCCCTCTTTAAATAGGAAGAAAAGGGTTTTAACCCTTAAAACCCAAAAACGACTCGTTTACCCAATTACGAGTTACTTTTACCTCTAAAAATACCCGAAACTCATTTTCGACAATCGGACACTCTTTTCCGACTATCTCGGACATTCCGAGAATTATGGCGCAGTCGAAATTCCCATCCGAGGTACTTGACCGCAAATCACTATTCTAACCCATAAAAGTAAATGCGGGCTTTCGAATTTAAAATCTGACCTTTTCGTCAATTTTCTCCACGACGACATAAATTAAATTATTGCGACCTATATAGTCCAAAAGTGATCACAACTTCCATCGAAAATCATTAAATCCTCGAAAATCCCGAAAATCACTATTTCGAGAAATTCCTCAAATATCCAATTTATAATTAATTATGGAATTTAATCGTCTCCAAAAGGTCGGGTTGTTACAGATATTCCCTATGCATTTGATGAGTTTGCTTAAGTGTGCAGGAATTCTACTAAAGCGGCATCTTTAGAAGGCAAAGTGTTTAATCCTTGGGTTGAGTCAAGTTTGGGTGGGTTATGTTTTGAGTCTAGTAGAGCTTGACGGCCCTTTAGGATTTTTGTTTGGTTTTTGTCCCGGAATAGCCAAAGGGGGAGATTTGTAAGGACACAAATTTTCAATTGAGTCCATGTATTGTGTTGGCTCAATTCCGGACAAAAACATTTATTCATAGGATAGTATGTAATTGTAATACTCTCAAGCCTATGATGTGTTTGTTGAAGACGTAGCGGCAAAGAATATAAAGCTTCATAAAAAATGCCGGTTTGTGTGCCTCGTTTCTACGTCATCAACTATAGTTCCATGCCCCCAAGGTATGAATGCAATTATATATATATAGGAGCTTGGAACAAAGTTTATTGGGTGTTAGGTTTAATAAAAACTGTGTTTTACTTTCAGAAAAATTTAATTAGAACTTTAAATTAAAGTATATAAAGTTTCTGGGCCAAAATTAAATTTTATAAAAATTCTGGAAGTCGTTCGAAATGTCGTTCGAACGAGTTTTTCGTTCGAACCAGGTTTCGTTCGAACGAGTTTGCCAACGAGTCTAAACTGGTCCGTCGTTCAAAATGTCGTTCGAATGAGAAAGTTCGTTCTAACGAGGTTTCCAGCGAGATTCTAACGAAGTCCATACTGGTGCGTCGTTAGAAGTCTCATTCGAACGAGCGTCCGTTCGAACGAAATGTCGTTCGAACGAACTGCTAGGCGGTGCACCTACCCATTCAGGGCAAAGAAGTGGTCAGAGGCAATCGCGATCCAGACGTACTGGGTCATATCGTAATGAGGAATCTAATGATTCTTCTTATCAACCTGGGCGAACTTCATCGATACGGGCTACGGATACTGATCAACATATCACCCTTTCTCCGGAGAGAACCAGCGCCCTGGAAAGATTAAGCAGGGTGTCTCCTTTCAGTCGGTTAGGACCCAGGAGAAATATGAGTCCACCTAGGGCCCCATCGAGAAGTTTTCGACCGCTATCAGGTTTGAGAGAAGGATCAGCACAATCACGACCAGTTACTCGTCGAGATAGATCTCAGGAAGCTACGTCAGAACAATCAATTGCTCGGACTAAGCGGCCTGAAGAAGGAAATGAAGCATGGAAAGGTTCCATTCAGCGGTTGGAGGATAGACTGGGAGAAATGGCTAAGGCGAGGAACCCCTTACAGAGAACTTTTGTTCAAGGGACACCTTTTGTTCAGGCCATTGTGGATTTTCCTACACCATCAAAATTCAAAGCACCTGTAGTGACCCCCAAATATGATGGAAAGACAGATCCTGTTCTTCATATAGAGGAGTATCAAGCCACTGCCGACATCTACGCCGTCCCCGACGAGATGAGGTGTAGAGCATTCTCGGGAACTCTTACTGGATCTGCACAGATATGGTACAATAATCTTCCTCAGGGTAAGATTTCAACTTTCATTCAGTTAGCCGAATTGTTCATTGGCAATTTCTATTTTGGAGCAAAGCCGGTAAAGCGAGTAGCGCACTTGTTAAGTGTTAGACAAAAATCAGGTGAGAGTACTAGAGATTACATAACTCGTTCAATAACGAGAAGTTGGAAGTCATAGATTACGAAGAAAAGACAGCAATCACTGCTTTGATGAGTGGGTTGCTGCCTAACAAGTTGTATTACACTTTGGCCAAAGATACACCTATAACTATGTCCGAATTGATGGCGAAAGCAGCCAAAATCATGAAAGCCGAGGAGGCTATGGCTGCGAAGAAGAATATGGATAAAGAAGCCAAGGTGTAGGTCGATAAATCTAAGAAGAAAGAGCATAAAGGTAATGGCGGTGATAAGCACTCCAAGAATAATAGGACGTCATGGGAAGTCCTGAAGAAATACGATAATTATACTCCATTGAAAATGGGTATTAATCATGTTTTGGAAGAAATCAAGAATAGCGAGGAAATCAAGTGGCCAAATAAATTAAGGACAAACCCTGATCTGAGGAATAGGGACAAATACTGCGAGTTCCATAAAGATCATGGCCATATGACCAAAAATTGCATAGCTCTTCAGAACGAGATTGAAACGCTCATCCGAAGAGGAAAGCTATCAAAGTATGTTGATCGTAGAAGTGAAAGGAAAAATGATGATAGAATTAGAGAGCGTTCCAGATCTCCTCTTCGGACAGAGGAGAAAAAGAAAAGAGACCATGAAGATGATCCAGATGAAGACCCCGATCTTCCAAAGAAGCCAAGGCAGCCTGAACGAGAGGTATTTTCCATACGTTTTGGGTCATTTGATTGTAATGTTATTACAGGAGGAGATGCTGGAGGAGGAGATCTTACTGCAGAAAGAAAGGCTTATCTCGGAGAGGCTCAAGCCTTCTCATATATTCAACGAATAAATCTTGCCGAGGATGATCGTCCGAGGAAGGTAAACAAAGAGAAGCTAGTTATTGGTTTTTCAAAAAATGACCTGTCAGGTGTTCTTTACCCTCATGACGATCCTCTGGTGATCAAAATGAGGATGAAGGATATAGTGATTTCAAGGGTGTTGGTAGACAATGGTAGTTCGACAGACATCATGTACTATTCATGCTTTGACAGCTTGAATTTGAAATTATCTCAATTGGAACCTTATCACAGACCCCTTCTGGGTTTTGCTGGCGAGAAAGTTTTTCCACTTGGGACGATCAAGTTGGATATACTCATTGGAACTTGGCCTACTTTCCGAACAGAAAGAATACGCTTCTTTGTGATGGATAAAAATGTGCAGTCAGCTTATAACATCATCATGGGAAGAGTTGGTTTAAAGAAATTCGAAGCAGTTCCATCTACAGTACATTAGTGCTTAAAATTTCCAACAAACTTTGGAGTCGGAGTTGTGAAAGGTGATCAAAAAGTAGCTCGGGAATGCTATTATTCGTCTGCCGAGCAAGAGGAATTTGAAGAGTCAAGGAAAAAGACTACTACCTACCAAGTGGAGGAAGGTACGGAAATTGAAACTCTTGATCCCAGGGATGAATCCCAACTTGTAAAAGGACAGGTGGTGGAATATACAAAAAATGTTATTCTGGACGATGAGCACCCTGAACGAGTAACCCAGATAGGTTCGTCGTTGGATGTTTCAATAAAATAGGAGTTGATAACTTTCTTGAGAAACAGGAAAAATACTTTCGCATGGAGTCATGAAGACATGCCAGGAATAGATCCAAACTTCTTATGTCATGAGCTCAATGTGAATAAGGAGATCAAGCCTGTGAAGCAGAGAAGAAGAGTGTTTAGTCCCGAGAAGAATTAGGCCATACAAGAGGAGGTCGAGAAGCTCCAGAAAGCCCAATTCATTGAAGATGTGAAATATCCAGACTGGTTAGCAAATGTGGTGATGGTAAAGAAGAAGAACAATAAATGGAGAATGTGTGTTGATTTCATTGATCTCAACAAGGCATGCCCAAAAGATCATTTTCCATTGCCCAGAATTGACCAGCTAGTGGATGCTACCTCGGGACATGAGCTGCTCAGCTTCATGGATGCATATTCTGGCTACAACCAGATCAAAATGAAACCTGAAGACAGGGAAAGTACTTCTTTTATTACCCCAAGGGGAACTTATTGTTATAATGTTATGCCTTTTGGTTTGAAAAATGCAGGTGCAACATATCAGCGGCTGATGAACAAGGTTTTTGCCGAACAAATCAGTTGCAACATGGAAGTCTATGTCGACGATATGCTGACAAAAAGCAAGAGAGCTGCTGATCATCTAGTTGACTTAGGCCAGACCTTTGATCAATTGGATAAATACCAAATGAAGCTCAACCTGACGAAATGCACCTTTGGAGTACGAGAAGGAATGTTCCTCGGATACATCGTCAACCAACGAGGTATTGAGGCAAATCCAGAAAAGATCAAAGCTCTTTTAGGGCTGCGATCCCCAACGACGAAGAAAGAAGTGCAGAGTCTTACAGGACGAGTTGCGACGCTCAACAGATTTGTGTCCCGAGCAACTGATAAATGCCTCCCATTCTTCAAAACACTTCGAAAAACTTTTGAATGGACTGATGAATGTGAGAAGTCCTTTCAAGACTTGAAAAAGTATTTGGGAGCACCTCCATTGTTGTCCAGGCCAATAACAGGAGAGAAGTTGTACTTATATCTGGCAGTATCAGAGAATGCAGTCAGCTCAGCATTGATCAGATTGGAGAATGGAGTCCAGAAACCTATCTATTACACAAGTAAGGCTTTCCGAGGTGCAGAAATCAGGTACCCAAAGCTGGAAAAATTGGCATTGGCATTAATTGAAGCAAGTAGAAGAATGAGGCCATATTTCCAGGCCCATACAATCGTCGTGTATACCGACATGCCATTGAGACAAGCCCTTCACAAGCCAGAAAAATCAGGAAGATTGCTGTACTGGGCAATAGAACTCGGTGAATATGATATTGTGTATGAACCCAGATCATCATTAAAAGGGCAAGCTGTAGCAGATTTTATAGCAGAGTTTACATACCCTGATACCCCCGAGGAACAAAAGTTGCTCGCTGACCAACCTATGGATGTTACAGGATCAACAGACATAAGTCCAGACCAACTCCGGTTGGTAAAAGGGCTTGTGGATGTAGAAAGATTATCATATTCAAACCTAGACCAACTCCGATTGGTAAAAGGGCGAGAAGAGATGGTCGATGAGGAGCGAAAAATATCGGCGGATGATGAAAGAAAACATCAGATATTTTATTGAGGCATTCTGACAGATAAGAAATTTGAAGACAAGTTACCTACATGGAGATTATATGTAGATGGATCATCTTGCACAACGGGTTATGGAGCAGGGATTGTTTTAAACACCCAAGATGATATTGACATGGAGTATGCCTTGCGATTCCAATTCAAAGCCTCCAATAATGAGGCTGAGTATGAGGCTATGATCACAGGTCTTAATTTAGCAAAAGTTATGGAAGCACGGCAAGTAATTGTATTCAGTGATTCTCAGTTAATTGTGAATCAGATGATGAGAATATATGCAGTTAAAGGAGAATTAATGGTGAAGTACCATGCAAAGGTGATGGAGTTATTGACAGAATTTGATGCCATTCAATTGGTGAGAATACCGAGGATGGAGAATGCGAGAGCAGATGCATTGGCCCGATTAGCATCAGCTACTTGTACCGAGCTACGAAGGACGATACCAATTGAAGTATTAGAAAGTCGGAGCATAGAAGAAGACCTGACGGTGAATATTATTACCCTTGATTTAGGACCATCTTGGATGGACCCCATCAGGGCGTACATTGACGAAGGAGAATTACCGAAGGATAAGCTCGCCACTAAGAAATTGAAGTATAAAGCTGCTCGGTATGTACTAACTAATGGTGTTTTATATAGACGAGGAATTATGGCAGGTCTGCAGAGGTGTGTACATCCATCAGAGGTAAAAGAATTGATTGAGGAAATCCATGAAGGATCTTGTGGAGCTCATGTAGCAGGTCGGACACTTTTGCAAAGGGTGATGACACTGGGATATTACTGGCCGACGATGAGGGCTGATTGTATAGCCTATGCCAAGAAATGTGATAAGTGCCAACGCTTTTCCTCCATACGAAGAACTCCACAAGCATTGTTGACACCTATAACTTCCCCTTGGCCATTTTCCATGTGGGGGATTGATTTGGTTGGACCATTGCCGACGACCCGAGGAAGGTTCAAGTATCTCGTCGTTGCAGTGGATTATTTTACTAAGTGGGTGGAAGCTGAGCCACTGATTGATATGACATACGAGAAGGTGTATCAGTTCGTCTGGAAAAACATCATCTGTCGATATGGTCTCCCTCATGCTTTCATCACAGACCATGGAACACAATTTGACAACGAGGAGTTTGCCGCCTATTGTCATCAGTCAAACATTTTGAAGGTTCATTCAGTGCCAGCCCACCCTCAAAGCAATGGACAAACTGAAGTGACGAACAGAACACTATTAAATGGTTTGAAGAAGCGGCTAAGTGAAGCTAAGGCTAATTGGATTAATGAGCTACAGTCAGTACTGTGGGCCTACCAAACAACTCCCCGAGCAGCAACTGGAGAATCACCATATATGCTGGCATTTGGAAGTGAGGCTGTCATACCTGCCGAGTTGGGTCTTCCAACACACAGAGTGCTGAATTTCAATTCTCCAGTCAGTGACTTAATGAGAAGATTATATTTGGACATGCTTGTGGAGGTTAGAGAAGATGCAGCCATTAGAAATGCTGCTTACCAACAACAGACAGCTCTGTTCTATAACAAAAGGGTGAAGAAGTGCAATTTAAAAGAAGGGGATTACGTGCTGAAAAGGGTCATTTAGAAGCATAATAAGTTGGAAGCAAACTGGCATGGACCGTACCGGGTTGTAGAAGTTGTTCGACCAGGAACTTACCGCATAGCAACTGTAGAAGGAGAAAAATTGAAGAATGCATGGAATGCTGAACACCTCCGCAAGTATTATCAGTGATGTAAAATGTAAAAGCAGTTCCATTGATATGAATAAAACGATCATGTTTCACCATCTTCTTTCTTTGTTGAAAGTTTTTCGGGGAATACTAGTGTGAAATACTACACTACCATGCTATTCATCAGCAATAAAATAAAAAAAAATATACTCCTTTGGTTAGGAGGCGTACACTAGCGTGACCAACTCCGGTTGGTAAGTGGACACGATAGTTCGAAAGAACCAAAAAATATACTCCTTTGGTTAGGAGGCGTACACTAGTGTGACCAACTACGATTGGTAAGATAACTAGTGGACATGATAGTTCGAGCGTGATCAACTTCGGTTGGTAAGATAGCGAGAACAAAAAATATACTCCTTTGGTTAGGAGGCGTACACTAGCGTGACCAATTACGATTGGTAAGATAACTTGTGGACATGATAGTTCGAGCGTGATCAACTTCGGTTGGTAAGATAGCGAGAACAAAAAATATACTCCTTTGGTTAGGAGGCGTACAGCCTACTCCTAGATTTTTCTTTTGTGTTTGTCCTCTTGTCCATGCTAGTACTAAACTCCATTTTTATTTAAAAAAATAGTTTACTTTTTCACTCAAATCCCCTTTTTCATTCGAATCCCCTATTTCACATATAAGGCAACTCACAACCGACAATCGTGATACATATCGTGTATCAAAACCCTGTGTATTGTGAATCGTCAATCGTATCGCGATTCATATCGTATGATACGGCACAAAAATAAATAAAATTGTAAAAATAAAATAAAAATATAGAGAACACTTTACAATCAATTATATAACATAATATGATTCAAACTTCTAATTTCACCACAAGTCATATCGAAAGAGAATCCACAAGCCATATTTAGATATACTAAGTAACTATTAAGGTATGGTCATGGTGTTATTTTCAATGATGATGGTACCTTAATAGTATCCCAAAAATAATAACCAAAATAAAAAATATATCCAATAAAGTCATCATCTTCATCACTACTCTAATTATCCAATGCAAGTGCATATTCAAGATTATTATCCGTGTTCAGATATGGAGCAGAATGAATCCATAAAAGGCTTCCAAGTGGGCATCTTTGTAGTTCATAAAGTTAACCCGAATGAGGTAGAAAGGTCTCTACTAATTACGCTCGTGTACATTTGGAGAATAACAATCTATATATAATTAGACATAATCCTTACGAAGGCTATTATAAGCTTTCAAAATTGTGTCGCCTTGACACCATAGATACGTTAGGACTACAACCGATTGAGATGATTACCCGCGTCAGCGGATTACATACACAATTTATTTTATAAAAAATGAAAAATAAGTATAATGATGATTTTTAAATTTTTTGTGGATAAATTAATAGGTAAGAGGTCTAAAAAAATTTAAATTCCCATGCTTTCAAGTAGTACAGTAAACTTCATAAAATAGAGACTAGGTAATGAAGTGTTAGGTAGGATATATGTTGTGGCTATTTCGCACTTAGTTGTTTACAATGTTGTGACTATTTCTATTGTTGCTTGAGTTCATTTTTATGTTTAAATAGGTTGGTTTTCATGAATAAACAAAGGAGACTTACCGATTTTAAAAAAAAATATGAAATGTTTAAAAGTAAATAAAATGAAGAGATACAAATTTGATAAGGTTATTAAAGATTGTCATCAATAGAAACTATTAAAAAAAGATTACTTCTTTGTTTATGGTAACTGACACTGGATAAATTTTATTGCACGTCGAAATCTTTTGTGGACAAGGCAAGATACATTTTGATAGAGATTGTTTGCTTCAAGATTGTGAGTATTTATTCTAATGGGACAAGTTAAATTTTGTAGAGATATTTAGTTTGGTTGAGTATTAGGTAGGATATATGTTGTGGCTATTTCGCTCTTAGTTGTTTACAATGTTGTGGCTGCTTCTATAGTTGTTTTTGAGTTAATTTTTATGTTTAAACATGTTGGTTTTCATGAATAAATAAAGGAGACTTTGCCGAATTTTTTAAAAAATGTTAAGTGTTTAAAAGTAAATAAAATGAAGATACACAAATTTGATAAGGTTTTTAAAGATTGTCATCAATAGGAACTATTAAAAAATATTACTTCTTTGTTTATGGTAACTGACACTGAATAAATTTTATTGCAGGTCGAAATCTTTTGTGGACAAGGCAAGACACATTTTGATGGAGATCGTTTGCTTCAAAATTGTGAGTATTTATTCTAATGGGACAAGTTAAATTTTGTAGAGATATTTAGTTTGGTTGAGTATTAGGTAGGATATATGTTGTGGATATTTCACTCTTAGTTGTTTACAATGTTGTGGCTATTTTCGAGTTAATTTTTATGTTTAAACAGGTTGGTTTTCATGAATAAATAAAGGAGATTCTGTCGAATTTAAAAAAATATTAAATGTTTAAAAGTAAATAAAACAAAGGTATACAAATTTGATAAGGTTTTTAAAGATTGTCATTAATAGGAATTATTAAAAAAGATTACTTCTTTGTTTATGGTAACTGACACTGAATAAATTTTATTGCAGACCGAAATCTTTTGTGGACAAGGCAAGACACATTTTGATGGAGATCGTTTGCTTGAAGATTGAGAATACTTATTCTAATGAGACAAGTTAAATTTTGTAGAGATATTTAGTTTAGTGACCACAATGTTGAAATTGCTTATTTTATTTTTGTATGGATCTAATTTTAATTGAATGAAAAATTGTGTTATATTTGTTGAAATGGGATGCCGAAATGTTATTTATTATTTTTAATAGTTTTTGTTTAAAAGTATATTGAGCGTATTATGGAATGAATGAAATTTTAATTTTGGCACAAAAATTATTAAAGACGGATTTTTTGCCGTCTCAAAAGGATTCCATAAATGAGGACCTTTTGAGATGGTTAAGTTATCGTCTAAAATAACTCTTTTGAGACGGCATATACAGTCTATAAAAAAAACTTTAAAAGACGGATTTTTCGTCGTCTTAAAAGGAACCTGCAAACAATATCTTTTGAGATGGCATATTTTCCGTCTCAAAAGAACTTTTTGAGACGGCTGCTGCCGTCTCAAAAAGCTTTTAAAACGGGGATCTTATACTACGCTCCTTTGTCGTCTCAAATGGCGTCACAAAAGGTTTTTGAAACGGCCAGATAACTTTTTGAGACGGTTGGAGCACCGTAGTAAAAAACTGCTTTTTTTTGTAATGATAAGGCTATTTTGGAATAAGGCAATTGTTGAGCAAGTGACATTAGTTGAAGTTCAATATGAATATGCATCAACATTTGGCGAAAAAAAATGAAGTTCTTGCTGAAGATTTCGATGATATACTGGTTGGTTGGAGAGACATGAAATCAACTTCTCAAACATAGCTTCCAATGCATAACTGTAGAGCTTTCAAATATCTTAAACAGACATGGCACCACAACTCTAAAAAAATAAACTGCTTGCCCATACCACTATAACAGTAACAAAGTCGGCTAGATATATTAATGACTGAGGGTTGTGACTGTTTCTTTTGTTTCCTTTTCTTGCACATGTATGGTATTCATTCATGTTATACGATATTTAGGTATGTGTGCTTTGGTAAAGTAGGTCGAAGTCTACTTCTGTTACATGTATAGACTTCCAGCTCATTGTTACAAAATTTCAATTCAAACTGAAGTTCAAATATTCAAATGTATTTTAATTATGAAGCTTTTTTTTGCTATTATTCTCACAAAACAAAATATTCGAGTTTCTTTTCATATATATATATATATATATATATATATATATATATATATATATATAACATAATTATACAAAGAACCCGCGCATTGCGCGGGGCTAACACCTAGTCTAATATTAAAAATGGTGTGTCCTCCTGAAATTTTGTCACGTGTCATTGTAGTGTTTGGCCTTTATTACCCTCTACTCAGAATTAATTGATACTCAGTTTTCTCACTACTCCATTTTTACCCATCCCATCCCATGCTATTAATTTCTTTTGCCTTTCTATACTCCCTAAGCAACCTTTGAAAAACGCTAATAATTTCTTTTATCTTTTTATATTCCCTAAGCAATCCTTTGGGAAGCCTTCCCAATTCACTCCACATGCTCTGTTAAAGGCCTTATTTTCTTTCACTTAGCACATCTTCGCTTTATTTTGTGCCCCTTTCACTTTCTTACACTTAATGTTATCAAATCTTTTTAGAGTTATAAATCTATAAACCTTCATATCCTTATTCTCACTGCCACAAAGAAGAGACTAGTTCTCATCCCGCCTACCTTCAAATGTCCAATTCGAACTCACAAAACAGGTCCTTTTTTACTACGAATCAAAGAGAGCCTAAGGCAACATACTCATTAACCATGCACTGGTGATGGCCAAGGTCAAAATACCAAGCAAATGAATCATTGATGAAGAAAATCACATCCGTTGTTCTGTCATATCTGCAACTAAAGCAATTATCAACAAGATTTTCTCTCGTCCTGAAAGGTGTCTCCTTTGACATTATGATGCGATGTTGTATCTTGTTCAATGGTGGAGGCGATGCGTTTTGAATTGTGGTGTTGATATGATATCAGACACTAAACAAGTCCACTTTGTTTCGCTTTAATTTTAAACCGAAAAAATCTGAGATGTTTCATTTATTTGTGGTGTATTGTCTTTGATTGGTGCTATTTATTAAAGATGTGCAGTTCTTAATCAAACGTCTACTATATTCTGACATAGAGAAGTGTATATCTGCATGTTGTGGTCTAAGATTTGACAAAGAGAAAGATTACTCAAATTCTACTGCATGTTTTTATGGTGATTTGACAATTCAAAACTAACTGTTTAAGTTAAAAAAAAAAATACCTTGTAATACATTGGAATTACAACATCAGTGGATAAATTCACGACTTTTTTTATTACAATTTTCTAAGTTTATTATGTTTGGTGTTTTGTTTAGTTCGTAGAGTTTTGGAAAATTCTGATATGATTTTCTTTTCTTTTTTTAATTTTTAAGTTTTAACTAAACACAAGTTTGACATATGTATGATAGAGAAGTTCAATTATTTGTACAAATGATTCAAAATTTATCCTTCCTCCTACAATTGTATTCTCAAAAAGAACTATAGTTTAGAACCAATGTCTTTATATTCTTGCAATTTATATTTTCAAAACATTTTACAACCCAATTTATTATACATTATCGTATGAAATGTTTTGTTTTTATATCTTGTCGGATTGATTAGTGTCCTTTTTCGTTGTTTAAATACTTCGTATATTATGTGAGAATACAGAATGTTAGGGTTGGGAGGGAGAGGTAGAAGTGGATTTATAGAGGGAGGAAAAATAAAGATTCTATTTGGATGGTGTTGGGGGGTGGGGTGGGTAGGTTATTGTTTTTTAGAATTTTTTATGCTAAATGATCATATTTTATTTCTCTCTTTAGACGAGTATATGTTTAATCACTTAACAACTTTTCATTTTTGACATACAAAAGAAAAAAAAATTAAAATTTTAGAAAACTAACAGTTATATTAATTTTGTACAATCATAGTATATACATGTTCGTGTTTCTATGGTGTTCACATATTTAAAGTAAATATTCGGAAACAAATTTGATATATTATTTTGAAAATATGAGACCCGAAGTTCTCAAGATATTTCAAAATATTTGGACCTAAAATTCCAACAAAAATATACAATAAATCAAAATTTAATATTTTGATTATTCACAGGGTACGAATTTTGAAATTCTCAAAATAATTATTTACGAGTTTGAGCTGAAGCTTTAGAATATTTTTTTGGGGATTAGTTTAAGTATTTAACCATGAATGATCAACTTCTTAGCTTTTCATTTTCTTTATTAGATGGAATGTCTTTTTAGATACTTTATCGATGGTTAAAGGTCCTTTCATGTGTTCAGTTAATGATTTTAAAATCAAAGCTTTGAATCTTGATCTTTCGATTCATTTGAGTATTAGTTTATATTTTTAATGATATTTAATTTTAACTGCTCTTCACATTCCAATAATTTACCATACATTGGAATTTTGTGGATGCGTAGAAAATGTGAAAAATAAGCTTCTCATTTTTAAAAGGTACAAAATTTAATGTTCTTTGACATTAACAATATTGAGAATCCGAAGTTCTCCTTTTCTAAAGAAATATTGGTCATAATTAGTTTAATAGCCATCCTTATATATCAGAAACTTAAAGTTTCTTATTTTCAAGCCCGAAGTGTCTAACATATGATAAGAATATGAAAATTTGATTCATAAGTTGTGAACCTAAAGTTCTAGACTATAACTATTCAAAATTTTCTCCTTTGAATATACATCATGATTTGATATTCGTATAATCAAGATTTTTGTGCTTAAAACATAATAATTAAATTATGATTTGCGTCGATCCAAAGTCATCAAAATCCATGATTTTTGGACATATATTTCTTCAGATTTTTTTCTTCTTATAAATGATCAATATCCTCAAATATGAAATTCTTTTGAGATTGTTAAGTATTCAAAGATTCATTGTTATAAAACTTAAATTTTTTGTTATCCATCCCATTTTTCTGAACATCTGATAATTATTTGATATGCGTTTTTTTTAAATATTTCCAATTTTTAAAGTTTGGTCATCAACTTGATCGTAAAATATATTATTGTATCGTTAAGAATCTCTAAATTTGGAATCACTTTACACACTTCATAACCACTCTTGAATCTAAAAAGTGGCAATTATGAACGGTCCTTCTAAAAAATCAGAAGTTTTTTAAGACTTGATATGTAGTATAGTAAAAGGTTAAACCATTGTTGAACCTAAGGTCCCAGAAGAGCCTATCTAATGTGTTATGTGGTACCCACCCATTCATATATGATGAGTTACATGAAAGCAATTCGTGAATAAATTCTTTTCATTTTATGAACATTAGAATACATGGGTACCATATTAATAAACAATAAAAAATAATTTTGCATTACTTTTAGTGTTAGAAGTGGGAAGTTCACACCGTGAAACAATTATTTCATTATTCACGGGATTATACCATACAATATTTTTTGTTGTAAAATTGTACTTTGTCATGAGCTTGAAGCTCTATGATTCAATTATTTATTATTTCACAATGACCATTTTCGTCACCTTAATTATTTTTTATAAGACTTTGTGAATGCATATGATATTTATCGCAAGGATATATATATGGTGCATATGATTCACTCTCTATTGAACCATGGAAAAATACAATGTTTATAGTATAGTTTTGAACATATCGGCAAAAATCCAAGAATGAATTGTCCTCGCCCTTAGTTCATTGAAAATCACAAACTTTTTCTTTGCAGTTTTAACTCAAGGAGGACTATTCGAGCAAATAATCTCATTATTAGATGAAAGTATGATTACACTAATCTATGCTGAGATCAAGAAAAAATAGTTGCATTGTTTCCATTCTGAGTGAAAGTATAATTTCTTAAAAGATAACAACAAATATATGTCTACCTATCCACATATTTTTTGCTTTATTATTTAATATTAAATAATATTATATATTATTAATAATTTAATATTATATATTATTAAAAATTTATTCAAGTCAAATTAATGGATTCCATATTGACTGTTTTTTAATTAATGTTTGGTCCAAATCTTTTTATTTTGTTTCAAAAAATCCTTCAACATATAAAACGCTCGCGAACACTTTTTTTCTCTTATCTTAAACTTTAAGAAAAAAATTATAAAAAGATAGATGAGAAACTTTTTGCATAATAAAAAATAAAGTGCACTGAATGCAAATTATATTTAGTTTATTGGCACTAACGTTAGTTCTCCCATTTTTTTTTTGCAAAATCAATGGGTTATCAACCTCACACATCTATAAAATACTATAAAATGCAAGCATCTCATAAATTCTCAAGCCTAGTTAGCCATTCAACCTGTCACCCTTTTTCCTATACATTCTATCCATCTTTCACGCTCTTAAGTTTCTGCCTTTTGCCTTTGAGGTTTTCAATGTTTGAGCCTTTTTACATTTTTAATTTTGCCTTTTAGATTTAAAATGTTTGAGGCTTTTTACATTCCAAGATATGATGTCTTTTTATTATTTACCTTCCTATTTGTATATTTATCTATCTATATATACACAAACACAAGAAGGTTACCCATGGGATAAAGCACCTAATCCATCCCCCTTTCTTTGTATGTGCATCAAAGCTTGGATTTTAGATTTTCAAAGAGCGCGTATAATATAAAGTTATCGTGCTCATCTCCTCTTTGCAAAATGAATTCACTATGAATAGAACTGACTAATCCTAAGGCAAAGGGTTGAGAAACTCAACGCCACTATTCTTGAACAACTTGGAGCCAGACCTTCTTTTCACACGATTACAGATATGAAAATAATGGGAAAAATTGAATTCAGTTATCAACTGTCCCTATCGAAAATAGGATTGACTACAGATTCGAGCCATAACACATGGTTTAATAAAATCGCACGATTTTTCCGATCTAAATCAATTAAGTTTTACATGAAGAAGATTTGGCTCAGCATGTTCTATTCGATACGGGTAGGAGAAGAACCGACTCGGTATTTTCACTGTCAATACAGCTAAAACGGAGTCCCTTTACCTCTGAGCTAAGATTGAATGCAAAGAATGATGTTGGGTTTCTGGGTCTATCGATTTGTTGTAGGTTTTTTATGGTCTTTTCATCGTATTCTATTGTTTATTAGTTTGGAATTTTGGAGGCTTTTATTTGGTATGATTTGATGTAACACCAATGTACTTCTTTGCATAATATATAAATATAGGTATTTGATTTGATTTTTTTTGTAATAGTTAATAAGACTTTGGGACTGCTAATGTGATGGCCATATTGTTTTATTTCGTGTTAGGATATTTGGTAGAATGAAATGAGTGTGAATAAAACGATCATTGTGCTAAAAAAAATCCAACGATAGCATTGACAAAATTTAACACTCAAGTCTTTTTTTTAAGCTTAAACAAGTTACAAATTAAATTTCAATATTTAAAGTTTTTTCATGTATTATCATTGATAAGTTTGAAGAAGTCTCTCAATTCTATTTAAGAAAATTTTGATTGATATTTGTCCTAAAAAGGGAACATAAACGTGCAAGAAGATGAAGAGCCTATAGTATATAGTCATCTTACTTATCTCAAAATAACTTCACTATGAATAATTTTACTGTATTGACAATAGAAATGGAGTCCCTTTACCTTAGAGCTACGCTTGAATACGAAGATTGATGTCGTTTTTGTGGGTTTATCGTTTGGGGGTAGGTGTTTTATCTTCTTTTCATCTTTTTCTACTGTTTATTAGTTTGGAATTTTGATAAATTTTCGCATGATTTGATGAAACACCAATATAATTCTTTGTATAATATATAAATATATGCATTTGATTTGAATTTTTTTATAATAGCTCATAAGACTTTGGGCATGTTAAAGTTATGACCATATTATTTTATTTCATATTAGGATGCTTGGTACAATGAAATGAGGTGGGGATAAAATGATCATTGCGCTAAAAAATTCAAATGATAACATTGACAAAATTTAATACTTAAGTCTTTTTAACTTAAACAAGCTACAAGTTAAATTTTAATATTTTTTTTTCAAGTATTATCATTACTAAGTTTGAATAAATCCCTCAACTCTATTAAAAAAAAATTAGTTGATATGTTTCCTCAAATTCACAACAAATAATTCAACCCAATATTAAGATTCCTCAAATTCATCATATAATTTTCACACATTTCTTCAAATAATTATTGATTGAGTTATATTATGTCTTTGGATTTATCAATTAATTGTAATTGAATTCTAATTTATTAAAGATTATAAGCAACTGCTTGCGCATAGTGCAAGTTGTAATCTAGAAAATTAAAGTTTTATCAACTTAAGCATTACTATACCATAAATGAGTATATTTGTATTCAACATTGACTTTGCCAAAAATAAAATAAAATTGACAACTCAAGTATGAGTTGACCACGTTAATTTAGGTACTTAAAAAAAGACTTCACTGTGCTATTGGTGGTGCTGACTTTTAACTTGTTTTTTATACCCATGGGTTGTAGTGCAATGACTTACACAAAATAATTAGAAATTAAGGGTTAGAATTCGTGTATTTAGATCGTGTTTCGGACTGATACAACACGACACGATAATAATTTTTTGGACTCGAACACGACACAATATGAATTTGTATCTTTTTAGTTGACACGAATACGGTCCAAATAAAAATGACATTACACAATACGGCACAAATAACATGATTTCTTAAAATTTTACGCTAAATTAAAGACAAATAAACACGATAACCCGAATAAAAACACGATTAACACGACGAGACACGATAACACGACTCATAATTTTGACACAAATACAACATGACACGATTTTGTGTCAAAAAATTTCGATACGAACACGATATATCGTATTAATTTCGAATAAATTTCATATGATATTTTTATATTATTTTTAAAATTGCCAACCCTTACTAGTAAATGGGTGAGAAAAGAGCATGTTTTCACATTTTATGCAATGGAGATTCCGTTCCTTAATAGAAACAAAATAAAAAAGACTTTAAAAAAAGACCTCACTTAAAAAGACTTGCACACTCCATGTGGTTGTTTGTGGTGTGCTAGGGGTGGCAATTCGAGTCAACGGGCCGTGTTTTGGCCCGACATGACACGACAAGATTTTTTTGGATACGAATACGACACGACACGAATTCGTGTTTTTTTTAGCTGACGCGAACACGACTCGAATAAAAAATAACACGACACGACACGACACGACAACCATAATTTCTTAAATTTCTGGCTTAAAAAACACGATAACACGATAACATGACACGACACGACTCATAATTAAGGCACGAACACGACACGACATGACTTCGTGTTAAAAAAACACGACACGAACACGAAACATCGTGTCAATTTCGGGTCAATTTCGTGTCGTTTCGTGTCGTTTTTCATGTCGTTTTTAAAATTACCACCTTAGTGTGAATGGATTGACCACATTCAATCCAATGGAAATTTCGTTCCCTATATGCAAACAAAAAAAAAACAAGTTGAGTTGACATCAGAAGAAATAGAATTCCGAGAGACCTATAGGCCACCGGTGCCACTAGACATATTCTCGTGCCCACTTAACCAACTGCTCTCAAGAAAATTCTCAAACGCCCAAAATTAGCTTCCCAAGCCAAAGATGCTTCCTCATTAATTAATTTTCTAAATCTGTTGCCCTTCGATCCTATATTATTTTTTAATTTTCATAAAAAGGATATATGAGAAATTTGTGCAAATTTGGAATAGGAATTTTGGTCCACATCTATTTCAGCTTATAATAGGAATTTTGTTTCACACTGATTTTAGTTTATAATAGGAATTTAGGTTCACACCTATTTTAGTTTATACTTTTCTTAAAGAATGAAGATAACATAAATTTGATGCCCAAATATTCTTTAAAATGGACAAATCGGTTCGTTTGACATCCAAATCGACATGTGTGAATTCATATTAAACATGTCTTTATAATAAATAAAATTAATTTTGTTTCAAAAATTTAATCTATTTACCATTTGACTACAAAATGAATGTTTGTTGGCTTCACTTGTTTCTGTAAAACATTACAAAATTATTTGGAAATTAAATCAATAATCTAAGTATATTTAGGCAGAAATGTGTATGTCGTATCCATCTTGATTTCTTCGATTTATATTTCTATTAAAAGAACACATTTTTTTCAAACCTCCAATTGAGCTACTTATGTGCAATCCTCTATGATGTGGAAGTATACATATATAGAAATTTCGAATAAATTTCAATATACATAGATTTATTAGAATACATTGAATCAAAAATGAGACACACTAATAATTGGATTTAATAAACTCATATAAATTCATCGTATGTGGGATATAATAACTTTCAAAATATCACCATACTTATAAGTATTTAAAATAATACTTATTTGTAGTTTTAAAAAATATCTAAATAACAACACATTTATCAATAGGATAATATATATAGTAGACACAACATATATAAAAAGGTCTTGAGAGGGGTACATTGATTTTTAGACAGATCAATGCCTTTAGATGAGTTAAGTTACTAAAGCATAAAATAGACCTAAAAGATATAATCACTCCTTAAAACACACACACACACACACAAACACACACACACACACACACACACACACACACACACACACAAACACACACACACACACACACACACACACACACACACACACACACACACACACACATATATATATATATATATATATATATATATATATATATATATATATATATGTCTCTCTGTGTGTATCTAATTTTTCTTTCAATCCATTGCTTCCATATATTCAAACTCGGTACAACCCGTGGCCACGACACACTTGTTAATTTATTTTGTATTTTTGACACACCATGAACAATATGCCCATATGTTGGGTTGTAATCCACATGATGGTAATAACAAATTTTTTTAATTCATACGATAAACTGCGTCATCACGTTTAAAGTTGTCGCATTTCACATATATCACTTAAATACTTTGTATATAATATTTAAAATTTATATTTCAATTTACAACACTGTCGACGGTTCAATGATGAATTGAAGCAAATGTGTTGAGTTTTACGTAGAGTGATAAAATTATGTTAGGGGCATCTTAATTTAAGCTATTTATTTAATTTCAAATATTTGAACTTATTTATAAGAGTTTTTAATTTTATTTCATAACAGCAACTATCCTTATGACTCAAGGTGATAATGCGATCACTTTTGGCTCACATTAGTATCATCCAATTTTTTATCACTTATGCACACTTCTCATATTTTCAAAAAATAACTAAAAATTATCATTATATTCTTTTTAAATATTACTTTTGGTTAAACTAAATATTTTTTTTGAAATGCGGTCCTCATATTTGAGGGATTGTTCAATTTTTTCATCTTCAACAACTATATCTTTTTTAATTTTATTTTATTTAAAAAAATGACATGTGTGATTTTAATTTGAAATAAATATTAAAACAATTATTTTCATAAATAAATGGAAAAAACTATGAAACAACAAACTTAAAAATAGGTATATTAGTATATAAGGAGGGGACAAATGATTGTTTCACAGACTCGTCATGATGTACCATATGTTGCGTGTGACCCTACCGTGATAATTGATCTATCGTGCGAGTGCAACATAATAATGAAATGAGATTAATAATTAATTAAGAAGGAGAGAAAGACCCAGGAATAAAAAACTATCAATCTTTTTGCCAAAAAAGAATTATCATATAGTTGGCATATATTGGATCTTCTCATTGTCTAAACTAATTATGAGTACGGGAAATATCACAATAGAGAAATCCAAGAAAACAATCACAAAGAGAAGAAAGTAAAGAATACACACAACAACGATATACGTGGTTCGACAACTTGCCTACGTCCACAAAGAGATTAATATTATATGAAGTGTGTCTCAAGATCCCATAATATAATTCATTTGCCCTGGGTCAAAGTTATATTCGTATCAAAGTAAAAGAAATAAAGAAAATGAATGTGTGTGTGTGTGTGTGTGAGAGAGAGAGAGAGAGCGAGAGAGAGAGAGAGAGAGAGAGAGATTTGACAAACCTTTTTTAGATAAGTGGATAACTTATTTATGGAGGTAGCTGGTTGCACAACTACCTCCATTTGGGATAAAAACAAATTATACATGATTAGAGATAGTGTTCTCAAGGGGCCTCGGCTAGGTGTAGGGGAACGAGTTCGGAAATAGAGTTTTTTACCCTATAAGGGCAAGTCCGGTGGCAATGAGGAAAGGAAGGACAGCCACGGAAGCTGGTTAGCCTAAGCAATACTAAGTGAGAAAAGCCCAGTTCCACTTGAAGCATGGTATAGAAAAGAAAGCAGGGCATGTCATGGGTTGTAAGGAAGAGACGTGCACATGAAAGCAAGTGGGAGCAAAGCGTAGGGATGGAGAAAGGAGGAAAACAACTGTTCTCCTCATCTATCACTCAAGGAAGAAGGCTATAATTAAACCACTTCACTGGAAGAACGGTTTGGTATAATCGCCAGGAATTCAATCAAGATGAAATCGGTTAGTTTGAATGCCTGAAAAGCTTCTGGGGACATTAATCCGAAGCTCGAGTACGGTCCGTGCGCTATTTTTCTTCTTTACCATGATGAATCAATTGATTTCATATAGGCATGCTTAGCTTATTCACTCCTAATCTTATGAAATCAGGAAGACTCGAACTAGGAAAGACCTTAAGTCACTTCAACAACTGACTTACTAAAGGAATTCTCAAAGGAAGATTCTAGAACAACGGATACGTAAATAGTGGAAATGCTACCAGAAAGGAAAGAAGGTGAGGTTATGGAATAGAAGGAAACAATCTACCTTTATATTGATCCGAAGGTAAATACTTTAAGGGATTGGACCTAGAGCAAGGGAAATAGGACATGCATGTTTTAGTTCTGGTTACGGAGCTAGTGACAACGCCAGTTTGTGGAAGTGGAATCAGTGAACAAGCGACCGGACACCTACCGAACATCCCTGAAGGATGTCCACCAGACACATCCTTACCTTCCTTCTCAGGGTGCTTCTTCTATCCCCCTTTCTGGCACCCCCTATCCCTATAAATCCAAGGGGTAGGTAAGTAGAGTTTGTATGAGCCACATAAAATGATATGTTGGAGAATTAATGAGCTGACCATTAGAATCGCCTACTTCTAATCGTGCATGAAAAAGTGGAGGCCCGTATTGTAATGCTTGTTGGGAGTAGGGGCATCAAAGCAAGAAGTATAGGCTTGAAGGATCAAATGGGAAGAGAGAAACTTGACAGGTCTCGCAGCTACTAAGCTAACGGACAACTTTTAAAACTGGCTACCGCATCTGCACTTTGCTACGATCCGAGAACTGTTTGAGTTGTTAGCGCCATACATGTCATTGGAAGTTGCCTGCCAGTGCGACCAGTTGGTCATATCATAGTGTGAGTACTAAAATCTCTAGTATCTCCCAAGTCTGTAGTATTTTCCAAGCCAATGGTGTAACGTCGTCGCCTTATGGGGAAAAGGAGGAAGATCACTTTGATCTCTTATTTCGGAGAAATCAATGGCTCACGAGGAATGAAAAGAAATATATTCTATTTGATCTACAAAAACTCTTCTTTCTTTCCTCATAAGGGGAGCGGTACCGGGAGTCGCAGATCCATTCTTCTTTCGGTAGTGGAACGCGAGATGTAGGTTTATCGAAAGTGAAGCTACAAAAAGATAATTCGATTCTCGTTATTTAAGCGGTAACTCCTGGGTAAGCTTTACCGCTACTGATTGAACGAAGGAGTCGAGCTTGTCTTTCCCTGAGCCATAGGGAAAGGGGTGCTTTTTGCCAGCTTAAGACTCCATATTCGAAAGAGAAAAAACAGCCTTAGAAACGGTTTCTACTGATCCCGATGCATCTGTAGCTAAGATAGAAGTATACCTAGTATAAGATCCAGTAGTTCCAGCTTATCTACCAGTAGCAAAGGTATCTATCGATAACACCAAGAATAAAGGCAGGAATATAGGCAGTATAAATGCCAACTTCTACGTGATGGGGAGTCTAGGGACTGACAATGACATATTTCTGAAAGGCTTATAACATTAACGCAACAATCAGGCTTACTGCTTTTATTCTCCCCCATGAAAAATCCTTCTAGAAGAATGAGTGCTAATTGGGTTATAGCAGTATCAGAGCCTACCTCTTATCTTAAAAACCCTCAAATCTGAATATTGAAAGAATTCACTCTTGTTCGACATTTAGAGAGGATCGAAAGGACTCCATAATCACTACATCCAAATTTATGAGCAACCTTTCCTTCAGTAATCTTACAACGAATATGAGTTTTTCCATTGTAAATTCGTACGGAGAAATCAACGAATTTCGGTACTAGGAAGCAAGAGTCTCAAAAGCGCTTATGTTCTCACCCGAACTCATTGATGATTTTTGCCAAGCGTAACGAAAAACATGATTCACTTTAGCTATTTTGTGTAACGATAGTCATCGTCCGACTTAGACTGTTATTCAATAGGGTTACCGGAGTATCATAGACAAACGCAGGTTAGGTAAACCGACTCCCCATAAAAACAAAATGGACTTCGGTCACTAGATCTTCTGTAGGTTGCCTGTCAATCTCCTCTCGTGACTAGTCACTATACCGTTAGATGAGAATCTAAGGTTGCAAGATATTGAAAGAAGAAAATGTCGGGTGGAGTGGGAGTCGTTGGATTATTAAAGCCTATTCTTTTTATTTCCATCCTCGCCTCCGCAGGCTTACTTTTATTTGATTTCTTTCAATAAAAAGACTTGAATTAAACACCTTTCTTCAGTCCAAAGATGAAAATCTTTGTAATATTCTGAGCCATTCATGAACATCACAACAAAAATAATTGAAACATTTATGGCTCCTACGTAAATAAGGAGTTGCGCAACAACGACAAAATGGGAGTTCGATAGAATATAGAGCCCATTCCAGATGGGAGAGATTTTCATTTAGATTTGACTCTGGCGCCACCGATGGTGGATGACCGGCCGGCCCCACCATTAGTAGGAAGCCAGTAAGAGCCTGTAGTTGCGTATGTATTTCCAAAAGCGGGGGGGGGGGGGGGGGGGGGACTCGATAGCATCATACATCTCCCCACTTTAGAGATAGGGGAGGGGAGTTCATTCGATGCACCACCCGAGGTTGGGCCGATCAAACCTGCATTGAACCAATTTGAGTCCTGACCCCATGCCGCTTAAATTTATCCTCTGCTCCCTTGCTAACGATCTTTACCATACGCAGCTCACATAGATTTCTTATTAGAGAACTTGGCCTTAAATTAGAAAATAAAGAAAGTCTGAAATGATTTTTCTTGGGGGTCAACCCCTTATCCCTTATAATATAAATAAGTGGGCCTAGTGGGTCTTCTTATTAATATGGTGGTTCTCCATGGAATGGATATTAGCCAAACGGTGATCGGGTTACGTTCGTAAATGTGTAAACCACTATTGGGCCTTGGTTCTTTGATCTCTGTTCTTACTTGTGAAAAGTAGCAGACAATGTTGCCTTGCTATTGACATAATTCATGTCTCCATGGTGATAATCGGCCCCAGAGAATGGAGTCTGAGATAATGCAGAGGTCAATTGAGTACCAAGACTCCAGTATCTAGGTAAAATATCGACCAATTAAATTCTGCGGGCCTTCCCGAACGGTCAGTTATTCAAATAAAGAGGTGGGTCGGAGTTTTCCTTGGTTGAAGTACCAAAACTCCTCCTCCTTTATCTTCTTCCTACCATTCGGGGGGAAAGTATGGGAATGAATCTTCGTGTTTATTTTTCTTCAAACCCCCAATCTACTCTCGCTCACCGCTACTAATGGGGTCTCGATTGATTTCCCTTCCTTTAGCTACTCAGATGTTTCAGTTCGCTAAGTTTGAAAAGTCCAAAGAGCGCAGACGAAGGATCTTTTTACTTGAAGCTTCAATATAATGAATTCAGTAAGGGTAGAATACGCCCTATGGTCGATCGAAGGTCTTGTGCCACTTGAACAAAAATCTATCTTAACTGTAATCCATCTTTGCCAGCTTTGTCGCTGGTTTGATCTCTAGACGTGCAACGGCGATCCCCTTTCCATTGATAGTCCTCCTAAGACGATGGGATTTACCTAAAAATAAGGTATCGAGACCTACTGACATAGATTAAGAAGCTACGAGATCCCCCATCTTGTCGAAGAAAAAAAGGGCATCAAGAAAGCATACCAAGTGAAAAAGTCATCATTTTAAAAAAAATGTCATAGTACTGCAATAACATGTATATATATATACAATGATTATAGTATCATTTCTTTTGCGTAATATTTTTCAGTGTGACTCAGTTTTATATTTACGATAACATTGCTTAATCTGTGTCTAATATTTTTATTCTTTGTTATAAGAATCAAATATCAATTGCACAAAGTATTTTTCAAAATATTTTTATCTGTGTCTTAGTGCTAGCAATCATTTATTCATGCATAGGACTTCAAAGAAATGTTACTAATGTTAAAGTATAAGGTTTAAAGTATTGTTACCAATGTTCATAGAACATTAGATTCTTTAAAATTCAAAATATATTTGGTGTGTGGTGTGTAAAAAGAAAAAGAAAAAGGCCTATACGCGCCTAACACTTTCTAGAACATTGATTATTAGAGCTTTAGTAGTATATACATACATACATACATATATATATATATATATATATATATAGATATAGTAGAGAGAAGGAGTGTAGTGGGTAGGCCTGAGGCACCCACTTAGTTTGCCTAGCTATAGGGCTACCTATGTACATATATAGATGTAATCTGCTTGAAAAATTTATGCAGTAAGCTATGAAGCACGGATACTCTCCCAGAAGCCAACGTTTTGTGTCCAACAACGTGTCAGACACCTATGAAGCACGAACACTCTCCCAAAAATCATGAATCAGCTTTGACTCAAGTGATGGTGATTGTGCTTCATTTATGATTCTTAAGGTCAAAGTGTGTTTGAATTTTGTTTTGTATGGTCCATTTTCTTAATTTCATGTTAAGAATGTTTAAATAATCTATTTTTTGGAGAAAATTTGTTTTATTTCATTAATATATATTTAAATATATATTATATATTATACGTATCATAACGTGTCGTATCTTAGTTTTTGGGTCAATCATGTGTTGCGTGTCGCATGTCAAAACACATATTACGTGTTCGTGCTTCATAGGCAGTAAGCCAAAAAAAGCCATTACTTCCATCATGGAACTTCAATGCCCTTCCTTTCAAGTCTGGTGTGCCTTTTCTCTCTTTATGCTTATGGTACTGAAAATAACCAAGAGAGGCAAAACAAAGTACACCACTACTTCAAACCTACCCCCATGACCAAGGAAGCTACCCATTATAGGAAACATACACCAACTCATGGGCTATCTGCCCCATCATGGACTAAGACAATTAGCCAAAAGATATGGACCTATTATCCACATAAGGCTAGGATAAATTCCCATCATTGTCATTTCATTATCAGAGATTGCTAAAGAGGTGATGACAACACATGATCTTACCCTTGCTTACCGACCCCATGTTACCACTATAAAGATCATGTCTTACGATTCTTCTAACGTTACATTTGAACCCTATGGTGAATGCTGGAGAAAAGTATGAAGAATTTGCATGTTGGATCTTTTAACGCCGAAACACGTTCAATATTTCTGGCCTATTAGGGAAAATGAGGCGTGCAATCTCAGTAAATGGATTGCTTCACAAGCAGGATCACCTATTAATCTTACTCAACAAATTTTTGCGTCGACATATAGTGTCACCTCAAAAGCAGTCTTGGGCAAAAAATACAAGGACCAAGAGAAATTCATATATGTTGTGACGGATGTTGTGAAGGCTGCTGCAGGGTTTTCTCTTGCAGATGTTTTTTTATCGGTCGATTTGCTTCATTGCATAAGTGGATTGAAGCCTCACCTTGAGAGGTTGCACAGAGAAGCCGAAAGGATGATGGAAATTATCATCAAAGAATGCGAAGAAGATACGATAAATAGAAAAAGTGGTGGTGAGGGTGAAGTACAAGAAGACCTCGTAGATGTTCTCCTAAAATTTCACAATCTTGGTGGTGGCTCTGAGTTCTCACTTACTACTGACAACATCAAAGCACTAATCTTTGTAAGTATTCAATTTTCATTCTGTTTTTGAGTTCTCTTAGGACTTAACCATAGTTTTATATAGATATTTTATGATTCCCATCTTTTATATATACAAAGAACTCCCAAGAATCCTAATTAAAGCTTTGATACCTATTGTTATGGATAATCATGCAAACAGAAAAAGGAAAAAATAGAAGAGATAACATATATAGGAATGACATTGGCATGGTTCTTTATATAACCATGGGCAGAGACAACAACAATCTATTATTAACACTATAACAAAGATGTAAGCTTACACAGAGTATCCTTGTAAGGACATTTTTATCATGTTCGATATCTTACATTTGTGTATGTCGTACGCCGCTACAAAAGGCACGTCTCTTCACTATCTCACATAATGGCCTCTATCCGAATTCCAGGAATCAAGCATTCAACATCTCCATCATGTGTCCACCTCAACGACTTCATGTTCCACGATTTTAGGGATTCTATGCAAGTGGTACGTAAGAGAAGTCAAAATAATGAAAGAAGACAAGATAGGAAAGTTCAAGGGCATTTTAGTAATTTTAAAGTAATCGTCCGGAGGTTCAGTCAACTGGAAAGTTGAAGAGCTCAACGCCATGAAGATACTGGAAGAAAGGTCACCTCAATTCGAGCTATGGTGAAGGAGTTATGGCCCTTTGAAAATGGAGAAAATTCAAAAAAAAATCCTTAAAAGAATGTTGTGTATTTTTAGCCCCAAAACCAGCGAACTATGGCGAACCGAAGGGCGAACTGGTTCGAGGTACAAGCCGAACCAGTTCGGGGTACCTGACGCTGGCAAGAGTTCAAAAAACTTAAAATTCCTTTTGGTTTTCTTATAAAAGCCAACTTCGGGGGAGTTATTTTGTAAGACTTGGAGAGACGTTTTTTAGAGTTCTATTAGCTCAAGTCTTCATATTTTTTAGTCCCAAAACTCATGTTTTGATTCACACATCATTCCCATACTTTTGTAAATCCGTTTGAAACCCAAGAACACTACTTTGGTTTTGTTCATCTTTGTGGAGAAGCCGTTTTCTTCTTCATTGCTGCTCACTTGGAGTTCCTGAGGGAGATTCCAGCTGACGACACCAGAACCAACAACCGGAGGTATTTCTATGTCACAATTGTTTTCATTGTAATTCGTGTAACTGTATCTTACAAAATTATAGTGAAAATAAAAAAGTTTTGCCCCTTTGGGGGATTTTTCCTCACTTGTGTGTGTTTGAATGTTCTTGCATGATTTCATCATCTTCAATCACACCTAGATACATGTTTAGGATTTAATTGATAAGAACTGTGTTTAATTAAATAATTTCTTTATTTGAAAGCAAGCACACTCTTCAAATTGGTATCAGAGCCAATTACATAACTATACCGTGTAATTTTTCGCAAATGTTTTCTAAGATATAAATTTTTTAAAAACTTGATTTTTGAAAAAGAGCGTGTTCAATGGAGAAGTTATATAATAAAATGCCAGTTTTTGATGGGACGAACTACGCTTACTGGAAAGACCGCATGAGATCTTCTTTAAAAGCCATAGATGAACGTGTTTGGATTTTGGTTGAAAAAGGGTGGACACCTCCCTCCGTCAATGTTGAAAACGTGACTAATTTAAAACCCGTCACCACAAGGAATGAAGAAGAATTTAAATGGTCATCTTTTAATTCTAAGGGTTTAAGTGTTATTTTTGGATCCATCACTCCTGACGAGTTTTGACGGATAATGGCGTGCACCACATCAAAATAGGCATGGGATGTTTTACAACTTACCCATGAAGGAACTAATGTTGTGAAAACATATTCTTAATGTTAAAGTTGTTAAAAATTTTCATATATCACTGCCTAAGTGTTTTATCCCTAAAGTCATTGTGCTAAATTCTATGAGTAATTTAAATACGCTAAAATTGGAAGAACTTGTAGGAGACTTACAAACGTATGAAATTGATATGCTTCCTAAATCTTTTAAACCTAAAGATAAGGGAATTGCACTTAATGCCCAGGAGAGAAAAAGTGAGGGGTCGGTAAGAAAGAGAGTCGAGTCATCTAGAAAGAGGGAGATAGAAACGTCTGATTCTGAGTGTGATTTTGACTTAGATGATTTGGCCCTATTTGCTAAAAATTTCAAGAAAATTCTCAAATTCGAGAAAAATGGTAATTTTAAAGATAAAAAGAAATTTGAGAAAAATATGTTCGAAAAGAAAAATGAAAAAGGTATTAAAGATCCTCCTAAGAAAGAAAGTGAGAGATGCTATGAGTGCGACGGTAGGGGTCATAGAGCTTTTGAGTGTGCTACTAGGCTGAATAGAGAAAAGGGCAAAGTTGTCCTTAATGCTACCCTTAGTGACGACAGTGAGGCTGAGTCGGTGGACTCTGGAGATGAGTTATCGCATGAGTGTAACTTCACCACATTCATGGCTAGTCATGTGAGTACTTCTAGTGCTCCTCAAGATGATGAGGATGCTGCTTCATAATTACACCTCAACAATGAGAACGATGTGAGTGAGGGGGAGGATGATGCAAGTGAGAGCGAGAGTAATCTTCAACGCGCCTATGCTGAGTTATATAAGGAGTCTTTTAAAACCAAAAAGCGTAACGAAGCGTTAGTTCTTAGGATCACCACGTTAGAAGAAGATTTAGAAGAAGTGAGAGAGAGAGAGAGAGTCCTCCACCTGCACCACCTTGAGAGAGAGAGAGTCTGTCTGTGTTGAGAAAGAGAGCATGTTTAGAGAGAGAGAGAGAGAGAGAGACTATTTGGAGAGAGGGAGAGAGAGTTGTTTCGAGAAATAGAAAGGGGACTTGACTAAAAAAGTGGCTAGTCTTACGAGTAAGATCCATTCCTCCCTGGAGACTCGAAAGAAACTTGAAGCCCTTGTAGCCCAGCTTACTCATGATCTTGAGAGAGCACGAAAAGTCAATGTACAAATCGAGGATAGATCTGGGAAGATGGGAAAGATGCTCCTCGGTCTTGCTTTAGGTTTTGGCGAAAGGCAGAGAATAGGTTTTGATGGTGCCTCCACGTCCCAAATTGCACCTGGACCAGTTCCTGAGTTTACTACGACTCCATATGGCCATCCTCAAAAACCATGAAGAAGAGTTCGACCAAGAAAAGCAAACCAAGGTTCGCCTAAGACTGTGTTCTTTTGTACATATTGCAAAAGAAAAGGCCACCTCAAGGAGTTTTGCTATAGTTTAGGTCAGACATGATGTACTACTGTTCCAACACATCATACTGATGATTTTTCCAGTCTGAGAGAGTGTGTTGAGTTTTTAGCTGCCACACCACAGAGTTTGATGGAGGAATTTCGACGGATGTCTTTGCCATCAGAGAATGCTTCTCGCATCCATGCTAAAACCAACAACAACAAGGGTAAACAAAAGGTTACCACTTCTTGGGTACCTAAGAAAGATAAAAAGGACCTTATTGTTCATGTCGCTGTCAAAGCACATAATACCTCACAGTGGTATTTTCATAGTGGGTGCTCCAAACATGTGACAAGTGATGTCTCATTTTTTACCTACCTTGAGGACTATAAGGAAGGTAGAGTCACCTTTGGAGATGGGAGCAAGTCTACCATTATAGGACGAGGTACAATAGAGTTACAAGGATTTCATAAGCTAGAGAATATTTTATACGTCAAAGGTTTAAAAGCAAACCTTCTCATCATTAGCCAGCTGTGTGACGCTGACTTTGCCGTCAAGTTTGACCGTGACGCGTGTAATGTCTATAATCAAGCCGGTAAACTTTTAGTGCGAGGGGTGAGGACAGAGGATAATCATTATGGGACTGAGCCCACGTCCTCACTTGTCTGCAATAGTGCCACGATCACTCCTATGGATCTGTGGCACCAACGTCTAGGTCACGCGAATGTTAGAGATTTAACTTGCTTAACTAAAAAGGACCTTGTACGTGGCTTACCATCTCTTGGAAAGCCAATCTCCATGATTTGTGGACCTTGTCAGTAAGGAAAGAAAATCCGTAGCCCCCATAGGAAGTTTCATTCCATTACCACCTCCCGTGTTCTTGAGCTGATTCACATGGATCTTATGGGTCCTACTCGTACTAAGAGTCTGGGTGGTAAGAGGTATATCCTCGTGATGGTGGATGATTTCTTTAGATATTCGATTGTAGGTTTTTTGAGAGAGAAATCCAATGCTGTAGAGTTTTTAACGACCAAGTGCCATGTCCTGAAAAATCAACACGGAGTCACTATTAACAGAATACGTAGTGCCAACGACACAAAATTTAAGGAAGCAAAGGTAAATCTTTACAGTGATAGCCTTGGGATCAAACATGAGTTTTCTGCCGTGAAGACTCCTTAGCAAAATGGGATTGTTGAGATAAAGAATAGGACGATCTAGGAAATGGCTAGATCTATGCTTCTAGGTCGTAAAGTTTCTAGAAGATTTTGGGCAGAGGCAGTATCTAATGCATGCCACATGATGAATAGGGTTTACCTGCGTCCACACACTCTTAAGACGTCGTATGAATTGTGGACTGGCAAGAAACCCAACCTTGCATATTTGAATATTTTTGGGAGTAAATGTTACATCCTACGGGATAGAGAGCAATTAGGAAAGTTTGACTCCCGGAGCGACGAGGGAATATTGCTAGGATATTATCAAATAGTAGAGCGTACCGGGTTTTTAACCTGAAGAGATCCAAGGTTATGGAGTCAATAAATGTCACCGTGCAAGATGATGAGCCTTCGACGTTTATTGATCCTAGCCTTCAGTGTGAGTATGAGGACTTTTCTGGCAGCGATTTACTTATCCCTCACCCACTTTTTGTGGATCCTACTCCTGTGTTAGGGGACACACCTTCTTGGGTTCGCAAGAGTCATGAGCTTTCTTCCATTGCTAGCGATCCCACTCTAGGGGTCAAGACTCATGCTTAGCTTGAGAACGTTGTTATCCATCTTTGCTACACGTCCAAAGTCGAGCCCAAGAATCATAAATAAGCACTCAAGGATGAACACTAGATATCTACCATACAGGATGAGTTGCTTCAGTTTAAAAAGAACAATGTCTGGGAACTTGTCCCCTGACTTAGTGAGACTAATGTGATAGGTACACGGTGGATTTTTAAGAATAAAATGGATGAAAATGGTACCATAATCAGAAACAAGTCTAGGTTGGTCGCTTAAGGCTACACACAGATAAAGGGTGTAGACTTTGGGGAGACATTTGCTCCTGTTGCGAGGCTTGAGTCCGTCCATTTACTACTCACCATCACATGTCATATGCGCTTCAAGTTATATCAGATGGATGTCAAGAGTGCCTTTCTCAATGGCATTCTACAGGAGGAGGTTTAAGTGGAACAACCAAAAGGGTTTGAAGCACCCGGAGCACGTCTACTATCTAAAGAAAGCCTTGTATGGTTTGAAGCAAGCACCCCGTGCTTGGTATGAGAGGCTTACTTCCTATCTCTTAGCTCGTGGCTTCAAGAAAGGGGGAGTTGATATGACGTTGTTCATCAGGAGAGATGACGGTGCTATTTGGGTTGCCCAGGTCTATGTGGATGACATAGTCTTTGGACCACGTTCTCCCAGCCTGCTCACCACTTTTAGGAGGAGATGAAAAGTGAGTTTGAGATGATCATGGTAGGTGAGCTTACCTTCTTCCTTGGTCTCTAGGTTCGTCAGTTAGAGGATGGGATGCTCATATCCCAATCCAAGTATGCTAGAGACCTAGTGAAGAAATTTGGTTTAGACTCCGCTAAGTATGCACGTACACCTATGAGTACTTCCATCAAGCTTAGTAAGGACACTTCAGGCACGGACATAGAGCAAACCTTGTATCGGAGTGTGATGGGTAGTCTTCTCTACTTGACTGCCAGTCGTCTCGACATAGCCTTTAGTATTGGAGTCTATGCGCAATATCAGGCATCCCCGAAAGAGTCACACTTACTCGCTCTAAAACAAATTATCAAATACGTAAGTGGGACTCTCTCCTACAGTATTTGGTATTCCTTTGATACCGATGACCATTTATTCGCCTATTCGGATGTCGATTGGGCCGGGGATGTAGATTGTTGTAGGATCACTTCTGATGGGTATTTCTATTTTGGTTCTGCTCTTGTCTCCTGGCTGAGCAAGAATAAAAACTCCATCTCTTTCTCTATTGCGGAGGCTGAGTACATCGCCGTCGGGAGTTATTACACGCAACTCTTGTGGATGAAGCAAATATTAGAGGATTATGGGATTTCACAGGACACAGTGACCATTTCATGTGATAACACGAACGCGATACACATATCCTGCAATCCTGTCCAGCATTCATGCATAAAGCACATCAGGATACGCGAGCACTTTATACATCAGTTAGTTGAGGAGAAGGTTGTATCCCTGAGTTTTGTTCCCACCGACCTTTAGTTAGCCGATATTTTCATGAAACCTTTAGATGCCCTTAGATTCGAGAGTCTTAGGAAATCTTTGGGGATTTGCACAGTTGACTGAGAGGTTGGTCCGTGTCTAGGATAGGATGCTTTGTCATGTTCATATCATATGCTTCCTATTGCTAGTTGGTATCATTTCGTATTATTATTTTGTTTTCTTTTATATTTTTTGAAAAATCCAAAAAGATTTTCTTTTTATAAATTTTAGAAAAGCACAAAAAGATTTTTGTATTTTATTTTCCCCTCTTATGAATGAGCATTTAAGATAGCCAAGTCACACCTTCATTCCATTTATCCATATGACTGTTTGATAGAGATTTGAGACGCTACATCATTTTATCCATGTGCTTTAAATTGTTTGGAGCCCTTGAGATGTGATTAGTGATATCTTTGTACATGTTTGACTCTTATCTCCTTTATTGCACACATGCACGACTTTATTTGATTATTGTACTTGTCTATCACATATTGGCTTGAGTGTTTCCATCTCAATTCTGTTTATACAATGTACAATATGCGATAAAACTTGACAAGATTGGAATGCATGTAAAAACCGTCTGGTGAGACGGTGTGTTTATTTTTTAAACGAGGAAGGGCTGCGAAAGGTTCATTTAGCCTTTGCGAATACTAAGCACCGTTAAATCAGACCTAAAAAATTGAAGAATTTTATTATCTGGTGTCCAAAGAGGTTAAAAGAGCCTGAAAAAATTTAAAGGCAATAAAAAGAAATACATGCCAAATATGGGCCATTATGTTTCACCATCAATTCTCCAAAGTTTGAGAATTTAGATCACCTCTATTCAAAATATAAATCTGAGCGAGTTTGGTTGGAGAATTTAAACGGGTTTTGCACTTCCTTGACAATCCTGAAAAAGCATTAAATCGTTTTGGACATTGTTGGTGTGAAAATCACTTTGAGCTTTGATTTGTTGATTTGATTAAGTCAATGTCTCATATTTCCATTTTTTTACACCTAAGGAATATGTTGAGTTCATTCTTTAGGAGTATCGGATATTCATCGTGTACATATGTCATGTTTATATGCATTGATTTTCCTATCGAATCTGATCACACCTCTACATTTACGCTATGATCGATTTGGTTGTTTTGTGTTCTTTCATGGTGTGATTCTTTGTTTATTCTGTGTGAAAATTTTTGAAAAATTCAAAAACATAAGTTTTTTTTTACCTTGTGACATTCTCCATTTACAGTTATTTCTGCTTCTCATTTCTATCTATTTGGGGACATAATAAAAAGGGGGAGAAAGAATTATCATATTATAGGTGAGTTTTGAAGTTTTGAGTTTTTCTCATAAATTGGTATGTATGTTTATCTCATTTTTCAAACTCGATATGTCACGTGGTATTTGCTTTATCTCATGTGTGTAGGTAATGCATTGATGATCATTGAATTGCACACCTTGATGAGAAAAGCTTTGAGATTTTTGAAGATTTGAAGAACAAACGTTGAAGACTTATTCATTTATACCTTTCCAATTTTGGGTTCATGGGAGGGTAGATTTGTATAGGCAATTTAATAATCCGGATATTTTTATGTATGTACTGTCATAGACATAGGGGGAGATTTGTAAGGACACTTTTCTCATGTACGATATCTTAAATTTGTGTATGTCGTATGCCGCTACAAAAGGCACGTATCTTCATGATCTCACATGATGGCCTCTATCCAAATTACAGGAATTAAGCATTCAACATCTCCATCATGTGCCCCATATCTGCCTCAATGAATTCACGTTCCACGATTTTAGGGATTCTATGCAAGTGGTACGCAAGAGAAGTCAAAATAATGACATAAGGCAAGATAGGAAAGTTCAAGGGAATTTTGGTAATTTTACAGCAATTGTTCGGAGGTTCGGTCAACTGTAAAGGTGAAGAGCTCGACGCCACGAAGATACTGGAAGAAATGTCACCTCAATCCGAGCTACGGTGAAGGAGTTATGGCCCTTTGAAAATGGAGAAAATTCAGAGAAAATCCTTAGAAGAATGTTGTGTATTTTTAGCCCCAAAACCAACGAACTATAGCGAAACGATTTGAGGTACAAGCCGAACTGGTTTGGGGTACCTGACGCTGGCAAGAGTTCCAAAAACTTAAAATTCCTTTTGGTTTTCCTATAAAAGCCAACTTCGGGGGAGCTATTTTGCAAGACTTGGAAAGACGTTTTTGAGAGTTCTATTAGCTCAAGTCTTCATATTTTTTAGTCCCAAAACTCATGTTTTGATTCACACATCATTCCCATACTTTTGTGAATCCGTTTGAAACCCAATAACACTACTTTGGCTTTGTTCATATTTATGGAGAAGCCGTTTTCTTCTTTATTGCTGCTCACCTGGAGTTCCCGAGGGAGATTCCAGCCGACGACACCAGAACCGACACCTGCGGGTATTTCTGTGTCACACTTATTTTCATTGTAATCCATGTAACTATATCTTACAAAATTATAGTGAAAATAAAAAGGTTTTGCCCCTTTGGAGGATTTTTCCTCACTTGTGTGTGTTTGAATGTTCTTGCATAATTTCATCATCTTCAATCATACCTAGATGCATGTTTAGGATTTAATTAATAAAAGCTAAGTTTAATTAAATAATTTCTTTATTTGAACGCAAGCGCACTCTTCAATCCATTTTTTATATTAAATTATATAATACTTGTCACCTGATATAGTTGAAAATTATGGCATAAGGTTGTATTGTTCAAAACTTGAGCACCATTTTCATGATAGGTAATTGATTGAAAAGAGCATTCAACTAGTGTCTAGGGCCTACTGTTCTCCACATTACTTTTAATTAATACTCTTTTTGAAATTGATCGAAGATGCTATTGACGGTGAAATTTCATAACATGTCAGGGTGCTTACATGGGTTTATGAATACAATAATGGATGTGTACAGCATATTCGTTAGAAATATAAGGATTATTTTTAGATATTCAATTGAGAATTTTTAATTTTAGGCAATTATACATTAAATTTAGGAAAGTTTAAACAATTATAAATCAAAGAAAACAACTTCACATATCCTCACCCTCCCAAAAAAGGAAAAAAACACATCACATAGCACAAATTCACGATCAACAAAACACAAAGTCAATAACAAATTCATAAATCACAATAAAATAAATTTGTGTAAAATAAAAATTCAAGGACAAAATAAATTCCAAATAAAATTACATTTTTAACCCTTAAATTATTAACAAATTTAAAAGCCTCAAAGTATTAAAACAATACATTTCCTTTTTTGGAAATTTTGGGTGGGGCACTTGAACACCCCTCCCCCCCCCCCTCTCTCTCTCTCTCTCTCTCTCTCTCACACACACACACACACACATGTGAAGAGTATGGTGGGCAATCACCCTCCTTAGGTTTTAGGACTTTTTCAAATTTGTATTATAAAGTGTAAAAATCTTAAATTTTGAAAATTTCAATATTTTGCCCACCTTGTAGTATTATTGTCACACCCCAAACCCAATGTCCCTACTAATCATTTGTTATTAGAATAATTGTATCATGACCTTAAGCCCCTTGGAAATATAATTCATTTATCAATATTTTTCTGCGTAATGTGCATACTATTATTCTTATACCATAATGAAATCAATATCAAAGCCATAATTAAGCGGACATACAATACTATGATTAACTATGATAAAATTTCACAATCATCAACTCAATCCATACTACTGCAATATATACAATACGTGAGTATATTAAACTCTTCAGTGTGACAATGATAAAATCCCCATATTTAAACCCCATCTCTTTCCAACGGTGCAACTCTCAAAGGTACCGGTCATATGGTATCCTAGCTGACAACATACAAACCTGAAATTGTTAAAATATAAACCGTAAGCATTAAGATTAGTGAGGTACTCCTTCCCTATAATGAAATAACAATTCTATATCGAATATGTGGATATAAAATCCGAACAATCCTGCCCATTGGCAATAACAAATCCTGGATCATAAGATCCAAATAATTCTTCCCATTGGCAATAACAAATCCTGGAACATGAGTTCCAACAAATCCTTGCCATAAGACAAATCAAATCATTGGATCTTTGTCCAAATCCAATCCTGGATCATAAGACCCAAATAAATCCTGAATATTTGAATATCCAAATAAATCCTGAATACTGAAGTATTCAAACAAATCCTGCTCTTAGAGCTTTATTCATATATCTGTATATATGAAACAATCATAAGTACACTCACCTTGGAAATTTAACAAGCTTTCCCTTTTCCTTTATCTGGATCTTGTTAAGTCGGCTCTTATTCTCTTCCTATCATTCTTACAATATTAGTATTATCATAAGAATATTAATAATTCAAAGAACAACTTCAACATAACTTAATTCATAAGAATCATATGATTCAATTCAAGTTATTCGTTATAAATGAAGTCCCATCTAGACTCAGGTAATTATATCTAACATATTCAAATTATAACCCAAACCTACTTTAATTATTCTTGGTAATCCAATCCTCATCATATTAGGTTTCCAACACAATTGACGACACATCATTCTAAGTTTCGTAGAGCAAGATATGCCCATTTCTTTACCACATAGCAAATCTGCCTTATAGGCTCATCTATGGTTCGATCATCTTCCAAGAATTTTCATAATTTTTATACATCATAACTTTCTATGATATTTAACCCAATTTAATAAAACATATTTAATAATATAAAATTAAAATTTCATAATTTTTTGATTTCATTTCCTATGTCAAGCAAAACATCAAACATATGGTATGCATATTTACTCTTTTGGGGAATATTTCATCCCGAACTTCAAACCTTCACCCAAGATTCATTTCTTATTATTTTTACATAATTTTCATATATTTTATGAATATATGGGTCTATGTTAATCTCCAACTGGAATTAATCAAGTTCAATAATCATACAAAAAGATATGGAAGTTTGAATAAACAGGGTGACTAAACTAAGCAATTTAAGGGTTTACACATTCAACTTTGTTTCAACTTGCCTATATCCCTACATATGCACCCAAGCATGAAAATTAAATAAACAATCAAGTATTTATATAATATAAATCATAAATACAGGAAAAATAACAAGATTCATGGGTGGAATTACCTTAGGGGCTTTTACGTAATTTTCTATGAATTTTTCTGAATGCTTCTCCTCGCTTTCTTCTTCCTAGCTCTCACAATTGTTTTTTCTCAACCTAAAACTCTCCCAAACTGAGTTTGCTGAAGAAAGGAGGATATCTCAAGTGTTTGAATCGGCCAAAACAACCTCCACCTCCAACCAATCAATTTAAGACACTTATTGGGCATAAATGACAAATTACCACTTAAACGAATGGACAGATTTGCCCTTGGTTAGTAATTTCGGTATAACTTCTTACTCGGACATATTTTTCACACACCGTTTATTGTGTTACAACCATAACTCACCTGTATACCACTATATAGTTTTCACCTCAAGTCAATTGTTATGTTATGATGGTCAAAACTAGCCTCCAACAGGAACATTCCTACCGAAAACTTTGAAATTTCACATTTGTAACTAATTCGATATTTCATGCTTTATGAAGGTAGGATTAGACTAAACATAATGACTTATATTAAATATATACTAATAACATATTATCCATTTCACATAAGCTAATCATGATTTAAACATAATTTATCATAATTATATTCGGTTTGTCACAATTATCGTTTGCCCATCTTAATCAAAATATTTGCACCAGCCCCTGTTGCCCCCCCCCCCCCCCCCCCCCCCGATAACAATATTTTGAATTTTTTTAGTTAGAATTGTTTCATGTAACAAACATAAGATACTAGTTTTTTTATCATTTAAAAATTTATTCATTAATTTGCAGTATATTTTAGCTGCTGGGAGTGAGACATCAGTTACGGTTGTAGAATGGGCAATGTCAGAATTGGTAAAAAATCCAACACTGATGAAAAAGGCACGGGATGAGGTAAGGGAAGTGTTTGATAGAAAAGGACAGGTGGATGAAACAGGCATTCGGGAGATGCAATATCTGAAGTTAGTTATTAAAGAAACATTAAGGTTACACCCTTCCATTCCCCTATTACTTCCAAGAGAATGCAATGAGAAGTGTGAGATTGTCGGATATGATATACCTATCAAAACCAAGTTACTTTTAAATGTATGGGCAATGGGTGGAGATCAAAAGTACTGGAATGAGCCTGAGAGATTTTATCCTGAGAGATTCCATGATTGCTAAATTGAGTTTAAGGGAACAAACTTTGAGTATATCCCATTTGGTGCTGAAAGGAGAATATGCCCCGGCATGTCGTATGGTTTGGATAACGTTGAGCTCTCAATTGCAAATTTTTTATAGCATTTCGATTGGAAACTCCCTAATGGAAAGAAGCACGAAGACCTAGACATGACTGAAGCGTGTGGTATTTCGGTTCACATAAAAAAATGATCTTTACTTGATTCCGATTCCATATCATCCTCCCAAAAAATGCAAAGTAGAAGAAGGTTGACTAGTTTTATTTTTCTAGGGAAAGCAATTTTGGTGCTTGTTTGTAATCATCTTATCTCATGTTATTAGAGCTACAAATTAAAACACTCATCCCCAAAACATACACGGCAATAGGAAAGAACTTATTAAAGTTAGAAAACTATTTTCAGTTGACATGCCTTATTAAAATTGTGGACAGAGAAGCACAAACAGGTACGTATAATAGTTTCAGTATAGTTTTAATTGAACCCGTGTACAAACAGAAAACACAATGAAATGCTTAATAAAATAGTTTCAATACTATTTTAATTTTTTTCGAACTATGTTTGCATCTACAACAAACAACAAAGATTCACCTCCCATATATATGCCCGAAAACAGTTTAAATTTCATCTCAAACTATAGAAAACGATTGCTCATTCACAGCAAAACCAATCAAATAAGTCTAAAAAATCAAGTAGATTTTAAAGGCATATGCCAAATAGTCCCTCATTTTTTAATACACACTTAGTCTAAGTCTTTATATTTTGTTTCAAAAGGTCCCACACTACATAAAAACACTCAAAAAAGGAGCTCCGATAGTGGGGGTTGGTGGGTTGAAGGTGGGGCGGGGGTGCCGCTAGTGCGGATATTTAAAAATAAGAGAATATTGGTTAAATGAGTGATTGAGGGACTTTTTTGGAACAAAATAAAAAATGCTTGGACTACATGTGTATTAAAAATATTTGAGGGACTTTTTGGTAATTGATCCTAGATTTTACACAATTGGGCATTTTTCCAAACAAAACTCAATGGCCTAACGATGAATTAATGATACCATTTACAAAACACCACCAAACTCTAGATATCATTTTTTCCAAAACACCACCCAACTTTTTTGTCTATATGAATGTCTTCATACAATAGCATATAAAAAATGGATGCTTTATATAAAAACTGTTGGGAGATAAACAACACAGTCCTAAGTAAAAGGCTTAGCTTTTGATAAAACTGAGATATAACTAAAAAAAAGTTTTGACGCTACTTAATATAGTGAAATGATTAAAGAGGTGTCATACATATGTGGTTCAAGTGCAAATTAAGAATATCCAACACCAATGTTGAATCATAAAGGGGACCAACAACATAATTAATTTAAGAAATATTTAAACATATAAAAAGAAAAAAAAATAGTTTTGTTTATCCTAATAAATTTGAGTTCACATTGAACAGACTATACTCCAAAACAATAGTTTTCAAATCAAATTTTCACATCAATGACCCTTTTATCTTTATGTTTTTCTATATTTTCAATTAGACATGGGGAATATACAATATTAATAGCGAAATAAATGTAAGTAATCGACCTCGTGATGCAATAAACGTGCACATCAAGTTGAAAACTCCATGACAGAGAAATAAAAGAATGAATCAAGTTGAAAATCCATCAGAAAACAAAACAAAAGACTTTAGAGTTTAAAACCCCTACAAACGTACAAAACTCCACAGTTTACATGTTTCATGCCTATGGCACTATCACAGTTCATGTCTATGGAATGTCATGTCTTCTCAAAGAATAAATAAATAAATATCTTTTTCTACTATTTTAACATAACACAAACTATATATCATCCTCATTGGTCATAATAATATCTTAATATGACTCAATAAATTGTAGAAGTACTAAGGAAAAGAGTGAGGTATTGATATGGCCAAGAATTAGGCTCATTAATCCCAACCCACATTTAGAAAGTTGCCCAAGTACACCCATTACGGGATGAATTTGATCCCACCAATTTAAGTACGGCCTGAAAGAGGGCTCACACGGTTTCCGAAAATGGTAACCCATAGGTGACCCGCTCAAACCTTCCCAAGCTCACCTGACTTCCCGTAGTACCCATAATACAATTATAATCCACCACTAAGCAATTTGTTGCTTTTTCATCTAACAAGAAATGACGTGAACCACCCATCAAAAGGCTCCTAAAAATATCTCACACACACTTTTAGAGAGAGAAATACTCTTCTTCTATTCAAAATTCAAGTCTATCTCAAATGAGGTTACAAGAGGTATATTTATAAGTGGGGAAGAGGAGCACTAAATGGGTCTCTAATCAATGTCGGACTCTCACTTTACAAATAAGCCTAATACCCATTTGTGCTAACCTATGTCCAAACTTACAAATAAATAACAAAACAAAATTAATAAAAATAACAAAAATAACAAACAGGAACTACACTACTAATATGCCCAAAAAAATACAATAATGCCCACAATTCACATCAAGAAATGTGAATTTGCATCAAATCGGCCACATTCACGAAGGCAGTGAATCCTATTTGACATGTGCCAATCACTAAAAACGCTCGAGACACTCATGTCCTAGAGTATCCTGTTTTTTTTACGTCGAACAAGCTAAGGAACACATTAGGACACGCTGAAGATACGTCATCGGATCAAGTTTTTTCAGACACGTGGCAACTTTTTTAGTATTTTTCAAACATAAATGTAGTCCAATGTTTTATAACTTAAAACATCAATTGTAAATCATAAAAACAAAAAGAAGAGACCATATTCATATACAAAAAGAACAATATGGACTCAAAAGTTTCAAACAAACCCTAACTTTGCAAGCCATATTAATATTATTTCCAATGTTATTGAATTTTATCCATTTCTTGTTATAATATGTATTGTTATTTGATTTTACTGAATTTTATGTTAAGTACATTCTAATTATGTATTCTTTGAAACAAATGTTTCATTCATATGTGTGTGTGTGTGTGTGTGTTTGTATAATATATTTTAGAAAAATGCGTATTTTGTATTGTATCCTCAATGACCAATAGCTCTCAAAAACAATATGTTCAAGAACATCTTCTATCTGTCTGATTTTAAAATGGATAAATATATATATATATATATATATATATATATATATATATATATATACATACACACACACACAACAACAACAAAAATTTAGATTCATAATTATTGATGAAAAAAAGGAAATTTCTTTCACTAGTTAGTGGACTAGTACTCATTGACAAAAAATTAAATAGGTATTGCCCAAAATCAGAGTAAACTTTATTTAACAAATTGATGTAATGTGTCAATAGTATAAACCACTTTTTCTCTGTATACTACATTTATGGACTCATTTCAATCATAGCATAATGCCCCAATTCTAACGCAATATTTTTTGTAGCATTGAATTAAATTGCTAACTGCTATAAAAATATTGCGTTAATTTTACTAAATGACGAATACCACTATAGCCCAGTAGATGTTTTCCACTTCACCAAATGCATAATGCCATTAACTAAGTAAGGTATATAATAAATAAGGTTACTAAACTATCCAAAAGGCATATTAGGTTGACAAACCTCACCCCCCAAAGCCATTAGCATCATGCCCTTTTTTATGTTAATAACCTAAAACAAAATAATAAAAATACCAACTCAAACATTAAATAAATAAGTTCGTATGGAATAAAAGCCCACATATATTTTAAGCCAGCAAGTCCTAATACTTTTTTAACTCACATGTTGTTTTGTCAACTGAACAAATGTTGTTTTGTCGTCAACTGAACAAATATTGTCAATTCTTAAACAAAAGGCCTTTGGTAACTTAAGTAAGGATATCATGCCAACTGAACAGATGCTGATTGCTAAGGGAAATGATTTGCTTGAAGTTGCATCTAGGCCGTATTTTGACATTGGAAGAAAATAACAGTCTCTGGGTTCACAAAATGAATTTTAAAGTGGAAATATGCAAAGTGAAGACAAAGTGCAAAATGAAATTCAAAGAGGAACCATGCAAAGTGTAGATAAGGTGCAAGCTGTTATATACAAAATGGAACTAAGGAATTAGCTATAATGAAGTGAAGGATGATAAAATTAGGAATTTACTAGCATTATTGCAGTTATCTCCTAGATTATGTAATACCCCGTACTTTTGTCTATATTTATTTTTGGGGATTAATTAATTAAATGCGTATTAATTAAAAATTAATCCGGGTTATAAATACTAATGTGATGCGAGTTGGTATTTGATTATGTGCATATATGATTATATATGAACTTGGTATTATAAAATTTGTCGTGGGATTTATATACGGCAATTTGGAAATTTTGTTGAGACGCGTGGGACCGCCGCGTCACGGTATAATATTTTGTTAATAAAAGTGAATTTAAAATCTATAATCCGTATGGTCATTTTGAGTGCGCCAACGCGTCCGGAAGGGTCGAGATAGTCAGAAAACACTAGCCGGGGGTATAGTTCGGGTCCCGGGGTATTTTTAGGCCATACCGGTAACTTAAAGGGTATTTTGGTAATTTTACATTTTTAGGAATTAAAAGTGACGAAAATTAGAGATGTAAATCTGATGTGGATTAAACCCATTAAGCCCATTAACCAACCCATATTAACCTAGAAGGCTACGTAGGTTGTCATTTAGGTTTTCTAAGTTTCCCCAAATCAAAACCCTAGCCACCTTAAGCCACCATTGGAGAAGAGCTTGGAGAGAGAGGAATTTCTGCAGAAAACTTCATCTAATCTATACCAAACTCAGAGACAACCAAGGCAAGTGACTTTATTCCATTTAATTTCTGAGAATGTCTTTTCCATGTTAGAAAATTCGGATTTATGGTTTGTTCTTGATAAAATATGAAAACCCATGTAGTCTAGATCATAAAACTTGAGGAAATTGAGAAGGATTGCATGTAGAATAGTTTGGAGACAATTAATCTGATGTTAATACATGTTTGGGTGAAAGAAAAACGAATTAAATTCTGGGATTTGATGATGATATGTAGTTAGGGTTCATGTTCTTGAGATATTTGGAAAAAAATGTAGAAAGCTGTAAATTTAATTGATGTTAGGATGGATTGATCCCTTAAAAACATGTTAGGATGTGACTATATATGTTTAGTATTGATGATAGACCTTTAAACGATTGATTGTGTCTTAGTTTAGAAGATTTGAGGTGTTAAAATGGATGAAAAACGATTTGGGGAAAATTCTGGGCCGAAGCTGGAAGCTCGTTAGAAGCAGCCCCCAGGTCGTTCGAACGAACTCGTTCGAACGAGCTTCTAACGAGTTGACCAGTCGTTACTAACGAGTAGTGATTTCGTTCGATATCTCGTTCGAACGGGATATAGTTAGAAGGGACAGTTCGTTCGAACGAACTGGATCTCGTTCGAACAGCCTCGTTCGAACGAGACTTCTAACGACCTGACAGTCCAAACTCGTTCGAACAGTCTCGTTCGAACGAGACTTCTAACGAGTTGACAGTTTGGTCCTTTTTGGACTGTTTTGATTTTTGGAGTCCCGTAAACTTGTTCGAGGATATAGATGGCCTTCCTTTATTGATGTGAGGTTAGATTTGGGACTTTTGGGTTATTGAGAGGAGTAAATTATATACGAGAGTTATATTCAATGAACCATTTGGGTTGAGATGTGAGTGTCTACTACGATGTGAGGATGAATTATAGCGCGTATAATTACAAACTGGAATAGTACGAATTGTGATAATTATAATTAGTACGAGAATGCGATATGTACTACAATTAAAATACGGTATTACTAAGACGTGTGTTTACTTAGTATTGGTATATGGATTGTTTGTATGACATACCTACCATACTTGCTATCACGGGAGGTTGCGTTCGCTTAGGACCCTCTAATCCTTGTGTGCCTACGGGGGGGATATAGACTGGTACCTCGATGAACATAGGTCATAGAAAGACTTATTGTGATATTAATAAGTCCGCTGATCATGGGAGCGTAGGTATGTGCGTGACCCATGTGATGGTGACTGTGTTTGCCTCCATTATTTGTGATGTTGTTATCGGTAAACTATTCCTGAGAGATTCGGAATATGTAATCCTTATGTACGTGATGTACCGGGATGGATTGCAGAGTATGTGTGCACCACAGCTTAGTTCGCAGGGTGCTTGTATTGTATATTTATGATATGAATAATATACATTAAATTAATGGGAATCCTCATGTTAATGTTGTAAAAATATTACGGTATTGTTTCGAGGTATATAATGAGTTAACTGATAGTTATATCAATGGCATATTTAGTAACTGAGTTTACGTTAAACCTCTATTTAATTACGAGCGTTGTTATGTTAAATGGAACCGAGTAATATGGGTAGAAACTTTGGCAGTCTAGCTAGTTATGTTGTCAGTTAGCTAGTAGTATGGGTCGTTATAGATGGGTACTTACGTTAGGAGTGCACAGTTAGACGAGAGGTGAGAATATCATGCGAGTGTACGTCCTAACATGTACTTTGCATTTAATGTTTTAAATGTTTTTAAAGCACTTGCAGGTTTTTAAAATATAACTCCACATTCGGGCTCTGACCCGTTTGCTTTTCAAATCTCTTTTTCTTTGTAAAACCATTTTAGGTGCCCAGCCACAAGGACACCAAGCATAGGATACTCATTCAGGTGACGAGCTGTAGCTGCTTGTGGAAACTACAGGGATTTGCATGTAGAGGCTTCTATCTTTTGGATTCCAGAGTCACCATCTATCAGTTGTAGGGCATGTTGCCCATTTCTTTAGAGACATCTTTTATATATCAGTTTTCAGACTTTAGCATGTTTTATTTCAGTTTCGGTTATTTATTTCAGTTGTGGGATTGTAGTGAGGAGTTTTCCTCCAGACTTTATTTACTATTATGTGATGGTTATTCATTTTACTTCAGTATAGTGAATGGTGTTATTTATTTCTTCATCTTACTTCTTGCATGTTAATCAGACTTAAATTAAAATTTGACAACTTGCTTTTTTAAATACTAGGTGGTTAGTAATATTAAAATGTTTTCGATAGTGATGCTATTAACTGAGCCAACTTGGCATTTTGAATTAATTTAATAAAGGAGTAGCTACCCGGTATTTAATTAGTCGGGGTGTCACAGATTACAGTCCATTACAATCTTTAAATCAAAGAAAGATCATGATATTGAGGGATTTGATTAGAGATGATAAGTTGACGAGGCTCAGGCAATTTGCAATTAAAATTGGGGAAATGATCAACAAGTCTGTGATCTCAAAAGCTCCCGACATAATAATTGAAGAAATAAATTGGTCTTTGTCTGCGATAAACTTAGATATCATAATAAGGCCTGTAACATATCTGAGAAGATTTGGATTATGGGCAACAGTGAATTAAATTTTAGTTTGGTTAAAAATACAGATCAAATGCTTACTATTGAGGTGTCCCATGTTTAGTTGAATACTCCTGTAACTCTATTTTGGATCTTTATTCAACCAAACATGGGAGACTTTGCATAAACAAATGTTATAATGGATATTGCCAAGGCTGAAGTTGATTATTATTCTAAATACATGTAGGGGTAAGGCTGCGCACATCTAATCCTCGCAATGGCGGGAGGCACGTGCACTGAGTTTGCCCTTTTCTACATGTCCCAAGCATTTCAATCTGGCAATAACTCTATTTTGGATTGTCTTCCTTCTTTGGTCACAATGTATGCTAAATTTTGTTGAAGGCCTAACTAAAACAAATTTTAATGTCCATGGATGCCAATAGTAGATTCAATAAGGGCCTGAGGCAAGAGGATCGACTATTCCCCAACCTATTTATTTGGCTTCAGAAGTCTCCAGTAGGGATATTAAAAATCTTTTAGGAGTGGATAAAACAAGGCACTACTCCCCTCCTTTACACACTGATCCTCTTACGCACATATCTTACTCTCACAATTTTTTTAAAATTTTTTCTAGTGGGTGTGCAAAATACTATTAAGCATTTGATGGAATTTAATTAAAGAGTGAGAACTCATAATACCATCAAGTTACCAACGCAAAAAGTTGTTATATTTTCTCAGAACTACATTGCAATAAATCTTCTTTTTCTGCAGCATTGCTTTTATGATCTTAGGAGCACTGGCCGCCATGGCCCAAACGAAAGTAAAAAGATTTCTAGCTCATAGTTCAATTGGACATGTAGGTTACATTCATACTGATTTCTCATGTGGAACCATAGAAGGAATTCAATCACTACTAATTGGTAAACGAATGTTAGTTGCTAGAATGGAGGATAGTGCTGATTGGACTGGTTTTGCAAGGAAATCTCTGCCCATTACTTATTTAGGGGTCCCTATATATAGGCTACAAAATCTAAACTGTTGTTTATTGACATGATCGGTAAGATTCGTATGAAATTAGATGAATGGACATGGAAATCCTTCAATTGATGATATTCCTTCATATTTTATTGCTTCTTTACCGTCCAAAGTATATGACCGAAAGAACAAAGCCAAGTGAACCCCCCAAAAAAATCATTCTATATAATCACCACAGTAAATAAAATTAGATGAGATATAATTTCGTGAAATTTAGTGTTTGACCCAAAAACAGTCATGAGAAGGGATACCTATATAATCCGATCTATTGCATAAAGCTTGTGGTAGCAACGGAACCGGAGAAAGTATACAGAAAAGAAAAGAAAGCTCTTTTCTATTTTTATATTATATTAGTATTTTATCTATATTAATATATTAGATTAGTCTTAGTTAGTGATCCCGGATTTAATTAACTTGATGTGGATAACAAATGTGTTCAGTTGTTTATTAACTAACCCAGTTTAATTTAGGAAGCCATATATAATCCCAGACTTTAAAGTGTTTTATTTCCAAGCGGATACAATATAATGTTCACATATACCAAGAGTTTAATAGTCAGAATAAATTATCCGACCCCATTAAATAAAAAACACATCTAATGCTATGTGTTTTATTGCACAAATACAAAATTTTGACAAAAAAATGAGGCATAATGTGTCAAAATATAGGGATAAAAAAGTGGGTGATTAATGAAATTGTAATAGATAACAAACTCAACTGAAAGTAACAAAATTTGGCGTTTGAGAGTAACGAACTCAAGTAATAGAATCTTAACAAACTTGACATAAATAATCTTAAAGCTAAGATGCAATAACCTAATGACATAGAAACCCAATTTAAGTTTAAAAATGGATTCCATAAAAAATGACCAATATAAAATTGAAAACTTCTAATAAAATTGCTGGGCGAGAAACTGTGACAGACGAGAAAACCAAGAACATGGTGCTTGCTTGAGACTGTATAACGAATGATGCAATCAGCACACGAGTGGGATTGGAGATTTCTTTGAACCTCGAATGTTGTATCATGTGAACATTTTTCTAGAGCTAACCATTAAGGAATGAGTTCTTAACGTGCAATTGACATGTGATCCATCCGCGGGATATAGCAACGACAAGAACTATTTTGATAGTAGTACGACGAACAACAAGACTGAATGATCCATCCGTGGGATATAGCAATGGGAAGAACTGCTTCGTTAGTTGTAGGACGGACAACAAGACAGATCGTTTTTGCGTAGTTAACAATGGGTTGTTGCTGAAATCCTTCGGTAACGAGACGCGCTTTATAATGGTCGACTGGACCACTAGCACAGTGTTTGATACGGTAGATCCACTTGCATCTGATGTAAATCAGGAATGTGGTCGTCATCTGATCTTTTTTATTCTTTTTAGTATTTCTTTTATTGTAGCATTCATTGTATTTTTCTTTTTTTTTTGGTATTTAGAAGAAGGAAGGTTAAGTGGCACTTAAGGGCATAATTGCAATTAGATTGTTAGCTTAGAGGCCAAGCAACCTCCTTCCTATAAATACGTATTTTGTAGACTTATTTGAGTCATTCCTTAATTTTGAGAGATTGTGAATAGAGAGAGAAATATCATTTCTTTCTCCTATTTGACGTCATTTACGTCAATTGGTATCAGAGCCTAGTCACTCCACACGGTTGTTGTTGTTGTTGTAAAATAAAAACTCGTAAACAACGTCAAGGTGGGTTCAAGAAAAGATGGACTCCTCCGACGCAAACCCTTTCAAATAAATTCTCGAAGCCCTCAACCGATTGACGACTCATATGGATGCAATGAACGCTCGTAGTTCTTCACCGACAACCACCACGGACCGCCCTCACACCGCACCGGTGACATCTCTAAACCTTAACCCTAGTTCTCCAAGATCAAGCCATTCTACACCCCTACCCCAAAAAAACCCTAGTTCATCAAACTCTAACCCTATAATCATTCCAACAAACACCACCACACAAATAACCACTTTACCACCACCTCCCACCGGCCAGAAAAACAAAAAAATAAAATAAAAAAAACCCAAGCAAGTCCGAAAATCCTTCCCCTACCCCGGATCAATCCCACCCAAACACCCCACCCCCTTTTTCTTCCCACCGCCACCTTCGACAGGGCACCCAACCTCGGCCCAACCCAGGGTGCACCGAAACCACTACCACCCCTTCACTAGCCTCACTCCACGATCCAACACCAATCCCTACTACATCTTACCCAAAATCAGCCACCGACGTTACCCTATACCCAAACCGAACCCCAAAATCCCACCGAACTGCCCCCTCAACCCCTAATAAAGGTCGAAACCCAAACCTCCACTGGCTACTTTCTTCGTAGCCGTACAACCCCCTCCTCGATTGACCACCTGCCCCCGTCGATAGTCCCAAGGCCTTCTAATGGGTCGGGACTTGAGTTTCAATAGCCAATCCAGCCTACCAAGGATGATTTGCCATCTCTATTGCCTTCCCATGAGCTTTCGGTAAATCCATCACCCATTTGTGTTCAATTGGCACCCCCATTGATTGAAACCTACTCCCCCGTAATTGTCGAAATGATCCCTAACATTCGGCACACAGAAAAATCAAATCCTCCTCCAATTCCTCCCAATGTCACAAACCCTATGCCATTGAAACCCACGCTTCCGCCCCCGCCTCTTTTATATCCCTTTCCCCCACACCACCCACCCCCATGGGATACCCGTTCCTTTCACTTCGCACCCGTTGACTCCCATGAGAGGGTCCGAGAATGGATTACCTTACCTCCGCATGCCGAACCTCCTTCCCTCCATCCCCACTCTACTCCTGAGTTTGACCCACACCCTCCTACTGAGTGGGGCACAAATGTTTTTTCATTTGATTCCCTCCACCCCAAGGTGACCCCCTATGTCCCCATCTTCGAGTGCCACTGCTTTGTTTGCCACTAAAAGGGCCACCAAATGAATCAATGCCCCTACCTCCATCCATTGGTTCCCCCACCTCCTCCTTCCCCACCTTGTGAGACTCTACCACCTCACACTACTCCCCCTGCCACTTCAGTTAACCCACCCGCTCCTGACCCTCCTCATCCACCGCCTCGAGCGCAATCACGACGAGCCTTACTTACTGAGCCTCCGGCAGGCAATGATGATATTGATGAGGACACTCTCGACCTTTAGGGTGGTGATACTGTTACACAGCTGGCTCTCCAGTTACTTTCCCGGAGCATGAAGGGTGATATCCGTGTTGACATTCCCATGTTCGACGGCCACCTGCATCCTGATGTCGTTCTTGATTGGCTTTCCGCCATGGTACGGATCTTTTAGTACAAATGGCTGAAAGGTCGTAGATGTGTTCTCTTATCGACAACCAAGTTTCAAGTCTATGGTGGTGTTTGGTGGAATGATTTGGAGCAATGCCATATCATAGAGGGCCTTCCTCCCATCCAGTCCTGGACCGAGCTCGGAGCACATTTGATGACCGCCTTTATTCCCGCTACATATGAGCGAGACTTATTTTTATTGGTTCAGTCTCTTCGTCAGGACTCCTCTATTTTGGACTACACCGAGCTGTTCCATCTTCTTTGTACTCAAGCCCGCCTCAGTGAGAGTGAGGAGTAGCACTTTAGCCGATATATTCATGACTTCAGGGATACATATAGCGTGATATTTCTTTACGGGAGGTCACCTATTTTGCCAAAGCAGTGGAGTATGCCACTGAAGCCCTTATACCTTTGACTCACTTGAGTTTATATTGTATAAGTGCTCATCTAGTTTGGAAATTGTGACAAAATTATGTCCATCCTAGAAACCAAAGAGCCTCAGAAGTTGGATTGCCTATTCATCTCTCTTACTTGTAGTGATCAAGAGACTATTGCCAACTCTCACACACAGTAGAATTCAATTCATACATGTCATACTGCATAATAATGTGTGTACATATGTTGAGTGTGTTTAAATCCCTAAGTTTGATTTTTAATAATTTTTTGGGATTTTTTAAACAATTTTTTAACCATGTTTTATTAATTAAAACTTGATTTATAAGTTTTTGGGGTCAAACTCTAAATATACATTGTTGTGTATTATGGCCTAATGTTACCTTGGGTAGAAACCGAAAGCGGCATAAACATGAGGGTATGGTTTTAATTATTTTAGACGCGCGTTTCAGATCCTGTATTTGCCCTACATCTGTCTGCCTCTGATTGGTTGGAAGTGTGTTTCTTTACTGAGATAACAACGCGTGTGTTATCAACCCTTGGATCATTTGTTATCAATGGTCTGCATGTCGTCTTGATGAATCCCTGTGTAGCCTTCTAAACCAATCAGCTTTCGTTTAACCACCGCCTTATTTGAGCCCTTAGATTCAAGTCAATTTAAATTGACTTAATCCTAACCCTTGATTTTGAACCAGCATCTCGAACCTTCTCCTCTCACTATACAAGGGCCTCTATTCTCAGACTTCGAAGACTTTTGCCATTTCATTATTTCTGAGAGAAGAGAGAGTAGAGAGAGAAGAGAGAAGAGAGAAGAGAGAAGAGAGAAGAGAGAAGAGAGAAGAGAGAAACTAGGGAGAGAAAGAAAGTTAGAAACCCTAACTTCATTTGTCTAAATCCTCTTCAAACCTAACCCAAACACCTCTTTATAAACACCATATCCAAAAACACTACCCTGAGTGTTCTTGAGTGTTTGAGATTTGAGTTGAGTTATTTTTGTTGCTATAACCTTGTGTTCGTGAGATCTTGTTTTCCAACTTAGACTTTTACTTAGATCTAGTTTCTGATTTCATAGAAATCTCAGATCTGAGTTATTCATGTTACATTACACTTAGTTTCATTCTTTATTTCTCATCTTGAGAAATATATTGTTGATTATTTTCTCTAAAACGTTTTCTTACTTTGAAATCAACAATAAATGCTTTCAGATTCTTGTTCTTGTAAAACTAAACCTTTGAGCTAGTTTGGAATCTCACTTGGAGGTTTTCAATCTCAAAAATCTTTTCAAAACTGAGATTGATTACGATCTTGGCTAATTTCTAAGCAAGATATCCGTGGATTCTGGGATTAATTGAAAGGTCAAATAAGGTTCAAAGTTTTGTAAGAAGAAAGAAAAGAAAAGATCACAGCATATAGTGTAACTATAATTTGTTAGGACTGTTTGTACTTAATAAATGTGTGTGTGCATGCATGTGTTAGAAAGCACCTCCACAAACACTTACACCCTACAACACGAAAAGTGTTGGTAATAAGATCTTGTGAACATAAGTCGACGTAAAGTGCTGGAACAAATCAGAAGTTGACAAACTGAGAGAACTACATCTACAATCAGAACTGCAGAGAAGTTATAAGGACACCAGAGGGTACATTCCTAAACTTATATAGGTCTGAGTTGTTTGCATGTTAGTTATATAGTTTGTAACTCATAAATTTGTTTTAGTGGATTTTTCATTTTACTCCGTAGAGGGAGTCGTGGATGTTTCCTCAATTGGTGAGGTTTTACCACGTAAAAAATTATGAACAAAATCTTTCTACATTTTCTCATCTCATTCTTGGTTGTGCTGTGTTTAAAACTTGTTTAAACTATCTTTTAAACTTGTTGCCCAAATCTTGAATAAGATCTCGTACATACTGTTTTATTAAACACTTCTTGTGATTAATCCTTTTTTATTTAAGAAAAGAGTTTCTTCAAAAAACAACTCGGAGTTACTTAAATAGTTTATTTTCAATAAACGAATTTAGTAACTCATTTTTCAATTGGTATCAGAGCTTGGTCAAACTGCTTTTAAAGTGATCCTGTGTTTCTGAAAATCAAATATGGACGAGAAAAATGAAAGATTTGGTAACTTGACCAGACCTCCAATCTTTTATGGAACCAATTTTGCTTACTGGAAAGTAAGGATGATTGCTTTCATTCAAGGAACTTTGGGAGATGATGTTTGGGACATTGTTGAAAATGGTTATACTTTTCCTACTAAACCAGCCAACGAAGGAAGTAATGAGAGAGTTAAGATAGCTTTAAGTGAGTTCACTGAAGAAGAGAAACAAGTTTCTCAAAATAATAACAAAGGAAAGAATGCCATATTTATGTCCATAAATGAACATGAGTTCAAAAGAATCTCATCCTGTACCACTTCTAAGGAAGCTTGGGACGCCTTGGTTACTTCTCATGAAGGAGACACTAGAGTTAAGGCAGCTAAAACCCAAATGCTTATCCAGCTGTATAACTCCTTAATTATGTCTGAGACTGAATCATTTGATGACTTCTATATGAACCTGACTGATATTGTGACCAAACTGCATGCTAATGGGATAACCTATTATAGACAAGAAATTGTATCTAAAATTCTGAAATCATTACCACATAAGTTTGATAACAAAAGATATGCTATTGAGGAAATGTGTGATATAAATCTCACTCCTGAATTACTCAGTAGTAAATTAAGAACTGTGGAAATGGAACTGGAATTTAAGAAACAATTAACCCAATCCCATAGGAAACAGACTAGTTCCAATCTAAGATTCTCTTCTAAATTGATTAAGCCTGAGTTTAATACTTCCAATGATGAATCTGATGAGGACTGCGATATAGAGAGTTTGGACAATCATATTGCCTTAATGACAAAACAGTTCAAGAAAATCATTAAGTTTAGAAACAAAGTGGCAAATAAACAAGGCAAGTCAAATTATCCAACTCCCTCTAGTCTCAGACCTCATGAGAAAAACAATGACAAAAATCATAAGGACTCTCATATCAGACCTAATAGATACCTTAAGAAGACTGAATGCTATAGATGTGGTAAACTGGGGCACATTGCACAAGACTGTAGAGTTAATTTGAACACTCAAAACAAACACACTAGAGCTAACATCTGCAAAACATGGGATGATTCAAGTGACTCTGAAAATGAGGAACCTGAGTCATCAGATGCTTTTGATCCTTGCATGTCTTTCTTTGCCAAGATTATTTATAATGATGATATGCCTATGTTTGTTAATGAGGATGAATCAAATAATTCTATGACTGATACTTCGAATGTGGTTATTACTGGTTTAGATGCTTTGATTACTGAGAATGTTGCATGTTCTACCTCGGGGTGTGTGAGTCAAAGGGAATGCAATAATGACGATGTTAATGGGTGTGTGAGTTCTAAGAATGAAGCCTTAGGGGTCACTTCACACACCACACTTAGTGACTCGGACAATGAAGACCTCCCAGACATTCACACACTTTACACTAAGACTCTCAAGAAAAGCGCTAGACTAGAAAAGACTGTTAAAGATCTTACCAAGAAATTGGAAGATCTAAGCCTGATGGTTAAACTGAATGCTGAAGAGTACACTACCCAATGTTTAACTCATGAAAGTGAAATTAAAGTTTTTGATGAAAAACTGAAAAATTTGACTGAAACAAATGAAATTCTGGAGAAAAAGTACAAAGGGACATTGTTAGAATTGGAACAAACCAAAGAAAAGACAGCAAATGTTTTAAAAAAATTTACAAAATTTGAAAATAATTCTAGCTGTTTTGATGAATTTTTTGCTGAATCTAAAACCAATTCTGATGATCGAACTGGTATAGGATTTTGTCCCAATTTGAAAATACAAACAAAACCTTTTGAACCTATCAAGTTTGTGTCAGGAGGCAAAAGACCTACTGAAACATGCCTAGATTTTCATTCCCTAAAAACTGAGTTTGATTTAAAACATCAAAACTTCAGCATTGGGGAATCAAGTTGCTCTAAGCATGAAAGTTCACCTAAGGCTAAATACGTCTGCCCTTTTATCAAAAAGAGTGAACCTACTTTCAAACCTGTACTACCCAGGAATAAAGTTCAGACTGAAATTTTTTCAAAACCTTTGTTTAGAGACTTTCCTAAGGAAACCCCCATCTTGAGCAATCTTTATTGATCCTACTGTGACATATATGGTCACTCTTTCGATGGTTGATATGGTAGGAGACTTGTTAAACCTATCTATAATCCTCGTACTTAGAAGAACTTTAACTATTCTAGGAGGAGTCGAAACAATTATATACTTCCTAGACAGCTAGATAAAAACTCTAACTATAGAAAGAGAAAGACTAAACCTAAAAGAACATTTCCTAGAAGGAATCCTAAGCACTTTCCTAAACCAAATGCTCAAGTATTTCACAAAATTCAAAATCATGCGCAAAACATTTTTCAGCAAAAATCTAATGCTCGCAAATTTTATTAGTTGAGAGCTAATAAGCGCAAGATGAAAACTAGAGCAATTTGGGTTAGAAAAGATGATCTATTACGTCAGATTAAGTGTAATATTGTTGTTACTGCTTTAAAAGCCGAACACACATCATCTGGTTGGTATTTAGACTCTGTATGTTCTAAGCACATGACTGGAGATGAATCTAAACTTTTAAACAAAACCAGATTTGCTGGTGGTAAAGTCATTTTTGGTGATGGAGTTTCATCTCAAATCATAGGCAAAGGAACTCTCCAAGAAGATGGGCTTCCTATTCTTAAAGATGTTCTTCTAGTTAAAGGTCTAAAGGCCAACTTACTTAGTATTTCGCAATTTTGTGACTCAGACCATACTGTTACCTTTTCGAAGAACAATTGCAAGATTTTAAATGAAAAAGGTGAATGCATAATTACTGGATCCAGAACTCTTGACAACTGCTACACTGTCAAGAACAATTCTGAAATTTATAATGTTACCAGAATGGATGACAACGAGATATGGCATAACAGAATGGGTCACATAAATTACAATAATCTTAGTAAATTGTCTACTCACGACATAGTAAGAGGAATTCCAAAAATTAAACCCATTCATAATATTGTTTGTGGTTCCTGTCAAGAAGGTAAAATTGTTAAGGCCCCTCATAATAAAGTCAAAGATATTCTCACCTCTAATCCCTTAGAACTCATCCATATGGACCTAATGGGTCCTTCCCAAACTGTTAGCCTTTGTGGACACAGTTATATCTTAGTTATGGTTGATGACTTCACCAGATTTACTTGGGTAGCCTTTTTAAAACAAAAGTCTGACACTTTTCAAACCTTCCTAAAAATTCTTCTTAGGATTGAAAATGAAAAGGACACTCAAGTAAATAGAATCCGTAGTGATAGAGGTGGTGAATTCAAAGACACTGGTATTATAGAATACTGTGACTATAATGGTTACAAACACGAGTTCAGTGCTCCTAAGACTCCTCAACAAAATGGAATCGCCGAGAGAAAGAATCGTACCTTGCAAGAGATGGCACGTGTTATGTTACATGCCAAGAATTTACCTAAATACTTTTGGGTAGAATCTATTCGTACTGCGTGTCACGTCATTAATAGGGTCTATCTTAGAAAGAATTCCAAACAAACCCCTTATGAACTTTGGTACAATAAAAAGCCTAATCTCAAATATCTTAGAACCTTTGGCAGTACTTGTTATGCATGCAAAGATAGGGAACACTTATCTGAATTTGAGAGCCGGGGAGATAAATCCATATTTCTAGGATACTCGCCTAACAGTAGAGCTTATCGAGTGTATAATCTTCGCAGTAAAACCATGATGGAATCCATAAATGTAATTGTAAGTGACACTACTGTAGAAAGCAAGACTAGTGAATTACCTATTGAAGAAGAGTCTTCAAATATTTTAGAAAATGACCCTTCTGAAATAGATAATTCATTACCTATTGAGAGACCTGAAGTACCTAACTGGGTTTCTAAAGATCATCCCATAAACAACATAGTTGGCAACCCTAGTGAGCCAGTGCGTACAAGATCCCAACTTAGAAATTATTCACATTATGCATGTTTTGTTTCCCTTGTGGAACCAAAGAATGTAAATGAGGCATTGAATGACTCTCACTGGATTTCTGCTATGCAGGATGAACTTTTACAATTTGTCATTCATGATGTATGGTATCTTGTTCCACGTCCTGATCACAAAAAGGTTGTTGGTACTCGTTGGATTTTTAAAAATAAAACTGATGAAAATGGGATAATAATTAGAAATAAAGCTAGATTAGTTGCTCAAGGATACTCCCAAATAGAAGGAATTGATTTTAACGAGACCTTTGCCCCCGTTATTCGTTTAGAATCAGTTCGTCTGCTTTTCGCTATAGCTTGTCACATGCGTTTTACATTATATCAAATGGATGTCAAATCTGCGTTCCTTAATGGAATACTGGATGAGGAAACCTATGTATAACAACCTAAAGGGTTCATTGACCCTAAATATCCAAATCATGTATTTCGTCTGAAAAAGACTTTATATGGCCTTAAACAAGCTCCTAGAGCTTGGTATGAGCGTCTTTCCAGTTTTCTTTTGGATAAAGGTTTCAAAAGAGGTGGAAATGACCAAAGTCTATTTGTCAAACATTTTGACAAACACATTACTATTGCACAAGTATATGTAGACGATATTATATTTGGATCAACTTCTTCCTCAGAAGTAAAATCCTTTTCTGAAATTATGAGTAAAGAATTTCAGATGTCCCTTATGGGGGAGTTGCAGTTCTTCCTAGGTCTCCAAGTCAAACAAAATCCAGAAGGACTATTTGTTTCGCAATCTAAGTACGCTTTAGAGATCGTTAAGAAATTCGGCCTCGAGAGTGCTAAAGATGCTAAAACACCTATGAGTACTACGGTAAAATTGTCAAAAGATGAAAATGGAAAATCTGTAGATCCTACTCTATATAGTAGTATGATTGGCACACTACTCTATCTTACTGCTTCGCGTCCTGATATCATGTATGCTGTGTGTGTATGTGCTCGTTATCAAAACAACCCTAAAGAGAGCCATTTGAATTCTGTTAAACGTATAATTAAATATGTTAAAGGCACTCTGAATCAAGGACTTTGGTACACTAATGACACACCAAGCACTATTATTGGGTACACTGATGCTGACTGGGCTGGATGTACTGATGATAGTAAAAGCACTTCAGGAGCATGTTATTATATTGGTAATAACTTGGTAGGATGGAGTAGTAAAAAATAAAACTGCACATCACTCTCGACAGCTGAATCTGAATACATAGCCGCGGGTAGCTGTTGTGGTCAATTATTGTGGCTTAAACAAATGCTAAGTGATTATGGTATTCAAGAAAACCAATTGCATCTCTATTGTGATAATCAAAGTGCGATTAATATTTCTAAAAACCCTGTTCAACACTCGCGAACAAAGCATATAAAAATAAGACATCATTTTATACACGAATTCGTTGAATCTAAGGAATTAGAAATCAATTATCTTCCTACTGATATACAACTCGCAGATATGTTTACCAAACCTCTACATTATAATAGATTCATTTCATTACGTAAATCTATTGGTATGGTTTGTGCTGAGTAATACCTCTGCTGCTTGTCCAAGTTTTTTCCTTTGTCCATTTGAGACAAAATGGGGGAGAAATTTGAGTCTACTAATCTCTTACATATACTAAACAGCTTGATCTTAGTGATTCATTGCAGGTATTCCTTTTTGTACAGTCATTCTCAACTGATGTATTAGGGTATTAAATTGTAAATAGTTGAGTTATGTACTTTTTGATTTCTAGGATTTGGGTAGATAGAATTTTGATAGGACTAAGTTTTTCTTATTTTTGTTGCCCTACGAGTCCTAGTTGACTCAAAGGAGATTTTGTCTCATATTTCCAAAGGGGGAGATTGAAGCCCATATACCTTTGACTCACTTGAGTCTATATTGTATAAGTGCTCATCTAGTTTGGAAATTGTGACAAAATTATGTCCATCCTAGAAACTAAAGAGCCTCAGAAGTTGGATTTCCTATTCATCTCTCTTACTTGTAGTGATCAAGAGACTATTGCCAACTCTCACACACAGTAGAATTCAATTCATACATGTCATACTGCATAATAATGTGTGTACATATATTGAGTGTGTTTAAATCCCTAAGTTTGATTTTTAATAATTTTTTGGGATTTTTTAAACAATTTTTAAACCATGTTTTATTAATTAAAACTTGATTTATAAGTTTTTGGGGTCAAACTCTAAAATACTTTGTTGTGAATGTTACCTTGGGTAGAAACCGAAAGCGGAATAAACATGAGGGTATGGTTTTAATTATTTTAGACGCGCGTTTCAGATCCTGTATTTGCCCTACATCTGTCTGCCTCTGATTGGTTGGAAGTGTGTTTCTTTACTGAGATAACAACGCGTGTGTTATAAACCCTTGGATCATTTGTTATCAATGGTCTGCATGTCTTCTTGATGAATCCCTGTGTAACCTTCTAAACCAATCAACTTTCGTTTAACCACCGCCTTGTTTGAGCCCTTAGATTCAAGTCAATTTAAATTGACTTAATCCTGACCCTTGATTTTGAACCAGCATCTCGAACCTTCTCCTCTCACTATAAAAGGGCCTCTATTCTCAGACTTCGAAGACTTTTGCCATTTCATTGTTTCTGAGAGAAGAGAGAGTAGAGAGAGAAGATAGAAGAGAGAAGAGAGAAGAGAGAAGAGAGAAGAGAGAAAACAGAGAGAGAAAGAAAGTTAGAAACCCTAACTTCATTCGTCTAAATCCTCTTCAAACCTAACCCAAACACCTCTTTAAAAACACCATATCCAAAAACACTAACCTGAGTGTTCTTGAGTGTTTGAGAGTTTGAGTTGAGTTATTTTTGTTGCTGTAACCTTGTGTTCGTGAGATCTTGTTTTCCAACTTAGACTTTTACTTAGATCTAGTTTCTGATTTCATAGAAATCTCAGATCTGAGTTATTCATGTTACATTACACTTAGTTTCATTCTTTATTTCTCATCTTGAGAAATATATTGCTGATTATTTTCTCTAAAACGTTTTCTTACTTTGAAATCAACAATAAATGCTTTCTGTTTCTTGTTCTTGTAAAACTAAACCTTTGACCTAGTTTGGAATTTGACTTGGAGGTTTTCAAACTCGAAAATCTTTTCAAAACTGAGATTGATTAAGATCTTGGCTGATTTCTAAGCAAGATATCCGTGGATTCTGGGATTAATTGAAAGGTCAAATAAGGTTCAAAGTCTTGTAAGAAGAAAGAAAAGAAAAGATCACAACATATAGTGTAACTGTAATTTGTTAGTACTGTTTGTACTTAATAAATGTGTGTGTGTCCATGCATGTGTTAGAAAGAACCTCCACAAACACTTACACCCTACAACACAAAAAGTGTTGGTAATAAGATCTTGTGAACATAAGTCGACGCAAAGTGCTGGAACAAATCAGAAGTTGACAAACTGAGAGAACTACATCTACAATCAGAACTGCATAGAAGTTATAAGGACACCAGAGGGTACATTGCTAAACTTATATAGGTCTGAGTTGTTTGCATGTTAGTTATATAGTTTGTAACTCATAAATTTGTTTTAGTGGATTTTTCATTTTACTCCGTAGAGGGAGTCGTGGATGTTTCCTCAATTGGTGAGGTTTTACCACGTAAAAAAATATGAACATAATCTTTCTACATTTTCTCATCTCATTCTTGGTTGTGCTGTGTTTAAAACTTGTTTAAACTATCTTTTAAACTTGTTGCCCAAATCTTGAATAAGATCTCGTACATACTGTTTTATTAAACACTTCTTGTGATTAATCCTTTTTTATTTAAGAAAAGAGTTTCTTCAAAAAACAACTCGGAGTTACTTAAATAGTTTATTTTCAATAAACGGCTTTAGTAACGCATTTTTCAGCCACCAAGGTGGAGTCATACCATCAGACTACCCCTCCACCACGTAGTTGTCCCATGCCTACTCCTCCAACTCCAATGCCTTCTTCACTTACCAGGACTCCTTCCACCACTACTATTTCTGCTGTCACGATTCCTCCTCCTGCTCCTACTTATCCGGTCACCTTCAAATGCAGGGTGATGATCCATCGCGTTTCGATTGCTATCTCCCTCTTCATCGAGCTATCTTAGCTTCTGGAGACCCTGACTACATTGAGGAGGCACCATAAAAACCATCCTAGCTAGCTCTCCTCACGTTCCTTGATGGTGACTCCGAAGGCCTTCCCCTCTGAGTTAGAGGATGAACTCTTTTCAGGGGGGGGGGGGGGGGGGGGGAGTGATGTAAATCAGGAACGTGGTCGTCATCTTATCTTTTTTATTCTTTTTAGTATTTCTTTTATTGGAGGATTCATTTTATTTTTCTCTTTTTTTTGTATTTAGAAGAAGGAAGGTTAAGTGGAACTTAAGGGCATAATTATAATTAGATTGTTAGAGTAGAGGCCAAGCAACCTCCTTCCTATAAATACCTCTTTTGTAGACTCATTTGAGTCATTCCTTAATTTTGAGCGATTGTGAATAGAGAGAGAAATATTATTTCTTGCTCCCATTTGACTTCATTTACGTCAATTGGCATCAGAGCCTAGTCGCTCCCCCCGGTTGTTGTTGTTGTTGTAAAACAAAAACTCATAAACAACATCAAGGTGGGTTCAAAAAAAGATGGACTCCTCAGACGTAAACCCTTTCAACCAAATTCTCGAAGCCCTCAACCAATTGACGAGTCAAATGGATGCAATGGATGCCCGTAGTTATTAGCCGGAAACCACTAGGGACCGCCCTCACACCGCACCGGTGACATATCTAAACCCTAACCCTAGTTCTCCAAGATCAAGCCATTCTACACCCCTACCCCAAAAAAATCCTAGTTCATTAAACCCTAACCCTAGTCCATTTGCATCTAATGTAAATCAGGAACATGGTCGTCATCATATCTTTTTTATTCTTTTTAGTATTTCTTTTATTAGAGCATTCATTGTATTTTTCTTTTTTTTGGGGTATTTAGAAGAAGGAAGGTTAAGTGCCACTTAAGGGCATAATTGTAATTAGATTGTTAGCTTAGAGGCCAAGCAACCTCCTTCCTATAAATGCCTCTTTTGTAGACTCATTTGAGTCATTTCTTAATTTTGAGAGATTGTGAATAAAGAGAAAAATATCATTTCTTGCTCCCATTTAAGGTCATTTACGTCAGCATCCGAAAACGTTCATATTTCAAGTGGCGGGAACTAAGGACCATGTGCCATTTTCAATGAGAGCATTAATTTCATTGGACATGGCTTTGCACCACTCAGGTGGCTTGTTCTCAGTAAAGAAACAAGTGGGTTTAGATTAATGGTCATGGTGCGCACGAGAAATCGAGGGTTGGGGAGTTGATGTCATGTACCTTAGTTTCATTGGGTGAGCTCGGTTTGTGGCAGGTGCTTCTGATTGTGGGGTGTGAATTGGGGGTGGGCCGAGGTCGACAAAGAGTGGAATGAAGTAGGTCGGTGTGGTAAGGAGGGACATGCCCTTGTTAGGATAGTTGATGTTGTTAAATTGGCGCTGAGCATAAGGGGAAAAGAGTTCCTCTAATGTTGGACTCTTGGGAGATGAGGTAATTGGTGGAATAGATGAGGAATGTGGGGAATTGAAGGAATTTTTTTCTAGTGAGTTTAAATTAGTTGCAAGAGGTTGTCCTGGAGTAAAGTTTAAAGAAGATGATAGATGGCATTCCTTGGTTGTGTATGATTTTGCACATAGCTTTGATAACATGTGATAGCTATGTGAGTGGTCCCAATACAAATTTGACAGTGGGTACAAGAGTCTGAGTTAAGAGAGGATTCGAAAATGGTCCGGACTTCACGAAATGTAAGGATGCTAACAACTAAAGTAAGAAATATTGAGAGAGAAATGATATTAGGGTGCTCATGATAAGTTGGTCTTGATGCACCCATAAATCAAAGGGAGGATTGGGTTGGGACTGACTTTGGCCATCTATGACAGGAAGTAGGGCTATGCATGGGTCGGTCGGTTCGGTTTTGAGCCTATTTTTTAAACCGAACCGACTGTTGATACCAAATTTAGTCTGCTGACATGGCCCAATTGAATGAAGACACGTGGCAATCTACGTTGCAACAACGAGGAACACTGCTTCCCCGAGGAACTCAGACGCTCCGAGGAACAAGAACTCTCCGAGGAACTTTTGAGTACCGAGCAGCTTAGGCGGTCCGAGCAACACCTCGAACAAAGCATTAATAGCGGGATAACCAACAGTTTGACTGTTCATTAAATGCTTATCGTTCATATGTATACGCTTAAGGGGCATTGAATGTATTACCCTTTCACATGTACAGCCTCAGGGCTATAAATACATTTTACAATCCTCATTGTAGGGGGACCGGAATTTCTTGATAGAACTTGTAATCGAGAATTCCTAAACAGTCAGTAATAACATAACAGTGGACGTAGGACATTCTTCTAAGGCTAAACCACTTTAAAAACTCTTTGTTTCATTTATTTTATCTGTGATTAAAAAATTAGATATGATCTAATTTTTTACATCAACAGATTGGCGCCGTCTGTGGAAATCGACTGGAAATATCGTTTTTCATCGAAAAAAATTCATCACAAATGGCTGATATTCCAGAATCCAGTAATCGAAACTCTGGAAACCCTTCAAATCCATCTGCTCCGCTAAATATTATAGATCTGGCTGGAATAATGACAAATCTGGCTCAGGGCCAGACCGTCATGCAAGAAACAATGCGACAACTCATTCAAACCCTCCATGGCGGTGCACCAACCCATTCAGGACCACAAAGTATTCAAAGAAATATCCGTGCACCTTCTTCGCATACTAGGCGTACCGATTCATATCGTAATGAGGAGTTTGAAGATTTTTCTTATCAACTTGGACGAACTTCGTCAGTGCGAGCCACAGATACTGAACAACGTATCACTCTCTCTCCAGAAAGGACTAGTGCACTAGAGAGGTTAAGCAGGGTATCACCTTTTGATCGATTAGGACCTAGAAGGAGTAGAAGTCCTCCTAAAGTCGCATCGAGAAGTTTTCGACGACCATCAGATTTAAGGGAAGGATCTGCCCAGTCGTGACCAGCTGCTCGTCAAGATAGATCCCAGGAAGCCACATCAACGCGATCAGTTGCTCGAACCAACAGGCCCGAGGAAGGAAATGATGCGTGGAAAGGCTCTATTAAGAGGCTGGAGGATAGATTAGGGGAAATGGCTAAAGCCAAGAACCCTCTACAACGAACTTTTATTCGAGGAACACCTTTTGTCCAGGCCATTGTACATTTTCCAACACCATCAAAGTTCAAAACACCTGTTGTGACCCCCAAATATGATGGAAAGACTGACCCTGTCCTTCATATAGAACAATACCAAGCTGCAGCCGACATCTATGCTATTCCAGATGAGATGAGATGCAGAGCATTCTCGGGAACTCTTACCGGATCTGCTCAAATATGGTATAATAATCTTCCTCGGGGTAAGATCTCAACTTTTCTTCAACTGGCCGAGTTATTCATTGGGAATTTCTGTTTTGGGGCAAAGCCAGTTAAACGAGTAGCGCATTTGTTAAGTGTTAGACAAAAAGCTAGTGAGAGTACCAGAGATTATATAAATCGTTTTAATAACGAGAAACTCGAAGTCATTGGTTATGAGGAGAAGACAGCGATTACCACCTTGATGAGTGGACTACTGCCCAACAAGTTGTACTACACTTTGGCCAAAGATCCACCTAGAACCATGTCAGACCTGATGGGAAAAGCGTCCAAAATTATGAATGTCGAGGAGGCTATGGCTGCGAAGAAGAATATGGATGCCAAAGAAACCAAGGTGGAAGGTGATAAAGCTAAGAAGAAAGAGCATAAGAACAATGGTAATGGCAAACACTCAAAAACTAGGTCGACATGGGAAGTAATGAAGAAATATGATAATTATACTCCTTTGAAGAAGGACATCAACCATGTTCTAGAAGAAATCAAGAACAACGAGGAATTAAACTGGCCAGAGAAAATGAAGGCAGACCCTGATCGGAGGAATAAAGAAAAATATTGCGAGTTTCATAAAGATCATGGATATATGACCAAAAATTGCATAGCTCTTCAGAATGAAATTGAAACACTCATTAGACGAGGAAAACTGGCAAAGTATGTTGATCATGGAAACGAAAGAAAAAATAACGACTGAACAAGAGAGAGGTCTAGATCTCCTCGTCGAGAAGAGGAGAACAAGAAAAGAAACCATGAAGTTGATCCAGAAGACGACCCCGATCTTCCCAAGAGACCAAGGCAGCCAGAACGAGAGGTATTTTCAATACGTTTTGGGTCATTTGACTGTAATGTTATTACAAGTGGAGATGCAGGAGGAGGAGACCTTACTGAAGAGAGAAAAGCTTACCTCTGTCAGGCTCAAGCTTGCTCGTACATTCAACGAATAAATCTAGCTGAGGAGGATCGCCCGAGAAAGGTGAACAAAGAGAAATTGGTCATTAGTTTCTCAAAGAACGACCTCGCAGGTGTCCTATATCCTCATGATGACCCATTGGTGATCAAGATGAGAATGAAGGAGGTAATAATTTCAAGAGAACTGATAGACAATGTTAGCTCGGCAGACATCATGTTCTACTCGTGCTTCGACAGTTTAAATCTAAAGCTATCTCAACTGGAGCCTTATCATAGACCCCTCCTCGGTTTTGCTGGCGAGAATGTATTTCCACTTGGGACGATCAAATTGGATATATTCATTGGTACGTGGCTTGCTTGTCGAACAGAAAGAATACGCTTCTTCGTGATGGATAAGAATGTTCAATCATCATACAATATCATCATGGGAAGAGTAGGATTGAAGAAGTTCGAGGCTGTAGCATCGACGGTTCATCAATGCCTAAAATTTCCAACAAATTTTGGAGTAGGAGTTATGAAAGGTGATCAGAAAGTAGCTCGGGAATGCTATTATTCATCCGCCGAGCAAGAGGAACTGGAGGAATCAAGGAAAAATACTACTACCTATCAAGTGGATGAAGGTGCAAAAATTGAAACATTGGATCCTAGAGATGAGTCGCAACTCGTGAAGGGTCAAGTGGTGGAAGCTACTGAAAATATCATTCTGGACGACGAGCACCCTGAACGAACTACTCAAGTAGGTTCGTCATTGGAAGCCTCACTAAAATAGGAATTGATAACTTTACTAAGAAGCAGAAAGCAAACTTTTGCGTGGAGTCATGAGGATATGCCCGGGATAGACCCAAATTTCTTATGTCACGAATTCAATGTGGATAAGGAGATCAAGCCAGTGAAGCAGAGAAGAAGAGTGTTCAACCCCGAGAAGAATCAAGCTATACAGGAGGAAGTCGAGAAGCTCCAGAAAGCTTGCTTCATTGAAGATGTTAAATATCCAGACTGGTTAGCCAATGTGGTGATGGTAAAGAAGAAAAACAACAAGTGGAGGATGTGTGTAGACTTCACCGACCTCAACAAAGCATGCCCAAAGGATCACTTTCCACTGCCCCCGAATTGATCAACTGGTGGATGTTACCTCGGGACACGAGCTGCTGAGCTTCATGGATGCTTATTCTGGCTACAACCAGATTAAAATGAAACCTGAAGACAGGGAGAGTACTTCTTTTATTACCCCTAGGGTAACTTATTGTTATAATGTTATGCCTTTTGGTTTGAAAAATGCAGGTGCAACATATCTGCGGCTGATGAACAAAGTCTTTGCTGAACAAATCAGTTGTAATATGGAAGTATATGTTGATGACATGCTGACATAGAGCAAGAAAGCTGCCGATCATCTAGTTGACTTAAGTCAGACTTTTGATCAACTGGATAAATATCAAATGAAGTTGAACCCGACGAAGTGCATATTTGGAGTACGAGAAGGCATGTTTCTCGGGTATATTGTCAATCAACGAGGCATTGAAGCAAATCCTGAAAAGATCAAAGATCTATTAGGGATGCGATCTCCAACGACGAAGAAAGAGGTGCAAAGTCTTACAGGACGAGTAGCAGCACTCAACAGATTTGTATCGCGAGCAACTGATCGATGTCTCCTATTCTTCAAGACACTCCAAAAGACTTTTGAGTGGAATGATGAATGTGAGAAGGCTTTTCAAGACTTGAAGAAATACTTGGGAGCACCTCCACTGCTATCCAGGCCAATGATGGGAGAAAAATTATACTTGTATCTGGCAGTGTCCGAGAATGCAGTTAGTTCGACATTGATAAGAGTGGAGAATGGAGTACAAAAACCAATCTACTATACAAGAAAGTCTTTTCGAGGAGCAGAGATCAAATATCCAAGGCTGGAAAAGTTAGCACTGGCGCTGATTGAGGCGAGTAGGAGAATGAGGCCATACTTCCAGGATCATACTATAGTCGTATATACTGATATGCCGTTGAGGCAAGCCTTTCATAAACCAGAAAAATTAGGGAGATTGATGTACTGGGCAATAGAGCTCGGTGAATACGATATAGTCTATGAACCCATATCATCGCTTAAAGGGCAAGATGTAGCGGATTTTATAGCAGAGTTCACCTATCCTGATACCCCCGAGGAGAAAAAGTTGCTCGCTGATCAACCTGTGGATGTTACAGGATCATCAAACACAAGCTCAGACCAACTTAGGTTGGTAAAAGGGCAAGTGGATGTTACAGGATCATCAAATTCGAGCTCAGACCAACTCAGGTTGGTAAAAGGGCAAGAAAAGATGATAGACGAAGAGCAAGAAATATCAGGGGAGGATGAAAGGAAGCAACAAATATTTCACCGAGGAACTATGTCAGATCAGAAGTTTGAAGACGAGTTACCTGTATGGAGGCTATATGTAGATGGCTCGTCTTGCACAACAGGCTGTGGGGCAGGGATCGTTTTGAACAGCCCGGACGAGGTCGACATGGAATACGCCTTACAATTCCAATTCAAAGCTTCCAATAATGAGGCTGAGTATGAGGCCATGATTGCAGGTCTTAATTTGGCAAAAATTATGGAGGCGCAGCAGGTTATTATCTTCAGTGATTCTCAATTGATCGTAAATCAAATGTTGGGAATATATGCAGCCAAAGGAGAATTAATGATCAGATATCATGCAAAGGCAAAGGAGTTGGTGTCGAAATTTGTTGCTATTCAGCTGGTCAGAATACCAAAAATGGAGAATGCGAGAGCAGACGCCCTAGCTCGATTAGCATCAGCTACTCATACCGAGCTACGAAGAACAATCCCAATTGAAGTTTTAGCTGGTTGAAGTATAGATGAAGATCTGATGACGAATTTCATTACCCTTGATTTAGGACCATCTTGGATGGATCCCATCATGGCATATATTGAGGAGGGAGAATTACCAATTGACAAGCTCGCAGCCGAGAAATTAAAGTTTAAAGTTGCTCGGTATGTATTAACTAATGGTATTCTATATAGACGAGGAATTATGGCAGGTTTGCAAAGATGTGTACATCCTTTCGAGGTGAAAGAATTGATTGAAGAGATCCATGAAGGGTCCTGTGGAGCACATGTAGCAGGTCGAATGCTTTTGCAAAGGGTGATGACGCAGGGATACTACTGGCCGACAATGAGGGATGATTGTATAGCCTATGCCAAGAAATGTGACAAGTGCCAGCGCTTTTCCTCCATCCGAAGAACTCCACAAGCATTGTTGACACCCATCACTTCCCCTTGGCCATTTGCCATGTGGGGAATAGATTTGGTCGGGCCACTGCCAACGACCAGAGGAAGGTCCAAATACCTCGTCGTCGCAGTGGATTATTTTACTAAGTGGGTAGAAGCTGAGCCTCTCATTGATATGACGTACGACAAGGTGTACCAATTTATTTGGAAGAACAACATTTGTCGATATGGTCTTCCTCATGCCTTCATCACAGACCATGGAACACAATTTTGACAACGAGGAGTTCGCTGCCTATTGTCATCAGTCAAACATTTTGAAGATCCACTCAGTGCCAGGCCATCCTAAAAGCAATGGATAAACTAAAGTGACAAACAGAACGTTGCTGAATGTCTTGAAGAAAAGACTGGACGATGCGAAAGCAAATTGGATCAACGAGTTATAGTCAGTACTGTGGGCTTACCGAACTACTCCCCGAGTAGCAACAGGGGAATCTCCATATATGCTAGCGTTTGGAAGTGAAGCTGTTATACCTGCCGAATTGGGCCTCCCAACACACAGGGTACTGAATTTTAATTCCCCTGTCAGCGACTTAATGAGAAGATTGGATTTAGAAATGCTCGAGGAAGTTAGAGAAGAAGCAGCCATCAGGAATGCTACATACCAACAAGGAACATCTTTGTTCTACAATAAGAGGCTGAAGAAGTGCGACCTGAAAGAAGGAGACTATGTGCTAAAGAAAGTGATTTAAAAGAACAACAAACTAGAGGCAAACTGGCATGGACCATATCGAGTTACAGAAGTTGTTCGACCAGGAACTTACCGAATAGAAACTTTAGAGGGCGAGGTGTTTAAGAATGCATGGAACGCAGAGCACCTACGCAAGTATTATCAGTGATGTATATTCTCATGTAACGCAGTTCCGTCAATATGAATAAAATGAAGATATGCTGCCAAATTCTCCTTTTATTGAAAGTTTTTCGGGGAATACTAGTTCTACACACTACTCGGCAAAGCTCGAACTTCGGGAAACTCGAAAACGCCAACTAAGGTTGGTCGAGAAACAAATGTATTCCTACGGGATGTAAAACTATGTATTCCTACGGTCAGTAAAACTATGTATTCCTAAAAAGGCCAACTTATGTTGGTTAGGAAGTAAATGTATTCCTATGGGAAGTAAAACTATGTATTCCTAAAAATGCCAACTTATGTTGGTTAGGAAGTAAATGTATTCCTCCGGGAAGTAAAACCATGTATTCCTAAAAATGCCAACTTATGTTGGTTAGGAAGTAAATGTATTCCTCCGGGAAGTAAAACTATGTATTCCTAAAAATGCCAACTTATGTTGGTTAGGAAGTAAATGTATTCCTCCGGGAAGTAAAACTATGTATTCCTAAAAATGCCAACTTATGTTGGTTAGGAAGTAAATGTATTCCTACGGGAAGTAAAACTATGTATTCCTCGGGAAGTAAAAATATTCCTAAAAATGCCAACTCATGTTGGTTAGGAAGTAAATGTATTCCTACGGGAAGTAAAACTATGTATTCCTCGGGAAGTAAAAATATTCCTAAAAATGCCAACTCATGTTGGTTAGGAAGTAAATATATTCTCGAAAATGCCAACTAAGGTTGGTCGGGAGCTACAACTATTCCAAAAAGTGCCAAAGTTGCTCGTAGAGGAAAAATCCACTAACTGTAGTTGGTCGACAAGGAAAATTTACCGACCTTCGTTGGTCGGAAACATTTTCATAAATACGAGAAAGTGATCGAGCAAAACTTTTTAAACTTTTTTATACTCGTAACTTTTTAAAATTATTACTAAGTTGGTCGAGAAACAAAACATCATTTTTGCCAAATGATTACCACAAATTCAAACTAGTCAACAATAAGTTGATCGACAAACAACACAATATTGTTATCTTTTTAACAGATACACATGCACAGATGTAAAGTGTTTTACAAGACAATAGCAATTAAGATTGCGAACAAAAATAAAAGTCTTTCATTAAATCCAAAAACAAATTACATTGAGAATGAAATGTATACAAATTTATTACATCAATATTCCTATTCTATTGGTTTTTTCCCCTCTGCTTTTGAAACAGGTTCCTCGCCAGCAGGCGGATCATTTAAAGCAAGAGGAGAATTTATGAAGTTAAGATCTTTTAACATCCTGATATTCATCATGTATGGTCGATCTAGGAGGTTCTCGGGATGAGATATGTCGACATTTGAATGGAGATTGTAGTCGCCGAGATATTTGGAAATTAAGCACTGAGGGATGGCCCGAGCAGGGATCCAACTCATATCGAGCTTGAATGGTGGCACTGGAAGGTCGAGCAGCCCAGGATTATGGTAATCCCACAGGTAATGACCCTGTTCCAGTTGCAGCACACCTAAGGCATTCAACCAGCCCTATTTGTAGCCCTCATTATTGGCATTTTGGATACGATCGTCCAAGTGGTAGAGAGCCTCGTTGTAGCCAGCCATCCAGAACTCTCTAGGATGCTTGTGGAATTGATATGTCAATCTTTCCAGCTGTTCGTGGAGATTTTTGATGAAGAGTTCCTTATTCTCCAAGACAGACTTCTGCGCAGAAAGTTGCTCTTCAAGGTCCCTAATTTTCTTAGACATATCATCCAATGCCTGGTTCTTCGCCATCAGCTGGAAGGCATGGTTCTCTAAAGCAGATTGAGTCATTTGTTCCTCGACAGCAATCTGAGCAGCTCTTGCTCGTCCCCGAGGAGCTCTTGCTCATCCACGAGAAGATGTAGAAGGGCCAGACCTTTTCAAGGTTTCCAACTCATCCCTCAGATTTTGCGTTTTTGACCTCCAAGAACGAGAATCCCTCATCAGTCACTGGGATCAAAGCATTTGAGGTGGAGGCAACAGATTTTAATTGAGATATTTCTCTTTGCAAGTTGTTATTCTCTTGCTCCAACAACTCGGCTATTTGTCTGCACTCCTCGACCTCAACCCTCAGAGTTCTCTCCCTCACATCGTAGCCAACAAAAAGTTTATCGTATCCCTTGTCGGCAATGATTTGCTGATACTTATTCTCGTACCCCTCGTGTAAAAGAGCACTGGATTCCTTATATTATTGATGAAGGTCTTCAAGAGTGCCTTGGAGATCCTCGATCATATCATAATAAGCTACATTATTGGCCACCGCGCGATCAAGCAGACACTTTAAATATTGATAAGCTTCAACTGCCTGTTCCGAAGCATCTTGGCCGAGGATGTTGAGGATTTGTGCTGCACTCAGATCTATGTGACCAGCCTTAAAGTATTCATTGCATTGCCTCAACAGCTTTGTATCGTGAGCAGGTAATAATTCCATCCTGGCTAGAAACTAGCAGAAGAAGAAAAAGCAATAATCAATAAAAGTACCAACAGAGCATGAAGAGGAGAAACAATAGTATGGATAAACAAAAGTTCAAATTTTATTATATCATAAAGGTCAGAAGTACAAGGTTCAGAGTTACATATTCAGGATTACATTTGTCAAAGAAAAATAAAATAGATAGAAGTCCGAATAACTCTACACCTTTTCCTTGTCTCCCAAAACTTTCTCGGGAGGCTGGGACGAGGAGGTAGGTTGCTCAGATGGAGAAGATAGTAGATGGGGAAGTGCTGGAGGTTGCTCGGAGGAAGTAGCGAGTTGCTGAAGTTCCTCGTTTATAGGCTGGATGGCTGGGGGATGAGAAACTTGATCTCCCATCACCATGGAAGACTCTTCGGAAGGAGCTTCGTCCTCTTCTTCGTCTTCAGGAGTTGGAGGGGGACCAGGGATGTGTCGCTGAAAGAGTTCAGAATTTTCACCCACCTTCATCTCCTGTAGAGTAGCGACCCACCCATCTCTAAAGTATTTAAGGATGCCATATTCTACTTGCGACATCATGGCAGCCAAACCCTTGTTCCACCCTTTATCCCAGCCAGCGCTGAAAGACTTATTCACAACCAATTTCCTCTTTAACTTCTCCGAGGAAAGCTTCTCGGATAGAAGGTTTTCAGTTTATTCTCAACATCTTCCTTCTGGCGACTAACTTCGCGAAGTTGGATTAATTCTTCCTCAGCAACCTTGAGTTTATTCTCCAACTCTCCAGCATTTTTGAGCTTCTTATCGAGCTCTTTATTTTTCTCTTCCAAGTCCTTTATTTTCTTCTCCAAACCCTTGGAGACTTCAACAACTTGAGCCTTATCCTGCTCAGTTGAAGTAAGTTTCTTCTTCCAAGCAGCCTTGTCAGTATCGTACTTCTGAAGAGAATCTTCCAAAGACCGCGTCAGACCCATCAGAGCTTCCTCCACACCAGATGAGGAGCTTGAAGCTCTAATAGCTTCATCTTTCTTCAAGATTGTATTAAAGCATCTCACCAACTGTGAAAAGAAAATGAGAGCAAGTCAGAGACAGATATAACAAAGGAAAGATGAAAAGTTCAAAATAATAAGACTTACAGAAGCAATATGGCGAGCAGCCAATGAGGTAACCATGTCCCGAGAAAGGTTTTCTTCAATACCTTGGATCTCGGGAATGATCCAAGTCTTCACCGAGCTCATGGCAGAGCTCGGGGGAACAAAAGTAGGAACACCAGTTCCAGTAGTTGGTGGCTGAGAGATGGTTTCAGCCAAATTGACCGAGGATCTCTTCTTCAGCTTCCTCGGGGGAACAGGAGTAGTTTCGACCAAGGAGGAACTCTTGGTCGGTGATATGACAATCACCTCTCCTGGAGCAGCAGACTTGCTCGGGGCCACTGTGGGATGCTCGGCAACCTTCACAAGAGCAGCCGGAGGGGGTGCATCAATTTTCTTTGTCCCTTCTGGGACATCATGTCCACTTCTTTTTGCCTCTCCAGCACCAGAGGCAGGTTTCTCAAAAAGGGTGGGAGGCCTTCTTTTCTTCATCCTTTCATTTAAAGGAACGTGTGACTCAGGCGAAGAACTCGTAGAAACTGGTACTGGTTCTGCGTCGCTTATCACCGGGCGAGCAGTGAAAGAGGAGGTGTAACTCTTGTACTGCAGTAAATATGAAGCCGACCTAATGTGCTCGTCGGCAACAGTCCGATGCAAACTCCAAATAAGTTTTAAATGCCTTATATTAACGTCTGCCTCTTTTGGACACTTTCTTTTATTGTCAACTGTAAATAAATTAACATTAAAATACTAGTGACACATTTTATCAAACATAAAGGAATCATAATTTCAAAATAAATAAACTGAAATAAAAATAACCTATCCCATTGCCATAGGGAGGGCATCTGGGACCCTGATACACTTCATCTCCAGATAAAGGAGCATGTTGCCAATTTTTTATAACAACCCCGTGCTCAAAATAGTCCCTATTGGCATCCGGGAGGTTGACCACTAAAGCCCTATTTAAAAATCTAGTTTTTAAATAAAAAGTGTTATCACCAACGGTCCATCTATACCAAAACATGATTTCTGGAATTCCTATGCGAGTTCCATGAATTTGATTTAGTCTATGAACCCCATTAACTATTCTCCATGTATTGGGGGCTATTCTTGCAGGAACCACGTCAAAGTATTGACAGAATTCCAGACATAGAGGGTTTGGAGGAAAAGAAAATCCACACTCAGCAACAAAGAGACTAGGGAACCAATGTCCCTCAGCCAAACGAAAATAGTCTGAAGGCTCAGAAAGCTCTTTCAAAATAACCCAGGAGGGAATAGAGAAATCAGAGCAAAATTTATCAAGAGATTCAACAAGGTTAACCATGATGAATAAAGGAAATGAAGAAGAAGGAAGAAGATCTTACAGAAAAAGAGTGGATCTGTTGACAACAAACGATGAAAAGGATGAACGCACAAGAGAGTAAGACAATGGAAAACTCGAAGATATAAATTTGAAAAAGTAGAAGACGATGGGATTGTCTGTAATGTTTAAATACTCTGCCTTGGGAAAAGGAAAAAGTAATGATTACAAAAAGAGACGATTACATTATCGGCGGCTAAAAGGACAAAAAGGGAGCGGGAATCGAAGCGAGTAGAAAAATTCAAAAAAGCTTGATTCTACGAATTTGGAAGGAAAAATAAATACAAAGGAAACACTCCTAAAAATCAGGAGGACCATTTAAAACTGCCATATTCCGAGAAAGAATGTTCCATACTCCTCAAATTTTGAACTATGAAACATTAAGGGCTTCTGTTGATACCCAATTTAGTCTGCTGACATGGCCCAATTGAATGAAGACACGTGGAAATCTATGTGGAAACAACGAGGAACACTTCTTCCTCGAGGAACTCAGACGCTCCGAGGAACAAGAACTCTCCGAGGAACTTTTGAGTACCGAGCAGCTGAGGCGGTCCGAGCAACTTAGGCGGTTCGAGCTGCACCTCGAACAAAGCATTAATAGCAGGATAACCAACAGTTTGACTGTTCATTAAATGCTTATCATTCAGATGTATACGCTTAAGGGGCATTGAATGTATTACCCTTTCACATGTACAGCATTGAATGTATTACCCTTTCACATTACAGCCTCAGGGCTATAAATACATTGTACAATCCTCATTGTAGGGGGATAGAAATTTCTTGATAGAACTTGTAATCGAGAATTCCCAAACAGTCAGCATTAACATAACAGTGGACGTAGGCCATTCTTCTAAGGCTGAACCACTTTAAAAACTCTTTGTTTCATTTATTTTATCTGTGATTAAAAATTAGATATGATCTAATTTTTTACATCAACACCGACTTTATCGGTTTTTGAATTTTTTGAACCGAAACCGAACCGCTATATCGGTTAGCCGAATCGAATAGGGTCGGCTCTTAACAGGGCCGGTTAGATTTAACCATCGGTTTTTGACAGGGCTAAAAGTGACGGGGTTAGTTCGGTTAAACGGAATCGATTTTGACAGGGCTGATTTTTTAAATATTTTTTTATTTTGTTTTAATCATTTTCCATCTAAATTCAACTAACAGTATTTTATTTATATGCAATAAATTTACAAAATGGTTCAAAAGTGTGTTAAATCCCTTTTCAACTTGATTTCAACATAATATAATAACATGTTCAACATTTCTAAATAGTTCAAACTAAATGCAAATATAGTGCATAACATAACATAACAAGTAAAGGTCCAACATGCCTAATAACACCCATTAAAAAGGGTTGAAAAAACAATCCCAAATGAAATAAAAGTCCAATAAAAACATCCAAGCAAAGCATTCTTCAACTATATTTCTTCAAGCAAAGCAAAGCAATCATCCAAGCATTCTTTAAGCTTCACTATCTTTCTCTTTCTCTTGGCATCCCAACATTTCTGAAAAATAAAACAATCAAAATATTAGCAACTTAACTTTAAAGTATCAACTATATTCAAACATAAAATAATATTTTGAAATATAAAAAATTACCCGAATCTAGTTGCTCTAATTCCTCAATCTCATCCATAGAATCACGAAGACTAATCGGGGTAGATAAATTACGAATCCAATTTTGTGTGCAAATAAGGGCTTCCATCGTTCTAGGCAACATTGACCTACGAAAAGGATCAAGTATACGACCACCCGTACTAAAAGCCTATTCGTATGCAACTATTGAAACAGGAATCGCTAATACATCACGTGCAACAAAAGAGAGAACCCAATATTTGGATAAATTAATCTTCCACCAAGCTAAAACATCAAAATCGGCTACATCTTCCTCACACCTCTCCGCCAAAAATCTATCAACTTCGGATTTATTTGCCAAAGAATCTTCCTCCTCCAAATGTCTCTTGAATTGAGTATCCAAAAAAGCACGCCCATCCTCATCATCATCATTAACACCTGACATCCCCATGCCCCCTTTTTGTGAAGATGTCCCACTCGATTTGGGCCCATGGCATTTATCATACCACCCATACAAAGAATGTAACACATCCTCCACATTCCTCGACATATCCTTCGCCACATCAATATCAAATAATTGATCAAAATAAAACTTAACATATATCAACTTGTACCGAGGATCGAGGACAATTGCAACAAACAACAAAAAGTTCACTTTCTCAACATTCCAATACTTATCAAATTTAGCCCTCATATTTGTCGCCATTGTTGAAAGAAAATAGTCATCGGTTTTGCTCATTTGGACCAATTTACTTTGTATAAGAACAAGTTCATGGAAAAAATCATCTGAGGTGATATGCAATGACCCAAGAAATCGCAAAGTTGTATTGTAAAGCAATTTAAGAAACCTCACTAGGAACCTAACTTTCACCCAATCAATACTTTGGGGAGGACCCAATATCACCCTTCCAATTCTTCCTCTCCCCTCCTCATCATCTTCCTCCTCATTGGTAAAATAATTTTTGTAATGATCATCATCATCCTCCATTCTCTCAAATGCTCTCTCAAACTTTTCCGCCGCTTCCAACATCATATAAGTGGCATTCCACTTCGTTGGCACGTCTAAACACACTAAACTTTTGCTTTCAATTTTTTCCTTTTCAACACATAATTTAAATTTAGCCAATCGAGATGGGAACGACTTCACATATCTAACCGCATTACGCACCTTCACTATTGAATCATCCAATTCCTTTAAACCATCACACACAATAAGGTTAAGAATGTGAGCACAACATCTTACATGCATATATTCATGTTCCAAAATGGTACTTTTCTTACTTTTAGTCTTTTTTTTCAAATATTGAATAGTACCATTATTGGAACTTACATTATCAACTGTTACGGTGCAAATGCTATCTATACCCCAATCAAGTAAATAATCCTCAACCACCTTCCCTATCGCATCACCCTTATGAGTCTCAACTTGACAAAAATTAAGAATCTTTTTGTGCAAGTTCCATTGTTTATCAATAAAATGAGCTGTTAAGCACATGTAGTTTATGTTTTGAATTGAGGTCCAAGTATCCGTAGTAATACAAATTCTTTGACCCCGTAACGCATTTTTTAGCACCTTATTTTGGTCCAAATAAAGATTAAGGCAATCTCAAGCTACCGTTGTACGACTAGGAAGTTTTGTCATCTTAGGATGAAGATAGTTCATTAACCTTCTAAAGCCCTCTCCCCCAACAAACCTAAATGGAAACTCATCAATTATAATCATTTCTGCAATGCGTTTTCTACAACCTTCAACGGTAAAATTAACGTACACAAGATTGCAGCCCTCCTCTTTCTTTTGTTCAAAAGACAATTTTTTTTGTTTTTTGTCCTCATTTCTATATTGGTAGACCTTTCATTTACTTGTAATGTGATTTATCAAATTGCGGGTTCCATTATTCTTAGAATCACAAGCATAAGTCGTCCCACAATAATTACACGATGCCCTAGGTTTCTTTGAGTCTTTTAATTCTGTAAAATGATCCCAACACCAAGCATTTCATTTAGACCCAATTACCTTCTTTGGAGATGGATTTTCACCCTTCGCAACCGCCTCGGTAGACTTTGGATCATCCACATTTTCTGTAGGCGACATCTTTCTGCCCAGCAACACAAAAACTACATAAAAATGAAAAATGAGGACAAAAAAAATGCTAGAATCAGATCTGAAATAAACAATGATTTGTTAAAAGACTCAAACACAAACATTGTATGTTAGAATATTAAAAACAATGATTTGTATGTATGCATAGATCTTAAAAAAATGTATGTTTGAACAGATGTATATTACTACTATGAAGAGATCTTAGTAAAAAATGTATGTTTCAATAGATGTATATTACGACTATGAACAGGTCTTAAAAAATAAAAAATGAAAAACTTTAGATCTGAAATAATAAAAAAAAGATGTATGAAAAAAAATAAAAAGCTTTAGATCAGATGTATAGATTTATTAAAAAAAACGTATGAACATATGTATGAAATAAGCATGAAAAAAAAACAGCTTTAGATATCTGTTTTGATCTAAATATGTTTTGATCTAAAAAAAATAAGCATGAACAGATATAAATATGAAATAAGCATGAAAAAAAAAGCATGAATAGATGTATGAACAGATGTCGTATGAACAGATGTATAGATCTAAGAAAAAAAAAGCATGAAAAAAAATCTTCAGATCGGAGAGGGAGATGAACAGACTTACAAAATGGGAGAGAGAGATGGGACCTATTCACGCCGGCGGAGATGGGACCTGTTCGTGCCGGCGGTGGTGGTACCTGGTCGCATCGGAGATGTGAGAGGGAGAGAGCGAGCAGTTCGCGTTGGAGATGGGAGAGGGAGAGAGCGAGCGATTGAGTTGAGGTTGTGAAGAAAAGAAAAGAAAGAAATGGGAGAGGGTTAGGGCGTGCGTACAGATTTAGGGTCTTAACCTAAAGTGTGGTGTATGTTTATTTTAAATATTATATATATTAGATTTTATAATAAAAGCGGTTCGGTTCGGTTCTAACCGGACCCTATAAGGTCTAAACCGAAAACCGAATCGAATATATCGATTTTTTTGCTGCTTAAACCGAACTGACCCGACCATATAAAAAACCGACCCGATTTCATCGGTTCGGTTCGGTTCGGTTCGGTTTTGTCGATTCAGCGGTTCGGTCGGTTTTTCTGCACACCCCTAACAGAAAGGGGTGGGGGTTGGAGCCATCTATAAATCCAATGAGAGCTTGGGCACACAGTTATAACAGTTATAAAAGATAGAGTTTTTCCAAAACAGAAAGTTAATGAAGTAGAGATGATGGAGATGAAGTGGCATGGGTTTGTTGAAGAAAGTTTGTAGGAATGAGAGCTAGCTGGGAGGATGAAGAGGTAAGTATGCTAGATTGAGAAGCCATGAAAAAAATGTAGAGGCTATGCCAATGAACGCAATACCCCATTTGATGTGAAATGTTATCTCACTATTAACAGGATAGATGAGCTTTAGTTATAACATTGATATTATTACACTTGATAAGATTGTTTGTTTCAGATTGTTAGGATATTTGAATTTGAATTTATACAAGTTATGATATACATGTAAATAATAGAACATGAAATGACTTGGTAACCACTGAAATTCTTGCATGGTATAATAAGGATAATTTATAGTCCTCAAGATTATCAGCGAAGTACAACCAAATATAGTCATCAAAATTTTCATCAAAGCGCAACCATATACAGTAGTCAAAAGCAAAACATTTTATCAAATGGCCAATTGGATCACACAAATAGAAACAACTCAAAATGAGAGAAACTTACTGGAAGTGAGAAGAAACAAATAAGCCAACAAAACAATTGCAAATTTCTTTAGTCGTATAAGTTGTCAGGATTTATGGAATCCTTTAACAACCACATCAAAATTCAAAATTATAACACAGCTTATTCAAAAGTAACAATAATAATTAAAAAAATCTGATTTGGAAACAAAAACAACATTATAAAAACCACGCCATTTGAAATTATATACCCAGTCTCTAGAGACAACACATTGTAAAGAAGATAAACATAATAATACCTCATTCAAGCCAGCAAAAATGTGTGTAGATAAAAATTAATCTTTGTGACTTACAAACATGTTATGTGCAAATCAATAACTTTCACAAAAGATGTACATCAACTAATGGCAAACCATCCACAATTTAATTATTTTCCGCGATCAACATTAAACCCCAAAACAGCTAATACAATACCCAATGATGGAATACTTGTTAACAACAATAATAATGACATAATACATGTGTGTTCAACCTTTTACACACATTAACCCCTAGCCTATGAAGCAAGGATACGAGTGCGGTTGAGTGCGGGTGTGGCGATTCGAATTTTTTTGAAAAAATAGGGTGCGGGTGCGGCAAGAAAAATAAATTAATATAATATATATATATTATTCTTAATTATATATATATCAATTTTTAGAGTTAGAAAACATGTACCATAATAAAATCAACAACTAAATATGAAAAAGTAAACTAGCAAGAGCATCAACTAAGTACAAGAAGAAATAAATCATATGATTCATGTACCAATTGTTTAGTAGAAGGATTTACAAATCAAAACACTATATATGCATCGTCAACTTCTTAGGTGAATCATAAAGTAAACATAGTTTTACAAGAACAAAAAATACTCCCCCACCCTTTAACACCATTTCAATGGCCAAATAACTCAACTTAAGTTTTTTATTTTGTTTTGAAAACAGACCCAAAACTTTTACAGAACATGGTTTTTATTGAAAAACGAATCCTTGCCAAATCCAAAACGAATTGGAAAAAAAAATCCCCACTGATTCTTCTTGGGTGCGAATCGGGCCACACGCGCACCTCAGAAGAATTGAATTCGGACTCGAGGCTATTTTTGAAGAATCAGTGCTTCATAGCCCCTAGCAAAGATTTGAGAAATCTGCACAAATAGCAAACATTATACCTGTGTCTTAAATTGGAAAAAATAGTAACAAATATCTCCTTCATTACTCACTAACTAAATGAGAAGAGAAAAATTATATACAAGTGTTTGAATACAATAGATAAACATATACCAAATTATATAACAACTTTTTGCTAGCTGATGCATATTACCATGAACAAATCTTTATATTGTATACATATTAACTACTAAGACTGTTTATTTTGTCAAGGACTAAGGTGTTAACTCTTAAAGATACCTCAAGAAACACTTTTCAATCAGGTTCAACAGTTATGTTTGTAGTCAATAAGTAAAAATCCCAGAATAAATCACCATGGGCCTATTTCTGAGGAAATTTAAGGTACAACATATTGTCAACCAACTAAAATATGCAAGCGAAAGTACTGGCATATGGCACTCTTCTCTTCAACATAATCACATATTATTAATTGTTGATTTAGTATTCATACATTTGATCATGTCAGCTGGTAGTGTGAAGTAGGTTATAGGAGTCTTATGTCATTAGGGTGTCATAAACTGCTTCATTTTTTATTATTGTAGATGTAGTTGGTAAGGCCATATTATATAATGATAAGACATAGTGCTTCATCTTATGCACGAGCTTATCACCATCTATGAAAAGACTTGGTCAGGGGTCAACTTCATGATTTGGTCAGCAAATGCGCTTGTGTCTGTCTTTGAACATGACAGTAGTTTAAAAACCTTAATTTTTTTGTCTCAACTTCAGTTCTGGTCCTGAAGTGCTTGATTCATTATAACATGTTCATTTTTGTGAGGTTAAAAGTGTCTATAAATTATAACCATATTTTTATCAAAAGATTCACACAGTTATTATTATTCATTCAAATTAGTTCGGGTAAAATATATCCAACAGTATCTACAAACACAAGAAAAATGAATAACCTGTTGTTACTCGCTTTTTTTGTTCCCCCGATATTCCTCGAATCATTTCATCTCTGACCATGGTATCGCGGCATACATCCATTCCCAATAGCTGTGTTTCGTCGAATTATAAAAAAATGCATTTTAGGATTAATTTGGATGTGTACAGTAAATTCTCGTCTAAAAAAACCGCTACCTCTTCTTCTTGTTCTTGGGGATGGTTTTTTTTTATCTTCTTGCTTTCAAATATGGGTTGATCTTCAATTGATCTCTTCATTGTTATCCCGGGTCTGAGTCAAAATAGAGAGATGATTGAGGGGAAGTTTAGTCTCTATTTGTTGGGTTTCCCTCCATATGTACGGTTTGTTGTAGAAAAGGAGATAGCAAGAGACGGGTACCTTTGAAGAAGGCGTTGGGGAAGTGGAAAAGAGGGGGTGGATTTCCAAGAATTTTATCTCGACTTTTGAAGAAGGCGTCTGCTCTACGTAACTACCTTTGATGAAAGCATCTGCTCTGCTCCGTGTAATTAAGGGTGTGCCACATGTAGCTCTGTTACGATTGTAGCTTCTAACCATTTATTATTGTCACGTGTCAGCCTCACACAATTTGAGTCTCTAATATATATATATATATATATATATATATATATATATATATATATATATATATATATATATATATATATATATATGGGACAATGGTGTTATGAATAGTAACTCATGCTTGACATTTTATGTGTTGCATGCTTGCATGCATACACATGCATGTATGCATGCATACATACATAGATTATTATTTTATTATTTTTTATTAAAATATTTTTTTTTAAATAATATATTTTTTAAATTTTATTTTTTTTTTTTTTTAAAAAAAACGGGTTATTATGGGTTGGGTTTTATCACAGGAGTAAATTTATCGCCGTGCCCGGCTAGTGTATATATATATATATATATATATATATATATTGTAAAAATATATAAAAAATTTAAAATAAATAACCAACTTTAAAAAATGTTGTATACTAAGTGTATTTATTGAAAAAAATAAATTAAAATTTTAACTATATAATGGTATAGATAAATTTGTAATAATATAACAAATGAGAACTAACCTCCATTTTATCTCGAGTTGTATGTGTTTACCTGAATAAAAGAAGAATGTATACCTTGTGGGTCCAAAGCACCAACCAAAATGAAAATATAAACTCAAATACATACTTCCTCAACAATGAGATAAAGCCTAAGTTTGTGTCATGTTTGTATCTTTTTTGGAAATTTCTTCAAATAGTAAATATGTATCATGATAAACTCCCGAGACTAATTGGACTCTTCAACATTAAAAATTATCGACCTCTATATAATTTAAAAGAGATAAATAATGAGTAGCGAGTATAAAAAAAAATATATGGAAATTTTACATAAAACACATGGAAGATTATTTTCAATCTCAAATTTAGATACTAAGAAAAATATATGGAAATTTTACATAAAGCACATGGAAGATTATTTTCAATCTCAAATTTAGATACTGGCTATTCATTATGAAAAAGTTATATCAGTGAAATAATATAAAAAGATCGGTGTACTATAAAAGCTTCATATATAAGTGAATGTGTACCCTTCAAAAGTATATTTTTCCATTAAGAATGTGGTCATATGTCAATATATTCTAAGATTTACTTTTAAGATATAATAATAATAATAATAATAATAATAATAATAATAATAATAATAATAATAATAATAATAATAATAATAATAATAATAATAATAATAATAATTCTAAAAAAGATATACTAATAATGATGGGAAGAAAGAGGTGATACATAAAAACATATCCGCCTTTAAAGATAAAGGAACCAACAAATCCCCGAAGAGTTGTGAATAGTATTTCTACTTATTATTTTTTTTTTGCAGCTTATAGAATGTGTGAGAGGAAAAGACTCAAATAACCAATGTGTATGCCGCATGCCTTTTGGCTTTCCAAGATAATAGAGTCCCGATGTGCATGTGTTGTTACGAAAAAATTAAACATAAAAAAATATTAAAATATTTATGAAGTGTACACGACGTCGTGTAGGCACGACAAATATCTACATTATATTATGATGATATATGTAGGGGTGACAATTTTAGAAACGACACGAAAAAATGACACGGAACGACCCGAAATTGACACGATATGTCGTGTTCGTGTCGTATTTTTTTGACACGAAGTCGTGTCGTGTCGTGTTCGTGTCTGAATTATGAGCCGTGTCGTGTTATCATGTTTTTTAGGTGTGAAATTTGTGTATTCGTTTCGTGCCGTGTCGTTTTTATTCGGGTCGTGTTCGTATCAACTAAAAAAACACGAATTCGTGTCGTATTCGTGTCCAAAAAAACCTTGTCGTATCGTGTTGGCCCGAAACACGACCCATTGGCCCGAATTGCCACCCCTAGATGTATGTACCAAAAAAATTGAGAGGTTATCGATCCAAATGTAAATGAATCCATAAAAAACAAATATTTACAAAAGTCTAAGTTTTAATCTCAGTAAATTATCTCTATTTCAGCAACATAATCACAAAACAGATTGATGATTATATATAACATAATTAGTATGAGATGAACACATTTGTTTCCAGTTAAAGAATCTTATAAGAATATAAATCAGAAAATTGATTCAAATCTTAGCGTTCTTCTACAAACAGCTGAAATTTGTCATTTTGCCTCAATATACATTATTTAGTAAATACACAACGGCAAACCTTGTCATTTTGCCTCAATATATATTATTTGGTTCTTCCATATATCTTTTCCACATTGAAAGGATTTCATACCAATTGCACCAAATTTGTAATTTCGATCTTCATTCCAATCTTGTGGTACTTAATTGAATGCCTGAAGGGAGAAGGGACGAAGAAAGCTAGTGAGCCTGTTGGTTTTAGTTTTGTACATTGTAGTGATTATGGCTTCCTTTTTTTGTATTTACTAAATGAGAAAGTGATAACAGTGGGTTGGAGTCCAAACGTTAAAACGCTTGAGTTACTAATGGGAATCAGATGGGTTTAGATTTGAAGACAGGGAACATTTAGATTTTAGCAGTCCAAACGTCTCCCCCTTCAAACGCAAATAAACTCTCTTCCTCTTCCTCTTCCTCTTCTCTCTCTCTTCCAAACCTTTACTTACCAACTCTCTCTCTCTATATATATATCTATATCTATCTATCTCTCTATAATATTACACACTCTCACTATTTCCCAGGTGTACTTTGTCTCTCATTTATTCAATGGAAACTCCAGAATTCTACAATGGATATTACAATGTCCAAACTACCCCCGATGACATAAATTCCGATACAAAACTCAGTGACCAGTTTGTGGTTGAAGAGTTCCTAGATTTCCAAAACGACGACGTTTTTATCACAAATGGTAGTATACATGAGAATGTCACCGATGGAAGCACGCTCGACAGCTGCAACTCTAAAATTTCCGCCAGTCAAACGCACATCACCGGCGATAATGGGTGCCAGAGTTTCACCGATACCCACTTCTCAATCGACCTCTGCGTTCCGGTAATTACCCATACAATGTGTAGTATATATAATACATGGGGATGATTTTTACTGTAAAATGCTTCAAATATATGTTTTTTAGGAGCTTTGAAATTTAGGTATATTGGCTCCTTTTTTTTAAATAATAAAAAAATTTATTTTGAGTTTGAGTTTTTTTTTACAAGTTTCTTAAAATGTTTAAATCAATATATATTTTCTATTTATAAAAAAGGTTTAAATCAAGTTTCTTAAAACGTTTAAATCAATATAAAACCTTGATCTTTCTATTTATAAAAAATGATTCATTTTTTACATCCTTCTTTTCCACCCGTTTTGAGTTCCCACCTACGGACAATTTTTTTTAAATGGTAAAAACAATTTGGGTTAATTTTTTGGATCAAATACCAAAAAGTCCCTAAACCATTTTTTATTACACATTTAGTCCAAGCTTTTTATTTTCTATCGAAAAGTCCCTTATTCTTTTATATTTAAAGGTTCGTGCCGGTGGCATGGTAAAACCTTTTTGGCATGGTGAAGGACTTTTTGGTGCAAAATAAAAAGGGTGGACTATGCATGTATTAAAAGAAGTTCAAGGGACTATTTGATATATGCCCCTAATGTTTTTATGTAGTTTATAAACATTTCATGGAATCCTGCTATTTTAAAACAAATGTGCTAATGTTTTAAATTTCGAACCATTTTTTAAAATAGAAAAAAAAAATGAGTTAATTTTTCTGAGTTCCTTTAATATGTTTAAAAGCCACTTAATTCAAATTTTTTACCATTTTAAAAAAAAAAGGTGGTCCACATAAAATCAAATTATGAGAGAAGGCCTCTCTCTCTCTCTCTCTCCATATATATATATATATATATATATATATATATATATATATATATATATATATATATATATATATATATATGTTAAAATTATTGTTCACTGTAGAATTATTGCTGTGAAAAGTTGGTTTGAGAATTTTGCTGATTTAACACTTTTGTGCATTATTGTGCTTAAGGATCATGTCTGTGATGGCTTTTGGTGTATTGTGTAAAAGAAAACGTGTATTTTTTTCGTCTTTTTAGATTGGTAGCTGAGAAATATAATGAGGAAGATGGGAAATTTATCCTTGTGGGTCATCTTGAATTTGAGATTTAAATTACAGACTAGCTCAAAATATTTTAAGAGAGGGTGTGGTTGTTGTAATTCTACGTGATGCTTGGATACTCCAATTGTGTCTAATTTTAAAAATGTTGATTTTTTAAAGGACAGTGGAGGGTTTTATATTAATATTATTGAAATAAATATATTTTTTCCCATCTCACTTAAAAGAACATATTTTTTTACACAAATATCTATGCACCGATAAGGACCTAAAAGGACCAAGTTTTCCGCCATTATTTACATTTAAATGCATTTACCAATGAGCACAGAGAATGCCTCTATTGGTGAAAAGTACGGTCCTTATTAAATCCTTATTTTAGGTCCTTACAATAACAGATAAAATTCCATAATTTTTTTACAGTATGATGACGTGGCTGAGCTAGAGTGGCTATCAAATTTTGTAGAAGAATCATTCTCGAGTGAGGATATGCAGAAATTACAGTTGATATCGGGGATGAAAGAATGTGCTAAAGAAGAATCATCGAAGACACAACAAATCAACCTTGAAAACAATCAAAAAGCAGTGGCATTCGACCTTGATATGATGATTCCTAGAAAGGCACGTAGTAAACGCTCACGCGGTGCCCCGTGCAATTGGACATCCCGCCTCCTTGTTCTCTCTCCGACTTCGATCAACACTCAGATAAGGCCTTATGAATCAGAATCTAATATCATTTCCGGCTCTAGCAAGAAGACTATGAATTCCACACATAAGAAAAAAGAAGCCTCAGACAATATTACCACCACGAATAAAGGTGGTGATGTTCGAAAGTGCCTTCATTGTGCCACTGATAAGACACCTCAGTGGCGAGCTGGGCCCATGGGTCCCAAAACACTTTGTAATGCTTGTGGGGTTCGATATAAGTCAGGTCGACTCGTGCCCGAATACCGTCCCGCTTCAAGTCCAATTTTTATGCAGACAAAACACTCTAACTCACATCGCAAGGTGCTTGAACTTAGGAGGCAAAAGGAAGTTGAAATGGTTCAACAACATCAATAATTTTTTCATCACAACAGGATATTTGAAGCATCCAATAGTATTGATTATTTGATCCACCAACACATCGAGACGAATTATCATCAGTTGATTTAGTGCACGCTAGTGTAGGGATTGGCAATGAAGGATCAAGGTTTAGTTTAAAATATATTTAGTGACTCGTTTAATTCGGCAAGGTTAATCTGTAGCAAACTTATTGAATTATTTTGGGGTTTTCATTTTAAAATATTTAGCTAATTATAAGGGGAAAGAAAAGTATAGAAAAAAATAGGGTACCAAATATTGAGGGTGTTGACCCTTAATTTTTTTTTTTTTTGAGTTAAATGTGCCAAAAATTGATAATTTTATAAGAACCAAATTATATAAATTGAGGCCTTTTTCAGTGACACCTGCCCTACTTTAATCATGGGTGATCAGTCCTTTATCAAATAAACAGGAATCACATATGGTTCATTGTTAGCATCAATGTCGAAAACTATATAAGTTACTAATCACATATGTTAAATTAAGCCGATAGCAAATCTTATCTTGTTATTAACTTAACAACATGTAGAAATAAAATCAAAATAAATTAACCAAACCATCTGCACACAATAATAGTCTGAACAGTCCACGACAGATATAGAAGTAAATAAGACTGAATAAACTATCGGTTCCCAAAACAATAAATCCAACTACAATCTGATAAATAGACTAAAGAAATGAAGAGTCTTGCCTCAATTGTTCATATTTCTTCATATTATCACTCTAAGTTTGTTTGTCTCATTTCAAATTATTATGCATGCCTATAGTTATGTTTATATATTATGTAATTTAATTAAAAATCATTTTGGACATTTTGAATACAGTATTCATTGGTTACAGTTATATGTGTGTGTACGTGCTTGTTACCCCTTTTAATAAAAAAAATTGTGTCACTATCACTACTACAAACTATGGCATAAATTTTTAAATAATATCAATTATGTTATAGACATATATATAATTTTGACATATAAATAATAATGAAAGGACACATAAAAAATAATGATTTATTTTAAATAATTTTTCGCCTATGTCTTAACATTATAGTATAAATTAGTCGCATGGCCTTAATACATGAGACAATTAACGTGACACAACCACATTAAATTTGTTTTGTCATGTCATCACATATATTCCTAAAGAGTTGACACAAGTTAAGGAGCAAACGTAGGCCTCGGTTTTTTGTAAAAAAATAAGACAATATAATTATTTGTATGGTTAAACAAAATATAACAATAAATAGTATAATGTATTGAGGGTGTCATGGGTCGATGTTGAATCTTCAAAAAATAATGTAATGTGTTACTACCTGCAAATGATACTTTTTATATAGTTAAAATAATGGGTCATTTACATTTTGGGATACATTTCTTCTTCTTTATTCTGTGACACTCAGCCTATTTAAATAACGGGTGGGCAACCCTCTACTAAAATAAGACAGGAATCTCGGACTCACACTTTTTTATCATCAATATCGAAAATCAAATTAATTACTAATAACTTGTTAAGCCCGATGAAAATTTTTAAAACTTAATAACTGGCATTAATAAAACTTCCATTCACACAACAAATCATTCAAATAATTTAAATACACATTCACCACGATAATAAGTTGAATGCTGAATAATCAACTTGACCTAAGAACTCTCGGTAAAATTCTAATACAATAATCCAATTAAGTATAGTGAGTTGGATCAAAATATATACTGTACCCTCTTGAAATTAATCGTATTGAATTTTATAAGCCTTTCTTGATGTCAAATGGGCACTTGACAATGCATTAATTTCAAGTCACAAATATTATCACATTTTAGTTAATAACTATATAAAATTAAGCACCGGTGACAATATACCATAATTGGAAAAATTATGACTATCATATTATAATGAAATTTTAATAATGGTGTCAAGTTAATCACTAAATATAAACACATAATGGTAGTAAGTTTGCACTTAAATGTCATATTAGACACGTCAAAATATTCATAATGGAAACTATGATTATTTCAAGTCATTAGTTGTTCACATACATACATCAGTGATATATTATCAGTAATGTTGTGTCAATGGATCAACAAATGTAGAAGATTAAAACAAGCATATTTTCAAATTATTGTACTAGTCATTTATGTTTAAAATAGTTTAAGAAAGATAAATCAAATATATTATATATATATACACACACACACACACACACACACACACACACAAACACACTCTAGTACACACCAAGCATACATATATATTTTCTTTAAATAATAAAAAATTATGTTTCGGCTTAATTGTTTTATATGGTGTTTAAATATTTCAGGGGATCCATATAAAAAATATCAGTTCAAAATAAAAAAAATTGTTCTTTTAAAAAAATCGGTCAAAGTTTTGCAGCTTTTAAAGCACTTTAAAAGCTGCAAAATAGACCATTTGTTTATTTAGAAAAAAAGCTATTTTGAGTTGATATTTTTTATATGGATCCCTTGAAATATTTAAATACCAACTAAAAAAAGTCAGCTCAAAAATATATTTTTTAATATTTTTAAAAAAGCCTTTTTTCAATTAGTCTCGTTTACTAAGTATGTAGTTCAATAGGTACTATCATCTTTTTTTTGCTCCAACAAGTCCCGTGAAAAAATATTTTTGCTCCAATAGGTCCAATTTGTAAACCTTAAGAGAATATTCACTAAATGCATAAATAGGACCTATTGAGAAAAAATGTTACGATAGAAACTATTAAGAAATGTCTTATGTAAATATGACTTATTTGTCAAGCTCTCTTAAAAAAATAGATTTGCGCCAGCAAGTCTCTCTCTCTCTCTCTCTCTCTCTCTATATATATATATATATATATATATATGGAAAAAACATGAAAATATTTATAATGCATTTTGTGCAAGACAACATACAATGGTGACTCAAATTGCCTTAGGCTAATACCGTAAAGTCTTTATCATGCCTAAACTGTGATCAACAAAAATAAAAGATCAATACAGTCTTTTTCATGTCCAATGAATCTTTAAATTCGGATCGTCGATGATAGGAAATTCCAAACAAAGATGCAATATATAAATGATAATCACAAACTTAATGAATTTAATTATATATTATTTGCACAAAATATGATATTCACACTCGATTTTGATAATAAAAAAAATTACGTTGGCCAATGTAGGGGAACAGATTTATGCTCAACCGAGATTTTTTGTTTCAAGTCAATTATAGTGGTCACTTGAATTCTAGAATCGACATCCCATTGCAATAAATACATCGAATTGAAGTGACAATTAGAGTGATGTCTTTAACCGTGGTATATAACATCATAAGTGTGATTTTCACATGGTTAGAATTTTGTTTTAAATATATGTAAAGTAACAGTACCTATGTTCAATGATCGCATAATTTCTTCTAATTCAAATGTAGCGAGCATGTGAGAAAATCTAGATACATGATGCAATAACCAATTAAAACCACAATTTGCAGTACTATTTTTCGAAATCCTAAGGTGCACAACCCATGATGACATAATTGGTAGATGAAAAAAAATGTTACAAATACACGCAACTGTCTGTTTTAATATATGCTACCTCATATATGATTCTTGATGGCAATACATGCAACTAAATATTTCATTTAATGGTAATATCTACTTGCAACAAAATAACACAAATCCATAAAATAAAAAACGTAAATTATGTCTTAAGATTGTTATTAAAAATATGTGGTTTTGTAGTTTATTGTTTTAAAATATGAAACAAAACATATTGTGATGATCGTCACACATTTGATTTATGCTACTCAAATTGGCCTTTAAGGCATCCACCAACGTTATCTAACCTAGAAAAACCATCAATTTCTATGGTACCCTTCCCGGCGACGTTAGACTTGTTTCCATCTCCAAAAGTAACGAATCTGGATTCCTTCCTAATACGTTTGGAAAATAAAGATTGATTCTCGGTCATATGGCCATATCACACGCTATAAAACTACCATTGTGAATCATTTTTGGCAACTAAGGGAGTGCGAATAATACTTAATTTTCTTTCTTCATCCAAATAACTTTGGTCTTATTATTCTCCCCTAAATCCTCAAACTATTGTCAATGTGTTTAAATTTTAAAATTTTCTCATTTTTTTGACAAAATAGTTTTAGATTCCTCATAAAGGTTATTTAAGTCATGTTTAAAGGTGGAAACCTCAACCGAGCAATATTAAAAAGTTAAATCCGCGCAATATTCTAATGATGACATATACTACCCATGAATGAAACTTACTTTGAACCCTATTTCAATCTCAGATCACTTAGACGTGAAGAATAGTTTATAAACGGGTCAACATCCCTATAGTCATTTTCCATTTTTGGACGAACAGAATCAGGTTATCAAGAAGGATATTCACCCTTATTAGGTAATTCTAGTATTCCATTATGCCATATATAATTATGATGAACAGAATCTGAGGGTTTTATTCTGAGTACTCGTGGTCTTCGTCAGGGGGACCCATTATCCGCTTTCCTCTTTATCTTGTCAAAGGTGGTTGGGAACATTATCTCCCCTTGGTCGAATTTGCTTATAATAATTCGTACCAATTCACTATCGGGATGGCACCCTATGAAGCCTTGTATGGCCGACCTTGTAGATCACCCACTTGTTGGTTGGAGGTGGGGGACAATAAATTTCTTGGACCTGAAATGATCCAAGACACTTCTTCGAAGATTGAACTTATTAGAAATCGTATCCGAATAGCTCAAGATCATCAAAAGAGTTATGCCGATGTGAATATAAGGCATGTGGAGCTAGAGGTTGGAGAGCAAGTTTTGGTGCGAGTATCTCCAATGAAAGGTATTACACGATTTGGAAAGAAAGGAAAGCTTGCGCCGCGCTACGTTGGACCTTTTCCCATTATTGCCAAGGTAGGCCCAGTAGCATATCAACTTTCTTTGCCCGAACACTTACAACAAATTCATGATTTGTTCCATATTTCATCCTTGAAAAGTACAAGAGGTGTGAAGGAGCTCACTGGCATATTGCTCTAGATGATATCGAATTGCAGCCCGATATTTCATACGAGGAACAACCAGTTGCAATTTTAGATCATGGGGAACGCAGACTATGATCTAGAGTAGTACCATTAGTTCGAGTCCAATGGAGTCATCACAACGTCGAGGAATCAACGTGTGAGCGTGAGGATGATATGCGAGAAAAGTATCCACATCTCTATTTGCAAGGTACGCCTGAATTTTGAGGGTAAAATGCGCTCATAAGGGGGGGAGTATGTAATAACCCTCACTCTTGAGAAATTTATTTTATGTTAATTTACTATGTGAAGTAATTATATAAAATAATGGATGGTGGGGTAAATATTAATTAAATGGGTTAAAAGATAATATTTACTAGATTGTTGCATATTTACTGCTAGTGTAGGTAAATATCATCATGTTACATTTTATAGTGTCGTGTGCTTTAAACGACATTTATGGTTTAGATGGAACCGAAACTTGAAATGATTTAAATATTTCCGGATGCTAATTTAGAGGGCGCAGTTAGTCCCGAAATAGTCGAGATAGTCGAAATAAGTGCCATATTGTATTTTTGGGTTCCGGACACTTTTAATTGGTTATAACTTAAATATGTAGTTACGAGTCATTTTAATGGTATATTTACATTTAGAGATGGGAATTAAGGATAGTGGCACATATAAGTCTCCCAACTCACTTTTATTTCTCCCATAAACATTCCCAAACCCTAGAGAAAAAGAGAGAGAAAGAGAAGTGTGGAGAAAAGAGAGAAAAGGAAGAAAATTGAAGATTTGGGCTTTAGAATTGTTGCTACCGGAAGGAAATCCGAGACTACAACCCTAAGGCAAGTTTTTACTTGCAAACATATGATTTCTTGTGGATAAATTGCAATGGTAGTTGTATATTTGGAAGATTTGGGCAAGTGTTAGGTTTTGATACATATATTGATGTTTAAATCATTAGATCTTGTTGTATGTAGGATTTAAATGGGTTAAGTTGGTTTGTTGAGGTTTAGAAATGTTGTAGGCATGTTATAGGTGGGTGATAAGGTAAGAGAGGTAAGAATAAGAAGTTTAGGCTTTGGGATTAGCTTTGTAGAAGAAGAGGGATTCTTAGGTCTACTAAGCGCGGTCGACCGCGGTTCCAGGAGCGGTCAATCGGGCCTTCGGGGGAAAGCCTACTGCTTTCCCACATAAGTATAGATTTTGAGCGCGGTCGACCGCGGTCCTAGGACCGGTCGACCGGCCCCTACGAATTTATATTTCTGTATTTCTTCTTAGGCAAAATCCTTGAGACGCGGTCGACCGCGGTCCCAGGACCGGTCGACTGGTCCCCTGTTTTTCACTCTTATATCCCAAATTCCTTTTAGCTTCTTTCTCCTAAGATAGTGACTTAGGAACCTTATTGAATGAAGTAAAACTAGAGTATTAGAGTCTAGCTAGGGTGTATCTAGAAACCTAAGTTAGAATGAGAGTTGGAGTTAAGTTAGGGAGAAATGGCTAGGTAATTTAGAGATAGATAAGTGATTCTATTATAGAATGTAATAGTTTAGACCTAGGAAGGATTATAATGACTTAATGTGGATTTCTAGGATTAGAGGGAATAACACAATTTCATAAGGGGTTATAGAAGGTATGTTATTCAAGGATATATATATTGAGAGTAATTATACGTAGAGACTTAATGAAGATATTCAACGCCTATGGCTCCGGACAAAATGTGATGTACATTTTAAAATGAGACTTAAAATTGTAAATGATAATTTACATAAACACACCTCTCTAAATGCTATCATAAGTGAAGTACGCGCATGAGGCGAAGTCCCCTGGCTAGTGAATGCAGGGTGAATATAGTCCTCGGCCATAGGACCGGTTATTATGTATTGTGTATTTATTGTTCGAAGTGAGGTAATTCCGGCTGTGGTTATGACTCACTGTCGAAGGTATATGGACACTTCCCGACACTGCGTTGTAGGATGCCCAGGTTGTCTTGTTTGATAGGTCCTGGAAGATGATAGCTATTTAGGGGAGCGTCCAGTGGGGAAACTCGGAAGGGCGGTCTTAGAATCGTTATATATATAATTGAATATAACTATTCTCATTCAAGTGGGACTTGATTTATGATAAAGTTCTCTAAGAATTAAAGGGCTTTGAATACGTTTCCTAATGAGTTACGGAACGATAAAATGAAATAATGTAAATGATGGTGATTCTTAGTTAATCATATTTGTTCATATCCTCTTGTATAACTGAGTTAAATTTATGGTCATCCTTATTGTCTTAGTTTATGTTTTAGATTCCGTATATAGATTCTTATCATTATCAATGGTGATTAATTGCTCATAACTATCTTGCACTTTATTCACCTGGTGATCATATAAAACCGGGCTCTGACCCGTTCGTATTTCTTGTTTTGCATGAATCTTTTATTCGCTCAGGTGCTCCACCGCAAGGACTCCCGTATTGATTCCCCTATTCCTGTGTTTGGGAGCTGTAACACCTTGCGGATGTTACGGGATATTTTGATATAGACGCCTCCATTTTTGTATTCTAGTTATGATCGGGTTGTCTATTCGGGCGTGTGTCCCAAGCTTTTGTAATTGTCTAATGCAATGTACTATGTAACTTAATTAACTTATTTTATATGGTTTGTAAGAGACTGTTAACCGACAGCTTATTCGGTTATTTTGATGTTTAATTGTTGTTTAAGTAATATAAGTCTTTTCGGTATCCACTTTCTTTCGAATTGATTGGTTCAAATGTTTCTTTTAAATTACAAATATTATTTTTGACAATCCGTTTTTCTAAATTAGTGGGTGGTTATCTCGTATACTTAGTATATTATTGTGATGATAAAAATGAACCATCTATGATTCCTGCCATTATTAGAGTATTGGGCTGGCCACCTCTTATTTTGGTAAGTGGGTTGTCACATTCTTCTGAGGTGTTATAACATTCATATTTTAAGATGAATGGCAGAAATGCTGCTTCTCAAGCTGTTGTAGATATGTTGGTTGGTGGCAACCATAATTATTGGAAGCTTTTTATGGAAGGTTATCTACAAGGTCAATATTTGTGGGATCTTATTTTCGGTGCTGAAATGGTATTTTCGGATGATACCCCACAGAATGGTGAGTTGTGTCGAAAACAAAGGATCAAATGCAACAAGGCTTTGTTTGCTTTATGGACATCGATCGGTAAAGACTACATGGATCATGTCCATAATAAGGATACGCCAAAGCTCGTTTGGGAGACTCTAGAAAGGCTTTTTACTATGAAAATACAATGAGGCTGCAGTATCTGAAAAATGAACTTTCTGGAATGACACAAGGTAATATGCCAATTTTAGATTATTTTTTGAAAGTTAAAAATATCCGTGAAGAAGTTTCAGAGTTAGATGTGGAGGAGCCCGTTAGCGATGCACGATTGCGTTGTTATCTTATTAGCAGTTTGCGAAAATAGTTTATGCCATTTATTTCTTCAGTCAAAGGGTGGGCAAATCAGCCTTCGATCATTGAGTTGGAGAATTTTCTCTCAAATCAGGAAACATTGGTGAAACAAATGTCGAGAAAAAGCGCTTCTCTCAAGTGGATGATGTTCTTTAGACTAAGGACCAAGTGAAAAATAATTTTTCCTCCAAGAGTTCTTCAGGTGATAGCAAGCAGTTCACCATTGAGGATCAGTCCAGAGGAACTTCAAAAGGTTGTTAAAGGCATGGAAAGCTGGGACACTTAAAGCGTGATTACCGTGTGAGGGTTCTGTGCAATTGGTGCAGCAAATCAAGCCATATTAAGCATAATTATCGTTTTAAGCTTACGAAAGCAGATGCAAATGTTGCACAAGAAATTAGTGAATCTGAATAACTTAAACAGGAGTGATGTTTTTTCCGTTGTAGCAATTGACCAACCAAATAACATGTCTTCTATTGTGCACCAGACCAATGCACATACAGATTCTAATCATTCCATTGATTACAAGGAGTGGATCCTTGATTCAGGTTGTTCACATAATGCCACATGAGATGCTACCTTACTTTAGATGTTCACCCACATATAAGAAAGCAAGTTATTATGACAGCTGATAATTCATTACATGATGTAATAAAAGAAGGACATTTCAATGTCAACACAAATTGCTCGAATGAAGAAGGTGTTTCTCTCAAAGATGTTTATCATGTTCCAAGCTTAAAGAACATCTCGTGTCAGTCTCTCAAATAGCTAATTCTGGAAGGTACATCATTTTTGGTCTAGAAAATGTACAAATTCTTTCCAATTTGAAGCATATTGCAGCTGATATTTTATTTTCTGGAAAAAGAAAATAATCATTATATGTATCATCCGCAAGCGACGTGTACGTTGAAAAGACATATCAAAATACAAGTTCAACACTTTAGCATGCTCGGTTTGGCCATGTTGGTTATTAATTGCTGCAGAAAATCTCGAGAAAGAAACTTTTTGATGGATTTCTTCTGTTTAAGGAAATTCATCATGATGTGGTTTGTCCTAGTTGTTAATACGGAAAATCTCATCATCTTCTTTTCCCGAATTAAAAGAATAGAGCCTCTGTTGCATTTCAGTTGGTCCATTTTGATCTCATAGGGCCAACAAGAACACCTAGCTACACTGGTCTTCGATAAGTGATGGTTGTTGTGGACGACTTTTATTAATTCAGTTGGGTATACTTTTCGAAACACAAAAGTGAAGCCTTCTCCAAATTTATTCAGTTAAAGCAACACTTGGAGAAAGAATTTTGGCTGCAAATAATTTTTTTACGCACAGATAGTGGGGGAGAATACATATCCGATCAATTATTTGAATATTGTAGGGAACATGGAATTTAGCGTTATCCAGAAACCCCATAACAAAATGGGATTTTTGAACGCGAGTTGGCACATATTACAACTATGTTCTTGTCGTGGTTACATGCAAAGAATCTTTCGAGAGAGTTGTGGGAATCATCGTCTTCTCATGTCATAAATCGCTTGCCTCCATGAGCAGGGACATCTCTGTTTGAAGTGATATATCGTCGTAAACCCAATGTGAGTCATTTTCGAGTTTTAGGCTCAGTCTGTGATGTTCGTGTATCAAAAAGTAATTGGACTAAACTTGACCCAAGGGCAAGGCATTGTATTTTTATTGGCTGAAGATGAATGGATCTAGAAACAATGAAGGTTATTATTTCCCGTGATGTGCTGTTTGACAAAGTGTTAGCACATCAAGTTGATTCAAATGTGGACAGAGGCACAATTGATCTTGCGCCTTTCTTTGATGATGCTACATCCGGTGAAAGGGATAACAATTTTTCTCCAACCGATGAAAACATTCAGCAAGATGAGACTACTGAGGCTGTAATTTTGAAGTCGTTTAGACAAAGAAAGCAGCCTGAATATTTAACTGATTATGAAGGTAAGTTAAATCATTGCTCTATTTGGTCATGTTTTCTTAAGGGAGATTCTTGTTAAAATGAGCCTAGATCCTACAACAAAGCTAAAGGTATTTCTTATTGGGAAGTAGCAATGAAAGAAGAAATTTTAGCTTTAAATAAGAATTCCACATGGGAGCTTGTTCCAAAGCCGAAAGACGCTGATTTAGTTACTTATCAATGGGTTTACAAGTTGAAGAAGAAGGTCGATGGAACTATTGATAGGTATAAAGAACGTCTTATTGCACGTGACTTTTCTCAATGGTATGGTTTAGTTTATGAGGAGATTTCCAGCCTGTTGCTAAAATGGAAACAGTTCGAACAATTATTTCCTTGGCTGCGTACAAAGGCTATAAATTGTGGCAACTAGACGTGAAGAATGCATTCCTCTACGGGAAGTTAGATCATGATATTTTTATGTAACAGCCGCATGGATTTATTTTTAAGGACTTCCCTAATCAAGTTTGCCGACTCAAAAAGGCATTATATAGCCTCAAGAAGGCTCCACGCACTTGGTATGGTAATATCCCTTAATATCTTGACTTTTGTGGTTTTAAATCTTCAAATACAGATTCAAGTTTATTTGTTAAGAAAACACCCATGATGTGCACAATGCTCCTTCTATATGTGGATGGAACGATCATTACCGAAGATGAAAATGCTGAAACAACTCATCTTCCAGATGATTTATCTATCCGGTTTGAATGAAGAGTTTTGGTGAAGTTAGTTGTTTTCTTAGCCTAGAATTTGAAAAATCACACGGCTATTTTTCTCTCAAGGAGGGTAAGATGAAGGACAACTATTGGAAGATGCGACACCTTTCCGAAAACTGGTTGGTATTTTATTCTATTTAACTATCACAAGACATGACATTACGTATTCTGTAGGGGTTCATTTCTCAGTTTATGGACAAACTATGTGTGGGTCATTTAGTTATAGCGAAGAGGATTCTCCGCTATGTAAAAGGCACCCAGAACTTTGGGTTAATGTAAAAGCAACATACACCATACCATTTGAACGTCTTTGTGGATGAATATTGGGTCGGTGAATTGAATGATCAATGCTCCATGACAGGCTATTATTTCAGTACAGGTTTAAATGCAGTCTCATGGTGTAGTACAAAGCAAGCTACTATTTCTTTGTCAAGTTGTGAAGCTGAATATGTGGCAGATACTTTGACCACTCAGGAAACTCTTTGGCCTAAGAGTCTTATTTAAGAAATGATTCTTAGTTAGAGATATTCCGAACAAATCCACTTAGACAATGAAAGTGCAATTATGTTAGCTGGAAATCCAGTGTTTCATGCCCGCATGAAACACATTGAAACTCATTACCACTTTGTTTGCGAGAAGGTGTTAACAAAAGACATTGAGCTGCAGAAAATTTGAACCAAAGACCAAGATGATGACATATTTACCAAATCACTGGCGAAAGCTAAATTTGAAGTGTTTTGAAGTGCTCTTGGTGTTGTTAACTGTAAGTCTGCACTAAGGGGGGTGTTACAATTTGTGCAGTTCACATGTACTATTTTTATGGAGGGTATGAATTTGTCATATCATTAAGTCAGTCAATTATTTGTTTGTGTTATTCTCTAGTGTTGATTCGGTTGTAGTTTGTTGAAAAAATTTAGTCTAAAGTTTAGGAGTAAGTGGTCAAGCTCAGAGGAGTCTTTATAGGAGTCAGTCGGTAGAAAAGAGGTATCACTCAAGTTCTATTTTGTTTTCTCTATTTTATTCACTGAGTAATAAAACCTTCTTCTTCTGTCAAATTGTTCCTTGCTAATTCTTGACTGATTCTCTTTCTTTAGTTTTTGTTATAAAGGGTTGCAGGTAAGAAAAATTGTAGACCACAATAAATAAACCAGAAAACACTCTTCTTTTCCAAAAACTAAACATGACCAAAAATACTATATCCAATATTATTTTCCTATGTCACTCTCCAAAATAAAATGTAGAATATCACATAAAGATCATATCAAATATAGACATATTAGAGATTTGCGTCTAATTATCGATTACAGAAATATAGCCAACATTACCTTAATACATTATTAGTCATCGATTATATAGTTTAATACAATTTAATCATTTTATTAGACTTTAGTGGAGAAATTTTCACATTTAGCAGTGAAAAATGTATTAAAGTTTAATAAACTGATAAATTTGTATTAAACTCTAAAATTGAATATTAGTAATGTATTAAATTTGAAAATTTCAAAAAAAGCTACTCTTTTTCACTACTTTGCCAAAGACGCCCGTAGAAATACGAAACAAAAAATAAAAAAGAGAGAAAAAACAAAGTACTCTTTTTTACTGTTATCTTACATATGGGCATTTTTTTGAACTTATGATTTTTCCAATTTCCTATCTGATTTTTTCCAATTTTGGAAAAATATTTTCATCTATCGATTTCTTATCTTTCCAAAAAATATATCGAAATCGGAATTAATTATGAATTTCCCAATAACTAGTCATGGATTCATTTTCTTTTCTAATAAATGGTGCTCAATACTTATATGAATAAATACTTCCTACATCATAAATTATTAGCCGCAATTTTCTTTTCAGTCTCTATATAAAAGGCGTCTTCAGTTTTTAGCCCCTAATTTTCAATAATTTGTGTGTATATAACACTGTGCGCGATCCTTAGAAGATAATCTGATATATCATAATTTTTTTGCTATATTAGATATTTTTGTCATATTAAAATATAATGTTGTCATATCAGACCACAATACATGTTATGTTAATACCCATTTATAAACAACCAAAGACAAAACATAATCACTTTTAAAAAAATCAAGGTCGCATGATAAAATACCCCCTCCTTGGGGCCTTTATATTAGGGTTGTAAAATGAAAGCTACTCAAATTCAGCTCGTGTTCATTCAGAAAAAGCTGGTTCGCGACAAACTTGTAAAATAAATAAGCTAAAATGGAACATATTTTAAGCTCACTATCTTAATAAGTTCGGCTCAGATTATTCTTGATCACCACTAATCATATTAAACTAATGCAAAATAACTAAACTAATCGAGATAGAATCGTAAAATAAACGAGCCAAACTCGAACATATTTTTAAGCTCGTTATGCTATTAAGTTCGGCACATATTATTCCTCACCACCAATAATATTACTAAACTAGTGTAAAATAACCAAGCTACTCGAGACAGGCTCGTAAAATAAATGAGTCAAGTTTTAACATATTTTTAATCTTTTTATCTTATTGAGCTTGGCTTGGATTATGCTCGATCAACAAAAATCATACTAAACTAGTGCAAAATAACCAAACTACTCTTACCTCGCTTGTAAGATAAAAAGAACCAAGCTTGAATATATTTTTAAGCTCACTACTTATTAAATTCAGCACATATTATGTCTGATCACCAATAAAACTAGTGTAAAATAACAAACTATTCAAGCTCGGCTAGTAAGATAAACACATCAAACATATCTATGTTCATTATCTTATTGAGTTCGGCTCGAATTCGACTCAATCACCAATAACCATACTAAACTTGAGTAAAATAATCAACCTACTCGAGCTCGACTGGTATGATAAATGAACTAAGCTTGGACATATTTTTGGCTCATTTACATTTACAAAACAACCTAAAGCTCGGGTGGAGTAAATTACATTTTACCCAATTAATTTTTGACAAGTTCTGTATATATCAGATCAGGTGACATCGAACAATATGTTGGAAATTTAATAAAGAGAAAAACACTCTTTAACTCACTATTTTGCTGCAACTTTGATTCACACACACAAGAAAAAGAGAAACTTATTTCTTTATTGATAACTCTTTTGCTTGATGTCTAACACTTATAAGGCTTCTCTATTTATACTAAAATGGAATGACCAAAAACCACATTATATTAAGGCAATTTAAACATAAATCACACACTTAAAGTCTAGCTAGTTGTAGGAGGAGTCACCCATTATCTTCTTGCTGAAATGGATGATGAGTCATTTCCATGATTGAGTTCCTTTACCTAACTTAGAATCTTCTATGGGTTGGACCTCCAAAGAAAGTAGGTTGGACTTCCCACTAATGTATTTGGGCTTGAAAAACAAGTTTACAAATCAACATTTCCCCTTAAACTTGTTTTATAACACCTAGCAAATTTCTTAACTTCGCAAAGTCTTCAATCCTGAGGGGCTTAGTGAAAATATCTGCAATTTGATCTTGAGACTTCACGTACTCGACTTGAACATCCTTTTTTTATGCACTCCCTTATGTAGTGATAGTGAATATCGATGTGTTTGCTTCGATCATGGAATACTGGATTCTTTGTTAAGGCAATGACTGACTTGTTGTCGATAAAAACCTTAGTGGGCTCTTCTTGTGTTAAGCATATCTCCTTCAATAGATTTCTAAGCCAAATTGCATGACAAACACATGAGGTAGCAGCAACATATTCTGCTTCACAAGTGGATAATGTGGCGATCGGTTGTTTCTTCGATGTCTATGTGAAAGAAGTATGTCCTATGAAAAATACAAACCCAATAGTGCTCCTTCGATTATGTATGTCTCCACCCTAATCGCTGTCGTTATATCCAACAAGCTTGTAATCATTAGAAACTGAATAGAACAGACCAAAGTCTATTGTACCTTTCAGATAGCGAAGAATTCTCTTTGCGTCTTTGAAATGAGTGGTTGTTGGAGATTCCATGTAGTGGCTAACCAATCCGACTGCATGAAGGATATCAGGCCTCATGCAGGTCACGTAGCGTAGACTTCCCACCAAACTCTTGAAGAAAGTTGGATCTACGCTTTCGCCTTCGTCATTCTTTGATAGCTTAGCTCCACACTCCACTAGTGTGTTAATTGGCTTGCAGTCATTCATCTTGAACTTCTTGAGGATCTCCTTTGTGTAGCCTTCCTGTGAGATGAAAATTCCATCTTCTTATTGTTTAACTTCAATGCCAAGATAGTACGCCATTAGCCCAATATCTGTCATCTCGAAATCTTTTGCCATTGCTTTCTTGAAGTCATTGAACATGTTTAGGTTGCTTCCAAAAAAAATCAAATCATCCACGTACAGACACACGATTAAAATATCTCCATCTTTGATCTTGATATATAAAGCGTGTTCGTAGGGACATTTGTTGAAACCATTCTCTTGAAAGTACTTGTCGATACGGCTATTCCACACCATTGGTGCTTGATTTAACTCGTAGAGAGCTTTATTCATCTTTAAGACTTTATCTTCATGTCCCTTCACTACATATCCCAAAGGTTGCTCGATGTAGACTTCTTCTTTAAGTATTCCATTTAGAAATGCAGACTTCACATCCAGCTGATAAATCTTCCACCTGTTTTGAGCTGCTAGGGAGATAATTAATCTTACAGTTTCTAAGCGGACAACAGGATCAAGTACCTCATCATAGTCAATGCCAACTCTTTGACTATATCCTTCTGTGACTAGCCTCACCTTGTGTCTTTCTATTTCTCCCATAGGATTCTTCTTCATTTTGTACACCCATTTGACACCGATAGCCTTCTGACCTTTTGGAAGTGAAGCGAGTTCCCAAGTGTCATTCTTCTTAATGGCCCTGATTTCTTCATTCATCGCGTCTCTCCACTTCTTGTCTTGTAAAGCTTCTTGGAAGTTTACTGGTTCACAATCGACAAAGAGGTAGTAGAGTTTAAGATTATCATGTCTTTCAATTACCTCATAGAGATCACGTAGACTTCTTGTGCGGGGAAAAACTCTTTCATTGAAACTTTCCCTTGACGATGGTGATTAGTCTCCATGAGTGGTTGATGTTGGTGAGGTAGGTGGAGTAGTTGTCTCTTGTTTAACTTCTCATTCTTGCTCTATCATGGTTTCTTCATTCTCTTCTTCAAAGTCGGGAAAAAAGTTGAAATCATCTATATTTGAGCCAAAATCAAATTCTCCTTCTTCATCAAATATCACATCTCGGCTAATTATAATCTTCCCATTATTAGGATTGTACAATTTATAACCTTTGGAATTGTTGTCATAGCTAATGAAGATGAACTTCTCGCTTTTGTCATCAAGTTTGGTTCTTCTACCGTCTGGTACATGTACATGGGGTATGATCCCAAAAACTCTCAGGTGGGAGATACCCAATTTTCTTCCACTCCATGCTTCTTGTGGTGTCTTTCCCCAAACACTTCTTATTGGAGATCGGTTGGACAAGTAGACGGCACATGCCATTGCTTCCACCCAAAATTCCTTGGGCAGTTTCTTGCTTTTGAGCATACTCCGAGCTATGTTGAGGATAGTTCGATTCTTTCTTTTCGCTACTCCATTTTGCTGAGGGGATCGAGGAACTTTCATTTGTCGACGAATTCCATTTGCTTCATAAAATTTTGAAATTAACTCGAAGTGAATTCTCCTCCTTAGTCAGATCTCATTACCTTGATCTTACGACCACTCTTCTTTTCCATGGCATATTTGAACTACTTGAATATTTCAAAAACTTCTGATTTCTGCCTTAAGAAATAAGCCCAGGTTTTTCTTGAAAAATCATTAATAAAGAGAAGAAAATAATTACTTTTACTAAGAGAGCTTGGCTTGATTGGACTGCACACATCAGTATAGATTAGCTCGAGTGGATTCTTCGCTCTTGAGTTTGACTTCTTTAGAAAGCTTTTTCTGAATTGATTTCCATGTAAACATCCTTCACATAGTTGGTCAAGGTGATTAATGCAAGGTAAGCCTCTCACCATTTCCTTCTAGGATAATAGCTCCAATCCTTCAAAGTTGAGATGCCCAAATCGAAGATGCCATAGCCACTATGCGTCTTTGTAACATAACCTTAAACACTTTGCAACATCGTTTTGAATATTCAAAGGGAACATTCTATTCTTTGACATTTTTACCTTGGTAATTAAACCTCCTTTGTCATCTCTTATTAAAAGACTACAATTTTTCATATGGATATCTTTCTCTTTTTCTAAGAGTTAACCCAAAATCAAGATGTTGCTTTTCATATTAGGCACATAGTAGACATTTGAAATGAATTGGTGACTACCATCTTTTGCACGAATAAAGATGTTACGTTTTCCTTTCACCGATATTGTGGAATCATCTCCAAATGAGACATTTTCGCTTACTGACTCGTCTAACTCCATGAACATGTCTTTCCTTCCACACATGTGATTGCTTGCACCGCTGTCAAGAAATCAGGAATTTTTTTAGCTACCATCAGTCTCCTTTCGTGATAGAAGAAGAAGATTTTCTTTCTCATTTATCTTCTCCTCCACATAATTGGCCTTCTCCTCAACTCTATTGTTAGATACTCTGCATTCTGAAGCATAATGCCCAAACTTCTGACAATTATAACAATAAACTTGAGATTTGTCCTACCTCGAATTTGAATTGCCTCTTCCACGACCTCGTGTTGAGATTTACCCTAGCTTGTAGTTGTTATTGGAATTGTAGTTGTTAGAATTTCAACCTCGTCCACGCCCGTAACCTCGTCCTCGGCCATAACCTTTTCCATGTTAGCTTCTATCATTGTTGAAACTTTCTTCTTTCTTTGTCGGATAGAGTTTCTTCTTAATAAGTTGTTCCATAATCTCTTGCTTCTTCTTCTTTTTCTTCTTCTTCTTCTTCTTCTTCTTCTTCTTCTTCTTCTTCTTCTTCTTCTATTCGTATGCTTGCAATGACCCCATTAGTTGTTTGATTGTTAACTCATTCAAGTCTTTAGTTTCTTCGATCATCGTAACGATGTACTCAAATTTTGGATCTAACAAGCGGAGTATCTTCTCAATGATCGTCACATCTTTTAACTTATTGCCATTTCTTTTTAATTGATTTGAAACATCTAAGACTCTTGAAAAATAATCAGAGATAAACTCGAACATTTTCATATGTAGAGATTCGAAATCACCTCTTAAAGTTTGAAGACGAACTTTCTTCACTTGTTCGGTCCCTTTGTAAGAGGTTTGGAGATTCTCCCATGCTTGCTTAGAGCAGATTGCACTTGAAATCTTCTCAAAACCATCATCATTTAATGCTTGATAGATGAAATAAAGAGCTTTCTTGTCTCTCTTTCTTGAGTCTTTCAAGCTCTCCTTCTGAGTTTGGTTTAAGACATCTTAATTTTCTGGCTCACTATAACCTCTCTCCACCACTTCCAAAACATCATGTGCACCCAAAAGTGCCATCATCTTAATACTCCAATTATCATAATTGTTGTTGTTGAGTATTGGGACTTGAAAGGATGCCATTCCACCATTTGCCATAATTCTAGCGAGAATTTGGAAATTTTGATTGCACGGATGGATCCGGGATGCCCAAAACCCTTATGAACAATGTGGGCAAAAAAACATTTGGTCAAAGTCAACCATTAACCTTTGGTCAATGGTCAACAGATTGGTCAACGCTTGACAACTCAGTCAACCAGCTCAAACAGCGCAGTTAACAGGCTTCACGACTCCGTCAACTCGGCTCCAACTCGGATGATTTGGCTAACTCGGTGAGTTAACTCAATTTCTGACAGCATTGTTCTCATGAAACGTGGCGGCGCGTCAGACCTCCGATGGGGATGAATCTGGCAACGTTGGAATCGTCTCATCGAGAGCTTCGATTTGATGCGCTATAGCGTATACTTCGAAACAAATTTCCAACCTCGCTCTGATACCACTTTATTGGAAATTTAATAAAGAGAAAAATACTCTTTAACTCACTATTTTGCTGCAACTTTGATTCACACACACAAGAAGAAGAGAAACTTGTTTCTTTATTGATAACTCTCTTGCTTGATGTCTACCACTTATAAGGCTTATCTATTTATACTAAAATGGAATGAACAAACACCACATTATATTAAGGCAATTTAAACATAAATCACACACTTAAAGTCTAGCTAGTTGTAAGAGGTGTCACCCATTATCTTCTTGCTGAAATGGGTGATGAGTCATTTCCATGATTGAGCTCCTTCACCTAACTTAGAAGCTTCAATGGGTTGGGCCTCCAAAGAAACTAGGTTGGACTTCCCTCTAATGGATTTGGGCTTGAAAAACAAGTTTACAAATCAACACAATACTCATATGTGAACTATCTCGTATTCGAAGATATTCATCAATTTTATAAGGATGAAATTATTTTTTCGGGAATTGAAACAATCTAAAATTGGAGCTACAGCATAATAATCAAACAGTGGAAGATAGATATCAACATTTTGAAACCCTAACCTAGAGAATATTATGAGAAGAACCTAGAAAATGCAAAAAATAGGAACAAGGCAAGAAAAAATGGAGAAAAAGAGATGGTAGATGATACCTAATGGAATGCAATGAGAATAAAGGAGAGGTTGGCAAGAAAATCCACCAAATGCACTATCTCTTGTAGAGAGAGAGAAGACAAAGAAAGCTCAGGCGAAGAAAATGAAGAAATGAAGAAGAATGAAAGGAAAAAGGGTTAAAAACCTTAATATTCTCTTGCATGCATCCCAAGGCCCATCATTGCCTTGGGAGCCCAAAAGACTGCAATCATTGAGCTTGCCAGGCATGCCATCCACTTCAGTCATTGACAAGTGTCAAAGGAATATTGGCACAAAGAAGAAAGACCTCGGAGTTGTACACCCCATAGTCACATTTTCCCACATATAACTAAGGGCTAGGGGGTGATTGATATGCCATATATGTACCCAATAACTCAGAGATTACAACCTCGTCCAGGGAGATGGCCGAGGTTAAAAGGGACTTAGAATGACAACCAGCGGCCTCGTCCCCAACAAGGTCGGCCATGAACGACGTTACTAGTTGCCTCATAGTCACGCAACGATTAAGGCCCTCATGATCCATGATGGCAGTTATTCATCAGGCCATCCATGGTTGACAGCCTCAGCTGGGTGCAAGCCGAGGTTACAAGAGCTACACCATCATCATAACCAACCTTGGCAGAGCATCAGCCGATGTTCCTAAGCTACTCCTCCATAACCTCGACCTCATATAAGCTGATACCACCATGATTAATCTCGGATTGGGCGACAACCATACTTCACCAACCTCGTACTCTTCCAGGCCGAGGTTGGGACCAATCACAGATAGTCGAGCCTTTATTCGCATATGTGTGGTTGGTAACACGTGTACACAATCAGTTATAACCGAATCATTGCCCTCAGATGAGGGAATATTGAGGTCATCATTATCTACATAAGATTATCCAAGTGTCATTCTCATACTGGTTCAATCCTAATGCACATGCTCATTACATGCTTAGGGGGTACATTACACCCCCCAAGCACTATATATAGAGGTCATCCTCTACCTTGTAAAGGGATCCAAAATTACAACCCTAACTGAAACTCTATCATTTTACATAGTAGAGAGAGAAATCTTGAGAGATTGTATCCATGGCCATTAGTGCCTTCATTCAGTGATATTACTCACACACACTCACAGTGGATGTAGGCCAGAAGTGTTCATCCTCTTCTCCTCACCTTAATATCTTATATTTAATATATTCTTAAATTTATATATGTTATATTTAATCGGATCGGGTCCTTAACAGATCAGATTAGCTTAGATCCATATTCGATCCGTTTAATAATCGGGTAATCGGGTAAACGGCTAATCAGATTTTAGAATATGATTCAGATTCGAGTAAACGGATCGGATTCAGATTGGGTTCAGGTCTAGACCCAGTTCATTGGGAATAAAATAACTATTTTTATTTCAGGCTTTAATCCATTTAGTCCATTAAATAAATATTAATAGATGATTAGTGCAAACCTTTTGTTTCGTTCCAAAAAGTCCCTCGTCACATAAAAACATTCAAAACATGGACACACACAAACCCATTTACCCTCCTTCATCCACCCCCTTCCCCCATCCCCTCCCTCACCCCATTGTTGGAGCTCCGTCGAATCTCTGATGGTGGTTGTCGGAGCTCCGAAGAGGGCTGTCGAAGCTCCGAAAGTGGGAATGTGGGGTGGGGAAGGGGTGCCACTAGCACGAATTTTTTAAAATAAGAGAATATTGGATAGTCGCTGGAACTCCGGCAAGGGTCTCCGGAGCTCCGGTTCCGACAGTGGGGGGTGGGGAGGTGGGATGAGGTTGCCGCTAGCCCGGTCCTTTAAAAATAAAAGAATATTAGGTAAATGGGTGTTTGAGGGACCAACTGGATGGAACTATAAATATTTGTCTTTTTTAGAAAATATTTATTTATGTTGGGGATTATACAATATTGACCCTTTCAATTGCTGGTATGTTTATGGTTTGTATTATTTCAACAAAGTATGGTGGAAAACATTTAGCAATTGTGAAATTCTTCAAGCGACTGTGATGTGTTGTACTTTAGAAAATGGCCAAGTTGAGGTGTTGAAGGAGGTTGGATGTAATATTAACGGTGTGTTGCTATTGCTTTCATTTTATACAATAACCCACAGAGTGACTAATCTTTATTATTATGCGGATTTTGTCCTATGAATAAATAATAACACACCTTAAATTGGTTTTTATATATGCCCATTGTTTTGTTCGCCCAAGAATCTGAGGTGAAAACCCAATAATCCAATGCCCCAAAACAAAGATCAATAACAAACAACTAAAGCAAACACAAAACTCTAAAATCCCAAATATTGAAATTTTACAGATCAAAAATGAAAATTGAAAATGAAAATTCGTTGGTAGTAGGAACTTGAAACACACGTAGCCAAGAAAATAAATTAATATCTCTAAAGCTCTAATTGAACCAAGAATGATAAACATTTGAAAATTTTGAAAAATTATATGTATAAAATTTTAATAAGAAATTAACACCAAACAAAAATGGGTAACAAATAAAAGTAACTCCAGTTTCATGAAATATATGAACTGCCGAAAATTTACTCAATATTATCCCATGATGTTCTTAAGCGAACGATATGACAACAAAATAATTGTGTAAAACAAAAGATAATTAAAGTAAAAGGCTATGTGTGGAGATATTTTCAAACCACATGTTATTATTATAAGAAAATTTGTAGCCAAAAAATAAATATAATTTTTTAATTATTATTAGTGTTATTATTAAATAATAATAACATGTTTCTGATAAAATAATTTTAAAGTTACCTACGTATGACACACTAACACTCCTCTTTAAAAAAATAGAAACGAGAAAGGAACTTTTTATGGTTGACAAGATTATTATTGATATCCAGATCTTTTATATACAATATTTTACTATTGACTAATGATTCTGCAAATATAATGTGAGTTATTCAGTGTTACCAAAATATATGAGTTTGGAGTCGAGGGCGGAGCTAGGATTACCCGAAGGGGTGGGCTAACATGTAACTACGATTTCATAATGAAAAAATAAAACTAAACAGGAGAAGAAAATACTTGACAAAACTTAGTTCAATATTCGAATTCATCCATATAAAAAAAAATTTGATGGAATTTGGTCTAACTAATATATAAAGACGCAAAAAAATCATTACTTAAAAAATCAACCAAAGTTGGGCCGGCGAGTCTTCAACTATTCAAATTCATCAATTATAGAATATAAATCAATGCTCAAACAAAGACCCCGTCCAAGATAGACACATGCAATCAGCAATTATCATAAAAAAAAATCTACTAGAATTACATGATTACAATTATAAAAATACCTCGAGAAAGAAATAATCACAACTCTAAAATTATAAGAGTCATTCGTTAAAACGTCCCTCAAAATTTTTTCAATTAGCGTCAAGTCCAACCTTTTTAATTTATTCTAAAGATTCAATCATCACATAAAACACTCAATGACACTCTTTTTAAGAAAATATTATTTAACTTAATCATCAATAAATTGATATATAATTATATCGTACAAATAAATTCAGAATCATAAATAGGAATAAACCTAAAAAATTCAAATCGGAATACATAATATTTAAGAAAAAATAATGTACCTAACTTAAAATAAAGGCATAAATCTGAATTTATTTTTATGTACCTAACTTATAATAGTCGATTTTAGAGCGGAGGGAGGGATTGGCTCATCTGGGAGATTTTGTTTCGTGAGAGGAGAAGGAGATCTTCCCTTCATTTGATTCACCTAAACACTACTGCTTCAGATTTTTCTCTTTATAGCACTGGACTTGTGTAGTGATGTTCCTACTCAAGTGGGCTAAACTTAAAAGTTGGGCTGGCCTACATATATCAGATCAAAACGTTCAAAGACCAAACAAAAAAAAATTCCACTGTTCAGCCCATGCTTAGATCCACCCTCGTTTGGAGTAATATTTAGGTAAATAAAAAAAACATTTGTATTAGGGCGATCACAAATTGAGGATCTAAGGAGATCGATCGCCTCTCCAGTCTTCCATTTTGAACAATTGGTCGCTCTTGTTATTAATCTCTACGCACAACACTCTATCATGATGTCAAAACGATCATTTTATAACATATTTTAACACCCACAAAAAATAACCTGCAAAAAGATTTCACAAATTCAATTTGTTTGGTAAAATATTATGATTTTTTCAAAAAAAAAACTGCAATAAAATAGATATGTAGAGAATTTTTGTCATCTTTATCTTTTCATTCGTGATATGAATGAAAATAGATAATATTCATGCCTACTAACTTTATCAATCAACTTTAGCCACCAATCAATAATTTTTTTCCTCTTATTTGGTGTTTTTTTTTTGTCAGTGGGTTTGAAATGTTAAACTAATTGGAAATAAATGACATATTCACCATCATTTAATACACAAATTTGACATGACAAAACCCACTATCCTAGCTGAAAATACATTTGACAGTGTTATAGTTGGGTATTTGTAATAAAGCTTATAACATTAGGAAATTTTATGAGCAAAGTAATGAACTAATATTTTTAAATTTAATCAGTGTGTAAATAAAGAATTTTCAAATACTTATTGCACTCCATATACAACTCTGGTCAATGGAATAGTATGAATTAAAGACCAAAAGCATACATTCGAAAAAAAGGGCAACGATGGTTAAATTAAATACATTCAACAGATATGAAAATTGAGTAAGGTATCGCCATTCTTTATCTCACTTTATAACAATATAAATAATTGTCCTTAGTTTCATTTATCTCTCTCTCTCTCTCTCTCTCTCATAAATACCATTTGACAATTTCCTTTTAAATTTGATCATATTATTATACTTTTTTTCTTTTTTAAGAGACAGGAATTCAAATGAAGTCTTATTTATATATACCAAATAATGTTGAATCGTGAGGTAAGCTTTAATATTATTTATTCAATTTTATTGTGGCTGATAATTTCTCTATATTATTGTGGATGATAATTTCTGATATAATACAAATTTAAGTTACTGAGGTACTTCCTTTTTCTTTCTGTGGACTTGAAAACTAACTTCATTTTACTTGTTCAATTATATGTACAAAATAGCAATTGGGGGGGGGGGGGGGGGGGTAAACTTATTTTATGGTATTTCTTATAATAATATATTTGTTTGGTTAACTTTCCATAGTCTTGACCAAATTATCACGGTTTTAATCCATAAAAAATATATCGAGAAAAATTTGTCCCTAAAATCTTTTTTGGGAGACCGTAGATTAGTGTGAATGAAGCTCATATGATTTTAGACCCCTGTGAAGGGAAGGGGTGTGGTGGATGAGTTAAAAGGTTGCTTACTAATTTAGGCCGTGTTTTATGGCTATGATACCAACACAAAACTCAGACTCAAAGCTAGAGAAAGTTTAACTCTTTTGTCTATGTTAAGACTACTATTTATTAATAACAATTGTACAGAATTATAAATTGTAATATAATTACAGAAATGAAAGAAATTACACAAAATAAGAACTTACTTGTAGTTGCAGAAACAGTAATAAAAATAGAAAGATATAATCCGAGCCCTGTTTAGAACAGTCTCCTTAAGAAAAATTATTCCCTCCAATGTGCTCCGAGGTTGATGAATATTGTCTCCCAAGATAGAACGAATTTTTCAATTAATTATGTAGCACAACAATAATTAATTTCAACGAACTCAAATTCTGTGGCTTTTACTCAACAACAATGCAAGATATGTTATGCAGGAATAAGAATTTTTGGAACTAATATGATAGGAATTTTTGGAACAGATATGGCAACAATTCTGAAGGAGGGAAATTTTTCATTATTAAAAACGGAGGGAGGCATCGGTATTTATAGCAAGTAACAATTACTGTAAAAAACAGTTAAACGAAATTAACTGTTGACTGTCGGCAATAACTGCCAATAGTTTATTAATTAATTTCGTAATTAATTAATAATTAAAACCCGGAAAGTTAAATAAATTCGGCCAAAAAATGTAGGAGATTTTATAAGCCCAAGCCCAAGCCCGAGCCCGAACCGAACCGAACCGAGCCGGACGGACGCGCGCGTGCGTGTGGACTTTTGATCGAAAGTCAAGTCGTGCATAGCTTAGGTCATCTCCCCTTCAAAGAGTTGGGATACCCCAAGGCATCCAAGCCTTAGTCCATACTTGGGGTGTTATTAACTCATCAACTTTTCACTACTCTTCCAATGTGGGACAAGAGTTAAAGCATACCCAATTCATTAACTTTCATTGCTTTGTTAGTCACTTTGGGGACATATTTATCATTCATAACTTATTAAAATTGGACATATGAATATACTACGTTAATCTCCTTACGGAGGAGAACACGTTCGTATATGGTCTCACGATTTTCGTAGTGTGGGTCCCACCTAAATTTGAGCTCAAAGTTGCTCAAAAATCTGTCCAGAAAATTCTGGACAGCTTTCTAAATAGTCCAATTTTCCAACAATCCCCCACATGAATGATATATCACTATAAATAAAACAGAACAGATGCTAATGCAGATGCAGACACATGTTGAGTAAAACTGAAGATTTATTGCATCGGGAGAAGTAGCCTAGTGGCCTTGAACTTTCCTTAGTGATATACTATCGGATTTACTTGGTTAATCAGTAGACTTCAGATCCTTGAACCGTCAACCGTTTTTGTAAACCTAGACAACAGTATTCACACAACAATTCTTCAACACAGTTGGTTCTCACGTTTGTGTTCATTTTGGCCATGAACACCACTTGGTTCTGTGAGTATTTTAGAGAATATGCCTTTCATTATTCTCATAGAAGTGGCCCCCTTCTTACTCACGTAGGTGACTTCCATAAAGAGTATCCTGCAATACCCCACTTAGACGTACTAAGATATAGATTTCATTAAAAGCATAACTTATCCTAATTTCGCGACAGATGTGCATTGTCTCATCTTTGGAATGGATAGAATTAAATATCCTCCAGTGCTTACTGAATACAATGTAGTTCGGTTTGCCCATTGAACCTAGATCTTGGGATCTCCAGTCAGCTAGGTTGGGTTACCACTATATTGATTCTTATTTATTTATAGGCTTTAGACCCATTCCTCTCGATGATCTTTCAACTTGCTCTTAGTTTAAACCTTTCGTTAGTGGATCCGATATGTTATCTTTTGACTTTACATAGTCAATTGAGATAATTCCATTTGAGAGAAGTTGTCTAACGGTATTGTGTCGACGACGAATATGTCGTGACTTTCCATTATACATGTGATTTTGTGCCCTTCCAATAGCTGATTGGCTATCGTAATGTATACATATTGCGAGCACAGGTTTAGACCAATTTGGAACATCCTCTAAGAAATTTCGAAGCCATTCAGCTTCTTCTACAGCTTTGTCTAGTGCAATGAATTCAGATTCCATTGTCGATCTAGCAATGAACGTTTGTTTTAAGGATTTCCAAGATACGGCTGCAGCTCTGAGGGTAAACACATACCCACTCGTAGACTTAGAGTTTTTTGTATCAGATATCCAATTTGCATCGCAATGTCCTTCAAGAACAGCTGGATATTTTGAGTAGTGCAGTCCATAGTTTTGAGTATATTTCAAATAACCCAAAACTCACAATATTGCTTTCTAGTGATCTCTTCCTGGACTACTCGTAAATCGACTTAGCTTACTTATAGAGTATGCTATATCCGGTCGTGTACAGTTCTGATGTACATTAAACTGCCGATAATACGAGAGTATTCTAGTTGAGATATGCTTTCACCATTATTTCTTGCAAGATGTAAATTTACATCTACAGGTGTCTTGGTAGGACTAATATCACACTTCTTGAATTTTTTAAGTACTTTCTCTATGTAATGAGATTGAGTAATATAAATCCATCCGATGTTCTAGAAATTTTAATTCCTAATATAACATCGGCGATTCCCAAATCTTTCATGTCAAATCTACTACTCAGCATTTGTTTTGTAGTTTTGACAATTTCCAAGTTACTACCCATGATAAGCATATCATCAACATAGAGGCATACAATGACATATCCATTATGAATGTATTTAAAGTAAACACATTTATCGCATTCATTAATTTTGAAACCATTTGATAACATTGTTGTTGATGAAAAAAACTGGACCGAATCCCATTTTTATGATCACGGATAAATAGATAAAAGCAATCCAATCAAGTACATGAGAGACAAAGATTTTTAAAGTGGTTCGGCTATGAATAAAGCCTACGTCCACTGTTATTTTATTCCCAGAGGTTTACAATAGCACCATAGGGTGTAGAGAGAGAAAGGATGTGTATCTTGTGTATGGGGTTTCTAGGTTTCCTCGGATCTCCTGGATCTCCCCCCTTTTGGCTAAGGGAATACATGTATTTATAGTGATGGGAGATAAAGAGATTCATTGTATGTAGACATTTATGTCTACATTCAACGAATATAATTGTTGAATTGCTTGGTATGCTATGTGTTGTCATCTATTAATACAGTATAAATGTACATTAAGGCTCATTAAATGCGCTGCCATCTTCATTAATGCACATTAAATGCAAAGTTATCTTTTGATCTTCCGGGTTGATATGCCGACCAACTCTCCTCGGGTGCCGACTAACACTCCTCGGGTGCCGACCAACTCTCCTCGGGTGCCGACTAATTCTCCTCGGGTACTGACCAACTCTCCTCGAGTTACGACTAACACTCCTCGGGTACTGACCAACTCTCCTCGAGTGCCGACTAACACTCCTCGGGTGCCGACCAACTCTCCTCGGATGCCTACCAACTCTCCTCAGGTGTCGAATATTGCCACATAGGATGATATGTGTCCTTTTCTGATTGGTCCTCGTAGATGGAGAATTTTTGCGTTAACAGAAGCCCCCAATGCTCCATGCTTGATGGTTTACTTGAAAGGATGGAGTATTTATTCTGCAGTGTTGCTCGATGCTCGTGAAATTCTTGATCTACCTTCTTGATTTGTTCAACATAAAGTGCATTATCTCCTGTACGACATATGATGCAGGCAGATCGATGGTTGCTAATCTTTCTTTTGAGGAACTCAGTGTGCTATGTATCACCCCTGGTAATTTGGATGCAGCCATGCCATAGTATGCAGCTTGTAGCTTGTCATAATCTTCAAGTATGTTGATTGGTTTGCTAGCGGACCAACTGCCTCCTGTGCCGAGCAATTGAGTGCTAACTTCACGTGCTTGATTCTTCTGATTTATGAACCTCTGAATACTTTGTCGAGTAACATACTAGCTTTTGAACCCAACTCTTCAATCTGATTAGTACCAAGCTAGTGGTGGACTTCGAAATATTTTCATACAACTTCTTCTTCAATGTTGGTCGGGACAGTAGCAGTAAAGATCTCAGTGCTGTAGATGTTGAATTTGACTTCTGAACTTCAATAGTATGTGCATAATAACTCCTGAATATGCCTCCTAAACTTCAAGCATAATAACTCCTGAATATGCCTCCTGAACTTCAATATACCTCCTGAACTTCAATATTCCTCCTGAACTTCAATATATCTCATGAACTTCAATAGCCTCCTGAACTAATTCTCGAGCAAGAAAAACAACTTCTGAATGATAACTAGTCGGGGCCCCGACTATGTAAGTTTATGGATTGAATTTGGTGCTCGACTGTATGATGTTATGAAAATGTTCCACCGAATGAACAACTGAATTTTTAATAGAAGCCCCCAAGTGTGGAATGTGAACTTTGAATTCTTTTTTCTTGATCGCTTTCACATACTCATAAAATGTTTCCGACCAACTGTAATTGACAACTTCTTATTTCCGACCAACCTAAGTTGACATTTTTGGGAATAGATTTACTTCCTAACCAACCTTAGTTGGCATTTTTAGGAATACATTTACTTCCTAACTAACCTTAGTTGGCATTTTTAGGAATACATTTACTTCCTAACCAACCTTAGTTGGCATTTTTAGGAATAGATTTTTGATAATAAATGATAGATACTTCCTCGGAGCTGACCAACGGATTGTTGGGAATAAGATATAATAAATGCTGGAGACCTCCTCGGAGCTGACCAACAGATTGTTCGGAATAGAATAAGATATAATAAATGCTGGGGACCTCCTCGGAGATAATATAAATATTGAAGACCTCCTTGGAGCTGACCAACAGATTGTTGGGAATAAGATAATATATGCTGGAGACATCCTTGGAGCTGACCAACAGATTGTTGGGAATAAGATAATATAAATGTTGAAGACCTCCTTGGAGCTGAATATATGATTATAAATATTTGTCGAGCTCCATGCTGAAATAAGAATAGAATATGCATCCAAATAGATATAAAGAATAATAAAGTGCCTCGTTGATCTGTCGAGGTAGAATTATATAATGCCGAACAAGAATAAGATATTCCAGAACATAAGAACATGGCCGAGAACATTGTCAGGCCTGAATATAAATAATAATTATCCGACCAACTATCCGTTGGGGGTGAAATACAACGAATGTTGTAAGTCTCCTCAAAGCTGAATAAGTATCTTGTCGAGGCACAATTGCATAATGCCGAATAAGAATAATATTTTCCAGAACATAAGAATATGGCCGAGAACTTTGCTGGGCCTGCATATAAATAAGAATTACCCCGACCAACTATCCGTTGGGGGTGACATATAATAAATGTTATAGTTCTCAGAGCTGAATATGATAATAAGTATCTCGCCTAGTTCCATGTTGAGATGAATATACAATATGAATCCCAAGGGATATAGAATAATTTGTGCTTGAGCCGATATCTCCGAGTAATAATAAAATATATAATGCCTCGCTGAGGTGAAATGATAAAAGTTTCCAGATTGTTTCCGAGCATTCGTCGGCGTTGAATCTTGTACCTGTAAAAATTAATAACTTGCTCTACCATTTGTGTAGGCTGAATTGATCAGTCATGAGAATAATTTAATCATTCAATAAATATATGATAGGTATATGTTTGAGAAATAAAAATATTAATTTCAAAAAATGAAATAATATATGTTGGCTGATATGTCGAGGCACAATTTCCTGATGTCGAGCAATACTACTTTTCCAAAGGTTTACGAGAGCTTTCATCGGGATTGAATCTCATCCCTATGAAATTTTAATAGGGTGCCCGAGCACCTGTCGAGACTAGAGAAAATAATTATTATCATGAGAATAATTATTCAGCCAAACAATATGTGATGTGTATCAGCATAAAATAATAAAAATTTCAAAATATGAAATAATATTTTTGTGCCAAATGTGTGTGAGATGGACAATTTTTTATCAGATATGCATCATAAATAAAACGTAGAGTTTTTTGTAAAGTTATTTAATCTCCAACAACTAATCAGGTATAAGTTGATGTTTGAAAATTATTTATCACTTGGTTTTAAAAATATTTTTGGGGTGATCACAAGTTAAAAAAGACTTAAGCCCCGTGTTTGTTCCCGAGCTGAACTCGTGTTTAAAGAAATATCTGGGGTGCTTCGCATTTTTAAATACCCCAAGATTCTACTGCTGTCGAGAAACGGCATGGATGTTACCGACCAACATTTAAGGATATCTCAAGTTATAGAATATATGGTGTCGACCAAGAAGAAAATGGTCCCCGACCAGCTAAGCAATTTCGCCGATCAACAAAAATGGTGCATTGACAGCACCAAACAACATTAGATGTCACCGACCAAAAAGTGGATGGTTGGATAGTTGTCGACCAGTAAATTGAACCCTCCGAACAAGACTGAGATGTCGCCGATCAAGAAGTAGATGATCGTCGACCTGCAATTGGTTCCATCGAGCTACAATAAGAGTCTCTGACCAACAATAAGATACCTCGTAGTTGGATAAAATTATTTCAACGTTGCTGATGGATCTTCACATCTTTTCTTCGACAAACAAAAATGGTCTGGTTAAGCTTCCCTTTAATAAAATATGACCCAAGATGATGCCGACCAACAACATAGATGGATGACCAGAATATCTCGAATCCTTAGATCAGAAAAATAACATTCGATGTAAAATTTAATCATTAAGAATGTTAATTAAATGAATAATTATCTAATCCACTAGATCGTGTGATTTCGACAAAGAAACCCTGTGATGTGATGAACAAAGGGCCAACATATCAAATATGTGCCCAGAGTCTTGATATGGTCATGATTGTTTTATTGATCTCCTTTTACAAGAGGTGGCTAATGATTTTTCAGGTGAGAAAAAATTATTTTTTATATTGATCCCTACCTATTCCCTATTTGGAGAGATAAAAATATGGTGAATGATCGAAGTTATTACCAAATTTATATCAAAAATCAATCAATTTGACTTTATTGACATAGATGGAAGATGAACCAAATTAAGTATATAGTTCATAAAAATGAATGCAAAGAGACTCAAACTTAAAGAGAGAGAAAGTATATCTGGGTCATGATTTCCATGAGAAAACTTCTTATTGTCTTTAACCTTTTCCCATTCTTTGATTAAAAATATGATGGGAATTGGAATAGTCATCAAAGATCTTTCAAAAATTATTTCAAAATCAACAATGAAAATTATCAAATCTTATCATTGTCATATATATTGGTATATGTAATCATTTAAAATATTTATTCCATGATAAAAAATTGAAACTTGAGAATCAAACAAAAAGTTGTGATTTAAGAAATCTATTATTTTTCAGATTTCTAAATAAGAATTAATCTAACAGTTATGATTTTAAAATCATGATATGCAATATTTTGCAGATAAAAATTGGACAATTAATTTATGTATATAAACATAAAAATCATGATTGAATCAAAAGATGTATGGATAATTGATTATACGTAGAGAAAATAAAAACTTAGCTTTCGATGGAGAACAACGCTTGTAACACGTTCCCACAGACGGCGCCAATCTGTTGATGCAAAAAACTGGACCGAATCCCATTTTTATGATCACAGATAAATAGATAAAAGCAATCCAATCAAGCACATGATAGACAAAGATTTTTAAAGTGGTTCGGCTATGAATAAAGCCTATGTCCACTGTTATTTTATTCCCAGGGGTTTACAATAGCACCATAGGGTGTAGAGAGAGAAAGGATGTGTATCTTGTGTATGGGGTTTCTAGGTTTCCTCGGATCTCCTGGATCTCTCCCCTTTTGGCTAAGGGAATACATGTATTTATAGTGATGGGAGATAAAGAGATTCATTGTATGTAGACATTTATGTCTACATTCAACGAATCTAATTGTTGAATTTCTTGGTATGCTATGTGTTGTCATCTATTAATACAGTATAAATGTACATTAAGGCTCATTAAATGCGCTGCCATCTTCATTAATGCACATTAAATGCATAGTTATCCTTTGATCTTCCTGGTTGATATGCCGACCAACTCTCCTCAGGTGCCGACTAACACTCCTCGGGTGCCGACCAACTCTCCTCGGGTGCCGACTAATTCTCCTCGGGTACTGACTAACTCTCCTCGGGTACTGACCAACTCTCCTCGGGTGCCGACCAACTCTCCTCGGATGCCGACCAACTCTCCTCGGGTGTCGAATATTGACACGTAGGATGACATGTGTCCTTTTCTGATTGGTCCTCGTAGATGGAGAATTTTTGCGTTAACAATTGCATTATCAAATTTTTCATGCCATTTCTTAGGTACTTGTTTTAATCCATATAGTGATTTAACAAGTTTACATACTTTTCCTTCTTATTCGGGATCCTTGAACCCTTCAGGTTGCTCCATATAAATTTCCTCTTCTAGTTCACCGTTTAAGAATGCAGTTTTTACATCCATTTGATGTATTTCAAGTCCATTAATAGCATCTATTGCTATTAACATCCGAATGGACGTTATTCTTGTTATCGGTGAATATGTGTCGAAGTAATCCAACCCTTCCTTTTGCCTATAGCCTTTAGCTACAAGTCTAGCTTTATATTTATCAATTGATCCATCGGCCTTCAACTTCTTTTTGAAGATCCATTTATAACCTAACGGTTTTGAACCTGGTGGAAGATCCACTAGTTACCATGTATGATTTTGTAATATGGATTCAATTTCACTATTAATTGCTTCTTTCCAATTGGAAGCATCGGGTAAGGATATAGCTTCTTTATATGATTGAGGTTCATTTTCTAGCAAATAAGTTAGAAAATCAGGACCAAAAGAAGTCGAGGTTTTTGCTCCTTTACTACGTCTTATTTCATCCTCTATTGATTCAATAGGTTGATGAGTACCACTTGTAGTAGCTTGATTTGTCCTTTTAGAAGGACCAGATTCTCGGGTCATGTTATACGGGAATTCATTTTCAAAAAATGAAGCGTCCCTCGATTCAATAACCGTATTTACATGAATATCAGAAATCTCATATTTACAAACTAGAAATCGATATGCACTGCTATTAGTAGCATAACCGATGAATACACAATCCACGATTTTTGGCCCTATTCTTACCTTTTTAGGTTTAGGAACCATCACTTTGGCTAAGCACCTCCACACTCGTAAATATTTATAGGAAGGTTTTCGACCTTTTCATAATTCATAAGGTGTCTTATGAGTCTTTTTGTGAGGTACTTTATTGAGAATGTAATTAGCAGAAAGTAAGGCTTCCCCCCACAAATTTTGTGGAGCTCCTGAACTTAATAACATTGAGTTCATCATTTCTTTCAAAGTACGGTTTTTGCGTTCAGCAACACCATTCAATTGAGGAGAATAAGGAGTGGTTGTTTGATGAATAATCCCATTTTCAGAACAAGATTCCTCAAATGGATATTCATATTCACCTCCTCTATCACTCCTAATAGCCTTTATCGCTTTGCTTAATTGATTCTCAACTTCATTCTTATATTGTTTAAATGCATTAATAGCCTCATCTTTACTATGTAGCAAATATACATAGCAATATTTTGTGCAATCGTCAATAAAAGTAATAAAATACTTTTTCCCACCTCTAGTTTGAACAAATTTTAAATCACAAATATCGGTGTGAATTAAATATAAAGGTTCAGTTATCCTTTCAATAGAATGGAAAGGTAATCTAGCTAATTTAGATTCCACACAAATTTCACATTTATGATTTTTATCAATATTAAATTTTGGTAAAAATTCCAAGTTAATTAATCTACGCAATGTATCAAAATTAACATGTCCTAATCTAGCATGCCAAATATTAGATGACTCAATCAAGTAAGAAGAACTAGAAATTTCATTCATTGAAACAGATGTTTTTGGGGTTACAGTAAGAACATTGAGTTTAAAGAGCCCCTCATTTAGGTAGCCCTTTCCTAAATACATGTCATTCTTAGACAACACAAAGCGATCAGACACAAACACAAGCTTGAAACTATTTTTAGTAAGGAGAGATCCAGAAATCAGATTCTTTCGGATATCAGGCACGTGAAGAACATTATTGAGAGTAAGTTCCTTTCCAAAAGTTATTTTCAGAGCTATCTTTCCTTGTCCCACCACCTTAGAAGTGGAAGAATTTCCCATAAAGAGGTTCTCCTCATTTTCCAAAGGCTTATAGATGGTGAACATCCATTTGTTTGCACAAATGTGTCGTGTGGCTCCAGTGTCCACCCACCATTCCTTGGTATTTCCAACCAAGTTACATTCAGAAACCACGGCAGAAAGATTCATATCCGCCAAATCATTGGCGATATTCTCACCCTCAGTTACATTTGCTTGAGAGTTATTTTTATTTTGCTTCTTAGGCTTACGACACTCACTTGAGCGGTGTCCAGGTTTACCATAATTGTAGCATTTGCCTTTGAACTTCTTCTTGTTCTGTTTGGAAGTGCCTTCCCCATCATACTTTCGTTTGTTCTTCTTAGGACCTTCAACAACATGGACCTTCGTTTCCATCGGATTCTTCCCACTTTTCTTTTGAGACTCACGGTTGTCTTCTTCGATTTTCAGCCTGACCACCAACTCCTCCACATTCATCTCCTTTCGCTTGTGCTTGAGATAGTTTTTGAATAAAGTCCAAGATGGTGGCAATTTTTCAACAATTGCAGCAACTTGGAAAGTTTCACTAATTGACATTCCTTCAGCATGAATGTCGTGGAGGATCACTTGGAATTCATGCACTTGCGAGATTACTGATTTAGAATCAACCATTTTGAAGTTCAGAAAACGCCCGACGATAAATTTCTTCATCCCAACATCTTCAGTTTTGTACTTCTTTTCCAAAGAATTCCACAATTCTTTGGATGTCTTGATAGTGCAGTAGACATTATACAGTGTCTTGTCCAAGTAGGCCAGAATATAATTCCGGCATAGGTAGTCCGAATGCTTCCAAGCATCGACAACAACAACTTTTTCAGCATCATCTCCCTCTTGAATAGAGGGGCAATCTTCATATACAAACCTGCCCAGTTGACATGTAGTGAGATAGAAGTACATTTGTCCTTGCCAACGTTTGAAGTCAGCCCCAATGAACTTTTCCGGTTTCTCCCCGTGGGGCATAGATACGGGTGCAGTCACATTTGTGTTGGTGACAATCAGTTTCGTAGGGGTAGTGTTCGTACTTTGCGATTCCATTTCTGTTACAAAAACAGAATTTTTATCAATGATAAAATTCATATATAATGAATTAATCAAAACAGAATACAAAATTCTGTGCACCAATTTCCTCCAAATATAATTCACAATAAATGAATTCCAAAAGAATTCCAAAAAATAATTCAGAATTAAACTATAATATAAACAGAATTTCGTACAAAACAGAATTAAACTATAAAATCTGTGTCACACTAATTTTTAATAATAAAAAGAATTCCGTACAAAACAGAATTATAATTTTAAGATTAAAATTTTTACATCAACAGATTTTAACAAAATTCACAAATCAAATTATATTTTCTAAAACAGAATATAAAAATAGTATAGAAATTAATTTCTGTACCAAAACTGTTTTATTAATTTCTGCATTAAAGTAATAAATTAATTCAATTTTTTCTGTTAAAATAGATTTATTTCCAACAAAAAAAAAAATCTGTAATAAAAAAAATTTTTGTACACTTCAAAACAGTAGAACTTAATAATTTGTCTTAAGATTGTTAAGACTACTATTTATTAATAACAATTGTACAGAATTATAAATTGTAATATAATTACAGAAATGAAAGAAATTACAGAAAATAAGAACTTACTTGTATTTGCAGAAACAGTAATAAAAATAGAAAGATATAATCCGAGCCCTGTTTAGAACAGTCTCCTTAAGACAAATTATTCCCTCCAATGTGCTCCGAGGTTGATGAATATTGTCTCCCAAGATAGAACAGATTTTTCAATTAATTATGTAGCACAACAATAATTAATTTCAACGAACTCAAATTGTGTGGCTTTTACTCAACAACAATGTAAGATATGTTATGCAGGAAAAAGAATTTTTGGAACAGATATGACAGGAATTTTTGGAACAGATATGGCAGCAATTCTGGAGGAGGGAAATTTTTCATTATTAAAAACGGAGGGAGGCATCTGTATTTATAGCAAGTAACAATAACTGTCAAAAATAGTTAAACGAAATTAACTGTTGACTGTTGGTAATAACTGCCAACAGCTTATTAATAAATTAATTAATTTTGTAATTAATTAATAATTAAAGCCCAGAAAGTTAAATAAATTCGGCCCAAAAATGTACCCGACCCGAGCCGGACGGACGCGCGCATGTGGACTTTTGACCGAAAGTCAACCCGTGCATAGCTTAGGTCATCTCCCCTTCAAAGAGTTGGGATACCCCAAGGAATCCAAGCCTTAGTCCATACTTGGGGTGCTATTAACTCATCAACTTTCCACTACTCTTCCAATGTGGGACAAGAGTTAAAACATACCCAATTCATTAACTTTCATTGCTTTGTTAGTCACTTTGGGGACATATTTATCATTCATAACTTATTAAAATTGGACATATGAATATACTACGTTAATCTCCTTGCGGAGGAGAACGCGTTCGTATATGGTCCCATGATTTTCGTAGTGTGGATCCCACCTAAATTTGAGCTCAAAGTTGCTCAAAAATCTGTCCAGAAAATTCTAGACAGCTTTGTAAATAGTCCAATTTTCCAACAATCTATTCTGATAGTTGTTGTAGTACAAATATATAGGCTTAAGCTCTCGATTTTGTTGTGGTGCAAAAGAGACTGGATTAATACAATTTGATGTTATCTAATAAATCACCCAAGGTAATACTATAAGTGTTTTTCTTATACATACACAGTTGGAGTCTTTATGTTGTCAATAATGGTTATATGACTTAATAAATGACAATGGTAATGGTTATTCATTAATTGTTGAAATATATGCTATTTTATTGAGTTGAAAAAATTATATTTTAATTAATTTTCGGGTTAATTTAATATGAGACCCTCAAGTTTTTTGAGATGGTTCGAAGTGATAACACGTTCTCTTCCTTGAAGAGTATAACGTGGTATACTCACATGTGCAAAAAACATAAATTAATGAATAAGATATTATTGCTTGAACTACCCACCTGGAACATGAAATTTGATTGAAGTATTTTGTGTAAAGCCAAATACCATAAAATAAGAGAAATTATTTTAGTATATTATAACCTAACGTGGCTTTTCAGTTCCGCGCCCTTAGAGTATACCAACTCTTTGAAGGAGGGAGAACTTACATGATCTTGGATTGACTTCCAAGTCCACACACGTGCCACCGCCACCAATCCGTCTCCGCGCAGGCGTGGGTCGTGGGTCATGGGTCGTGGACATTGACTTGGCAAATGTATTAACTTTTTGGGCCTTTTATTTAATTTGTGAGTGTCTTTTATTATTTTTGACCCAATTTAATATCGATCTTGTTTGTTATTTTTTGTCCCAACTGGTGCGAAAATTTGGACAACTTTAACTATCTCTTAACTGTCATTTATTTTAGTATAAATAAGTGGTTTAACATTATTTTTGGGGGTTGAGTTTTTAGGCATTTAATTTCAGTGAGTCAGTCCATTTTATGTCTAAATAAAGACAATTTTTTCATTGTTAGTTCGACTGAGGCTTGGGATATGGAGTGCTACTAGTGTAGATTGTTATATCCTGAGAGACGATTGTCGTTGAGTTTGTGAAGCACCGTGGGGGGACAAATTTTAAACACCTGCCTCAATCGTTTATATTTCTTCATATTACCACTCTAAGTATGTTTGTGTAATGACAAATTATTATGCATACATATATTTATGTTTATATATTTTGTAATTTAATTAAAAATCATTTTTAAATATTTTAAATGCATTATTCATTGGTTGCAGTTATATGTGTGTGTACGTGCTCGTTACCCTTTTTTAATAAAAAAAAATTGTTTCACTATCACTACCGCAAATTGTGGCATAAATTTTCAAATAATATCTATTATGTTATAGACACATATAATTTTGATGTATAAATAATAGTGAAAAGACACATGAAAAACATAACTTATTTAAAATAATTTTTAGTCTATGTCTTAGCATTATATAATAAATTTATCGCATAGCCTTAATACATGTGACAATTAACGTGACACAAGCACGTTAAATGTTTTTGCCAAGTCATCACATGTATTCCTAAAGAGTTGACATAAGTTACATAAGTAAACGTGGGCCTCAATATTTTAGAAAAAAAATAATTCAATTATTTGTATGGGTAAACAAAATATAACAATAAAGAGTATAATGCATTGGAGGGGTCACGGGTCGATGTTGAATATCTAAAAAATCGTATAATGTGTTATTACTCGCAAATGAAACTTTTATATAGTAAAAATAAAGGGTCATATGTATTTTGGGATATTGTAACAACCCCATTTTCTCACGTAAAGGTTGGCCAGACACGATACGCCGAAGATGGGGTTTGTTTGTCAATTATTATCATTCTCAGCATCAATATCATATAAAGCATATATTTTAATATACCGTAATTGAGTTTAAATTAATATCCCATCATTAGTAAAACCCAATCAAGATCAAGCATAATAGTAAATATCTCAAAATGACATGAAGTAAATAAATCCCGGGCTTATGCCCATACAATAATCCCAAATAAAATAAATGAACTGAAGTGGAGTAGCACCTAAACTAGAATCAATAAGTCGAGAAAGGCTGATGAGAAAAAGGAGACCTCGAGAGACAAAGCATTTAAATTTGGGTCAGTGCCCTAGAGTTTCAAGAATTAACTTACTTATTTTTATGCTGCAAAAGTACAATTAAATCAAAGTGAGTGTTCCGATCGCCACTCTCATAAATAATACACCTCACCCTCATCTAGGATCTAGGAGCGGTGCTAATTGAATACCCACCCATAACCTGATATGGATACCAAAAATGTAATGCAATAGGTAACATAACTATGCATCTAAGAATGTAACGTATTGAAATAACCTTTAATTACTTTCAAATAATTGCTTCTCAATTTACTCCTAATATACCACCCATAGAGAGATAACATCAACCATCATTCATATTACGTAATATTGGGTCTGCGTCTTTAGTTCATAATCTAGTCTCGAGAATTCTTCCATTTATTTTGATTAATGTCATATATGTCATTATATATGCGACACTAAGACATATACCTATAGTGTCTCGTGCGTACTCTATCGGTGAGTTCGTAGGAGTTTCCTAACAGACACAACAAAACACAAGCAAGTGGGGCGGTCCCTACGCAGTACACCGGTTCATGGCCCGTACCCAACGGTGACAAAGGATCCCGACATCTACACCTACCTCTCATAGATGGTGCTGCTACGTAGTCACTACACCAAATTTACTATTTTATAACTAATTGAAAAAAGATTTATAAGTGTTCGTGACACTTACAAAAACTATAACGGTTTTAGTTACTTACAAAATTTGTAAGTGTTCATTACTAATACAAAATTATTAATATAACACACATCAGTGAATATAGAACACGTGAGGGGCACGTGTATCCCTTTCTAAGACTCAAAAGTGTTAAATTTTTTTTCCTTTCCCTCTATTGTATTTTTCCATTCCCACTTTAGAGAACCTCTATTGTATTTTCCCATTCACGTGTATCCCATTCCCGCCTCAGTCTAGGTCTTCGGTCTCAGGCGTCTTTGGGCTTCGGCTTCAGGCGTATTCGATAAACCCTCACACTCACGTGTATCCCTGAATAGTTATATTGTTCCCCTGAATAGTTAGATTCATCTTATTTTGTTGTTTTTTTTCTTCAAGTAAACACAGATATCAAATCGGTAGTTTTTTTTTCATCAGAAGAGGTATTCATCGAAAGAGGTATTCATCTATTTTTTTCAAGAAGAAGAAATTTTGTGAAATTTTTTTTTGGAGAAATTCAGTCTCGAGACTGAAAAATTTTTGTGAAGAAATTTTTTTCATCTGTTAAAATTTCTTCTTCTTGTGAGACTCACGACTTTTTTCATCTGATTTTAACTTCTAATTTTGTTTAAAAAGTTAAAATCGTGCTACTTTTTTTTCATCACTCAATCTTTTTTTTTAATTTGGTTAAATCCACGGAGCTGATTAATCCTCTCGTATTTTATTTATAGGTATTATGCTTACTTATCTTTTGTTACTTATTTCGGTTCGATCTTTGGTCTTAGGCGGAGGTTTTTGGGTCATCTTTGATCTTTGGTCTTAGGCGGAGGTCTTAAGCGCCTCATCATGTCACATGTCTTGGATCATCGTCAATAACCCACGCTGACTATGGTGAGAAATACTATATAAAGGAACTAAATGTTAGACTGGTTGATTCTCGTTTGGTCTCACATAATTCATTCCATGTTATACCTTATGAGTGATTGTGATTGTGATTGTGATTGCATATTTGTCATACACTAGTGTTGTGATTTATGCTATATGTTATTGCTAGTGTTATGACGTGTTTATTTTATTGTATTTTATTTTTATTTTATTGGGTTTTATTAAAAAATAAAATAAGATTTTGTTTTTCTTTTGCGTTTTTTCTAAAATTGGTATCATTTGGAAAAATGTTTAAAAACTCAAAAGATTTTTAGTTTATGTGTAGTTTAGTTTTACACATTTTGTATGGTATATTAGTGTGTTTAAATCCACTTCATTCCATGTTTTCATATGGCTAGTACATTTGATTATGATTTTCAATGCATATATTGTTCTTAATCATGCTTTTATAAAGTTGTTTGACATTTGATTTTCTTAATCAATTCACTTTGTATATACCTCTACACACGTATGCAATAATTCTTTTAAAATGTAACTTTTGATGTTATATTTGAGCTAAGTGAGATGTTCTTCCATCAATCTTGTCATCTTCATATATGTTGACTATGGGGGGATTTTTACATATAAGAACCACTTCCCGTGAGTATGTTGATTTTTATTGAAAATATGAGGGTGCCCATAAAATGGATACGAAAGGAGCAATCTCCATTACGGGAAAGCCATCGTTGGCAAGAGCCTAAAAAATGAGAGGCAAAAAGAAAAGATTAAAGGCCAACATATTTTCCTCCTGATGGACGACCGATTCAGAGGTTGACAATGTCATATTTTGTCAATAAAGATGATAACGCTTCTTTGTAGGGGAAGTTAAAGGAATCGAAGAATTTAGTCGAGAATAAGACTGAATACAACGGTGGTGGTTTAGCACCACAAAAGGATGTGGATACACATCAGGAAAACCATTTAAATGCTTCAGATAGTTAAATTCTTACCAAGTGATGGTAAATTCAGTAAGTACTATTATAGATAGTAACATGATCTTTATGGCCTAAAAAGCTAAGGGAACAATCGGGATGGCTAACAGGAATCGAGTCTACTAAAGTCTGAGAGAAGGACAATCCTAACCTGGTTAGTAGGACAGGTGATAAGTGGATTATATGTTGAGGTATTTTGTGCGGAGTGAGATCGCTCACGATAATATGTTCCAAATGAGAAAAAGGACAAGAATACGGTGCCTAGTAAAAGGCAACGATTAAAATAATTTTGTTTTGGTTTGGGCAGACGTGTTACGTCCGAAAACCATTTGTGCAGTCAAGACGATTGCCAGGATGGAAGTATAAGTTGTATCCTTAGAGGATGTGGCGTGTTTATGTAACACGAGCGAGTCACCATATTTTGTTCATTGCTAGATTAGCATGTGAGACGAGCTTAATGCATATAATTATGAATGTTACTATTATGTGAATATTTTTCCCTAGTGTGGCGGGATTTTTCTTTAGTGCAATCCGTGGAGGATGAATGAGTATATTAACAGTGTTTTATACTTTATTGAGGTTACTCGTTGTAGTGATGCGATACACGAGTATGATATTATCTTTGTTAAAATGTTATAAAAATGGGTAGTACGATAGTGGACATTTATTGCAAGGCTATCGGAGTAGTTTCATTGGTGCAACATGTTTTATGTTTGTTCTGGCGAGGCCTTACCTGTAAGAAGGTTGGACTTGCACTTATATTATCTATCCAAGAGACTTCAGAGGAGATAGTGGGCTCGAGATATTCGATGCCAATGTATGTATAGACTTTGTCAGTATGATTCGGTATGTATCGGGACTTACCGTTGAGCGAAAAGATTTGACGCAGTATTATGTTTGGCACTCCGGACTTAGTGATAGGAAGTGTGCATTGTTATATTTATCCTTTAGAGATGTGGGAGTTAAGAGTTATACCCCTAATGTTAGAAAAAGGAAATTTTGAGAATTCCGATCGTATGTATCCGAGGTTTATAGTATGTAATTACCATCAACCAATACGGGACGATAGTGAAATTGGTGAAATGTTCTTTGTTAAGCATAATTACGGGAGAAATTGTAACTTTTCTGTCAAGGGATGGAATAAAGGGGTATATACTATGGACGGAGGACCTAACGGATTTCGATGACCGACAATGCTAGGTAGTAGTGTATCGGGGGGTTCCTTGTTTGGATTTCGCTTTGCGAGACATCCCACGCATGAAACTTAGCGTAAGGTTGGAAATAGGGAGACGTTTGGTCACTATTCCATGAGTTCGGTACTCTGGTCGAAATGGGATCAAGTAATTATGTATGTAAGTTGGAAGTCGAATTTTGTTTTAAGGTCATTGGAGCCGGATTTTTGTGGTAGGAAAGCATTGAAAGTTATCCCCACGAGTTGAGGGGTGGAACGATGATAAGGAGAATTTAAGAATTTTGATTTCTAGGGTGATTGAGAGTACCCAAATGTCATGACCGCGTACAGAACACAAGGTAAATAAAGAGTTGGAATGATTTTTAGCATGGATTATCTAGAAAGAACTTTATATTATACAAAAGAGATGACCTGTAATTATTTTGATGAATAAAGCGTTAGTGATTTATTTTGGTTGTTGTACCTATTTGGGAAAATTGTTGTACTTATCTGAGAAAGGTTGAGAATTATTATTCCTCTTTTATGGTCATGGAATTTGAATGCCCTATTCCTTCTGTTCCGTTGAATTTAGTTAGTCCTACAGATGAGTAGCACGCCGTTCGCTCTCCGGTCGGAGTGTTGGAAAAATGTGGGCATCTTGGTTAGCTACTGTTAAAATAGTCCGAGTCGAAGGGACGTGGTAATAGACGTGTGAAATATATGTTTGTGGGACTAGTATAACGAAGTGGAAGTGATAGAGTGGATTAAACGTCACATGAGGGGCGATAATCCATACATAAGTGTGCAATTAGAATGGCATGCCCTAACTTGATTGGAAGGTTGTGGAAAACCATTCAAGAATTGGTATTCCTTGAATAGAGTATAATTTTATTGTTATAAAGCACACCCAGAGCGAAGTTGTTATTAGTCAAGTGTGAGAGCGACTTGCACATACAAAGAGTAATGATGTTAGTATAGTATAAAAGATCCAGAAGTGTGCTTCATGGAGAGAAGGGCACGGGTCAGAACTTCCGGCATACTCCAAGGAGGAAGGGGACTATTACGTGTCACTTAATGTAAGACGTTTCAAGGGAAGAATCAATGTTTAGCGAGACGTAGTGAGTAGTCTCTACATGCACTGCCCATAGGTAAGGTTTGGTTGAAAGAGGAGAATCAACCAAAGAATTTTGTATTTATCGAAAATTCCTGAAATTTGAAGAGGTTGGTAAAGTCGGTAAAGTTCTTGGATGGGTTACCATCCTCAAAACAAGGTCAAGGGTTTATCCCGAACATGTGAATTAAGTCGCTGAGAAGGAAGTGATTGATATTCCTTTGGACTGGCTTACAATAGAACTAGTATGCCCCAGACTTCCTTTGAAAGGATGGATTGCGCCAGTGCATGGTCCGGCGCAGTATAAATTTCTGAATCAGGATGACATTGGTGAATCCCACCTTTGATATGGGATTTCAGGAACTAGCGGAGATAAGATTTCGTTTCGTTTCACGACCGTTTTAGACAAACCAGAGTGGTAAAATGTTCGTATGATCTTCTCAGAATGGGAATTTTGTGTATGAATAAATCCGAGTAGTTGTCATGTAGTGAGGTGCGGCCTCCTAATGATAGTGAGATAATGGAATTTATAACGTATAGACGTAACCTATTCAGATGTTGTAAATTGGGAGTGCAATGTGAAGTGTCTCCAATGAGAATGTAAAACAATGTTGCTGTGAGGAAAAATCTATAGTGATTGAGCGTCGTACTATGTAGATAATTTACGTACTGATAAGGATTACCAGAATTGTGCTACCTGGTAGGCCTTATTTTTCGAATTTCGGGACGAAATTCCGTTATTAGGGGGGAAGTATGTAATACCCCGTATTTTCATGACTTTTAAATTTAAGGATTTATTAAATTTAATTGAGATAAATTAATTTAATTTTAATCCGGAATGTTGTTTTAAATATTTACTAGCGTGACGAGAGTTAGTAATTATTGGACATTTGTTATTTGTGGCATATTACTGGATGAGTATAGTAATATATGAGATTTATTTTTATAATATTGTCACGTGTGAATAAAATGACAATTGTGGAAATTTAAGTCGGGACGCGCCTATGTCGTGTCGGGACTAAATATGGATTAATAAAAGTGAATATTTTATAAGTTGTTCGTATGGTCGTTTTGAGTGCGCCAACGCGTCCGGAAGGGTCGAGATAGTCAGAAAAGTGTACCCAGGGGTTTAGTTTGGGTCTCGGGGCATTTTTAGGCCTAATTAGTACCCCGAGAGGGCGTTTTGGACATTTCACAATTATGGGTAATTAAACCTACGGATTTTATAGGGTTATATCAGATGGAAAGTGTCATCTTTTAGGGTTAACACAATGAAATACAAATGACGGTCATTGGGGAGGAAGAGGAGAAGCTCTCCAAGGAGTTCTAGGCCAAGAACACCTCCAATTGCACCACCGTCACCACCAACGCGTACATCGCGCGACGAGGAACGCAACCACACCAAATTCAACACCAAATCAGAACGTAAAAAATCCCAGGCAAGTGTTTATCTTGCTTATTTCTTTGATGCATCTTTCATATTAGTTTAGGAGTAATTAGGATGAGTTTTAATGGAAGAAAACCCGATTTATGATAGGAAAATCCATGTAGAGGAATTTAACCACGAAATTATGATGATTATAAGAAGGAATTTCTGGAGAAAAATTTGATAGAAACCTGTTTAAGAGTTTGATTAAGAAAAGAGTTCTAATCAGATACAAATACTAAAAATTTTATTCCGAACGATCGGACAGTTGGAATTGGATGAAATTTTATAAAGAATTAGCTGAAGATGAGAAGAAGCTACATAAAAAAATTCAGCTCGATCGGACCGTTCAATATTTTTTAATATATTTTTATCTAGACAGTTTTATGTTTTGAGGACTCTTAGAGAAAAAAAAAATCAATTAAATATATATATTAAAGGGGAGACACGTAAGAGAGAGTTACATTGGAACATAAATGGATATCTACTGAATTGTACATTTGAAAGAATAGAGTCTATGAGGGTTACGTAGTAAGTTGGAAAAACCCTTCGAATTAAAGTTAGAAACGAACCATTATACTTGATAAATAATAATGGGAAAATAAGGATAAATGTTGTAATTATGGGTAAGGAGAGGAACCTATATTAATATGATAAAAGTGGTATGTTTATATAATTGTGTATGCATATATTATATACATGTGAAAATCATGCCCACGCTACTTGCTATCCCTGAGGTTTCCGCGCTGGGACAGTCTTATCTCGATGGGACCTTTATGGGGGATATTGACTTGTACCTTAGAAGATAGATATCCTTGGTACATGCTATCGGAATGATAGTTCAGACGGTCCTAAGAGACGCAGGCATGTGACATCCTCTTAGAGACTTGGAATCTATGCTTCGCCTCACTTTGTTTGTATATAGATATCCTTGGTACAGGCTATCGCAGTGATAGTTCAGATGGTCCTAAGAGGTGTAGACATATGCCATCCTCTTAGAGACTTGGAATCTATGCTTTGCCTCAATATTGTTTGAGTATGTGTTAATAAAATTTGAGAGTGATTCCGAATGTATTCCCCTTAATACGAGTGATACGGGGTTTTGGATAGTAGAGTATGCCCGCACCATAGTTTTTATTTGGGGTGCTGTTATGATATATATATTTTACGAGTAGATAATATATATATGAAATTCTGAAATCTGGAACTGCCTACTGTGATTTGATAAGTAGGACATGGTTGATGACTCAAATTGTAAATACTTGTTTTGTGAAAGTATAATATGACACTGGAAAACTTTATTGATTAATAAAGTTAAAAATGAGAACTTTGGTTACTAATTGAAATGTTCTTTTCAAACAATTGAATCGTTAAATTTTGAATCCTGCGAATAACCTAAGATAAGTTAAATCATTGGGGAAAGATAGCGTGATATATGATGAGATAGACCATTGGGAAGGTTAGTGCGATAGGTGTGCACATTAGAAGAGAGGTGAGAATTTCTCAAGAGAGTGTCGCACTAATATGTTGTTGCATTGGCCTGTATCAATTTAAATACTTGCTAAACAATTTTTAAATCATATACACTATCGGGCTCTGACCCGTTTCTCTCTCTCTCTCTCTCTCTCTCTCTCTCTCTCTCTTTTGTATATATATGTATGTACTACAAGTGCCCAGCCACAGGGGCGTCTTGCTTAGGATCCTTTGGAAGGAACGTGCTGCAGCTTAGGTGGAAGTTGCAGGCCTGTTGTCTAGACGACTTCATCCATTTGATTCTACTCCTACTTCAGTTTTATCCAGCAGGGGCATGTGTCGCCCTTTTTCTATTATTTAGTTGGTATTGTCAGAGATTGAAATTTTTACTTTCAGTACCTTTATTTCGGGATTTATTACTGTCAGGATGTTTTCCTTTAGTGTTGTAGATGTTGGGATTTATTATTGATGATTAAATTCGTGTATGTTCAATTCTATTTTTATTCTTAATGTGTGACTCTTTAGATGTTAATGGTTTAAGGTTTTATGACCGGATTTAATAAAATGAGAATAAGGTTTTAAATGATTTTGACACTTAGCTTAATTATTTAGGGTGTTTAAATTGGAAAAGTATTTTTACGACAGTGATGCTAAGAATGAACCAACTGTTCACCTTGATTTTAATTTAATAAAGGAGTGATCGCCCGATATTTAATTAGGCGGGGTGTCACAGGCTGCAGCTACGTGTACCTGAAAAGAACAATCATCCTTGGCGTCCCTATGGCTAGACACTTAAAAGTTTTGAAAATAGATTTGAAACGGGTCAGAGCCCAAAACCTTTTAAAATACATTTAGCAAATGATTAAGATGTAGTAAATAAATATGCAATTAAACTTTCCATATTTAAGTCGGTGTCGCACTCTTATGAGATTACCCCTCACCTGTCAACTATTGGGCACACCTAGTGCCTACATCTTAACCCACCTACTTAAATAACCCCGCCTAACTAATCTTATTTACAAATCTCACTAGCACACTGCTTTGACTCGAGTATTGTCTAACTTTCATTTCTTAATTAAATATATCTCTCATTAGCTTATTAAACCATTAATCAATTTATAACTTTACTCCAGTTATTTATTCACGTTCATTATTAACATATAAGCCCATATATAATTTACTATGCTATTATGTACGTTATATAGAAATGTCACAGAAGTACACACACACACACACACACACACACACACACACACACACACATATAAATATATATTGCTCGTAATATATGCAACCGCATTTTTGAATGTCCTCCACATTCTGAAAGCGAGCTCACTAGCATGCTATCGTGCTCCAGGAATGTCCAACACATTCTGAAAAACTTAACCGAAATCTCACCACCGGACCTGAAAATCACAAACGAACATTGGAGGCGGTCATGGCCTTAAGTCCGTGGTCATAACCACACCACATTGTTTCACAGTACTCTAAGCCTACATAATACGGGCGTGCACATCACCTATGACCCTGGGGAACGGTACTACCTCTGTTGGGATTCTCTAGAGTGAACTCTCACGGCGTGCAACCTCCCTAATAGCATTTCGTCTAGGATAGGTATGTTTCATATAAATATCATACATACAGATATTATTCACATTCCTATATATACCGTCTCTATACCCGTATATATAAATTAAATCTCAAAATCCGATTAACTCTCTTGCCTATCGCTCAAAGCACTAGCCTACAAATCCCGAGTCTTTTTCACAACTCTTAGTTAATGAAATTATCATCCATTAATTAATTACAATAGCGTCACCCTGCAAACATGCCCGGACTTACCCAACCAGCCCGTCGTATAATCATTCAAGTTTATCAAGTAACATCACTCCAATAAAACACCCAGAACCAACCCATTCATTTATTCCCGAATTTAACTCATCAATTCGATATTTAAACTTTATCATCAATTATCTCTCTCACGACTTATAATTCAAATTTAATTACCCACTCATCCCTAGGCAATAAATCTCTTTAAATCACTCCATTAAACTCTTTCTGACCTTTAGGGCTTATAAATTTCATTTGGAACTCCCCGAAATTTACCTAATAACCAAACCCCAAAATTCTCCAAAAATTAGCTTTCATCGATCGATCGATAATCCCAAACTACTCAAGTTATGGTTTCAATAATTTATTTCAAGTTTTACACCTAAACTAATAAAATTGTCATTTTCTAAGCCACGGAATCGGGTCGTAAATTTTCTGGCAGATTAAACATCCTGTAGTAAAATTATGATTTCTCCCTATACAGAACTCCAAGCGACCTCATTCAAAGCTCATTGAGAAGATAAGGCATAGACCTTTCCAAAAATCTATGGCACACAATCTACTTGTAAGTACAATTAAAATGGCATAAGTTTATTGTAATGTGAAAAATTCTGGTAGATTGATATGCTGATAGATTAAACACCCTGTAGTAAAATTGTCATTTTTCCCTCTATAGAACTACAAATGACCTCATTCAAAGCTCATTGGAAATCTAACACACATACCTTTCTAGACATCTAGGACATGTAATCTAATTCTAAGTACAATTAAAATGGCATAAGTTTAAAATAACGTCAAAATTGTGGCAGATTGTTATCTATTGTTCATCAATTAAACCCTAAGTTCTTCAAGATTCATGTTCTTCAATCAAGAACCCAACAAGATTCCATATTTATGTGTCTTAAAAATTAAATTTTGAAATATAATCTAATTCCAGCAATCATAAATAGTTTTACTTCATCAATTGATCATCAAAACTACCTGTAATATCAATTTCATAAAAAAAAAAATTACATGTGAGAACCCTTCCCAAAATTTCTTTTATTCTACACCTACCACGATATGAACGTGAATACACCTCAATTTGATTTAAAGAAAGTTAATTTCTTGTCTTGGATTGTTCGTGGGGTCTAATCTCTCTGTTGTGTGTGTTGATTTGATGTTAGAATCCTTGAATCACCTCCCACATTAGCCTCTTGTAGCTTTCTTGATTTCTATTCTTCCCCCTCTCTCCCTTCTCTATTAGGGTTTATAATAAATGTTATGATTGCCTCACATCTCTAACCCTTATATTTTAGTTCACAAATTCTAAAATTAGGTTATTAACCTACATTAAAATGACCCCAATACCCCTACATGGGTCCGGGCTAGTCTAAAAAGCCCTTGGAACTCAATTACTATGCCCGAGTATATAATTCTGACATTTCGACCTATTCTGGATCAACCGTCATTTGAAATCACCATCCGAGTCACTAAACCTAATTATCATATTTCATCCCGAAAAATATATCGGACAAATGCCCCAATTGCTATACCATCAATTCTCATCGTTTCCACTCACACATGACGTACTACAATTGACTTAATTAAATTTACTTAAAAACGCTAGTAAATTTACCACATATATATATATATATTAATTTTATTCTCACAAATTAATATTTACTACTTTCTCATTATTTCCCATTTATATTAAATTGCGTCACACATGAAATTTAAGCTAAAATAAATTACTCAAAATTACGGAGTGTTACATTTCTTTTATATATGAATTTTTTTTACATTTAGTTTTTATCATATTTTTTAAATCATATTCTTCTTTGTTTTTATTCACTTTTTAGAGGCATTGAGATATCACTCTTTTATATAATATTTTTATACGTATACACCCTTGCTTGATTTATTGAAACAACTCGGCCCTTTTCCAACTATCGCCAACTTGCCAACTCGCATAAAATATAATATGGTCAATAAAGTTTTCATAAAAAGGTATTTGGGGATTGTAAACATATAATATTTGGGAGATACTTAAGTTGAATCAATAGATAACACTTTTTAACTTTGGTAGATACTCAAGTAGAATAGATAGATACCAGTGATAAATGAATTGACAATTGATATTATTTTCTTTTGATAACCTAATTCCTAAAACAATTGTCAAAAAAATTGAATTTGTCACCTTAAAAGCTAATGTTATCAAATAGCCCCACCTGAAAAAATATAGAATTTTTCATGGCGTCACGAAAAAGTTTGTCACACAATTAAAACTCTAAATTCTTGTGGTGCCCTTAGAAGCTAGCTATAATGCACAAAAACCTTTTGGTGCCAAAATCTACTATGCGATAGATTGATTGTGTTTTCATAAATGAAACTCTATTCTCTTTATCCCGTGTTACTTGTTTTGCCTACCAAATAAGTTCATTAAATAAATAAAATATCTAATTATAGCCATATATGCATAACCCAAAATAAGGAGTTTGAGAAGAAAGACAGGTGGTGGGGTGTGATTATATTTTGGAGTGTTACTAAAATTTAAAGTGGTGTGCATTTACTATTGTTGATTGGCTTGTGGCATTGTGCATAAATTTTTAGGCCATTTTATGTTTAGAATGGTGTGACGTGTGTTTGCACTGTTTTAAGTTACTAACAATTACGTTTCTAGTTTTAACATTAAGGCACTAGTTTAGTTGGGGTTACTTACCATGCCAATTGATTTTGAGTGTGATGTGACATTGATGTTAAAGACATTGGGTTGCGTGAAGGCTTATGTAAGCATGACACACCTAACATTTATATTATCTTTAATTATTTCCCTTTTAGTGATGTAATTTATGCCTCAATTTTTAAACTTAAACTTTACGCTTTTCACCAATATTCAAATTTTAATTTGTTAGATTATTAGTAGTTTTTATCTTTACCGATAATGTCGGTTTACATTCTACAGTAATGTTGCAATTACATGTATTAAAATGGTACATGCATGCAATAAAGTGAAGCATTATCCAAGCAATAAACTTGGACTGAGCCACGGATACATTTAGGGTCATTTAGACTTTAATACATAATTATTTTTCAATTCTAGACTTTAATATATTTTAATTAAAAAATTAGACTTTGCCCACTTCCCATTAATGTATTGTTAACATTATTTTTATTTTCACCCCATTTTTCTTTCTATCCACCCCAATTTCAATTCCCCATAATATTTGATGTTCGAACTATTATTACATCCCACTTATGGGGTGTATATTTGAATATCAACTTTGCCAACTACATTATGTTATTTTCATAATTATCGGATTGAATGGACAGTTCCCCTCATCAACCTAGAAACTGAAACGGATGAGAAATTAAAAACAGTAAGAAGTTGGAAGGTTCTTACAAATGTGATATTTTTTTATGAGCAAAGTTGTTGAGTTGTCTTTTCAAACTTAGCGAACATAGCGCTTTGTTAGGAAGTTAGAATCATAAACTTGATATATCATATATCGTATGGAGTTTGATGAAATGTCACACCGAGTATATATTTTAGGTTTAATATAAGACTTGTTTGGCTTGTTTGGGTGAAGTTTCCAATAAATGAGACTACTCCCAAGGATTCTTTACCCGCAACTATTTCTAAACCCAATCTCTTTGATAAGATTATTGACTCCATTCATTCTTCTTCGCAAGCATTGAATATTTTGCTAATTCTAATATCCACCTCCATGTTTGTATTAAAACCCTCAAGTGAGATTGTTGGATATGAGATGTGTTGGGAGAAATACACACGGGGAGATATAAATCCGATATGATTGTGATGGTTGAATAAAAAATTCAATTGCCAAATCATGAATGGAAATGTAACAACTAAGTCAATAGCTTTCACAAGGTATTTAAAAAAACAATGGAAATGCAAAAGGTCAAACAAACCGAAAAATTAATTTGTTTGGATAGTGGGGAGTTCAAACAAATTTACTCGCCTCCTTGTTGATGAATGTCAGAGTAACTTCAAGCATGTTCTAAGAGGAGTGCGACTAACAGATTCATGAAAGGGAGTCAAAATACTATGAGACATATGTTTGCATACTCCAAAAGGAAGATAATATCAACCCACTAATAGAGGAATATGAAATGCATATGATAACGCGAAGGAAATACATTAAGGTGCTGTTAGATATTGAACTAACGGATGACGATTATGATATGCAAAAAGCTCCACGAAAAATTGATAATTTAGCTTTTTTGTGAAATGATGTAATTGGGTTGTATCTTGGTCCATTTGTTGGTGACAAGTGCTTTGTTAATGACTAAATGATAGTGTTATTATATGATAAGTATGGTTTTGAGTTGTCTATTTTATCTATTTTCTGTGATGTGGGGATATGTTGAAAAATAGAGAAAACTCCGATTGAGGTATGAAAAATTATACTAAATAAGAAAGAATTAACAAAAGAAATAAATTTAGTTGGTGTAGAAACTCTCAACAGTAATTATAATAATTCTCATTTCCACTTGAAAGGAGCTTCAATCAATACAACTTCAATCAAGTTGTGAAGTTTATACGGAAGGCTGATAGACTTCAAATTCAAAAAAATGTTAGAATACAAATATCATATTGTTTTACATGTTTACAATGTATTTACATGAGCACATTACTGAATGAACACACTTGAATGAGATATGCTCTTTCTATTGATGACCACACCAAATAATAGCATTTATGAATCTGTTTAGTAGATTTCATGCGTAGAACAACCTCATTTTTATACCTCGTAAGCATAAGTATCCTTTTAGACCTCCTTTTAACAGATTTGAGTACTACAGAGCAAAAATTCAATAGAGCAAAAATAACTAATTAACAAGATTGGAAAAAAAATCAACACAAAGTTTAAATTAAATTGTCACTGTACTTTTTAAATTATCCACGGGATTGCAAAACAAAATATATGTTGAAATCGACAAAACAAAATTAAATTGTCACATCTTCCAATAAGGAACTTCATCTCGAGCCTCGTGTTGATCCGTGCCTTTGCTAGTCACATACTATATGCTAAAATCAACAAAACAAAATCAAATTGTCACATCTTTAGTAAGGAACTTCATCCCGAGCCCCGCATTGATCCATGCCTTCGCTAGTCACATAATATATGCTAAAATCAGCAAAACAAAATCAAATTATCACATCTTCTAGTAAGGAACTTCATCCTGAGCCTCACATTGACCCATGACTTTTCTAGTCACCTCATATATGCTGAAACCGACATTTCTTGGATACAAAAATAAATTAATAACAAATCATCAATGTTAATTAAATCATAGTGAAACACCTTATTGAAGAAATGCATAAAACAAAAAAAATCGTACCTTTTTCAATTTTCATTTAGATTGAATAGGGCTCCGACAATGGACCGATAAGCGAGTCCCACTTAACAATCAAATCTCTCACCTGATCTACCCACCAGTGGGCATCGGGATATCAAAGATTCTCCCACCCACGTATAATATATGGCGTTGGAGCACCTAGTTTAAGGTGTATTTGCATAAAATCATTGTTGTCATATAATACAATTGGAACAATAGGCGAAAATTTGATCAGTTGGTGCAGTCCTTAATGGTAAGTAAGATATTTTGTCTGGGGGAATAAATACAAAGTATGCAATTGAATGCAGTGGTGAACAAGCAACCCATAGCTGGGAACAACATCCAATATTTGTGTGGGACAAAATTTGTGATAAAAAAATCTAATGTCTCTTAGATATATGCCATGTACAAAGGAGTTTGTAAGGATAATGTTGCAAGGAGTTTGATTATTTGAATCTATCTGCGTATTCTGTAGAAGAATGTTGTAAGGAGTTTGATTATTTGAATCTATTTGCGCATCAGACGTTTCAAATGTTATAAACATTTGTTCTATTAATTAACATTAGCTACTTGATTCCATTAAACTGACAGACAAAAGAATGGTCAATTACATATGAAATAGAAATAACAGCTTCCATGTTTGTCTGAATTAAAGAAATGTAGTACTTATCCTCAATTAATTACATGCCGAGAACAATCCACATTTTGTTAATCAATGCCCTGCTTTATCTTATTGGTTATATCACATTAAGATGCATGGTATCAACCCTTGTGCGATGGGGTTTCTGAGCTTTATAAACTAGTATTGCTTTTCCTCTTTAAAATCTATGCAAGTCCACGAACTAACTGCTTTTTAGGAATGAGAATATCTCTGGATCTCAAATGAATTTTCAAAATAACTGGGATATAGAACTCTACTTACCACCAAAACAGTAACCCCTATTCACTGAGAATCAGGGAACGCTCAACCTTAACTACTTTTACTTAATCGTGGATGGTTCAAACAATGGCCATATAGATATTGACGTGTAGGTTCATGGGTTCGTCGGAGAAAATAGTTCTAGTGCTCCCAGTGGATATAGTGCCTATGGCTTCTAGATTTATAGAGGAAACTTAAAGTGCAGTTGCTAATATTCCCACAGATATAAACAAGTGAAGTGCAATGGATACAGAAGGGACCGAGTCTGTTTATTAAGCTGAATAAAGTAATCTTTACAAGACAAGAACCAAGATCATATGGTAAATAAGTAGTAGTAGAAAGTAAAAATTTTATGGAAGAAAAAGTGCATACAATGCTTGATTTGGAGCTGGTTAGAAGCTAAATTACGATTTCCAGAAACGTCATATGCTTTTCCTATTGGAATACTGATAAATATATTCTCAGAATGTACCAATAATATCAAGGAGTAGAGATCTCTTGAAAGTTCTTCAAATCTATATGAAACAAAAATCACTAAACAATTATCATAATATTTTTTGCTTCAAACAATAGGACTTTAATAAATAAGATTTATCCTATGGTTGCCTTGTGCTAGTAAGATATGATCATTTATTGGGGATTATTTTATTACATAGTTTGAAAAAGATTGAAAATAATTATTTATTTTATATGAAAAATTAGAAAAAGAATGGAAGAAGTGATTGGTGGTTTGTTCAGGTTCTCTCTAATTTTTCCGGTTATCCATGGAAATTAATTCCTACATACATCCCCCAAAGAATAGATTGATGGATTATGATGGTGCAATAAAGAGTTGCTCAAAAGCAACTCCCTGCTTCCACCAGTCAAGCGAACCCTCCTCCTCCCCCCCCTACGCCACACGTTCTCCAAATGAACATTCTTTATTTGGAGCATAAGAGGTATTTCCAAACCTCAAGCCAGTTGACTTATGCACTTTACTAAGCCTGATATCCTTTTGCTTAGCTGAGCCCATCTCTTCTTTCTCCTCTGTTCTTCAAAGTGTTTTTTTTTAGCTTAGGTCTTAACTTTTTTGTGTTTCAATAGTAAAGGCATTCTGCCTCCCAACATTTGGACTTTCCATGCCAATCACATCACTTCTCCATCCATTGTTCTTAACTCCACTCAACAAGTGGTGCTAAAAAAGCACATTTCTTCACATTGATTGCCTCATCTCTCTAGTCTATGCCAGTACTGACCACATTATTATAGAACATCTATGGGATGAATTCATCACTCTGTACCCTCGGTACGATTATTCTTAGGCTGTCACTGGGGATTTAAACTCTGTTTTAGGTGCTCCTGAAAGGCAAGGCTGCAAATTGCCTTTAAATTTTGCATGTGATGACTTCAAATATATAACTAATAGCTGTGATTTTGTTCACCTGGACAAACTGTGCAGTGCATAGCCCATCGCAAATACCCCTTTGATAATTATCCTCTTCATTTTGAATCTCACTATGTTGTTACTTCTTGCCCAAAACAGTTTAAATTTCTCACTGCTTAGCTTGATCATCCAGATTCCATGACTATGGTCAAAGGACTCGTGGGATACCTAGTGTGTTGGCAATCCTATGTTTGTAGTTAATCACAAATACAAATTGCTTAAGAACTCAAAATCTAGAATGTTGAAGCTTTGGGAAACATACACACTAGAGTCAAAGTTGCTAGCCTAAAACTTGGCTCTGTGCAAGCTCAACTAGAAGCCACTCCCACTCCTGACTTAGAGAGCAAAAGGCTCAAGAAGATTATGTATATGCTATCAGAGTGGAAGAATCCTTTTGGAAGGACAAGTCTATGATGAAGTAAATAACTGGTGGGGATATAAGCACCTCATTCTTTCACAAAATGGTTGCCCAAAAAACTTTTACCAGCATAATCACTATCCTCAAAGAAGGCACCATTGTTCACTCTTCTCCCACTGATATTCAAGACCATGTAATTACTCAAAAGTTTTGTACAATGACGCTTTGGACCACCATTTCTGAGAAACATTAGTGAGGTTTCGTGGTGAAAGGCCCCATTTAAGTATCACTAATTTGACGAGAAGACTTCAGTTTAAAAATATATAACCTAAAAAATAGGACTAGAAAGTAGTCCCATTTTTATTGTGATTGTGCTATGGTAAGGCGAAGGCAGTATCATTTTTATTTTTCTCATTAAAGAAATTGTTGTCATTTTGAGGTCGCCAAAAGTTACATTAAGGATATTAAATGTTGAGAATAACGAGTACAAAACTCTAATATTCACAAGAAATGATTATAAGGAAGTACTCATTAAACCACTCTTTCAAAACACTTAAAGAAGACCAACTCATAAAATACTACACTCAAACTAAGATACAAATGTTAATTGCCTTATTGTTTTACTTCTTCTTGGATGATTATACAAGCAAAGGACATGGGGTATTTATAGCATGGCAAATATATTTTAGGCCACACATGAAACAAGTAAGGAAAAATTACAACCACACCTTTCTACCTAACACACACTAATTTATCACTAGTGATATATAGGTAAGCAATGACATAACACACACTAATTTACCAATAATGCATTATAGGCAAGCAATGACATCATATGGGTTGTGATGTTGAAACTTTATATTAAAGGTGTGTATTTATTACGCTGGAAGTCAGCATTTTTGTGGTATTTGGTTCTTGAGAGGCTCAACATTAACGACATGCCAGGTTTGCTCAGAAGCGAGATGGATATATTGTATAATTTATTGGCCTATTAACAATTTATTGGGGAATTTGATCGAAGAAAAATGCGAGAAATCAGGTTAGAAAGTTTTGAAATTGATTGTGGAAGTGGGCCTTGTAGCTTCTTGTTCCCCCAATCAATATCCTCCCGTGACTTGTATTTAAACTCTTCAATTGGACCAGTGAGCAGATTAGACATTAAGTCCAAGGACACCGTGCTATTGAATTAGAAAATATCCTCTCTTTTTTTAATTACAAATAGAGTCATCTTTCATTGAAATAAAACTAGAAACGTACAGAGACAAATTACAAGTCCATTGCAAACCTCCTGTACAAAGAATGAGGGGAATTCGACACCCAGTCAAGAGGGAGGGTATCTCGTAAGGCTAAGGTAACAACCTCATGAGCTGCAAAATTCCATTATCTGCAAGCAAAAGAAAATGAGATACGAAATTGCCTGGCTAAGCATCTTATATCGTGGATTATTGTAGCAACCTCCCATGAAGGGATATCTTCATTGGAACTCAATAAGATGAGGTTACGGTTATCACTTTCCACTGTCATCGGAGCTTAAATGTTAGCGCCTAAAAAATAAGCATCTCTAATGGCATAGGCTTCACATAAGAGCAGAGAATTAAAGGGTATGTACGAGAAAATTCCCCCAAGATGTCATCATTATGCTTGCGAAGAACACCACCACTCGGTTTTTTTTATCTTAACAGAAATAGCTCTATCGCAATTGATTTTGAGAAATCCCATGTGTGGTTTGGACCATTTAATCTCTTGACCAGTAACATGATCTCGATTAGAGGGGAGTTGAGTGATCTGCATTTGCATGTAGTTTTCCCACATGCTGATGGAATTCTTGACAATGGGGGGGTGAAGGTTTGGTATTGCTAAAGATGATATCATTGCAGGATTTCCAAATGTTCCAACAATACACCACGAATAAACCAAAGTTGGAGAGGTATGTGAGTGATGGATTTCCTTCACACCAGTCAGAGAATCACTGGCATACTGATTAGAGGGATGGTGGTGGAGTCAATCTAACCGATGTGATGAAATTCCAGACATTAACAGCATACTTGCTCTTTACCAACATATTCTCAATGGATTATGTTTCCTTATGGTAGATTTGACAAATAGGAGATTGACAGCACCCATGTTGAAATTTATTAAGATTGGCTGCAAGGGCATTGTTACAACACCGCCACTAGAATGACTTCACCTTTGGAGGGAACTCTAAACCACATAGAATATTCCACGTGTTTGGATGGGGAGTGAAAGACGAGGAGGGTCTATTCCCATCATATTTCTCAAAGGTACTGGAACTTTCGCTGGATTTAACCATGTATACCCCGTTCTTTGTGTGATTCCAAACAAGGTTATCCTTATCACCCGTCCAACTTATCGAAAAAGAAAGAATGGAATTGGCTACGTCTTGTGGGAAAAGAGTATGAATTAGATCTTTCTGCTAAACTCCCGAGGCATGATTAATCAAATCGCAGACTCTCTCTACATTACAAACAGTAGGTCTGGGTGCATTCACCTTGACACTTGGCAAATAGGGGATCCCAAACTTCTCTACCGAAAAAGGAGAAAAAGGAATTTTTCCATTCATTCATTTTTTTGGATAGATTATTCAAAAAAAATTGGTACTCTATTCCTTGGATTTTCCCCAAAACATAGGCACTCCAAGGTATTTCAAATTTGCGAGAATAGGGGAGATGTTAAGAAAGTAACAAAAAAGTTAACAAAGGCTCAGTCACAATTTGGGGTGAAAAAGGCACCAAATTTGTCAAAGTTTACAAGCTTCCCTGAAGATCAGCAGTATTCACAGAGAAGATTACAAAGGCAACTCCTTTTCAATTTGATGATCGTGAGATGTTGATTTTGGACAGCTTGGTTGATTAAATTAGAAATCACACCTTGGGCGAATAGGAAAATGTACAGGGAGATAGGATCCTTTGTCTAATCCCCCATTGGGGTTTAATGTTGCATATTTTTTGCCCATTTACTACAATAGTAAATGAGACCGTAGAAATGCATTGATATATAAGATGTTGCAATTTTTTTGCAAAAACTTATTCTATCCAACACAACTAGAAGTCTGTCCCACTCCACAAGATCATATGCTTTGTTTAAATCCAATTTGAGAGACGAAGTTTGAATAAAAGGCTTTTCCTCATTTTCGTGTGATGAAAAGACTCATGTGCTAAGATGTTGCTATCTTGAATTAAACGATTTGGAACAACAACTGCTTGGCTCATGGAAAAAATCGAGTTTAAAAAAGGTTTTATCCTATAAACGAGGATTTTTGCAATTATTATGTACATGAAGGGACACAAGCAAATAGGCTGAAAATCTTAAAGTGTTTCAGCGGATGCCACTTTGGGAATTAAAACCAAATTTGTTGTATTAATGTATTTGAGCATAAATTTCACATAGAGAAAACGCCTCACCGCTCTACAGACATCTTTACCCATAATATGCCAAAAAAATTTAAACCATCTTGCCCCGGAGCTTTGATGTCACCAAGATGAAAAGTGGCCTTCTTGATTATCAAATTAGTCATGAATCTTCACAACTTAGTATGCATCTATGGTGTAACCACTTGATTGATATAATTGAGACTTTGAAACAGATCTCGAGGACCTAAGGACCAAAATAAATCAGTGAAATAATTTTATATGCATCTGTGGGTATCCTCCTCCTTGTCCAACCAAACGCCATTCTCTGCCCCGAGTCAATCATGATTCCATTTTATATCCTTCTTTTGAGAGCTATCGTGGAGAAGAACCTTGTATTTTAGTCACCCTCTTTCAATCAATTAACCCGAGATCGTTGATGACAATATAACTCTTCCTCATGGTTCAAAGTAGCGTCGAGTCAACTCGAAATCGGCCGAGTTGACTCGGAATCGCAGGGCACCGCACCGATTACGAGTCACCATTCAAAAAAAATACAAATCGTATGAAAACGCGGATATAGCGCCGTTCCCGTGATATCTCGGTCGATTCAACGCTATCTTCCCGAGTTGATGTTTGTTTGCCCAAAGAAAAGAGAGAAGACAAAAATAAAAGATGACGTGGGCTTCCTAGTTTTCACACCAGTTACTTACCATCTTCAAAGACGCCGGAATCCCCCAAATAATCATCAGGAAGCAGCGTTTTCTTTACTTCGATTGGTGAGTCTTTTCATTTCTAATGTTTTATGTTGGTTGAAAAGCTTAATGAAAGGAAAGTAAAGAAGATATTTCCTTTCTCGTGTTTTATGTTTAGCGTAAGAAGCTTCCTTTTGAAAAAGTTAAAAGTAAATAGGTCTTTTTGTTTTGTTTTTATTCTTGGTTATAAGCTGTAAAAAAAAGCTGTGTGCTGTAAAAACAGCTTTGGAGTAAAAAAAGCTGTCATTCTGTGTTTGGTGTAAAAGCTGTAATGTACTAGTTAAAAAAAGAGTAAAAAGATGTTTGTACAATTTTTTTTAAAAAGGCCGTAAAAAATGTACAATTAGTTAAAAAAAGAAAAAAATAATGTTTGTAGAAAATATTGTTTATAATTTCAAAAAAACAGAAAAAAAATATTTGTACAAAATAATGTTTGTAAAATTTAAAAAACAGAAAAAAAATGCAAATAGTGTTGTACAAATTAAAGTTTATTTGTACAAAATATTCCACCTAATATTTTACTTGTACAATATTTTACATGTAAAAAATTATTTGTACAAAATATTTCACCTAATATTTTACTTGTACAATATTTTACATGTAAAAATTTATTTGTACAAAATATTTCACCTAATATTTTATTTGTACAATATTTTACATGTACAATATTTTATTTGTACAAAATTATTTGTAAAAAAAAATAATGTTGTACATTTTTTTATAAAAAATATTTTACATTTTATACCCCGAATAGACGTACTTTAGTTGCTAATTCTCGACAATATGGGTCTTATGTGCTTAAATGTTTATTTTGTAGGCCTAATGCACGTTGCAGTGTTCAAATGCGTATTTCAAGGCAATTGTGCAGAATATGAAATTAATTACCCAATCCTATAACCTTAACCCGAGCCTAACCTAGCCCAAACTTACCCCAAGCCTGTGTGTATTTTGTTTTTGCCCTTTTATTATTTTTTTTAGATATTTAGTTTGAGTCATTTCTATTTTTAGGATTTATTTTAGATTTATTTAGAATTTCTAGAATTTATTTTAGGATTATTTTAGAATTTTTAGGTTTATTTTCTATTTTTATATTTTATTTTATTTTGATTTTTATTTTATTAGTTTTTAGTTTTAGTTTTATTTTATTTTACTAGGATTAGAATTTTTAGGATTTTATGTATTTTTAGTTTTATTAGAGTTTGCATTTTCTTTTTAGGATTTTTATTTTAAGTTTTATTAGATTTTATTTTTATTTGTATTTTTTAATTTTATTTCTTTTTAATTTTATTTTTAATTTGAGTCTTTATTTTATTATTAGAATAGAATTTTTATTTTAGATTTTTAATTTTATTAATTTTAGTTTTTTTAGTGTTATTTTTATTTAGGGTTCAAATTAAACACACACACAAAACTCTCTTACACCCATTTACACTACACCTAAACCCAAACACACCCCACTAATCCTACACTTCCCTAACCCTCACCCTACTTCCCCTACACCCTCATCACACACCAACCCACCCCCACTTCATCTTCTTCCCTACATCTCTTTCTCTCTCCACAAACCCATCTCACCCCTACCAACCTCCATTAACACCCACACAAACCCACATCTTCCAACACCAAACACACACACCCATACCTCATCTCTCACCTCAATCATCCAAACCCCCACCTCCATTAAAACTTCCAGCCTTGCTCTACCCGGTGACCCCTTCTTCCAACCCCCTAGCCGGACCTACTAACCCCCTGCCAACGCGACCTCCCAGTCCGGTCGGAACCACCAAAACCGACCCTCAATCCGACCCGGATAGCCCGGGCGGAACCCTGTCGACCCAAACCCGCCAAATCGGACCACTCAACCCGAGACCCCCTGTTCTAACCCTTCCTCCTGTCCGATTCAACCCATGTCCTCCACCCATTTCCCATGTGAACCAAGAACCCATTTCTCCAAAAGCCACTTGCCCAAATCGTGTTACTTGTCAAAACCAACAAAGCCAAAGACAAATGCAAGACCAAATGAATTAAAGACCCACATGCCTAATTAAATCTTTTACCCCTTATACCCACATTACCCCCTATCCCTTTTTAAAACAAATCAGATTATATCTTCGCACCTCACCATAACCACATGCTCTTTTCTAATTCCTAAAATGCCCTCACCTTTATTTCAAAATCTCTCCCCATTTTATCCTACACCATCAACCTTCTAAAAATGCCCCTTAACTCCATGTGTGTCATGTCTACTATATATTGAAGATGAAGACCCCAATTAAAAGGAAGAGAGAGCTTAGAGATAGAAAGAAAATTCTAGAGAGAGAATTGTAGGGAAAAATACCATTTGTAAATAGTTTTTGTTTTATTCTTTTTTATTTTTTTGAGATATTTGTGAGGATAAATATTGATTGAGATTTAATTGAGTGTTGTTTTTAATTTTATATTACTTTGATTCTCAATTGGAGGGTTGTATGCTTCTCATTCAAGGATTGAAGTTTATTGAATTCAAGAGATTGGTTTGATTATTCTTATCTCTACTCTTTTATATTAAATGCCTATTGAATATTTGTTTATTATGTTTGATACCATGTTACGCTAAATCCCCTTTCAAGGGGTGGGTGGGGTAAAATTCTTATTTGATGTTATTTTATTTTAATTAGTTTAATTACTTGAAAAGTCCCTTTGAATGTTAATTTTGATCCCTCACCCTTAGATTTACGCCTCGAGAGAGGGTAAATGATTTTCGAGAGAAAATCAAAATTCTAGTTATAATACCCATTTTAGATTCGAACTAGAGATAGGGGTTTCTTAAGCGGGTTATTATCACTTGAATTTCAACTCTAAATTTATTTTATAAGATTGACATAAATTCTAATTGATCGATCCTAGCGGGTGATTAATTAAAAGGAGTGTGAATCTATGTTTCTAGAGTTGTGGGGTGTTAATTTTAACTTTCTAAAAGATTACTATTCTAATTACACTTGCAACGAGAGTTGGGTTGTAATTTTAATATTAATTTGGGAGAATTCAAATAATTAAATTAATTAATTAGAATAACTAAAATTTGTGGTGTAATCCCACTCTTTGATTGTTCTCACAATTATTTACCTCACTTTATCTTTTATTTTAGTTTAGACTTTAATTTTCATTTTAGTTACTTTCTAGTTAGTTTTCATCTTAGTTTAGTTTAGTTTAAAATCTCACCTCACCCTATTGTTTTAATATTTGAAAAAGCTAAAAAAAAATTAGAAATGTGAAAAAGCACAAAAAGAAAATAAAAATTGAATTACAATTGAATTGGTTCCATTTGCTTTACTCCCTAGAAAGTGGATTGATACCCTTACTTACCTCTACACTTGAGTTTATTATATTTTATAGGTACATGAGGTTTTGATTAGGACTTTTCAAGCAACAACAAATATACGCAAAAGTTTTTTCTAGGAACCTTGGTTATTATGACTAGATTCTTCTGAAACATCCTATTCATGATGGGGTAACGCGATGGGCGAAAGGACTGACGGAGGTCTTTCTACAGCTAGAGGGGACGCACCAGCAACCTAGAGACAGATCAAGCAGATAATAAGTTGAGTGAAAAATCTTAACAAGTGTTTATCGTTGTTAAGTCACCGTTACTGGTGGAGTTTGATGAAAATCTTAACAAGTGTTTAACGTTGTTAAGTCACCGTTACTGGTGGAGTTTGACAAAAATCTTAGCAAGTGTTTATCGTTGTTAAGTCAACACTACTGGTGGAGTTTGACGAAAATCTTAACAAGTGTTTATCATTATTAAGTCACCATTACTGGCGGAGTTTGATGAAAATCTTAACAAATGTTTATCATTGTTAAGTCACTGTTGTCGGTGGAGTTTGATGAAAAATATTAACAAGTGTTTTCGTTGTTAAGTCACCGTTACTGGTGGAGTTTGATGAAAAATCTTAACAAGTGTTTCTCATTGTTAAGTCACCGTTATTGGTGGAGTTGGATAAAAAATCTTAACAAGTGTTTTTGTTGTTAAGTCATCGTTACTGGTGGAGTTTGATGAAAAATCTTAACGAGTGTTTTCATTAATAAGTCACCGTTACCAGTGGAGTGTAAAGGTTTGAAAAATGAAACTCTTCTAGATTGTACATTGTCAAGAATAAAGGATAAATAACAAGAAACGAAGAGAAATTAGCAAAGTACCTCAGCAATGGCTCGAGCAAGAACCAGAGTCACCATGGAGGCTACAATGGTGGGAACTGCTGGGGCAGGTTCATCTCCTCAGAAGCCTCAATGGTACCCTCAGGTAGAGTAACCTCACGATTCGATAAAACTCTTGTGCCAACAAAGGGTACTAAGGCCAACATTGGGGTGGCATTGGGCGAAGACGTTTAACCTTCCATGGATGCATCCACACTTTTGATACCATAAGAAGCATTGTGCTGAGCAGAAGGGTCAACGATGGCTTTTGGGAGGGGAAGAGTCCCGATAGACGTTGGTGGGGTCAAAACTGGAGAGAACTGCAAAATGAAACTAAGTGTTAGAAGTGGGGAATAAACACAGAAGAAAAGAGACACACTTCACATTTAACTCACCTCAGTAATGTTTCTAAAGAGGGGAACTACAGTGGTGGGTCTTGCCAATATAGATGGAAGAAGAATGTTAGCCAATAAAGAAGCCACTTCGGCTTAAGGCATCCCAAGAGGTTAAAGTAAGATCAGCCAAAAAAGAGAGAAGGAGAGAAAAGACGTTAGACCAAACAGCGTTTAGAATATGATACCTCTGGAGAACTTTCTATAGCTGGAACAATGGGTAGAGGGACCTCATTCTGGGGTGATAATTTAGAAGAAGTTGGGGGAACTTTCTCGGGCTGAGAGGAAATTCCCACAGATTCAATGGAGTCACCCCCTGTAGTAGCATCCTTCGCACGTTGGGAGATCAAACGGCGGGAATAGGTGATCCCGATCACGGGGGAACGGAGGGAGTTTCATCAATGGAACTAATCTCGAAGTGTCCCACCACGAAAGGACTCACTGAAGGGCTGAACCTTCTTTTTTAGCTTCGTGCACCAAAGTCCGACTAGGTAAACTATTATCGCTTAAAAAGTCCCAGTTTTACTTAAAGCACCTTTATGGTTGCATGACTAAGTAAGACTGGGCTTGCTTAAGCCTCAGTTTGCCTAAAGAACCTTTATGGTTGCTCTACTGGGTAAACTGTTGTCGCTTCAAAAGTCCCTGTTTTACTTAAAGCACCTTTATGGTTGCTATAACACCCCGCATTTTTAATGATTTTAATTATGGGATTAATTTAAATTTAAAATGGGAAATTAATCTGGAATAAAAATAAATATTAATTAGCGAGACAAGGATTAATAGTTTTTTATGAGAATTATGTGTAATATTACTTAGTGAGCATGTAATAAATGATTATAAATATATTAAAGTTGTTGCTAGCAGGAAATACGACAAGTTATAATAATTTAGTCGGAACGCGCGTGTCAATCCTGTCGGGACTCAATATAATGAAATAAAAAGTAATTTGTTTTTAAGTCATTCAAATGGTCATTTTGAGTGAGCCATTGTGTTCGAAAGGTTTGAGATAGTCAGAAAAGTTTACCTGGGAATTTAGTTTGGGTCCCGAGGCACTTTTAGGCCAAACCGGCACCCCGTAGGGGTATTTTAGGAAATTATATTTTAGGGAGAAATAAACCTACGATTTTTAGAGATTAACACCATCTGAGAAGAGAAGTATTCTTGGGTTAAGAGTTAGAGAGGTGCAGAGAGGTCATAGGAGGAAGAAGAGAAGAGGTTCCAAAGGCTAAAGCCACCAATCGTGCCACCTCTTGCACCACAAACACCACCGTTGCTTAGATCGGAGTAAGAGGAATGCACCCATACCATTCTTCTATAAAGATTCAAACCTACCATATCAAAAAAGTGTTTATCCTGCTGAATTTAGACCTAGCATTGGAGAAGACGATACCTATACGGACGAATCGATTCGGTCTTCCAACTTTTTCCCCTTTTGCTTAGAACCTGTGGGAAATGCCCCAATTAACTTTTGATATTATTTTTTCTTATAAAGAGAATAAAATCTAAATACCAGTAAGCCAATGTGGGGTTTGAGACTTAGTCATATGACATGGATTTAAGGACTAAAGTTAATGTTATTTTAATTGTGAGTTAAAACTTAATTCGGAGGATTCTATTATATCTCAAAGGATCGGGGAAAACATGTCTTAGACCAGTAGGATATGAGTGAGATAAGTATTGAATTAAGTTGTAATAAAATTTATGACGTTTCGATAAGTGAGGGACATTCGAATATACATGATACGAGTGATAACGATATTGATTAGGCATAAATTCTTCGTATTTATCCCCATAATTTATAGGCTTTTATCACCTTGTACGATGTAAATTGGAGTGAATTATCTCATATCCTTGATACTAACATTTTCTATATAGTGCATTGAGTTTCGTGTATGTCTCTTACATTTTGTAGGTATTTTATACAAGCGAAGAAAAGAGAAAACTCAAAACCGAGAAAGTAAGAAAAGAGAAAAGTCAAGGGCAAAAGAGGAAATTTACACCCAGAATTTGGACAAAGAGACGAAGAAGAAGTTGAAGTCCGTGATACCACAAGAACATAAGAAGAAATGGCATGCAAATCTGAGGTTCGAGTGGGAAGTTATGAAGCGTCAAAGTTGAGAACAAAGCATGGAAAAATCAGAAAAAGAGTTAGAAAAATTTTCAGCATCTCAAGCCCTGCAGATTTCGCCTCAACACTGGAATTCCAAATCGGTTCATCCCAGTGAAGAACAAATTTTCTAACTGGTTCGGCTACCGAAATTTCTAATTTTCTGTTGTAAAATTAGAGTTGTGTTTGAGTCCAACTCTAAATAAAACGTGATGTATTTAGTTCCTTGTCATACCAGACATAAATGGGCTTCCTTTAAGTTAGTTTTGAGAGGTTTTTGAAGCCAAGAACCTTAGGATTCATATTGTTCAAGATTTTGTTCATCTTTTTGCAATTAATTCAAGGTTTTCTTCAAGATAAGTAAGATTCATATTGTTCTTTTGTTCTTCTTCTTAGTATTTCATTATTCCTGCAATAAATGTAATCCATACATGTTTAGTAATCTTTTAATAACATGCAATATAGAATTCAGCGTATTTAGCATTTTTGTCATGTCTGGATAGGGTTTCAAAGGTTAGGATGCATGAACCCAACCCTAACAAGTTCGCATGGGTATGAAAATATGTTCTTGGATTAAATAATTTTCTGGAACGTGTCAAATCGTTAATACAAACATCGTAGGACTTTTAACCTCATTTTCCCTAGGTAACCGGGGTGTTTAAGAGAGCGACGCGCATGTTAACAATCTTGTCACGTTCTTGATTATGTGTGATGCGGGCTTGTACCCTCAGATATGTAATGCTTGAAAGGAATAATGTTTCTCCTTAATTAATTATTTAATCCTTGCATATTTTTGTATGCGATGAATTTATATGGGGTTGAGGGATTGTATTCCGACTTTTATTCTCTTTCATAGTTATTTATCAGTAGTTTATTAATCATTGCATGCATAGTTAATTTAGATAGGATTTTTTTGCTTTCGTAGTAGTAGAGATAATGACAAAAACAAAAATCATATTTTCTTTTCTTTTTCGTGAGTCAATCATATGGTTAGTCATCATTCCCTATTCGTCATCACAATTCATTGTTGTATTCCCTATGTTCGATACTTGATTTATAACTTAAGCGACCGGATTACCCTTGAGTCGTTATTAGCACGCACTAGATACACTTTTTAAGTAGCGTCATGTTTTTGGCGTCATTACTGGGGATTAGGTAGACTTTTAGGTCAGGTCGATTTTATCCAAAAGTTGACTTACATTCATAAAAAGCCAAATAAATCAAAATTTCAAAAAAAATCAGAAAAATAAAAAGCCAAAAAGAGATAACAACTCGAAAGTTATTTCATGAAAAATCCTCACCAAACTCCTCAATCTACCCCGACTAGAATTAACAAAAATACAATAGTCGATTACAATTAAGGTAGCCCACACACTCCAAACGTTCCTCAGTTTTGGGTCCCACCTCGTAATCCTCCCAACTCCATTGCGAGTCACACTTCTAGTACACCGAGTGAGGAATTCAAATCGATTAGAGAGAGAGCTATTTCGGATAATGCTAGTTCTGGTACGGGTGAGGGTGAGATACTGTATCGTCCAATGAGAGAACTTTTATATCCTGAGGGAACTGTCTCCCCTAGATGCATTCTACTTTCGTACAATGCAGGACAGTTCCACTTTCACAATGGGATGATCCAAATTCTTCCCAGTTTTCATGGTATGGATTCGGAGAAGCCTTACCTCCACATCCGTGAGTTGGAAGAGGCTTGCGGCACGTTGAGCGATCAAGCTTACACACAAGATGTCGTTCGCCTAAAAAAATTTCCTTTTTCCTTAAAGGATAAAGCAAAGACATGGAAATTTTCTTTATCTCCGAACTTAATCGGGTCACAGTGGGAGATGAGATCAAAATTTCTCTCAAAGTTCCCCCCCCCCACATAGAACAAATTCCACGATGGCTCAAATTCAAACTTTTAAACAACAAGAAAATGAGTCATTTTGCTCAATGTGGGGAGCTCTACCAAGAGTTACTTATCATATTCCCACACCATGGTTTTGAGAAGTATCGTCTCATATCGTTCTTTCACCATGGGATAAGTATAGCTTCCAAATAACTCGTTGAGACAATGTGCGAGAGACTATTTTTGGAATTAGACAATAACAATGAAGAGGACCACCTTAGGCATGTGGCCAAGACAACTTAAGCGTGGGACACATCCGATCCTAACACCCAAAATTGGGTTCGACAATCTCCCTCCGTTCCTTCAGCGCTTGGTTTTTATCATGTGGAATACGTAGTCGGATCAAGGAAAAAGTAACCAATCAAATCCACCCGAGCGAAGAAAGAGAAAGTGTGTGCTATTTGTGAGGCGGTCCATTCAACGAAGCAATGCCCGATGATACCCGCCTAAAAGGAATGATACAGGAGACAGTGGATTCGATAGGAGGAATTAAGGGTAATATTGGTTCCCTGCAAGGGAATTCTTATAACCCTTCATGGAAAAACCACCCTAGCTTTAGCTACGGTCAATAACAAGTTGCGTTGAATCCTAATTCACACGTTGCCGCACCTCCACCTCCACATTTTTAACAAGCTCCACACATGCAAGAACATATGCAAGAACCACCTCCCGCACCATATATCACCCCACTCTGACGAAATCTCGAGGATACTATAAACCAATTCATCCAGTCCTAAAATGAAACCAATACTAATTATTACAGCATGTTTACCGACATGAATGCGAATATCTCTAGGTTGCAATCATCTTTAAGCATCCAAGAGAAGGGTAAGTTTCTAGCTCAAGGACAAAGACCTCCTCAAGGTAAAACTAGTGCTATATTTACCTCCACTAACCAATAAGAGCAATGCTAATACGTCACCACTCTACGTAGTGGGCGAGTTATTGATTTATCACCTCCCACACACAACCCACCTAAAGACATGGAGTTTTCGCCCGTCATGAAAGAGGCCGAAGATGCCCCCTTAAAAGAGAGTGAAAGTGATGACACTAGTGAGACTGAAGTCGTAGTGAAATCACCCACCACCGCGCCTTTCCCTTAACCATTGATTCCTGCAAAAAAGGAATCCCCTGTGATGATGTGCTAGATGTCTTTAGGCAAGTTAAGTTGAATTTACCTTTCCTCGATGCCATAAATCAAATTCCCACATATGTGAAAGTCCTTACAGATGAAGGGACCGGTCTGGTTCAAGGAACAGATCGGTTCAGTCCTATGAAAAATGTGAGTGACAAAAAGGCGGACTGATCCGATCCAAGGGGCGGATCGGATCGGATCGGTTCGGTCCTGTGAAAAATGTGAATTTCCCTTTTAACCTTAGAATTCCTAAATCATTTCAGGAGAACTTTAAGGACATCATTAAAAATAATAAAGGATCTATTATAGTGCAGTAGGCCTTGATGGAGTTGCGGGTTCTAGTCTTATTGAGAGGAGTAAGACAAGAATTATATGGGATGAAAGGATGTGGTAAATTATCGGAGAGAAATATAACGAATTACGGAAATCCTAAATGAATTAATAAGTAGACCAGTATAGTAAATATTGATTTAACTAGTGTAATTAATGAATGGGTAACTAGGACCCTTAGAGTCGCGTGAATACTTGAATAAATATGATAGTGAGGGAAATCATAACATTGTATGTACGGTGAATATTCGAGATAAATCTACTACGTACGAGCATGAATAATTATGTTGTGTGTATACCTATTGAATTAATTATAGGTGGAGTTAATACCTATTATATACATAATTGATAGGTTCAATGAGACATTTGAAACCAATTTTGATGAGACATTCCGAACCATGTTCGAGGGGATATTTTCGAAGTATTATTCCCTAATGTATAATACGAGAGCATTATAGCAACGTATATAGTTAGTATATATTGTGTGTGAAATATATATTGTATGAATAATCTACTTGTGCATAATGATAGACCATTAGATTATATGTATTTGAATAGCGAATTAAGTAGAGATACTTAATTAAATTATAAAAATAAGGGCATGTAAGAATGGGTATATATAATGATTATAACATACAAGAAATGTTAAACCGATTAGCATACTATATGGGTGGTATGGGGACATTTAGAGAACGAATAGTCCACCTAGATACTTATCTCTAGTTAGCTTGGGTAGTATGGCTAGTGGGTAAATTAGAAACGGTAGGCGTGCATAATAGTTGAGAGGTGAGGAAAACTCAAGAGAGTGTACGTTAACCTAACATGTGTAATCAATAACTGATTTTAAGTTGTTATAAACCATTGCTAAATATTTTCAAAATGTTTTGAGTACTAACTCTTACTATAAAATATTTTTTAAAACCTTTTAGGTGCCCATCCAGAGGGGCACCAGACTTGATACTCTGTCCCAGGGAGACGCAACTGCAACACAGGTGGATGTCTGCAGGACTTTGCCTAGATGCTTCCATTACTTCTTCTGATCTAGTGTAGGATTTCAGTTTAGTACTTCATTATGGACATTTTGTCCTTCGGTACTTCTTCAGTTTCAGTTCATCTATTAGTTCATTTTCATTTTTGGATTAACAGTTGGTTTTATATTTTTAGTCAATGATTATATCGGCATAGCATTTATTTATGATATCTTATTATGGGTTGGATTCTATATGTTGTGGATGGTTTATACCAATTAGTTTGTTTATGCTTATGGATTATTGTAGTTAATGCAAGATATAATTTTACATCGGCTTAATTAACTGATAGGTGATTAGTAATTAAAATGGTTTTTGATAGTGATGTTAAGAATGGACCATTTTGTAAATCTGTTTTAATTTAATAAAGGCCTGATCAACTGGTATTTAATTAGGTGGGGTGTCAAAGCATGTCATATCTTCACATAACATGCTTCTATATGAACTGGAACACTCTCTCACAGGGCATGTAAATCAGTGGCTCAACTTCCATCTGTTTTGTAAATTAATCAATAGCTACCACTAAATACTTGAACCTGCCTTTGGTTGTCGACAGAGGTCCAACCAAAAGTGGGTCATGTGTCATGCACATGAGGTATTTTGATCCAAATCATTATAAAATATTTTAAAATAGAAATTACAGAAATACATTTTAAAAATATTTACAAAATCTTGTAATTATAAAAAAATGATTTAAATTGTTTTGAAAATTATAGAAAATATTTTTAAAATCTAGGAATTAAAAAATATTATAGAAATTGTAAAAAAAATGGGGAACAAGTATATAAATATAAAAAATTACGAAATTATAGAAAACTAGAAAAAAAAATCCAAAGCATACTGAAAAATATTCTAAAAATTATGGAAATAATATGAAAATCATTTTAAATGTTAAAAAGGCTGAAAAACCTTTGAAAAGATTGAAAATATTGAAAAAGTCATTTAAAACTATAAAATTATTGACAAAGTTTTAAAAAATCTGGAAATTTTTGGGAAAAAAATATTTTTAAATATAGTGGAAAAACTGTCTTATATTTCGAATCCGAGACCAACCGAAGCTTGAACAAGAGCACTTGTCATCGCAAATTTTCTCGCTGCGAGCTTTAAATCATGCCTTGTTACCTCTAATATGAGTGTTGCTACACATTGTATAATTTAATATCCAAATATCATATCTATGATGTACACTTAATAAACAAAAGACAACCCAACTATGATGTACACTTAATAAACAAAAAACAACCCAACTATGTCCACTATGTACATCAATGAGCATATTATTTTAATGCCCATAGTTATTTCTTAATAGGTTTTTGAAGATCAGTCAAAGGGTATTGTTTGTTAGAGAGATGATGATGGGGAGATAACATGTAAAGGATATAATGAGGGGCCTCGCATTGACCAACCATATTTTAACGAAAATTCTCACTAAACTCACTATTTAGGTTGCCATTATTTGACTTTAGCCACCATTGTTTCATTTCAAACTCCAACCGCCAATTTGACTTTTAACGATCCAAAAAGAGTCACAAAAAGTGAGAAAAAAGCGTCACTAAAAGTCAATATCAATGCGATGACTATAGTTTAAAAGAAAACAAATTTTTGGCTAAAGTTAAATAACGATAACTAAATGGTGGTTGCGTTCAAAATGACCCATATCATCATGACATTTTGAGTTTACACGATATTTTAAAGGTTTCTTTTACTTTGACCCATGAGATAATTGCGTAATTAAACTTACCCCCAAGAAGTTCTAAATTGCATGTGCATCAATCCACTTGTAACTTGGGCGTCATTTATTGTAGGGGGTAGCTTCTAGAGGGTCAAAGTCTAATTATGCAGTTGTCTTCCGCTTGTGACACGTTTATTTTGCATTTGGTGATGCCTTTTTTAGATTTAGTGCTAGACTGCTGGGTGCAAAAGTCATTTTTATTTTAAATATAGGGTACAAACTCAAAAGTGTCACAATAACATAGGTTGCAAAGTTAAAATACCTCATAAATTTCACATACCAAATCCATGTTGTAGTTACAAGTAACAATTGCTAACTGGGTTGATTTTGTTTCCTATGATATCTACAGAGATGCGGAGATAATTGATCTTCTTGGAAGTTGGTTTCAAATTGTTGATGGTGGTGAATTTAACCAAGTTGAGGCAAAATATTTCTACTCCAATGGATTTAACACATTGTATTAATCCTTTAGTCAATTATACTTGTGTATGTGTGTATACACACCCACCATGCACATGCTTCCATGGTTACTTGCTTTTGATGTTCTAATGTAAATAAACAGAAATAGAGCACAACAATTTGACTTTTAAAGCCCGCTTGCTCGTCTAGATCCACATTTTTAGTTATGTTTTGCTACCCCATTTTTTTTTCTTTTCAAGTACAAGGATTTGATGAAACTCCTCCCATCACACCCACCGAACATTACAACTTTTTACTGTCACCCAAACTTTCATTTTCTGGACGCAACTCTTTCAACTTTCGAAACGCCTTCAAGTTACCCCCTATTGTTAACACCGTTACTAGGGGTGGTAATTTTAGAAACGACGTGAAAACACGAAATGAAACGACGCAAAATTGACATTATATTTCATGTTCATGTCGAATTTTTTTGACACGAAGTCATGTCGTGTCTTGTTCATGTTAATATTATGAGTTGTGTTATCGTGTTCATCGTGTTTTTTAGGGGGATTTTCGTGTCTATTTATGTTTAATTTAGTGTAAAATTTATGAAATCGTGTTAGTCATGTCATGTCGTGTCGTATTCTGTTCTACTCGGTCGTGTTCGTATTAGATAAAAAAACACAAAATCGTGTCTTGTTCGTGTAAAAAAAAAACCTGTCGTGTCGTGTCGGCCAGTGACCCGACCCAAAAACATGAATTGCCACCCCTAACCGTTACCTTTTAGGACAGAATATTGGTCGTGTGCATTGCACTCTAATCAAACACACAGTTAATTCAGGACCGCCTCAAAAGAAAAATGAGACTTATAATTTGAAGTGATGTGCCACTAGTAAAATACAGTTATTTTTTATCATTTTGGTTACCGTTATGGGATGGTCTAACCGATCATTTAATCGTCACAATCCTAATGCCAGCAGAATAAAATGCATTTATTCAAAATGGAAAGACAATCTTCAAAACGCTAGATATAATAAAAAGCCAAAATTTCTATTGTATCATTGTAATCCATATACAATTTGAATTGCTATAATAAAAGGGAAAAAAAAAGATAAATGTACAAAATCGTCCCAAGGATGTCATCTAATATTTATACCCCAGAGAATTTTTCATGGCTTTAAGAAATAACAGCCTTCTTATGCATCTTCCAATATATAAGAAAAAAATTCTCAATTACTGAGAATATTTTCAATGGAGAGATGCTGCCCAAAAGAATCCAAAAATCGAAAGGAGAACAAAAATTATATATATAAAAAATAAGGTTTATTTTATTCTACCCCCTGAGATAATTAAATATTTAGAGATACCCCCTACATGTTCATTAATTTGAGTTACCCCCTCATGGGGGTATCTCTCAAGAATTATCCCCACCCCAAAATACAATTGGGTTGATGCTCATGAGGGGGGTAACTCTAATTAATGAACATGTAGGGGCTATCTCTAAACACTGAATTATTTTGGGGGGTAAAGTTAAAAAAATAAAAAAAATAAAAAGGCATCTATGAAAGAAGGAAAACTGATGCAGAGTTCATATATATGTTCAACTATACAAGAAAATGCTGGTTTTTACCGCATCACTCAATCGGGGTCCCACCCAGAGTGTTCTCATCGCATAAATCTGTTTGAGACTTGCTTGGTATGATAGTAGGAGGTGACCATTGATCCGGGACCATGAGAAAATAGGTTGTCATGGCTTTCCTGAACCTCTTTTTGTATTGTTTGGGAGAGATAACTGTTGGAGATGAGTTTTGGGGGCCACCGAGGATGCCCGAAGCCTTGACCCATATTTCGAGGTGCTTGTCCCATGTGTATTGTCTCATGAAGTCGATAATCCCGAGGACGAGTTCGTTTTTCTCTTTGTCCACTCCAACCATCAATGAGTAATCCATTACATCAATAGATTGTGAACATGTATTAAATTGGGAGCAAAATCCTGAGGTCACCGGTTCGAGTGCCCCAAAAGAGATGTATGTAACAAAATGCGTAGTTCATCAGTGTTTTTGCATTAATTATAGGGGGTATCATGCAATAACTGTAAAGTTAAAATGAAGTTTATTGCACTATTCCCTTTGCGAAAAATAGTAGAGAAAGTTACTCTGACTAAATTCAAGAAAAGGATAAACTGAAAAGAAGAAGAGGTCGTAAGGGACTAAACTATCTAACTTTCACAAACGTACATAAAAACATAGCTAAAAGTCCACCCAAAGGGGTGTTGATACATTAAAATAGTTTATGATGGTTTCATGCAAAAAGTGCAAAGTTTAGATGTTTTTCTTTTGGGATTTTTACCAATTGGATCCGTTTACCAAGTGTACTCAAATAGATCCTACAGATTTTTTTTTTTACAACAGGACTTATTTGTCAATCTCCCAATTTTTTTGCACTATCCCCTTCTTGAAAAATACTACAGAAAGTAAAGAAACTGAACTATGCAATTTTTGGCAAGAAAGTTCTCTGAACTATGCTATAAATGTCGCTAGAGTACCCAAACAGAGGTCTATGCAACAAAATGCATAGTTCAGGGATGTTCTTGCATTCATTATAGTTTAGGTGGGTTTCATGCCAAAAACGGTAAAGTTCAGCGAATTTTCCTGCACTATCCCCTTCGTGGAAAAATACTAGAGAAAGTTGCAGTGACTAATTCAAGAAAACGAAGATAGCAAAAAAAAAAAAAAAGACTCAATTATTCAATTTTCAAAAGAAACCCCGCTAACCTCTGCTAAAAATGTCGCTAAAAGCACCCGTGTTTTTGCATTAAAATAGTTTACGCGGGTTTCGTGCAAAACCCCTCTGAACTATGCTACAAGTGTTGCTAAAATACCCCACCAAAAGAGATTTATGCAACAAAGTGCATACTGCAGGGATTTCTTTGCACTAAAATAGTTATTGGGGTGAGGGAGTGCGTTTTTTTTGTGTGTGCGCGCGTGGGGGGGGGGGGGTGCGCGTGGGGCAAAAAATGCAAAGTTTATACTACAAAAAGTTGTAGACAGCTCTTTCCAATAATCGCTTCGCCTTGTTTCCAACAAATATGGGAGAAGTGGGCATTTTGCTTCAATCAAATTCTGATCTAGCAAAACCTTATTACTTCCACTACAATCTGGATTATAACACGACCTGGAAGATCCTTTCAGATCATAGAGCCGCGTCACGTTTCTCCCAAACAACAGATTCTCTCCTTTGATGTGCTTTGATGTAACCTTCAGATAGATGTGCTGGTTATAATCCACTACAATCTGGATTATAACCAGCACATCCATTTTTTATTCCTTCCCTCCTTTGAGGTGCTTTGATGTAACCTTCAGATAGAAAGCCAATAAAAATATGAGGTAACCTGGAAATATATAAACTAAGATGGAAACAAAAATTTGATTTTTAAAAATAGATTATAAGATGAGATTTATCATAAACCACCACAAATGTGGCCCGAGCTATGGTGCGTATAATTTGCTACCTATACAACTATTGCCTATAATTAGTTCTCACAACACTGTAATGTGTTGGAACTTACCGCTGAAAATGAAGAAAAGCAAAACCAACTCGGGCCATGTTGGTATGAAACATTTTGCTTTTACAAGGTAGTATTTATAATTTTAACTATAAGGAACTTTTTATTTTCCAAAACATGAAAAAATGAACTTATAATAAGCATGGGAATGTTATGTGATGGAAGTAATTATACAAAAATCGAGTAAGGATGTAAAAATAACCAATTTTATTATTATGCCTTCTATTGGAAACACGATCCACTGGATAGTAAATCTTAGGCACTCAGTTAATCTAGCCAAATTAACATTACACTCGCAAAAAATTGGGTTTTTTAACTTAAAAACCACCATAATTGAAGCTTTCAGACTTCAGTACATTACACTAATTGATATTGACTTTGGTTGGCCAATTAGATTTACAGTGCAAGGCACAGGAACGTAAATCTACTTGGACACTGACGAAATCAATATCATTTGATGGAAGGTACAAGTCTGAAAGCCCAAATAATGAAGGTGTTTAATGGTTAGAAAAAATACCTGATATATTATCACGATCTTTGCGAGGCAAATTGGGCTTCCAGTGCCAATTGATTCAGATAGATACTTGAAGTATCCGGGAGCAAACTTTATAAACGACTCCAGCTCTGTCTTTGTAACCTGTTTGATTATAAACCGATCATCCAACATTTTCGCAAAGAAGACATTGCTCTTCTCACCTTAGGCACCCAACTTCTTACAACGACTAAGAGACCTCACATAATCCGTTTCAGAAGGGCAACATATCTTCCTCAAGGCTTCAAAATGTTTTGCGTAATAACAAGTCACTGTATATTTTACTTTACCGGGGGGTCCATCATCCCCAAAAGTAACCCTGGCATGCAGCGCCTTTGTGTATGACCACGGATCCAAAACGAGGGAGCTACGGGAACTATACATGGGAAAAATGTTGTCATCTGTAGATCCAAGACTTTTAAAGGACTTCAATGTCATTTCATCGGTAGAACTAAAGGACTAGAAATTCCCCGAATCAAAGGACATCAGAGGAAAAGTAAATTCCCCGCTGTCTTTTCATCTGTCAAGCTTGTCCGACACTTGGGCAAGATAAACTGGAGAAAGAAGCGTGTACGATATAATACTTGTGGGCTCATCATCATAAATCGGGACAAAAGTGTCGTTAACACCCATGGGGAGAAGCAACCGTTCCACTCCTTTAAGTTTCGCTTCTCGAAATTACGAGATGTAGATGGGATTATACTCGCTAAACGACTGAAGTTTGTGGATGTTACCTAAAAAGTTTTTGTTTAACAAGCGATAAAAAATTATGAAGGGTATTCCCAACCAGCCCATAGAATCCTCCATATTATCAGAACCTTTGGAGGATAAAACAGGTACCTTGGGTCCACATGGGTCTTTCCCGTGATCTTCTAAATCAAACGTTTCAGCCACTGAGGCGGTGGTTGAAGAATCTGCTGCAACTGAAAACGCATTTCCGGGGTTATTTTCACCGGTCAACGCTGCATCATGAGTATCGGACAAACTTTCGATAAGAGGAAACTGCCCATCCTAGAGGACCCGATGAACAGGAGGTAAACAAGATACCTTGGGCCCACTTTGGTCGTCCTCGCGATCTTCCAAGCCCAACATAGTGGTTAAAGAATCTGTTGGGCCGAGAGGGAACTGCCCATCAGAGAGGGTTCTATGAACTATTGCATTGAGTTCCGAATGATGAAACCCATCATAACTGTTTGTACCAACACAAAATTTAGCCTGGTCTTCCTTGTTTGGATTTAAATCTAAACCCATTTCATCACCATAGTCTCCTACTGGGTTCTGATGCTCATCAAGTTTTGTGTCCGCAAGGAGAGAGTCAAAATTGTTGGAACCTTTGCCTCAATGAACACGAATGTCGATATCGATGAGCTTCTCATTAGTAGAGAGAGGTTTCTCCATATGTTCACCCTGAATGTTGTTGCTATCTGAACTTGCCACATAAATCAGGCAGTGGTCCCACATATAAGACTGGAATAGTAACTGTCTTCGCAGCTGATTAATCTCGAGAATATCAATGAGAGGCTGGCCTTTTTTCAACTCCTTGTTCACAATTTTTTGGAGAGATTCCTGCAACGATATCAAGAAATACATCAAACCCCACGTGTTGAATGCATTTTCAAAATTGGTCAAGAAATGCGCCAGAGCCCACATATTAAAAGGGTCTACATTGTAACACAAAAATGGTACATTAATGTCTAGTTGAAAATGTGGGTTCTAAATTTGTTAAGAAAAAGAAAATACAATGTCTTATTATATTGTATGATCCCATTCTATGAAGTACGGACGAGAAGGTTCTATATTTAAACAAAAAAGATGGTACACGGGTTCTAAACTTACCAACAAAAACAAAATCCAATTCCTTGGGAAATTTCATTATCCCATTCTATAAAGAACGGATACATCCATGGCGAGACGTATCTGTATTAAATACGTCTCAGATGCCGATACTCTCAAATATCAGGCACTTATTATGTGATGTGTCACCAATTTAATAGATAAATTCTTAATTTTGAAATCATGATAAAAACAATTCTTGGACACTACAGTATGGTTTACAAGGAGCAAAACAAAGAAGATGATTCTATAATACCAGCCTTACACCAGTTAAAAACTTTTTGGACACTACAATGTGATTTACAAAGAGCAAAACAAAAAAATTCAGTCTATTTTACCAGCCTCGCACATGTTTAAGTCTTGTTGGGCTGAGCTAAACTACCTACCAATCATATTTACACGGACATGAGCATGAAAAGGTACATAAACTAAAGGTGCATGGTTATTTGCTCATACTACTATCTGGCGTTTCTATTTCAAAGGACTCACCTCATATAAATGATATAAATACAAAGAACTCACCTCGAATTCTATCTTTTCATTCTAAAGCATTTCCTCTAAATCTGCTATTTGGCGTCTTGATTCGGGTAACTTCATGTTGGTATTGAGTGAACATAGAGCATTGTGTACTTCAGAAAATAAAAGCTCCTCCCGACCAATCACCTGCCCAATGTTTACAATGAGGTTATATATATACTCATTGAGGATTTAACCGATGCCTTTCAATTCAAAAAAGTTATCATTGTACCTTATGCAGCTCCCTTCGTATCCACTCCTGATTTCGTAGTTAAAATCAAGTTTGTGGGGTGGAAGGTACACTGAGTGAACATCAATTGATGCATACCGAAAGCAAGCAACCATATTTCCAAATCTGCAAACATGTGGTAAGTAAGAACTCAGAGAGAGAGAGAGAGAGAGAGAGAGAGAGAGAGAGAGATGCATCATAGAGACAATAAAAATGAATAATAGACAGTAAGAAACATTTTAAAAGGACAACCAAAAAGATCACTTATGTCATAATTAATCAAATTGGAATCCACATTTTATTTTCCTTTTATGTTCTTTCATTGTATTTTCTATTTTCTTTTAAATTCTTTTATATTCTTTTTAGCCTTTAATTAGCCTCCAAGCATATTTGGGACTAATTAGGCATTCTTTTATTTTTAGTAGGCCCTTTTAGTCATTTTAGCCAATTACTTGATTAGCAAGTAATTCAGCCCCCATAAATAGGTTCGTTTCTCTCATTTGTACTTACTTTTCAATTCTTGAATAGAACTCTTTTGTTTCTCTCTTTAGAAATCAAAGTGTCTTGATTTTTAGGTCATTGACGTGTAGTTCACGTCACAATCTCTTTGCTCAAAAAGTCATTTGAAATTGAAGTTCATATATGGATGATAAGCTAGCAATGGCACGTATACACGACACATGACCCGACACGATTTATTTTAGAAAAAGGCCGGGCACGTTGGGAACATGTAAACTATTATTTATATTTTTCTATATATTACTAAAAGGAAAAAAATTAACATTGTTCCAATAGTCGGACAAGGACGTGATCTCCTAGAGAGTTTCGGTGCTTAATAGTCCCCAAAAATGAATAGCAAGCACAAAAATTGTTTTAACAACTCAAACCCAAAAATATCATCTAGGCCATAAATCAATCTCTTTGATACACAACTCAAATTAAGTCAAGCACATATATGGATGATAGGAGGGACAAGAGAGAGGATACCTGTAAAAATGAAGACAATCTCTATGTAGAGAATGGACACAACTTGTAGCCCTGCTAGCAGCTGCATGATTTGAGAAACTGAGTTCCAAAAACTTCCCAAACGACAAACCCCAACCATCATCGGACATCACTATTCTTCGAGTTACCGGAGGAAAACCATTGGTACGTGGACACCTCATGCACCTGTGCCACATCCAAATCTTTCCTTCCCTTTCACCTGGTAATAGAAATTCGGGTAACTTCTTCAGGGAAATGGTGAGGGTTCCTTGTCGATGAGTATAACAATGAACATGTGCTTCTGACGGCATCTCACATGAACGACATCTATAACCCTGACAAACAAGTAAAGCTTCCTCAATTCCAACATACACTTCCAATAAGAGAAACATGTGCACATGCATGTCATGCACACACACAAACACAAACACAAGTAAGTCTGTCAATAGATCGGATTTTAGTCCGAATCTGAACCATTTATTCGGATATGGATTGACATTTAGTAATTCGATATTCCATCTATCTGTTTATACGATTAGTAAATGAATCGGATATGGATGTAAAATAATCCGATCTGCTCAACGGGATGGGTACTACAAGAGATGTTTTTGGGGAGAAAACGTATCTTCAGGCGGCTTCAGTGGAGTATTGGCCATTTTCTTCATTGAGGGTGATAGACAACCCTCTGGTGGAACCCGCGATAACCATTGGGGGTGATTCGTGTATATCCAGAGTCAATTTCTTTAAGAGAGCCCTGATGAGAGAGTGGGCAGTTCAGAAAGCATCCCACCGTCGATAGAGAAACTGAGGACATGGGTAGACAAATACTGGAGACCAGTTGGCGGAGTGGTTGTGAGGTACATCAACTCCTCTCTTTTTAGCTTCATATTTGCATCTGAACATGAGGCTGCTAGATATTTAAAGGAGAGAAGCTGGTTTGTGAATGGAGTGATGCTTTTCCTTGACAAGTGGCATCCTCTGGGATGCTGTTCAAAAAATGAAATAAGACCAGCTGGAAGATGGATCAGGGTAGAGGGTCTACCATTGCATTTTTGGGGTATGGAGGTATTTCAGGCCATTGGTAACTGCTGCGGTGGGTTTTTAAATATTAATGAAGACACTAGAGCCGGATTAGAATTAAGGTGGGTAAGGATTCTCGTTAAAGGGCGTGAGTCATTACCAGAAACTATATATTTCAAGGCGGGTGGGTGGTGTTTTAATGTCCCCGTGTATGCTGAGTAATCTATCATGTGCATGGGAGGCAAGGCAGAAGTATATGAGATTGTGAAGACTACTCATACTTGCGGTAGAATCAGGTTGATAGGAAGCTCTACTCGCCCAGCAGAGTTGAAGACGCAGGTAAGGAAGGATACACCTCCATTTGCTTCAAAAAGTGCAACAGGGGTGATAAAGGCGGGTGTGACAACCGTGGGTGTGCCAATCTATAAAAACCATATAGGCTCAAGGGCTGCTATGGGGATGTTAAAGGCGGGCGTGCCAACCTCGCAGGTATACAAGCTGCTACGCAGAGAAGATAAGACGATCAGCAAGGCAACTAATCACTTTACCCAAGTTCATGGAGTAACAGCTATTACCGGTAGTGCTACCTCAACAAACGACGGGAAAGAGAGCACTGGGATTATGCCAAATGTCGTAGCGAGAGCGATGCAAGATGGAGATACTCGCAACACCAACATGGAGGCTGCCTCTGGGTCCGTTATGGCGACGTCAGAGATGCCCAGCGGCCAGCCTGCTATTGCTTCAGACAGTGTTTGTGCGACCGAGGCCAGCATATGCACACCGACTTTGGTGGTTGATTCGTTGTCCCCTAGATCGATACCGGTAGAGAGAGAGCACGGTGGTCGCGTTGACAGCATGCGCAATAGCAGCTGCATGGGCCGGTGTGGAGCTGTTAGCGGGCGTGCTGATGGCACAATGTCTAAGGGGGTGTGTCCAACTCATAGGCTTAGAGTTAACGTTATAGGTAATGGGTTTGGAAAGAAGTCTGCTTTGGTGTCTAGTTCAGAATTAAAGAAAAGGGTGTCAGCATCTCCACTCATGCCAGGGTCCTTTTTTAAGGGGAATAAAATGGGCACTAAAATAGGGAATGTGGCAGACACTTTGTGCCATTAAAAAATCAAGGATCTTTGGTTATTGATTTATGGGTTGATGACAAACATAGGAGGACTTCAAAAGATGGGAGTAACATGCGTGGCACTCTAGGCTCCATGACAGCTTTGGGACAGGTTTTTGGAGCAAATAGAGGGGACATCACGTTGGCGACCCTTAATAACTGTGAGTTCAATGATGGACCACAAAAGTTATTATCGAAGGGTGAGCCTATTAAGGGGAATATAGGGGGAAAGACTAAATTGGTACATGCTGATGCTGCCGCGGATAAAAATTGTAAACATCGGCCCTTTCTGAAAATGATTGGACCTTCACTTAATTCGGGGCAGGCGCTAAAAAATGGAGCACTTCGGAAAAAAAAGTATAAAAATAGAGGGGATGTTCTTCTGGATATTTTTAAGGAGGAAAATGTGGGTGAGAAGGGTAAAAAAGTTGACTTGAGAGGTGAGTGTTGCTATGATAGGGCACCCTCAATTTCCGATGCGACTGAGGGTCGTAGTACAATTTGTTCGGTAGGGGCGTTACTTCAGAGAGGGGATTCTCCGTGCACAATAGTGGAGGAAGGTGAAGGAGAGTTGGATGGGGGGAATATTACTCAGGGTTATTTGGGTGCCTCGGGGACGGTAGGGTGTGGGCAGGAGAAGTTCAGTATTTTGGAAAATATGTCTCCAAGATTGTGGGTTGAAATAGGAGCATCGTCCGGGGAAGGGGAGGTACTAGGGGGGAGGTTAACAAAGAGGGGCATGGAGGGAGAGAAGGAGCAATGGGTCTCTAGTGTCATAGGAGGGTTCAGCAAATTTTTAGGGATTACGTTCATGGGGAATGAACAGGAGGCCTTTAGGGTGTTCCGTAACATAGAGGAGATGCGAAGGGAGAGAGCGGAAGGGGGGGGGGGGGAGGGGGAGGGAGAGCTTTAAATAAGTTTCCAATGAAGTTACGACTTATCACTTGGAATGTGCGGGGGTTGAATGATCTTGGCAAAAGAGGAGTGGTTAGTGGTGCTCTCTCTCGCGGTGGAGACCGGATATTGTTTGACTGCAAGAGACGAAGTTGGGTTCTATGAATAATGAGATGGCACGGTCCATTTGGGGAGTGGTGCTGCCTAGATTCAGAGGGGGCATCAGGAGGGATCGTCTTAATGTGGGACAACGGAGTGGTGGAAAAAATTGATGCTTTAGTGGGTACTTGGTCTATCTCCTGTTTATTCAAGAATGTAGAGGATGGGCTTGAGTGGATCTTTTTTGGGGTTTACGGGCCAGTAGAGGACTCGATGCGTTGGGAGTTGTGGGAGGAATTGGCAGGGGCCAGGAGTGTGTGGGATGTTCCTTGGTGCACAGGGGGGACTACAACATTGTTCGCTTTCCCTTGAAGAGGAGTGGTGGGGGGATTGAATTCTTTTATGAGAGATTTCTCACATTCATCGATGAGTTGGCGCTAGTGGACCTGCCTTTGGTGGGAGGGGCCTTCACTTGGTCTAGTCATAGGTACGAGCCCTCGCTCTCCCAGCTTGACCAATTTTTACTTTATATTGAGTGGGAGGAGGTTTTTTCGGGGGTAACTCAATCTTGCTTGCCTCGGATTACTTTTGATCACTCGCCTATTCTCCTGGAGTGTGGAGGGAGCGGCGGAGGGAGGACTCCATTTAGATTCGAGAATATGTGGTTAAAGGAGGAGGATTTTGTGGAGAGGGTGCAGGAGTGGTGGCAGGGGTATGTGGTGGAGGGGAATGCGAGTTTCAGATTGGCGTCTAAATTATTCTGTCTCAAAGGGGACATCATTCGGTGGAATAGAGATGTTTTTGGAAATGTGGGAGCTCTGATTGAGCAGGCCATGGAGGAAATCTGGGTTCTCAATGAGAAAGAAGGGTCGGGCGGTCTGGTGGGGGCTGAAAGATTATTTGGGAAGAGAAGAAAAGGGAGGTGGGGACGAAATTGATTCAGGAGGAGATTAGTTAGAGACAAAAGTCTAGGAATCTTTGGCTTAGGGAAGGGGACAACAATACTAAATTTTTCCATAAAGCGGCTAACTCTCATCACTGCTTTAACCATATCGGGAAAGTAGTTATACGAGAGGTGGAGTTCACCGAGGAGAGTGAGGTTCGCAGGGAGATTAGTAAGTTTTATGAGCGCTTGTATATGGAGGATGAGCCCTGGCATCCTAAGATAGATGGACTTCCAATGCCGAGCATTTCGCGGGCCGAGGTGGATCAGTTGGAAAGATTATTCATAGAGGAGGAGGTGGTTCAGGTGTTGAAGTCGATGTGCGGTGATTAGGCGCCAGGTCCGGACGGGTTCACTATGTCCTTTTACCAGCAGTGTTGGACGGTGCTCAGGATGGATGTGATGGTTGTTTTCAGTGAGTTCTATGATAGGGGGTACTTCTTGAGAAGTTTTAATTCCACATTCATTACTTTGGTCCCCAAGAAAGAAGGGGCGACAAATGTGAGGGATTTCAGGCCTATTAGCCTGGTCAGCAGCGTGTATAAGCTCATCTCCAAGGTCTTGTCGGTTAGACTTAGTGGAAAATGAGTTCATCGAGTCCAGAATGAGAGGTGGTGATCCGAGTATTATTTGCAAACTTGATATTGAGAAGGCTTAAGATCATGTGAGTTGGGAGTTCCTTGGTTATCTGCTCATGAGGATGTGGTTTGGGGAGAGGTAGTGCAGATGGATGAAGAGGTGTATTTCCTCTGTCAAATTTCCTGTCCTTGTTAATGGTGTCCTGGAAGGATTCTTCTCGAGCTCTCGTGGTCTGCGGCAGGGTGACTCATTGTCCCCATTCCTCTTTATTTTGGTCATGGAGGCGTTCTCTCGGATGATTAATCATACGGTCGAGGGGGTCTGGTCTCGAGATTTATGATTGGGAGTCGTGGCACCCATTCGGTCGAGGTTTCTTTCCTTCTGTTTGCGAATGACACTATTATTTTTTGTGGGGGATCTGAGGTTGAGGTAAGGACGTTGAGGATGTTGTTGGTGTGTTTTGAGGCTGTGTCGGGTTTACGTATCAATATCAGGAAGAGTGAAATGATTGTCGTGGGAGATGTGGGTAATGTGGACTATTTGGCTAGTATTCTGGGTTGTAGGGTCGGATCGCTTCCATCTACCTATCTTGGTCTCCCTTTGGGGGCTAAGTTTAAGTCTTCTTCGATGTGGGAGCCGGTCCTTGAGAGGGTTCAAAGGAGGTTAGCAGGATGGAAGCATAGTTATCGTTCCAAAGGCAGTCGGTTGACATTGATTAAGAGTGTGTTATCGAGCCTTCCGACATATTTTATGCTTGTGCTCCCTTTACCTACTTCCGTCGGCAAGAGACTAGATAAGTTGATGAGGGAATTCCTATGGAGAGGTTCTAATGATGAGTTCAAATATTGTTTGATGAGTTGGGACGAGGTGTGCAGGCCGTTGAAAGTGGGTGGGGCCGAAGTAAGGAGCTTAGCCCATTTCAATCTGGCTTTACTCGGGAAGTGGTTGTGGCGGTTTCACAGGGAGGGAGACAGACTCTGGAGGAAAGTGGTGGTAGCTAGGGTTGGGGTCGATCGTCTTAGGTGGGGGGCTATCGTGGGTCGATCTGCTCATGGGGTGGGATGGTGGAGGTTTATTGCTCGGAGATGGGGTGAGTTCTCTTTGCTCACTTGTTACCACCTAGGGAATGGGAGGCGTATCAGATTCTAGAGGGATAAATGGGGAGAGGGGAGTTCTTTAGAGAACCTCTTCCCAGGGATGTTTCGGATTGGCGGTGACAAAGAGGGGTCAGTTGAGGTCCATAGGAGAAGGGAAGGGGGTCGTGTTGTTTGGGACCCAAAGTTTAGAAGGGATCTCCGAGATTGGGAGTTGGAGGAGGCAGAGGAGTTTTTTGAGTGGCTGCGGTTAGTGCCAATTCCATCCTTTGGGGTAGATGGCTTGAAGTGGTCAGGCGCTCATGATGGTCGGTTTTCAGTCCAGAATTATTATTATGTGCTGAGGGGTCGTGGGGGAGGGATATTCCCTTGGAAGACCATTTGGAAGAGTTAGGTGCCTCCCAAGGTTTGCTTCTTTGTGTGGACCGCTGCTAGACAGGCTATCTTGACTATTGAGGGGCTTCAAAGCAGAGGGAGGAGGTTGGCCAGCAATGTTGGTTATGTTAGGAGGACAAGGAGACGACCAATCACCTTTTTCTACACTGTCAGGTGACTAGAAGCCTTTGGGATTTGATCTTTGCCCTTTGCCACATTCGATGGGTTATGCCGCGTACGGTGGTTGAGGTGTTGGCATCTTGGAGGAGGCCCAGGGGTTGGACTGGTCCTCGACTGGCTTGGATGATGGTCCCTCATTGTATTTTTTGGACCATCTGGTAGGAACGGAATAGGAGGTGCTTCGAGGGGGTAGTTCTGGACCCTGCTCGAATTCAATATAGTTTCCTAAGTCTTCTTCTTACTTGGTATAGAAAAAGCCATGTTTCGTCGTTATCCCACCTCCTAGAGTTCTTGGAGGAGTTTTAGGTTTGTGGCTAGTCTGTTGTGGGCTTCGTTTCTTTGCATTATGTCTTGTATACTCCCTGTATACGGATTTCCGCCCCCTTAGGCGGGTTTGTTTTATTGATCCCTTTGCTTATAAAAAAAATCTGACCCTGTTTAATATATTACAAAAATAAAATATTTGACACCAAATATTCAATATTTTTAATTTATCCTTTTATATAGCTATCTCACAATTGTTACACTAATAAATAAATATTAGATGTCTAATCTTTATAATAATAATAAATATATTTGTATTATTATCACAACTAGTATTACAGTTATGAATAAATATTACATATTTCATACTTTTTAAAAGAGTCGGACAATATTCGATCCGAACCCTAATGGGTTCAGATATTGATTGGAGATTTGATGATCCAACTTCGATTCAATACAATAATTTTCTTAAATTGACCATAGTCCAATCTTAATTTGATTCGTTGACAAGCCTATACGTGAGAGAGAGAGAGAGATTACCTGATCAAATAAATGATCTCATAGAAAACGTCCCAACGGTTTATCAAAGTTGCCATAGTATTTGATCCGAAAGAGATGGGACCTTTCACACACAGTCCCCTTCCACATGCACCGGGACGATAACGAAACCAAAATGCTCTGATGGTCGAAAAGCGACGGAGGAAACTCTTCCTTTGAAGGAACTTGCACAGATAATGGGTCTAAACTGCTTTGGTTTTCAATCATTGCACCACAATCATTTTGGGGCCCAAACCCAATAGCCCCAAGACAATTCCCCCCGACGTCGAGACCATTATCAGTCGGGGCTGACTACACTTTTATATGTGGATGAATAAACAGATGGAGGGCCTCTAGGAGATTTTAAAATACCATTCCCAGAGGCAATAATGGAGGAGAGAGAATTAGAAAAGTTAGTAAAATTCAAAGAAGGCTTTGAATTTTGAACGCTTGGAACATTGGAAATCGTAGAGACCAGTTCTGTAATGGGGACATTGTAGGACCGTTGTGGTTCACCTAAGAATTCTGGCATGGGTAAAGAGAAACCAGATATAGTTGAGATGGACCGGTCGACAAGTAATGGTTTATCTAGAAGTGCAACAGTTATTGGCGCATTCAACGGAAGTTCTGGTAAAGAGGCTCCTTCATCCGCAAGAAAAGACGTCTCTAAAGCCAAGTGATAAGCTGCAAAAACTCCATACTGAACCACATGCTTAACTTTCTTCAACTCATCTCCGTTGGCACCTCTGAGTAATATCTGAAGAAAACAAGAATATAAAAAGATATTTGAAGTCAGTGTTGGATGTCAAACCGATCAACTTATATGCAATAAAAAAAATTAGAAAATGGTATAATGTCCTAATAACGACTTAAAACAAGAACAACCAAATCGTGGGTCCTCCACAGATGGCCTTCTAGTCAACAATCATGACAAAAACAAAGATTTTGAACGAACTATTACCCTTAAAGCTATGTAATTTTGCATACATATACACCGTTGATAATGCAATAGTTTCAGATACCCCTCGCACGAGGAGGAATTTTGAGTTTACTCCCACTTTATAACCATTTTTTCAAAACTTACCTTAATATTCGCAAGACAATCCCAATCTGTTAAGTTTCCATCCAATTCGCAAGGCAATCCCAATCTGTGAAAGTCATTAAAATATAGTTTAAGATCCATATAACAACTAAATATATACTCACTCCATCCCAAATTAATTGCCCTACTTTCTGTTTAAGACGTCCTAAATTAAAGGTGCCAAATAGGGTCTATTTGTCTAAGATATAAAATTAAAATAAGTCCTTTCAGAGATGATTTTAAACTTCAGATTCAGATAAAAACAAATGCACTCTAAGAGTCCACTTTCCTTTTTTGGGCGTATTAATGAATCGGTCTTGATCTTGGCCATTGATCGAGTCTATCCTTAATAATGTCGTTCTTAAATAGAGACTATTAGTTTTCGAAGAAGGGAGTATATTATCAAATAAATAAATGAGGGGATTTTGTAAACTTGTTGCAACAGTGTGTCAAAACTGGACAAGTGGGCAGGCATATGCAACCACAGTGCAATCGGAATGAAATAAAAAAGCTGAGAGCGTTACTTAGAACATATAAAAAACCTCAGGTACTTGCTCATTGACACACTCAGGTAAGTCTCCAATTTTCATTGGATTAAATGTCTCGGATGAAACCTTTGTCAACTCTTGGGTCATGGACTCGGGAGCTACCTACCACATGACACACTCATCAACAAAATTTATCATATATACACCTTGCCCAATCAGTAGGAAAATTGCCACAGCAGATAGTTCATTAACCACGGTAGCAGGAATAGGAGATATCCAATTTAGTCTTTCACTTGTGCTAAAAGATGTCCTCCATGTTCCAAAGTTGTACGCTAGTTTTGTGTCCATACAAAAACTTACTCAAGATTTGTGTTGCCATGTCATTTTTCACCCTACTTACTATGTTTTGTAGGACTGGGATTCGAGGAGGACGATTGGATCGGGATTTGAGCAAACCACCCTTGTCTTTTCTATCTGGAAGTAGCTTATCCATTAAAGAAAAAATCTGGCTTTATCATCGTAGCCTTCGGCATCCATCATTTAGGACTCTCAAGTGTATGTTTCAATCTCAATATAAAAGGTTAGACGTTGTGAATTTGCAAAACATAAATGTGTACCTTTTCCAATAAGCAATAAAAGAAGTTCAGTCCCTTTCTTTTTAATCCACAGTGACATTTGGGGTCCCTCCACTATTATAATATTTTTAGTGCACGATGGTTTGTATCATTTATTGATGATTGCACAAGGGTCTCTTGGATTTTTCTACTAAAAACAAATCAGATGTGAGTCTTGTTCCCCCTAATTTCCATGCCATGGTACAGAATCAGTTTGGTGTAAAAATCATTCGTTTTAGGTCAAGCACTGCTAGGGATTATTTCAATCAGGTCTTAACTCCATACTTTCAAAAGGAAGGATTAATTCACAAGCCACCATGTGTAAATACCCCACAACATAATGAGTTGGTGAAAAAAAATGGTCATCTCCTTGATACGACTCGAGCATTTTTGTTTCAAAATAATGTGCTGAAGTCTTATTAGGGGAAAGCAGTTCCAACAACAGTATACCTCATAAACAGGTTACCATCTAGAGTCTTGGATTTCAAGAGTCCCTTGGAAATGCTTTCCAAATTCTATCCTAACCTACGTACTTCCAATAATCTCGTTCCTAAGATCTTTGGGTGTGTGTCGTTTGTCCATGTTCATAGTCCAAACAGGAGAAAATTAGATCCAAGAGCAATAAAGTGCATTTTTGTGGGATATTCTCCAACTCAAAAGGGATTTAAATGCTATCATCCACCCACCAAAAGGTTTTATACCTCCGTCGATGTCACATTCCATGAATGGGGAACCTATTTTTCTACTCCTTATCTTCAGGGGGAGAATTGAGTCATGGAAGATAAGGACTTCTTTCTAATTGATCTTTCTTCATCATCAATACCTGTGTCTTCTGTTGAGTCTGTTGAATCTACATCGCCTGTCCCTATTAAACTTGTATCTCGATCGCCTCGGTGGTTTGCCAAAGTGTACTCAGAGATAAAGCTTCAGTTCCTCAACTTGCAGCAGTCCAAGAATCTGACCTGGATCTGGAAATGAGGTAACACTTCCTACTTCTTCTGTACAAATAGAATCTGAAGGTCATTTGGGTAGCAACCTAAATCAAGACCTTCCTATTGCTATTTGGATAAAAACAGAGTGTACCAAACGTCCATTGTACCCACTGTCACATGTTGTGTCATTTGAAAAAATTTCAGCATCTCATAGGAGTTTCCTTGTAAACCTAAACAGTATCCTCATCCTTACCAAACTATTCGAGGCTTTATATGATGAAAATTGGAAAAAAGCTATAAATGTAGAGATGGAGGCCTTAGAATAGAACAAAACATGGGAGATTGCGAATTTACTTGCAGGAAAAAAGGCATGTGGGGTGAAAATGGGTGTATACCGTGAAATACCGAGCAGATGGATCACTGGAAACGTACAAAGTGAGGTTGGTAGCTAAAAGGGTATACTCAAATATATGGTGTGGATTATCAAGAGGCTATATTCAAATATATGGTGTGGATTATCAAGAGATATTCGCCCCAGCTACCAAGATGAATACCATAAGAATTATGTTATCTTTGCCAGCTAATTATGAATGGGTCTTGCAACAGTTTGATGTCAAAAATGCGTTTCTGCATGGACACCTTGAATAAGAGATTGATATGGAAATCCCTCCTCGATTTGGAAGTAACCGAGCTACTAATCATGTATGTAAGATTAAGAAAGCCTTGTATGGACTCAAACAGTCTCCGAGGGCATGGTTTGGAAGATTTGCTAAGGTGATGACTAATATGAGATACAGATAAAGACAGAGAGATCATACGTTATTCGTCAAATTCAGGGAGAGTCACAACACTTCGATATATATTGATGATATCATCGTGATAGAAAATGATGGAAAGGAGAGACAGGATTTGAAGCAACACTTGGACAAAGAATTCGAAATCAAGGAAGTAGGGAGATTGGAGTACTTCCTAGGAATTGAAGTTGCACACTCTAAGAAGGGAATCTTTATCTCTCAACAAAAGTATGTTCCAGATCTACTAAGAGAGACAGAAAAATTGGCGTGTAAACCAGCAAGCACACCAATATACCCCAATCACAAGCTCGGAGAAGCTGAGGAGGATGTTGTAACAGATAGAGAAGTGTATCAACGTCTAGTAGGCAGACTCATTTACTTCTCTCACACTAGGCCAGATATAGCCTATAATGTCACAATCCAAGGGAGGTTCATATACAAGATATAAACCAAGTATTACAATATCTTAAAGAATTCCAGGGAAGGGAATTATGTTCAAGAGAAGCACAAGCCTAGTGCTTGAGGCATATACTAATGCAGATTATGTTGGATCTGTGGTTGAGATTATGTTGGATCTGTGTTTGAGAGAAGATCGACCTCAGGGTATTGTAACTTTCTTGGTGGGAACCTAGTGACAGAGAAATAAGAAACAAAGTCTAATGAAAATATAATGTGTTTAAATGGAGTTTTGAGCAATGGTCATGGAGTTTGTGAACTATTATGGTTAAAAATCATACTAGAAGATTTGAAGATCCCGTGGCATGGTCCGATGAGACTTTATTGTGCCATAATCTTGTGCAACATGATCGAACAAAGCATATAGAAGTAAATTGACACTTCATCAAAGAGAAGCTAGATGTGTCTACTAACCGGCAACTGGAAAATGTGCTCACCAAAGGACTAGCAGTGTGAGGTTTCAAACAATTATGTCCAAGATGAGAACCAGTTTGTACATTATAAATATGTACCATTCTTCTTCCATGAAATAGAAGAAAAATACAATTATTTTTCACAATTTCCATTAAAACTAACACCATCACAGCCATAATCAACCATCCACGAAAGGGACGCTGGCAAAGCTCGTGTTTTCGAAAAAAAAATGTAGCAGGTTATAGCCACAATGCAAACCCATATGAGGATGCAAAAATTCTACTTAGCTTTTGCACTTTCAAAATGATTTGAATTTAACATAGCAATGGAAAGTTTTTCATCCATGATGAATACTTGCTTAAATGATTTCAATATCATCTCTTGCCCCGACTTTTCTCTACCGAGCTTGTACAAGAAGAGGAGGAATTATAAACTTGAGTCTCGATTTATAACCCAAAAGCCTGGATCGGTGATCACGTTGAAATTGGAAAGATGGGGGCGAATGAGAGTTTCAAAGTAAAAAAGAAATAATGAATGCTGAAATTGTAAAGAATAGCAAATCTCTCCCTACAGCAAAAATCATTTATTACATGGATTGTCTGAGTTGTGTGTGTGTGTGTGTGTGTGTGTGTGTGTATGTCTGTGTGAGTGTACGTCAAGCTAATGTCCTCCATGTTACAAGAGAATTTGTAGAACACACATCTCTTAAACTTTCGAAGAGGGTATCTTTCACTTTAAAAAGATACTACCGTGCAATTTATTGGTGAGAAATTTACAACCCAAGTAGTCCAAAATTTCATATTGATGGTAAAGGGCAAATCTGTCCAAATTTTGTTTCTCGCCTAAGCATAAAAGCTCTGCACTAATAAAAAAATGAACTTGAGTTTTCACTAAATAAGAATTCAAACTGGACTGGATGGAATAAGATCTTCATATAAAGAGGTTTTGACCAAATTCTGTGCACAACAAAGAAAAAGAACACTTAAAACTGTATAACACAGAAGAAAAATGTCAAATGTGATTGTTGAAGGATAAGTTCAATAAAAATATAGAGGTGGTGTTTGATTATAGTCCTATCTTGGAAAGTAAAATCTTAGGTTATTTACGTTGTTAACTCAATGGCACTTCTCTAACTAAATGGCCCAAGCACCAAGATCACTCTTCCCCTAAGTCATAGGTTTGTTTTACATATCTCATCCAATTGGAACTACTACCAATGTAAAGTTCTGTAATTCGGAGCCTATGGGCTAGTTACGCAGCCAATTCACAACTAATCGTTAAACTAGTGGAAAATTTTCATCATCAGTTTGATAAGCCCAAAAATAACAGATTATAAATATAGGTTAAAAGCCATGGACACCCCTATATATGTTTGTGTCAGGCACCAGAAATTGTACTTCGAGAATTATGTCCATCACTCATTGTAAATGTTAAAAGTTTAATTAATCACAAGTTCAAATACTCCCAAATAAAGAATGAGAAAATGTCATCAAACTCCATGTCACCCCGAATGAGAAAATCTCCATTGTATGAGATGGGAATGTGGAACGTTGCTTAGGTCGTACCCAGTGCACAAGGCTCTCGCTTAACTGCAGGGTCTAGGAGAGACGGCCTTACCCCCATATATGGAGAGGTTGCTCCCATGTCTTGAACTCGAGAAAAACCGTAGCTTGAGCGAGGGCACTTACCATCGCACCATTACTCCTAAATAATTGAACAAATTAATCAACTACCTGAATTGAACTCCTTATGTTTTATGCAGTTTGTCCGGTTTAGCTTCAAAATTTTCCATCCTAGTATGTTCCAATTAATTAGTTTTACGGTTCTCTACAAAAAATGAAATACTGCGGTAACAAATAAGAATGGAATCAAAAAATATTTGGAGTAAACAATCTCAGTATCGTACGACTGATGTTTGACTTTTAGGATCATGCAACTGGTCCACAAATAAAAAATAATTATTTAATCTTATCAGAGCTGTGTTGCATCCATTCCAGTTACTGTATATAACTGTGAAATCTACCTTAATAAGGTGAGTGTAAGAAAAAGTGTAAGCATAGCATAAGGGACAATATATGTAAGATGATATAAACTAGGATTTGTTGCCCTTTGGGTCCAGCAATTATAAGTAATGTTAGGCTGGGGTGCATTTTCACTTTTTGAGACGCTTTTGAATATTTCTCACAAACGTGTCGTAAAAGAGAAAATGGACCCCATAGTGCATATATCCAAAACTTCGAACCCTAACATGAAATTACCCCAAAGTGCAAATAACCTTATAAATTATTGTAGCCTTTACCTCTCACAATGACGTCCAGATGCTATACATTTTATCTTCACATATCCTCCCGGATCCATTCCCCCACCTTTGCTCGCGTCTGGCTTCAATAACGAAGTGGCCACCCATGACAGATAAGATATTATCTCTAACCAATTCTCGTTTTCATCTTCCTCACCCGTGAGAAGGTTTTCAACCTGCAACAGCTGAGACACTAACGCCCTAAAGTGACCATCAACCACGCTCTTCATGGCCTTCTTGTGCTCCTCGTTAGACCTATCCCTACTACGAAACTCACCACTTCCAAAACTGCTTGAATTACATAAACGACCCCATTCTCCAGTATTATCCCTGTCGCCATCATATTCGTCGTCAAACAGAAGAGATTCCCTCGCATCTTCTCCGTCTTTTGGCTCAGGCGGGAGCCAAAGAACTCCGTTGTTCTCAAAATCCACAGGCTCAGCACCAACATCTTCCAAAGCATATAAAGTGGAAGGCACTTCACATTCATCGCCAACACCATGTTTTTGTGTATTAAAACTGTTGTGTAAAGGAGTGTTGCTCATGCATTTCACATCAATGGCTTCTTCATCGGGATGCACTTTATGTGATCCATAGCCATTGTCAACCTCACCAAACTGAAACTGCCCATAATAACCATTAACCTGAGGGAAATTCACTGGGTTGGAATCTAATTGATGAACACCAAATTCGTCGTCATCATCATCAATCATGATGCCAAATAATGTAGAAGCAACAATTAACTAATGATAACTCAACAAAATCTGCAAAAATATACCGTAACTATACTAAAATTGCATGATTAAAAAAGAATAAGTAGCAAAGTAGGAACTCTTCAAAGTGATATATAAGCATCATTAGCAGGAACACAAAACAAGTGAAGTCCATTATCAATAGTTCGGTGTAAAAAATATTCCTTGATCAGTAAATAAACCTCTTTCACTACTCAGAGACAGTCACTGACGGAAATCTCACTATACCAACTTATGCTTTGAATTAAAGTATAAATTACAGAAGTCTTATGTATTTTGGATATTACTAGTTCTAAATTTCATGTTGATGAAACAGCATGTAAGAGTGATTTGTCAAATCGAGATTTTTTAGGACTAAATCTTTCCATTAAACTTGTTCAATGACAAGTAATATTCAACTCATACATTTTACTATAATCTTCTTAACTCATTTTTATTGTAATGTTTTATTTAGTTTGATTTGTCTTACCAATGTGTATCCTTCCCATGCTACGAAGTATCAAAGCAGTGTCAATTTAGTATCCCAAATTTAGAATTTAATCATTCAATTATTTACACATAACTATAATGAATTATTTCTCTCACACGAATACCCTTTTAAAATAATCTTCTTCATTCTTACTTTTGTTGTGATTATGCTAAAGAAAAGTTTCATATAGATATCCAATAATACTATTTATTTGTAACAAAATGTACCAAACGTGTACTTTATATGTATCCACAAAGTATCTGAGATCATTTGTGAAGTATCCAGAATAAATGTTTCTTCATTTAGTATTTGACACACACAAAAAGTATCAGAAACATATATATAAGTATCTACAGGTATCGGTATATCCAATATAGATACATAGCCTTCGTACAATATCCGTGCTTCTCAATTACGTGCAAGAGGAGCTTAAAACATAAGATGGAAACTTCTCCTCAGATTAAAGTGGAGGATTCACCTTCATCTTAGATAGACCAAGGAGGTGTAACTGCACAGCTCCTTAATTTTTGGCATTGGTTAAAAAACTCCCTCTGAATAGAAAAGGTATACAAGGGATAATTCTCATACTTAGGTCCCTAATCATACCATAATTCTCTCGTACAGTTTGGAGAGATTAAAAGACTTCGAGTATGCTTAGAATCGATGACTTTGTGAGTTTTTATCATCAAATCATAAGGTCTATAACAACGACAAGCGTCTATCAAAAATCTACCAATTCATATACTGCCCCTGTCCCAAGTTAAGAAAATTCAGAGACCCGTTTTCCTTTTTCGTCCTTCTAATAATAGTATATAAAATTTGGTGAGATTCCAAAGTTAATACTCATCATAATAATTATTGGAGGGGCAGTGACCCAAGTCCGTGTGTTGCATTCTAAAGGTATTCGTAATTCATAGTAGGACAAATTTGGATGTTACGATTTTGACTTAAATTTTATTTTACTTTCAAAAAGTGACTCGTAATTTGGGATGGAGGGAATGGGTAATGTGAAAATGTCATAAACGGACACTTTTAAAATACCAATACAATACTACTCATTGCAATATAGTGTAAACTATGCAGAAAGAAATTAGAGAGTTGGAAATTACATGTTCATACAAAATTCAAATTGGCTAGGGGACCGATCCCCCAAGTCCGCAACATGCTCATTGCCCCTTCTTGATGCTACCACACCTTTCTACATTTGTCTCAATTACAACATCCGCATTTCGTGGGCTCGGCCCGGAAGAGTAAAGCTTCTGTTGGTCAGATCCCACCGAGTATGAAACCGACGCAAGAGTAATGCTACTACTATTGGCAGTGATATTAGACTTCGTAGTGATAAAACTCGTATTCGATGGCGAAGAACTGAGATCCAAGTTTGCAACATGGGCCCCGTTGCCATCATCAACGGTACCGGCTAACCCTAACTCCCATTGCTTGAAATAGAAATTACAAACCCTAATCTTCTCCCACTCTTCGTGGGCCAACTCGGGCTCACTAGACGGTGCCGGGACCCAATTTGAAGTACACTTGCCACAGAAAACTCGGCCGAAGTGTCGACAATGGTGTCAACGGTTGAATAATGTGAACTAAGAGTCGCATTCGTAGCAAACCCTACAACTCTCATCGGGTATCCAAAAGTCCCTCGATACATTAGCCCGATTAGAACGCCACGGGATAATGGATTTCAATAGGCCTACTAGATCACAACAGATTGAGTTGTCCGATGCAGCCGTGGACAAATAATACGAATCTCATTCATCACGAAATGATCATTTATATACTGTCATATCCAAAGCCATACATATAAGTGGCAATGATCAAGATTTTAGCATTCGAATGCGGAATGCTTAATGTTGAACTCTCTTCTGTTTCAATGAACCTCTGAATGTCCTGCTGAAGGATATAATCGATCAATTAATACGCTTTACAAATGATTATTGCTGCAATTGCAATTCCTTATTCTCCATTTGAATCCAAGAAACCATTTTTTCCTTATCAGTTCTTGATTGTCCATAGTCATTCACTGAAACACAAGATACGATTCAGAAACCCAACCGTGAACCCATATGCAAAAATGTCATTTTAAAGTAGGATGATTTGGACTTCGGTCCCCACTGATTAGTCCAAGGGCCAAGAGTATACAATGAAAATGAGGGGGTCAAAGTGAAAATTCGACAAATCAACGGGGCCCAAATTTCAAATCAGCCTTCAAATTACAATAGGACACAAATCAAAATCCCTGAGATGTTGTACTGCATGCAAAATTTTGACTGCACTAATCAACTCAAGCACATTTAAAAAGATAGGAATAATCAATCAGTCATTATTACCAAAAATAAATATCTTCTAAAACATATAGCTAGAAACTTGTAATTTGCAAAATCAACAACGAAAATATTCTTATTGAAAATTTGTAAAATAATTGTATACATGTACAAATATGTTGAAAATTTCCTTTATTTTGTACTCAGAAACACAGTTTGGTTTTGCTTCAAAGTTCTTGATTGATTATATATATGCACTAACCAAGCCTCTTAGTCCAGTGGTATAAGACTGCCATTGAGACACTCTTGGGGGTGGATTGGGTTTGGTCTCCAGTTCGATCCCCGGCACTGTCGAAACAATGCTTGGCCAACGGAAGCTCTGAACCGCGAATGGGGGATTAGTCAAGGTGCACGTAAGGTGGCCAGACACCTCATGGTATGCTATCAAAAAAAAAGATTATATCTATGCACTGAAACCCTAATTCTGATACCCATTACAAATAATTATCACAACAATTGCATATCTTTATTCTCCATCTCAATCCAAGAAACCCTTTTTCCCTTCTAAGTTCTTGATTGTTCTCATTCACTCACTGAAACCCTAGATACAATTCAAGAAACCTAACTGTGAACCAGTAGGCAAAATACACATTTCAATTTACAAATCAAAATCCCAGAATTTTGCTTCACCCAATCAATCTGATCATCATACAATATTAAACAAAAAAAAAAGTAATTTGCAAAATAAATCATCCCAAACTCAATAGATAAATATTTTCATATAATTAAAAAACATGTAACATACAAAATCAACAACAAAAATATTGTCAATAAAAAAAATCTGTATAATAATTTCAATTCTTGATTGTTCATATTCATGCATTGAAACCCTAGTTCTAAACCCACTATCATAATAACAATTGAAATTCTTTAATCTCCATCTTAATCCAAAAAACACTTTTTTCCTTCTAATTTCTTGATAGCTCATATTCACTGAAACCCTAGATACAATTAGAAAGAAAAAAAAAACTGTGAACCAGAACCCAAAAATCCCATTACAAATTACAAATCAAAATCGAATATTTTTGCCTCACCCAACCGAATCAATCCAATCACCTTATAAAATTAAAAGAAAAAATCCCAATAAGCAATCAAAGATTCCGAACTCAGATAAATATTTTCATATAACTAAAAACATGTAATTTGCAAAATCAACAAAAAAAATATTAGTTCATAATCATGCATTGAAACCCTAATTCTAAACCCATCGAATATTATTATAATGACAACTACAATTCTTTAATCTCCATCTCAATCCAAGAAACCCTTTTTTCCTTCTAATTTCTCAATTGTTCATCTTCACTGAAACCCTACATACAATTAAAAAAGATGAATGCGAACCAGTGCCCAAAAATCCTCTTTCAATTTACAAATCAAAATCATAAATTTTGCTTCACCCAATCAATCCAATCACCTTATAAAATTAAAACAAAAAATCCCAATAAGCAATCAACCATTCCAAACTCGAATGAAATATTTTAATATATCTAAAATCACGTAATTTGCAAAAATCAACAACGAAATTTTAGTTCATATTCATGCATTGAACCCCTAATTCTAAACCCATTATAAATTATTCTAATAACAATTGCAATTCTTCAATCTCTATCTCGATCCAAGAAACTCATTTTTCCTTCTAATTTCTTAATTGCTCATATTCACTGAAACCCTAAATACAATTCAGTAAAAATCCAACTATGAACCAGTGACCAAAAATCCCATTTCAAATTAAATACCAAAATTTTGCTTAACCTTATAAAATCAAAACAAAAAATCCCAATAAGCAATCAAAACATTCCAAACTCAAATGAAACATAATATAGCTAAAAACATGTAATTTACAAAAATCAACAACAAAAATATTAGTTAATATTCATGCATTGAAACCCTAATAGCAATTGCAATTCTTTAATCTCTATCTCAATCCAAGAAACCCTTTTTTCCTTCTAATTTCTTGATTGCTCATATTCACAGAAACCCTAAATACAATTTAGAAAAACCCATTTCAAATTACAAATCAAAATCCCAAAATTAATACAAAAAATCCAATAAGTAATTTGCACAAATACATTTTTCTTCATCCAATCACCTTATAAAATTAAAACAAAAAACCTAATAAGCAATCAACCATTCCAAACTCAGATAAATATGTAATTATAGCTAAAAACACGTAATTTACAAAATCAACAACAAAAATACTAGTTCATATTCATGCATTGAAACCCTAACAACAATTGCAATTCTTTAATCTCTATCTCAATACAAGAAACACACTTTTGCTTCTAATTCTATGAAACCCTAGGTACAATTCAGAAAAATCCAACTGTGCCCAAAATTCCCATTTCAAATTACAAATCAAAATCCCAAAATTAATACAAAAAACCCTATAAGTAATTTGCACAATATACATTTTAACATTGCTAAAAACATATAATTTACAAAACCAACAAAGAAAATATTCTTAAGAAACATTTTAACATAGCTAAAAACATTTGTATGATAATTTACAAAACCAATAAAACATTTGTACCTTCAAATAAAATGGATCATGGAAATTTGATCTTGGATTGGAGAGGAAAAAATAACACGCTAGCTACCAATGGGTGTGTTACAAAAAGATAAAAAAGGCTCGTATGTTGAAAAAACACATGCACGAGTATTATTTTATATTTTATTCAATCATGCAAATTCTTTAATGTCAATAAAAAGGATATGGCGTACTCAAAATTGTGAAGATATCAAAAAAAATGTTGTATTTATGTTTTTAGAAAAGTCTGTGTAAAATAATATGGAGTTACGTAAAAATAACATGTAATTGAATAAATTTGTTTATGGATATTAATGTAATTGAACGGGGGAAATTAAAAGCAATAATGAAAAGTACTCGCGTAAAAGAAAATGTACCTTATTGATGTTGATGATATAATGCAAATAAATAAATGTAAAGAAGAGGGGGATGAGTATGAGACTATGATTTATATAGTTACGTCCAAATTAGACCTGTGTTCATGAAGGATGCTCACTCTTCGGAGATGATGAGTTACTGGATTTAGTGTATAGAGGGGCTTTCAAGTTTGGTAGGGTTTCGCCAAAGTGTGAATGAGTTACCAAATGAGGAGGTGCGGAGTTATATTTATGAGAGTAAGATGAGACATCACGTGCTTGCCACGCGACCTAGTAGAGCCTCCTAGACAATTCTAAAAGATTATTTAAGATGTTTGCATTAAATAGTTAGCATGAGTAATGAGGTTGTTTTTGGTTTAAATAGCTTCCATTTTTTCCCACTTCACCAACTGACCTTCCCATAATGACCTCCCCACAATCTCTTCTCTCTCTATCTCACACACAAACCACCACCACCTGTTGAATGAATCCATAAATGACAAAATTTAAAACCAAAAATGTTATCACAAAAAAATGGTATTGAATTGACATTTTGTTTATGGTCTGGTTTTAAGAATTTTGTACACGGTTTTATTTTTTCACTTTGTTTTGAGATTTGGTGTTGGCGAAAGGTTATGACGATGGGTGTTGGGGTCGGGGTTGGGTGTTGGGATTTGGATTTGTAGGTTTTGGGTTTGCTGGTTTTGGTTTAGATGTGGTGTTGGTGGTGGATTTACAGGTTTTGGGTTTGCGACAGTGGGTGGTGTATTTTCAGTTGGTGGTGGTGGTGGTGGTGGTGGTGGAGGGAAATGGGCAGAGATGGCGGTGGGTGAAGGGGCAGAGGTTTCAAATGTGTGAGTGGGGAGAGGATATGAGCGGAGATGGAAGTCGGGGTGGGTTTCGTCAGGGGTCGAGATTGTGTTAAGGGAATGTGGGGAGGGAGAGAGGTTTGGAGGGGGTGGGCCTATCGAGAGTGGGGTTTGTGTGTGTGCCAAGGGTGGGGTTTTGGGCGGGGGGGGGGGGGGGGGTGGCTATCGGGAGTGGGTGTGGGTAAACATAGTTCCACGATGAATGTAGGTGACAAAGTTGTCCTTAAATAGGAAGGGGGGAAGAAGTTTTATTGTGTTGACAAAAAATATTAAGAAATTTCTTCGAGTAAATAATAATTTTCATATATGTATAATTGAGAAAAAATGCGACAATGGGGTATGTCGACCCAAAAACTGTCAAGAGAAGAAAGAAAATGATAAGAAAATGCTACAAATGTCAAGGTGTTGGTCACGAGTCATTTGAATGCCCCATTAGACTAATGAGGAAAGCCAATGAGAAGAAGGCTTTGATTTCACTCTTAGTAATAGTGACTCGAACTTCGAGAGTTGTAAGTATTCCTTTGAGAAAAAATTCACAATGTTCAACACCATCCAGGATATATCTAGTCCTAGGTCTTCCTTTATTGAAAATAAGGTTATAGATGAAGACATAAGATCCTAATCATAAAGCTCCTGTGATGAAGAAGATAGATGTGACTATAGAGACGGAGGTAGAAGTGAATATGTATATAGAAGTGAATAAGTTTATATATGAAGGAAGAGGGTCCCAATCTTTGCTTCTAAACAAAACTCTGCTCGAATGAACGAAGCTCTGCCTAACAAGGCACCCCAAAAGGGGATACTCTCCCGGGAAAAATTTATTTAGCCCGACCCCTAATTAGGGACCTGACTATGCACTTTATAACGTTGATATTTTTAAGCCTGGCCCTCATATATATTTTAATAAATTGTCCATATTTATTTATTGAAATGACATAATCATATGTTAAATAAATACTAATTAAATGCCACGAATAAATACATGCATGAAAACACAGTTTTTAAAACTCTTCTCACGAAGTGTTCGTAAGCTGAGTTAGCCTAAAATGTTGCACTAGCCAAAAGTCTAAAATCAAACTACTCCCACCACTTTTTTGGTCGAATAAAACCCGTCTCAATGAGGGTACCCTTCCTATATATATGTTTTCATATAAATACTTGTCAAGCTTTGGCCTTTGATTAACGTATTGTTAACATATAAATATATCAATCCAACACAAATGAAATTGACCTATTAAGGACTAGGCTCCATAAATACTGTAATGTTGTATATTGTATACTTGGTATCCCATTGCCTACACCAGAAAATATATACCGTTTGTTGGAACTACATTGGCTTTGATCCTAAGTCTTTTTGGATACGTAGGCGTTATACCGAACAAAATTCGTGAATCCCAATCCTCCTAATACGTATAAATTCTTCGCATTTATCCCCGTAGTTTAGAATATTTTAACATTCTGTGCGATGTAATTCAAGTTGATTTATCTATTATTATTTCTATTAACATTATCTAATGAGTATGCCGAGTTTTGTGTATTTCTCATAAATTTTGCAGGTTCGTAGTGCACGAGAAGAAAGAAAGAAACCAGAGGAAAGAAAGAAAGAAAAAGGAAGAAAAGTCAAAAGAGCAAAAGAGTAATTTGCAGTTGGAATTCGGACAAGAAGTTTAAAAAAGAGTTGAAGACCTATAGACTACGAGCACATAGAAAGAGATGGCATCCAAATCCGAGTCCCAGAGCACAAGTTACAAAGCTTCAAATTGAGAGAAAAATTACAAGGAATGAGGAAGTTCTATAGAAGCCAAACCGAACCCATGGAGGCAAAAGAAACCGATCCGGATGCTAGCCAAGTTGCTATAAAGACCAAATCGAGCCGGTAGAGTAGAAAACGAGCCGGTCCGGTGATGAAGAATGTCCCTGAATAGAGCAAACCGAATCGATAGCGTGGAAAACGAACCGGTCCGGTTGTGGCAAGAATTCAGTGCAAACGAACCGATGGATTTAACTAGATCGGTTTGGCTATTTAATATCAAAATTATCCTCTTTCGAAATAAGAGTTGTACATGGTTGAAACTCTTGTAAAAATAAAAGTGTATAAATTCCAACGTATTTTTTAGAGAGCCTTTTTAAGATTAATTCAGAGTCATTTTAATTTAGAGAGAAGAAGTTTACAAGTTTGATCTGCAATTTAGAGTTCTGCTAATAAAGTCGTTCTTTCTTTTTTTTTATTTAAATTCCATTGATTTCGTGCAAATTTTATTTAATTCAAAGTGATCTCAATTTCACTTTCTCCTTTTAGTTTTTACATCATCATGATTTTAATTTCCTGCATTTTAGATAACAGTCGTTTAGTTAATTGCAGTATGCTAGACTAGATTTCTAAGGGTTGGGGTGCATGAACCCAACCCAATGTAGTTTGCACGTATAAAAATTATTTTTGAATTAAATGTTGATTGAATCATGTTGTGTAGTGAACATAACCATCGTAGATCTTTTAACCTCGTTTGCCCTAGGTAACCGGGGTGTTTAAGAATGCGATGTGCGTGTTTACTATTGTAGCACTGCTTTATTCTTGCTCTTGATTACGTATGATATCAACTATCTAATTCAAAATCTAGTTTTCTATCCGACAAATGTACTAGGTTTTGGGGGATTGTATTCCAACCTACTTTCCTCATTCATATTTAATCACTTGCAGTTGTTTTAATTTTGCTCACGTAATTTAGTTAGCTTAATTTAAATTTCATTTAGTTAATAGAAAACAGTCTCCAAATCAATCACCTTTTCATTTCTTTCCTAGAGTCAGTTTAGTCGTCACGAGCGATCGTCCTGTTTCCCTCAGGATTCGACCCCGTCTTACTGGGTTATTACTTACACGGCGGGTTTGCACTTTAACTAATATATGAACGCACTATAGACACATTTTCAGTCACGTCAATTATCAATAGGGTATGTCTCTATCTCCAGTCCAAGCATAGAGTAACCATCCCAAGGACTATGACACCTCGAAATTTTAATCATATCGGTAAGGGATACGTAGATCTCTGTCGGTGGCTTCTGGTCGACTCCAATCCTATATACTCCCTACCATCTAGTGATCACCCAACGATGGTAATATTATATTCCCCTACCTTTAATTTTCAGACCCACTCTCATTATGAACCTCCACTAAAGCTACTTGTTGCCCTACAGATAGTTTCTCCACCTTTACAATCCAATTCCTACATTTTCACACACATCATGTCGGAACTTTGAACTATGTAAACTTTGATATCGTTTCCAAACGAGAACGTAGGCATAACACCGAGTCCATATTGCAAGCACATACCTCGACAATATGTCTCTTAATATATTGTCCCTATCGAAATGCATTCATATATCATCCCCCATTCCTTATCCATTTCTAATTAGAACGAGATATCAAAATATCTTAAAGTCGTGATCTTTCACGCACCTCCATAAAAACGCTCAAATGCATACATATTGATCACAAACTGAACTACATATGCTTTGATCTCGTGGCTACATGGGTACATATGCGCAACACTAAGTCCTTCTCGTGAGCATAAACCTCGACAATATGCCTCTTTATGTATTTTCCCTACGGATATGCTCTCATCTCCTACCTCTTATACCATCTCTCTCACATACCTCAACTGAGATATCAAACTATCTCAAGCCACGGCTCCTCGTGCATACACATATATATACTGATAACAGCCTCATATTATACAATTTAAGCTCCCTCACACCCATATCTAGTAACGACATTCCGTTATACAAGTTGAGATCCCCCGTACACATATATAAAATAAACTAGCTTCTCTGAATAATCGAAAAACCCTAACACGAAATAAACCAAGGCTCGGGCCTAAGCTCAGGGCGTGCGATAAATATTGGATATGGTGTCTAATAGAGACAGACACTCGCATTTTCATAGGGATCACAAGCCCCACACTACGAGGCCCCCTACCCAAATGCAGCGAGTCCTAACACCACAGTGGCGGCTCCGTTGGGGAACTATTCTTATGCTTCCTTTATACTATGCTTAGTATCACTTCACTCCCCCGACGGATGGTTGAGAGAGAAGGTTTTGTTGATGATCCTTTTATGCAACAAACCCAATGTAGAGTATTTGATAGAAATATTGGATCCCTAAATAAAAAAAATGAATATAGAAGAAGCAAAAATCTAAATTAAAAGTCTGAAATTTTTGAAATCTATAAAAATGCATTATGAGTAAGAGTGATGAAAGAATAAGTTAATTGATTTTGACAGTAACGTACCTGAATGTAAGGTTCAAATCAAGAGAAGTATTAAGAAAAAAGGAAGTTCAAACTTCAAATGAAATATGGCCCACTAACTAGCATATATCGAAGAGAGAGAGAGAGAGAGCCAAGAAGCAATGCAATGATGAAGGTGGGTTTCACCCTCCTCTGTTCTTCGATTAACGTCTACATACAAGAAAGAAACCCAAATCGAGTTAAGATCAACATATCGGGTCAAACCCAAATTGGATGGGTCACCAGATCTGAGCAAGCATTGACGAATAGAGATCGCAAAACCCAAACTATCCATTTTTACATACCACATAGCTTTATACGAAATAACCACCAGAGTATAAAAAAAAAGGCAATTAGAAAGAGGATATTTTGAAATCTTAATGTGTGCGCTTAGAACACATGTTATCAGGAGTCTTATTAGATTATTCTATAATAGACTTTGAGCAATAAAATGTATAAATTTAATTTAAATGCTTTAGGAATTTCATATCCCTTTTATTAAGTTTTTACAAACTTCATTGAATTGTAATTATCACTTTATAATTTATCATTGTGTTTTATGTTTTATTGTATAGAACTGTTATTTCACCATAATTAAGATTTTACTTTGGACCAACCAAAAAGAATAATAAGGGCATGGGATGTTTAAAAGTATCTTTTTTATATATAATATTATATAATCTGTGACAACTTTTAAATATAAGTAACTTTTCAATTTAGTAAAATGATTAAAATGTCTTTACCATTAATTTTTTATATTTTATTTTGTTTTGAAAATAATTTTTTTTCCAATTAACTACTCACAATTGTAAACCAAAATTATATAAATTTAATTTGCATATTATGCGCCCATCGCACGGTTTTACAACTAGTTAATACTAAAACACTCACCTTACCCCGGCTGTTCTCTCCTCTCACAAACAAATTGGAATTTCATTGGTTAACTACATCCATCCCCTTTCATCTTCAGTCTTTATATCTACCTTCCCTTTCATCTTCAGCCTTTATGTCTACCTCCATACACGACCACTTATATATTCACCATTCACACCAACAACATTTGCCACGCTTCCTCCATTCAATCAAATTTTCTCTTCCCTACAGGTAACTATTACATATAGCTAATTCCATCATGTTTATTTATTTGCCTTCATTTTGCCCAACATTTCTGTCAATATCATTTTTTATTTCATTCAAATTTAATTCTATCCTGTTTTTTTTCCGTTCATCTTGCTCAATATATCGGTCAATGTCATTTTTGCAACTGAGAAAATTGGTCAAGAAATTGAATTTTTGTTCTTTTGTGTTTGAGAGCATGGAATGTCCCGACTATGCTAATCATAAAGTATTGAAAAAGAATTGAGTTGTGTTGTTTTGCCACACACTTTTAGACTTGTTTTTGTGTTAATCTCATTTTTTTATTATATTTCTGTTTACATTCCCCTTCGAAATTCCGATAGTCAAACTGCTACTATTAACATCTAATCATGTTATCTTTTTTTTTCATTCTTGTGAGCCATAAAATACAAAATAAAAATTAAGATCTATGATATATATATATATATAGGGAGAGGTTCTCTAGTGAACCAAAAGAATGGACTTTTTAATGGACCATAGCATAAAAAACATAACAACACATTAATTTAAATTCTTATAGTATAATTGGTTCGCGCCAGCGGCAACAAATACGTTAGGTGTTTATATATATTAATGTGTATCTATATATTTAAAAATAATGTTTGAATCGAATATCTGAATACATAATCAAAGGGCCCTCAGTTACAAACTTCTTGATTTTGTATCATGTCTAATATTTATAATAGTGGTAGAAAATACATTTCCTATACATTTAATATATGATAATATATATAATAATATTTATTTAATCATTAAATATTAATTTTTTTAGTGGGAACCAATTGAACAGTTGAATTGTAATTATCACGTTATAATTTATCATTGTGTTTTATGTTTTATTGTATAGAAATGTTATTTCACGATAATTAAGATTTAACTTTGGACCAACCAAAAAGAATAATAAGGGCATGGGATGTTTAAAAGTATCTTTTTTTTTATATAATATTATAGAATTTGTGACAACTTTTAAATATAAGTAACTTTTCAATTTAGTAAAATGATTATAATGTCTTTACCATTAATTTTTTATATTTTATTTTGTTTTGAAAATAATTTTTTTCAAACTTAACTACACACAATTGTAAACCAAAATTATATAAATTTAATTTGCATATTTATGTATCACGCCCGTGCATCGTGCGGGTTTACAACTAGTTAATACTAAAACTCTCACCTTACCCCCGTTGTTCTCTTCTCTCACAAACAAATTGGAATTTCATTGGTTAACTACATCCATCCCCTTTCATCTTCAGTCTTTATATCTACCTGCCCTTTCATCTTCGGCCTTTATATATACCTCCATACACGGCCACTTATATATTCACCATTCACACCAACAACATTTGCCACGCTTCCTCCATTCAATCAAATTTTCTCTTCCCTACTGGTAACTATTACATATAGCTAATTCCCTCATGTTTATTTATTTGCCTTTATTTTGCCCAACATTTCTGTCAATATCATTTTTTATTCCATTAATATTTAATTGTATCCTGTTTTTTTTTCGTTCATCTTGCTCAATATATCTGTCAATATCATTTTTGCAACTGAGAAAATTGGTCAAGAAATTGGATTTTTGTTCTTTTGTGTTTGAGAGCATGGAATGTCACAATTATGCTAATCATAAAGAATTGAAAAAGAATTGAGTTGTGTTGTTTTGCCACACACTTTTAGACTTGTTTTTGTGTTAATCTCATTTTTTTTATTATATTTCTGTTTACATTCCCCTTCGAAATTCCGATAGTCAAACTGCTACTATTAACATCTGATCATGTTATCTTTTTTTTTTTCATTCTTGTGAGCCATAAAATACAAAATAAAATTTAAGATATATATATATATATATATATATATATATAGGGAGAGGTTCTCTAGTGAACCAAAAGAATGGACTTTTTAATGGACCATAACATAAAAAAACATAACAACACATTATTTAAATTCTTATAATATAATTGGTCCGCGCGAGCGGCAACAAATACGTTAGGTGTATATATATATTAATGTGTATCTATATATTTAAAAATAATGTTTGAATCGAATATCTGAATACATAATCAAAGGGCCCTCAGTTACAAACTTCTTGATTTTGTATCATGTCTAATATTTATAATAGTGGTAGAAAATACATTTCCTATACATTTAATATATGATAATATATATAATAATATTTATTTAATCATTAAATATTAATTATTTTAGTGGGAACCAATTCAACAGTTGAATTGTAATTATCACGTTATAATTTATCATTGTGTTTTATGTTTTATGTTTTATTGTATAGAAATGTTATTTCACGTTAATTAAGATTTTACTTTGGACCAACCAAAAAGAATAATAAGGGCATGGGATGTTTAAAAGTATCTTTTTTATATAATATTATAGAATTTGTGACAACTTTTAAATATAAGTAACTTTTCAATTTAGTAAAATGATTATAATGTCTTTACCATTAATTTTTTATATATTATTTTGTTTTGAAAATAATTTTTTTCCAATTAACTACACACAATTGTAAACCAAAATTATATAAATTTAATTTGCATATTTATGTATCACGCCCGTGCATCGTGCGGGTTTACAACTAGTTAATACTAAAACTCTCACCTTACCCCCGCTGTTCTCTTCTCTCACAAACAAATTGGAATTTCATTGGTTAACTACATCCATCCCCTTTCATCTTCCGTCTTTATATGTACCTGCCCTTTCATCTTCGGCCTTCATATCTACCTCCATACACGGCCACTTATATATTCACCATTCACACCCACAACATTTGCCACGCTTCCTCCATTCAATCAAATTTTCTCTTCCCTACTGGTAACTATTACATATAGCTAATTCCATCATGTTTATTTATTTGCCTTTATTTTGCCCAACATTTCTGTCAATATCATTTCTATTCCATTAATATTTAATTGTATCCTGTTTTTTTTTTTCGGTTCATCTTGCTCAATATATCTGTCAATATCATTTTTGCAACTGAGAAAATTGGTCAAGAAATTGGATTTTTGTTCTTTTGTGTTTGAGAGCATGGAATGTCACAACTATGCTAATCATAAAGAATTGAAAAAGAATTGAGTTGTGTTGTTTTGCCACACACTTTTAGACTTGTTTTTGTGTTAATCTCATTTTTTTATTATATTTCTGTTTACATTCCCCTTCGAAATTCCGATAGTCAAATTGCTACTATTAACATCTGATCATGTTATCATTTTTTTTTCATTCTTGTGAGCCATAAAATACAAAATAAAATTTAAGATATATATATATATATATATATATATATATATATATATAGGGAGAGGTTCTCTAGTGAACCAAAAGAATGGACTTTTTAATGGACCATAACATAAAAAACATAACAACACATTAATTTAAATTCTTATAATATAATTGGTCCGCACGAGCGGCAACAAATACGTTAGGTGTTTATATATATTAATGTGTATCTATATATTTAAAAATAATGTTTGAATCGAATATCTGAATACATAATCAAAGGGCCCTCAGTTACAAACTTCTTGATTTTGTATCATGTCTAATATTTATAATAGTGGTAGAAAATACATTTCCTATACATTTAATATATGATAATATATATAATAATATTTATTTAATCATTAAATATTAATTATTTTAGTGGGAACCAATTCAACAGTTGAATTGTAATTGTCACGTTATAATTTATCATTGTGTTTTATGTTTTATTGTATAGAAATGTTATTTCACGATAATTAAGATTTTACTTTGGACCAACCAAAAAGAATAATAAGGGCATGGGATGTTTAAAAGTATCTTTTTTTATATAATATTATAGAATTTGTGACAACTTTTAAATATAAGTAACTTTTCAATTTAGTAAAATGATTATAATATCTTTACCATTAATTTTTTATATATTATTTTGTTTTGAAAATAATTTTTTTCCAATTAACTACACACAATTGTAAACCAAAATTATATAAATTTAATTTGCATATTTATGTATCACGCCCGTGCATCGTGCGGGTTTACAACTAGTTAATACTAAAACTCTCACCTTACCCCCGCTGTTCTCTTCTCTCACAAACAAATTGGAATTTCATTGGTTAACTACATCCATCCCCTTTCATCTTCAGTCTTTATATCTACCAGCCCTTTCATCTTCGGCCTTCATATCTTCCTCCATACACGGCCACTTATATATTCACCATTCACACCCACAACATTTGCCACGCTTCCTCCATTCAATCAAATTTTATCTTCCCTACCGGTAACTATTACATATATCTAATTCCATCATGTTTATTTATTTGCCTTTATTTTGCCCAACATTTCTGTCAATATCATTTCTATTCCATTAATATTTAATTGTATCCTGTTTTTTTTTTTTCGGTTCATCTTGCTCAATATATCTGTCAATATCATTTTTGCAACTGAGAAAATTGGTCAAGAAATTGGATTTTTGTTCTTTTGTGTTTGAGAGCATGGAATGTCACAACTATGCTAATCATAAAGAATTGAAAAAGAATTGAGTTGTGTTGTTTTGCCACACACTTTTAGACTTGTTTTTGTGTTAATCTCATTTTTTTATTATATTTCTGTTTACATTCCCCTTCGAAATTCCGATAGTCAAATTGCTACTATTAACATCTGATCATGTTATCATTTTTTTTTCATTCTTGTGAGCCATAAAATACAAAATAAAATTTAAGATATATATATATATATATATATATATATATATATATATATATATATATATAGGGAGAGGTTCTCTAGTGAACCAAAAGAATGGACTTTTTAATGGACCATAACATAAAAAACATAACAACACATTAATTTAAATTCTTATAATATAATTGGTCCGCACGAGCGGCAACAAATACGTTAGGTGTTTATATATATTAATGTGTATCTATATATTTAAAAATAATGTTTGAATCGAATATCTGAATACATAATCAAAGGGCCCTCAGTTACAAACTTCTTGATTTTGTATCATGTCTAATATTTATAATAGTGGTAGAAAATACATTTCCTATACATTTAATATATGATAATATATATAATAATATTTATTTAATCATTAAATATTAATTATTTTAGTGGGAACCAATTCAACAGTTGAATTGTAATTATCACGTTATAATTTATCATTGTGTTTTATGTTTTATTGTATAGAAATGTTATTTCACGATAATTAAGATTTTACTTTGGACCAACCAAAAAGAATAATAAGGGCATGGGATGTTTAAAAGTATCTTTTTTTATATAATATTATAGAATTTGTGACAACTTTTAAATATAAGTAACTTTTCAATTTAGTAAAATGATTATAATGTCTTTACCATTAATTTTTTATATATTATTTTGTTTTGAAAATATTTTTTTTCCAATTAACTACACACAATTGTAAACCAAAATTATATAAATTTAATTTGCATATTTATGTATCACGCCCGTGCATCGTGCGGGTTTACAACTAGTTAATACTAAAACTCTCACCTTACCCCCGCTGTTCTCTTCTCTCACAAACAAATTGGAATTTCATTGGTTAACTACATCCATCCCCTTTCATCTTCAGTCTTTATATCTACCAGCCCTTACATCTTCGGCCTTCATATCTACCTCCATACACGGCCACTTATATATTCACCATTCACACCCACAACATTTGCCACGCTTCCTCCATTCAATCAAATTTTATCTTCCCTACCGGTAACTATTACATATATCTAATTCCATCATGTTTATTTATTTGCCTTTATTTTGCCCAACATTTCTGTCAATATCATTTCTATTCCATTAATATTTAATTGTATCCTGTTTTTTTTTTTCGGTTCATCTTGCTCAATATATCTGTCAATATCATTTTTGCAACTGAGAAAATTGGTCAAGAAATTGGATTTTTGTTCTTTTGTGTTTGAGAGCATGGAATGTCACAACTATGCTAATCATAAAGAATTGAAAAAGAATTGAGTTGTGTTGTTTTGCCACACACTTTTAGACTTGTTTTTGTGTTAATCTCATTTTTTTATTATATTTCTGTTTACATTCCCCTTCGAAATTCCGATAGTCAAACTGCTACTATTAACATCTGATCATGTTATCTTTTTTTTTCATTCTTGTGAGCCATAAAATACAAAATAAAAATTAAGATATATTTATATAGGGAGAGGTTCTCCAGTGAACCAAAAGAATGGACTTTTTAATGGGCCATAACAAAAAAAACATAAGAACACATTAATTTAAATTTTTATAGTATAATTAGTCCGCGCCCGCGGCAACAAATACATTAGGTGTTTATATATATTAATGTGTATGTATATATTTAAAAATAATGTTTGAATCGAATATCTGAATACATAATCAAAGGGCCCTCAGTTATAAACTTCTTGATTTTGTATCATGTCTAATATTTATAATAGTGGTAGAAAATACATTTCCTATACATTTAATATATGATAATATATATAATAATATTTATTTAATCATTAAATATTAATTATTTTAGTGGGAATCAATTCAACAGTTGAATTGTAATTATCACGTTATAATTTATCATTGTGTTTTATGTTTTATTGTATAGAAATGTTATTTCACCATAATTAAGATTTTACTTTGGACCAACCAAAAAGAATAATAAGGGCATGGGATGTTTAAAAGTATCTTTTTTTTTATATAATATTATATAATTTGTGACAACTTTTAAATATAAGTAACTTTTCAATTTAGTAAAATGATTATAATGTCTTTACCATTAATTTTTTATATTTTATTTTGTTTTGAAAATAATTTTTTTCCAATTAACTACACACAATTGTAAACCAAAATTATATAAATTTAATTAGCATATTTATGTATCACGCCCGCGCATCGTGCGGGTTTACAACTAGTTAATACTAAAACACTAACCTTACCCCTGCTGTTCTCTTCTCTCATAAACAAATTGGAATTTCATTGGTTAACTACATCCATCCCCTTTCATCTTCAGTCTTTATATCTACCTGCCCTTTCATCTTCGGCCTTTATATCTACCTCCATACACGGCCACTTATATATTCACCATTCACACCAACAACATTTGCCACGCTTCATCCATTCAATTAAATTTTCTCTTCCCTACCGGTAACTATTACATATAGCTAATTCCTTCATGTTTATTTATTTGCCTTTATTTTGCCCAACATTTCTGTCAATATCATTTTTTATTCCATTAATATTTAATTCTATCCTGTTTTTTTTCCGTTCATCTTGCTCAATATATCTGTCAATATCATTTTTGCAACTGAGAAAATTGGTCAAGAAATTGGATTTTTGTTCTTTTGTGTTTGAGAGCATGGAATGTCACAACTATGCTAATCATAAAGAATTGAAAAAGAATTGAGTTGTGTTGTTTTGCCACACACTTTTAGACTTGTTTTTCTGTTAATCTCATTTTTTTTATTATATTTCTGTTTACATTCCCCTTCGAAATTCCGATAGTCAAACTGCTACTATTAACATCTGATCATGTTATCTTTTTTTTCATGCTTGTGAGCCATAAAATACAAAATAAAAATTAAGATATATATATATATATATATATATATATATATATATATATATATATATAGGGAGAGGTTCTCTAGTGAACCAAAAGAATGGACTTTTTAATGGACCATAGTAAAAAAAACATAACAACACATTAATTTAAATTCTTATAGTATAAGTGGTCCGCGCCAGCGGCAACAAATACGTTATGTGTTTATATATATTAATGTGTATGTATATATTTAAAAATAATGTTTGAATCGAATATCTGAATACATAATCAAAGGGCCCTCAGTTACAAACTTCTTGATTTTGTATCATGTCTAATATTTATAATAGTCGTAGAAAATACATTTCCTATACATTTAATATATGATAATATATATAATAATATTTATTTAATCATTAAATATTAATTATTTTAGTGGGAACCAATTCAACAGTTGAATTGTAATTATCACGTTATAATTTATCATTGTGTTTTATGTTTTATTGAATAGAAATGTTATTTCACCATAATTAAGATTTTACTTTGGAACAACCAAAAAGAATAATAAGGGCATGGGATGTTTAAAAGTATCTTTTTTTTATATAATATTATAGAATTTGTGACAACTTTTAAATATAAGTAACTTTTCAATTTAGTAAAATGATTATAATGTCTTTACCATTAATTTTTTATATTTTATTTTGTTTTGAAAATCATTTTTTTTCCAATTAACTACACACAATTGTACACCAAAATTATATAAATTTAATTTGCATATTTATGTATCACGCCCGCGCATCGTGCGGGTTTACAACTAGTTAATACTAAAACACTCACCTTACCCCTGCTGTTCTCTTCTCTCACAAACAAACTGGAATTTCATTGGTTAACTACATCCATCCCCTTTCATCTTCAGTCTTTATATCTACCTGCCCTTTCATCTTCGGCCATTATATCTACCTCCATACACGGCCACTTATATATTCACCATTCACACCAATAACATTTGCCACGCTTCCTCCATTCAATCAAATTTTCTCTTTCCTATCGGTAACTATTACATATAGCTAATTCCATCATGTTTATTTATTTGCCTTTATTTTGCCCAACATTTCTGTCAATATCATTTTTTATTCCATTAATATTTAATTCTATCCTGTTTTTTTTTCCATTCATCTTGCTCAATATATCTGTCAATATCATTTTTGCAACTGAGAAAATTGGTCAAGAAATTGGATTTTTGTTCTTTTGTGTTTGAGAGCCTGGAATGTCACAACTATACTAATCATAAAGAATTGAAAAAGAATTGAGTTGTGTTGTTTTGTGACACACTTTTAGACTTGTTTTTGTGTTAATCTCATTTTTTTTTATTACATTTCTGTTTACATTCCCCTTCGAAATTCCAATAGCCAAACTGCTACTATTAACATCTGATCATGTTATCTTTTTTTTCATTCTTGTGAGCCATAAAATACAAAATAAAAATTAAGATCTATGATATATATATATATATATATATATATATATATATATATATATATATATATATATATATATATATATATATATATATATATATATATATAAGGAGAGGTTCTCTAGTGAACCAAAAGAATGGACTTTTTAATGGACCATAACAAAAAAACCATAATAACACATTAATTTAAATTCTTATAGTATAATTGGTCCGCGCCAGCGGCAACAAATATGTTAGGTGTTTATATATATTAATGTTTATGTATTTATTTAAAAATAATGTTTGAATCGAATATCTGAATACATAATCAAAGGGCCTTCAGTTACATAACTTTTTTGTTTTTTATTTTATTACAATCGCACTCTCATTGCGATGGGCTCAAAGTTAGTAAGATTTATTCCAACAACCACATACTATTTGGCATGAAACGGAATAAATAGGCAGATTTACATGTTGATAACATTTTTAAAGGAAAAAAAATAAGTAGATTTTTGGGGTTAATAGATTATGCCTTATGGTTGTCTTCATTATATATGTTTGTAAGAGAGAGAGCAATGGAAGGGAATCAACAGAATTATTATGCAAAATATTGGATTGCTCTTATATTTTTATGTGGAACCCTGCCCTTCTCTCAACCATTCGACTACAAAGATGCTCTATCCAAGAGCATTCTCTACTTTGAATCCCAGCGTTCGGGTCATTTGCCCTTCAATCAAAGAGTTACCTGGCGATACCACTCTGCCCTCGCAGACGGCTCGCGACAAGGAGTATGTTCCCATTTACCTTATATGAAACACACAAATGCACGTACAATTTGAGACTCATAGCATTACTCGTTTTATATATGCAGGTGGACTTGGAAGGAGGATATTATGATGCAGGTGACAATGTAAAATTTGGTTTTCCAATGGCTTTTACTATAACAATGCTGTCGTGGGGGGTGATCAAATATGGAGAACAAATAGGCGATGCCGGAGAGTATGGCCACGCCCTTGAGGCTATTAAGTGGGGAACCGACTACTTCATTAAAGCCCATGCTCAACCAAATGTTCTCTGGGCTCAGGTTAATAATCCTTTTCAAGGAATTAAAAGATTTATGAGAATTCAAATTAATATTATCTTTATTTTGTACCTTAACTAATTATGATATCCATTCACTTTTGACTTTGTAAAGAATACTAAACGTTGAAAAAGACAATAAAAATGCAAATTTCAACTCTTTTTGAAAACCTTTCTTTCATTCATTCGCAAGTGGGCCTGAAACAAATATCCATGTTATGAGAACATTTAAGGTATAAGCCGTGGAAACAATATTTAATTCCACCCAATTTTAAGTGGTTTGTTTTATTCCTCTAGTTACATCAGAAATGTTGTTTCATTATTAATGAGTATAATATATTTGTTTGTGGGAAGATGAGAAAAACTTTAAGTGACACGGTGACCTTTCAATTTTAATAGTAACGCTGCATTCGGGCACACGACTGCCTGCAAATTTCAATTAAAAAAATTGTGTCAACTTAGAATTCCAAGTATAATAATTTAAGAATATTGCATGTTATACTCGATAAAGATGAATACACATGTTTATTAGTCCAAAAAAAACTTTTATATGGGATGTTGTTACACCTACATAGTGTATTTATTTCTGTTGAGCATAAATAGGTGACACTATCAAACCATATGGTGTTTTAGGTGGGTGATGGGCAGAGTGATCACTACTGTTGGCAGCGGCCAGAGGACATGACAACATCACGACAAGCTTACAAGATTGATGTGAACCACCCTGGCTCCGATGTTGCCGCTGAGACTGCAGCGGCAATGGCATCGGCCTCCATTGTGTTTAGGAAAAAAAAACCCGACTACTCTCACATTCTTTTACACCATGCGCAACAGGTAATTTTCTTAATTACAGGACATAGTTTAACTAATCATAAATTGCATTGGATATAAAATTGTAGTTTTATATGTTATTGCAGCTGTTTGAGTTTGCTGACAAATATAGAGGCGAATATGATAGGAGTATTGGGGTGGTGAAGGAATACTATCCATCACTGAGTGGTTATAAGGATGAGTTGTTGTGGGCAGCTTTGTGGTTGTACAAGGCCACTGAAAAGGGTGATTATTTAAATTATGTTATCAAAAATGCTGTTTCTTTGGGTGGAGTCACTTGGGCCGCTAAAGAATTCAGCTGGGACGTTAAGTTACCTGGTGTCCAAGTCCTTGCATCAATGGTACATCTCTCTCTCACACACTTTCTTTTATTTTGGTTTACAGACAAACAATCTTCTAGCTACAATTGAACACTTAATATGAAAATGTGAGTGTCCTGAATTGAGTCCTTTCCGTGCCTTGATGGATTCTGTTGAAAAAATAAATTACAACGAGAAATTTTTCCTTCTAAATTCAAATGGTTAGGGAAATACTTTTTTAACCCAAATTTTACTTTTACTTTATTAATGCAACATGAGTTGATGTTGATTAAGTCCAAAGAATGTTATAACTTTATTTATCTTATATATAATTTTTAGAAAATAGAACTTTTAATGTGCCGATATTTCCTCCTATCTCCATTTACAAATTTTGTGCTTTATAACAAGTTTAATGCATTCCCTACTAAACTTATATTTGTAATCTGATTGAAAATTAGCATTTTTGTAATCTGTATTATCTTTATTTTATTGCAGTTACCAATGGAACAAAGGCATAATTGTGAAACAAAAATTGTCAAAAAATATCGCTTAAAAGCAGAGCACTACATTTGCGCTTGCCTCAACAAAAACAACTTCACTAACGTTCAACGCACCCCAGGGGGACTCCTATTCACCCGCCAACTCCAGTACGTATCAAACGCAGCATTTCTACTCATGGTCTACTCTGATCATCTCCAGGACACAAATCAGATGGTGAAGTGCGAGAAAGACACGGTCGGTCCGGAAGAAATCCAAGCATTTGTTAGATCACAAGTAAATTACATATTGGGCTCTAATCCAATGTCCATGAGCTACTTAGTAGGGTATGGCTCCAATTACCCAAAAAAGGTGCACCACATAGGTGCATCAATTGAATCATACAGAGAGAACACGAGTTTTATTGGGTGTAAACTAGGGTACAAGAACTGGTACGGAAGGCCAGAACCCAATCCTAATGTTATTGTTGGGGCCCTAGTGGGTGGGCCAGATCATAACGACCGATTTAGTGATGATAGAAGTAATTTCCCGCAAACAGAAGCATGCACGTATAACACTGCACCACTTGTTGGGATTTTTGCGAAATTGCATGAAGAAAAACAGAAGGCTGGCATCGGTGCTGCTACACCTTCAATGAGTGCAAGTTAAATAAGGTTGATGCAACTCCAACTTTTACTTTTCTGGAAGGAACAACTATAAGTATTTTCCACTTAAATAAAACTTTCCAAGTTGGAATGATCTCCATTATCAAGTACTTGTTTTTGTTGTGTGCATTATTATCTAGCCTACAATCTGAATGAAAATTAATACGTAATTCTAAATCTAATGTAGTTTTCTAAATGTCAAGCACAATGACACAAGTTGCAGCTGATCTGGCAATGTTTGGTCATAATGGCTTTACATTTGTATCATTGGGACCTGACCATGCCACGGGAGTAGTTATCAGAGCATCTTCAACACTAACACTATAGGTTTAGGGTAAATTATGTGTCAAGTAGGCACTCCAATGCTTTCCTTTCAACATGTAGTGTAGGAATTGAAAAAAATAATAAAAATACCTATGCATGTTGAATGAGTAGAAGATAAAAATTGTTTTAAAAGAATAAAATGTTAAATATGGATCTTGTTTGATAAATTTTAAGGACGTCTTTTCAAAAATATAAATTTTATCATAATCTACTTGTAAAATGTGTTATAAAAATGTATATACCGGATTTTCACTTATATTTCACAATAATTAAGTGAAATATAACAATAAAATAATTTAAGTGAAATATAACTCGTGAGGAGAAATCAATTCTTAAATATAATTTAAGGACTTTTTCTTCTCGTTCAAGATCTTGTAATTTTTAATGTGTTTTTTTCTAATTTTTCTTTAGTGCTTGTAAGAGCCCTAGGAGAAGATTTTTCTCCTATTTGGTTATTAATAAAGGGTATAGCTAACTACACTCCAAAAATTCTTAAAATACTCCAAATACTTTTTAAAAGATAAAGTTGCCCTTTGCTCCTCTAAAGATCAAACAAATACTTTTTTATTTGTTAATTTTTTTTTCAATAAAGAATAGTATTTTAAACTGTTATTAAAACATTTTTTTATTTTTTAAAATTAAAAAATAACTGTTTTTTATAAAAACTCTTAAACAAACTGTTATGATAGTTTTAAAACCCTTTTTTATTTTCAAAACTATTATGATAGTTTAAAAAAATTAAAATAGATTTAAAAACTGTTTTTTTTTCAAAAAAAATGTTTTTTACATGAAACAGGGAAAAAAAATAATAAATAAAAAAGGAGATCATCCTATTAAGTCCCATTTATATGAAATGTTTTCTAATTGGTCCTATCGCAACATTTTTTCCTTAATAGGTCATATTTGTACATAAAGTGAATATTCACTGTATGTTTACAAATAGAATCTATTGGAACAAAAATCTTTTTTCATGGGACCTGATGGAGAAAAAATAAAATGTTAGGACCTATTAAACTACATACTTAGTAAATGGGACTAATTAGTAAAAACCCCATAAAAAATTATTTTTTATATCGAAAACTATTTTTTATATTTTTTAAGTAACACGATCACGATCCAAATAAAACGCGACGTGACATGGAGTCGTATTTTTTTTCATACCGGTGGCGAGGACTATTCTTTATTATTTCAAAAATAGTCTTTTTACTAATTAAAAAAATGGCATAGGCGGTCCAACCACCTATACATATCGCTGGGGCGGAGCATTTTTTCTAATATAATGGTACACGACAGCGGTATATATAGGAGGTGTTATAAAACATTTTAAATAAATGTACAAAAAAAAAACAGTTTTAAACAATTCTTTAAGTGCCTAAAGATTTTATTTAAATAAATTGTTTTAAATAAAATCCAAGCAGAGTGTTTTAAGAAAATTTTTACAAAAATTCTAATAGTTACAAAAGTTGTTATAAAACAATAAAAAGTCGGTAGTTTTGAAACAGTATCTATTAGAATCTTAATTTTTTTTAAATAAAATCTTTAGGCACTTAAAAAATTGCTTAAAACTATTTTTTTCGTACATTTTATTTAAAATATTTTATAATATCGTCTATATATACTTCTGGTGCGTACCAACATATTAGAGAAAATGGGATTTAGTGGCAAAAATTTTTAGTGGCGACATAAAAGTTGTCACTAAATAAAATAATTAGGGACAAAAATGATAGTCGTCACAAACTTCAGTACATATAATGGCAAATACATAATGTTGTCACTATAAGTTACTATAGTGACAACATTAATTATGTCACCAATGATGTTGCCACTAAGTTCACGTCACCACATATATTAGTGACAACATTTCACGAAATTTTATCACTAAAAGTTAGGTCTTTAGTGACAACAATTTAGTGTCAATAGTATGTAATGCTTCTCAATTTTTGTCACAAATATTTTAGTTAAAAACTTATTTTTGCCACTAATTACTATATTTAGTGAGAACATGAGTCAATCACTATATTGGGTGTAGTTGTTCATTTAATGACACAAATAGTTTGCCACTAGATGGGGTAGATAAGTGGTGATTTATTTGATATTCTCACTAAAGGTTTATTATTATTATTATTATTATTATTATTATTATTATTATTATTTGTTAAGAATTTATACAATTTTCTAATTTTTCAAATAAATTCTTAACTTCTTATTTATTCCCCCTAATATTTTTTCACAAGTTTGAAAAGCCGTACTTTCAAATTTATGAAAGCATTTGTAAAATTGTATTTTTTTTAATTAAATTGACGTATAGGGTCATGTTGGCCCAATACGACACGACATCATTTTACCCAACACGACATGATGTCCACTTTTTTTCTAACACGAACATGACTCGATAAGAATACCACATGACACGAATATCATGATAAGAATACGACACGAATATCGAGTCAATTAGAACGATTCAACATGACCCAACACGATAATTCACTTATTATATATATATATATATATATATATATATATATATATATACTAGCGGAATGCCCGTACCTGAAGGCACGCCAAATTTTTTCAAAGTACATAATTGCAAACGCATCTTTTGATTACATTATTACTCGGAACGCTGGGAAGCAACTGTGTTGAAACCAAAGTTTTTTTTGTTATTTGTCATATTAAAGCGTGTTTCTATTATTACTATGACTTAAGTAAAAAAAATAATTTCATGAAACATAAAAGAGCAAATAAAAAATCAGATAATTTCATTCATACGGAAGTTGAAAAAACAACCAAATTTTCTAATTCTATTCAATAGTACAAAGACAATAACTAAGAATTTCTTTCAACATTACAAATCCAAATTGGGATAAATCGATTTCAAGTTTCCTCAGGATTCTTTCCACTGGCTTTACTAACAACTGAGACGGATTTTTTATTGGGGTGTTTGTCTTTGTACTCTCCTTCCTGAAGTTCTCCATGAAAAAAAACCACTCGCGTGTCTCTTAGGATACCTTTATGCATTTCCTTTCTTCACATGCTTTCTCGCCTTCTCAGCAACTGTGTAAAGCAATGCAACATCAAATACAGAGCCATCAACATCCAAACAAATTAAATTTATCTAATAGTTCATGTATCTATATATATAGTTATACATTTGTGAGAATGCTCCACACACATAATAAAAGAGTAAATAAAAAATGGTAATATATTTAGAAATATAAAATTTAATTGTGGCACAAAGCAGCAAAGAACTGTAGGAAAATGAGTTACCAGTTAAACTAAAGGAACGAAACAAACTTAAATTATACAAAAAAAGGACTTAAAATATTGAGGGAAATCATAAGAATAGGTCATGTAGAACAATCAGATCATTTCGTGTGTTTAGGAGCTTCAGTTCAGAAATTAGAAATTGGAATCGGAGTAAGATTAGTTCAAATTTCTATTAATTTTTCTCTAATTCTAATTCCACAGTAGGAGTCAGAGCTCACAAACACACCATTAAAACATGTTCCCGAGATAAAGGTAGAAAACTTTATTGATAACTTCCAATCAAAGAACCTAAAAATGAGAAAATGCATTTTAGGCAAGCATATGTCAAATTTTTATTTAGAAGGAAAAGAGCATTATGATTGCACCACAGCTCCTCAACGCTTCCGTTCTGACCATTTGTATATCGTTTTGGAGGTTGGAGAAAGAATCTCATCTTCACAAAGTTTGCGCTTCTTACCCTTTTTTTGTTCCAGCAAATGCATATATTTGTTTCATAATTTGCCATACTTTACAAAAAGAAAAAGAAAAAAAATAGTAGGGTAGAAGAATGAAGGAAATATGAATACTAATATACCTGTAATTCTTTTTGCAAGGCCATATCCATGTATAGTTTCTCTTAATCCTTCACTCGGATTTTTCTTGCCTCCAGCTCTCTGTACGACGAAGTTGTTTTCCAGAAAATCAAGAAAGAACGACTCAAAATAAGAATTCAGTCCATTCATTTATGGTGGAGAAAATAAGGAATATTCCTCGAATAAGCTAACCATTTGAGTTTGAGGAATGTATAACTTTTGGTTATCAAAACAATACTAAAATTTAACCGTTTTGTAAGGACATATTTTCATAGGTCCGTTATCAATTTGTTATGTCATATACCGATACACCGTCAAAGAGCATTCAAGAGTAATCTACATCAAAGACATATCCGAATTATTCCAGTTCTTCTTCATTCAAGGCTCTGCGAAGTTTACTTTGGTATTGTTATGTTTTAAATACCTTAACTTTTCACTTAGAGCTTTTAGGATATTTTTACAAAATATTTTCTAAGTGTTGGAGCGGAATTTTTCGTCAAAAATTGAGAATGAGTATTTTTTCTAAGTTTTGAAGCAGACCTCGATTTTGATGCCCAGGTCGTTCGTGTGAGATCAGCATCTCGTTCGAACGAGATTGGAAGTCGCGCGATGTCGTTTGAACGACATGCGTACTTAGTTTGAGCAACATATGCTTCTCGTTCGAACGAGCTCGAATTTTGAGGCAGTGCATTTTTTTGTATAAATACTCATTAAATAGTAACGTTTTCATTAAGAAGTCCATACGTTTTCCAGAACAGAAACACTGCCAAAGCAGTAATCTGTAGGCTTCTTCTTTTAGGGTTTTAATCCCTTTTTGATTTACAATTCACAAAACTCCCATCTTTCTTTTGTGAATTGTTTTGGTGTTCAAGAACACATCTTTGCCTTTGTTAATCTTTTGTGGAGTGAGTCTCTACACCGTATGGCTGCGTGTCATTAAGGATCTTGCTGCGTGAAGATTCTTTGCTGAAGATAGGACTGAGAGTCCTTGGAGGGTGCTACGGGTATTCTCATGCTGAGTTCAATACTGCAAGTCTTTGTGGGTTGGCTGCGCGTTGATCCATTGCAGATTTCTCTATGTAATTGTAAGTTGCGATTTATAGATTCATAGTGAAATAAAGGTTTTACCCGAAAGGTTTTTTTTCCTGAAATCTATGTCTCAGCATATTTGTTGTGTTGCATGCTTTATTTATTTTATGGTTTGGCACACGCAGTTGAATGGTTTGGGGCTGATTTATTTTGGTTTAAAAATAGACACTAATTAAATAAGTGTGCCAATGTAGAAAGTTGCGAATTTAATCAATATCATTGTTACGACTTCTCAAATTGGTATCAGAGCAGGTTACGCTAATTTATAGCGTATTCCTATTTTTTGCAAAATCGTGTGATATTGATTTTTTTTGAAAAATCAGTTTTGTGAAAAATCGCATTTTTTCTATGGAGAACTTCTATAATCAGATGCCTATTTTTGACGGGTCTAATTATGCCTATTGGAAAGCTCGCATGAAATCTGGATTAAAATCCATTGACGAGCGAGTTTGATACCTTTGCGAAAATGGGTGGACTCCTCCCACGATCACCGTTAATAATATCACCTCTTTAAAACCCGTGTCAGCCTGGACTGAAGATGATCATAAAATGTCTAAATATAATTCACGTGGTTTGAGTGCTATTTCTGGAGCTATCACTCCTGATGAGTTTTGCCGAATTATGACGTGCACCACGTCTAAAGAGGCATGGGATGTTTTGAAATTGACACATGAGGGTACGAACGCGGTTAAAGAATCTAAGTTACAAAATTTGGCCACTCAATTTGATACTATCACCATGTCTGAATCTGAATGCTTTGATGATTTTTATGCACGCTTGTCGGACATTATTAACACCAGTTTTAATTTGGGTGAGGTGAGTGATAACACGCGCGTCGTTAAATTTTTTTTGAGATCTCTCCCAAAACGCTTTATTCCTAAAGTCACTGTTTTGAACTCTTTCGGAAATTTTAAATCACTTAAGTTGGAAGAACTTGTAAGAGATCTTCTGTGACACCCCGACTAATTAAATACCGGGTAGCTACTCCTTTCATCAAATTAATAAAAAATGCCAAGTTGGTTTAGTTCATAGCATCATTGTCGAAAACATTTTAAACATTACTAGCCACCTAATATTTAAAAAGTGAGTTGTCAATTTTAATTAAATCCGATTAACATACAATCCATTTAATTTATAAAATACTGATACCACAACCACATCACAATCGCAAATAAATAACGATATAATAAACTAAATCTGGAGGAATACACCTCACAACAATCCAAATACTGAAGTAACAAGTAATGCTTGAATCATTAATTTAATTACAACCCAAAATATGAAATAAAACTGAGTAAATGAGGAGTCTCTAAAAGAAATGGGGTGAGATGCCCTACAGATGAATAAATCTGAAATAGAGGGTCAAGATCGAAAGTGGAGGGGACTACTGTCAAGGTCATGTAACTTCCACAGAAGCTACAGTACGTCACCGGAATGGAACTCCTATGCTTGCTGTCCTTGTGGATGGGCACCTAAAAGGTTTTACAAAAATAGATTTGGAAGCAAACGAGTCAGAGCCCGATTGTGAAAACAGTTTAAAAATAGCAAGTGTTTAATATCATTAAATAGTGAATATAAAGTACATGATAATGTGTGCACTCACATGAGTTCCTCACCTCTCAACTAATTGTGCACTCCTATCATACCCGTACCCATTCTAGTTATTCCCATCTCTAAGTAGTCCAATACAAAATCTAACATTACTATACGATTCACAATTTCATTCCGGCATCTTCATTTAAACCGAGAGTTTTACTTTTCTTCACAGTTTCCCATATTAGTAATACTAATTACTAGAAATCTTCCATTTTATCTTTACAAAACGTTGCTATTATTTATGCTCACATTTATACATGACGGTTTATTTCAGTTAACAGTATATTATTCTCATCATCAATATACAATACTAGCACCCCGAGACTAAGCTGTGGTGCACACATACTCTGATATCAAATCCCGATACATCACGTACATAAGGACTACGCATTTTGAATCTCTCAGGAATCGTTCTCAAATAGCAACAATCACACATATTGGAGGCGAACATAGTTCACATCACATGGGTCATGCACATACCTACGCTCCCATGATCCGCAGACTTATTAACTTCTCAATAAGTCTTTCTGTGACCTTTGTCCTCGAGGTACCAATCTAAATCCCCCCGTAGGCACACAAAGATTAGATGTTCCTGATCGAACGCCGACCTCCCATGATAGCAAGTACGGTAGGTATGTTATACACAGTTAACTACATATACTAAGCATTCGCACATCTTAGAAATCTCAAAATATTAGTAGATGTGTTATACCATCGTTTAGTGTTATACGTTTACAAGTCCCCGGTTTATGTACATTAAGGTTGTCCATTCTTCTCACGTCGTAATTAGGTACTCGTTTCCTAACCCATAAATGTCCTCCAATTTACTACAAGAATCTAAGTTTTACTCCTCAACGTGCTCCAATCTCATAATTATACCCACTACTCAATAAGGGAAGGTGATTACTCAATTAAATAAGTCTACGGGACATTTGAAATAAAAATCAGGCCTAATAGGCCATTCTGTCAACTCGTTTGAAGTCTCGTTCGAACGAGGTCGTTTGAATGAGTGTCATTGGAACGAAAGGCTTTGAACGAACTACCAACTCGTTAGAAGGGATACTGTCATCGCGTTAGAAGCTCGTTCGAACGAGGTCATTTGAACGACCTGGGCAGGTCTTCTAACGAGATGGCAGAATACCCCCAGAAAATCCCAAACTCATTTTTTCTTCTTTCTCCTCATCTCTAAATTCACCCTAAGACTATCCAATTACGTTTTAATGCTGGTAGACCATTTTTACTCATCCTAGATCATTCCTAAACATGCTTTTGGGGTCAAATCTTACAAATTAACATGCAAAACTCTTAAATCCCCAAATTCTTGTTCCAAACCCTATAACTTGAACCCAGAATTTAATTTCATAAAAAGACTCCTTATTAATCCGTTTTCAGATCATAAAAAGTTGTGTTTTAAATGTTAAATTCGTCCATGATCATCTATATATAAATTCCTACCCAAAACCACAAGTTTCACAATAATTTCATCGGGTGTTCTTCATCAAAATTCCCAAGACATAAACAGTTTTCTACACTACACATGGAGAAAATATTCATTACAAATAACGACATCAAAACAGTTGCCTTAGATTTGTTTCTTTTGAATTGATGTTGGTGAATGAAGGCTGAATTCTCCCCTTTCTCTATAGAATTCTCCCAAGGATGGTGATGGTGGTTGGAGGTTTATTTTGGAACCTCTTCAAACTCTTCCTTTAACTACCGTAGCCCACTAACTTACCTAATGTTGATAATGGACTTAATGGGTTCATTAGTGATATATTATTTAACCCTAAAATTCGTGGGTTTTAATTCCAATATTTTTAAAATTACCAAAATACCCTTCTAGGTTGTCGGTCTGGCCTAAAAATGCCCCGGGACCCAAACTAAACTCCCGGCTAGTGTTTTCTCGCTATTTCGACCCTTCTGGACACGTTGGCGCACTCAAAATAACCATTCGGTTGATAAAAATATAATTCACTTTTTAATTTAAATCATTTCATTCCTGAAGTGACTGACACGCGCGTCCCAACTAAGTTTCCCAAATTGCCCTATTTCTGCCTCGTGACAATTTAAATACTTTCAATACTCATGAAATATTAAATTTTAATATCATAATCAAATACTAACTCACATCTCGCTAGTATTTATATCCGGATTAATTCTCAATTAATTCTCATTTAATTTAATTAATCCCTTAAATAAAAATCAATAAAATTACGGGGTATTACATACTCCCCCCCTAATAACAGAATTTCATCCCAAAATTCGAAAGTAAAGAGTACCTGGTAAAAATATCTCTGGATAATGCTCGTGCATATCATCCTCGCGCTCCCATGCGGACTCCTCGGCATTATGATGCCGCCACTGAACACGTACTAATGGTACTATCTTTGATCTCAGTTTTCGCTCGCTTTGGTCCAAAATAGCAATCGCCCCCTCCTCGTAGGAACTATCAGGCTGCAGATCTATGTCCTCTAAAGAAATGTGAGTATGGGCCAAATAGTCCTTAAGATATTTCCTTAGTGAGGAGATATGGAACACATCATGAATCCTATGCAAGTGCTCCGGTAACCCGAGTCTATACGCAATCGGCCCAATCCTCTTGATGATAGGAAATGGCCCCACGTATCTTGGTGCCAGTTTCCCCTTCTTCCCAAAACGCATAATCCCCTTCATAGAAGATACTCTGAGTAACACCTGGTCCCCCACCTTGAATTCTCTGAAGAACCTCTTGGCATCATCATAGCTCTTCTGCTGGTCTTGAGCTACCCGAATACGGCTTCGTATCATCTCTATCCTTGCCGAAGTGTCCTGAATTACTTCCGGCCCAAGGAGTTTGTTATCCCCCACCTCTAACCAACATGCTGGGGAAGGACAAGGTCTACCATACAACGCCTCAAATAGAGTCGTGCCAATGGTGAACTGGTAGGAGTTATTATAAGAAAACTCCACCAGTGGAAGGTACTGCTCCCAACCACCTCCAAAATCTAAGATGCACATACACAACATGTCCTCCACCATCTGATTTATCGGCTCTGTTTGCCCATCAGTCTACGGGTGATATGTCGTACTCAGTCGCAACTCTGTACCCATGGCCTCCTGGAAACTCTCCCAAAATCGTGAAACAAATATCTTGTCTCGGTCAGACACGATATTGAGAGGCACCCAGTGAAGTCTCACTATCTCTGCAATGAAAATCTGGGCATACTGTCCCGTAGTGTAATCTGTCCTTACGGGTAGAAAATGATCAACTTTGGTCAACCGATCCATAATTACCCATATGGAGTCGTGACCCCTCTGTGACGTAGGTAACCCATTGATAAAGTCCATGGATATGCTCTCCCATATCCACATCGGAACCTCTAACGGCTGTAGAAGTCCCGCCGGTTTCTGATGGTTCACCTTTACTAGCTGACAAGTGGCGCATTTAGAAATGAACACGGCGATATCTCTCTTCATCCCGCTCCACCAGTACTGTCGTCTCATGTCTTGGTATATCTTATCCCCACCAGGGTGTACCACGAACCGTGAGCCGTGTGACTCTGTCATTACCTCGTGTGGTAAGTCTTCCCCTTCCGGAACAACCAGTCTCCCATTGAAGTGTAATCCCCAATTTGAACTAACGGTGTAGGACTCGGCTCCCTCTGCTAATAATCGAACTATCTGCACATGATAGAATGAGTCATTTGCCTGGGCCTTTACCACTCTCGTAACAATCTGAGGTGTAATAGTCATCACAGACATGAACAATCGGTCCACTGCATCCTGGTGTCCCAACTCCTTCCACTTAGCTTTCCACACACTGACCACCTTATCTACTGGCGTACGGCTCAACGCATCTTCTACCACGTTAGCCTTCCCTGGGTGATACTGGATATCAAACTAATAATCCTTCACAAACTCAAGCCACCGATGTTGACACATATTCAGTTCCTTTTGCGTGAAGAGGTATTATAGAGACTTGTGGTCTGTGAACAACCGAAATTTCTCCCCCAGAAGATAGTGTCTCCAAATCCAAAGAGCAAATACGACTGCCACTAACTCCAAGTCGTGTGTGGGGTAATTCCTCTCGTGAGGCTTAAGCTTACGGGAAGCATAAGCTATGGCCTGACTCTCCTGTTGCAGCACACCTCCAAGTCCTTGTAAGGATGCATCGGTGTAGACTAGATACTCAACCATCGGTCTGGGCAATGCTAACACAGGCGCTGAGGTCAACTTGTCCTTCAACTCATTAAATTCCAACTGACAGGCATCGCTCCAGATGAATGACACACCTTTGCGAGTAAGATGTGCTAAAGGACCCGCTATCTTTGAGAAACCTTAAATGAACCTCCTGTAGTATCCTGCTAAGCCCAAGAAACTATGAATCTCAGTCGGTGTCATGGGCTGTCCCCACTCCCTCACCGTGGATACCTTCCCCGGATCAACAGATATCCCTCGGTCTGAAATGATATGCCCCAAAAATTGAACCTCCTTTAGCTAAAATCCACATTTCTCGTACTTTGCATACAACTCGTTCTGATGTAGCGTCTGCAAAACCTGTCTCAAATGTTCAGTATGCTCCTCTTCTGTTTGGGAGTAAACCAGAATGTCATCAGTAAAGACAATGACGAACTGGTTTAGGAACTCTCTGAACACCCTATTCATTAAGTCCATAAACACGACTGGAGCGTTGGTCAAGCTAAAAGGCATAACTTGAAATTCGTAAGAACCATACCTCGTTAAGAAATTAGTCTTCGAGATGTCTTGTTCCCTGATACGCAACTGATGGTATCCCGATCGCAAATCAATCTTTGAGAAGAAGCATTCTCCTCTCAACTGGTCAAATAAGTCATCGATTCGGGGCAACGGATACTTATTTCGTATTGTGACTTTATTCAACTCTCGGTAATCTACACATAATCTCAATGATCCATCCCTCTTCTTTGCGAACAACATAGGGGCACCCCATGACGAAGTACTCCTTCGGATGAATCCCTGACCCAACAACTGCTCTATCTGATCCCTCAGCTCTCTCATCTCCGCTGGAGCCATACGCTAAGGTACGCGGGCAATTGGTCGAGTGCCCGGCGTCAAATCAATAACAAAATCTATCTCTCTATTAGGAGGTAATCTAGGTATATCTTGAAAGATATCAGCGAACTCACTAACGGGAATCAAATCAAGTGGTATTACCACTTCCTTAGAGGTCTCCTACTTCATGTAATACAAGTGTGTGGACGATCCTCCCTCAGGGCGAGGCATCGCCACTAAAAACATATCCTGCTCGAGAATGGCAAAAATAATACTCCTACTGAAACAATCAATCATGGATCGGTACGCAACTAGCCAATCCATACCAACTATCACATCGTACTCAGTCATCTCTAATACTAGCATATCAGCGGGTAAAGTAAATCTCCCTATCTCTATGCCCATACCTCTACAAATAAGGGAAATCACGGAACCCCTACTCAATGGTGAATCTATGAAAGTAACTGTGCTCTCTACAGTGTCTAATAACCCCAAAGTGCGTGCAAATCTCGTGGAAATGAAATAATGTGTGGCCCCCGTATCAAATAAAATACGCCCCATAGTCCCCTGAATAGAGAACATACCCTCAATAGCAGGTGGATCCTGTGGGACTGCAGCATGCTGAGGTTGATAAACTCGCCCGTACTGTAGCTGTCCCTGCTGGACTGGGACTGCTGGGATGGGTGGCAAAGCTGGCATCTGTGGTACTGTTGGGAGGGCGACGGGAAACATAGGTCTCTGGGGCTCATGTCGAGCACCCTGCTGCTGCTACTGTGGGGCACTGCCCCTATCAGGACACTCCTGTTGCTTGTGGCCAATCTTACCACAAATGAAACATTTCCCCGAAAAGTTCCCCCCTCCCTGACCCTGATGCCCATGACCCTAGTGGCCGTTGCCATTCCTCCCCTGGCTGTTCTGGCCCTGATGAAACTTTTGCTATTGGCCCTGGTGGCCGTGCTGGCCCTGAAGAAAACCTCCCTGTCCATTTTGGAAACCCCCATATCTGAACCTCTTAAAATCCCCTTATTGGGAACCCTGATCTCCCTACCTATGATGACTCTGAGCAGATTGTGCCCCGTTGGAACCATTCCCCCTGTCCTGCCCTGATGGCTGGACTCTCTTGATCTCTTACTCTCAGACATGTGAAAGCGATGGTCCTGACAGTGAAGCAATGCTGTGTTAACTACATCAAAATAAGTGGCCAACGAGAGATTTCCCAACAAGTGTTGTTGGATCCTCCAAGTCAATCTGTCCATAAACTTCTGAATCTTCTTCTCTTCTGTCGAAATCTCATCGGGAACAATGTTCAAGAGATTAGTGAATTCGACCTCATACTCGGCCATAGTCCTCCCCTCCTGATTGAGGTTCATTAACTTCCTCCTCATTTCAGTGTGAACAACTGATGGAAAATATTTGCGGTCAAACCGCACCCAGAACTCTTGAATAGAAAGGGCATCTCTCTCCTCCGGGGTGGTAATGGACTCCCACCACTGCAACGCTGATCATACTAGCTTAAAAGTAGCCAGTATCTATTTCTGTACCTCCGTGCACTCATACATCCTCAAATGTCTTTGAATGTCCTTCTTCCACTGGCTGGACACAACAACATCGTAGTTACCTGCAAACTCTGGAGGGTGTTCTTTCTGAAAAGCATCATGAACACATTCCCAAGCAGATAGGAATGCATGAGCCTAAACTAGCGCTACTGCTGGCACCTGGGGTGGTGCCTGCTGCACAACTTCGAGGACGACATTTATCGCTTGGGCTCCAATAGCAGCAACCTCTGCGGAGTTCATGGTACCCTGGACTGGTGCAGGCTGTGGCTCGGGATGAGCAACCCTAGGAACTCGCTGTGCACGTCGTGGAGGCATCTGAAATGAGAGTAAAGACTTATAAGTTCGAAGTTATTATCTCAAAATAGCTGAAGAGCGAAACGTATACAAACGAATACAACAATCCTAAAATATAGGGATCTACATCAAAGAAAGCTCAGCGGAAACATAATAAGCCGTACAGATCCTAAGGACACTAGAACCTGATGCTCTGATACCACCTGTGACACCCCGACTAATTAAATACCATGTAGCTACTCCTTTATTCAAATTAATACAAAATGCCAAGTTGGAACCATTCCCTAGCATCACTGTCGAACACATTTTAAACATTACTAGCCACCTAATATTTAAAAAGTGAGTTATCAATTTTAATTAACTCCGATTAACATACAATCCATTTAATTTATTAAATACTAATACCACCACCACATCACAGTCACAAATAAATAACGATATAATAAACTAAATCTAGAGGAATACACCTCACAACAATCCAAATACTGAAGTAACGAATACATGCCTGAATCATTAATTTAATTACAACCCAAAATGTGAAATAAAACTGAGTAAATGAGGAGTCTCTAAAAGAAATGGGGAGACATGCCCTACAGATGAATAAATCTGAAATAGAGGGTTAAGATCGAAAGTGGAGGCGCCTACTGTCAAGGTCCTCTAACTTCCACAGCAGCTACAGTACGTCACCGGAATGGAACTCCTATGCTTGGTGTCCTTGTGGCTGGGCACTTAAAAGGTTTTACAAAAATAGATTTGGAATCAAATGGGTCGTAGCCCGATTGTGAAAATAGTTTAAAAATAGCAAGTGTTTAATATCATTAAACAGTGAATATAAAGTACATGATAGTGTGTGCACTCACATGAGTTCCTCACCTCTCAACTAATTGTTCACTCCTATAGTACCCGTACCCATTCTAGTTATTCCCATCTCTAACTAGTCCAATACAAAATCTAACATTACTATACGATTCACAATTTGATTTCGGCATCTTCATTTAAACCGAGAGTTTTACTTTTCTTCATAGTTTCCCATATTAGTAATACTAATTACTATAAATCTTCCCTTTTATCTTTACAAAATGTTTCTATTATTTATGTTCACATTTATACATGACAGTTCATTTTAGTTAACAGTATATTATTCTCATCATTAATATACAATCCTAGCACCCCGAGACTAAGCTGCGGTGCACACATATTCTGATATCAAATCCCAGTACATCACGTACATAAGGACCACGCATTCCAAATCTCTCAGGAATCGTTCTCAAATAGCAACAATCACACATAATGGAGGCGAACATAGTTCACATCACAGGGGTCACGCACATACCTACGCTCCCATGATCCGCAGACTTATTAACTTCTCAATAAGTCTTTCTGTGACCTTTGTCCTCGAGGTACCAATCTAAATCCCCCCGTAGGCACACAAAGATTAGATGTCCCTGATCGAACGCCGACCTCCCATGATAGCAAGTACGGTAGGTACATTATACATAGATAACTACATATACTAAGCATTCGCACATCTTAGATACTTAAAATATTAATAGAGCTATACTTCTTGTTCTTATACCTTCGTTTAGTGTTATACGTTTACAAGTCCCCGGTTTATGTACATTAAGGTTGTCCATTCTTCTCACATCGTAATTAGGTACTCATTTCCTAACCCACAAATGTCCTCCGGTTTACTACAAGAATATAAGTTTTACTCCTCAACGTGCTCCAATCTCACAATTATACCCACTAGTCAATAAGGGAAGGTGATTACTCCATTAAATAAGTCTACGGGACATTTGAAATAAAAATCAGGCCTAATAGGCCATTCTGTCAACTCGTTAGAAGTCTCGTTCGAACGAGGTCATTCGAATGAGTGTCATTCGAATGAAAGGCTTCGAACGAACTACCAACTCGTTAGAAGGGATACTGTCATCTCGTTAGAAGCTCGTTCGAATGAGGTCGTTCGAACGACCTGGGCAGGTTTTCTAACGAGATGGCAGAATACCCCCAGAAATCCCAAAATCATTTTTTCTTCTTTCTCCTCTTTTTTAAATTCACCCTAAGACTATCCGATTATTTTTTAATGCTGGTAGACCATTTTTACTCATCCTAGATCATTCCTAAACATGCTTTTGGGGTCAAATATTACAAATTAACATGCCAAACTCATAAATCCCCAAATTCTTGTCCCTATGAACTTGAACCCAGAATTTAATTTCATAAAAAGACTCCTTATTAATCCGTTTTCAGATCATCAAAAGTTATGTTTTGTATGTTAAATTCATCCATGATCATCTATATATAAATTCCTACTCAAAACCACAAGTTTCACAATAATTTCATCGGGTGTTCTTCATCAAAATTCCCAAGACATAAACAGTTTTCTACACTACACATGGAGGAAATTTTCATTGCATATAACGACATCAAAACACTTGCCTTAGATTTGTTTCTTCTGAATTGATGTTGGTGAATGAAGGCTGATTTCTCCCCTTTCTCTACAGAATTCTCCCAAGGATGGTGATGGTGGTTGGAGGTTTATTTTGGAACCTCTTCAAACTCTTCCTTTAACTCCCGTAGCCCACTAACTTACCTAATGCTGATAATGGACTTAATGGGTTCATTAGTGATATATTATTTAACCCTAAAATTCGTGGGTTTTAATTCCCATATTTTTAAAATTACCAAAATACCCTTCTACGTTGTCGGTCTGACCTAAAAATGCTCTGGGACCCAAACTAAACCCCCGACTAGTGTTTTCTGACTATTTCGACCCTTCTGAACACGTTGGCGCACTCAAAATAATCATTCAGTTGATAAAAATATAATTCACTTTTTAATTTAAATCATTTCATTCCTGACGCGACTGGCACGCGCGTCCCAACTAAGTTTCCCCAATTGTTGTATTTCTACCTCGTGACAATTTAAATACTTTCAATACTCATGAAATATTAAATTTTGATATCATAATCAAATACGAACTCACATCTCTCTAGTATTTATATCCGAATTAATTCTCATTTAATTTAATTAATCCCTTAAATAAAAATCAATAAAATTATGGGGTATTACGTCTTCAAACCTATGAGATTGACGTGTTTCCCAAAACCATTAAGGCTAAGGATAATGGTATTGCTTTAAATACTCATTGTAAGAAAAAGAAAGAAAAATTTTGTGAGTCCGATTCTGAGGGAGACTTTGATTTTAATGATATGGCCTTGTTTGCGAAATTTTTTAAAAAATTTCTCAACATGAACAAAAATAATTCTTCCAATAAAAAGAAATTTTTTGAGAAAAATAAAAAGAAAGGAAAGGCCAAAGAAAGTGGTGAGAGAGAAAAAGAGAATGACTCAAATGAAGGTGTGAGGAAGATCTTGAGAATGTGACTTGTTTTGAATGTGGGGGTAAGGGACATAAGTCATTTGAGTGTCCAACATGGCTTAGAAAGAAAGGGAAGAAAGTAGCCATGCCTGCCACACTTAATGATAGTGAGGGTGATGAGGGAGATGAGTCCGATAAAGGTTTAGCTCATGGGATGGTTGTCGCTATTTCTAGTCGTGTGAGCACACCCACTTTGTCTCACAAGAGTGAACACGAGAGCGATGATAGTGATTTGTGTTCTTCTAGCGAGGATGAGAGCAAGGAAGAAAGTGGAGATGAAGTGAGCTCCAAAAAGCTTTTAGGGATTTGTACACCTAGACCTTGAAAACTAAGAAGTATAATCGAGATTTAGGTCGTCGGGTTTTAGATTTGGAGAGAGAGAAGGAGGTTTTAAGAAAGGAGAAGTGTGATTTGACCAACACGTTGTCTAGTCTGACGACACGTGTATCCCAACTCGGGAGTGATCTCGAACGTGTTAGGGAGGTCAAAGTCATTTTTGAGAACGCACCTAAGAAGGTGTAAAAGGTGGTTCTTAAGGGTAAAGGTGAGAAGTTAGGAATAAGTCATGATGGTGCTTCCATTTCCCAATTAGCACCCGAGCCGGTTCCCACTTTAGTGTTTGATTCAAGTGAGTCTCACCCTCACCCACACAGGCGTCCCATTCTTATTAGGAAAGTGTGTCCTAGAGATTTTGAGAGAGGTGTTCTGAGGCCTATTTATGTTTGCTCACATTGCAAAAGGAGAGGACACCTTAGGGAATTTTGCTTTAAGTTGGGGTATGTGTCACGCTTTTCTTCTACACGTGTTTATGGCACACATGCACCCACACATGATACTTTACACGCTCTCGGAGACTACATTAGAGAGTTTACCCATTTAGGTGAGCAAGTTAAGTTTTTAGTCAAAACTTCACAAGAATTGATGGAGGTTTTTCATAAGTTATCACCACCTTTGGAAAAACCCTCCACACCTAATGATTGAGGTTTGACTTGTTTACCAGCATAGGATGATTTTCATGATGACATTGTTTGCCTATTGCTAGTATGTATAATTTTTGTATCTTTTTTTTGAAAAATTTTGGACAAATACAAAAAGATTTTTGTATTTTGTTTGCACCGTTTATGGATGAAGACTTAGGATAACCGAGTCACAACATAACTCCATTTTACATGTGACTATTTGATAGTGTTTTGACACAATAGGTCAATTCATCCTTGTGCTTTATAATATTTGGAGTCATTAAGATGTAATTAAGTGTTACTTCCTACATGTTTGACTCATGTTTCCTTTATTTCACACATGCACGAATTTGTTTGATTAATGTGCTTGTCTTATCACATGTTGGTTGAGTGTTTTCACTTCAATCCTGTCCTTAAAATGAACCTAGCGCGATAAATTTTGATAAGGAAATTGTGAATATAAAAACCGTTTTGTGAGTTTGTGTTTTTTGTTTGAAAACGAGGAAGGGCTGCGAAAGGATCATTTTTCCTTTGCGAATACTAAGTCACCATTAAATTGGACCTAAAAATTGGAGGAGTTTTATTATCCGGGGTCCAGAGAGGTTTAAAAGAGCCCGAAAAAATTTAAAGAAAATAAAAAGAAATTCATGCCAAATTATGGGCCATTTAGGTTTTTGCTCCAATTCTCCAAAGTTTGAGAATTTAGTTTATTCACCTCTAAAAAAAATATATATGAGGGTGTTTGGTTGGAGAATTAAAGCGGGTTTGCACTTCCTTCAAAGTCTTGAAAATGCGCTAAATAGTTTTGGACGCTATTGGTGTGGAAATCATTTTACTTTGATTTGTTGATTTGTATAAGACGATGTCATTTAAATTCAATAAATTTTTACACCTAAGGATACTTTAGATGTCCATTCGTTAGGAGTACACATATGCATCATGCACATATGATTGATTGAGTTGATTTCCCTATCGAATGTGTTCACACCCATTCATTCCATTTCCATGACTTGGTTGTTTGAGTTTAAATCCATGGTGTGATTTTTTTTTGTATCTTATTTTTTTTGTATGAAATAAATTGAAAAAATCCAAAAATAGTTAGTGAGATTTTTTGAGATACTCATTTGCAATCGGGTAGTTTGATCTTTGTTTGCTATTCATTTTGTCGTGACACTCCATGTTTTTGATTTTTTCTTCTTATCTGTCTATTTGGGGACATCATAAAAGAGGGGGATAAAGAAGTATCATGTTATGGGGGAGTTTTTGCATTATGGGGGAGATTTGATTTTTAATGATTTATTCTTATATCATTTCAAACTCGATGCGTCACGAAGGTTTTTTGCTTTTTCTCATGTGTGTAGGTATAAAGATTGAAGATCATGATGTTGCACACCCTGATGAGAAAAGCTTTGAGATTTGACGAAGATGATTGAAGAACAGTTTTGAGGTCTTACAAATTTATTCATGGGAGGGTAGATTTGTATAGGCATTTTGATTTTTGATAATTCGGATTTTTATGTATGTACCAGCATAGACATAGGGGGAGATTTGTAAGGACATATTTTCATAGGTCCGTTATCAATTTGTTATGTCATATAACGATACACCGTCAAAGAGCATTCAAGAGTAATCTACATCAAAGACGGATCCGAATTATTCAAGTTCTTCTTCATTCAAGGCTCCGCGAAGTTTACTTTGGTAATGTTATGTTTGAAATACCTTAACTTTTCACTTAGAGCTTTTGGGAGATTTTTACAAAATATTTTCTAAGCGTTGGAGCGAAATTTTTCGTCAAAAATTGAGAATGAGTATTTATTCTAAGTTTTGAAGCGGACCTCGATTTTGACGCCCAGTTCGTTCGCGCGAGATCAGCATCTCGTTCGAACGAGATTGGAAGTCGCGCGATGTTGTTTGAACGACATGCGTACTTAGTTCGAGCGACATATGCTTCTCGTTCGAACGAGCTCGAATTTCGAGGTGGTGCATTTTTTGTATAAATACTCATTAAATGGTAACGTTTTCATTAAGAAGTCCATACATTTTCTAGAACAGAAACACTACCAAAGCAGTAATCTTTAGGCTTCTTCTTTTAGGGTTTTAATCCCTTTTTGATTTACAATTCAGAACTCCCATCTTGCTTTAGTGAATTGTTTTGGTGTTCAAGAACACATCTTTGCCTTTATTCATCTTTTGTGGAGTGAGTCTCTACACCGTATGGCTGCGTGTCATTAAGGATCTTGCTGCGTGAAGATTCTTTGCTGAAGATAGGACTGAGAGTCCTTGGAGGGTGCTACGGGTATTCTCTTACTGAGTTCAAGACTGCAAGTCTTTGTGGGTTGGCTGCGCGTTGATCCATTGCAGATTTCTCTATGTAATTGTAAGTTGTGATTTATAGATTCATAGTGAAATAAAGGTTTTACCCGAAAGGTTTTTTTTCCTGAAATCTGTGTCTCAGCGTATTTGTTGTGTTGCATGCTTTATTTATTTAATGGTTTGACACACGCAGTTGAATGATTTGGGGCTAATTTATTTTTGTTTAAAAATAGACACTAATTAAATAAGTGTGCCAACGTAAAAAGTTGCGAATTTAATCAATATCACTGTTAGGACTTCTCACGTTTTACTTAAGAAATCATTTACATGTATTGATCAGGGAACTGCGATTTTGTACCTAAACTGCAGTAACTTCTTCAAAATCGCAACTCTTAATTTACACAAACACCCCTCCCTATATTTTTACTCTAGTTCCTTACATATTCAGACGCTAGATTTCTTCATTTAAACCGAAGCTTCATGTTCGAAACATGCCAGAAAAATGGCTCAAATACTTGAATTCGATGGGAGCAATAATCAGTTATTCGAAACACACAAACCATACTTGCGATCAAGACAATTCATAATTCCACTTCATCTCATTCATCTATCCATCCGTAAACTCAAAGAAATCTTTTGATTATAAAACACATCACCCCTCCAACGACAACTCACATCTCTCCACATTCTCTCTCTTATAAACCAAAAATGAAGGTGTCGCCATTGCAACAGATTACAACAACTGCAGGAGCAACCACTTCAGAGGATCCTCACCGTTGGATTCCTCAATCGACAGTTCGATGAAATCACCCGCGATGATCTTTTCGCTACTCATCCATGCTCTCTGTTGTTTAATCAGCCGCATCCTCAGCTTCAGATTCTCTGGTCTTCTTTTCTTCCTTCTTTTCTCTACTAATATCTACACTCCATCTCCTTTTCGGACATCCTCCATAACCCTACCTTCCCAATCACCACCAACTTCTCTTTTAAACAAAACAGCTACTCCAAGTAACGAAGTAGTAGTTGGACACCACGGGATCTTAATCCGCTCCTAGACACATCCAAATCCAGATAAAGTAACGAAGGTTCATATATGGATACTAAAATCATTTAAAAATACTAACCAAATAGGTAAACATGTATGGATACTAAAATCGTTTAAATCATACTAACCAATTAGGTAAACATACATGGATACTGTAAGGACACAAATTTCCAATTGAGTCCATATATAGTTTTGGTTCAATTCCGGACAAAAACATTTATTCATAGGATAGTATGTAAATGTAATATTCTTAAGCCTATGAAGTGTTTGTTGAAGAAGTAGCGGCAAAGAGTATAAAGCTTCATCAAATATGCCAGTTTGCGTGCCTCGTTTCTACGTCAACAATCATAGTTCCATGCTCCCAAGGTATGAATGCAATTATATATATATAGGAGCTTGGAACAAGTTTATTGGGTGTTAGTTTTAATTAAAACTATGTTTACTTTCAGAAAAATTTAATTAGAACTTTGAAAATAAAGTATATAAAGTTTCTGGGCCAAAAATCGAATTTTGTAAAAAATTCTGGAAGTCGTTCGAAATGTCGTTCGAACGAGTTTTTCGTTCGAACGAGTTTGCCAACAAGTCTAAACTGGTCCGTCGTTCGAAATGTCGTTCGAACGAGATTGTTCGTTCTAATGAGATTTCAAATGAGATTCTAATGAGTCCAAACTGGAGCGTCGTTAGAAGTCTCGTTCGAATGAGAGTTCGTTCGAACGAAATGTCGTTCGAACGAACTGCTAGGCGGGAACAGTTTTTAGGCAGTTTTTGGCAGTTTTTAACCCACTTTCCCACTTGTTTCTTAACTGATTTTTTCAGACTTTATGAAGGACGGGAATCACATTTTCCAAACCAACATTTCCATAACTTTTCCATCTCTTAGAGAGTGTTTGAGAGCAAAAATTGTTTAGGAAAATGTTCATGTTTTGAGTGATATTTTTAGAGAAAAATATTTTCATCACTCTAGTGTTTACACCCAATTGAGTTTATCCAAGTTCACATATACATATTAAATTTCTTGGAGTTTGGCACCGGTTTGTCTCTACCGAATTCAAGAAGAGAAGTTTTGGTTTGCTTCTACATCCATCAAAGAAGAAGACTTTTTGTTGCGACTCTACCCACTCGAAGAAAGGCTCCATGTACGGGTGACGGTGACCATAGAAAGCCCCATCGGTGGATTTCGAGATCGCGGTGGTGTTCCGAGGTTATCCGCTAGGAAGAGGTGTCTACAAGAAGAAGCGTTGAGGCTTGAGAGGGATCGAGTCAGTCGTTGTAAGTCTATCTGTCTTGTACTTGTAATTCCGTATCTAGTGGATTTGTGGCTAGGGCCATCCGAGGTTGTTTCCCGTCTTGGGTTTTTCCTTGTACATCGCGGTGTAGTGTGATTGGTTTATTTTATCTTTCTTTAATCACGTAGAACGCATGCTTAGAATAATTCAAGATAAAATTCGGTTTAACTCATCACACTCATTTAATTTGGTGCTAAATTAAATATTGGTTAAATTTGGTTTATTCAAGTCCTTTGCTAAAATTGGTTTCGCCTAACTTTGGTTAATTGTTAATTATGACTTAGGCAAATTCTAGGAGCTTGATTTCTTGATTTGGTTTAAGAGAATATTTTATTGTTTAATTTTATTGAACCATCTCTTTTACACTTCCGCATCGTGTTTTACATAAAAAGGAAATTATTAACTTTGATTTTAATTCATAAAATCACAATCCGGGGATTGACCGTTTTCAAATTGGTATCAGAGCCAAAGCGATAAATTATTTCGTTAACGATCTTTTTAAATAATTTTTGGCTAAAATGGATTTTTCCCCATTTTCAAAATTTCCTATTTTCGATGGTTCAAACTACGCGTATTGGAAAGCGCGAATGAGATCGGCACTAAAATCTATCGACGAGAGAGTTTGGATGTCTGTTGTTAACGGGTGGTCCCCACCAACTTATTTAGTTAAAAATGAACGTGTTGTCAAACCCGCCGATAGATGGACTCAAAATGAGTTTAAACTTGCTAATTTCAATTCCCGTGGTTTAAATGCCTTGTTTAGAGCTGTCACACCGGATGAATTCCGACGTATTATGACGTGTGAAATCGCTAAAGAAGCTTGGGATATTTTACAATTAACTCATGAAGGAACTAGTGTCGTTAAAGCTTCAAAACTCCAAAACCTCACCACTCAATTTGAAACTATCCAAAATGATTGAAAAAGAAACGTTTGATGAATTTTATGCTAGACTTTCAGATATTGTTAATTCATCATTTAACATGGGAGAGAAAATACCTGACGACCGTGTTGTAAAGAAAATTTTAAGGTCCCTACCCGATAGATTTATTCCAAAGGTGACCGTGTTAAATTCTTTACCAACTTTAGCCTCTACGAAACTAGAAGAGATTGTAGGTGATTTACAAACCTATGAACTAGATATTTTTCCCTCTAAAACTGAAAAGAAAATTGAAAAGGGCGTTGCTTTAAAAGCCCGAAAAGAGGTCAAACAAGTAGTAGAGAGCGATAGTGATAGTGACTCGGAAGACATGGCTTTGTTTGCTCGTAAATTTAGAAAATTTCTTAAAATTAACAAAGATAAATTTAAAAATGATTTTAAGAAATTTGATACTTCTAAACATGATAAAAGCGAGAAGATTTCTAAAGCCGAGAAAAACCCTAAACCTAGTAATGAAAATTTAGATAGGGACGAGTCTAATAAGTGTTTTGGTTGTGAAGGTTATGGCCATAGGGCTTATGAGTGCCCCACTAAACTAAGGAAAAATGGTAAGCGACCCATTTCATATAATGCAACCCTTAGTGATAGTGATAAGGAAGAAAAGCCCGATTCCCCCACTAAGAAAAATTTTGTGGCTTTTATGGCTAGTCATGTGAGTGATAGTGACAACTCATCGATTGATGAAACGATAGCACATGCCACTTCCAAGGTCATTCTACATGATTCTCTTATTTTTTATGATAGTGAGAGTGAAGAAGAAAGAGAGAGTGAAAATGAAGAAGAGGTTAATGTGAGTGAACTTCAAAATGCTTTTCAAGAACTTTATAAAGAATCCATTAAATTGAAAAGAGCTAATTTGAAGTTAGAAGCGAGTTTAAGAGAGAGTGTCAAGGTCGTTGATGATAATGCTTTAATAAAAGACCTTAGGACACGTGAGAGGACTCTTCAAGAGAAGCTAGAATATGTAGAAGGCGAAAGAGATAGCCTTAGGTGTTTAATGGAATCCTTGAAAAAGGAGCTTCTTGCTTTTGAAGAGCAAAATGTTTTACTAGAATCTAACATTTTAGAATTGGAAAATAAATTAAAAGATTCTAGTAATGTCAAATTTGATTTGGAGTGTCGTTCAGAAAAACTAGATAAAATGTTAGGAACGGTCCAAATTAAAAATGACACTTGTGGTTTAGGCTTCAATACTTGTAATGAATTTACTCATAATGCCCAAACCAATGTTTTAGGAAAATCTACTAGGAATACATTTAAAGATCACTCCTTAAGTAAATCTTTTCGACTTGTTCTCACTTGTACACATTGTGGTCGACAAGGTCATCTTAGGAAATTTTGTTTTGATCTTAAACGAATTCCTAGAAAACCCCATAGTCATGTAACCACGGTGGTTAAAGTTCCTACACCCCAAGATAGTCATTCTTCATTCATTTGGGTTAGGAAATCCGATTTGGTTGCCTTGCAAAATAGGGTTTTTGATTCTCATTTACTTTCACATGCTTCCTCCCTTGCTAAATCTAAAGGATGAATGTGTTAGTATTTGCATACTTTAGCTTTTGTACTTCATGCTATATTCACATGCTAAAATGTATGCTTGTTTAGTCAATTTTCTAGTCATTGCTTTATTGGAGATCACCTGCTAGAAATTATGACTTGTTTATCTTTTTGTATTATATTTTGTGTTTGAATTAATTGAAAAATATAAAAAGATTTTTGTTTATCAGTTATGTTTTATTTATGTCATTTAAGCTTAATGAAAAATACAAATGATTTTTGTTTGTCCTTTTGAGTAAATAATTATTTTTGATTAAAAATGTTAAAAACTCAAAAAGCTTTTTTTTGTGTGTATTTTAGTTTGACACACTTTAAGTGGCATATACTTGTGTTTGAATCCCATCGTTTACGCTCCCACGTGGCTAGAACTTTTGGTTTAGATTTTCAATATTTAAAATGTTCTTTACCGTGCTTTATATGGAGTAGTTGGATTTTGTATTGTTTAAATGGATTCTATTTTTATATGCCTCTTTCCACACATGCCCGAGCTCTTTTGAAATCTTAATGTCACATGTTATATTTGAGCTTTTTGAGGTGTTCTCCTTCCAATCTAGTCATCTACATATTTATGACCTAGGAGGACTAGTGCATGTCAAAATCCGTTGCATGTGAGATTTGTGTGAAAAAAAAAATGAAAACTGATAAAAATAAATATGCACGGGGAAGGGCTCCGAAAGGACTAAGTGATCCTTTGCGATAGTAAGCCACCGTTTATTGGATCTAAAAGAAATACGTGATCCAAAGGCCTAAAAACATTATATTTGGCATTAAAAAGAAAACAATTGCCATGGCCTATGTTTGTTTGATATATTCATTCAAAAGCAAAAGAATATATATGCTTATTGAGGGAGAATTGGATGGTATATCAACGGTTTGCACAATGTCCGTTTATCCTAGTTGTCTTTAATGTCATGACTATATTTGGTTTGTAGAGTCATCATCATGCTAGGCTTGTATGCATTGTGTATGTTTGTTCATTGGGTTCAATATATATTGTCACATGAGGTTATATTCAAATGTGATGAAGTTTGCAATCAAATGAGAACTCCGTGAATATTTATTAAGTGTTTGCGTCTAAATTTAATTGTTGCTAGTTCACACCCCTACACTTCCGTTTCCATATGACACATTTTTGCCATACGAGTGTGAAAGACTCCTATTATATTTTGTGTGTGTCATGTGTGTGTTTATATCTATACATATGTGCGTGTGTATTTTTTAAATATTTCTAGTACATATATATATGATATTTTGTTTTGCTTTGCCTTGATTTTGTTGCCCATATGCTTTCATGTCTTATCACTTTAAGCTTCAACATACTTTTATGGTTTGATTCTTTGGCCTTTGTCTATTCCTGAACAAAAAGGGGGAGAATGATGATAGGTGGAGAAATGGTATCTAATCCTATTATCGTATCTTAGTTTGGGGGAGATTTATCTTAGGGGGAGATGTATTTCTAAGTAGGTCATGTGTTTGATAAAGGGGAGAACTAATTTAGGTGGAGTAATTAATTACAATTGCAGTTATTACGTTGATATTCCCTATGCATTTGATGACTTTGATTAAGTGTGCAGGATTTCCTCTAAAGCGGCATTGTTTAAATGACAAAGCATTTGATCCTTGGGTTGAGTCAAGTCTGGGTGGGTTATGTTATGTTTTGAGTCTAGTGATCTTGACGGCCCTTTAGGATTTTTTGGTTTTGGTTTTTGTCCCGGAATAGCCAAAGGGGGAGATTTGTAAGGACACAAATTTCCAATTGAGTCCATATATAGTTTTGGCTCAATTCCGGACAAAAACATTTATTCATAGGATAGTATGTAAATGTAATATTCTTAAGCCTATGAAGTGTTTGTTGAAGACGTAGCGGCAAAGAGTATAAAGCTTCATCAAATATGCCGGTTTGCGTGCCTCGTTTCTACGTCATCAATCATAGTTCCATGCTCCAAAGGTATGAATGCAATTATATATATATAGAGGAGCTTGGAACAAGTTTATTGGGTGTTAGGTTTAATGAAAACTATGTTTACTTTCAGAAAAATTTAATTAGAACTTTAAAAATAAAGTATATAAAGTTTCTGGGCCAAAAATCGAATTTTGTAAAAAATTCTGGAAGTCGTTCGAAATGTCGTTCGAACGAGTTTTTCGTTCGAACCAGGTTTCGTTCGAACGAGTTTTCCAACAAGTCTAAACTGGTCCGTCGTTCGAAATGTCGTTCGAACGAGATTGTTCGTTCTAACGAGATTTCAAACGAGATTCTAACGAGTCCAAACTGGAACGTCGTTCGAAGTCTCGTTCGAATGAGAGTTCGTTCGAACGAAATGTCGTTCGAACGAACTGCTAGGCGGGAACAGTTTTTAGGTAGTTTTTAGCAGTTTTTAACCCACTTTCCCACTTGTTTCTTAACTGGTTTTTTCAGACTTTATGAAGGACGGGAATCACATTTTCCAAACCAACATTTCCATAACTTTTCCATCTCTTAGAGAGTGTTTGAGAGAAAAAATGGTTTAGGAAAATGTTCATGTTTTGAGTGAGATTTTTAGAGAAAAATATTTTCATCACTCTAGTGTTTACACCCAATTGAGTTTATCCAAGCTCACATATACATATTAAATTGCTTGGAGTTTGGCACCGGTTTGTCTCTACCGAATTCAAGAAGAGAAGTTTTGGTTTGCTTCTACATCCATCAAAGAAGAATACTTTTTGTTGCGACTCTACCCACTTGGAGAAAGGCTCCATGTACGGGTGACGGTGACCATAGAAAGCCCCATCGGTGGATTCCGAGATCGCGGTGGTGTTCCGAGGTTATCCACTAGGAAGAGGTGTCTACAAGAAGAAGCGTCGAGGCTTGAGAGGGATCGAGTCAGTCGTTGTAAGTCTATTTGTCTTGTACTTGTAATTCCGTATCTAGTGGATTTGTGGCTAGGTCGGTCCGAGGTTGTTTCCCATCTTGGGTTTTTCCTCGTACATCGCGGCGTAGTGTGATTGGTTTATTTTATCTTGCTTTAATAATGTAGAACGCATGCTTAGAATAATTCAAGATAAAGTTCGGTTTAAATCATCACACTCATTTAATTTGGTGCTAAATTAAATATTGGTTAAATTTGGTTTATTCAAGTCCTTTGCTAAAATTGGTTTCCCCTAACTTTGGTTAATTGTTAATTATGACTTAGGCAAATTCTAGGAGCTTGAATTCTTGATTTGGTTTAAGAGAATATTTTATTGTTTAATTTTATTGAACCATATCTTTTATGCTTCCGCATCGTGTTTTACATAAAAAGGAAATTATTAACTTTGATTTTAATTCATAAAATCACAATCCGGGGATTGACCGTTTTCAGATACTAACCAAACAGGTACAAATCGACCCCAAATAGAAAAAGAAAACAGGAAAAGTTATACCTTTTTAAATCATTTATACACAATAAGTTATAATACACATGGACCTACACAACTTTATGTAAGCAAATCAAAATAACTACCATTACATATCAACCAAACAAAAAATTTAAAATTATGTCCTCAAATGCAATTCAATACTACGTCAATGAGTAAATTAATTAAAAATGGGTAATTCAACACATTAATCAGCATTTTAACACATGTTCAAACTAAGAGATATAAGAATCAACATTAATTAAAGATAATGTGGGGATTTCAACACATGAATCAACATTTTAACACATAAATCAACATTAAGAATATGAAATGGAAATAGAACGTGAGAAAGTGTGGTGATTTCAACACATGAATCAACATTTTAACAACCACCATCTCCATAGAGAATCAATTAACAAAGGATGTTCATGAATAATCACTGAATAAGAAAATAAATTCAGTAAACTCCGACAACCACTTTATCCACTCTACGGTGATGACAACGAACTCCGACAACATCCACCTTTGTCGAGCAATAGCAAATAGCAAATATAAACGACAATAGATTATGTTTTGTCAGTAGGATGACAAACACATTCAACATCCTTTTGACTCTCACTCGAGCTATTTTGTTTCGTATTTGTTTCTTATTTCTTATCTTTTTTATCTTCTGCACTGATAAAAATAAACGGATGACTACTAAAAATAACATATCAAGATTGACTAAATGAATTAATTTAGATGACTGCTAACTTTAGTCACTAATAAAAATAAATGGATCAAGATTTATATCTTTCCAAATGAATTTCATTAAAAATTGAGACAGTAAAAAAAACAATTTCATTACCTTGGTCGGATGACTGAATTACATTTGACCATTTGAAGCTCAGTTGAGCATTTTGCAGAAAACCTGCCATGCAGCTACAAGCAACTTGGTCGTTGAGTCCGCAACTTATCACCTAATCAAATGTGGTGTCTAACTACGTTTATAACTGCACAATAGTTGAGACCATTAAAATATAAATTTGTTCATACACCTCTATTACCACATCAAAACTTATTAAATCATTCAATGGAGAAAATACAATTATGCAAGATAAAATTGAAAACAGAAACAAAAGCAAAAATTATATTCAAAACATGAAAATATATCGAAAGAACATACTTTTTATATCCAACGAAACATACATTAAACAACTGAAGAGTATGCAACGCAATTTAGAACCTTTAAATGAGATTTTAAATGTTTTTGAAAGAAAAAAAATTAAATTGTAAGCATTAAACTGTATGTCTGACAAAATCAGTTTATGATGAGGCACATAAAACAATTCACTGCGAACAAACACGAAAAATAAAAAAGCTAATTCAAAATGAAATTTTGAATAAACCATTTAAGACAAATAATTCCTCTATAAAAAAATTCAAGAACAAAAAATTTAATAACTGTGCTGCTCGTGGACAAAGAACTATTCATTGTGTAGAGTCACAATGTAATGAATATGCATTCACATCAAAATAAAAAAAACATGGCTCCAAAATTAAATATAAACAAAAAAGTATTGGCTCTAATGAGAAATGAAATTAAATGAAAAGAGAACCCAACTAAATGAAAAAAGAGAATCTTTAAAGATTCCCAAAGCAAAAAATTATAGAGAATGAACAATTCTGAAATGAAAAAAATAACCCGACTAAATGAAGTTATGAAAACATAAATTTCATAACTTCAGGGGTTAATCACCTACCAAAACCTACAATTCCATTTAGGAGATGTTGTGTATGAAGAATTACCAATATCTGGGGCTGCTGTATCTTAGTGAAGAAATTTTGGTGTAGTTAGACACATAAATAGTAAAAATCAGATACTATTAGCACATATACGTCTTCCTCCTCCAATTCTACATTCTCGACTTCATTCTCATCCATTGGAATTTGCATAAGGTATGAGTCTTGCCAAAATATAAAACTACGCTGCTTAGAGTAATTCACAAAAGAAAGAACATAAATTAAAAGTTATAAGATCTGACGCCAAAAGTTATAAGATTTAAAGTTATTAAGTTCTTAGTAAGTTATATATCGTTACTATTTACAGCCAAAAGTTATAAGATTGAAAATTAATAAAATTACATGATAATTTACACTAAAAATTAATGATTCAGTGACGAATAAATTTAAAGTAAGCTCTATTCTGATCTATTTAAAGTAATACTCAAAATTAATAGTTCAGTGGGAAGTGTAGCGATACCTCAAGTTGTTGTTTAGAATATTGAGAGCGGCGGCAAGAGTGAATGGTCAATAATTGTTGAAGATCGAGCTTCTTGTTGATCAGCAGACCATGCGTTATGGACCTGACTTAGATGGATCAGCAGAACATTATGCACCTGACTTAAAGCAACTGTACATTCATTTTGTAATACACATTATTAATGTACGACCAATAACTTAAGCATATATTGGCATATGTAGACATAATTTTGTGAACTTACTCATATGATATGTACTTGCATTTTTTTATAAACATGTAGGTTAAAATATCAAGTGAAACTAATTGGGGGAAAAAGTAATATTACATGTGATTCGAATATATGGAATATAAGAAAAATTCTAAATGGACCTAAAAATGGCAATTACGACAAAATAGATCAATTGAATTCCCAACATTAAATAATTCAATAGTCATACATAACGAAATAGATCAATTTAATGGAAAAAATCATAAATATTAAAAACCCTTATCTCAAAGAGGTATTACCGCATGACGACAGCAAGCATTGAGGACAAGGATGGCGATGGCGGCAAGTTTGGATTCCTCACCTTCACCTCCTGATGGTTTAGAAGAGAGGTTGTTACATTCGAGGTGACAGAGAGAAAGGTCAAAACCCTCATCTCAAAGAGGTATTACCGCGTGTTGGTGACGGCAGCAAGCATTGACAGTGATGACAGTAAGTGTTGAGGATGAAGATGGTAACGACAATAAGTTTGGGTTCCCTCACCCTCAGGTTTAGAATAGAGACAGTTGCGTTCAAAATGAGATCAAACAACTTTGTAATCAAACACCCTTGTAATATAACACCTTCAGGCAAGGGAAAAAATTCACACATATTTGTAATCAAATACCTTAATTGCAAAGTAAAACCAATAACTTTATCAAACACCTTAATTCCAAAGAGAGGGAATATATGAAAGAGAGAGATGTATAAATGGGCGAATTCATCGAGAGAGTGATAAAAAAAAAACCTCAACCATACAATTGAACCAAAAGGCCAAAGTAAGCACTCAGAATTATTAAATGGAAAAGGGAAAAATGTATGCAATGGAACCAGAGCATGTCAATCATAAGCAATATAAAATGTCTCTAAATCAAGTGTACCCTCCTTACCATACCGCATTTGCAACCGATTTGTATTAGTAGTAATTATATGACCAATTAATAGACTAAATATCCTATAGCTAACAAAATCTTGTAATTAAAAACATTCAATACATTTAACTAATTGAATGCAACCAAAACACCTCAAAAGTACTTTCTTGATTCTGCGGGACCAGTCGCATATATGGAGGGTCAAGGGGCAATGAACTATGATCTCCTGAACATCAGATTGCAAATTCATTTAATACATTTGAAGTTAAACTAAACAATATAATATCATTATATTTAAATGCATAAAATTTTAGTTATATTCATATGCGCAACCAATAAAATGATTGAACCGTTATTTTGACATGTAGACCCGACAACGGAGACATGTGATAATGACAGACCTGCCATTGAGAAAACTTGGATCAAAATTCATTCTAATAGTGAAACCTATAAATACAAATAGAAACCAAAACAAATCAATCATATTTGTTAATCTAAACAAACAAAAGTTATCTCACTACTCTACAAAATCCATCACAGTAGATATTATCACTATACACTACAATAGGAGATAAATGATATGATTATCACTAATGCAGTGGGAATCATATCTGAAAAACCATAAGAAAATTATTAATGTTTCAAACAAAAGAGAGAGAGTGAGAGAATGATTTCAAGTTTCTAAACATTATACCCCCTCATATGTGAATGGTGAAACAAATATGAAAAATAATACAACAACTAATATGTCATATCCTTAAAAAGTAAACTTTGTACATAAATGGTCGTATAGCAACCCAATCAATCAATCTTTGAACCTACAACAACTCATAATAATGGTTCTTATACACAGAAACCCATTCTGTTAAGCAGGTTATATTCCATTCAATCTTTGTTCAGAAACCCAAACCTAAACTTTGAACATAATTGGTTCTTTCCATTCAATCTTTGAGCCTATACCAACTCATATAATTAATATGTAAACAAAATTAGTTGGAACAAATTTAAAGTGAGAGTGGAACATGATTAGCTATTTGAGCAAGAAAAAACAAAAACAAAAATATTAGATCTAAAAAGTAAAAGAGAAAATATATTTCGTGCTTTTGGTTTCAAACATAGAGAAAATATTTTTGTGACTACTTCAAAAAGAACCAAAAATTAAGATTTTCTAATTTACAAAAGCTAACACAAAATAACTGAACTGATTTTAACACCAATATTTAAAAGAACAAGAAATACTTCTATTACAAACCCATTAAAAACAATTGGGCCAAAGCAGTGAGTACCATATATGTTTAATACAAACCCATGGTGTTAGCTACAACATCTCATCAAATACATGGCGTTCGCTATGAAATTTCACCAAACACTTTGTGTTCCAAGTATAAACACATCTAAAATATAAAAGTACTAACAATCTATATACCTCCAGGATCATTCATATATATCAAAGTATTGGGGAGAACTTCAAATACAAAACAAGGAGAGAAGTATTTGGAAGCTACAATGAGTGAGGATTAAAACTTCAAGGTTGTAGAATAATAAAATTCCCTAAAGACTAATCCCATAAAACCCCATAAATCTGTACAAATAAAATTAACGTCTACTTAAGCCCAAATTGTACCTGAAAACCAAATTAGTACCTACTTAAGAAATTAACACCTACAAAATTATCCCAAATTAGTACCTACAAATCAAATCATATTTAAACCCTTAAAACCATTTTATCCCCTAAAATCATTTTTGATAAATGATGAAAACAAAAAGGATTTCAAACCCTAGAAAAAAAGTTTCAATATCTAAATAATTTCAAACCAAAATATAAAGAAAATCGGATGCTACACCTGAGATTAAAATCATACAAACCTGAGGGGCTGAGGATCGAGAGTGATAGACCATTTGCGTGGTTGTTCTGGAATGATCATGGATAGTGGGCTGAATCCAAAAGAAGTTTGCATCTGAGAGAGAGAGAGAGAGAGAGAGAGAGAGAGGGGGAGAATGTCGGGTTGCGTTAAAGTTGTTCTGTCCAAATGATTTTTCAGAATTGGAGAATTTTACCAAAACGCCCAATTTTTGAATGAAAGTGTAGGTTTGATAAGGAGTAAAAGAGGGGGAAGCCAAAAAAAATGAGGGGTAGGTATGTACAAATAAGATATGTGGTATGGGAGTTTGTGAAAATGGAAGAAATAATCTCAACCCTTCATTTGTGAGGGATGTGGTCAAATCATCACGTCTACTTAGATTATAACCTATACATAAACATCATTTTTTAATTTTATATTAGATGAAATATATTAATTATTAAGTGATTGTGCCAAATTAGTTTTCTTAACCGGATTGTAATTGGGTCAAAACAAATCAATTTAATACGACTTAACATATTTACAAAATTACATTTTTTTATATCGATACTATTACTAACTAATACTTTACTAATACTATTGCTAACTAAACCTTTACTAATATGAAATTATTTTTAGGTAAACATATTTTGTACAGATAAAGAAAACAAAATAGAGCCAACTAACGCACCCGCGCACGTAATGGCTGAAAAGAAAAGGAGGGAAACCGAAGTTGATCCTCTCCCAAATTTTTGGTAACCTCCCTTCCAACTCCAACGCGTTCTAGTCAGCTACCCCTCTTCTTTTTTATTCAATCTCTCCGTTCTTCAGTTACGAAATCCTCATCCCTTCTCTCTTAAGTTGTGAAACAGGAAATAGGTGCGTTCTCTCTCTCTCTCTCTCTCTCTCTCTCTCTCTCTCTCTCTCTCTCTCTAGTTTTTTGTGTATTGTGTGTTTGTTTAGGCATATATAATTAGGTTTACTGGATATTTGTTCGTAATTTGGGACTGATTTTAGTTTTTTTTATAATGTTAGAATTTTCTTATTCTCTAATTTCGAAAGTTGATTCTGATATGTATTTGTATTCTTATTGTTAAAAATAGTTTTTTTTAAAAAAAAATTTATTCCTTTTTTCTCGATGCACACGTATTGTTGTTTGTGTATATTATATGCATGTATCTATGATTTTCATTTAACATTTTATTTTAGAACTTGAATAACAGGATGCATACAGATTGTTGTTTGTGTATATTATATGAATTTTTAGGCATACATTCAAATTGATTAGATATAGTGAGTATAGAGCAAAATTCCAAATATTTATTTGTTTAGAATAAATAAATAAGTAACGTTTACATTCAATGACCAATTTTCATCATGCTAATGAATAGAAGGTTACTAATATTCAACTATTTCAAGTTAAGAAGATGTATGTTTATTATTAATTATGAGCCCTACATCCTATTATATGTGTTGGGGCAATATTAGCTCTACTCAATTGCAAATTTCATTTTTAATATATCAATACTCTGCCTCTCTTATTAATTTTATTTTCTTGTTTTGATACATTTTGTTTTATAGGTATGATTCTGTATTTAGTTATTTAATTGATCACTTTTGTTGATAGATGGTCTTAATTAGGCACCTGTTTCGTATCTCCTTCTTGAAAAATCATATTTGATATATGTACGTGTGTTTATGTTTCATTACTAAAAGTGAAATTGACTCACTTATTTCATTTGTATTACTTAGATTCTCGACATTTAGCTTAAACATCTTGTTTAGTAGGTTACATGAAGTTTTTCACCGATATTCAGGAAATTAAGAGTAATATTTGTTAGGACCAAACGAAAATTTGCACAAAATATTTTATACATGTTGCCAAAAGAAAGTTTATTAAACACACCCTTAATATTTAAATTATGTCAGGACCAACCAAATGGATAAAAGTTGGATGAAAGTCAAGAATAGATTGGACCCTGCTTATGAAAAAGGAGTGAAAGAATTACTTGATTTTGTATTTACCCCAAAAGGGCCACAAAGTAAGATCCCTTGTCCTTGTGTCAAATGCAACAACTACTATGACCAAACACGAGAAGTTGTGGAAGATCATTTGTTTATACATTGAATAGTAAAAAGTTACACGAGGTGGATATATCACGGGGAAGACTTTGAACACGATTTGGGTGATGACTTTGAGGTTGAGAATTGTAATGAAGATGGAGAAGATGACAACATGCATGAGTTGATTCATGATATTGCCTCTGGTAATTTTGGGCATGGGTGGGGGATAGAGAAGAATCTAATAGACAAGGTTCTCACGGGCGTAAAGGGAAAGAGGATTCGTTTATGAGATTATTGAATGATGCAGAACGAGAACTTTATCTAGGTTGTAAGAATTCCATTCTATCCGTCATTGTGAAATTGCTTCATTTAAAAACAATGAATCGGTGGACTGATAAATCTTTTGACATGCTGATTAATGTGCTTAAGGACATCCTTCAAGTTGGCGAGACACTCCCAGGGTCATATTACGAGGCTAAGAAGATAATTAAGGACCTGGGACTTGATTATATTAAAATACATGCTTGCGTATATGACTGTGTACTTTTTTGGAAGGAGTATGCGGATTTGGATGTATGTCCAAGATGCGGAACCTCTAGATGGAATTATGAAGGATGTAAGAAAATAACTCAAAAAGTTTTGCATTATGTCCCATTAAAATCGAGACTTCAAAGGTTATTTATAAACAAGAGCATTGCTCAAGATATGAGGTGGCATAATGATAAGCGCGTCAATGAGGAAAATGTTTTGAGGCGTCCAGCTGACATTGAAGCTTGGAAAGAATTTGATAAAAAGCATGAATCATTTACACAAGATCCTCTCAATGTTAGGTTGGGTTTTGCAACCGATGGATTTAATCCTTTTGATAACATGAGCAATGCATATAGCATATGGCCAATTTTTCTTGTGATATACATTTGCCTCCGTGGAAATGTCTAAAGGACCCTTTTTTCATTATGTCCATGATCATTTCGGGTCCAAATTCTCTGGGAAATGATATTGAGGTATATTTACAATCGTTGATTGATGAATTAAAGGATTTGTGGGAAGCTGGAATTGAGACATTTGATGCCTACACCGGGAAAATGTTTCAATTGTGCGCAACAGTTTTATGGACTATTAATGACTTCCCTGCATATGTTATTATCTGGGTGGAGCATTAAAGTCTATAAAGGTTTTCCAGTTTGCATGGGATAAGCTTCTTATATCCATTTACGCACGGGAATGAAGTGTTGCTACAACGGACATCGTCGTTTCTTCCCAAAAAATCATTGTTGGCGAAAGGAGACAAAAACATTTTATGATAATAAGGATTTTAGGGACCCAATACCACCGTTGTCCGGGGAAGACATTTGGAATTATTTAAATACAATTGAACAAGTTGAGTTTGGTAAGGATCCAGAATCGGTTAAAGGGACAAAGAAGAGAAAACGAAAGGAAAATGGTTTGAATTGGACAAAAAGGAGCATTTTTTAAATTGACAAACTGGAAGACTCTTAAGTTGAGACACAACTTAGATATAATGCACATAGAGAAAAATGTGTGTGATAATGTGCTAGGGACATTGATGAACATTGAAAGGAAACCGAAAGACACTTGGAAGTCCAATAAGGATTTGATGGATATGGGTTTAAAGCCAGAGTTGCACCTACATCGTGATGGTGATTCATTTTTAATTCCGCCTGCGTGTTATACTTTATCATATGATGAGAAAAAAATTATGTGAATTCTTAAATTCGATCAAGTTTCCTGATGGCTTTCCCTCAAATATTTCTCGTTGTGTGAAAATGAGTGAATGTCGTGTTTCGGGTATGAAGAGCCATGATTGTCACGTTTTCTTACAACGCTTACTCCCACTAGCAATATGTGGATACAGGTGTAAGGAAGTATATCAAGCATTGATTGAGTTGAGTAATATCTTTAAGAAACTATGTTCTAGGACTTTGTACTTAGAAAAATTGGAGAAATTAGAAAAGGAGAGCCCTTTAACACTTTGCAAGCTAGAATGCATATTTCCTCCATCCTTTTTCGATGTAATGATTCACTTAATAGTTCACCTTGCTACGGAAGATAGGATTGCTGGTCCAGCGCAATATCGATGGATGTGGCCATTTGAAAGGTATTATATAAGTTATATAAAAATTTCTTTATGTACTAAATTTTTTATAACATAGATTTTGAAGTTTAAACATTAAATCATATCTCTTAATAAGAAAATGGGTATGTCAAAGGGGTATGTTCCTAATAAGGCAAAACCAGAAGGGTCTATTGTTGAGCATTATATCCAGAATGAATGTTTGACTTTTTCTTCAATGTACTTGAATAATGTGGAGACCATATTCCATAGGACCGAATGAAATGATGATATAGGTGAACAACAAGGCAAGCTAGATGTATTTACATCTGATGGTCGTGCATTTGGTGGGCTAAAGCATGGAAAGTTAGATGTCATTGAGTTAGAGAAGGCTCACATGTATGTGTTAAATAACTGTGAAGTGGTTGAGAGCTATACTAGGTAAGAGACATAATTTAGACAAATTAAACTCTCGGTTATTATAATGTTTTATTTAACATCTTGTAACATATCATGTGTAGTGAGCACAAGGATGAACTTAAGATCAATGGTGTGAGGGACATAGACAGGACGCATAAATCACAATTCATTAAATGGTTTGAAGAATGCGTAAGTACAATTACAGGTATAATTATTTGGCTATAATGCTACTATTTATTGGTCCATATGTACAATTATTTATCATTGATTACATTTACACACGTGAGCAGGTAAAAAAATTGTATGGTGAGGGGAAGGTCGATGAAGAACTTTTATCCTTAGCTAAGGGTCCGAACAACCGAGTGAAACAATATATAGGTTGCAATGCAAATAGGTTTAGATTTCATACCCAAGAACGAGAGATGAATAGAAAGACCCAAAACAGTGTTTTGATTCTAAATTGAGAGCATGATGGGAAGTCAATTGACATTTATGTTGTGATAACAGATATTATTAGGCAGGAGTATTTATTTGGAAATAAGTCTGTGTTATTGTTCAAATGTGATTGGTGGAACACAAGTGGTAATAGAGGCATTCAAATAGAAAAGGAGGGGAACATTACTAGTGTCAATGTATCAAGAAAATGGTATACTAACCAGCCATTTGTGTTGCCATGTCAAGCTGCTCAAATTTTTTACATTAAAGACATGAAGTTAGGCGATAATTGGCGTGTTGCGGAGATGATAACTCCTCGTGGAAATTATAATGTACCTGAGCACGAAGTAGATGAACCAATCAATATCGAGGACCCTTTTCAAGAAGACGAGCCCATTGAAGATGTTGATATATTAGAATTTGATGAAGTTCCCCGATTAAGAAGAGATGATTTAGTACCATTAGAGTGTATTAATGCTGAAAGTGTACTACGTGAGAACTCGAAGTTTGGATTAGATGAAAGGGGAAAATGCTTCATTGATGATGATGAAATTGATGAAGCTTCTACTAGTAGTGATGATGAAAATGAGGAAGAATCTGATTGCAACGATGATAATAGTAACAAAATGGATAGCTCAACCGAAGATGATTTTGATAATGATTAATAAATGTTCATTTGATATCTAATTTCCTGAATGAGAACTCAATTATGATTCAGGTATACTTTATTTGAATAAATTTGTTTGCTTTATCTCAAATTTAAAGTTAGTGATAAGCTACTTTTTATAAATGCTAGATCCAATAACTTTCATATTAAACCTAGCCCAATTGAACATAAATTTATTAAGTCTTTCGATATTCATAAAGAACAGTTTCTCGAACTTCATTATTTAAATCTAGCTGACCATTATTCAACCAAGCCAAATTCATTTATCTCTTCTCATTTACATGAACATATCGAGGTTTGGACCAGGAAAACATCGATTTACTCAAAGTGGGCTGGATTCATCATCACAAACTCCGATTTCAGCACAACTATCTGACTACTTTTAGGTTAGAACATCAAGCGGTGTAGGACCACTTGCACGTGATATAAACATCGATGTGAATGATGAAAACTTGTCGGCGGTTGAGGGAAATGTCGTGAGCACAACAAACACATGTATGGTAATTCGTGACTTCGATATTGCCTTTTATTTCTTGTAATCCCAGGGGACTTTATTGTTGATTTATATGTCAAGCTATCTTAATGATATTTTTTTTCATTGTATCTGATTGTTAGATGTTAAAAATATATGTTACTAGTTTGGTATATGTTACTTCCACATCTATTAGGACTAGTTCGATGATATCCAACAGGATGCTAACTCAAAGATTTCAAATCAATGTCAAAACTTGATTTAAATTTTCTTGATATGATTAGTCATTAGATACTACTAAACCTAGTGTTTTCCTTTCAGTGTTATTTATGTATCACCATTTTCCTATAAATATTTCCAATCGGATTAATTTTTCATCTTGCTTTCCAAGAATTGTAGAATTACGATCAACATCTTAGTTTCATCGCCCCTAGTTTTTTTTCTTGGCTAATTTTTGCATAACTTAGTTGTCTGCTTCTATGTATATGGAAGGGAGTTAAACATTAATAATACACTATTCTGTAGCAAAGTATTATTACTTACCTTTCAGTTCTAACTTTACAAGTTTATATGTGTTTACAGGATCTTCTGTGCTGAAGAGAAAACGGGGACCAACTCGTAATCTTTCCCTTGCCAAGAAGAAGGAAGCAAGGCAGAAACTATTAATCGAGATAACATCGGATGAAAATAGAATTGTAGTTCCAGATTTTGGTTCATTTATTGCTGAGGCAACATGTGTTGTTCGTAAGCACGCTACACTTCAAGTAGAAAAATGGTCTAAGATAAGCGAAGTTGGTCGTGATTCCTTGAGGAAGATGGGCGGTGAAAGTGCATCTCTTTAAACTTTAATTAAATAAGTTACATACTAATTAGTAATTAAGTGTATAAGTTTTGTATTATTATTTTGTACCATGATTTAACTAGGTTATGCCATTATAGGGTGCGTTTGAGGTCAAGGGTGATGGGGATGCTAGAAAAGTTATTGATGCCCAACTTAATACGCAATATAGGAATTATATCCATAAACTCCATGTTGAGCACGTTAAGAAATACCCAAGTTTGGAAGTAGCATTGCAAAACAAATCGGAGGACATGGACGAGGACAATTGGAAGTATCAATGCAATTACTTTGCATCACCTGAATATCAGGTAGTACTAACTAATAATTACTGAAAAGTTATAAATGAATGCTTGTATTTAATAATCATCATTTTGTACAGAAAATGAGTATTCGGAACCCAAATAATAGAGCAAAGCAAAATATGCCCCATGTCACAGGGACAAAGTCATTCGCTCGAGTTCGTGCAGAGAAGATAACTTCTGTGCATGTGATGTATATATTCCCCATATAATTTATATGTCTAAATTAATTTAGATGCAGTTTAGAATTTTGCAGAATATTTTGTGTAGGCATACAAATTAACAATAACATTGAGAATCCACACCTGGTTATTAGATAAATGTGTTAGCCTCCCATCTCCTAAGGTCTATGATACTGTGGTTGAGCCTTATAATGCAACCTTGTTTGTTCATCAGCTTGTTGAAAATGTGGATGAGTGTATGGTTATTGATAATGAGGCTCTTTATGATATTTGTTTTCGGACCATGAAGCTCACTACTCCTAGCTTTGGTGATTTGAACCATTTGATTTCAACCACGATATCTGGAAAATTCTTGATGTTAGCTTAAGCCTTGGTGAGGTGAATAAGGTCATATTTTTAAACGTACAATTGTGTTATTTAGGGGTGAAGCCACGACATGGCAGAGAGGGGTCGTGGCCTCCCTCAAGATTTCTAACTTTTTGATAATAGCCATCATACACAGTCCCCATTCAAAAATTTAGTGCCTTTTCACATGGAATGGTCCCCCTCAAACAATTTTTTTACGATAAACCAAAGACACTGAAACTCACCTAGGGTCTAAACTTTAGAATGTGTCTTATCATCCCCAACATAAAGCCCCACTTGTACTTCTTTTTCATTATTAACTTACCAAAGTCAGTGGACAAAAACAAAAACAATAGTTAAAACCAAAACCTTTTTTCCCTCATTTTTCCAACCATTTTCCTCTCTTAACTCCGAAAAGCTCTCTGTAGCCCCCCACCTCCCTTCCTTTCATCTATCTCCCATCTCAGCAGATAGAAGCACCGCGCTGCTCCTCCCCTCCCCTCCCATCTTCTAGCCCTGGCGGCCCTGACTCACTCTCAACTCTGAAAAGACGTACAAGACCAATGGTTTTAAACAAAAATGAAAGCATCACTTTCGCATATGACTAAATCCTATGCAAAATAAGATTTAAACAATACATGTTGGAACACAAGGCCCTCAATTTTAAAAACAATTACCAAAAAAGGGTAGTTCAATTTCCTTTTATAGATGCGGAAGCGAGATGGTTCAAACACATAAATAAAATTTAATTTCTTTTCAAATTAAAATTAAAACAAGTGAAATAGGATAAAACTCACACACAATTTTAATTTCACTTAGAAAACTTAATTAAATCGAAGCCCTAGAAAATTGCCTAACAATATTAATAAATCATTTTTGCAATTTTAGGCCAAACCAAATTTTTCCAAATTAAATTAAATGACATGAACCAAATTAATTAAACATTACCCAAAGTTAATTTCCACCAAATTAAACCAGTAGTGATATAAACCAAATTTTATCTTTTTACCTAAGCATGCATCTAAGGTGAATTTTTCAAAAGATAAAATAAACAATAAATCACTACGCCGCGATGTACAAGGAAAAACCCACAACGGGAAAAAATCTCGGACGGCCCTAGCCTTAAGTCCACGAAGTATGGTATTTTACAAGTACAAGAAAAAAGACTTACAACACTCGACTCGACTCCTTTAAAGCCCCGATGCTCCTTCTTGTACCGACCTCCGCTAAGTTGACAATCCCAGACTCCATCGGAACCCTGGAATCCACCAATGAGGCTCTCGGAAACAACCGTCAACCACACATAGTGCCTTTCACCATGTGAGAATGTCGCAGCCAAAACAAACTTCTTCTTCTTTGAGTGATTTAGAATAAAACCCAAACACTCTTCCAATGGTAGAGATAAAACCCGGTGCCAAAACTCCAAGAAAAGTATATATATGTTTAGGAACTTGGATAAACAATATAGGTGAAAACAAAAGTGTTTAATGAATTTTTCTTGAAAAAATAGACACTTAAACCATGAACTTTTTCTTGGAAAATTGAACTCTCCAAACTCTCTCTTGGAGATGGAATAGTATGAAAAGGTTAAGTTGAAAAAGTTAGTTCCCGCACTTAATTATTCATGCAAAACGTTAGTGGGTAAAGAAGTGGGAATCATGGAAAAACTGCTCAAAACTGCCAAATAAATTGTTCCCGCGAAATCTCGTTCGAACGAGATTTTCGTTCGAACAAGATTTTCGTTCAAACGACCCTTCTAACGATATTCCAGTATATTAAAATATGACGTCGTTAGTAAACTCGTTGGAATTCTCGTTCAAACAGCATTCTCATTCTAATAACAATTCGAACGATATTCCGGTGGCCAATTAGGGAACTCGTTGGCAAAACCTCGTTCTAACGACATTATCATTCGAACGAAAAACTCTTTCGAACGACAATATCGAACGAACTTCTAGAAAGTATAAAAAATCGGTTTTAGCCCAGAAACTTTATTTTAAAGATTTAACGAAACTTTTTGAAAATAAAGAACAGTTTAAAATGAAATTACACCCAATAATAATTGGTTCCAAGCTCATATATATATATATATATATATATATATATATATATATATATATATATATATATATATATATATATATATGTATGTATGTATGTAATGCATTCATACCTTAGGAACAATGGAACCAAAGATGTTGGCGTAGAAACAAGGCACGCTAAACCCGACATATGATGAAGCTTTATACTCTTGACCGCTATGTCTTCAACAAAATCAACATAGGCTTGAATGAATACAATTTAAAACTATCTTATGACTTAAACGTTTTTGTCCACAAATGATCCAAAACTACATTAAGACTCAATTGGAGAATTTTGTCCTTACAATACACGATTTTAATTCAAGACTCAATGGTTTACTTTCATTTTCAAGTATCTTGTTTAAAATTCGGATTTCAAATTGGAGGCCAGAGAATAAATAATGATCAATTCATCCCACTCAGGGATTTATGAAATCAAAAAGAAAGAAAAAAATTATCACAGATATACTCATTCTTTCTCATCATTGGAAGATGATTTCCTCGTAACAAAAATGTTGTTGCCTTTGGTTGTTGCCTTTCCTGATTTCCTCGTAACAAAAATGTTTTTGCCTTTGACTGTTTCCTTTCTTGTCATTTCCTTGTAACAAAAATCTAGTTTCCTTTGGATGTTGTCTTTCTTGTCATCCTAATAAAATGAGTATATATGTGATAAGTTTTATCTTTTTTTTATTTCATGAATTGATCATTATTTACCCTCTACCCTCCCTTTAACCATTTTCTTGAAAAATAGGGGTTGGTTGGACCTTTGAGAATTTAATTAGATTGGTCAGACAAATTTTTTACAGATCAAGTTACTAGGACTTTGATAGTTCTGGTTTACCCATCAATGAAGCATAAATTTTTTTGTGATCTCAATATACGTTGGAACAAGATGGGACTAATTTAACTAAGATGTTCTATTTTCGCAACTTGCTTGTATCATCTATGATTTTAAAATGTTGGTTCCAGAACTAAGCTTGTTCAGTTTATTTTTGAAAAACATTTATACCCATTTATTCTATAAGATTTATTAAAGATTCATATTCAATGCTAACTTCGTTACAATTGTTTCTTTATTATTAGTCCACTTTGAAATCCGAAGTTTAAATAATATACTTGAAAATGAAAGTAAACCATTGGATCTTGAATTGAAATTGTGTACTACTTTTGTTTAAATCTTATGTAAGCTATAATTCTACCACCCCGACTCACTCTCAGCAGATAAAGCTCTATAATACTGCTGGCACCCTTTTATTCTTGGCACCGACCAATAAAGTTCTCCTACTCCTCATCGCACGGTGGTTGTCGACCACCAAGGTGTGACAACCCGCTATCCGAAATAAAGGGTGTCCAGCCCTATACCCCGATAAAATAGGAAATCATGGATAATATCATCCTCAGCATCACGACAATATACAAGGTATAAGGAATAACCACTCTATATTCAAGAAAACGGGTTATCAAAAACTTTGATTTGAAATAGAAAGAAAAACATTTTCAACAACCCATAATAGAAATAGAGGGTGGAAACCCCCACAAGCGCATATAAGAAATCCCGAAAGATACAAAGGACCGAATGAAACGTCGGTCAATACCATCTATGCAACATACATATAGTATCAAGTGTTACATAATAAATCCATTATACAATTACAACAATTTGGGCAACATGCCCGAATAAACCGAACATAACTAGAAACATAAACAGAAGCGTCTACGCAAAAATCCCGTGAAACCCGCACAATGTCACGGCTCCTCAAAGACATGTGGAAGGAAAAGGTCATTACGGGCGACCGTGCGGCGGAACACCTGAACGGATAATATAGATATACATATACAACAAGGAAAGGAAAACCGGTCAGGGCCGGGTATATGTGATCAATAGATAAATGACAAGTATGATAATGATGCACAACTAAGCATGGATGATAGTTTAGCATGTTAACAGCATATAAGGAATTGAAACTAGTGAAGGACTACATAGAGTGAGATTCACACTAAAACAGAATTAAAAGTTCTTATGAGCCTTTATCATCTTTAATCATAACTCAATTCAAGTATACATTTTCCATTCCTTATCAGGAATATAATTGACATCATGTGCACTATATGGCACTAATCTCAATAACATGCTCTTTGCGACATAGTTTGCTCTCTAGGGCATTAATGTTCCATCGAGTCCAACTCGATAATTAGAATAGTCATAAATATAAATATAACGCTTCTAAGACCGCCCATCCGGGTTTCCCCATGGTGCGCGTCCCTAAATAACCATCATCTTCCAGGGCCTAACATAAGACAACCTGGGATCCTATCGAAAGTGTCGGGAAGCGGCCATGAGCCTGCGTGGTAGCCAAGACCACACCCGGAATCTCCCTACCCCCGCAGAAAATGTAACCACAAGCGCTCCCATGGCCTAGGACTATATCCACCCTGCATTCATTAGCCAGGGGGCTTCACCTATCGTGCGGACTTCCCTTAGGATGGTATTTAGAGAGGTGTGTAACATCCATTTATTAATTTCCATTACATGATTAGTAAATTATCATTTACCTTATCAATTCCCCATTTTAATTAAAAGGGTATAAGTTAAATCGGGACTATATGTAATTCGTACCGACCTAGCATCCTCAAAAGGAATTTAGACTCCAAAGTTATCCCCAAGGCCTATTTTAGGCTTTACTATAAATCATCAAGTCAAATCTAACTCGAATTGAATTCTACAGTCTCCAAATTGACCTCAATAGATTCTAGACCGATATAAAACTATAAGACAAAAGTGATGCCTAAACATCACCTTAAATTCCACCTTGAATGAATCCTAGATGAACCCTTTCGAGTCTAGGATGTCGTCCCAACTCAACTAGAACTCTAATCCCTATGTTTACTTCATTTAAGAAGGTCCCTAATCAATAATCCTAAAGAAAAGGGGTTAAAAATGAAAAAATAAAAATTTGGAAAATGCAGGGCTACCGAATCGATTCGCCCCCTTGGCCGAATCGATTCGGCCAGAAAAGTTGAGATTCTGCATCATAGCCGAATCGATTCGGATGGGAGACCGAATCGATTCGGTCAGAAAATTTGGTTTCTGCATAACTGCCGAATCGATTCGGATAAATTCCGAATCGGTTCGGTCAACAAGACCTGGGCACTGGAACTAACCGAATCGATTCGCCCAGGGGGCCGAATCGATTCGGGCCTGCGATTTTGCCAAGAAATGGCTATGGAGTCTTGGACTCCATTTTCTACCCAAACCCAAATTTCTCCAAACCAAACTCATATACCAACATTCTAAAACATCAAAGATGCTATTGATCATCTTCAAACCCCATGAATCAACTTAGAGTAAATCAAAACCCAAAATGCATAAGAAAACCCTAAGTTCTCTAAACTAAAATCAATACACCATTAACATAACAAGTCATCTATCTCAAGACACAATTTAGCAAGTAAAAACTTGCCTTGATTCAACAAATATGCAGTTTCCTTGGTGTAGTAGCAATCTCTCTCAATCTCCAAAGCTTTCTCTTCTCTTTTCTTACTCTCTCTTAGGTTTAGGAAGGGATTTTGGGGAAATTAGAAGACTTAGTAGGCATAAATCGTGACTTAAGGTAAATGCTCCACTTAATAAATCAAAAGTGCGATAAAATAATACGCGATAGCATAATTAAAGCACAACCAGTCAAAAATGCCCAAAACTACCAAATACAATATGGTACATTATTTGACTATTTCGCACATTCCGGAATCAACTGCAACCTCCAAATTATCATTTGGACATTTTAAAATTCAATTTAGGTTCCGGTCTCATAATCAAGTCAAATATCATTTTATATTCAGATGATATTAATAAGCATGACATAGCAATATTTTCCCATAATTATGATATGTATGCAACCTCATAATAAATATCAACTTTCTACATTGAATTAACATTCAAATCATAACCCAACATTGGTCTCTAATTACTATACTAAGTAATTAATATAAAATACGGTCTCATAAGCGAGGGTTATTACATACTCCCCCCCTTATGAGGGAATTTTGCCCCCAAAATTCAGGCGTACCTCATAAGAAAAGATGTGGATATTTCTCCCGCATCTCATCCTCGCGTTCCCAAGTTGATTCACTTGCATGATGGTGACTCCAATGGACTCTCACTAGGGGCACCACACGAGATCTCAACTTTCGCTCCCCAAACTCAAGGATAGCAACCGGTTGTTCTTCGTAAGAAACATCGGGTTGCAAATCGATATCTTCGAAAGGAATGTGCCAAAGGGCACCTTCACACCTTTTGTACTTCTTTAAGGAAGAAACGTGAAAAACATCATGGATTTGTTGTAAGGGTTCCGGCAAGGCAATTTGGTATGCTACGGGACCGACCTTTGCAATCACCGGGAAAGGTCCAACAAAGCGGGGTGCAAGCTTTCCTTTCTTCCCAAAACGCTTAATACCCTTCATCGGGAACACCCGCACCAACACTTGGTCTCCAACCTCCAATTCCATATGCCTCCTTCCCGCATCGGCATAACTCTTTTGGCGATCTTGGGCTATCCATATGCGATTTCGAATAAGCTCAATCTTCGAAGAAGTATCTTGGATCATCTCAGGTCCAAGAAACTTATTATCACCCACTTCCAACCAACAAGTGGGCGACCTACAAGGCCTGCCATACAGGGCTTCATAAGGTGCCATACCAATGGTAAATTGGTACGAGTTGTTGTAAGCAAACTCAACCAATGGAAGATATTGTTCCCAACTACCTTTAAAGTCGAGTATGCACATACGAAGCATATCCTCCAACATCTGGTTTACCCTCTCGGTCTGACCGTCTGTTTGAGGATGATAGGAAGAGCTCAACTTCAATTCAGTCCCCATAGCTCCCTGGAAACTCTGCCAAAAGCGGGACACGAATATTTTATCTCGGTCGGAGATAATATTCAAGGGTACCCCGTGGAGTCTGACGATTTCCTCAATGAACAACTGGGCATAACGAGCGGTATCATAATCGGTGCGCACAGGTAAGAAGTGTGCCGACTTAGTCAAACGGTCGACAATCACCCAAATTGAGTCATGACCCTTCTGCGATCTAGGCAAGCCCGTAACAAAGTCCATCGAAATGCTCTCCCATTTCCACACGGGAATCTCGAGCGGTTGTAACAAACCAGTCGGCCGCTGGTGGTCAATCTTAACCAACTGACAAGTAGTACACTGGGACACAAACTCGGAGATATCCCTCTTCATACCCGCCCACCAATACGAACGGCGCATATCTTGGTACATCTTGTCCCCGCCGGGATATACCGTGAACTTCGACCCGTGGGATTCTTCCATAACTGCACGTCTCAAATCCCCATCATCGGGAACCACAAGTCTACCATGGAAGCGTAATCCACCCTCAGAACCAATTGAGTATGACTCCGCTCCCTCAGATAACAACTGGCTTGTATGATCTTGACAAACCTTATCTCTCTTCTGAGCTTCCACAATCTTTACTATAATCGTGGGAGTAACCGTCATCACCGAAAGGAATGCTCTCACTCCGGCATCCTCCAGGCTGAGTTCTTTCCACTTAGCTTTCCACACCTCAGCTAAGCCTCCATCAGGCTTTCTACTCAAGGCATCTGCTACCACATTCGCCTTCCCGGGGTGGTAATGAATATCAAATTGGTAGTCTTTCACAAACTCCAACCAACGGCGCTGGCGCATGTTCAAATCCTTTTGGGAGAATAAGTATTGCAGCGATTTGTGGTCGGTGAAAAGACTAAACTTTTCCCCCAAGAGGTAATGCCTCCATATCTTCAAGGCAAATACAACGGCGGCGAACTCCAAATCATGCACTGGATAGTTCCTCTCGTGAGGCTTCAACTTACGAGAAGCGTATGCAATGGGTTGCCTCTCTTGTTGAAGAACACCTCCTAACCCCAGAAGAGATGCATCGGTAAAGACGAGATATTCCAACCCCGGCTTTGGCAATGCCAGGACTGGAGCTGAAGTCAGTCTATCCTTGAGCTCATCGAAAGCCGCTTGACATGAACTGTCCCAAACAAATCTTACTCCTTTCCGAGTCAAATTCGTCAATGGGCTAGCAACCTTAGAAAAGCCCTTAATGAATCGACGGTAATAACCCGCCAAGCCCAGAAAACTACGAACTTCTGTGGGCGTCGTGGGCTGACCCCACTCCTTCACCGCGACCACCTTACTCGGGTCCACAGACACACCTAGGGATGACACCACATGCCCCAAAAATTGAACTTCCTTCAACCAGAAGCCACACTTCTCAAACTTTGCATATAATTGATGATCCCTCAATCTCTGCAAGACCAACCGCAAGTGAGCAGCGTGATCCGACTCTGTCTGAGAATAGACTAGGATGTCATCAATAAATACAACGACAAACTGGTTAAGGAAATCTCGAAACACCCTATTCATAAGGTCCATAAACACTACAGGGGCATTGGTTAGCCCAAAGGGCATAACCAAGAACTCATAAGATCCATAACGGGTCAGAAAGGCCGTCTTGGACACATCTTGCTCTCGTATCCTCAATTGGTGATACCCTGTCCGCAAGTTGATCTTGGAGAAATAGTAAGCTCCTCTAAGTTGATCAAACAAGTCATCGATGCGAGGCAAAGGGTATTTATTCCGGATGGTGACTTTATTCAACTCTCTATAGTCCACGCATAACCGGAGAGAGCCGTCTCTCTTCTTCACAAACAATACCGGAGCGCCCCACGGCGAGGTAATACGCCTAATAAAACCCTGCTCCAGTAGCTTCTGAATCTGATCTCTCAGCTCCCTCATCTCCACAGGAGCCATTCGATAAGGAGCTTTTGCGATCGTCCTAGTTCCCGGCATTAGTTCAATCACAAACTCTATTTCCCGACTTGGAGGTAATCCCGGTATCTCCCGAAAAATATCTTCAAAGTCCCGAACGATTGGAAGAGAATCGAGGGGAACCACGACATCTCTAGATGCATTTTCCGCAATACAATATAAATAAGCACTCGTGCTCCCTTCCACACAAGGCGTAACTACTAGGAACATCTCTTGTCCCGGAACCGCAAAAACTATACTCTTCCCGTAGCAATTCACTATAGCACGGTACTTCACTAGCCAATCCATACCCAATATTACATCGTACCCGACCATATCAAGGACGAGAAAATCGGCCTCAAAACACAAGTCACCAAGATTAATTCCTACGTTTTACATACGAAGAAAATCAATGAGCCATCGCCCATAGAGGATTCAACACTAGTGAAAGTACTTTCAGCAGATTTTATCAAACCTGTAGTCTGAGCAAAACTCCTAGAAACAAAGGAGTGTGTAGCACCCGTATCAAATAGAATTCGACCCATGTACCCATGGATAAGAAACTTACCCTCGATCTCCGGTGGTGCCGGAGGAGCTGGAGGAAGCAAAGCCTCCTGAATATGGTAAACCCGGCCGTACTGCAATTGCCCCCGTTGAGGAGGAGCAATCGGATTAGGCACCTGGGGCGGAAACTGTACATACGGCTGCTGTGGGGCTCTAGGAAGATGCCCTCCAACCAACTGAGGACATGCCCTTTTGTAGTGGCCCAGCTCCCCACACTGAAAACATTTGATTGCCGTAATATCCTAATTTCTACCTTGGTTATTCCGGAATTGACCCGCACCTCGGCCCTGTTGGCCCCTACCACCATTTCCACCTCTACCTCCCTGTGGTTGCTGACCACCTTGACCTTGCCTGTTATTATTACCGCCAGCATTAAACCCACCGAAACGTTGACGCTTAGACGAATCCCTCTGCTGAGGATCCCTCTCAACCTTCTTGTTCCCCGAGGTTTGGGAAGAAGAGGATGTTCCCCCTCCACTCCCAACTCCTCCCTGCCTCACTGTTTGACCCACAGTAACAACCTTCTTCTTGTTTAGCAAAAACAATCTGTGCTCCTGACAATGAAGCAAAGCAGCATTCATCACATCACCAAAAGTCACTAGAGATGGATTTCCCAGCAAATGTTGTTTTATTCGCCAGTTCAAACCTCCCACAAACTTGGAGATCCTCTTCAATTCTGGAGTTACCTCATCCGGTATAAAACTAGCTAACCGGGTAAACTCTTCCTCATACTCAGCAACTGACCTCTCCCCTTGAACCAAATCCTGCAGCTTCCTCTGCATTTCCCTCTGAACTGCGGGAGGGAAATACTTCCCATCAAACAAAGCCCAAAAATTTGTAATGGACATAGTATCCCTTTGCTCGGGTGTCGTCATTGACTCCCACCAATGCAAGGCCGATCCTACCAGCTTGAAAGTAACGAGAATCTGCTTCTTCTCCTCATTATATTCCACCATCCTAAGATGGCGCTGCATATCTCTCTTCCACTGGTTCGCCTTGATAACATCCGAACCTCCCTCAAATTCCGGGGGATGCCCCTTAAGGAAAGATTCCCTCACCCGTTCCCACTGAGAAGGTCCCGTGGGAACTTGTGCTTCTTGTCCCCTAACTTGGGCTTGTGGCATTTGTTGGGCCACTGCAGTCATCGCGGCGTTGACAGCTTGGGCCACAATATTTGCCACTTCAGCGGCACTGATATTCCCCTGCTGCGGTGGAGGACCAAACTCATCCTCAACAACCCTATTACGTCTAGCGGGACGTCCTCTCTTCGGCGGCATCTGAGATAGAGACGAGATAGAGTTAAAACATAACATAAGACAATCTATTTAGCAGGAGATCGCATATATAGGCAGCAAAGCAGTCCTAACATTAAGTTCTATATCAAAGAACGCTACGGTAGAACGTGACAAGTCCGCATAGATCCTAAAGACTCTAGAAACTGATGCTCTGATACCATCTGTGACAACCCGCTATCCGAAATAAAGGGTGGCCAGCCCTATACCCCGATAAAATAGGAAATCATGGATAATATCATCCTCAGCATCATGACAATATACAAGGTATAAGGAATAACCACTCTATATTAAAGAAAACGGGTTATCAAAAACTTTGATTTGAAATAGAAAGAAAAACATTTTCAACAACCCATAATAGAAATAGAGGGTGGAAACCCCCACAAGCGCATATAAGAAATCCCGAAAGATACAAAGGACCGAATGAAACGTCGGTCAATACCATCTATGCAACATACATAGAGTATCAAGTGTTACATAATAAATCCATTATACAATTACAACAGTTTGGGCAACATGCCCGAATAAACCGAACATAACTAGAAACATAAACAGAAGCGTCTACGCAAAAATCCCGTGAAACCCGCACAATGTCACGGCTCCTCAAAGACATGTGGAAGGAAAAGGTCATTACGGGCGACCGTGCGGCGGAACACCTGAACGGATAATATAGATATACATATACAACAAGGAAAGGAAAACCGGTCAAGGCCGGGTATATGTGATCAATAGATAAATGACAAGTATGATAATGATGCACAACTAAGCATGGATGATAGTTTAGCATGTTAACAGCATATAAGGAATTGAAACTAGTGAAGGACTACATAGAGTGAGATTCACACTGAAACAGAATTAAAAGTTCTTATGAGCCTTTATCATCTTTAATCATAACTCAATTCAAGTATACATTTTCCATTCCTTATCAGGAATATAATTGACATCATGTGCACTATATGGCACTAATCTCAATAACATGCTCTTTGCGGCATAGTTTGCTCTCTAGGGCATTAATGTTCCATCGAGTCCAACTCGATAATTAGAATAGTCATAAATATAAATATAACGCTTCTAAGACCGCCCATCCGGGTTTCCCCATGGTGCGCGTCCCTAAATAACCATCATCTTCCAGGGCCTAACATAAGACAACCTGGGATCCTATCGAAAGCGTCGGGAAGCGGCCATGAGCCTGCGTGGTAGCCAAGACCACACCCGGAATCTCCCTACCCCCGCAGAAAATGTAACCACAAGCGCTCCCATGGCCTAGGACTATATCCACCCTGCATTCATTAGCCAGGGGGCTTCACCTATCGTGCGGACTTCCCTTAGGATGGTATTTAGAGAGGTGTGTAACATCCATTTATTAATTTCCATTACATGATTAGTAAATTATCATTTACCTTATCAATTCCCCATTTTAATTAAAAGGGTATAAGTTAAATCGGGACTATATGTAATTCGTACCGACCTAGCATCCTCAAAAGGAATTTAGACTCCAAAGTTATCCCCAAGGCCTATTTTAGGCTTTACTATAAATCATCAAGTCAAATCTAACTCGAATTGAATTCTACAGTCTCCAAATTGACCTCAATAGATTCTAGACCGATATAAAACTATAAGACAAAAGTGATGCCTAAACATCACCTTAAATTCCACCTTGAATGAATCCTAGATGAACCCTTTCGAGTCTAGGATGTCGTCCCAACTCAACTAGAACTCTAATCCCTATGTTTACTTCATTTAAGAAGATCCCTAATCAATAATCCTAAAGAAAAGGGGTTAAAAATGAAAAAAGAAAAATTTGGAAAATGCAGGGCTACCGAATCGATTCGCCCCCTTGGCCGAATCGATTCGGCCAGAAAAGTTGAGATTCTGCATCATAGCCGAATCGATTCGGATGGGAGACCGAATCGATTCGGTCAGAAAATTTGGTTTCTGCATAACTGCCGAATCGATTCGAATAAATTCCGAATCGGTTCGGTCAACAAGACCTGGGCACTGGAACTAACCGAATCGATTCGCCCAGGGGGCCGAATCGATTCGGGCCTGCGATTTTGCCAAGAAATGGCTATGGAGTCTTGGACTCCATTTTCTACCCAAACCCAAATTTCTCCAAACCAAACTCATATACCAACATTCTAAAACATCAAAGATGCTATTGATCATCTTCAAACCCCATGAATCAACTTAGAGTAAATCAAAACCCAAAATGCATAAGAAAACCCTAAGTTCTCTAAACTAAAATCAATACACCATTAACATAACAAGTCATCTATCTCAAGACACAATTTAGCAAGTAAAAACTTGCCTTGATTCAGCAAATATGCAGTTTCCTTGGTGTAGTAGCAATCTCTCTCAATCTCAAAAGCTTTCTCTTCTCTTTTCTTACTCTCTCTTAGGTTTAGGAAGGGATTTTGGGGAAATTAGAAGACTTAGTAGGCATAAATCGTGACTTAAGGTAAATGCTCCACTTAATAAATCAAAAGTGCGATAAAATAATACGCGATAGCATAATTAAAGCACAACCAGTCAAAAATGCCCAAAACTACCAAATACAATATGGTACATTATTTGACTATTTCGCACATTCCGGAATCAACTGCAACCTCCAAATTATCATTTGGACATTTTAAAATTCAATTTAGGTTCCGGTCTCATAATCAAGTCAAATATCATTTTATATTCAGATAATATTAATAAGCATGACATAGCAATATTTTCCCATAATTATGATATGTATGCAACCTCATAATAAATATCAACTTTCTACATTGAATTAACATTCAAATCATAACCCAAAACTGGTCTCTAATTACTATACTAAGTAATTAATATAAAATACGGTCTCATAAGCGAGGGTTATTACACAAGGGTGGTCCGATGATGTTGCTAAGATACTCTTCTTCGCACATGATCACTGACCAGCAAGGGTAGTCCGCTGTTGTCTCCCATGTATTCTTTTTATCGCATATGAAAGTTGACCAGTAGGGGCGAATGATATATGGAGCTGACGATGAGGACCAAATATGCATTGATGAAAGTGAATTGGTTCTACCCAAGAACTAAATCCCTTTTTTGTATAACCAAAAACAAAATGGGGATGTCAAAGTCTTGAACAAAATTTATCAAAGAAAATAATAGAGGGCTATAAATATATGATAAGAGGGGTCCAAAAGCTATCCCAGTTACTTTGGTCTAATCCTCCCTTTGCCTATTCTGCGTCAATTCATCATGTTTAACCTCTATAATATACTGAGGAATATCATTCATACCTCACTTCCCTAGAGTTCTCACTAAACTTTCAACTGCCACTCCTGAAATCTCTGTTCCCACTGTGGCATCAGACCTATCGACGCATTTACTTTCAAATTGACCATAATCACTATAGCTATTGTAATCCCCATAACAACTATAATAATCATTGTTTGCATAATTCTCACTTTCTAAACCCAAATTCGAAGGATCCCCACCATAACTCTCATAATTTACATGGTACTCACTTGCCGAGCATATATTTGTATCATCATAAGTATCATAGTTTATGTAATTTCAGTATCACCGCCAGGAACAGTACCCACTGGGTTTTATTAACTGTAGTTTGAGTGAAATTTTAAGTATTAGTAGCATCCAATGAAGAGTTATTAAGATAAAAAACGTAACAAATAGGCTCTAAACTATAGTAAGTAATACAAATGAAAACAAGAAAATAAAATATGATCAGCCCAATGAAACTTATCAAATTGGCAAGGAAATGGCAATGGTGATGCAGTCACTTGTAACAAATTGTCAAATAAGAGTCACTTTATTGTGTACACAACTGATCAGAGGCGATTTGTCGTTCCTTTGGTTTGTCTTCAATATGACATATTTAAAAAGCTCTTCAAATTTGCCGAAGAAGAGTACGGATTACCGTTTAATGAGCCTATTATGATGCCATGTAATTCAAATACATGCAGCTAAAAGTCTTGATAAAGAAGCACGCTCATGTCTTTAAAAAATTGTTACTGCTTAAAATATATGGGGTGTTTGCGCTCGAAGCATTATTATTGGGGACTTGAACTGGATGAAACATAAACATAAATACCTACTGAAATTATTAAGAACGCATGGGGTGCTTGTGCTCGAAGCATTATTATAGGGGACTTTTGGAATTTTACTCAAGATACTACAGTGACCGAGTGTGGTGTATTTACTACTACTTGCATCCGTCACAATTGTAAAGAAAACTTCTCGTCCTTGAACTATTTTGAAAAAAACTAATTGCCGAGAGTTTTGTATAAAAAATAAGTTTAGTTTTTTTCCATAACATATTCTTTTTTTTTCCTTGGACAACTACAAATATGGCTAAGATTGGTAATAATAACTGTATATCCCCCCACAATATCAGAGATAAACTAACATAATTTAGCTTGAAATGGTGAGCATTACAGGGCCTGTGATTTTGTTTGTTTCCTCCATCCAGATATATGTTTTACAATTTATGTTGAAGACAAACCTATTTTTCGTTAATCCTCATATTCCCTTTTTAACCATAAGAATGATTTCTGTTGCAATCCTTCTCCCTTGGTTTTGAAATCGATTCTTCTCTTGCCTCTCACTCAAAAACCGTGCCTTGTAAATCATCACTGCTCTTCTTTTAAACTTTTAACTTGTCAAGTGTTGGTGCTATAAAGCTATTTCTAGCACAAGGAGAACTAGAGTAGCCCTTGAATATCTACGGGATCTTTCAATTCAATTGCGCTTGTTACAAAGAATATGATACAGTATGTTGTGTGATCAATCCAGCTACGAGGGGGGAAGCCGAAAGGAAGAGAATAGCAATAGCGATCTTTTAATTGAAAAAGAAAATTCATAAAGATAATTCTTTTTTAGTTCTCTATGATCATAATTCACTATTCAATACAATCATCACTTAAATTACTAATATTTTCATACTATTAATCATCGTTTTTGTAATTGCATGCATGTATTTTTACCAATGGACAATAAAAAAATATCACTTGTAACAGTCGCTACATCCGACCTCTTAATTTTGTCGGCATTCACTTATTCACATCTTTAAATACCTTATTCAAATGTTTTAAATCAACAACATTCATTCGTTCATTTTTTTTTTGGTTTTGTGATACGGGATCAGGTCTTTTTTTTTTGTTTTGCCACTATATCTTCTTGCATTCCTTCTTACAAGTGGATTACTTTCCATGGTTTGCCAAATGTAATTCAGTGTAATCAATGTTGTTTGGGCATATGAGGTGCAATGTGCAGCTGGAAGTTTGATGGGGCATAACCGGAGAATGACTTTGATGGATAATGGCTTCCAACCTGTAAAAGAAAATAAATAGTATGAGATGGAAAACAAGTGACTGAAAAAAGCAAGTGATAGAAAAAAACAAGTGATATAAGTTTTATTGCATTAGACAAACAAAGATCATCTAGGTCCTCGTTTAGTAATAATTTATAAAGTCCACACATCAGTTCTTTGCTTTGTATTCATCTTGAGCAGCTCATACATACAAACATATTATATTATATAGTAATAGATACTCACACACATATGTTGCATATATACACTAACATATACACACACATATATTTATATTCATAATTACGTACATACATATATATATATATATATATATATATATATATATATATATATATATATATATATATATATATATATACACACACTACAACTTACTATGCACATTCCACCCGACAAACACTTGCACACACAACACACTGTCTATATAATCTTATCTACTAACAAGCACAACACTATATTTTAACAATATACAAACTACATATTATTAATACTACACTATATATATACTTATACGTATTCAAGCCTACATATAAACAATATAACAAACTAAACTATAACACACACATATACACACACACACACACATACACACACAATTATACCCAACACGACCCTGTTGTCCAAACCAATATCTGCATCCTACCCGGTTCCGTCACCTTCTGAACAACCCAGAGCCACCTCCATCCTAGTAGCTGCCCAAATATAAATGTGCACACGCATACACACACACACACACACAGACACACACACACACGTACATACATGTTCATGGGAAAATTATATACTTGATACAATCATGAATGTCTTTATATATCTGAGTTGATCGTTTGCTTTTCTTTCCTTTTATGATTGTATTGATGTTTGTTTGTAATTGACATAGAAAGCAAAAACGAGGAAAGAAGTTGGCCCAATTGAGTTGTAGCAACTATTTAGTGATGAAAAAGGTTGGGTCAATAATGATGCAAAAGAAAAACATGTAAGTTTGCCCTTTATTTAACTTGGCATGTTGTTTTTTTCTTCAGGATTTTATAATAAGATGAAATGGTGTACTAATATATATATATATAATATATATTACATCAGCAAAGATGGAACAACTCAAGTCTCAGTCCCAAGTTGAGGGATCGAATTCAGTGACAGAGGATGAACTATGTTTGCAAGTTCTTGGACAAAAATCGGGATACATTAGTGGTCGTGGCCCGGGTCCAAAACCAACTCCATCTTCTTCCCATAAACAATACAAAGCTGAGTTAGATGAGTTAAGAAAGAGGGCAGAGCAGGATGAGCAACAAAATAATCAAATAAAGCAACAAAACAACGAGATGGAACAACAAAATCAAAAGATGCAGTTGGAGATCTGCAAAATTGGTTATCGCGTGGTGAGTTATGGTATAAAAGAGATTAAAAGTGTGAAGTAGACGCAGCATTTACCGTTTCCTGTTAACTGTAATCCGATGAAGAGATCTTTTCGCCCATAAATTTTTGTCTATTGAATTTCGTGTGTGTGAACTTGTGTTCCATTACATTTACTCTTATAAATCACGCACACTGAGATAACTAGTCACATTTACGAGTGATTCGTTTGTGAGAGCACACAGTGAGAATTTGAATCAAAATGAATTTTCGGATAAGTAACATAATGGTCAGCTGATGGAAATTCACGATTAAATTTCTGGCTTCGTGCACACACACACACACACACACTATGATTTGAGACTCTCAAACATGAATTAATGATGACTATTTTCTGGAAAACTTTAAATTATATAATTTTTGAGTATTTTGAATTTGGTTTGAGTCAAATTTTGTGGGTATATTCCCTCCAAACCCTCACGAGACACAACTCGTCCTACTAGGGTGACCTAGGGGTTTAAAGGCTTGTTGAATATGCTCAATGCAATCTCTTGCCTCCAAAAGTGGTAATCTATCCAAATAAAATAATTTTTTTTTAGCGTTGACCCAGAGTTACATACTTTTACATTGCTCGGGACGCACAAAGTTCTAAGTTAGGGGAGGTTGATTAGGCTCAAATTCTTTAGAATTTATCCCTTTAATTTAGAGACTTTTATTATCTCGAGCAACATAAAATGAGTGTAATTATCGCATTTCTTTGATACTAACTCCTTCTAAAAAGTACATCTAGTTTCGTGTATTTCTCTTAGGTTTCGCGGGTATTTGAAGCATTGAGGAAGAAAGAAACTAGAAAAGCAATGAACAAAGTCAAAGAAGGAAAGTCAAAGGGTAATTTCATAAATTTGTAGCCTTCGTCCGGAGTTGAAGCCAACTAGAGAGTTGAATATAATTCAATTTCAAGATCGTTGGAAGAAACGAAAAATCAATCCGAGCTACAGTGAAAAAGTTATGAAGATTTGAAGCTGAGAAGGAACAAAAAAAGATCCCTAAATGAAAAAGAGAGGAGGTCCGGACGACCCAGAAAATAGTCCGGACCGGTTCCTAAAATGTTATGTATGAAAAAGCTAGGCGATCCGGACCTTTTTCCCCAAAAGGATCCAGACCACATGGCTATGAAGTTCTGAATGAAAAAGGGGTGCAATTCAGACCTTTTTCCCAAAAAAGGATCCAGGCCGCCTTAAGCTAAGGAACCCTGCTTAAAATAAGGGGGCAATCTGGACCGCCTCCCCCGATGGGTTCATACCGTATTGGGTTTCAACGAAATTTTTGTGTTCTCTCGCAGAGTTTTATGTGAGTCAAACTCTTGTAAATTTTAGAGCTATTTATTCAGATTAGTTACACAATAATAGGAGTTTGATTTTTTTAGGTTAGCTAATTAGGAGTAGAGGGTTTTTGTAGTAAAAAACCCTAGTTTTTCCATAAGAAGATTTTTTTGTAAGGATTTGAATCTAATTTCTGCAATTCAAGTAACATCTTTCCTTTAAATTTTTAATTGCTCATTAGTTTAATTATTGGTTTGAATATGCAATTCTATTTTCATTCAGTTTCTTTGGATTAATGTTCTATTTCTTAAAAAACATGTTTTTCTCTAAGATAATCATGTCTAGCTAATTTTCTAAGGGCTCGAATTCCTGAACCCCACCTGATGTAATTCACCATAATGGGAAATAGACTTTTGAATTAAAATCTTAGAAGAGTCGTGTTGCATAACTGTTGCAACCTTCGTAGGAATTTTGATCTCGTTTGTCCTAGGTAACCGGGATGCTTAAGAGTGCGACATGCATATCGATTATGTGGCACCGCTTTGTTCTTGCCTTTGATTTCATATGGTGCGAGCTACGATCCATCATATATGGAATGTTTCGGATTAATAAAGACTGGGTTCATTTAAAATCTTAATTCCAAATCTAGTATCCTATAAAGTGAACTACTAGGGTGTGGGGGATTGTAACCCAACCTTTTGTTCTCATCGCATAGTTAGATCATTAGTCCATTTATTATTAGCATTTCATTTAATCAATGTAGTTGCATATTGTTAGTTCTTAGTTTCATTTGTAGTTACTCCAAAATTTGCATCTATTCGTAGTTGTTTCATTCCCCAAATCATCATTTCATTTATTTTAGAGTCAAAGCTAGGATTTCTTCATCTTTCCAACGTCGTCACGAATTCGTTCGTCCTTTTTCCTTGAGGATCGATACCCGATTTATCTGGATACTACTTGAGCGACATACTTGCACTTGAGCCTACCTAGCACGCACACTAGATACATTTTTGGTCGCGTCAGGTATCTAAGAGGAAGAACATATTATACTGAATGAAGACAATGTTGTCCAAGGGTAACAAGATGAGATTAAAGACAAGTTTCATTATACTGTTCCATTTCTAGGGGTTGGGAAGGGTTTAAGGGATTTTTTTTTTGTCTTAGAGGGATAATTATTGTAATTTGGGTTTTGTTTAGTTTTGTACCAGAATAGCCAAAGGGGGAGTTTTGTAAGCACAAATATTTTAGCTTAGGCTTTTTGTTTGTATTCATTTGTACTTTGTCATATTTGGTGCATCCCGTTACAAGCCGTCACGCACCGACATGTCGAACCGAACTCTAACATCTCCAAGTTCAAGACTCCTCTACATCTAATGAAGGTATACAAATTTTAGGAGTTCTTAATTATTCATATTTATTGGGATGTGTTTTTAGAAAAATCGAGGCCGAATTTTTCAAGAATTTAAAATATTTTTGTTTTTCTTATTCTCGTCCGAACGAGTTTTTAACTCGTTAGAATGAGAATTTTCGAATGAGAATTTTCTGCATTAAATGAACTTCGAATGAGAATTTTCTGCATTAAAGGTCTTACTTTGTTAGAAGCTCGTTAGAAGTTGCACTACACCAAAATGGGAGATTTGTGAGTGCTGTTAGCACTCACAAATGACCTTTATAACTACTATTTTCCGTCATAATTTAGGGGGTGACAAAGAAAATTTATAACTCCTAACAGCTTTCATAAATTTTTATAACCCATATGGGGTTATGACTGGTGATCCTAATTTGTAACTGCTATTCGTAACTGCTTTCCGCAGTCACAAATATAACATTCGTAACTACTAACAACAATTACGAATATTAGATTAGTAACTGCTCACAGCAGTTACGAATGTTATATTTGTGACTGCTGACAGTAGCTACGAATCATATAGTTGTGACTGCTGTTAGCAGTTACAAAATTGATAGTAGTGACAAATTTTTGACTGCTATTAGCAGTTACAAAATTGAATTTGTTAAATGTGGTAAAAGTTATTACAAATATCTTTCTATTTTCACAAAATGATGAAATAATGAAAGTAAAATAACTATCATGATAACGAGTCTAAAAATTTTCACAACATTTCATTTATATTTCTCATATTCCAAATATCCAGTACACATAAAACTTGTTTAAACTTAATTTAACATCAAACAACCCCTAAGTGGGTGCCAAGTACAAAATGAACATAGAATAAAAAACAAACTAAAAAAAATAACGACACAACACTTCGATGAGATGAATGTCATGAACATGTAACAAATCATTCTAAATCTAGACCAGGAGTGACCACGCAGTGGATACTATTCGTGAAGTCTAGGTATATCAGCCGTGGGGGGTATTGATGCGGTGACACCCTCCCTCGTGTACTCGGAGTATGCCTGTTGAGCAAGTTCAATGGACTTAAATTTTTTGAATACGACTCCTCGGTATCCAATAAATTGTTCTTGTGTTGCTTGCCATGAAGTGTAAACACCTGGATTTAAGCCTTTGAATACTACGCATGCCAGGTATGCCATGTGTATGCCTACAAATAATAAAATGTAACTATGTTAGTTATAATAAAGAATGTGGGGCACAATATCAAAACAGAATATCAATATAAAGAAAGTGTAAGCACTTCAGGATCATCTAGTTGACCAACATCAAAATTGGGACCTATATATTGTGAATGGTAGCTCTCATTTTTCATCATTTTTCATGGTGTTTTTCATCATTTTCATCATTTTTCATGGTGTTTTTAATATCGAGACTAAATTTATAAAATTATATGGAGTGTCCTATTTTTATACACTTTAAGAATTATGAGGACCTTTTCCCAAAACCCCCTTAATTAAAACTAAAATTGCCAATTATGGCAATAAACTTCTTCATTAAGTAGTAGGATTTGTCGACTGTGGACAAAGTTCGAAACTATAGATAAACATAAATGGACAACAACATCTAATACAATAAAAAATTATTGAAAGAGACTTTAGATAACGTATTATGTGAAAATATATCCACAATATATAAGAAGTGTTCTCACCATTTAATGATCAAAATGCCCAGCTGATGCACAATTCAACCGAAAGATAATTCCATTCATCCTCAAATGGATTATAAATATGTATATAATTGAGTCAAAGATATACGCGATCAAAATGAACACACCCTATGGGTAGTGGGTCAATTTAATCAACATTTAATGTTGCTTATCTGGGTACAACCCCAGCAGAAAAGGTAGTAAATATATTTCCATAGGGCAGCATAGATGGATTTTTGAATTCAAAAAGTTTTCCCAGTCTGAATAGTGGTAATCTCCAAACAATTATCTAGATTTTATCCCAACGAGGAAGAAAATATTGGGTATTGACAGATAGACTTAGTGGATCCATATACCACTTTTAAGAGCTAAGACCTCTGTCATTAAACTTGAGTTGTGACCAATGAATTCATGAAAATATGAGACAAAATACCCCTTTTCTCCTCTCATAACTAATCAGGCTTTGTCGAAGATCATCTCAATTACTCTCTTAATAATCACTTCAAAACTCATTAGGATACTATCATACAAGATGATGCATCTAGCCTTTCATATCTCCCATAACACCATCACAGGGATATTTTGATAAATAAACTTGATATAGTCCTTATTAGACTTGAATAACCACCAAAATATGAGAAGATACTTAATAGAATTAAAGATAGGAATAACTTCAACCTAAGAAAATAACTGAGACCAAATCTTCTAAGACAGAGGACTATCAAAGAATAGATGTTGGACTATTTGTACCTGATTGAGACAGTATTAACACCTGGAAACAATTGGGATTCTAATTCTTTGGATCTGATCATAAAGGGGAATGGTATTGTAAATAAGTTTCCATATTAAAATAGATACTAACTGGGGACCAAATGAATTTCCATAAAGCACTTGCAGCAATACCAGTTCTACAAAATTGATAGGCAGACTTAAAAGTAAAATCTCCAAAACATAAAGTCATCTAAATAACTTATTGACCACTGATAATAGTGTTTTTTAGAACCTCAAACAGAGCAGCTCTAATTCTTTTGATAACATTTGAACCAAAAGATCCAGAATTCAATGAGTTCTTATACTTATTCTGCATGAATCTAGCCCATATGCCTTTAGAATTATTGACCGTCCAACCTAACTTTAAGCTAAAAGTAGCAAAAAAATATCAAACAAAGCTCTACCCCCAAGCCCTCCTTCATTGGTAGGCCTACAGATTCTTTGGAAATTTATCCAAGCATATATATCTCATCTTTTCACATTTGAACCACAGAAAAAACTTACTACAGATATTATGAATTCTATTAATAATAGCTTTAGGAGGTTTTAAAGAGGCCACAGTGTAAAATGGGATATAACATAACACATGTTTGATAAGGACTACTCTGCCAGCTGCTGAAAGATACTTACTTTTCCAACCATTGAATTTCCCTCTGATTTGATCCAATAACTCTGTGGTAGCTGAATTTTCTCATACCTTTGAATAGGGGACAACTAAGATACTTAATTGGGATTTTTTGAAAGGCAACACCAAAATAAAGCCTATAGTATATCTCCTCTGAATAAGAATAGAAGAATCAACTGAGAGGCTGATTTTGGGCTTATTTATCAATTAGCCAGAAAACTTCGCATATTTAACAAGGAAGCCCATTAAGTTTCATAGGCTCTTTTTACAACCATTGACAAACAAGATGGTATCATCATCAAATTAAAGGTGAGACATCAAAAGTCTACCAGGAGGATGAGATAAATCCTTAACCTTCTTTGACACTATGAGATTGTCCAAGCCTCTACTCATAACTTCAACTAATAAGACAAATAGGGAGGGGGAAAGATGATCCCCTTGCTTAAGATCTCATGAGGAATTAAAAAAACCAGATGGGAAACCATTAATTAAGATGGAGAACCAGATCTCTTATCCTTAAGCTTAGAGTTAAGAATTTTGGATAGGATTTCGATTGAAAAGTTACACGGACTTAAAGGTCTAAAATTAGAGCAACTGGAGGGATTGATAGTTTTTAGGATGAGAATTGTAGAAGTACTTAACCAGCTTCAAGGAATTTGGGCTCCCAAAAAATAGGATTGAATGTCATCTATAAGATATTATTGTGACACCCCGACTAATTAAATACCGGGTAGCTACTCCTTTATTAAATTAATACAAAATGTCAAGTTGGTTCAGTTAATAGCATCACTGTCGAAATCATTTTAATAATTACTAACCACCTAGTATTTAAAAAGTAACTTGTCAAATTTTAAATTAAATCTGATTAACATGCAATAAGTGAAATATAAAAAAAAATAACATATCCATTCACAATAAAGTCCAACTAGAGTAACCATCAAATAATAATGAGTCTGGAGGAAATACTCCTCACAACAATTCCAAATACGGAAATAAAAGAAACAAGTCTGCGTCCTGTATTAATTACAAACCAAAGTCTAAATGACTGAAATATAAAATGTCTCTAAAAGAAATGGGCGACATGCCCTACAAATGATGAAACTGCATATGGAGTCAAGACTAGAAAAGGAGGCGTCTACTATCAAGTCCCTGTAACTTCCACAACAGCTACAGCTCATCACCTTAATAGAAATCCTATGCATGGTGTCCTTGTAGCTGGGCACCTAAAAAGTTTTTTACAAAAAAATAGATTTGAAAGCAAACGGGTCAGAGCCCGAAAGTGGAGAGTATTTTAAAAATAGCAAGTGCTTTAATAACATTAAAACAATGAATGCAAAATACATGTTAGGACGTGCACTCACATGAAATACTCACCTCTCGACTAATTGTGCACTCCTAACGTACCGTACCCATTCAAGTCATTCTCATACCTATCTGGACCAAAATAACTTCTAACCTTTTCTACTCAATTCGTACTATAAGTTCCAACGTTATCAATTAAATAGAGAGCTTTACTTTAATTCTCGAATTCCCATTTATTATCAATACAAATTTACTGGAGGTTATCCCCCTATTTATCTTCTCGATACGTTACCATAATTATTCTCACAATTAAACATGACAAGTCTTTTCATTTAACCGTATATTATTCACATCATAAATATACAATACAAGCACCCTGAGACTAAGCTGCGGTGCACACATACTCTGCTATCCATCCCGGTACATCACGTACATAAGGATCACGCATTCCGAATCTCTCGGGAATCGTTCTCAGATAATAGCAAATCACAAACAATGGAGGCGAACACAGTCACATAACATGGGTCACGCACATACCTACGCTCCCATGATCAGCAGACTTATTAACATCTCAATAAGTCCTTCTCTGACCTATGTCCTCGAGGTACCAATCCAAATCCCCCCATAGGCACACAAAGATTAGATGTCCCTAAACGAACGCAAAACCTCCCGTGATAGCAAGTATGGTAGGTATGTCATACACGTAAAATCATATACATATACTAAGCATGCAGACATCTTAGTAATTACCATAATTTATTTGTGGTATACATATCATTCTCATACCAACTGTTAGTGTTACACAATTTTACATATCCCCGATTTATATGTATTCAAGTCTTCAATTATTCTCACATCGCGATTAATCACTCACTTCTCAATCCACAAATATCCTTGGGTTCAAACCACTCTTCTATGTTTTACTCCTCAATATCCCAAATCTCCCAACTGTACTAATTAATTAACAAGGGAAAGTTATCTCTATAATTAAACAAGGTTTTGGGACACTAGAAATCAAATCAGGCCAAAAAGGCCATTCTATCAACTCGTTAGAAGTCTCGTTCGAACGAGAGTTCGTTCGAACGAAGTGGGCATCTAACGAGAGTTCGTTCGAAGGAAAGGCATCGAACGAACTTCCCACTCGTTAGAAGGCAAACTATCAACTCGTTAGAAGCTCGTTCGAACGAGCTCGTTCGAACGACCTGGGCAGGTCTTCTAACGAGGTGACAATTTCGAGCCCATAATTCCTAAATCGTTTTGCCTCAAACTTTCTCTTCTCAAAACTCATCCAAATATTATCTCAACAGTGTTTTAAGGTTCCTAATCATTCCTAAACATATTTAGGTCGTATCTTAACATATATATGGGGTCAAATCTTCCTAAACAACATAAAATTATCATCAATCCCCAATTTTACCCAACCCTTATGAGTATGAACCCTAGAAATTTAAAGTCATCAATTTCCCTTAATAAATCCATTTTTGTAACATAACAAGTCATAATTCTTTTAGTATAATCACCCAACAACAATTCTACATGCAATTCCTATGTCAAAATCTGAATTTCAAACTCCAATTTCATGGGATTTTCTAAATCTCCCAATACAATACAATTACATAGATTTCTAAGCATGGAAGAAGCATTCGCTTGAAATTAACGTAATTAAACCACTTGCCTTGGATTATTCTCTGAATATGGTTTTGAATGATGAAGGTTGCCCTCTCTCTTTTCCTCCCAAGGTTGAAGGTTGAAGACGGAGGTTAAGGTTTTCTCTTTGGGAACTTTTCTAACTTCCTCCTCTAACTCCCGTTGCCCTCTAATCAGTTAAGTGTTGGTAATGGCTTAGTGGGTTATTAATATCCTAATATTTAACTCCCAAAATTCGTTGGTCATAAATCCCAAAATTCCAAAATTACCAAAATACCCTTTTAAGTTGCCAGTATGGCCCAAAAATGCCCTGGGACCCAAACTAAACCCCCGGCTAGTGTTTTCTGACTATTTCGACCCTTCCGGACACGTTGGCGCACTCAAAATGACAATACGATTAATAAAATAAAATTCACTTTTTAATTAAAATAATTACGTTCCTGACGCGACTGTCACGCGCGTCCCAATAAAATTTCTCAAATTGTCGTATTTCAGTCTCACGACAAATTCAATATTTTCAATATTCATATATATTGCCATTTATACACATTATAATCAAATACTAACTCACATCTCGTTAGTATTTTATCCGGATTAATTCTCAATTAATTCACATTTAATTTAATTAATCCCATAAATAAATATCAATAAAAGTACGGGGTATTACAATTGTTTGATGATGTCCTAATAATTAACATAAATGGCTCCACATAAGCCATCAGGGCTAGGAGAAGTATCTGCATTGTGGTCTTTAATAGCTGAGAAAATTTCTTATTCAGTTGGCATCACTATAAGATCCCCATTCAAATCCTTAGTTATCAATGAAGGGATAACTCCTTATTTACGAATCGATTATAATCATTGAATGAGGAAACTTGAAGGAATTTAATTATTACAACTGAGATTACGAAACTCACCATATCATCAGCTACCTTTGGGTGAAAGCCCCCAGTTTTCTGCCTACGACTTTTGAGATACACTTCCGAATGATCAACAGGTTGTTTATTATTAAGCACGTATAAATTAATTTTACATTGGGTATTTGAGCAAGACATATAATATATATACACATTAAAATAAGAAAGGGTGTATACAATCTCCTCAGTTTTCTCAGCATACGACATCTGACCAAGAAAATGGACGTCAGTCTTTTTAGCCCTATTCACCCGGCCTTGGTGTCGTTGTTTCAATTTTGCCTCAGATGCTTCGCGCGAGATGAACTCATTCTACTCACGGACAGGGATATGCTCTTTCTCCGATACTTGATCCTTCAGGGCCTTTATCCCAGCACTGTCCAATCCCTTAAAATAAGTCGAGCAGAGGTTACTTATAAAAGTCTTCAATTGAATACCAATGGCTTTCATGGACCCCTCCTTCTGGTCGGCCGAAAGATTTAACTTTTTCATGAGCATATCCCACAAGTCGTTCTTTTTTACTTGCTCAACCGTATCCTAAATCTCATATTTTAAGCCAATACAAGATTTTAACAAAGATAAGGCTCGAGCTTTAAAAGGATTCTTGCCACCTATTGGCAAACCAAATAGGTTAAGGGAAACGTCAGCACGAGAATCAATGGCATTATATGCATCCTGTTGACAACTTTCTCCCACAATAGGGAGAAACATAAGCTAATTTGTAGAATGGCCCTTCGAAGATCCTTGTGTTCTAAAAAATAGTGTCTGAACAACAGAGGGATACGTTGCATTATCACATGCCAATCGTGGGACTTGCGCTTTTTCAAATCTTTTACTGCATCGCAGACAATCCTACGTAAGTTGGATGAGAAATTAGAAGAGACCTTCAAGACCTTTAATGTTTCTAAGAACATATTTCTTCCTTCAATGCTCAAAGTATAAGATGCAACTGGCATATGCTTTTTTCTAGTGTTTGTATCTTTTTTCGACCATAATGATCTTTTAATCTTCAAATCACAAAGATCTTCACAGGCTTTTTCTCCATCCTTGGAATGAGAACCAATAATGCATGTGCTTACGAGATGCTCAATAATATTTTTCTTAGCGTCCATTATGTCTATCACATGTTGCACAGGATGTTCCTTCCAGTATGGCAAATCAAACATTATTGATCTCCTTGACCACGCCGTTTTCACATCAACATCCTTTCTTTTACACTTTTGGGCCAAAATTATGGGGTGTTTACCCTTCAACTTTTGATCAGATTTTAATGACCTTTCTTTAATTTCCAAATCAGAAAGTCTTGGTGGAGGTGGTCACGTCTCGGTGCCTTCTGGGAGAAAATTGCTTCGTATTAACATGAATTTATGACTTTGGGGCAGAAATCTTCCATGACTATGATAAAAAAGTTTACCACTTTTCTTAAGCCAGCTGGCTTCAGTCTCCTCTCCATATATAGGACAACCTAGGTAACCATGTACATTGCTCCCAGATAAGGTCCCATAAGCAGGAAAATCATGAATTTCCCATATCAACATAGCTCTTAAAATGAATTCCTCATTTTTGTACGAGTCGAACGCTCTCACACCTTCAACCCATAACTCATTCAATTCATCTATTAGTGGCACTAAGAAAACATCAATGTCACTACCCGGTGCTCTTGGACCTGGTATCAACAACGATAAAATTGAAAACTCCTTTATCATGCACAACGATGGGGGCAAATTTAAAGGTGCCATAAACACAGGCCATATACTCTTATCTGTGCTCAATTTGCCAAACGGGTTAAACCCATTGGTTGATATTCCGAGGCGAACGTTGTGTATTTTTGTAGCAAAGTTCGGGTATCGTTGATTTACATATTTCCACACAGAGGAATCAATCGAATGTCGCATGAGATTCTCACCCACCTCCGCTCGACCATGCCAAGTCATTGCCTCTGCTATCCAAGGTATAGTGTAAAGTCTCTTCAATCGAGGACCTAAAGGGAAATACTTTAACACCTTCTTAGGTATTTGCGTATCTACTTTCAACAAATGTTTATTATGTACTATCATCTTTCGTTCATATCTAGGTTCCTTACATGCAGTACAAGCCTGTTTGTCCTTATTCTCCTTATAGTATAAAATGCAGTCATACTTGTAGCAATGAATTGATTTGTATTTCATACCCAAACTTTTAAAATTACCCTTTATGATCGGATAATTGGCTGTCAGTGTATTTTCTTTGGGGAGCAAATCTTTTGCCTAGAGGAGTATTACCGTCACACTTTTTCCCGACAAGCCAAATTTTCTCTTTAGGTTGTGCAACCCAACCATGGCATATAACTTTGTGTGGTCGGGGTTGGAGTTATGGTATAATTGTGTTGAAGCTGTTGCTTTTAACCGTATATAATCCTTAACTTGGTCTGTATCGTTGTCAACATGATCCTCACATCCTAAATCATTCCCTCTACTATCTTGCTTTTCTTGCTCTGCGTGCACTTCATACGTATCATTTATGAGATCGTTTAACCTAGCATGTACTAACGGGTCACCATTTGTGTGAACGGTTTCATTGACAAGTATTTCTTCTGGAATATACTTAAATTCCCTCTCCCCAAGGAAATGCCAAAATGTGTAGTCCGCTTGCATACCCCAATGAAACAAATGTACTTTTACATCTACCCCTTTTCAAGCGTTTACCATTTTTACAACGATTGTACAGGAATGGGATAATATCAGTTTCGAGATTCTTCGTTGCATAATTTACAAAGTCTTTAACCCCATTAACATATACTTGCTCCACTCTACAACTTTCACCCATCCACTCTTTATATTGTGGAAACCCCATTAATTCTACAATACAAACAAATAGAAACTCAGTAAATTATAAAACTAAATGAAGTTTGAGTTGATATTTAGAACATAATATCTGGCTTATCATTGCATTAATACTATCATTGCATTAAAACTCACAGGAAAACCCGACCAAGCACAAAACGTCAAAACTTCAACGAGCACAAAATAATGGTTATTTAATTAATTTTTAGATAATATAAATATGAATAGTATAAAATGATTATTGAAAAAGATCTAACATATTCCCAAACAAGATAATATTCAAAAAACGAAAGAGGTTAAACGATGTCCACTAATAAACTTGTGACAGTTATAAATTTATGACTGCTTATAGGAGTCACAAATTAATTATATGGTAACATTTGTGACTCCCATTAGCGGTAACAAACTAATTGACTCAATTTTTTTTAACCAATTAATTTTATCACCCCTAATAGCAGTCACACATAATTTTGTGACTACTCCCGGGAGTGACTAGTTTGTCACCCCTATTAGCAGTCACAAAAAGGTAGTCACAAAATTAACATTTTAGTGTAGTGTTGGTTCAAATGAGGTTGTAGTATCATTCAAACGATCTAAGGTTTTTGTTCAAATAAGATGCTATTTTCGTTCGAATGACTTTAGTTTTCGTTCGAACGAGCCGCACCTCGAAATTTGTGTCATGTCTATAAATACCTATTTTGAAAGCCTTTTTCAATGGGACTTTGGAAAAAATGTGAACATAATATATTTGCCAAAGTTTTTCATCTTTTTCTTCTATTAAAACACTTTTTATTCATAAACATTACACCCCTAATTATTTTGTGAATCCTTTTGAAGACCTAGAAAGTTTCTATAACTTGCATACACCTTGTGGGGGGGGGGGGGGATTCTCAGCGACTGAACTTGTGACTCGAGGGATCACGACTGAAGAAGAAGGAAGAAGGCTGATCGGTGGATACTGATGGTAGACCGTTACCTGTGGACGACTTTAGACTGAGTCATTTTCTTTAGAAGTATTATGAAGATTGTGCATTGTACTTAGTCGATCTAAGTAGTTTGTAAGTCGACTGTCTTGTAAAACTTTCTAAAGTGCTGAATATAGGTTTTGCCCTGAAAACAGGATTTTTTCTCATCTCTAAGTGTTTGCATATTTTTTTTATACTTGCAATTATATATTTAGAACGCATATTTGCGTGATCCCCTAATCTAATCAAAAACTAAAATTGGATTTGTGTGTGTTGGGATTTACATTGAAAAGAAATACAAAAATAGACTTTTTGATTGTGACCATCCTTATCGGGTGTGTTCATGCACTTATAAGTGGTATCAGATCATCCACTCTAACAGAGACATGGGGTGAGCCATGTAGTCTCAGAGTCGATATTATTAGTGGATCCAAAGAAGGTGTTAGGCATGTTGGATTATGTAAAACCCATGACACCTACGAAAGTTCATAGTTTTTTGGGATTCGCCAAATATTATAGGATGTTTATTCTAAGTCTCTTGTAGATAGTGATACCGATGGACGAATTTACGCAAATGGGTATTCAATTTTTGTGAACTATGAGGGGTCATTATACTTTTAACACTATCAAGTAGCAGTAATCTTAGACTCTATTTTTAGTTCGATCAAGTAGTGAGGTTGAGTATTTAGTCTCCACTGATGCTTCCTTAGAGGGACTATGTGGGGGTGTTGTTGAAGGAGTATCATCCTATTGCCTATGCATCTTGGAAGTTGAAGCCTCATGGGGTTAACTATTCAACACATGATTTGTAGTTAGAGGCGATATTTTTCACACTACATGGCAGGAGGCACTATGTTTGAGGTGAGAAGTTCAGGCTCTTCAGCGATCACAAGAGTCTTAAGTATCTATTCACGTAGAAGGATTTAAACATAATAAAATGATGGAGATTCGATCTCTATAAGGACTGCTAGTTTATAATTCAGTATCACCTAGGGAAGGTCAATGTGCTCGCACATGCTTTGAGTCGATGATCGAGTGTCAGTTCGTCTACTCTTGAATTGACTGATGTGGATTCTGTTAAGATGATTAATGTGATTTTATGGGGATTCTCACAATGACTCCCAATTTCATTATGAGGGTATTCTAATCAAAAGTATATGACGTGGCATTCAAAGAGAAGGTGGGAAATCTTTTATCTACTGGAGTAACTCTTTACACTATTAGTTCTGGTGGTTATTTGAGGTATAATGGGAAAGTTATAGTACCTTCAGACGAGGAGTGACATAGGGTCATCAGGCAGGAGGCCTATTGATCATAATTTTTGGTACATCTCGGTGGTAAGATGTACCAGGACATAAGGAGACAATATTGGTGGTAAGGTATGAAATGGGAGGTTTCTTCATTTATGTCCCAGCGCAGTACATGTCAGATGATGAAGGTGGATCACCAGGGATAACCATGTACTCTTCATCCCTTATCCATTCTGATTGGAAGTGGTAAAACTTCTCGATGGACTTCATTATAGTAATACCTTTGACAACCCAAAAATACGACACTATTTGGGTAATAGTTGACCACTTGAAAAAGGTTCCACAATTCTTACCCATCTACATAGATTTCACAACATAGCATACATGTGGTTATATGTGTCCAAGATCACTAGTTTGCACGAGATACCATTATTGATCATCTCTGATCATGATTGAACTTTTATATCTCAATTTTGGGGAAATTTTTAGGAGGTCATAGGGATTATATTGAAATTGAATACTTCTTATCATCTTCAGAACGATAGGTAGACGAAGAAAGTGAATAAGATTTTGGAGGATATGTTGCGAGTCTGCATTTTGGATTTTCGGGGTACTTGCGAGGTGCATTTGTCGTCGGTGGAGTGAACGTATAATAATAGTTTTAAGAATTTAATCAGTGTGGCACTGTATGGGTGACCCTGTATATCACCCATGTAATATTGGTTGGACTCGATCAAGAGTAGCGTGTTAGTATTTGATACGTTCAGGATATGACTGAGAATATTAATATGAATCGGGAGACGATAAAAACTATTGAGAGTAGGCATAATAGCTATATAGACTCTGATTAGAAGGATGTGCACTTTCAAGTGGGTGATGATGTGATTCTCAAGGTGTCACCAATAAAAGGGGTGATTCATTTTAGGAAGAAAGGGAAGCTGGCCTCGAGATATATTGGGTCTTTCGTGATTGTGGCTATGATAAGGATGTTCGTGTATCACCTAGCACCCCTAGAGCATTTAAATCTGGTATATAATGCATTTCTTGTATTCATGCTTCTTCAGTTCTTGTCGGGTGAGTTGCTTATCCGTGCATCGACTTAGGGTATATTCAGCGAGAGGCTAGTGATATGTATAGTGAGGAGCCTGAGTGCATTTTAGACATCGTGGTCCATATTTTGAGGTCTAAGGAGATACCCTTAGTTCATTTTTAGTGGGGTCACCATAATAAGGATGATTCCATTTAGGAGGGAGAGGATACAGTGATGAAGCAATATTCATAGTTATTTTAAAGGTGTTTATTATATCCTATGAATTATGAGGATGAAATCTTTTTGTTATGGAGAAGAATGTAATATATCGTAATTTTAAAAGGAATAAAAAATTAAGTAATCAGAGGAATTTTAATTCATTAGTTGGGTATCCAAATTAATTACATAATTTAAATTATGAATTTAAAGTCATTGGCGAGATTTTAAAGTTAAAATCAATTTAGCTGGATTTATAAACTTTATTTAGTAAATTGTTAAAGTTTTATGGGCTTACATTTAATTACTTCAAAGTTTATGGCTTAAACGGTAATTAATGTAGGTCCAAATTGTTGTTTTTAGTGTAGTGAAAATTGAGTGCAATTCATTAATCCAATTGCCATTGGCGTAATCAAATCTTTTTCTTCAATCCATTAAGAAAACTTTTATTTGTCACCTTAGTCTGCCCATTGCATTGAGGATGACCTGGAGCAGAATGCAGCTTTTGGATCTTGGACTGGGTACAATATGCTTCGAACTCTTCATTATCGAACTACGTACCATGGTCGGTGATAAAAGCATATGGTAAACCCTATATGTAAATGATGTTCTTCTAGATAAACTGGTACACCTTATCATCGGGAATGTCCACCAATGGTTTTGCCTCCACCCATTTGGTGAGGTAATCCACAACGACGGCTAAATATTTAAACCTTCCTCTGGTAGTCCGCAATGGCCCGACCAAATCTATCCCCCATATAGAAAAAGGCTAAGGTGAAGTAATGGAGGTCAGAGCAGCATGTGGAGTTCTACGATTGTTAAAGAACCTCTAACACTTGTCACACTTCTTCGTAAAGGCAATGCAATCTACCCTCATGGTCGACCAGTAGTATCCTTGGGTGTTAATTCGTTGTAGAAATGATATAACTACCACATGAGCTCCACATGACCCTTCATGAACTTCATTTATCAAGTCCTGAACCTCTGTTGGGTGAACACAACGTTGTAAAGTGGTTGTAACCCTCTTTTGTACAAAATACCCTTTTCTAATACGTACCTCACTGCTTTATACTTAAGCTTTTTGGCCATTATAGGATCTGCTGGCAAAGTTCCTTCCTCAATATATGCTCTGATAGGATCCATCCAGGAGGGTCCTATATCTACTGTAAAAAATGATCATCAAATCTTCATCAATGCTCCGATTAGTCAGAATCTCTATTGGAATGGTCCTTCTGAGTTTAATCCTGGTGGTTGACGCTAGCCGAGTAAGTGCATCAGCTCGAGCATTCGCTATTCTTAGAGCTCTGCTCATCCGAACAACTAGAAACTTATCTATAACCTCCACTGCCTTTGTAAGATACCTTTTCATCAATTCTCCTTTGGCTCCATACAAACTCAATATCTGGTTGACAACCAGTTATGAATCACTGTGCGCCACCACTTGCTTGACGCTTAAAGAATGAGCTAAATTCAATCCCACTATTAAGGCTTCATACTCTGCCTTGTTATTAAAGGCCTGGAACTGGAATCTGAGAGCGTATTCAATATCAATCCCATTAGGGGTATTAAGTATGATACCTCCTCTGTTACTTATAGCACATGAGGATCCATCCACGTATAGATTCCATACTGGGATGTTGTTATCAAAGCCTTGGTTTGTTAATGTCCCATAATGGAATATCTTCTTGCTTTCCTCCTCATATCTCTAGGCCATCGCTTGTATTCTTAAAGATTTCGATTGGTTGGCAGTGACTGCGGTTGAGCTATCCCCTCTTTCAAGTCCTGCTTGATCGGTTGGTCAGCAACAACTTTGGTTGAGCTCTCCCCTGTTGAGGTTTGCTCGGTCGAGAAGACTTGTTTCTCTGAAACCTCCGAATAAGTAAATTCTGCAATGAAATATTCTACAGCTTGGACTTTCAATAAGGATCTCGGCTCATATACAATATCGTATTCTCCCAGCTCTACTGCTCAGGACATTAGTCTTCCCAGCTTCTCAGGTTTGTGGAGAGATTACCTAAGAGGCATGTCAGTAAACGCCATTATGGTATGTACTTGGAAATAAGGTTTCATACGTCTGGACGCCTCAATAAGTGCTAAGGCTAATTTTTCCAAGCGTGGGTGCCTGCTTTCATCTCTTTGGAATGCCTTACTGGTGTAGTAAACTGGATTCTGGACTCCATTGTATTCTTGTATTAAAGTAGACCTCAATGCCGACTCAGAAATGACTAAGTACACATATAATTTCTTCCCCCAAATTAGTCGGGATAACAATGGGGGTGATCCCAAATACTTCTTCAACTCCTAAAAAGCCTTTTCAAATTCTTCGTTCACCTCAAATGTATTTTTCAGCACCATGAAGAATGATAGACATCTGTCTGTTGCGCGGGACGTAAATCTGTTCAAAGAAACTACTCGCCCAGTGAGCCTTTGAACTTTTTTCTTACTGGTCGGTGACTGTATTTCAATCAAAGCTATTATTTCGTTTGGATTGGCCTCAATTCCCCTTTTATTGACTATGAAGCCGAGTAACATCCCTTCTTGCACTCCGAACATGAATTTGATCGGATTCAGCTTCATCTGATGCTTTTCTAACTAGTCAAAAGTTTGGCTTAGGTCAGCAATGTGATTGGAGGTTTTCTTGCTCTTCGTTAGCATATTATCCACATATACCTCCATATTTTTGCCTATTTGATCTTCAAAACCCTTGTTCACCAATCTTTGATAGGTTACACCTGCATTTTTAAGACCAAAAGGCATCACATTATAGCAATAAGTTCCTCGGGGAGTAATAAAAGATGTATTATCCATATCTTCAGACTTCATTTTTGATCTGGTTATAACCAGAATAAGTGTCCATGAAGCTTAACAACTCATGCCCCGACGTAACATCCATAAGTTGATCAATCTTGAGCAAAGGAAAATGATCATTTGGGCAGGCTTTATTCAGGTTTATGAAATCTACACACATTCTCCACTTGTTATGCCTATTTCTAACCATAACGACATTGGCCAACTAATTTGGCTACTTCACATCTTCAATTCAAGAAGATTTTTGAAGCTTCTCTACCTTCTTTTGGATAGATTGATTCTTCTCGGGACTGAATAATCTACGTCTCTGTTTGATCAGTTTGGCATCTTTATTGACATTGAGCTCATGACATAATAAGTTGGGATCAATCCCATGCATATCCTCATGGCTCCAAGCGAACACGTTCTTTTTCGGCCATAGGAACATCACTAGTTCCTGTTTAAGAATAGGATCTAGTTTGAACCTATCTGTGTAGTCCGTTCTGCTTTGTCGTCATCCAGGATAATGCTCTTAGTGGCCTTCATAGTCTGACCTTTGACCAACTCTGACTCCTTTATTGGATATAAGGTTTCAACCTCAAGTTCACCATTAGGCCCTATAGTATTCACTTAGTAAGTAGCGGTCCTCTTCTTTAATTCATCAAAATATTCTTGTTCGACAGAGGATTATTAACATTCTCAGGATACCTTTTGATCACCCTTTACAACACCTACACTAAAGTTGGTCAGGAACTTCAAGCACTGATGGATTGTAGAGGGTACAACTTTGAATTTCTTTAATCCTACTCTGCTCGTGATCATATAATAGGTGGATTGAACATTTTTGTCCATCACGAAAAAACACACTTTCTCTGTCCGACTTGCTGGCCAGGTGCCGAGTAACACTTCCAACTTGATTGTGCCCAGGGGATACACTTTTCACAAGAGAAACCTATCAGGGGCCTGTGATAAGGTTCGAGCTGGCTAAGCTTCGAGTCCAAAATTTAAAATCATGAATAGAGCATGATGTCGTCGAGATCCTATTGTCAATTAGTTGCCTAGAGACAATTATATCTTGTATTTTGACCTTGACTACTAGGGGATCGTCATGGGGATAAAGTACTAAGGGAAGGTCATTCTTAGGAAAATCGATCACTAACTTGTCCTCGTTGACCTTCCTCGTCCGATCTTCCTCGACTAGATTGATCCTTTGGATATAAGAACAAGCTTGAACCTCATTGATGTAAGACTTTCTTTTAGCGGTATGATCTACTCCTCTAGCGTCTCCACTTGTAATCATTCAATAGTCAAAACAACTAAAACTAAGCCTAAATACCTCATGCTATGGTTTCCTGGGTTTCTTCGGTAGGTCAAGATCTTCTTCCTGGTCATCTTCATAAGTTATCTTTTTCTCATCCATAGGCCTGCATGCAGTTCTTTGGTAAGAGTGTAATAATGCTTCTCAGGAAGCAATCCACTCATAACAGCCTTTACAGTTTTTTTCTCCTCATAGTCAATTACCTTCAACTTCTCATTATTGAAGCGTATGATGTAGTCCCTAGTGCTTTCCCTTACTCGCTATCTCACGCTTATCAAGTGAGCTACTCTTTTTCCTGGCTTGGCCCCAAAGTAGAAATTACCAATCAATAGCTCGGCAAGCTGGTTGAAATCATTAATTTTCCCTTTAGGTAATCTATTGTGCCATATTTGCGTAGGACCCACTATAGTACCTAAAAATTCCCTACACTTCATCTCCTCGGGGACAACGTAAATGTCTGCTGCAATTTGGTATTGTTCATTGTGAAGAATAGGGTCAATTTTACCATCATATTTGGGAGTAAAAATAGGGGCTTTGAACTTCGAAGGAGTAGGAAAATCCATAATAGCTTGAACAAAAGGAGACCCTTTCATAAAGCTTCATTACCAAGGGTTCTTCGCCTTCACCGTTTCTCCCAACCTATCTTCCAATCGCTAAATGCAGCCTTTCCATTCATGATTACCCAAATCAGATTTGTTCAAAGCATCTCGGCTATTTCGACCATTTATCCATGCTAAGATCTCCTCTTGAGAGGTCTGCTCGGCATAGACAGAATGTCGAGGGCATTATCTTGATTGGGATGAGGACTTATGTTGGTCGGCTAGTCGACGAATATTCCTCGATAATGCTCTATGAGGATTTTGATTTCTTTAGGGTCCCATACGATCAAATGGCGATGCTCGACTTAGCCTTTCAAGAGAAAAATACTGTTCATTATAAGGCTCTGAAGTCATGAGGGAAGAACTTTCTCCTGAACAATAGGATGTGCCTCTTGAAGTCCTAGTTTGGTTATTCATGTTGGTTCTTGGAGGTGGAAGTGGGATGTTTCTGTGAATGGATAAGGCAGGAGATCCAGATTGTAGCATTTGGGATATTTGCCTGATCGTATCTTACACGGCCTCTTATCCCCTAAAAAGACTAGCCAAGATTCTAATCAGAACATTATTTATTAGAGGAGTGGGTGAAATAGGCGGATTTCCATTATTTCTGGTACTGGACTCAGGGATATCACTCATCTTTATGTTATCATAAGTGAATGAGAGTGACAACGTTTGTTAGCAATACGTTCCCACAGACGATGCCAATCTGTTGATGTAAAAAACTATAATAGATCTAATTCTTCAATCACAGATAAAAATAAGTAAGTAAAACAGAGATTAAAGGTTTTTAAAGTGGTTCGACTATTTCAGAAAGCCTACGTACACTGTGCCTTGTATTCTGTCTTCCTCTTGTTGAGAGTGTTTTGAACCTTGTGAAACTTACCCTTGATGAAGGGATTACAATGTATTTATAGCCATGTAGGGAAATAAAGAGATGGAATATTAAAGGATGGAATGCCTTAATAAATTAGGCATTTACATTAGTACATAATGTTCATAATGGTATTGGATGTTGGCGCTTCGCTGGCCATGTTGGTCAGCCTCCCTACTGTTGGTCGGCCTTCCATGTGTTGGTCGGGCTTCCTGGCGTTAGCCAGCACTTTGTATGTTGGTTGGCGAAGTTATTACTTGTTGACTAGGATTCTTGCCATGTAGGATGACATGTGTTCGTATATGATTGGACCACTTAGGTGGGTAATATTTTGTATCAATAACACCCTTAGGGTCTATTTCCCCTAATTTATCTCATTATCACTCCCCGTCAGTTTGAAAACATAGAAAGATAGATAGACATACAAACAGACAGATAACTATATATACATTTATACATTTGTATACAAATTTGTACATTTATATACACTTCTGAGCTTTCACCTCTAATGATATCCTAAATCCATAAATGGGGGAACCTTGTGACCTTTCACCTTAAAGACTGTGCTATTTTTTTATAGCTTCTCTCTGGAAATAATTCAAACTTTCCTCATGTGTTTTAAGTGAGCATACTAACTTATTTACTTTCATGAGTGCTTTAAATAGAGCTTGATTTTCTCAGATGGTGTCAACCTTACCAAAGAACTTCACGGAAAGAGCTATAAGGATCTTATCAATTATTATATCCTCTTTGATCATTGTTTCCCAAATAAAAAGTCAAATTAAGCATGTCATTTTTTTGAACATAAAAGTCGTCAAAGGTTTCGTTCTCCTTCGTGGTAAGGGGCAAAAAGTGAGTGGTTTGGAGTTGAAGTGTTTCATGCTTTATGGTGATGGTGCCTTCACAGTTTATTTCGGAAACTTCCCATGTCGCCTTTAATGCAGTGCACGTTGAAACACGCTAGAACTCACTAATGGAAAAACAATTAAAGATTGAGTTAAGACCTTTATCATTCTAATCACCATCTTTCATATCGTTCTCTTACCAACTAGATCTTATTTTTAGGACTACGACATTATCAACAATTATAATATGCAGGTTCCAAACCATTAAAGCACTATTCCATATTCGATCTTCTAATGACATTATATATGATGGACCTTCTAATATGAATATTTTCTACCATCAAATAGTGGAGGCCGGCGAGAAAAAACACCATATGTTTACACAAACGGTATACTCTACGATTTAATCCTAAAAAGAATGAGACCCCCTCTAATACCAATTGAGATCACGAACCTCAAAGGTAAATATCCAATTAAAAATTAATCAATAATTTATAGACAATTTCCCTTTTAAAACAACAAAGTATATAAAGCATCCAAAAGGCTCATGTGACAAAATGTTTTATCGAGATTAAAATCTAATCAAGTTTATTCTATTATCAAAACAAGTGATTTTAATAATGCCAAAAGATACAAAAAAAAATCGCACAACATCGAATGTATGAAGAAAAATCCATTAATGGGCAATTTTTTTGGGTCGAAATGAATTATAATCACATAATGCACTAACTTCCTATCAAATATTTTGAACCATATTCTCATAGGAGAGCGCCAACATTTGAAATACGCTACACTAGTACTACCGATTTGGGTTACTACCAATATCTTCAAATCTTCCACTAAACAAATCTTTATTTAAATAGAAGAACACTTTTGTTCCAAGGCAGTGGAACCACTGAGTAACCACCAAATACAATCTAAGATGTGTGAGGATATATTGAAAGGTTTGGTTTCTTTAAAAAAACTCACAAAGTGTTTTTCAAGATTATTGAAAGTAGACTATATTCAAGAATAAAACTATTTTCGAAAATAAGCTGTCAAAATAAGCTTGAATATGAAAGCCAAACTTCTTTTGATTCAAGAATGAATAAAAATAACTTGAAGAACAGAGTGAGAGGATAAAAAATGATTTTGAAAGCTAAGATATTTTCTCTCTTCAAAATTATCTCCTCACCTTATTTTGGAAACATGGAGAAACTCTTGATTATATACAAAAGTTTGTAAAGAGAAGTGGGATACACTAAAGTTATAGAAAATCCATAGGTCAAGAAAAGATCATTTTGGCTTCCCAACCACGATTTTGCCTTAGCACAACTACCAAATCAATCTTTTTTACGAGTTATTCCAAAAGATTGAGACAAATGAAGGATGTACTTTGTGGTTACGAAGTCCTTATTTGCTGTGGCGAACAACCAATGACTAAGGTCACGGACAAAGCTAGAATTTTCCACTTTTGTAGAATTTCGCAAAGCTTAGAATTATCTTATCCAACGTATGACCAAGTAAATTTTAAATACAAAGTATGCATTTCAAACAAAAATTTTATATAATAAGAATATATAGAATTATATATTTCGCAAATCACAAAACCACAAGGTTAAATGAACTCATTTTTCATTTTTAGAAAATATTTAACTGATGGGTGAATCTAAGTCCTCTATTTAATATACCTCTATCCTAAGTGATTAACTCGGGGGAACAACATGAATTGTTCGATATGAATTTGGTGAAGCTTTTCTAAAACCTTTTGGATTAGACTCAAAGTGTGTTTTGTAAAACATAATATGACAATCCAAGTGACGCGGCGCGGGGCATATGCGTATACATATACCCATATTGTGTATTTAAAGACTTTAAAATTCGAATCTTCTAGTTTTCAAGATTAGAAGAGGCACGAGAGATCCTCAGAGGTATAAAGGGTAAACCTTCATGAGATACTTTATGTGTGGGCTATGAGGATTTCCTATGATTTATGTGTTGGGTCGAGAGTGATTATGCGATATATTATAATGTAATTGTTATATAGATAATATATATGTGGTGGTTATGTTGTTGGAATAACTAGAGTTAACATTACATTATTTAGATGAGTAACTTCATAATAAATTGGAATATTACAATAGTTTAATATAATGGGTCGATATGGATGGCTTAATAATATTGTGTTGAGATATTCACCTAATTAATTCGCGTAAGAATTCCATGGTTTTATTATTGTTATATGGATCCTTTAATCGGGATCACATAGGAAGTTATTGTTGTGATAATAACCTTCTTATGTTGAAACATTTCAGGTTAGTGTCAATAACATTTTTAGGATTGCGCTTATAACGACATTAACTGTATTTCCAGTATTTCTATCCAACCGTTATCTTTTGTAAGTGTCATAACTTACATCAAACATATATTTATATTTTTGTTTTTTCAGTTTTATGAGAGTTTTTGCAAGGGCCATGTTGTTACCGCAATTGGATTTATTTAATTCTAATAGATTATTTATTACTATTGTGAAGTTAAGACTTATGTTGGATATCATTTAATATAATCAAAGGTTTATATTTATTTAGTTATTTATGTTGTCATATGCTATTTCCCATCTCAATTTATTTCTTCAAGCTTATAATGGTATGTAATTGTTAGATAACCTTCATGGATTGTACATGAGACTGAACATCCTATGTATGGAAAATATGGGTTGTCATAATCAACACAATGATGATGTCCTGAAAACCTTTGATACAGCCAAAGTCTAAAGTCGGTCCATTTACGTTCAACTTCTCTGACAGTTGATTTCGTTCCTAAGGTATGAGTATCACCAAAATTATGATTCCTAAAAAAATCCATGGAAGTCACACCAATTATATTCCTAAAGCAAGGACATAATAACACGATTAGAAATTGAATGATATATCACAGATGGATCATGAAAGCACATTAACACTTTCTACACACAGTCTCTAAGACTAAACCACGTCTTCTCACACATCTTGTATAAACTACTTATACTTTGATCCGATTGATAAATGGGTACGAAGTCTCAATACCGATCCCTCATCATGAGTAGAAGCCCATGTGATATATCCCTCGATACATCACCCTGCAAGACGATGCAACCTTAAGATATCCAAATTTCTCTATATGTAAGCTTATTGTCCACCCCATGGTACACAATATCCTTACTCACATCTTCCTGCATCCACATCACGAGATATTATGATATATCTAAAGAGACTATTCGCATCCCGAATTGCGTCGGCTTTGATCTCATGCTCTTGTGAGTACGTAGTCACAATATTGAGTTTTCACTCATAAGCCCAAGCCTCCACGTCGCGCACACATGTTCACTTATAAACACACCCCCAGGCTACATTGACTTTGGTCTCGTAACCACACAAGTATGTTAATGCAATACTATAGTTCCACTCATCCACACAAGTCCACAAACCGCCTCATAACCACTTTTATTGGGGCATAAATACAAAGTGTCATTCATCCATCATTCTTTCGGGCCTAATTAAGATTATATATGTCTATGAGTACAATATTAAGGTTTAGGAGACTCTATCTTCCATTTAAGTAGTAATTAAGTAATATAGGACAAACGATTATATAAAGAAGATAAATCTAACAACTGGACTGACTAATACCTTACCTATTCATAACACGGTCCCCCAACCCTCCATCATATATCTCCAGTTTAACATAAGTTGAAAAATCCTTTGGATGAGCCTGTTAGGTCTCACCTCAACTAACGATTTTGATCACTTTTGCGCTCACCTTTTGTTCCACACATCCCTAATCAAACTACATATGGTAAACAAAGATCCAGGGAACACTTGAAAACACACAACAAAAGAAAGTCAGACTCCCATACACAGTGATTTCAGGAGATTAATACCACAATAAGATATATGTTGATAGGACTTTATGCTCAATTTAAATCTCATGGAACGTTTTGAGATTATTTTGAAAGCATTGATTCATATCAAGTATTCTCTTAAAGATTAAAGACCTATTTTATACCTTAAACTAAAGCATAAAATATGGCTTAAGCCTCATGAGTGAGTGAGATAAGAGGTTTGGAGCATGTGGCAGTGCATGTTCAATCATTACGAGTTTAAAATGGTTTTATGTGCTTAAGTAGACTTCCAGTCATTATTTAGTCAACACAATCCTAAACTTTTGTTTGCCCTTGGTTTCGAAGCTTGATCCTTTGATTTCATTGAGCCTTTTAGGGAGTTGGCATGAAGAATGAGGGTTTCTAAGCTTCAGTAGAGAGATGAGATTTGTGAAATACGATCAGACAAACCAGTTGAAAAGTCACATAACGTGTATACCAGGTTACCAAGGGCATAATTATCCATAAAGAGTGACAGGGGAAGCCAAACTACTGAAAAGGGATTTGGACGACATATATCATCCGTTTATAACTCAATATTCATTTTCTCGGAGTTATTTGAAAATATTAAGATGCAAACAATTCGAGTTAAGTTGGTTCCACTACAAGCCCTGAACCAGAACCGAAGTTGATCGGTTCCACATTTTTAGAACCACCATAAGAACCAAGACAATCCGAACCAACAGTTCTTGAGTTGGTTCAAATCGATTCCCGATTCCAAAAATATATCAATAAATAAATAAAATAATAATTAATTCTCAAATATAACCTAAAAGACACTTAAAGCAACTTTATGAATGTCATCAAAATCCCAAAAGTCACCATTAATTTAAAACCTTTAAAATAAGTAGAAATCAACATTTTTCATATATAAATATTGAATAAAACATGATACGATCGAACCAGTTTCAGTTCAACCTATGTCTTTAGTTCTCTTCCAAATCAGATAACGAAAAACCGAACAAAAGAAAAACGATTATCAATTTTTGAGATCAAACTCGAACCATTAAAAAAGACCAACCGAATTATTAAAAAAATTGAACTGAACCCAACCCAAGCCTACTAACTTTTGAAGACGTTGAGATTTGGCTATGTAATGATGAACAACAATGAACTTAATAACTATCAACCATCCTATCACCCCAAATTTCCTTACCCAACTCTCAATTCATCATCACCCAGGGTTTCCAAATTTCAAACCCGGTAAAACTAATTAACAAACCCTTTCTTTCAACTACATTTAACCTTTTTTTTCCATTAACGTTTGGTGTTTATCTTTGCTACTGTACCAGGTTTAGCACTGGGAACTAATAAATGGAGGCCCATTCAGTTTGGTAGAAATACGACGTCGTCAGCTTGGGATGATGATAAACCCTGCGAGGTTTTACCCAGTGGAAAAAGAGAGTATTTGGACGAGCAAGATGTTATTACATTTCTTTATCCTCCTAAAGACCTCATTCCTTTAGACCCTTCTTATTACAATCCTGTTGCTCATCTTTGGTTACTTCTCTATCTCTGTCTCTCTGTCTCTCTCTCTCTCTCTCTCTATATATATATATATTTATATATATATATATATATATAATCATGCTCTTGTGCGGATCAGTCTGCATTTTAAGAGTGTCAACCGGACATGTGTCATCAGACGATGAGCCCAGAAAAGAGAGAGAGCGTGCCTATAATTTAGCCGATAATATCTAGACTCACCGGCAGATGAAAGATGTCTGGTCCGCACTCTTAAAATGCGGGTTGGTCCGCACAAGCGCACTATTGTGTGTATATATATATAGGGAGAGGTTCACAAGTGAACCTAAAAAATAAACTTTTAAAAAAACCTTAACAAAATAACACCTAACAACTCATTAATTTGAATTTCTATGTTGTAATTGGTCCGCGCCAGCGGCAACGAACACGCGTGTTGATCGATTCCCCCCCCCCCCCCACTAGGACCCCCACCCGTATCCCCATGGAAACCCTGCTACTATAAGGGCTGCAATGGTGATGGTGGTGGTTGGGGATGGGGTTGGGGGGGCGAGTGAGGGGTTAGGGATTGATCGACATGTGTGTTCGTTGCCGCTGACGCGGACCAATTATAAAATATAAATTAAAATTAATGAGTTTTTTAGTGTTATTTTGTTAAGGTTCATTAAAAATTTCATCTTTTAGGTTCACTTGTGAACCTCTCCCTATATATATATATACAATAGTGCTCTTGTGCGGACCAGCCCGCATTTTAAGAGTGCGGACCGGAACACGTGTCACCTTGTGATGAGCCCAGAAAAAGAGAGAGTGTACCTATAATCTAGCCGATAATTTTTAGGCTCACTATCAGGTGACGCATGTCTGGTCCGCACTTTTTAAATGAAAACTGGTATATATATATATATATGCATGCTCTTGTGCACACTAAGGTTGCATACTTGGTGGCGCACACCAATTTTTTTAAAATATAAAGAAATATATTTTTGAGTTAATTTTTTTATGTGATATTTGAACATTTCAACGGACCATATAAAAAAATCAACTTAAAAAAACTTTTTTTACTATATTTAAAAAATCGTTCAAACTTTCACACCAAGCAGCGAAATCTTGACCAATTTTTTAAAAATAGTAAAACAAGAAATAATTGAGGTGATTTTTTTTATATAGATCGCCGTAAATGTTTTAATATCACACAAAAAAATCAGCTCAAAATATGTTTTTTACTATTTTAAAAAAGTGATGTGCAAACTTAGTGTGCATAGGAGCCTGTATATATAGTAGAGGCTCAAGTGCGGAAGTGTCCTGTGCAAACTTAGTGTGCATAGGTGCCAACATTTTTTTGAAGTGATTGTTTTATGTTACTAATATCACATTGAAGCCACAAAGGAAAAAATCAGCTCAAAATATTTTTTGTTTGCTATTATAATAAAACCACTCAAAATGTGTTAGTTTTTGGACTAAGTTTTGAGGGATTTTATTAAAATAGCAAAATAAATTATTTTAAGCGGTGAGTTCATTGAAAAAGATAATAACTCATAAAGAATCACTTCAAAAAAATATGATTTTTTAAAAATTCGTCTGCACCGTATCCGGACGGGACATGTCTGCACCTGAGCCAGACACACACACACACACACACACACACACATATATATATATATATATATATATATGTGTGTGTGTGTGTGTGTGTGTGTGTGTGTGTGTGTGCACATATTCATTTACATACACTAGAGTGTAATTCTAGGCTTGAAAAATGATGGGCCAAAATTTCAAGCCCGGATGAATTTGAGGCTGCGCTTGAGTCAAAAAGCCCAAATTGGGCGCGACCTAAACTCTGAATATGTACATATTAAAAAAATAATTTTATATAATATAACATATTCATGTTTACGTTGTTTAATTAGGTTTCACTATTTTATTTTATTTACTACTTTTTTTATTTAAAAACGTTTATATGTCATAATGCGTAAGGTTACAAGAGGTTTTCACTTTTGTGATTTGTTGAATGTTAATTTCATAGTGGGCATTTGGTTTGTTAATTGCCCAAGTCATGGTATACCTATGTTAGGTGCTCAAATAATGTTATGCGTATGAAATATATAATCGCTCTTATTTTTCTTGTTTTAATTTAATACATTTTATAAAGGATTTATTTTATTATATGAAAAAACTCGCTCAAAATCTTTTAACATAAAAAATTGAGATCGGGCCCCGAAGTCTGTAATATTTATAAGCCGAGTTTGAGCCTAGGTGGAAAATATTTATTCGGGCTGGTTTCGAGCTTGGGAATGGGTAAGATAGTTGGGGCCAAGCTTAAGCAACCCCAAGCAAGGCTCACCTAACTCAATTTACAGCCCCTATGTAATTCTAGGCTGACTCAAGATTTTGACTCATTTTATGCAAAACACTGATGTGTCGTGTCTGTATCGGTTCAATATAAGTGGATCCTAAATACGAATCATTGACGACACGACACATTAGTGTATCACAAAAAATGAGTCGGTGTATAATTACTCTATACTTAATGAGTAATGCTATGTGTACGAAACGAGTTATTCTATGCCCACTTGGGATTTTGACTCATTTTTGCTACATATTGATCGATCCTATTTGTATTAATTCGTGTCGAGATTCAGTGAGCATTATTCAAAACACAAACATGTTAGTGTGTTGCACACTAATTGGGACATCCGCTAAGTCCTTGTTAAGAGGCTTAACGTTAATGTTTAGTTAATCTGAATTTTTACAAGTGACATTATAAATTTACTAAAATAAAAATAAAACACACCTCCATGGTTCCATCCCCACCAAAACTTTACCGCCTGAATCTGTCCAAAGTACCCCCACCTACAGCCGACGCTAATAACTTCCATCACCGACAACTTCACCAGTTTCGTATCACGATCACCACCTTCAACCGGAACCATCACTAACAAAATCTTCCACCCCAACCTCAAATCCAAATCAATTTCATCTGAATGAATCCAAAACCAAATTGCAAACAAATCGTAACTAAAATGACTCATTGAAAGAAAACATACTAAATCGATTTACTCAACCACAACAAAATCAATACGCTTGAGAATTAATTCATTCAGTTGTTGGAGAGGTTTTATGGCCAAATAGATTGTCGTCGGCAGTGGCGTTAGTGCCATTTTTCATGTTTATGGATTCGTTAACTGGTGCAATGATTGGGATTCATGTGTGTGTGTTTTACTTATTTTTTCTCTCTTCATTAATGGGAAGGGAGGCACTGCAACCTAAAGGCACTAGGTGCACCGTATATCTTTTCATTTATGTGGTGCTTATGCATGCCATTGTCAGGATCGTTAAACATATCACATATATTAGGATGCAAGGATATAGTTGAGTTTGGGGTGTAAAGCGAACCAAGTTACTCGATGTCGAACACGAGCCCTTTTGGATAAATTATAGTTCGAGAAAGGCTCGTAAAATAAACGAGCCAACAAGCTCGTTTATCTTGTTGAGTTTGCCTCGAATTCTGATTGATAACTAATATTTATATAAAATAATATAAACAACCAAGCTACTCGAGTTTGACTCGTATTAGTTTGTTCAATCTCGATTTGTAAGATAAATGAACTAAACTTGAATATATTTGTAAGCTCATTAAACTTTAAAAACCAAGCTTGAGCAACCTTAGGGTCGGATCGACTCATTTACACCACTAAGTTTAGTTGTCTTTGCCTAACTATATATTTCTCAGCTTTAAGGTGTATAAAATTTAAAAAAAAATAGAAATGGCTTCATTTTGAAAATTTAATGTTTTTTTATGAAATTATCCTCTTACGGTAATCTCTTATTTAGACATAATTTTTTAAGTTGTCTGTTTAGAAAATTCATTGTTCAGAGACTTCAGACCAATTTTAGATTTTGAGAGATTTTAGATTCATATGCATTTAGAGTAGGGGCGGGGATGATGATTGGATGGTGAACCACTACCACAAGCCATTGAATCGAGTCCGGATTAAATTTGCGAAGAAGCTCCACTGAATCGATTATGTGCACCATATAACGACCGCCATGGATGCTCTACGAAATAGCTTCAGATGAAACTCAAACCTGATTGCAATGTTGAAGCTGGTTCTGAACATGGGTGTAATCGAAGTTGCTGAACTTGGATTCAGTCTGGATTTATTTTTTAATGTGAGTTAGATGTTGGTTTTTAATGGAGGAGTAATGGTGTCAGAAATGGGGTTTTTGTTTAGTTTTTCTTTGGGGTTCTCTCTCGATAAAGCATTATTTCATGGGAGGGGAGGGTTAAGTAAAAAAATCCTAAATATTTATGTCACAAGAGAAATGAAATTTGGTAAAATATTCGAGAGGATCTATAAGACGAAGTGATAAGTAAAAGTATTGTGTTTGGTTTGATGAGAGAGGGCGGGGGATAGAGATGTTAAGGAGAACTAGTGATTTTATGTTAGTTTTGAGTTGGGTCTAATGTCTGCTTATTCATCTGAATTAAATGTAACTATTTTGGAGACTAATAGATTGAATTTTGTTTCTAATTCACCTGTACTGAATTAAAGTCCCTTATTCTCTTATCTTTAAAGGTCCGCACTAGAGGCATGGTAAGCCTTTTTGGCATGGTGAAAGATTTTTTGGTTCAAAATATAAAAGATTGGACTAAACGTGTATTAAAAAAAATTCGAGGGACTATTTAGTATATGCCCTTATTGTAAATAATAGAATGTAGGGAAAGATGCCAATTTGAGCCCAAGTTTTGGGTTGAATTTGATTTCTACCCCATATTTTATAGCAGTGACAAACTTAACCCCAATGTATCCGTGAGTCCTCCGTTAAAAAATTAAGAGAAATAAACGAAAACACAAGAGAAAAATAAAAACAAAAACAGAAAGAAAATAAAACACAAAATCGGCATCGGCATCGCCATCAATTGAAACCAAAACGCAGGCCACCGACGTCTCCGCTTCCGATTGAAACCCAAATAGAGATCCACCACCACCAACACAAATCACCCTCTCACAAATTAATGCACAAATGAAACCCCTAATCCAAATTCACCCCCAAAAAATGAAATTGTATTCCACATCCACAATCGAACCAAGAAACAAAAAAATGGGCACCTTTTCTAACGCAGCCAAAATTGAGGTCAACATAAGGCGAGTGATCGGTGGTCTGCTGGTGGAATAAAAACACACAAATCTTATCGATTAAGTAATGAATTTCAAAACGTATGGTCAATCGAATTATATATCACCACCTTCCAACATTTATGTTTCAAACCATCGCACTTGCAGTGTGTCAATTCTTATTTGTTTATTGTGTCTGCTATATTTGTACTCATATCTTATTTATAAACTAAGTTGAAGGTTGAAGGTGTTTCTCCTCTTACTCTTGATTATTAATTATTTATCTAAAATGTACCCCAGACCCATATCAAGACCTTGGGAGATAGCTGGAACAAAATATGAGGATCCTAAGATAACAAACAAAATTGCATCTAGTTTGTTGTCTAATGCCTGAATTTTGGAATTGTCGATCAAGTGGGGGTAATTTATCTAAATTTCAAACTTCCTATCTCATGATTTAAGTTAATTCCGGTACATATAAAATCATTTTAGATGGGATAATATCATGTGTTTATGTTGTGATTCACGCAATGGATAGACGTTCACCAATTATACCACAAATCTTCTCTTTGTTTTTAGGACAATTACATTACAAGATCTTCACAAACTGGGTATACAATCTTAGATATTTCTTTAGATATAGTAACATCTTTTGTGCCAAAAGAAACTTTGTACAAGGTGCACTTGTTAAGCGCCAAAATTACTCACCACCACATGCACAATCATGTAAAATCATTTTCAAGCACACTGTGGCGTTGGAGTAATTTTCGTGTTGCCCTTAGCAACCACCACAAAAAGGAGACATTTATCATACAATTAGATCAAAGATTCATTACTTCGATCAATTTACCTCATGAAGAATTCATGCATGTCAAATGAAAGGAAGTGGGCAGACAAGTTTAAGGACCAATGTTGTTATGATTTTTTTCATGAAAAAGTATAAAGATAATACTAACAGTTGGAGAATATAATATAAACCTTTGCATAACATATTCCCTTTGAAATTTTGGTTTAGATGTAGACCAAAAAGTGTGGAAATATCTTTTTAGAATTAAATAAATTAATTAACCTGATCGTACATTTAGATTTGAGCAGTGAATTTATAGCGAAAATGAAGGGGAAACGTCATTTTCCACTCTGTAGATAAAGAGCTTGTTATTTGTTATTCTTTTTAGCAGGATTTTATAATATTATGCAGTATGCCTCTTATACTATAATTGTTACTTTCTTAGTTTTAATTTATTACATTTTCCAGAAATTTTGTGACACGTGAACTTTTTAAAACAGGACCGCCACCTATTGCCTGGATGAATTTCTTCAAGAAGGTCAATTACCTCTACTTCTTTATGGATGTCTTTCTTACATAGTTTTGTATATTCATTTGTTTTGTAACACCCCGCCCGCCCGGGGGGAGCGAATGGAGCGCCACTCATCGATAAAACTAAACTAATCCACAAATAACAAGGTATAGAGCATCTAAATCCCATAATAAAACAAAAGAAACCACTAATCTCATCTTCAAATTAAATACAACAATTCTCTTGAAATAATTACAACAATCGAACTATCTCGAAAACAATAAATCTCCAAATGCTCTATACATCAAAATAAATACAATCTTCAAAACTTGAATTCTCGAATATTCTTCCCAAAATAATCCACACTAAGTAAACAATCTCCATAACGCCCCAAAATCCGCGCTAACCTGCCACTAAAAGAAAATATGGGGAAGTACACAATACGACAGGAAATATGCTCAACAAAAATGTTAGCGATGAATAAAACGCAACAATACGAATACGAATATTCAAATCAAATAATGCAAATCTCAATAGCATTTTATGAATAAATTTCTCAACAACACATTAACCGGGTCACTAGGCCTCACCCCATCCGCATATGCTTTATCAAGTCATATCCCTTGGAAGCAGGAATTTTGGCGGGTACCCAATGTCCGTGCCATATTAAAATCTCATGACAACGTGCTTAACGACAACATGAATAATACCACATGAATCAAAATAATTTCAACAATTATTTTTCCAGATTTCAATGAATTTAACAATTCAAAATATGAGTTCAATTAACAAGAATTCAACGGAATAAACACTCGCGAGATTTATGAGCATATTGTGTAAAACCCCATACCTTAAACCACCAAAAATAACCAACATGAATCATCACATAATTTTATCCTCAAAATCTAATCACACCGTCACGTTCCTCTCGCGAAAATAATCAAATCTCGTTCTAGCCCAAACTCTAGAAAACACCAAATAAGCCTTCTAATCTTATGTTGAAATCTTGAATAAGTTTGGGGCTATGGTTTGTATATGAAAGCGAGTAATTTTGGAGAGTTATTATGGTTGAAAAGTTTAAGAAAAAGTGATTTGAAAAGTCCACCCACGAATTAGTTGATATATAAAGGATTAAGAGTTTGATTAAGAAAAAAGTTCTAATGAGATACAAGTACTAAAAAAGACATTCCGAACGACCGGACAATTGGAATTAGATGAAATTTTACAAAGAATTATCTGAAGATGATAGGAAGCTACATAAAAAATTTCAGCTCGATCGGACCGTTCCATATTTTTAAATATTTTTTTTTTGCAAGAGAGTTTTATATTTTGAGGACTCTTCTATATAATAAAAATTTAATTAAATCTCCATTTTAATTCCGATTTCGAAACCGTTCGAAATTCTCGCCTTTAAAAATAATAACCAACATATTTCAGCAATAAAAATAATTTTATCTCAAAATTTATTTTTCCTCTTAATTTCGAAAATACCCCAAAAATTACGCGGGTTGTTACATGTTTCACCTTTTCTTCGTTCTTTTCTTATATATTATTTATTAACAAATTGATGCCTTTTTTGTTTTGGCATGAACTAGGTTGTTTTTGGTTGCAAGGGTGGAAATACATGCAGATGATTTATTGGTAATTTGATTTAATTTCAGTAAAATAGTTATATACATGTTTCCCCCCCATGCAGTATCATTTTCTGAAACCAATAAGACCTATTTATCATGCTTATATTTACTGAAAGATAACACGAAATTTCAAAACATGTTTTCTCTTCATAAATCTCCCAGTGAAGTCTAACTTAGTCGTGAGCAAGCTGACTGTTCTACTTTGGATTGTGTTTTGTGTGTGTGATAGATTAATAAGAAACAAACTTTATTGATAAAACTAAAAGGAGATACAAAAGGGAGACAAGAAATCCACCTTGAACAAAAGAAGCTAAAAAAACAGCCTCTTGATAATCAATTACAGAATAATCTTTTCCAAGAATCAATAATGGTATACACGTTGATATCTTTAAAAATGCTTTAATGTCGAATCCCACAAAGAAGCCATGTATCTAACTTGTGTCCACATCACATGAGATAGTAGACATGATGGTATTTTTAAAGTGCTTTGATTTTGAAATTCATAAAGTCGCATATCCAACGTTTTTTGACACCACAGAGATGTCTTATGCTTTGGTTTAAATTTCTCTCCTATTTCTTCAAACTATTCCTCCCATATCATTGCCAACATGATAGGCTCTAAGGACCATTTTTTTAGGAGAGACTACAATTAACTTCATCATAATGTAAAACTTCAGCATCAGTATTGAACAATATCTGCTTTCTTGCGTATCTATACAATGGGATTAGAGCTGGCATTTGGGCAGGCATGGGTGGACATGGGCGGGCTGGATTTGGGCTCGGGCTAACTCTGGGCGGGTTGGATTCGGGTTGGGCTGGGCTAACCCGTGCTCTTTCCTTTTTTGTACTGCCATATTTGTTGCTGCTTTGTATACAGTTTTTTAGCAAAACCTTAAATTGATATGTATAGAGGAGGCTGAGAGAGAGAAGAGAGCGAGGTAGTGAGAGAAGATAGCGGCTCATAAAGAGAGAGAGAAGAGAGAGGTGTAGAGAGAAGAGATGAAAGAGGCTTTACGTGTGTGTGTTTGTGAGAGAGAGAGAGAGGTGAGTGGCTGAGAGAGAAACACAGGTTTTGTTGGTGAAACTATATTCGGTAGAAAAATTAGAGATTAGTTTAGAGAAGGGTTTGTTCTGCGGCTTGGGTTTAAACCCACGAGTCAACCCACTTTAACCCGCACATAAAGATGAGTGGCCATTTTCATCTCGTAGTGGGTTGATTTGGGCTCTGAGTGCCACTTCTAAATTGTATAGTGCATTGAGTGAGTAATTCGTTTGATTAGCAATTTTTACTTTTCCTTGATGTTATGCACTAAACATCCTGTCCTAATATTTTACTAATTTTTCCCCCCAATATGCGACCCTGTAAAAAAAGAATAGATTTAACTAGCCTTACATCTCATTTTATTGGTAGTTGTTAAAATCTAATGAGTCCTTGAAATACTCAGGTGGATCAGTTTTGGCTGGGCTTTCAAATTCTTATCCACTGTATTTCATTGTGCAACAACTGAATGAAGTAATGTCAACGGAGTAACAATGTGATTTAGCATATGAATTTGAAGATGGATTCTTGGATCTCCTTGAATATCCATAAGGCTTCCCAAAGCCAGGTGGGGAAACTCTTTCTATATTATCTAATGCAATATGGTTTATATGGAATTGTACTGTTGTGAGTAGTCTATTATGAATAATATAAAATTTTAGAGTAAATCCTATACGTAAAGTAGATTTTACACTAAAATTATACACTACATTTTGTACTCAAACGTTTCCTTCTAACTTTATGGGTAAAACTGAAACCGACCACTGGGGGACAAAGTCATGTAAAATGGGTATTATTTACTAAGATTTTTAAAAAAAAATTTAATATTGAATACGAACCTTGTTTGATAGGTCTCGGCGAATGCTTCTTGAACATTAAATTTTTAATAACCAGACATGGAAAATGAAAGATATAACTGTTTAAATTTTTGGACGAGAGAGAAAGTTGATTTGGCGGTGAATATTTAAGGTGCATTTTTCTTGTTCATTTTACACTTTGCCGAGGTGGCAAAGGTTTTCACAGCACTATGGAAGCATGAAAAATATTCACCTTGTGTATATTTTATATCACCATTGTTCCATTGGAGATGACCTAAGTAACCTCCCTACATTTGGATACGTAGAGATCTTGTCTTTGGTCCCTTATAGTTACTCTTTAGTTCCTCACATCTGTTTTTTTTTCTCTTTTTCTCTTTTAATATTCCATAATTAATTTTTGTTTATGAATAATATAAAAAATACAAACATTTTGTTTAACATAACAAACAAAATACAGACATGGTTTTGCTCTTATTGTGAATGTTGTCCATATGTCGGGATTTGCCCACTTTTTGTTTGGTGGTTTTACCAGCCAATGATCTGGATCTAATTATTGGCATTCAATAATATTATGACCACAACTTCCACATTTTCTTCTCTAATGCATTATCAAAAGGCAATCGATTCTGCTGAAAAAAAGTCGCAATGAGATAACTCGCCGTTGATTCATAAACCCTATCTAGTATGACGAGCCCCACTAACACATAATAAAGTTAGTTAATGCTAGGTCTATTGAGAGTTGACCAGGGCCAATATACCAAGGATCGACATTGATTGAGCCTCTCTAACACTGTCGAAGTGGACTGACTCCGCTCCAAAGTGATCTGCATTTGCTGAATCTGTCTATATCATCCATCAGAATGTATTAGAATTGGACGAACCTATTTAGCATCAACTAGAGTGGAGGGTTCCCATCTTCAGTAAACCACAAATTGGTTCTAGTCGAGTCCATTTTATTCCAAACTACAAATACACAAGAAACCCAATTTGAGGTCCAAATTGGTTTCATCTTATGTTTCCCACTACGAGGCAAAGGTGTGGTTGCGGATGCGATACGGATGCAGGTGTGCCAATTCGAAGACTCCGCAAGAAATAGGATTTGGGTGTGCGAGGCAAAAACCAGTGATAAAAAATATATTATTTATTAAGTTTGTATAATTAAGTAATTTTTCACAAACCAATTACGTTAATTTATTCCCAACACAAAGATGGTGTAATGATCTGATGGATGCTTTCTAAGGTCACCTTAGTGATCCAAAAATGCTTGAAAATTGATTACCCCACCCAACTAACATGATACCTAGTCAACCGATCGGTGAGTCATGTGGATGTCTTGGTCCATGACCCTTAAACTCCTCGACATGGTAGCGAACAGGTTGGCGTCCACTTATTCCTTATTCGAGCCATATATACGGGTTAAACGCTCCAGTGCTATGTATGGAGGCCATACATATAATGAAGTCGGTGATAATCAGACTGTCTGACCATCGATACAAAGGAGGTTACAGTAGGTTAATGGGCATCTGGGGGCTAGCACCCAACACAATCTAGAACGACAATAGACCATTAGAGAAATTAATGACATTGTTAAAGGCAAACTTCGCATATGAAAAAATGATGTCCTAACTCTCAAGGTTTTATTTGTAGCTAAGCATCGTAAAGTAATTCCAATGCTACGGTTGATAATCTTTGTCTATTGACGAAAGAAGGCATTGGAAAACTGAAGTGAATAACTTAATAATTGCCAAAGTGAATGACAAAGGTGACGCATAATGCGAACATAACTCTATAGCATAATGCTGCGTGCGAAGCTGCGAAACTCGACGATCCCGTAGAAATACATATCTAAGACATGCGACACATCGGTGCGATGGCTGTTGGGAATAAAATGGGTCATCTTCGATAATCGATCTACAATCTCAAATGGAATCATAGTCTTTAGTAGTTCGAGATAAGCCTACTATGAAAATCAGTGAGATATCTTGTCGTGGCCCGTCAAGAATGGGGAGAGGAGTGTGAAGACTAATATTTGGTGTGCTAACCCTTATCTGCCTAACAGGCAAGCAAAATAATTAAGAGTAAGGGCATTAGTTCATTTATCATAGTATATGAGAAGAACCTTTTCCTCAGAGTTTTCATGGTGCAAGAGATCTCTATGTGCTCGGCTAGTCCCCCGAAGTGAATCTTTGTGATGATCTTCTCTTGTAAGGAAGGAGTGGGATTGTATGGCCAGAGCTATGAAATAAGAATCCATCATAGGGGAGATGAGACTCATAGGCGTGGAGGCTAGCGCTCGGCTACTACTGGCCCAAAGTACTAGCATACAAATAATGGACCTTATCGAAACCAAATACGAAACCTCGAAGACTGCTAAGGTACGAGATCGAGGACTTGAGGCCCTTGTGACCTAGTTCTCTTCCTTGGTTGGTACTAAATGTGGAACGTGTAACCCTAAACAAATTGGATCACTTAACACAATGGTCACTGATGTTCTTTCTTTTACCTATTAAAAGACAAAGACGTCTAATAGTTCAAAATGCGACCAAATTGCTTTTAGTTTAATAAGCTACCAAGCGAACATTTTGATTAAAAACTGCACCAATCCTTCTATTGCAATTATCAAAAGACAACTCAAACAACCCCATGATGCAACTGGCTCTGTGAACTTTTTCCCTAGACTGCCCTGATAATGCCGATCCTTCGAACCTCAGAACCCCTTAGGGATTGCTCCCCCTATGGGGGTCTCCTCTGTGAACCTCCATTTGCTAAAGATGGCTTACCTCTCTCCCCAATCTTTGACCCTCTTTAGAGCCTTGTCTCTTTGAGAGTTGCAGTGTTCTTGGCAATAGAGCAACCGACATCCACTACCTGAGTATACATAGTGAAGGCCGGGTTGCCAAGAAACACCTGCCTAGCCCTCCACGCTTGATAAAGTGATCTATCTTTTTCGCCTCCGTGTTAATCTCATCTGGGGCAAAGAAAGATGACGGATAAAATCCCGCCCATACTTTGTCACTTTACGATCCTCCTGTAGCAGTCTCAGAAACTCTGTTCTCATACTATAGTGGTGGGAAGTACTTTTCCTCAAACTTAACCCAAAACTTTCTTTTATTCATTCTCGACCTCTCCTCATTAGTGGTGAACGATTACCACCACTGAAGCGCATCTCCTACTAGCTTGAATCTATCTAGCATTTTCTTATCAACCTCCAAATACTCTACGAGCCATAAGTGCCTCTCGATATCTCGCATCCACTCCTGGGAGATAATAAGCTCTGTAGATCCTACAGACTTTGGCGGATTGCATTTGTTGGGGGCACTCCTAGCTTTCTCCCATGTAGAAGTAGTATGCGGGGCAGGTACAACCACAGATGGTGGCTGGTCCTGACGCATGGCGACCATAGTAGATAATATTGTCTATTCTATGATGGCTGCTAAGTCCATAGGTGCAAGTGCTGGTGCCTGTCCATGTAGTTATGACTGGGTTTGTGATATCTCTGACTCGAAAGTTACAATGTCACCCTCTATGTGGCTCCTTTCCGTGTGTTCGCCATCTGAAATATGATAATCAAAAGTGTGTCAGTATCATACGAGATAAAAATACAAAGTCTAAATAGTTTAGTTTAACGTATCAAAGAACGCAATGCAGAAAAGTGATGGATGTACTCAAGATCCTAGGACACTCAAACCTAGAATGCTTTGATACTAACTTTGACACCCCGCAAAATCCATAACTAGATTGATCAGGTCCAAATATAAATAATATGAGAGTTAAAACAACTTTTATTATTTTAATCATGACTGACTAGTTTAAAATAAAAAATAAATACTGACAATAATAAAATCAAGTAAAGAAAATACAACTTTGATATCAATCCCAAAACCATAATTGAATAAAACTACACACTGAAATAAATAACCATCTGACAATAATGATATCCAACTAGGAATATAAATGAAATGATTCTAACATAATAAAATCCAAATACAATAATTCGACTCACTGACTACTGAAAGGGAAATACAAGTAGTAAAAGGAAATACGATTAATAGAGATGAGCACATTGACTCGACACCTACATCCCACTAATGGAAGATGAAATGCTAAAACTGAAAATGAATGCTAAGAAAGATCAGGGCTGTGGCGGTTGCTGCTACCTAGGACCTGAAAAATAATTACACAAATCGAATTAAATCTAGCAAGTCTACAATCAGTAAGAATATAACTATATTTGGGTCGCAATAATAATGCATCTCCCTCTTATATTTTAGTTATTTTTAAGTTAACCCAACGCAAACAACCTAAATATAACAAGTATGTCTAGTCCCAAGCCCAAATGAACCAATGATACATAATTATAACTCTTCTCAATTATTTATGATTCCAAGGTTCCATAAACTAGTATTTCGTATATATATATATCCTTTGTATAATCTCAGTATAAGAAATAGAATTATATAAATCCAATAACCACGTGAGTATACCCAACTCACATGCAAAAACAAATAGGTTATGTTTAAGCCCGCACATAAACGTATGAAGGCCTATCCTTATTGCCTTCGTGGATCACTCGTGCGTACTAAGAATAGTTATAGGTTGTCCCATTCATATAACCTCAGAGTAACAATGGGAAAATCACTACGCCTTCCCATATATCGTATAGCCCCCATACCACTACGCCAAAATGACTATTTTATAACTAATTGAAAAAATGATTTATAAGTATTCAGAACACTTATAAAATTTATAACAGTTTTAATCACGTACAAAAATTGTAAGTGTTAATGACTGATGCAAAAATGTTAATATAACACACATTAAGGAGTGTAGTACATGGGATTCGCTCGTGTATACCTTCTTTGCCTACAAAGTGTTAAAAAAATATTTCACCTATTTTCATCATTCCCGATTTGGTAGAGTCAAAACCCTCATGTATACCTTCTTCCCACTTTGCATTCCCGCTCACCATCTTCGTCTGATTGTCTAGTCGACGCATAGACTCCATCTTCATCACCATCTTCTACACACGGACTCCATCTTAGTCGTTGCTCTCTCTCTCTCTCTCTCTCTCTCTCTCTCTCTTCTCAGGTAACTAATTGTAAGGTTTATGAAAATAAGGTTTGTTTCTATTTTGTAATTGTATCTATAAAGAAACTACAAGTTTTTTAGATTTTAAGGTTAGCCTTTTGAGATTTCGATTTTATGACATTAACATTTTGAACTTCCAAATTAGGGTTTTAATTTCAATTTGGGTTTATAACTCTTATACTTGCGATTTAGGTTTGTGTTCTCAAATCCATTCGATCTAGTTTAAATTCATATGTGATTGTATTAATTCATTATATTATATGCTTCATCATGTTCTTAATTCTGGCTACTCATTTTTTATTTATCCCCAATTTTTGCAAATAATTACACATAACACTAATTTCACACAAAAAAACTATTGATTTTCATAGAAATAACACCAATTTAATAAAAAAAAATGTTGATTTTCATGGAAATAGCTATTGATTTGCATGGAAATAAATTTTATGTCTAATTATTTGCAAAAACTTAGGTTAAGTCAAATATAGTATTATCAAATAAGGGTTTTGTGAATATAACCCTTAGGGTTACCTATGATAGGATTCATGATGAAATAAATCACATTGAGTAAACGGTCAAGTATATATAATCAATCAGAAATGATTAGTCATTTAATTTTAGATTGTTTTTTAAAGTTCAAGGCATTTGGGCTATTCTTTGCCATTTTCCCCTTTTTCTTCTTATTTTTCGTCCAAGTTGTAGTATTGTGGACTTTCGTATCAATAATAGTCATTAAAAACAAAGATGTCTTAAACTCAATAATCAAGGCAATATTATATCTGAGAAATCTAACTAGATAAAAGGAAATTGATATACTACGCCTTAACACATTAAGGGTAAGAATTCTACATAAGTTCATCACTTATGCGTAGGCCACTCATTAAAGCATAATCGGAATATGAATAATGTAACATTCAGTTACGTGTATCCGATTGTCTTTTTTAGTTCTAAGATTGCTTAAAATCAGAACATTTGATTGTTTTTAGGCGTGTTTGTGTATTGCGAACATAAGATGGTAATGATTTACTAAGATCGGTACAAAATCTATTTTCAGGAGTGTTTGTTTATTACGTTCTAAGATTTTTGTTACATTGAAATCAAAACTCTATTTTTTTCGTTCTAAGATTGGACTATATTTTGTCTTTGTCTCTGATTTAGGAAATAGTGTTGATTTGGGTTAATTATTGAATGTAAGTGGATTTTGGTTTTAGTTTTCTAATGAAAATGATTTCTGTAAGGCCTATCTTTATTTTTTTGGCTGATTTATCTTAATTAAGACCCATCAATTATGTTCTAACTGGTATTAACTCCGTATATGTTATTTTTTTTATTGTGTATGGTTTGGTTTGGTTGTATAAATGCCCATCCAATCGCTGTAGAACAAATATCACCAAAGGAAATATGATTCTTCAACTAGGAGAAACTAAGTTTTTGAAGTTTCAAGAGGTCTTACTTTACACATTCTCTTATGATTGAATGGTTTATATTAAATAATTGTTGAGCTAGTTGTAATGTGCCCTAAATGAAAGTTGCTAATATATTTTTCATGTATTTGATATAATGGTGTGACCTCTGATTCAGGCTAAAATTCAGGAGCTGGCTGAGCATGTCCACAAAGGCCATATTCCACGATCAATGACTATTCACTTCAGAGGAGAATTTACAAGAAAGGTTGAACACGAGGAACTTTATAGGGGCATTTATTTCAGTTCATGTACTTATTTTTATTTGTATATATATATTATTTTTATATGAAAAAACTGCTTTTTTCCTCTGTTGTATGGAATTTACCATACCATACATATACTCAAGCAATATTTTACTTTAAGGGTTTTTTATTACTAGAAATTATTATTTTTACTCTACTTTTTAAATTGTTTGTAACAAAATTCTCATCATAGGATATGGTAGTATTGTTTCCCCATGTAGTTATGCCTAATTCTGTTTGATCAAATTTGTTCTAATCCTTGATTGTTGCTGCTTAGATTGCTGATTGGGGGGTCTTTCATGTAAAAGCTCGAGACACCGCAATATATATAGAAGAAACCAAAAAATTATCAAATACACTTTGTTTTGGGAAGGTACTCACATCTGTATATGTAGTACTACTGAAGTCTTCTTTCGCGTAGTAATATACCTTTATTTTTCTGACCCATCAATGTTAGTTGGTGTTAGCTCTTTCTTCTCGACCGGAATTGATCTATCGAATTAATTATAAGTATTTTTCAATGTCATTGCGAAGAAAAATTTCATGATGCTCATTTGAACTGATTAGGGAGTAAAATGCAGTTAAAAGGGGCCTATTTGGTTATATAAAAGATAAAAAGTATTTTTAAATCAACTTATTTTGGGAGTGAAGCGTTTTAATGCACTCATTTAAGATTGTTATCCTCACTTAATGCAGTTGGTTCTTAATCCATTTTGTTCTATTGTATTCTGACATTTTCCAACCATTGATATCCTTTAAGTCTAGATAGACAGTGCAAGGAAATGCATGTCAGCAAAATCTCCTGTTGTAGTTGAGGTTGATGTCCTTTATAAACTGAAGTCGGAGGTAAATAAAGTACTTTTCTATCTAACTATTGTATTGTTCTACATAAGTCCCCATTTCATTTGAGGTGAAACATTTTATCAACGAAAATGTAAGACGGTGAAATATATTTTCACCCATATAGAGTTATTAAATAAGTGTATATGCTATAATTATGCAGTTAGGACAAAAATAGTGAGCAAAATATAAGTCTGAATAATCAAAAATGTTTTCAAACACTTTCTTTTCACCTAGGCATAAATATATCACAGTGAACCAACTGGAACCTTAATATTTTAATGTTTCTAAGTGTTGATTTATTTATACTATGGTTTCTGGTCAGATTTTACAGCTTCACGTTCAACTACCTGAAGTTGAAATGCTTTTGGCTCTAATTAGGAAAGTTGAATCATGTCGATCTCTGTGCAATGAGATTTTGATAGGTTCTATGAGCCCATAGGTATCTTTAACTTTGTTGCAAGTGGAACTATACCCTGATATCTTTCATCCTGAAGATTGAATGATGTGACAATGATATTTCTATTTATGCAAAAACTTGAAATGCTTCTTCAAGAATTCGATGAATTTAATGTTAAAATTCCAGAGTTACAACTTTTACGGCAATATCAGTGCGACGATGTTTCGTGGGTTTCTCGCTTTAATGATGTTGTAAAGAATGGTCATAGCCGGGAGGATCACGAAAATGTTGCTGACGAGTTAACTTACATTAAGAAAGGTGGAGCATTGTTGAAAATTCAAGGTCTACTTTGCAGTGTATACATATTTTTTTTGTTTTAGATATATTTAATATAGTTTGAGACCCCTATCATGTTTTTTATTGTATATGGCCATAGTATCTGGTTCATTTTTTGTTTAGTTGATGAGTTGCCTCGCGTTGAGGTTGAGCTAAAGAAGGTTTGTTGCAAAGCAAAAGCTATGAGGGTAAACACTATGCATGCCAATGTTTTTACATTCATTCCTGCTCCTTAATTCTTTAAAATATATTCCATTTCCATACAAGATAATTTTTATTTTCTCTTAGATTTATGTTTCTTTATTGACCGATCATATGTATTTTACTTTCGAGCTCAGTTCATTTTTCGCTACTCTAATTTGACGGTTGTAGTTATAGCATTTCTTTCTAATTTTGTTGTTATAATTTAATCAATTTATTTAGCATTTGTACGGGCACTTCACTGTATTATGTCATTGGATTTTATCCAAGAAGTAGTGACAGAGGCGACCTTGTATTCACCCTTTGTCGATGCCTTTTGGAAATAATTTTTTTTTATTTACTTTATCAAAATTTTAACGTCATGTTGATGTTTTTTAGATTAAATATTGAGAAAGAGAAATTGTTCGCAGATATGTCTGGAGTACTTGATGTTGCTATGCGTTGGGAAGAAAGAGAAAAATCTATTCTTGCATGTGAGGCTGAGATGTCTGAATTTAAGGATGTTATAAGGTTTTGTTTTTATTGTGCTTGTACTGCCTTAACTTATAGTATTTCTCATATTCTCATCTTGTATATTTTCCCACCATATACTTCTAATTGGAATATTTCAGGACTTCTGAGGACGTATTTGCCATTCTACCTTATCTTGATGATGTCAAGGAAGCACAATCAGTGCCTAGGTCCTGGCTAAATAAGGCTAAACCATTTTTCGCTTCTGATTCATCTGGACCATCCACGTCAAATTCTTTACTCACAGTTGATGCCCTGGAGGTTCATTCGCATTTCCTATATACAGTGTTTTCTTTACCAAATTACACTGCTATTAATTTAACTAGTTTTAGACTATATTAAGGACTGACTACTAAATTGAGTGTTGGATTATTCTGAATTACTTGACAGCCTACTTGTTTTTTTTAATGTTAAGTTTCTGTTATGCAACACATCCAATCACTAAAGACATTAAGTACTGCTTTCGATTCAAATATTAATTATTTATTGGTATAACTATATTATTTTAAGAAATATCAATCTACATTTGATTGAGTTCATTTTATATTTGTGGTAGGGGTTGGAGGCCAACCTATAAAAATGTCTTGCTTGGTGTGAGAAAAAAATTAAGCATTCCTTGTTCAACCAAATTGTCAATGAAAGATCTAGATGTTGAAATTTTTCTTCATCTGTTGCAAGAGTACTCAATATACTATTCTTAATCAGATTTCTGAACTTCAATGATTTTATTTATTATATTTTTTGTACATGAAAGTTCCCTCTCAGAATTTCACTTGGACAGACGGTGAGGTAGCCAAAAGAACTTCACCTTTTTGAGGAAAAAAGTGCATCGGGATATGTGGTCCTACAAAATAGTGAATTGGTGTCAAAATTTATATAGCAAAACCTAATGGTTTTAACTTGTAATCAATCTGCATTGTCTAGGTTAATATTCTTAAATATGCGTGTAACTACAATATATATTCATGAAATAACATGGAATTCCAACATCTTCTAGAGAGGAGAAGCTTAACAATGGGTGATATTGATGATATTGATCTGATTGAACATCACCTTAACTATGAACTCCCACCTTCTGGATTGCATAAATCCAGCCTGTGCAAAAACTTCTTTGAATGCTTTACAAGGTTATAAGATGGATAAACACGAGCTTGATTCTGCCTACTTGTGGTTGCAGTTTTCAAATTTCTCGAACTCAATAAGTAGATACATAAATACCCCTGAATTACATAAATACTCATTTTTTTGATGAATTACAGGCACACTCTCAGGAAGGCTTTACTCAAATTCTGCTTTGACTCCATAGTAGTGTATAAACCTCTGTTCAGGAAACAAAGCCTTTAGTTGAAAAACTACAATAAAATGGATATACAATTCAAACTGCATCCCAACTCACCTTATAAAAGACAAGAACTTGAAGATTAGGCAAACTTTTGAGTAACTCTGGTAACAACCGCCATTCGCCAATATGGCTAGAACTAAGCTTTATTAGGGTCAAATTATAAAATGTCGGTAGTGAGGAAAGAGAATAGTAGACAAACTTTATTCAAACATGGCAAACAAAATATACAAGAGTTATGTACAAATTCTCAAATTTATAACAATAACAAAGAAGTGCAGAATATACAATGGTAAACAAAATATACAAGTAGGGGTATTTATGTAATTCATCAAAAAAATGAGACGGAAAGATCCCGTCGTTGGCTTATTCTTAAATGAACCTCAATCATTTTTCGTTATTACTCTTAGACAGTTAAAACATAAAGCTTATGTAATGTATGTATTCTTGATTTGAGCATACTCTGTGCAAACTTTATTTGTATCATATGTATTTTGTTCAACAAATTGGACTATCAAGTAAATTTGAATGATGAACTAGTAACTACAGATAATTAATTTGGATACTCGAATCTTTATCCAAATTCCCTAATGAATTTTGTTGTCTAATGCTCCATTTCAAGTGCTGGTTGATATGGGTAAATGTTTTGTTGATGAGTTTAACAATATGGGCAAATCAGATTGTGCAACAATCTATGAATTGATGGAACAACAAACTCTTAGCATGGCCAAGACTGGGATCAGTAGGGCCAATAAGATGGATGTGAGCTATGCCCATAATTAGTTTTTACCCACTTGTATAGTTTGATAGATTTGATCATTTGTAATAACACTTGAACATCAAATAAATCAAGTCAATATTAATTTATTTGAATAGTTTGAAAAAACAGATAACGCAACAGGCCATTGTCAATCCAAATACAGCTGTAACCAAATCATTTTTTATTGCGAGGTTATCGTGGTCGAAGTTTTTTTATATTTGAATTTTATCTTTGGAGATATATTTTTAGTTTTTGGATGGAAAAAATGTTTAATGAATTTAATTTGTTGTTGATTGAACAATGAAATTTCAATGATTTTATTGTATTCAAATGATCGGGCTACTTTGGATAAGCCCCTTGTGGCTGAACTTTTTTTTTGTATCGATATTTGTAACAGTTTTAAACACTTATAAAATTACGAACAATAACGATTTTAAACACTAACAATATATAAAACAGTAACGGTTGTAAACACTTAAAAAATGGGAAACAATAACGGTTTTAAACACTTATAATGGGTTAATTAGAGCACACATACATCCGAAAATATTCACTAATTGAACCATTACTAATTTCAATTTGTAAGTGTTTGGAAAAGTTATAAAAAAATTATAACCCCTCATTTTATAACAGTTTAAATCCGTTACTGTTTGATTCGTAAGTTTTTTAAAGACTTACAAATCAACGAATTTGGTGTACCCAAGGCTATACGAAAGGACTCCCCCGTTTGCCCCACTCGGGATACGGGTAGGTCAGCAGTAAGATCAGGATAAATGAGACCAAGGTAAACCCGTCACAATCACCGGGGTACTAGCATGATCAACGTCATACATTCCCTATTAAATCCCTCCTAGTTGTACCCCATGAGCATACACCCACACTCGGTATATTCGCACATAAAACAATTAAACAATAATCGAGTTGTACTTAAGGATTACTTTAATCGTATCTTAATCTTAGACTAATTATCTCTAATTAATTAAGAATTAAATACCAAGCTAATGCAAAGTCGTTCGAGCAAAATCCCCAACTCGTTCTAATGAAACCCCAAATGTTGTTCGAACCAAAATCCACATTTGTTCGAACCAGAAGCCAAAATCTTTCAAACCAAAATTCCTTTTCGTTCGGATGAGACCCCCTATGTCGTTCGAACGAATTTACAACATCATTTGAACGAGATTGTTGCTGAAGTCATCTTCCCCAAAGTGCAGAAACGTCCATAATCAACTAAAAACCTAACGTTAAAACCTCTAAACATCAATATACCCATTATCCTTTAAGTATAACGTGTTTAACAACATTAATAATCTATATTAACAAGTTTTAGGCAATTATAACTACGATTCACGATTCAATTTCAGATTATAAGTTTTGAACCCTAAGTTCATAGTTTAAACAAGATTGTTCAAATTTATTCAAATTCGTTCTCAGATTTGATTCAATGATCAATTAAAGATGAGGGTTTTATAAGTTATCATTGCATGATTTATTGGTTCAATTAAGGGATTCATTATCAAACTACCCTAGTTCATCAATATGTGATTAAGGCTTTAGCAAGTAATTAATCTAATTACGAAAATTAGGTTTCGATATGATTAAAATCATATTTTATGAATTTAGGTCAAATTCCAATGAACTACTAGTATTACTCTAACACAAACTTAATTAAATTCTTAATCAAAGTAAACTTGTCTATGACTGATTGTACGAATTAAGTCCCAAATCTTCAATATCTTTAATCTCAATTCCTCTCTTCACCTCCATGCTAAGGTTTGTCTCTAATGTGCTATGAGTGTTTAGGTTTTGTAAATTAAGTAACTAAAGGTTCTATCCTCGAAATTGGGTCTAGGATAAAAAATAGCCTTAACCCAATGAGCCCAAAACATGCTCCAAATGGATGGAAACTTTGTTTAACCATATAGTAATCCAACACACTAATTCCATTATTTTAATTTAAAAACGAACTTTCTAAATGTCCCAAAAGTCAACCCGAGATAGAACATATATTAATAAATTGATTATCTCACTAAGTTAACTTATTTTCCAGTACAAGTCGATTAAGTTAAAACTTAATTATTAATTAGTCAAGTGTGACTCGACATTATAAGAAACTACTTCACGATCCGTGGAACCGGATACCAAGGGAATAATCCAATCAAGGAAACCTCCGACACCTAGTTCCTGATCATACGAATCACATAACAATATATACATGAATATATATATATATACTAAGTCGTGTATCACATGTCACGACAGGCAAATAATTAATTAGCTACACAATTTAAGTAAATGCACAGAAAATCGAGGGTATTACACTTGCGCAGATGAAGGTGGAACCGATAGGGGTGCACACTTGATCCAAATTCATATAGGTCTTCCTTCTCCTTGAAGGCGATCTTCCACTCATTTACTCATTTACTGGCCGTACACAAATCTGGTGGTACCCGTTCCACAGATCCAACTTAGAAAATACGTCGGCTCATTGGAAAATAAGAAGTTTGTACTTGGACGTAAGCTTATTAATGTGAGAAGGGCAAGAACGGTACAATGCGCCATACTCTCTCTTAACAACTTTCGGGCACACATGTTGGACACCTGTCTCTGCAGCTGCTCATGCTCGACAGGTGCTATACGGTAGAGAGGTAGATCGAGCCAAGGGCCCCCGACACAAAATAAATTGTGTGATGAATGTCTATTTGTGTCGTCATTATATTGGGTGCAAACATCCGGAAATGCATTCAGAATAGCCCTCATGACAGGAGAAATCTCCATCCCTGCTCGTGGGCCTCTGAAATCAATGTCGATGTAGTCACAAATCAAAAGGGTAACTGAAGCAAGGACGGAACGCTGAGGCCGCATTGGAAGAAGCTTCGTCATGCTCAAAGGTAGATGTTTGGTGGATCGTAATAAATAATACCCATGTCAAATTATCATGGTTAATCCATAAGTTGGCAGAATCACATCAATCACAATGCATACGTCAAAATTCAAATACGACCCGATCAAAAATGGGATGTGGCACTATTTGATAGGGACCAAAGTGGTTCCGCTACCAACCCACCCAGCCGATACAACACGAAATCTACAATGGTTCCACTAGTAGGTTGAGATTGTCAACCATCTTCGTCGAGACAAGATTGTCACTGGAACCTCTATGACTCTATCAATGATCACGGTGCATAATTTTCCTTGGATGGGCAACATATTTGAGGCCCATATATATATATATATATATATATATATATATATATATATATATATATGATTTACCAAAGTGAAATGTGTCATCATAAGAGGATTTTTCATATGACCATATCTAGTAGCCTAGCAGTGAAGGATATTGTAGGTGGACTTCAAAATCATACATATTTTAGACATGCTGTAAGTTTTCTGAACAGTTTTGTTGAATATTTGGTAGTAGTAGGTACTGATTGATATATTAAACAATTTAATCTTGCGCCCTTTTAGAGTTCCACTTTATTTCTTGGGACATTCCAATGTAAATGTCAGTTATTATGATACCAAATGGCATCAATTAACTTTTGTTCCTGACCTTTAGTTATACAGTAAACTTTTTCCTAGGAAGTTAAACTTTAAACTAAAGACTAGTTTTTTAACCAAGTTGGTAATATATTAGCATCACCTGAGGGTCTAATATTATGTTCATTCAGTTTATATTTGTGTGACAAACTCATATAATTTTATTAATTGAGAGAAAATCCTTAGATGGTTTGGATACATATGTGGACCCGTAAGGAACTTTTTAAGGATGAGTGATTTAGTTAATATTTACGATAACATTATAAGACGAGATAGACCTAAAAGGGGCCTGGCAGTGGCCATGAACCCTTCTTTCAAACTTTGCATATGCCTCTTTTACATGATAAAATATCTATACTAAAAATGGCCCCTAATATTAAATTTTAGGTACTATCAATGTTATGGGTTTCTCTGATTCGGGGTATGGTTATGTATGGGTACACAATACATAGTTTTCATCGATACACTATAAAGTGGTTAAAGATGTAGGTGGTTTGGGTATGTATGAGTACATAGTACATAGCTTTGGCCAATACGCTATAAAGTGGTTGTATATTTAGGTGATTTGGTATCTATGATCATCGATGGATTTTAGACTATGGTCACTTTAGTTTAGTACTATAGGCGTATTTTCAATTATATTAGGATTAATTCATTATAATTACAAATTTTTTTCTAATATCCACATTCATTGCTATCGTGACCACAACTTCCATATTTGCTTATTTTGGTTTCGTGTTAAAATCAGCTCTACCCAAAATCCGTCCCATTATGCCTTTTGTGTCTTTCGTGTCGAGTCCTATTGGGCTCGTGTCCTGTTTGGGTCATGTTCACCCAAACCCAAACCCAGTAAGAGATCATTTGGGTTGTGTTGTCTGTCATTGCTCCCCCCCCCCCCCCCTACTGCTGAATAAACACCCTATATGAGAACTTGCCCTACTAGAACATAAGATAGTTAGTAATTAGGGCGAGATCTATTAAGAGTTGACTGGTGTTGACCGGGTCCAAATTTAGCACCGATCATCATTGAACGAATGTATCTAGCATCAACCACAATTGAGGATCTCTGGCTTTAATAAACTAATTCCTCTGTCCCAAACTAAGAGTCCCTATCCATTTTTTGTATATATTAACGATACACTATCAATGGTCAATGTCAACACTTGTTTCCTATCATGCAATTTGGTACGTTGATTATGTCTATTAAAGGAAAGTGGACTATTCATTTGGGACAACCCAAAAGGAATAGTGGACTCTTAACTTGGAATGGAGGGAGTATATATTTTTAAAACATTCATTGAAATTTATCAAGCAAGATCCATATTTAATGTTAAATTATATACAAAAAATATTGGGGCAAAACATTCATCTTACATCTCTCTCTCTCTCTCTCTCTCTCACTCTCTATTTTTTTTATTTTTACTCATAAAGTTGAAAGAAAATTATTGGAGTACAAATTGAAGTAGTGTATAATTTTAGTGTAAAACCTACTTTACAGAGAGGATTTACACTAAGACTAGGGGTGCCAATTTGTGTTTTTCGGTTGTGTTTGGGTTTGACACGACACGATATCGTTGGCACGATAAATACAATTTAGATGTGTATATACGACACAAAATCGTGTTTTTTAGCTAACATGAACACCACTAACAAGGTAAATAATTTCCACACCCAATTAAACAAAGTAGTACACGAAAACACGATTCAAAACATGAATGTCACGACAATACATGATAACAAGAATAACACGCGTCATAATTTTGATACGAACACGACTTCACAAAATCCCTACACGAGCATGACATATCATGTCAATTTTGAGTCGTTTCGTCTCTGTTTTCGTGTCGTGTACGTTACCTGATTGTTGTTACCTCATTAACATTTTTATCAATCCATCCATGGCCCTTTAATGACCAGGTTGTTGTGTACGTTCGTCATGGCGTCATGTAGGACCAGGGGTAGTGGTGGGGCAAGCATGGCAAGAAGGAGAAGCATTGCAACAAGTACCTAAAAAGTTATGTGGTGAGATATTGATGGTAAAAGATTATGCTTTAGGGGAAAATCAATGAAGGGTGAAAGCTTTTTGTATTTGTGACACCCCGCCTAATTAAATACCGGGCGATCACTCCTTTATTATATTAAATCAAGGTTAACAGTTGGTTCATTCTCAGCATCACTGTCGATAAAATAAATTTTCCAATTTAACACCCTAAATAATTAAGCTAAGTGTCAAAAACATTTTTCATACCAACTTTCCAAATTTTAATTAAAGAAAAAGATTTATTTATTTAAAAGAACATTTCTACAATTAAGAATCACACCACAAAAAGCCAAATAACATAATACATTCGTTAATCGAATGTCAACATATGAAACTAAAATCACAAATCCATCCTGAATAAATCCCATAGAACAATACCGGAAATAACTGAAATCTAAATGTCCCAACAACAAATGAAATGATGAAAAGGGGCGACACGTGCCCAATAAATGAGAGTACTAGGAGTGGAGTCAATAACGGAAGCCGTCTACTCAAGTGACCTGCAACCCCCACCTAAGTTGCAGCTCGTTCTTCTAAAGGGATCCTAAGCAAGACGCCCCTGTGGCTGGGCACTTGAAAATATACATATATATACAAGAGAGAGAGAGAAAGAAACGGGTCAGATCCCGAAAGTGTGTTTGATTTAAAATACGTTTAGCAAGTATTTAAATTGATACAGACCAATGCAACAACATATTAGTACGTCCCTCTCTTTAGAATATACTCACCTCTCTTCTAATGTGCACACCTATCGCACTAACCTTCCCAACGGTTTGTTTTAACATTTATCATACTAGTCTTTCTAAAAGATTTAACTTAACTTAGATTACTCGAAAGATTTACAATACACGATTTCAAGTTAGAAAGATGTTCCAATTTGTAGCCAAAGTTCTCTATCTTTAACTTCGTAAAAATTTATAAAGTACCCGTGACATTTTATGCTTTCTCAAAACAAGTATTTATAATATGAGTCAACAACCATGTCCTACTTATCAAATCACAGTAGTCAGTCTCAAATTTCATAATCTCATATATATATTAACTACTCGTATAATATATATATAACAGCACCCCGAATAAAACTATGGTGCGTGCATACTTCCACTATCCAAACCCCATACCACTCAAATAGAGGGGAATACAAATTCGGAATCACTCTCGAATTGTATTAACACATACACAAACAATATCGAGGCGAAGCATAGATTCCAAGTCTCTAAGAGGATGGCACATACTCGCATCTCTTAGGACCGTCTGAACTATCGATTCGATAGCCTGTACCAGGGATATCTATCTTCTAGGGTACAAGTCAGTATCCCCCATAAAGGTCCCATCGAGATAAGACTGTCCCAGCGCGGTAACCTCAAGGATAGCAAGTAGCGCGGTATGTTTTTCACATGCATATAATATATGAACACACAATCATATAAATATACCGCTTTATCATATTAATATAGGTTCTTCTCATCACCCGTAATTATACCATTTATCCTTAATTTCACAGTTATAGAATTACGTATAAGGTTTTATTCCTAACCTTAACTCGAAGGGTTTTCTCACTTATTACCTAACACTCGTGGATTATATCCCCACAAATCTGAAATTCAGTAAGTGACTATATTAGATTCCAACGTAACCCTCTTACGCACCTCACCCTTTAAATTCATAAATCTAACAACCTAAGGTAAATATCCCATAAATGTCATTCTCGTTTAATATTAAAGGTTCCAACATTATTTCATATACCCTACTGGTCCTCAATGTCTCCCAAATCATTTTATTTAGAATGCCCAAAAATCATTTCACGATAAACTTAATTTAACTAATTAAACAAGGGAAATAGGAGTCTTCCAGGAGGGGTCGATCGATCAAAGCTTGGGGCTCGATCGATCGAACCTTCGATCGATCGAAGCTCTAGGCTCGATTGATCGATCAAGCAGGTCTGGGCAAAATTCTGCAGAATGCAGTTACGGGATGCATCAAACTTCTTCATCCAAAACTATGTTTTTCCATTCTAATCGTCCCAAAAATCCTACTATCATCATCATAACATTATACCAGGTGTTTATAACGTAAATATGTGTATAACTATCATTAAACATAGATTTTCAACCTAAAATCATGTCCAATTATCAAGAACCCTAATATTTTCTTAAACAGATTTCTAATGAATCTTTCTCCAATATTTCTTTATTATGATCACCAAATTTCGTGGATTATTACCTCTACATGGCAAGGGTTTCCAGAATTAACATATACATCAATACTACGTGGGTTCTCCTATCAAAAATGGGGTTTTCTTCCATAGTTTTTATCACAATTCATTCCTAAGCTAACATGAAGTTTGCATCAACGAAAATAGCAAGTTTAAACACTTGCCTGGGATTTTGGTATGCAGATTCACGGCTGATTTTTGGTATGGCTGCGTTCCTCGACTCGTGATCTACGCGGTGGTGCTGGTGGCGGTGCAAACCGGTGGCTTTTTGGCCTTGGATTGCCTTGGAGCTCTCTCCTCTCTTCTCCAATGGTCGTCACTTGATTTGTGAATGTTCTAACCCTAAGAGGCTGACCTAATGGCTGATATAGGTTGGCTGAAATTCCTGGGTTTAATTACCCACTTATGTAAAATGACTAAAATACCCTCCCGGGGCACCAACTAGGCCTAAAAACGCCCCAAGGCCCAAACTAAACCCCCGGGTACACTTTTCTGACTATCTCGACCCTTCCGAAGGCGTTGGCGCACTCAAAACGACCATACGAACAACTTATAAAATATTTACTTTTTATCTAACAAAATTAGTCCTGACGTGACACGGGCACGTCCCGACTTAAATTTCCGAAATAGTCATTTAATTCACTTATGACATTCAATATAACCAATATAATATATTACTATGCTCATTAGTAATATTCAACAAGTTTCCCATAATTACTAACACTCGTCACGTTAATAATTATTACATAATTAATTTTTGGATTTTTATTAAATAAACCGTCACATCAAATTTAATAAATCCCCAAATTAATATAGCATAAAAATACGGGGTATTACATAATTCCCCCCTAATAATGGAATTTCATCCCGAAATTCGGAAAATAAGGCATACCTGGTAAAAACAACTCTGGATATCTCTCGTGCATATCTGCCTCACGCTCCCAAGTGGATTCCTCCACATTATGATGCTCCCACTGGACTCGCACAAGTGGAACTATTTTTGACCTCAATCATCTCTCACTATAGTCTAGAATAGCCACTGGTCTCTCTTCGTAAGAGCTATCAGACTGTAAGTCAATCTCATCTATCGCAATGTGAGTATGGGCCATATCATCCCGAAGATATCGTCTCAACGACGAGATGTGGAATACATCGTGGATGCGATGTAAATGTTCTGGCAATCCCAACCTGTATGCTACCGGCCCAATCCTCTCGATGATGGGAAATGGTCCTACGTACCTCGGAGCCAACTTACCCTTCTTCCCGAACCTCATCACTCCCTTCATAGGAGATACACGCAATAACACTTGATCTCCCATATTAAACTCCCGGAAGAACCGTTTCGCATCGGCGTAGCTCTTCTGCCTGTCTTGGGCTACCCGAATACGACTCCTGATTATATCAATCCTCGCGGAGGTCTCTTGAATCACTTCTGGTCCTAGCAACTTGTTGTCCCCCACCTCGAGCCAACAGGTTGGAGAACGACAAGGCCTGCCATACAAAGCCTCAAATGGAGCCATGCCAATCGTAAACTGATAAGAGTTATTATAAGAAAACTCTACCAGTGGAAGATGTGGTTCCCAACCTCCTCCAAAATCGAGAACACACATGCGTAGCATATCCTCTAACATCTGATTAGTACGCTTTGTCTGTCCATCTGTCTGTGGGTGGTAAGCTGAACTCAACCTCAACTCAGTACCCATAGCCTCCTGAAAACTTTCCCAGAAACGTGACACAAAAATCTTGTCCCTATCTGACACAATATTCAGGGGCACCCCATGTAATCTGACAATCTCAGTGATGAACAACTGAGCATACTGACCCGTGGTATAATCTGTCCTCACTGGCAGAAAATGAGCCACCTTGGTCAAACGGTCTATAATCACCTAGATAGAATCGTGGCCCCGCTGTGATGTAGGCAACCCTGTAATGAAATCCATGGAAATACTCTCCCACTTCCACGCTGGTACTTCCAACGGCTGAAGCAATCCTGACGGTTTCTGGTGGTCCACCTTCACCAGCTGGCAGGTAGAACACTTGGACACAAACTCGACGATGTCCTTCTTCATCCCACTCCACCAGTATTGACGCCTCATGTCCTGGTACATTTTATCACCTCCGGGATGTACTGAAAATCGCGACCCGTGAGAATGAGTCATCACTTCATGACGTAACTCCGCACCTTCTGGAACCACCAATCTCCCATTAAACAGCAAACCTCCATCAGAACTAACAGAATAGGACTCAGCACCCTCGGCTAGAAGTCGCACAATCTGCTCCTGGCAAAACGGGTCTGTAGTTTGTGCCTGTATCACCCTTGTAACAATCTCGGGCGTGACCGACATTACGGATATGAAATATCGTGCCACTGCATCTTCGTGACCCAATTCCTTCCACTTCGCTTTCCAGACGTCCGCTACATCGTCTACCGGTCTATGGCTCAACGCATCAGTAACTACGTTGGCCTTCCCCAGATGATACTGTATATCGAACTGGTAGTCCTTCACAAACTCTAGCCATCTACGGTGAGGCATATTCATCTCTCGCTGAGTGAATAGGTATGCAGTGACTTATGGTCTGTGAACAAACGGAATTTCTCACCCAATAAGTAGTGCCTCCAAATCCTCAATGCAAAGACGACCGCTGCTAACTCCAGGTCGTGGGTGGGGTAATTCTTATCATGCGGCTTAAGTTTGCGGGAAGCAAAAGCTATAGCCTTCTCCTCCTGCTGGAGTACACCTCCAAGTCCCCGTAAAGACGCATCGGTATAAACTCGGTACTCCACACCCGGTTTCGGTAAGGCAAGGACTGGTGCTGAAGTAAGCTTGTCCTTCAGCTCGTCGAAAGCCAACTGACAAGCGTCATCCCAAACATATGGTACCCCTTTGCGAGTCAGATTCGTCAATGGACCCGCTATTTTGGAGAATCCCCGAATGAATCTCCTGTAGTATCCGGCTAATCCCAAGAAACTACGCACTTCTGTCGGTGTCGTGGGCTGTCCCCACTCCCTCACCGCTGACACTTTGCTCGGGTCAACTGCTATCCCTTGCTCAGAAACATCATGGCCCAAGAACTATACCTCTCGCAACCAGAATCCACACTTCTCGTACTTAGCATACAACTGATGCTCTCGTAGAGTCTGAAGAACTTGCCTCAAGTGCTCGGCATGCTCCTCCTCGGAGTGTGAATATATCAAGATATCATCTATGAAGATGATGACAAACTGATCCAAGAATTCTCTAAATACTCGATTCATTAAGTCCATGAAAACGGCTGGAGCGTTTGTGAGTCCGAACGGCATTATCCTAAACTCGTAGGACCCATATCTCGACAAGAAGGCAGTCTTTGAAACATCCTGCTCTCTAATACGTAACTGATGGTACCCCGACCTCAGATCTATCTTCGAAAAGAAAGTTTCTCCCCTCAACTGGTCGAACAGATCATCGATTCGAGGCAACGGATACTTATTCCGTATCGTGACCTTGTTCAATTCCCGGTAGTCCACACACAATCTCAGTGAACCATCTCTCTTCTTCACAAACAAGACTGGAGCGCCCCAAGGTGAGGTACTCCTACGAACGAAGCCCTGACCTAACAGCTTCTCTATCTGATCTCGTAGCTCTCGCATCTCTGCTGGAGCCATACGGTACGGTGCGCGTGTTATAGGTCTCGTATCAGGCAATAGGTCTATAACAAAATCTATCTCACGACTGGTCGGTAGGCCTGGTATCGCCTGAAATACATTGGAATACTCCCTGACGACAGGGATCGAATCTAAGGGAATCACAACCTCCTTAGAGGTATCCTCTATGTAATACAAATGAGCGGTCGAACCTCCCTCTGGGCGAGGCATCGCCACTACAAACATCTCTTGCCCCGGAATGGCAAAAACAATGCTTCCACCGAAGCAATCAATCATGGCTCTATAAGCTGCAAGCCAATCCATACCAATAATCACATCATGCTCGTGCATGTCTAAGACTAGCATGTCTGCAGGTAATACCAAGCTACCGATCTCTACCCCTACTCCCCGGTATATAAAGAATATAAGTGACCCACTCCCCATTGGTGAGTCGACACACGTCACGGTGCTCTCTGCTGTGGCTAACAACCCTAAGGACTTAGTTAAATGCGTAGCTATAAAATAATGCGTTGCCTCCGTATCAAACAAAACTCGACCCATAGTACCATGGATAGGAAACATACCCTCAATCGCGGGTGGTGCCTGTGGAGCTGCTGCCTGGTGGACGTTATAGACACGTCCATACTGCAATTTCCCCTGCTGCACTGGAGCTACTAGAATGGCTGGTAGGGCTGGCACCTGGGCTGGAGCTGGGAGGGTAGGTGGAAAAAGTGGTCTCTGCGGCTCATTACGGGCTCCCTGCTGCTGTGGGGCCCTATCGCCCTCTGGGCAATCCTGGCGCCTATGGCCATGTTTACCGCACCCAAAGCATCTGCCTTTGAAGTTACCGCCCCTCTGACCCTGCTGTCCACAGCCCTGCAGGCCGTTACCTCCGTGCCACTGGCCCTGATGTGCATGCTGTTGTCCTTGCTGGCCCTTCTGCTGTCCCTGCGGTCGGTGTTGGCCCTGCTGGTCCTGCTGATTAGGCTGGCCCTGATGGCCCTACCTGAAACCCCCGAATCCCAGCCTGGAATCACCTGAATGAAATCGCTTAGCAGGGTCCCCCTGATGGGAACTCTGCTCGTGCTGACGAGTCTGTCCATGAGTTTGTGCCCCACTGGCACTATTACCCCCGGTCCTGCCCTGCTAGCTGGACTCCCCTGCTCTCTTGCTTCCCTGAAGATGGAAGTGGTGATCCTGGAAATGTAGTAACGCTACATTGAGTACATCAGTGAAAGTACTCAGGGATAGATTTCCAATAAGGTGCTGACGGATCCTCCAAGCTAACCCGTCGACAAACAGCAAAAATCTTCTTCCTCTCAGTGGGTGCCTCATCCGGCACAATAGTGAGAAGTATCGTGAACTCCTCCTCATACTCAGCTACAGTAAGGTTCTCCTTCTTTAGATTTAGTAATTTTTGCCTCATCTCAGTCTGCACTGCGGGTGGAAAGTACTTGCGGTCAAACCGCTCCCAGAACAACTAAATAGGGATCGTGTCCCTCTCCTCCAAAGTAGTAGTGGACTCCCACCACTGTAATGCGGCTCCCACCAGCTTAAAGGAAGCCAATAATTGCTTTTGCACGTCAGTGCACTCATACATTCGGAGATGCCGCTGGATGTCCTTCTTCCATTGGCTGACTGTAACAATATCGGAGCTACCAAAAAACTCAGGGGGATGCGCTTTCTGAAAAGCATCCCGAACCCTCTCCCATGCGGATGGAAGTTGTGCTGGTACTGGCGCCACTGCCTGAACCTGGGGTGGAGCCTGCTGAATCACCTCTATCGCGGCATTCACCGCCTGAGCAATAATGGCGGCTGCTTCTTTTGCATTCATTGTGCCTGGTGTCGGAGCTGCTGGCTGCTCGGCTTGGGCACGCCTATCTTTCGGAGCACGTCTCGGAGGCATCTGAAACGTGAACAAGTCTATTAGTCTACAGTTATCTTCAAATCTCAAATAGCTGAAGACTTAAACGTAAAAGCAAGAATACAACAATCCTAAAAATAGGGCTCTATAGCAATAAAGTTACGCTGAAAGCGAAATAAGCCGTACAGATCCAATGGACACTAGAACCTGATGCTCTGATACCACCTGTGACACCCCGCCTAATTAAATACCGGGCGATCACTCCTTTATTAAATTAAATCAAGGTTAACAGTTGGTTCATTCTCAGCATCACTGTCGATAAAATAAATTTTCCAATTTAACACCCTAAATAATTAAGCTAAGTGTCAAAAACATTTTTCATACCAACTTTCCAAATTTTAATTAAAGAAAAAGATTTATTTATTTAAAAGAACATTTCTACAATTAAGAATCACACCACAAAAAGCCAAATAACATAATACATTCGTCAATCAAATGTCAACATATGAAACTAAAATCACAAATCCATCCTGAATAAATCCCATAGAACAATACCGGAAATAACTAAAATCTAAATGTCCTAACAACAAATGAAATGATGAAAAGGGGCGACACGTGCCCAATAAATGAGAGTACTAGGAGTGGAGTCAATAACGGAAGGCGTCTACTCAAGTGACCTGCAACCCCCACCTAAGCTGCAGCTCGTTCTTCTCAAGGGATCCTAAGCAAGACGCCCCTGTGGCTGGGCACCTGAAAATATACATATATATACAAGAGAGAGAGAGAAAGAAACGGGTCAGATCCCGAAAGTGTGTTTGATTTAAAATACGTTTAGCAAGTATTTAAATTGATACAGGCCAATGCAACAACATATTAGTACGTCCCTCTCTTGAGAAAATACTCACCTCTCTTCTAATGTGCACACCTATCGCACTAACCTTCCCAACGGTTTGTTTTAACTTTTATCATACTAGTCTTTCTAAAAGATTTAACTTAACTTAGATTACTCGAAAGATTTACAATACACGATTTGAAGTTAAAAAGATGTTCCAATTTGTAGCCAAAGTTCTTTATCTTTAACTTCGTAAAAATTTATAAAGTACCCGTGACATTTTATACTTTCTCAAAACAAGTATTTATAATATGAGTCAACAACCATGTCCTACTTATCAAATCACAGTAGTCAGTCTCAAATTTCATAATCTCATATATATATTAACTACTCGTTTAATATATATATATATAACAGCACCCCGAATAAAACTATGGTGTGTGCATACTTCCACTATCCAAACCCCATACCACTCAAATCAAGGGGAATACAAATTCGGAATCACTCTCGAATTGTATTAACACATACACAAACAATATCGAGGTGAAGCATAGATTCCAAGTCTCTAAGAGGATGGCACATACTCGCGTCTCTTAGGACCGTCTGAACTATCGATTCGATAGCCTGTACCAAGGATATCTATCTTCTAGGGTACAAGTCAATATTACCCATAAAGGTCCCATCGAGATAAGACTTTCCCAGCGCGGTAACCTCAAGGATAGCAAGTAGCGCGGTATGTTTTTCACATGCATATAATATATGTACACACAATCATATAAATATACCACTTTATCATATTAATATAGGTTCTTCTCATCACCCGTAATTATACCATTTATCCTTAATTTCACAGTTATAGAATTACCTATAAGGTTTTATTCCTAACCTTAATTCGAAGGGTTTTCTCACTTATTACCTAACACTCGTGGATTATATCCCCACAAATCTGAAATTCAGTGACTTTATTAGATTCCAACGTAACTCTCTTACGCACCTCGCCCTTTAAATTCATAAATCTAACAACCTAAGGTAAATATCCCATAAATATCATTCTCGTTGAATATTAAAGGTTCCAACATTATTTCATATACCCTACTGGTCCTCAATGTCTCCCAAATCATTTTATTTAGAATGCCCAAAAATCATTTGACGATAAACTTAATTTAACTAATTAAACAAGGGAAATAGGAGTCTGCCAGGAGGGGTCGATCGGTCGAAGCTTGGGGCTCGATCGATCGAACCTTCGATCGATCGAAGCTCTAGGCTCGATCGATCGATCAAGCAGGTCTGGGCAAAATTCTGCAGAATGCAGTTACGGGATTCATCAAACTTCTTCATCCAAAACTATGTTTTTCCATTCTAATCGTCCCAAAAATCCTACTATCATCATCATATCATTATACCAGGTGTTTATAACGTAAAGCATGTGTATAACTATCATTAAACATGGATTTTCAACCTAAAATCATGTCCAATTATCAAGAACCCTAGAATTTTCTTAAACAAATTTCTAATGAATCTTTCTCCAATATTTCTTTATTATGATCACCAAATTTCGTGGATTATTACCTCTACATGGCAAGGGTTTCCAGAATTAACATATACATCAATACTACATGGGTTCTCCTCTCAAAAATGGGGTTTTCTTCCATAGTTTTTATCACAATTCATTCCTACGCTAACATGAAGTTTGCATCAACGAAAATAGCAAGTTTAAACACTTGCCTGCAATTTTGGTATGCAGATTCACGGCTGATTTTTGGTATGGCTGCGTTCCTCGACTCGTGATCTACGCGGTGGTGCTGGTGGCGGTGCAAACCGATGGCTTTTTGGCCTTGGATTGCCTTGGAGCTCTCTCCTCTCTTCTCCAATGGCCGTCACTTGATTTGTGCATGTTCTAACCCTAAGAGACTGACCTAATGGCTGATATAGGTTGGCTGAAATTCGTGGGTTTAATTACCCACTTATGTAAAATGACTAAAATACCCTCCCGGGGCACCAATTAGGCCTAAAAACGCCCCGAGGCCCAAACTAAACCCCCGGGTACACTTTTCTGACTATCTCGACCCCTCCGGACGCGTTGGCTCACTCAAAACGACCATACAAACAACTTATAAAATATTTACTTTTTATTTAACAAAATTAGTCTTGACGTGACACGGGCACGTCCCGACTTAAATTTCTGAAATAGTCATTTAATTCACTTATGACATTCAATATAACCAATATAATATATTACTATGCTCATTAGTAATATTCAACAAGTTTCCCATAATTACTAACTCTCGTCACGTTAATAATTATTACATAATTAATTTCCGAATTTTTATTAAATAAACCGTCACATCAAATTTAATAAATCCCCAAATTAATATAGCATAAAAATACGGGGTATTACAGTATTGCATGTTGATTATTATCATTTTTGTTAATCTTTCTTTTGTGAATGAATTAGTGTTGTTTAGTTTGTGATTTTTAGGGTAAATTATAGTAAACCCCCCTAAAGTATAAATGCTTTACAAACCGCTCAAAATGTGAAAAAAGGGATAAAAACTTATTTTTGTGTATATATATATTTTTTACACTTTGGGTGGTTTGTATACTTTAAATTACCCTTTTTTTTATAAGGTTATCTAGATAGTGGATTAATGACAAAAAGACGGGAGAAAAATACTCCGAACTTTACACAATTTTTTTTCTTAATTTAGTCCCTGTTTTTTGGTTAATTAATTTTTAATTTAGTCCCTTAAGTAATGTTTCTTGTAATGTTTAGTCCAACTTGTTAGAAAAATGTTTAGTCCCTAGGAGTGACATTATTACATGGAAAGTCACATCAACCGGACTACATAGTTAATGTCACTAGTAGGGACTAAACATTATTTTTGAAAATATGTTGGACGAAAAATTAAATAAAAAATATATTAAGGTTCAGTACCTACAGTGATATCATCACACACACATATAGTTAATGTCACTATATGTACGTTAATGTCAACTATCAAGGGCTAAACAGTATTTATGAAAATATGTTAAGGACTAAAAAATATATGAAAATATATTTTGGGCTTCTTGTTAAATGGCTCCTATTTTTAAAAAGGTAAACAACTTATTAACATTTTCATTTTGGTCCTAAAGTGTTGCTAAAATTCTAATACCAAGTGTCACTGAAGTAAGAGAGCATATCACCCATTTCATTTTTCACTCTTTTTTTTTCTCTTTTTAAAGTAATTTGTATAAAAGTATAATTTTTGAATATTTTTAAAAATTTGTAACCAATTGCACCTTTAATTTTGAAACTTATTCGTTGGATAATTTTTTGTATTTAATGCAGTATATCTAATGTATTGAGCTGTGACAAAACACAATTATCTTTTTCCTTTCAGTTTTATTAGGTACATAGACTGAACAACAATTGTTTATTTTACATTAAAACACATTGTAAATTATACCTTCGCTTTGACAAAATTAGAAAAGAGATTTTCTGTATGTATGGTAATTATAACGTTCATTTGAATATCAAAAGAAAATTTGACTTAATCCCCCCAAAGTTGGTATTTTCATGCCACAATATGGTGGTGCTTAATATGAATCCAATTTGAGAAAGTAAGGAAGTAATCCTGCATATTTTAAAGGGGTAGCAGGTAGTGGTCAATGATGCAAGAGAATATTTCACTTGGTCAATGGTGTTAAATGTTTTATTTTGACAACTCGATGCCCTATATACCCTCAAAATATTCCAATGGGTTGGAACAATCTCGTTTATCACAAAAAGCTCGTCAAATCTTTAAAAGTCCATAACTTCAAGTCCATAGTTCCAAAATTCATAAAATTTATATATTTGAAATTTACTCATCAAATCAAACCAGATCCAAATTCGATATATTTTGATGAAGAAATGAAATAAACAATTTTTTTGTTCATGTAAAAACTACATTTTTCGTCAATACACCTTCGGTTTCGACGATTGTGTCGCTCGCACGGATCAATAAATGTGAGGAGCGATTGTGCCGCTGGCACAAGTCAATAAATGTAAGAAAAGGAGAGAGAGAGAGAGAGAGATCTGGCGAGGGAGGTGGGTTCTGACGAGGTGGAGTGGGGTGGGGGGAGGGGGGGTGGAGCTTCTAAAGAGAGAATGTGTGATATGCATGTTTTTAGAGACTGAGAGATTAGTGCATATATAATGAGTATGGGTGAGAGAGAGGGAGCTCCGACGGGGAAGGTGCTACTTCGGAGAGGCGAGGTGGGGTGGGGTGGGGTGGGTGTGGAGTAATGTACATGTAATATCTTACTGAGAATAGTATATGAACATTTAATCCCATCGTATACAGTTTTCTCAGTTGAACTCAACTAAGCTAATGTTAAATCATATATGAACATTGAGATTCTATAATGTGAAAAAAAGATAAATAATTACATTTCTCCCATTATAGTGAATATGGATATAAACACATATAATTTTCAACTAAGCAGCAACTGTACTAGAGGAAAAGTGAGTAGTGACAACATTATTAATCTCACTCATCATATGTGTGCATATAGCCCTGCTACCATATGTCCCAAACGTTGGTTTAAAAAAGGAGCTCACCATATTCTCCAAACCCTCCACACTATATTTCATAAAACTTGGTGGTGCTTTCTTGTTCAGCCAAATGCATGTATTTTTGCATGTAGTTCCTATGAACCGGGACGATAACTTGTGCTACAAGTAGGGCTGTACTCGGATATTCAAAAATCCGCATTCGTTCGATATCCGAATCCGAATTTGCGGATATTTATTTGAAAAAATAAAAATGGATACGAATATGGATACTCTATAAAAATATCCCAGAAAATGGATAGGGATACGGATACGGATAGTACTAGTATCCGACATGGATAATCCGTATACGATGCTGAGTATCCATTTTACTGGATATCCATTTTACCGGATATCGTCTAACATTAGTTTAGAATATTACTTATATAATATTTTAGGTATAAACTAACACTTAAAAAATAAAAGTTGGGGTAGAAGTTTAATTATGAAAACTTTAAAATCTAACCTAATAAATTAAAAACACAAACCATTTTCCCCATTTGCCCAAAACACACATTTGCCAACCCCCCCCCCCCCCCCAAATCGGCTCAAATTCTCTCTCCCTCCTATCCAGTCACCGGTCGCCGATGACTAAACCCTTCCTAATAGCCGCCGCCGCCGACGAAACCCTTCCCAACAGCGGACGATGAAACCCTTCCCAATAGGTAATATTTTTACAGATCTTTTGTTCAAACCCTTCCCAACAGTCGCTAGGGCTCATATTTTTTGGAGTTATTTATTGGAGTTAACTGTTGGTGTTATCTAGATTGGGGTTAACAGTCGCTAATATTTTTTGTTCGTGTTCTTGTTGGTGATTCTTTGCCATCACTTTGGATGTTTGTTCTCCTCTTGTTATTAATATAAACATATTTGTTTAGCCAATCTGGTTTGTATTTGTTTACTAAAAAAATGAGAAATAGATTTGTATTCGTTTGAAATCGCATTTTTATTTTTGATACACATGATTACTGCAGTGGTTGATTAATATATTAAGCCAGTCTGGTCTATTTTCATTTGTTTATTATTATATGGAATCTCCTGACCTTTCACTTTTAATTTAGAACAAGGGAAAAGGTCCACTAAGTTGATAGTTTTCGCTCCTAATTTTGTTTTGATTGAAAAATCACAAGTTAAACTCCAATAGAAAGACAACAATAAGGTTACACATAACTATTAGAGTAATTTTATATTCTGATCAGTAAGTTGTTGAATTATTTCCTAAATAGATATTAAAGGTTAGTACTTCATTTATTACTAATTTTCTATAGAGTTTATATTGTAGCTTTTTTAATAGTTATTTTTTGCGATGGCTAAACAATGTAAATGGATAACGATATTATCCGAATCCAAGGTATTCGAGCGAATACGGATAGTAGTTTTAACTATCTGGGTGGATAAGGATGCGGATATGGATAGTGCATCCAGATAGCGGATACGGATATGGAAAACATGGTATCCGATCCATATCCATCCGTTTACAACCCCTAGCTACAAGCCGACATATCTTCCGCCTTAACCCTTTATCACACACAACCCACTTGAATTTCTTGTAGAACAAGTCATCAAAAGCCTCACCAAATTCCCTACTTCTCTTTTTCACAACATCTCTATCAATAAACCTCCCACCCGAAAACAAGACTAGATCCTCCTCGCTTAAAATATGCGTAAGCGTCCCCCAACTCTCTCTTATGTAAACCGACGTGTAATATTCAACGCGCTCATCATGTCCTTTTAACAAAGAATCCCCCATAAGGTCACCAAGTTTTGTGCCCTTCAGATTCATTAAGTACTAATGATTATTCATCATGAAAAAATGGGACAATGTGGTATCCTCGTATGCCTTGCCCCATATCTTCAATTTGATCTCGAGCACCTTTACTACGTTTTCAACCTCATTTAAAAGTACCACTTTTTCAAATCACTCGTGATTCCAACTCCATTGAATTTGTAAAACTTCGTCTAATACGGGTTTATAATAATCGTTGAGAAGTTTGTTGGAGAAATTGGTGATGAAGCTTACAAGCCTCGAGACACTACCATTTAAAGGAGGACTAATTTGCCCTTGTAACTGAACTTGAACTGATAATTCCTCAAAAAATCACACAAGCCCCATTCACTACTTTATTGATAAGATCCCTTGTTTGAGTTTGAATTTCATCCCAAGCCTTACCACAAAAAAGCCGGTTGAAATTTATTCTCAATTTATTGAGATCTTTGTTGCAATTTGTGAATGTATTCCCAAATTTGATAAAATCATCCATTCTAGATAGGACTGAGATCTTCGCAAAGAAATTTACTGCAAAAAGGGAAAAAGTGTACCAGTCTTAATTGAATCAACTACTAAATTGGTTTTGCAAAAACATTTATTCTTAGTTGATTTCTTGTTTGGCGCTATGTTCTTCAGCAAGCTTCTTACCAAATTGAGTGAAAACAAGTGTACCAGATTCAAACCAAACTTCACTGCCAAAACTAGAATATGATAAATCCACAATAACCCAATGGTTATGTTATGTGGGATGAGAATATTGTGACACATAAAAATACAAACTCATTGCTTAGGCTTTACTTCCACTCATTGACTGAAACCTTCATTCTTAACAAAACTAAAGAATGCAGGCTCAAGTTCTGTTATTTTATGAGTGCACTCACAATACTTCAATTGGGTATACATCATATAATTCCAAATTCTGAAAATGAGAAAAAAAAAATAGAAAGCAGCCAAATTTATTTGTTTGAACACAGCGGTTTGGATTTTTTTATATTAGTAATAAGGTTTTATCCAAGGATAATACTTGGTGGACTCTTGATTGGGACTCAAAATTGGGACTCCCGTTTACGTGGAGTGTTGTCATTGGTTGATCCTTTATAAACGTGGGTCCACGCGAGCGACAGTAACCAATCGCGACACGCTATCTCAGCGAGTCGTGATTTTGAGTCCCATGTTTGAGTCACCCTAGCATTACTCTTTGTCCAAACAATGACTTTTGTAAATTAAGGGGTTTGAAAGATTCACTTTAAAATCTCTTCACTCTATAATTCTTAAATGATTAAAAATTCTCTCTTTCAATGTACCATGGCACTGTTCTTCAATAATAGCAAAATCGTGAGGTAAAATTAAAAAGGGTTAATTGCACATAGGTCCCCTGAACTTTGACCCCTTACACTTCACCACCTTAACTTTCACTTTCTGTAGTTAACCTTCCAAACTTTGAAAATGGCTACAAGTAACCCTCTGTCGTTCAACTCCGTTAGTTTTTGCCGAAAAAAGTTATGGTTGCGCATCCTAACATAATCATAGTTTTTGGCAGGAAAAGTGAGGCCATTTTCGTCCTAACATAATTTTTTACAAATAAAATCTTAAAATAATAGCAAAAATATTTAAAAAGTAAGAAAATACAAAAATATATTTTAAAAATATAAAAATCGTAGAATTATTTTACAAAAATTGAAAAATTCTGAAAATAATAAAAAAATTCAAATCTGGAAAATTCAAAAAAAATATTTAAAAATACTAATAATTATAGAAAAATACATTGAAATACAAAAAAAAAAAGTATGAAAAATCATAAAAAAAATATATTGAAATCAGGGAAATAAATAAAAGTAAGAATTGGAAAAAAAATACAAAATATTATTGAAAATCATTTAAAATTAGGAAAATTACAAAAATAGTAATTAAAATTCTGAACATTACCAAAAAAATTAAAAAATTTGGAAAGAACATTAAAAACATTTAACAAAAACAAATATTGAATAGTAAAAAAATAGATTTCCAATAAAAAAATATTTTCAATAAGTAAAGAAGAGATTTCTAATATATATAGAGATGAAGACTCACCTACATCATGATGTATACATCACACCATACATAACACCTAATTCTAGGCCCTAAGAAACTTTTTTTCCAAATTTTTAATTTTTTTCTTGAAATTAACCTTCCAATCAATCCATATTCAAAAAATTAGGTCAAAATACATTTTGTAGCTATTTTTAAAAAAATAACAAAAAATTGTTGGCAGAAACCCTTATAAATAAGGTATTTTGAGCCTTTTTTGTGAATTTTGAAAAATAGCTACAAAATTTATTTTGACCTAATTTTTTGAACATGAGTTTAGTGGAAGGTTAATTTTAAGGGAAAAATATAAAATTTGAAAAAAAACCGTTTTTTAGGGCTTACAACTAGGTGTGATGTATGGATGATGTATATATATATATATATTAAGGTGGTGAAGTGTAGGGGGTCGAAGTTCAGGGGGCCTAAGTGTAATTAACCCAATTAAAAAATAACACTACAAATATGGAGAATAAAACTTTAAATAATTGGGGCATTAGCTAATAAATCCCTTAAACGTCGATTTATATATAATCAGTCCAAGAGATAATCATGTTTGATATATTAAATCCATAAACTTTTTAGTTAATTAACGATAAGTCCAAACGATACACGTACACTTATTAATGTAGATTCAATTACAGTTGTTGATGTAGATACAATTGCAATTGTAACTAAATCTACATTAATAAGTGTAATAATATTTACACTAATACTTGTAATTGTATCTATATTCATCATTGTAATTGTATCTACATTAATAATTGTAACACACGTGAACTTATTGAAAAATTGTTTTTAGTTTGCCCTTATAATTAATTTCTAAAGAGTTTAAGGATTTATCATCACGTTTCCTCAATAATTATGGAAGGTCAATATATGTGCTATGTGAGATAGTGAAAATAATTAGAGGGAAACTCGAATTAGCACAAATGGATTCTAATAAAGTGTACGCTATTAGGGCACGCATTGTGCACGTTATCAATTTAATTAAAGAAAAAGTAGGTGCTGATTTATCATTAATCCGAGACCAATCAGAAATACGACACAAAATGGTGTGACACACAAATGTGTCACACCCATATTGGTTTGTGTTTGATCTCCACTACTGTTGGGCTCGAACATAAGCGAATACGGGTGCAACATGTCACTGCATCGCACCAAATGTGTCATATTTGTGAGTCAGCATAGGACTCCTCATTTATTTAGATCGTGGTCATCCTTTCTATTTAAGAATACACGTTACCAAGACTCGACATAGGGTAGTAATTCTTAAAGCGTAATACTAGGGGGATGTTTTTTGGACGTTTTTTTTAATAGAGTGATGTGTCTGTACACATTGAGTGGTTTGCAGTTTAAAATGGGATCCATTACAAATAACACCAGATATATATTTGACACATCACATTGTCCAAAAAAGGGTCCCCAGAAGTATCTCCATAGTATTACTCAACTCTTATCACTACAACAAGTTAACGGGTTACCCATTAGGCATATAAAACGGTGATAAGAATTCCCTTGCACACTATAACTCCCTTTGATTGTCGGGGAAGTTAAGAGGGAAAATGATTCCCAAGAAAAGTGAAGTGAAGGAAAATGAAAGTTATTTTCTTGTGTGTGTTTGTTTAACAAGAAAAGTTATAGGAATATTGCTGAAAAAATGTGCATGTGTTATAATTTTATAATAAACAAATGTATAATATATATTTTTATTTAAACCACCACAAAATAAATTTAGTAAACAACCCGAAATCTTAAACATTATAAAATACAAAACAAAAATGAGGAAAAACATTTAATTCGTATAAATATCGATAAATAGTGTGTTATTATGAAGAGTTATTAATAATAATGGTAAATGCGAGAAAATATTTTTCATGATAATATACCAAAGTTCCCTTTAACTTTCATGAAAAATCTGAATAATTTGTAGGATGTTTTTTTGAAAAGTTTTTCCTGCAGAAAAATTTGAGAATACGACTGTTATCGTCTAAAATTGGTGTTTGGGTTCTGAAGTCTTAGTTATTAAATTTCAATAATAAACAATATTAAATAAGAAATTAACACTTCCAAAGTGCTAATTTGGGATGAATAAAAGGTGATGCGAGATAAAGAGGGAAATCAAAGATTAATGTGGTTCGGCCCAATGCGGTGCCTACATCCACAGGTCCAGTGTTGATGGTATGCATTTATAAGGGAAATAGACATGAAAGTAATAGTTATAAGCTCTCAAAGTTTTCTCCCTAGGATTTAGCCTATAGCCGTCAGGTAGAATAATTTCGGATCCCTCATTCTGTAGGATTAAGTGTTATTTATAGTAGTTATTAGAGAGATAATATAGTATGAAATATGGAGTGACTTTATAAGTCAAGCAGTTACACCTTTTACATTTCAGAGGATAGATAATGATGAGTTTATTATAGCATAATAAAGGAGGGATATTACGTAACTTCCCTATGTGTGCAGGTGGGACAAACGTGATTGTTGGAATTCCATCACGTGATGTAAATGTTGCAATGCTGGAGTTAATGGGATTTAGTAAAAACTGTTAACTAATGAGACAATTTGTTACACTGTTGATCCAAGAATATTTATACTTGAGCCGATCTCCTTGCTTATGCCCGAGCAGATTTTAGGCTCGCCGACCTCTCTTTAAGCCCTTAATGAGGACATGTGTCACCTCCTGAGAGGTCCAGGAGGTCTTCCATATTTAAGGTATAACAAATGCCCCAAAGACTTCATTCATGGATGGAGTTTATAGTGGGTTCTCTCAAGTAGTGAATCTTCAGAGTGGTTGCTAGGTGAAACCAATGGACGAAGTGTTAGATTCTTCTCTGCTTTGGTGAATCTGGTCGTCTTAGATTCTTCTCGGTGTACGTCAAGAAGTTTAACTAGAAGAAATTTTTCATTCTAAAGTTTAATTTGACATGTGTCGATAGCTGGATTTTACGCTTGTAGTACTCATTACGTGCGCATGGGGCAGTGCGCACACGTTTAAACTGATAGCATCTGTCTACTTTTCTTGGCATGGAATCATGTATTATGATTAAAAGTTGCAACCCATTTTTTTATTATAAATACCTATTTCAAAATTATTTTCCCTTTTCGCAATCATTCACCTTCTTGAAAACGTTTCAGAGAGAAAATTTCTTCTTTCCACAGAGTCTTCTTCAACCCTTCAAATCTGCCATAGATAATGGTTTTTTAAGCCTCTTACTCTCAATTTCATCTAGAGTTTGATTATTCGAAACTCTCTTGGGTTTTTTAGATACACCCTCCTTTTAACTCTATGATTTTTGGGTTTTTTTGGAGGGAATCCTCTTTCCTTGAAATTTCTTCCATCTTAATCTTGCTGTGGATGAATTTATTGGTTGGTGATTTGCTGATTGTATTGGAGGAGTGTCCATGTTTAGATGATCATTGAGTTGGTTAGCCTAGGGCCCCTGATTTGGTTAGGGTTTTGTCTAAAACTTACTTTTACTTTTTGCGTCGGACTATCCCCCAAGCTTAGGCAAACGGTATAAACTTTATCCGTCTTTCCTCTTGATGAACTATCCACCTCACGTTCAACGATTGTTTGAAATTTTAGTTGAGTTAGATCCAACCCATAATAGTATCACTGCTAAGAGGTTCCCAACCTTTGTCCAGGTCATTCGACTAGAAGATGAGCCTAGACATCCTATGTACACCCCTACAGTTGCCTCACCCATATGGTTTACTTCACAACCTCCACTAGTGGAACCTGGCGTTTCCTCTGCTGCAGACACCACAATGGTGGATCATCTCTTCAGTGGGGAAAGGTTAGTCAATACCGTTTCTATGTCCATAGTTTATATGAATCCTTCTCCTCCTTATCCATCCTCTAACAATAAGATGGCCTCCACATCTCCTATTGTGGTATCCCTGATGCTTGGGATTCACCCACCACTGATGTAATAAATCATAGATGTGATATCCTAGAGGATGATCCAGAGGGTTTGAGGGATAGATATAGCATCCCAATAAATGTATCTATCCGGTTGTCAGGCTGTGATGAAAGGGTTTATGATTGACCTAATGCCGACGAGATTTGTTTCCTTGTAGGAGTTCAGGGATGAAAACGTGAGCTTTTCTAATTCAAAGCTCTGATACCAATTTGAAAAGGTGTGGAGGCCCCCAGATTTAAAAATATATTTGAATTTCCTTTTATGAAACACGTGATGCGGAAGCGTTGTGATGGTTCAATAAAACAAATGAATTACCAAATTTTAATTTTCTTAAACAAATTAAAATTAAACCGAGTGAAATTAACTTAAAACACACACAAATATTAATTTTACTTAAACCAATTAATTCAAGTCCTATAATTTGCCGAAGTCATAATTATCAATATTCCAAAGTTAGGCAACACCAAGTTTAACAATTAAATTAAATGACTTGAATTTATTAACAACACATTACCCAAATTTCATTATCACCAAATTAAACACGTAGACATTAAACTAAACCAATTTTATCTTTTTACCTAAGCATGCGTTCTAGGTGATTTTGCAAAAGATAAAATAAAATAATTAATTCACTACGCCGCAATGTACGAGGAAAAACCCAAGACGGGAAACAACCTCGGACGGCCCTAGCCAAAAATCCACTAGATACGGTATTACAAATACAAGACAAAAAACTTACATCACACGACTCGGTCCTTCTCAAGCCTCAACGCTTCTTCTTGTAGACACCTCTTCCTAGCGGATAACCTTGGAGCTCCACCACAGTCTCGGAATCCACCGATCGGACTTTATATGGTCACCGTCACCCGAGCAAGGAGCCTTTCTCCAAGTGGGTAGTGTTGGAACAAAAACTCTTCTTCTTTCTTTATGGGATGTAGAAGAAAACCCGAAACTTCTTTTCTTCAAATCGGTAGAGAAAAACCGTTGCCAAACTCCAAGCAATTGATATGTATATATGTGAACTTGGATAAACAATATGGGTGTAAAAACTAGAGTGATAAAATATTTTTTTCTCTTAAAAATTAACACCCAAAACTTGATCTTTTTCTCTTTTTAATTTTTCTCTCTAAACAGTCTCTAAGAGTTAGAAGGATGTGAAAAAGATGATTGATCATAAGTGATTCCCGCACATATTAAAGTCTAAAAATAGTTGGTTAAGAATTAAGTGGGGAAGTGGAAGAAAAACTACTAAAAACTGCCAATAACTGTTCCCGCCTGACATCTCGTTCGAACGACATTTCGTTCGAACAAAATCTCGTTCGAAAGAGACTTCTAACGAATTTCCAGTTTGAACTCGTTAGAAATCTCGTTCAAACATAAGCTTCGTTCGAACGACATATCGAACGACATTTCAAAGGCCTATATTGGGAACTCGTTGCAAACTCGTTCTAACGACATCTGGTTTGAACGAAAAACTCGTTCGAACGACATATCGAACGAGCTTCTAGAAAGTTTGGAAAATTCAATTTTAGCCCAGAAACTTTATATGCTTTATTTTAAAGTTCGATAAAATCTTTCTGAAATTAAAACAACAGTTTTATATAAACTTAACACCCAATAAACAAGTTCTAAGCTCCTATATATATATATATATATATATAATTGCATTCATACCTTGGGAGCATGGAACTATGATTGATGACGTAGAAACGAGGCACGCAAACTCGCATATTGATGAAGCTTTATACTCTTTGTCGCTACGTCTTTAACAAACACTTCATAGGCTTGAGAATATTACAATTAAATACAATCCTATGAATAAATGTTTTTGTCCGGAATTGAGCCAAAACTATATATGGACTCAATTGGAAATTTGTGTCCTTACAAATCGCCCCCTTTGGCTATTCCGGGACAAAAACCAAACAAAAATCCTAAAGGGCCGTCAAGCTCACTAGACTCAAAACATAACCCACCTAAAACTTGACTCAACCCAAGGATCAAATGCTTTGCCATTGAAAGATGCCGCTTTAGAAGAATTCCTGCACACTTAAGCAAACTCATCAAATGCATAGGGAATATCAAAGTATTAAATGCAATGAAATAATTACTCCCCCTAAATTAATTCTCTCCTTTACCAAACAAATGACATACTTAGAAAGACGTCTCCCCCTAAGATAAATCTCCCCCAAACTAAGATACGATAATAATAGGATTAGGTTCCATTTCTCCCCCTATCATTCTCCCCCTTTTTGTTCAGGAATAGGCAAAGGATAAAGAACAAAGATAAAAGCATGTTGAAGCTTAAAGTGATAAGACATGAAAGCATATGGGCAACAAGAGCATAACTAATCAAATATAGATACCAAAACTAAAGTATAAGCATAGACGGACTAGAAAGCAAGGCAAAGGCAAAATAAAATATCATATATATAGGTACTAGAAATATATCAATAATGCACACGCATATATATATATATATATAGATAGATAGATATAAACACACACATGACACAAAATACAATAAGTTTGCACACTCGTACGACAAAAATGTGTCATATGGAAACGAAAGTGTAGGGGTGTGAACTAGTAACGATTAAATTTAGACCCAAACACTTAATAAACGTTCACGGAGTTCTCATTTGATTGCAAACTTCATCACATTTAAATATAACCTCATGTGACAATATAGATTGAACTCAATGAACAAACATACACAATGCATGCAAGCCTAGCATATTGATGATTCTACAAACCAATAGAGTTATGACATGAAATAAGTAACTAGGATAAACGGACATTGTGCAAACCGTTGATATACCATCCAATCTCCCTCATTAAGCATTTATGTTTATTTTGAATGAATATATCAATCAAACATAGGCCTTGGCAATTCGATTTTCTTTTTAATGCCATATTTTCTGTTTTTAGGCCTTTGGACCACGTATTTCTTTTAGGTCCATTTCAGATGGTGGCTTACAATCGCAAAGGATCACTTAGTCCTTTCGGAGCCCTTCCCCGTGCACATTTATATTTATCATGTTTTCACACAAATCTCACGTGCAATGGATTTTGACATGCACTAGTCCTCCTAAGTCACAAATATGTAGATGACAAGATTGGAAGGAGAACACCTCACATAGCTCAAATATATATATGAAGTTAAAAATTCAAAGGAGCTCGTGCATGTGTGAGTAGAGGCGTATGAAAATAGAATCCATTTAACCAATACAAAATCCAACTACTCCACAAAAATATGGTAAAGAACATTTTAAGGATTGACAATCCAAACCAAAAGTTCTAGCCACATGGAAGCGTTAAAGGAGGAATTTAAACACAAGTATATGCCACTTAAAGTGTGTCACACCAAAATACACACACAATTTTTTTTTTGAGTTTTTGAAATTTTTAGCCAAAAATAAAAAATATATATACTCAAAAGACAAACAAAAATCATTTGAATTTTTCATTAAGCTTAAATTACCATGAGATAAAATCCAAATGATAAACAAAAATGTTTTTGTATTTTTCATTTAATGCAAACAAAATGAAGGAAATATAATACAAAAGATAAACAAAAATGATTATTCTAGCATGTGATTAAGCATGGGGCATAACCTAGAAAATGATTAAACAAGCATACATTTAGCATGTGAATATATCATGAAGTACAAACGCTAAAGTATGCAAACAAAACTAACACATTCAACCTTTAGATTTTGCAAGGGAGGTTTCATGTGAAAGTAAATGAGAATCAAAAACCCTATTTTGCAAGGCAACCAAGTCGGATTTCCTAACCCAAATTAATGAAGAATGACTATCCGGGGGTGTAGGAACTTTAACTACCGTGGTTACTTTACTATGGGATTTTCCAGGAATTCGTTTAAGATCAAAACAAAATTTCCTAAGATGCCCTTTTCGACCACAATGTGTACAAGTAAAAACATGTCGAAAAGATTTACCTAAGGAGTGATCTCTAAATGGTTTCCTAGTAGATTCTCCTAAAATGTTGGTTTTGGCTTTAGGAGTAACTTCATTACAAGTATCGAAGCGTAAACCACGAGTGTCATTTTTATTTTGGATCGTTCCTAATATTTTATCTAATTTTTCCGAACGACACTCCAAATCAAATTTGACATTACTAGAGTCTTTTAATTTATTTTACAATTCTAAAATGTTAGACTCTAATAAAGCATTTCGCTCTTCAAAAGCAAGAAGATCCTTTTTCAAGGATTCCATTAAACCCCTAAGGCTATCTCTCTCGCCTTCTACATATTCAAGCTTCTCTTGAAGAGTCCTCTCACGTGTCCTAAGGTCTTCTATTAAAGCATTTTCATCAACGACCTTGACACTCTCTCTTAAACTAGGTTCTAACTTCAAATTATCTCTTTTCAATTTAATACATTCTTTATAAAGTTCTTGAAAGCATTTTGAGGTTCACTCACATTAACCTCTTCTTCATTTTCACTCTCTCTTTCTTCTCCACTCTCACTATCATAAAAAATAAGAGAATCATAAACAATGACCTTGGAAGTGTCATGTGTTAACGTTTCATCAATCGACGATTTCTCACTATCACTCACATGACTTGCCATAAAAGACACAAAATTTGGCTTAGTGGGGGAATCGTGTCCTTCTTCCTTATCACTACCACTAAGGGTCGCATTATATGCAATGGGTCATTTACCCTCTTTCCTTAGTTTAGTGGGGCACTCATAAGCCCTATGGCCATAACCTTCACAACCAAAACACTTATTAAACTCGTCCCTATCTAAATTTTCATTACTACGTTTAGGGATCTTCTCGGCTTTAGGGATCTTCTCGCCTTTATCATGCTTAGAAGTTTCAAATTTCTTAAAATTATTTTTAAATTTATCTTTCTTAAATTTGAGAAATTTTCTAAATTTACGTGCAAAAAAAGCCATGTTTTCCGAGTCACTATCACTCTCGCTCTCTACTACTTGTTTGACCTCTTTTCGGGCTTTTAAAGCAACACCCTTTTCAATTTTCTTTTCAGTTTTAGAGGGAAACATATCTCGTTCATAGGTTTGTAAATCACCTACAAGCTCTTCTAATTTCGTAGAGGCTAAAGATGGTAAAGAATTTAAAACGGTCACTTTTGGAATAAATCTATCGGGTAGGAACCTTAAAACATTCTTTACAACTCGGTTGTCAGGTATTTTCTCTACCAAAATAAACGATGAATTTACAATATCAGAAAGTCTAGCATAAAATTCATCAAAGGTTTCATTATCATTCATTTTGATAGTTTCAAATTGAGTGGTGAGGTTTTGGAGTTTCGAAGATTTAACGACACTAGTTCCTTCATGAGTTAATTGTAAAATATCCCAAGCTTTTTTAGCGGTTTCACAAGTCATAATACGTCGGAATTCATCCGGTGTGATAGCGCTAAACAAGGCATTCAAACCACGGGAATTAAAATTAGAAAGTTTAAACTCATTCTCAGTCCATCTATCGGCGGGTTTGGGAACACGTTCATTTTCAACTAAATAAGTTGATGGGGACCACCCGTTAACAACAGACATCCAAACTCTCTCGTCGATAGATTTTAGTGTCGATTTCATGCTCGTTTTCCAATACGCGTAGTTTGAACCATCGAAAATAGGAAATTTTGAAAATGGGGAAAATTCAATTTGAGCCAGAAATATTTAAAGGATCTTAACGAAATAATTTATCGATTTGGCTCTGATACCAATTTGAAAATGTGAGCTTTTCTAATTCAAAGCTCTGATACCAATTTGAAAAGGTACGGAGGCCCCCGGATTTAAAAATATATTTGAATTTCCTTTTATGAAACACGAGATGCGGAAGCGTTAGGATGTTTCAATAAAACAAACGAATTACCGAATTTTAATTTTCTTAAACAAATTAAAATTAAACCGAGTGAAATTAACTTAAAACACACACAAATATTAATTTCACTTAAACCAATTAATTCAAGTCCTAGAATTTGCCTAAGTCATAATTATCGATATTCCAAAGTTAGGCAACACCAAGTTTAACAATTAAATTAAATGACTTGAATTGATTAACAACACATTACCGAAATTTCATTATCACCAAATTAAACACATAGAGATTAAACTAAACCAATTTTATCTTTTTACCAAAGCATGCGTTCTAGGTGATTTTGCAAAAGATAAAATAAAATAATTAATCCACTACGCCGCGATGTACGAGGAAAAACCCAAGACGGGAAACAACCTCGGACGGCCCTAGCCACAAATCCACTAGATACGGTATTACAAATACAAGACAAATGACTTAAATCACACGAATCGATCCTTCTTAAGCCTCGACGCTTCTTCTTGTAGACACCTCTTCCTAGCGGATAACCTTGGAGCTCCACCACGGTCTCGGAATCCACCGATCAGACTTTATATGGTCACCGTCACCCGAACAAGGAGCCTTTCTCCAAGTGGGTAGTGTTGAAACAAAAACTCTTCTTCTTTCTTTATGGGATGTAGAAGAAAACCCGAAACTTCTCTTCTTCAAATCGGTAGAGAAAAGCCGGTGCCAAACTCCAAGCAATTGATATGTATATATGTGAACTTGGATAAACAGTATGGGTATAAAAACTAGAGTGATAAAATATTTTTTTCTCTTGATAATTAACACTCAAAACTTGATCTTTTTCTCTTTTTAATTTTTCTCTCTAAACACTCTCTAAGAGTTGAAGGATGTGAAAAAGATGATTGATCAAAAGTGATTCCTGCACATATTAAAGTCTGAAAATGGTTGGTTAAGAATCAAGTGGGGAAGTGGGAGAAAAACTGCTTAAAACTGCCAATAACTGTTCCCGCCTGACATCTCGTTCGAATGACATTTCGTTCGAATGAAATCTCGTTCGAACGAGACTTCTAACGAAGTTCCAGTTTGAACTCGTTAGAAATCTCGTTGGATATCTCGTTCGAACATAAGGTTCGTTCGAACGACATATCGAACGACATTTCAAAGGCCTATACTAGGAACTCGTTGGCAAACTCGTTCCAATGACATCTGGTTCGAATGAAAAACTCGTTCGAACGACATATCGAACGAACTTCCAGAAAGTTTGGAAAATTCGATTTTAGCCCATAAACTTTATATGCTTTATTTTAAAGTTCGATAAAATCTTTCTGAAATTAAAACAACAGTTTTATATAAACCTAACACCCAATAAACAAGTTCCAAGCTCATATATATATATAATTGCATTCATACCTTGGGAGCATGGAACTATGATTGATGACGTTGAAACGAGGCACGTAAACCGGCATATTGATGTAGCTTTATACTCTTTGCCACTACGTCTTCAACAAACACTTCATAGGCTTCATAATATTACAATTAAATAAAATCCTATGAATAAATGTTTTTGTCCGGAATTGAGCCAAAACTGTATATGGACTCAATTAAAAATTTGTGTCCTTACAAGGGAACCCATCATAATATCTATTCTGAGGGGTTATGGCGTGGCTCCTACTCATCTCCCATAAAACCCTTATAGGTCCATCCTTGGGTCCATAGCGTATTGGAAAATTTACACAGGTTTTGACCCGACTGGTGATATTTTTCAATGGGTGTATGACATAAAAGACAATGCCAAAGCCCATGGCTACTATTATTTATCTCCTTGGAAGTGTGATTAGAAGATGGTGCAGGTCATGCAAATGAACAATCATATCTAGAAAAACCAGCCTGTCTTCATAAAAGACAATTCGGAGTTTTTCTCTGACGAGAGTGATAGATCTTGCACTATTCCTCATGATTGGTGCTACCCCACCATACTGGTACACATCTAATATTTTATAATGTTATACTGGTTTTTATTTATGCCTATTGACCTCATTTCATGATCATCTTTTATCAGTCTAGAAGGTTCCAAAACTTCTTCATGCCGTGAAGGAGTTGGTGAAAATTAGTTGTACCCCCAATCCCGTAGAGTTTGAAAAGATGATCTTTATCCAGAAGTTCATTGACTTTGGGTATTACATCTCTCCATGTGGTGTTACCCCAAGAGACGTATAAATCGACTTGGCTACTGATCAAGGAGTCCATGAGGGCTTTGATGAGGACACTACATAAAAAAAAATCTGACATGGTTTAAAACTGCGCTAGATCAAATCTGGCACGATTTTGAACTGTGTCAGAATCAGGTGTTTCAAAATGGCCATTTTTTTCTAGCACAGTTTAAAAGTGTGCCCGATTTGGCCAAATAAGAACACTTATGGGACATTTTAAAACCATACCGGAATTTGATATTTCTGGCACACTTTTGGCACTGTTTTGAATTGTGCCAAAATTTTGAATTAAAGAAAAAAAATAATTATAGATACTATTACCTAAAAAAATTAACAGCATTTCCACTATTTTTAGTACCCGTTTTAGAATAAAAAAAATTCAATAATAATATAAGACCAATATGGAAAAAATAGTACAACAACAATACAAATAGTCTGCAATAACACTAACACACATCCATACAATAAGCAAGCCCACTAAAAATTGACGGCTCAAATTCCATTAATAGAAAATTCATGTCAATACATATAAAATTCATCTCAATGCATGAGGAAATTCATCTCAATACACGAGGAAACAACACTCCATAAACAATTACTATGGTCGTCCTATTCATAAACAATTACGTAGTCAAACACACATGGGGCTGCAACAATAAATTCACATCAAAGTTAATATATGTCCATAAATAGATAGAATTCAAGCTAGAATACTATGTGATGAATAATCTTTATGGAAACATCTTCAATTTAAAAATCTCCCCAATTAGATGGATGTCTCTAAGAGTGCAAAGCTTGATCATTCTTTCTTTATCTCTGTGTAATAACCCCCATTTTTTCACGTAAAGGCTGGCCAGGCACGATACGCCGAAGATGAGTCTTTTCTATCAATTTATACCATTCTCAGAACTAAAGGAATACAAATTTTATTTTTAAATATAGAAAAGTCCACAATGAATAAAAACATATGAATAAAATTGATTTAATACATAATTAATAAAAACTAAATCATCATACAAAGTCCATAATGTAAACTTAAGCATAACTTTTGTAAATAAACACTTGGGGTTATGTCCGTACAAATCCCAGTATGAAATAAAATGACAAAATGCTAAAGTACAACCTATAATAGAATCAATGGAGCAAAATCCACTATCTCCAATACAACTGCAAGTCTGATCCATCGTCAGTCCTGCTATCCCTATCATTAAGAATACCTGGGGGGTATAATTTGGGTCAAAGCCCAAGAGTTGCAAGGATTTTTCACCAATAAATATGAAATTTGTTACTAACTCATACTTCACGTCTCTCCATCGACGCTCACATGTGATAAGTACCTCACCCCTCATTTAGAAGCAGTCCTACTCGCATTCTCAACCAAAATGCCAATTATAACTTCCATTATTTAATCGGTCATGCAAAGAATAAGCCATCTAGCTACTAGTTAACTTAAAGTGGGTATTTGTGTGTAACACCCTAATCCCCGAATGGATTCATAATGTTGATTACATAATTTATATAAACTCGGTGCAAATTGTCATGCCATATAATATTCCATAACCCTTGCTTATCTATTCAAACTATTTACTGATTTAATTCGTACTCCTTATTATCTACCCCGTTAGATTATAAGTTTCATTCTCTTAGATTACTAAGTTATTATTCTCATATATATATATATATATATATATATATATATATATATATATATATATATATATATATATATATATATATATATATCAAGGTTCTAAAAAACGCAGGGCGTGATCGAGGCGTGGAGGCCAAGCCTTAAGCCTTAGAAGCATAGGCGGACCTTAGGCGTAAAAAGGCGTTTAAGCCTTCTTAATATAACGAGGCTATTAAAATACTAAAATTGTACATATCATAAAAATATGTTTGAATATTTGCAAATTAAAATACTATTTGATTATTTTGGATGAGATAATGGCCCGGTTTGTAAAAATATTCTTTAAAAGGCGATATCGTTTCACTAAAGTATTGTTATTTTTAGAAAAAGTGTGCATTAAGGGTTTTACCAAGAATAAAGCATAAAAAACTTAAGGCGGGGCATATCTCCCAAGCCTCAAGCCTAGGTGTGCCTAGGCGGGTTTTTTAGAACAGATATATATATATATATATATATATATATAGATAGATAGATAGATAGATAGATAGAGAGAGAGAGAGAGAGAGAGAGAGAGAGGCTCATACAAACCAAGTATATATATCGCGCACAAAGCATTTTTTTTTTAAAATAGTGTTAAAGTTTGACCGATTTTTTTAAAATAGCAGAAACATTATTTTGAACCGATTTTTTTTATGGATCCCTTGAAATATTTAAGTACTACTAAGACAACCCGCTTAAAATAATAACGGGTGGCCAACCCTATACTATAATAAATCAGGAGTCTCAGATGTCTCATTCTCAACATCATCTGGCAGTACTAAATAGTATAAGACTAACTACCCGAAATCATATAAGCAAGATGCCAAATAAATCAAAAAAAATATATGCAACAGACAACAAACTAACACTTTAATCTAGTAACAAAGGAAAGAAAAATTGTGCACACAAGAACTATGAGAAATGAAGTGCGATAATAATATGAAATGAGTAACAACAAATGAATATACCCGAATAAGCTGTCGGGTCACAAATAGTACAATAACTGAAATGGAAAAGAATATAAACATCTATAAATATCCCTTGGGTATAAACCCGATATACAACATGAATCCTACCTAGATGCTCAAAAGAAGTAGGAAGCGACTACAATCTAAAAACCGCCACAGTCCGCAACTGCTACGACTCCCAAGACTCTGGATAGAAGGGCATCCGGCATCCATGCGGTAGGACACCTGTAGTAATATATATATATATATATATATATATATATATATATATATATATATATATAAGCAAAAGAGAAATATAAACGGGTCAGAGCCCGAGTGTAAAAATGTTTAGCAAGTGTGTTACTGTTTAGCAATGCCATTCTTCTTTTGCAGGTAACAGGAGGTGCTGGGAGATTTGGAAGTGAAGCCTAATCAGCACGGTGAAAGTCTGCACCAAGAGCTGCACGGTGTCTTACATATTCGCTCACCAATTGCCTGAGAAAGAAATTTGTTAATGTTTAACACGAGATACAAAAGTATGTTATGAAAGAAGTATTCTAAATAGTAGGATCTTAATTGATCACGGAAAATTAAAGAAATTTCCCTTATAAATATTATTAATTGAGTGACGTCCATTTCATCATCTGCTTCACAAAAATATCCTCAGTAAAGCGGAATTTTTTGGATGCGGTGCAGATACTTTATTAGAAATCACAAATATCTTAAGGTTAAAATGTGGGTATTTGGACCGCATCCTATACCTAAAAGTATTTTTGGACAATTTAAAAAATATGTATTTCAGGAACCTAATGGTGAAAGACAATTTACTTTAGACAGACTGCAAAGACATCAGCAACTGTATGAGAAAATGAGGCAGTCAAGCAAAAAGACGAAGAAATTCTCAGGCTCAACATATCAGGTTGTTTTAACACGTTGAGTCAATTTTCATTACTGAAAATCCAAAGGAAAAAAAAAGCACAAAGGACAATCAAAAATGTCAAGATAAGCCAAACAAGAAAAACAATACTGTGGTTTTGATTCCCAATAAGTGATCAATTGTCAGATTGTCCATGTAGTTATGAAATTCTAAATCTCTCCAAATGCTTACCTATCTGCCGTTTTTGTCCATGAAAACCTTCTGCGACGTGTTGAATTCAGCCTTGATAAGGCACACTTGCGGATAAAAGAATGGCTCTCCTCATCTTCTTCATTTGATCCCGGCTCTTCTATAGTCTCCATATGGTCATCAACATGATCTTTGAGTGAATTATTTTCATTATCTCCTGAAGATGTTACGAAAAAGTTTTGTTCTTCAGTGAATTGGTCATCGGTAATAGATAATATATCATGCCTCTGCTCGCTCAATTCTCCATCTAAGTTGTCAATTTTTGCATGATTTAATGACCTGCCTTCAGAAGATCTTTTTCTTTTTCGTGGAGATGAAACATTATTGTTTCTCAGTGGCCGAAAATCCTCCCCTTGATTATTTGGAACACCCCGTAATCTGGTATGACGCTTTTGTCGCTTATCATAATAAATGCGAAGCACCTGCAGGAGGCATTATTCATGTTTGGGGATATACCAGTGAAAATCATGTAGCAGGGAAAGTCTCAGAAAGCAAAGCTTGCATATGATAAATATTTAACATGGTCATTAATTTAAACAAGATAGTATCATCTGAAATATCATCTCAAGCAAAAATAAAAAAAATAAAACATAAGATATATGCATCTTCAAGGGGCGTTTTAGCTTTGATTGTTGATGCCACATAAGGGGAACAAAATGCATAGTTCAAGGGATTTTTTTTCGGTTTATTTTTCTTTCTCAAAACTGCATAATGTTTTATTTGTTTGCACTTAATCCTATTTTAAAACGCCTTCAGCAAAAACGGATCAATAGGAAATAAAACCAATCCAAGTATTAAACTAAGCAGAGTACTAACTAATCTAATCATGAAGTTCATATAAATCCTAAACTCAATGAGGCTGTAATCTACTATTTAGTTTGCATGACAATAACCTAACTGGAAAGCAGCATACAAAAGAAGTCTTAACAGCATACAAAAGGTCTTAAAACAGCAGTTCTATGGTCCTTTCATAGTGTCTTCAGTGTTGCTTAATTTTCTATTTTTGCTTTATCTTTATGTTTTCCATGTTCAACTTTTTTTATATACTCCTTTCTGTTTAAAAATACATAGTTTCCTATCCAATGAAAAAAAAAACTAGCCCTCAATTCAAATTAGCACTTGAGTGAAACAAACAGCAAGTGTGGGAATAAATAGCAAAACTAATACGGGTAAAATACAAAAATATTTTTTTCTCAAAAGACTAAAACATGCATAGCCAAAACTAATACCTTGAAGCAAGATCTTCGATATGAAAAAAATTAAAAACTAGAATGGTAATCATGTGAAGCAAGGTGTTCTTGAGCAAGGAAAGTCTCAACAGATGAATTTCCCTCCTTCCAACAAAATTTCAATTCTAAACCAACAAATATTCAAAAAGAATCAAATATTTTGTTATCATAACGGTTCCCCTTTCTCTTTGTTGAGACTGTAAAGTCCCACATTGGAAAGCTAAAGCTTTGCACCATAGTATATAAGATCCTAGGTCCCCTCCACCAATAGCCAATTGGTTTTAGGTTGGATGCTCCAATAATTATCATGGTATCAGTATAATGGCCCAATTGCTCCATGTCACCCATATAAATATGTCCACGTGTTAGGTTCAAGTCACGCCACACGTGAGATGAGAGAGTGTGTTGAGACTATAAAGTCCCACATGAAAAAGTTAAGGCTTTGCACCATAGTATATAAGATCCTAGGGCCCCTCCATCAGTAGCCAATTGGTATTAGGTTGGATGCTCCAATGTTTGCCAAATCTTCACTTAATTTAAAATCTCCTCCGAGATCAACTGTAAGCAATAAGTTCTCCAGTCTGTGATAATGATAGCAGCCCCTCTATATTTACAGCAAGGAAGCGGGATACTCCCTGAAAATGCCCCGCAAAAAGTGATATAAAAGCCTAACTGTTTAAAGAATTGAGAGATACTATGTGATTGTATAAATAATAATGAAGAATGTATGTCAGATTCATTTGTGGAACTCTTTACATAAGAAATAAGAAACCTAGTCGTAAGAAATTCCTTGACCCCTAAGGTTTGTGCCAACATCCTAAACTAACTAAAAACCAAACTAAACTCTTCCAAACACTTCTAATCCAGCTGGGGACCAACACTCTTTTCTAGACTAAACAGGTATCGACAATTGTGAAATCAAATGTCAGATAGGAAAAGCAAATAAAGATTAAATTAATCAAAATAGAAAAACTCGTGGCTGAAAGTCACCAATGATGGAGATTGCCAACGGTTAGCTAGAAACGGGGGCTCGTAACTTATGTACACGCTTTGAAAGGCTTACTGAAGACTCAGTATGCGTCCCCTCCTATTTTAGATCGAGGAGAAGGGGTGACAAAGATGACACCGATTGTGAAGAATGAGATGGCAGCGATTTTGACTGGTGTCGAGTGAATGTAATAGCAAAAAAAGATGACGAAAAATAAGGAGTCCAAAGTTGATATACTAAATTGTTAGACTAGAGTTCAACCCTAATACCAACTTGGTCTGATGGCGAGTAGAAAGGAGAAAGGGATAACAGATATGAATGATTTAACTCGACAAGGAATTCACAATGCCCGCAGGCTATTGGCATAAAACCTAAAACATGAAGCCTAATTTTACTACGACTATGACTAAGTATTGAAAATAGTACCAGATTACCCCAATAGTCCAATTAAGTAAAGTAACATAGACACCTAAAAACTCCTAATTAAGTTTAAGCCCTTTTATTGCATCAATTAAAACGCATTTCAACCCTAAATACAATTTAGCAATCCCAATGTGCACTCAAACAGTTTCATATTTGTAAATATATTTGCTAAAGCTTCCACGTCAGCAGGCCTACAATTGATTTTGTTGTGCGTAAGGGCTAAGGAGAGCTTCAATGGACAGGGTTCATCAAGTAGAATAAGAATATAAATACTGAGGATGGAAGGGGTTGGTATTGGCTTGATTTGAAAAGTGTTCAGTTGTGAATATTATAGAATAGTAGCTCAAAATTCTGGACAGCAACCTTTGAAGAATTTGGGTGCTGATTTTGAAGGCCAAATATATAAAATAATAGGTCAAATATACTTTTGATTATAGAATAGTAGCTCAAAATTAGTAGGATACTTTTGATTTTTGAGAAAGTAAACAAAATAAGAAAATGAGGAATCCTCTATAACAAGACAATTGCCAAAAAAAATTGAAGATATAAGGAGAGCCCTCCAACTCCTCATAATATTGGCAATAAGTATTATACCCTGAACGCTCCCATAGCCGAAGACGATTGAGATGCCAAGAAGAAGACCTCGTCTCTCAAAAGGTGGAAGAACAGTGTTTTGCCCTAGTTTTTCGGATTTCTCTTCCACAACTGGTCAGCATCTTATAAACATCAAATTCCAAGGTTTCCACCTGTAACATGCTCTGCATCATATTATGTGGTATCCTACCATTCATCAAAGAATATTGCAAACAAAGCATGACAAATACCTTTGTGTGTATATATATATATATATATATATATATATATATATATATATATATATATATATATATATATATAGAGAGAGAGAGAGAGAGAGAGAGAGAGAGAGGTATTTTGAGCAGTTTTTTGTGTTTTTTTTTAAAAATAGCTACAAAATGTATTTTGACCTAATTTTTTGAACCGGGGTTTATTGGAAGGTTAATTTGAAGAAAAAAATAAAAAATTTGGAAAAAAGATTTCTTAGGCCCTAGAACTAGGTGTGATGTATGATGTGATGTATACATTATGATGTAGGTGAGCCTCTCTCTCGAGAGAGAGAGAGAGAGAGAGAGAGAGGGGGAGAGAGAGAGAGAGAGATCCATGTAGCCCGCCCAAGAAGTTATATATTTGGGATATAAATTTTGCGAGGTAACATGAAGTATCCTAACAAAAAGGGTATTTGGGGGTCAGGAGAGCTAGGGTGACAAGACCTCTCCTTTGTCTTTGAAATCTTTGCAAACTCTTGTGCGAGTGCTGATGGACACCAAAACACATCATGGACTGTTGCACCAAAGTTTCGAAAATCTCAAAAGGACCCCATAAATATTATTATGTGTATATAAGTGTGAGCCTATGAGAGAGAGAGAGTTAGGTTGCTGTTTAAGGCATTCTGAAGACTAAACGGAACTTGTGAACTGTATCTTCGGTTCTTTGTTTTGTAGGGATTTGGGCGAGTAGGTTTAGGCTGATTGAAAGGCAGGTTGTAAATGCTAATTTGACGCAGGAGCCTGAGCTCAGTAGGGGCAATTTTTTACTATCGTATTTATTCTGTGTGATGGTGTGTAGACTAGATTATTCCTTTTGAATATTCTAGTGTCCCCTACGAGAGGGAAAGTTTAGGTGTTGTTTAAGGCACTCTGAAGACTGAACAGAACACGTGAAATGTAACTTTGGTTTCTTGTTTTGTAGGGCTTTGGGCAAGTAGGTTTAGGCTAATTGAAAGGCAGATTGTGAATGTTAATTTGATGCAAGAGCATGAGTTCAATAGGGGTATTTTTATTCTATCGTATTGTATTCTGAGTGATGTTTCGCGCACACTAGATTATTCATTTGGAATATTCTAGTTTTCCCCTCTTTTGTCAATTTAATTTTTAGTGTTATTCATGGATATAGGCCCTTTTTAGGATTTTATGGCATTTTATTGTATTTTTGTTATTTTCTTTCATTTTATTTTGTCATTGTATTTCTTTTTTTCTTTAGTATTTAGCGGTAAGGAGTAGTAATGGCATTTTTGTAATTAAGGCCTTAGCTTAGAGCCTAACCTACTCCGCCCCTTTAAATACCCCCATGTAAGCCTCATTTGGGGTAGACTTGAATTTTGAATAAAAAATAGTATTTCCCTCTCTAAAGTGTGTGTTTAGATATTTTAAGGAGCCTTTTGACGTATAGTTTACATCAAATTGGTATCAGAGCTGGTGTCGCTCCACATTGGTGTTGGTGTATAGGTGTACGCTACTCGCAATGGATCCAAGAAAATCAAAACAACAACAAAAAGAGATTCAAGAGGTAAGAGGGCGCATTCAAGAGTTTATGCAAGAGATGAGGCAACAACATCAACAAATAATCCCAAAGTTTGATCTCCTCATCCAAATCGTCTCCTCCAAAATTCAAAATCCTAACCCTTGCCCAACCCCCCAACCCCCCAGTAGCCCCACCCTAGTTCCACCCACTTTCCCCCACCCATCTGCCTTAAACCCTCCCCACCAATGTCGCCCAGCCCCCCGAACCTCCCCAATAACCCCCCTACCCACCCCCGCCCCTCCTGTCCAGGTTGCAGGCCATCCCCTGCCTTCCCACCTCATTGCCAACAACCCCAAACCCTCCCCTGCTGCCCACGACCCAAACCCCAGTCCCCCCGACCCCCCAAAAAGGCCCCACTCGAACCCAACCCGATCCAAGCCCGGTCCCCTCCTGGCCGTCGACCACCCTAGGCGGTCGCGCAGCCCTCTCAACCCCAAAACGACGAAAACCTCGGGTTTTGCCCTAGGTCTTTTCAGAGCCCCCTGGACTACCCAGCCTCAAACCCTTCTAATCGCTCCAAAGCCATGGTTTTTTACCCGGGTGAAAGTTTTTAGGGCTGCTTTGGGTGAAAATAGAGGGAAGAAGAAGAAATGAAGACCAAGATTTGTGGGATGTGCATTCCTCAACTTACAGAAATTATTTTTGGCCCCCACAAATTTTTGGAATTTCCTCACGAGTCCCCAATTTTTTTTAACGCTCGAGGACGAGCTTAGTCTTAAGAGGGGGAGAGCGATGGAAATTGGCCATTTTTAGGGTTTTATGACATTTTATTGTATTTTTGTTATTTTCTTTCATTTTATTTTCTCATTGTATTTCTTTTTTTTTCTTTAGCATTTAGAGGTAAGGAGTAGTAATGGCATTTTTGTAATTAGGACCTTCACTTAGAGCCTAAGCTACTTCTCCCCTTTAAATACCCCCATGTAAGACTCATTTGAGGTAGACTTGAATTTTGAATAGAAAATAATATTTCTCTATCTAAAGTGTGTGTTTAGATATTTTTAGGAGCCTTTTGATGTGTAGATAACCTAACCTATAAATAAGGTCATTTTTCCCCTCATGTACTCAGACTTTAGAGATGATGAGAACTAGAGAGAAAGGAACAATTTGCCTCTAAATCAATGTTGGTGGTGGTGGTGTTCAAGCATGGATACGATAATTGGGATTTTGGGTGGTGCCAATCGAATGAAGCACGATGTGCTGCCATCTCCGAGTTTATCTCCTCTATCGAAACCCTAGCGCGACCAAAGACCATAGCACAGTCCGATCAGCTCACAAAGGACGGCGAAACCCTAGCATCAACGTACTTGTAGTTTCCAGTAAGGTCCCGAGCAGATCGTCGCCTTTCCGACTCAAATGTCGTTCGGCGAACGTCACTCGACCTTCCTCGCGATGGTGGGTCTTTTGTCGGAGTCAGCTAGCCTCACCTGTAAAGCGTTAAATCCAAGGTATTGACTGCTCCAATTTGAGAGTTTCTATCTTAATTTAAAAAAATGTTCCTCTATGGTATCATCCGTAACCTTCCATCCAGGTGGTATGTGGTTTCAAGAGACAATGTCTGCTCCAAGGTCCACACAATTGTCGACTGGCAACCCCCATCTTGGTTTCACATGTCACAGCTTCCATGGCCTTGCGAGGTTCTACCATTGGATCATTGTCACGTTCAGCACTATCATGACTCCGATCACCGACTTGGTGAGTGTTTCATCCAGTACCGAGTTTCGTTTGGCTAATGCAGCCGATAGAGCATTATAGCGCATCGAAACCCTTGCGACATCGGCTCCAATTCTGTCACTTCTAGAGTTAACCCAGCTTGTCTTGTGACGTTTACATGAAAAGTATATGGGCTATTTTGAGCAAAAAAGGCAAGCTCGTCGCCTTTCCAGTCACAAGCACTTGGAGGTCACTCTGAATTACTCGACGTACGACTTCGAGTTCTATGCCGCTACCAAAACCCTCAAGTTTTGGCAGTAATCTTAGCTTATGCATAAGAGGTTCGTCATCTAATCAGACAACGAGGCCCGCTGGTAGCTCCATATTAAGTGATGCATTAACGATTGGCACGTTAAATGGACCCCCTACCTTCAATGATACACCTACCATCTCACTACAAACCACGTATGAAAAATCAGGTCATCGATGTCTCAGACACCATAACCATGCCCTAGTTATCACCCATAGTCAAGTTTATAATGTACGCAACCTTCATGCCTCACTCTCACTTTCGCCCTCTTCTCAAGGAGTGCCAGCATAATGACGCCTCAGGAGACTATTTACTCCACGATGGTTTCCTTAACCGAAGCACAGCCCTTTGCGTCCCCACTTCCTCCCTTGGGGAGAAAATCATTGTCGAGGTTCATGTCGAGGGCTTACCAGCCATATGGGCATAGTGCGTACCTACTCTTCCCTGCGAAAGCGGTTGGTTCTTCTAACCCACAATGAGTCGAGACACAAACGCCTTCATCCGCCATTGTTATACAAGCTAGACAACCAAGAGTCAACATTTCAATGTCGGTCTTTACACCCTTCTACTTCTTCCCAATCATCCTTAAACAAGACATATCCATTGACTTCATCATGGGCCTTCCCTATACTGCCCAAAAACATGATTTGATATTCGTCGTCATCGACAGATTTTTCAAGATGGCCCCACTTCATCCCTTGCTCCCGCACTACAGTCACCTCTCATATGGCCACTCTCCATTTTCAAGGGATAGTTCGATTAAGTCCTTTAAAAAGAGCACAATTGCGCGATTTTGCGCAAAAATGTGACATAGCCCACTCCGATTTGTGGGAAACACGGATAGTATGCGTGATTGATGATGTGGTATGCGATTTTGATGCTTTTTCAAGCTATTGACGCTATTTGGGCGTGATTCGAACATAAGGCATTTCAATGCACCCATTACAAAACTGCAACGTTTTGTATATTTTATTTTATTTTTCTTTTTCTTTTCAAACCTTTAGAAAATATAAACCGCTATCTTCAAACACTAAGGGCCTATTTAGTTATAGAAAATAAGGTTGTTTTCCGAAAAAAAAACTAAAATAAAAATGAAAATCTGAAAAATGTGTTCAAAATTAATAATTTTCCATATAAAAAGCTCGAAAATAGTTTCTCAGGATTTTTCAATGTTCAAGAAAATTGAAAAACTATTTTAACATGTTTTCAAAAAAAAAAATCGAAACACCATTTATATTTGAAATTTACATTTAAACGCACGACTTTTTTCAAAACTTCATATTGACACTTAAATTTTAAAATTTTACATTTTTATGCCCAAGTTTTAAGAAAAAAATGACAAGTCCAACACTATCTATGAATTACATTTTGCCCAAGAAATTTCTGTAGTATACCTTATGCTTCCTACACTTTCTGTAAATTAAATTTCAGCCACTACACTTTTGGTAAATTTCATTTTAGACTTCAAACTTTCTGTAAATTATATTTTAACTTCCAAAAATTTTAAAGATCACATTTTAAAAGTAATGGTTTATTTCTAACAAATGAATATGTTCAAATTTTCTATTGAAAATGAAAATTAAAAATAGAAATGAAAACTGGAAATAAAATACACAAAATATACTTTTGTTAGAAATATGGTGGCTTTAATTGGAATTATGTAGCACTTTATGAACTTATGAATTTATTTCAAATGATGTAGTATTCCATTTTTGAATGATTGTTTGAACTTATTTATTTAGTAGTACTTTTTATTATAAAATAAAATGCATGAATTGCTTGCGCGATGCGCAACGCTATTTATGTTATCCTCCCCCGAAACCAAAATGAGTCACCTTGCGCAACCGCAATTTAAAACATTGGTCCGGTTACACGATGTGCGTCTTAGTACACCTCCGACAAGGATGTCGAGTTTACGTCTCTTTTGGCGAACACTCGACTGCGATGCTCCCTCCATTTTTCTACAACTTTCCACCCACATATCGATGACCACTTGCATTGTTGCCTCTCCACATGCAGATCGACGTTAAGACATTGTAATTGCCCAAGCGAAAACCGCCTTCAACAATGTCGTCAACCACTCTACTGGTTTATCCCCATTCCAAATCGTCTTAAGGGATTCTCCAACCGCACCTACCACAGTAAATTAACCTCGTAGAGTTACCTCCCATCGTTTAGTCAGTCCCTCTGTCGTTTTGTTCGCCAGCCACATGACCGCTTCATGAGGATGTCTGCACCATCCTTCAGCATATGCATGCCACGTACAAGGATCACTCGGACATCCACCGTGGCGCACTCGTTTCAATCTGATGACTTGGTCTTGATTTATCTTCATAAGGTCCGCCAGCAAAGCAAGGGCCATAAGCTTCGGATTCACCATTTGAGATTTTTCGGTGATTCCTCTATGTAAGGATAACGCCCATGAGGTTAATTTACTGGTTGAGTTCCACATGCACTGCACCTTCGACGTCGTCGACATCCATTTTATCGTGCACACATCCCATTAATTCCCCATCCCAAACAGAGGGCCACCCTATCTGCTCTGACATCAACCGCCGACGAGGGAATCCTAGCTTCTGAGTTAGTTTCCTCGTCCGGCGACTATACCCGCTTCCTCATTCGATGATGTTGTAATGAGAGTACAACAAATGCCTTGCCACTCCCTAAGACCCAGGACCATAGTAGTCAAAATCGTACAATTTATGAGTCAAATAGTACGATTAGAGTCGATTCTCACATACAACAATTCAACTCGAGTTGAGAATCGATTATGGTTAAAAAAATTGTGTCTAATCGGCGAATAGGATAAGAGAATCGTGAATCGAGCAATTCACGATTCGGGTCCAAATCACTTTCATGGACCGAGGTTTTTTACCCAAAATTTTGGAAAACATGGTTAGTGTTTTTTCCCCTTATAAGCACACACGTGTTTTATTAAAACAAATAAAAAAATAAGCAAACAACAAAGGTTACCCTTATGAATCTGAGTTTGAGTTATAGAGAGAAAAATGTTATGAAAGTGAAAACCCTAACTTTTAGTGTTGCATTGTGCTCGATCTTGTCTCCTCTCCTCTTTGATCATGTTCTAAACCTTGTGTAACTTCGTTCTCTAGGCTCGATCATTATCATCAACCAACTTCTCTTGGCTCAGTGTCTTCTCTTGATTGTTGAATCTATTCGGCAAAAGGATAAATAGGCTTCTTTTGATTGTATTTAGGTTTGTTTTTATTATTATATGATGTATTATTATATTGTATTGTTTTTGTTATTATATGAAATAATTAAATTGTATTATTATATTTTTATGTTATTATATTTTTATGTTTAATCTTAATGTAATACATTTGTAACCATATGTGGTAATATATTATTGTGTTTAATTTTTATGTAGATGTTATTGTTAATATTTGGTCATCAATATTGTTAAGAAAAAATGTAAGGACACAAATTTCCAATTGAGTCCATATATAGTTTTGGCTCAATTCCGGACAAAAACATTTATTCATAGGATAGTATTTATTGTAATATTCTCAAGCCTATGAAGTGTATGTTGAAGACGTAGCGGCAAAGAATTTAAAGCTTCATCAAAATGCCGGTTTGTGTGCCTCGTTTCTACGTCATCAACTAAGGTTCCATGCTCCCAAGGTATGAATGTAATTATATGTATATAGGAGCTTGGAACAATATGTATTGGGTGTTAGGTGAAATAAAAAAAACTGCATTTTATTTTCAGAAAGAATCAATTAAGAACTTTAAAATAAGTATATAAAAGTTTCTGGGCCAAAATCGAATTTTTCAATCTTTCTGGTCGTTCGTTAGAAATGTCGTTCGAACGAGTTTTTTCGTTCGAACGAGTTTTGTCGTTCGAACCAGGTTCGTTCGAACGAGTTTTGCCAACGACCCTAAATGGACAGTCGTTCGATATGTCGTTCGATATTTCGTTCGAACGAATGGTCGTTCTAACGAGGTATCTAACGAACTTCTAACGAGCCCAGGCTGGTCACTCGTTAGAAGTCTCGTTCGAACGAGAATCACGTTCGTTCGAACGAACTTCCAGCGGGAACAGTTATTTGGCAATTTTTTGCAGTTTTTCCCCACTCTTCCACTTGGTTTTCAACCAACTTTTTTCATGCATTATTATGTGCGGGAAACACATTTTCCAAGACAACTTTTCCAACATTTGTTTATCTCCAAAAGAGAGTTTGAGAGCAAAATTACTTTAGGAAAATGTTCAAGTTTTGAGTGTTTATTTTTTAATGCAAAATTCATACACACTCTAGTTTACACCCAATAATCGTTTATCCAAGTTTCTATATTTATATCAATTGCTTGGAGTTTTTGGCACCGGTTTTCTCTACCGAATTCAAGAGACGTTTCGGGTTTGCTTCTACACCCCATTACAAAGAAGACTTTTGTTGAGATTCTACCCAAAAAGAGAAAGGCTCCATACTTGGGTGACGGTGACCATATAAAGTCCCATCGGTGTATTCCGAGACCACGGTGGAGCTACGTTGGTTATCCGCTAATTGGAGGTTGATACAAGAAGGAGCATCACGGCTTGAGAGGGTTCGAGTTTAGGAAGTAAGTCTTTTGTCTTGTATTTTGTAATACCGTTTTTAGTGGATTTGAGGCTAGGGCCGTCCCGAGGTTTTTTCCCGTTAGTGGGTTTTTCCTCGTACATCGCGGTGTAGTGTGACTGTTGATTTTATCTTGCTCTATATCACTTAGAACGCATGCTAGATTAATTTCAAGATAAAATTTGGTTTAATTATCACACTCATTTAATTTGGGACTTAAATTAAATATTGGGTAAATTTGGTTTATTCTAGTCACTTGCTAAAATTGGTTTCGCCTAACTTTGAATAATTGTTAATTATAACTTAGGCAAATTCTAGAAGGAAAATAAAGAGAAGGAAACGGAAGAGACTCATAAAAGTTTTCCAAACTCTAACCTAAAAGAATATAATGAAGCCTCACCATTAAAAAGAAATCAAAATCTGCGGAGATTCAAATTGCAGAACTCTATTCAGCTCTCACTACATACACTTGCTTACTCCGAAGCAAACAAATTTTTCTAATAAACTTGATGTAAACAACACACATAACAAAATAAACACCACACGACCAAAATGAGGAACTCTCTCAACAATATTCAATATCTTCAAAACTGGGGTTTCCAGCATTTATATAGCCTTCTGAGCACTTGCTGACTAAGTAATCCTCATAACAAAACGACCTAATTACCCCAGACTAGTTTGGACACTATACCAAGATAAAACATTAAAAAAAATTAATTTAATTCTTGGAAACCACTGCCTCAACGACCAGTGGCGGAGCCAGGATTTTTGTATGGGTGGGGAACAAAAAAAAATTCTACTTTCAAATAAACCTAAGAAATAGAAAATAACATAACTTATGTAAACATTTTAATCTTCTTTAGATCATTCTAAATTTCAAGATATGAAACTAGTTATATTTAAAAAAAAAACAATGATTTCAGCAAAAAAAAAAAAGTAAATATATATCTAGCAAGCAAAATCAAGCATACCCAAAGGGAAAATCACAAATCAATTGGGTAAAGTTCAAACCTCGGTCTTTCCGTCAAAAAATAAATTCAGTAACACTCGTGATTAAATCCAAGAAATTTAGCCCTAAAGTTCTAACCAAATTTACATAAAGTTACAAAAAAACAAATTTACATACATATAATTTATATGCGGTTACATAAATCTAGCCCTAAAGTTGCCAAATCCTAAATCAATTTGTTAAAACCCAAAGTCAGTTTAAAAGAAAAAAACGATGCAAAGGATAGATAATTGAAGATTGAATAAAAATGTGTGTGTGTGTGTGTGCGAGTGTATGAGAGAGAGAGAGAGAGAGAGAGAGAGAGAGAGAGAGAGGTAACTTTCTCTTAATTAGTAAAAGAAGTGTTGTGGGCCAAGCCTAGTTTAACGATTTAAGTGAGAATGAAAGAGGCTGATAGTGGGCTTTGAATGAGATGAACTTCAGGAAAGAATAAATTAAAATGGGCCACACTTTCGAAAAATAATAATAGTAGTAGTAATACACAAACGATATATATTTAGATTTGGGGTGGGGTACTTGCCCCCCCCCCCCCCCCCTCCCCCCAACACACACACATATTTACCTTCGCCCCTTGCGATGACACTCCATTATTTGAATCATAAACAGCAAAAAGATTACCTAATCCTATAAAAAAAGGGTTTCCTAAATGTAATAAGACACTACAAATACGCAAATGACTAACAAGAACCATAACAAAACAAGTACTATCCTAGAACCCACCAAAAGTATTGCAATTACTAAAATACCTTAACCTGAAAGAATTTACCAAAATACCCATGGCTTAGGAAATACTGAAATTTCACACTCAAAATGAGTTGGAAGCATCTGAATGCAAACAAGCCCAACCAACAATTAACTGTTGATCAGATGAAACCTAATGCGGGGCTCATTAGTCCACTGATAGGGCCCATGATGGGTTTCTCTTTTCTTCCGCTTCCAAGCGCTCTAACAGTCTGAGCCATATATCACAAATTCCAGAAGGTAATCTGGAAGGTTAAACTTCTGAATAATCTGCTTATATTTGTGGATGATGTGAACGTATTCAATTACTAGTTAAACTTAAATAATTTATTCAGAGAGAACAATTTGTCAAGCAAACAAACCTGCTCAAGTGTCAAATGGAGATCCTTTGCAATCTTCTCACACTCTTTGTATGAAAGCTTTTTATTCAGGTCATCCTTCCTATACGCTTAAGGAGCTCAGTACGCTGATCAGTTGTCATGACCCGAGCCGACGCCCATGATCGGAAAAGAAATACCTGAATAAAAAAAATTCAGTCCCGCTTAGACAGAAGAAAGGAAAAGGAACCAAAGAGAACAGAGAAAAATGATAGAGAACGAAAGATACACGTTGATATAAATCATCATAAAAAACAACCATTTATATAAATAAATACTATTAACTGCGGAACTCATAGATCAATGTTTTTTCAAGTACAATTTAATTTAAGGAAAGGGTAATGATGCCGAACAATAGTCCCAGGGTAAACAGTAACTCTGTCGTAAACAGTACTACGAAAATTTCTTTTCTTTTGTGTTTTAGGTCTAGTTTATATAGATATGAAATTCTATTTAGTTTGATCAAGTGTTTAAGGATAATTTTTATCCAGTTCTAGTTTAAGTAGGATAACTTTTAACTCTAAATATAGAGAAACTTATTATTGTGTTTTTATTCAGTCAATCTAGTAAGAATACAACAAATTTTCTTTCCTCTTGCAAGTTCTTTAATTCTTCTTTTCTTCTTTACACTTCCTCTACGTTAAGAGCTAGTCACAATGATCAAAATGTCCACGACCGCAAATGCCCCTGGACATAGACCCTGGTGTTTGTGTTGCCAAGTCTGATCTGGAAGTAAGTGCTACTGGAGTTTTGAGTGTCTGTAATGGAATCCATGGTAGAAATATATTTCTATAAACATATGGCAAGGCACCCATTGCTTGAAACACCAACTTCTCTACTCATGATGTGAGCCTCCCAGCAGACCGTACCAACAGATTCCTGCCTTCTCATCCCAGCCCTCAAGGCTCAAATCATCACATAAACCACCCTACAACCCTCTCCCCATTCCTAGCCACCTCTCAACATTCTCGCGGAACCCAAAAATGCTTCAATAACCATTCTTCCATCACAAAAACTTATCAGGACCCTCCCCATGATTCTTCCACTGAAATGGTCAACTATTCTCAACAAAATGCTCCTTTCTACTTCGCAGCCCCAAACCAATCGGCTGACCCACCCTACCAATCAGCTATCTGAGAAAAAACTCAACTTCCCAAGACCTTTAACCCAAACAACCACTTTAGCCCTACCCCAGCAGCTATCCAAGCCAAAACAGTCAACATCATCCCTCACACAACTTATGATCATGACAATGATGAAGTCGAAGATGTTTTCTCTCGATTTCTTTTTTTCGTTTCTGATTTATGATTAAAAAAATACTAGTTGTTATACCACCTGAATCATACCACTTGTTATTTTGTGGCTGTTGATAATTAGATGTATTCTCTTTTGTAGCACCAGTTGTTAGTTACAAAGTCTTTGTTTTCTTTCTTTGGATATGTTTGATGAAACTCGGTAATCTATTATATGTGCGATTTGAGATTTGTAAATGCTGTTTTGGGTGTTCGTTCTTTGTAAAACATCAAAACAGAGTTATGATCCTCTGTTTGAGTTCTATGTTATTTTCCTTCTCTAAAATCAGAACCACACAGAGGTTCTTTAGAAATTTAGGGGGTTATTTGTAAAAAAAGGCTAAATTACAGTAAGCCCCCTGTATTATAACGATTTGACAGATGACTCCCTAATCTAAAAATCCCGACAAAGTGCTATTTAAACTATTGGACAGGGACAACTTACACATTTTCATTAAATGTTGATATAAACTTAATGTCGTGTGCAAAAAAATTGTTAGTTTATAAAGAAGATGTGGTGGTTGTCGCGATTGAATAGTTTAGGGGGAACTTTGTCGGGTTCTCTAGATTAGGGAGTCGTCTATAAAACCTGTACAGTTTAGGGCGTTTACAGTAATTTACACCCCCCCCCCCCCCCAAAAAAAAAAAGAAAAAGGATCCAATCCCTGACCCGATCCCCAAAAAAGGAACGAGACGGGGATGATATTTTGGTGCTACCCCATTGCCATTTCTAGAAGCAAGAGCGAAAAAATTGTTGGAGAAAAATTAGCAGTTTACAAGGGGAGAGAGAGACTACGCATACGGGAAGAGTACGGGGGTGCGGCTGTGAGAACAACGGTGGTGAGTCGTGAAGGACGATGGAGGTGAGGGGGGGATGGCAACATATATCTAGACATACTGGTGGGTGAACTACAATGGTCTAAAGAACTGTGTAAACCCAACTCATTTGTTTTTATATATATACAAGGGTGAATATATAATTTAAAGCATAAGTGTATTTTAGTAAATATATGCATAATCAGGCTGTGGGTTTATACTTGTATCCCGCACTGACCCAGACCTGGTAAATTTTTTCCTTCACCCTGCCCTTGCTCCATTTAGAACCTGCCCTATTAAGGATGGGGTGGGGTGGGGCGAGTGCTCGCTTAAACCCGCCCCATTGCCATCCATAGTGATTATAGGTCAGCTACCATCTCTCGTTTGGGATACAAACATGCAACGCACTGATATGACATCAAAGTAACTTTAATTTATTAGTTGGTTATTTAGTGTCGGTGCATGGAACCTCGAACACTTGTTGTATTGCATGCTTTAAAATCTTACGATATGGTTTGATTTGAGGTTCACTGCTCAAACGATACGAATCATGTGGCGAATCCTAAATGGACTTGACATGACCATGGTGATTTTTTGATATTTTATCGTATTGATCGAACTAGAATTACAATGATTTTTTCTCCCCTTGAAATACAATGTTTTGTTGTAATGCTTATACAACATTAGATATAGTTTAAGTTTGTTCAATACTTCAATGGTATATTAACCATTTTCTCATTTAACTCTTTATTCACAATTTTTTGGTTGTATATAATGAAATGACTCAGAGACAATATATTTATGACATGAGTTGCAAATTCGAGTGTTCGTAGAATTTAATTTACATTGTTTGTCATGAAGGCCAGTAGCTTCACATTAGAATGAAGTAATCCTATTTTAAAATTGGTTTCATATAATAATATGTTTAATTATTTAGTATGTTGTGTTCTCTCTCTCTCTCTCTCTCTCTCTAGTAATCCTTATATTTTAAAATCCTTATATACTTTATTTAGTAATCCTTATATTTTTTTACCGAATCTTGATTCAATTCACAGTACAACTCCCAATTCACAATTCGTATTCGCGATATAATGTACGAATTGACAACTATAGCCGACCAGTATATGCACATCACTTTGACGTTCTGCTAGCGAAAGTCCCATTTTTATGTTTCGGATGAAAGTCGGCCTCGAAGTACTCCAGCCAGCTACGAGACTACCAAGTCTCTACCTCATTCTTGTAATTTGCAAATTCAAACCGTAGTGTGTACTCTATAATAAAACTTTGGGCAACCATACTGTATGGTCCATACACCACCTTTCAGGCTCGCTTAGAAATCCTACGGCTCCAATGATTCATTTCTTCTGATCTATATATTCGAATATCTTTATCGCTCGAGGCCTGACCATGAAGTTAACTATTGTCATTTCTTTGAATTATTGCTCTCAGGTTCTCTCTCTCTCTCTCTCTCTCTCTCTCTCTCATAGATACTTCCTCGCCCTTCTGTATTTTCCATGAAATCTTCTCTATTTATGGAATTAGGTGTAGGAACATGTATAATAGTTTGTTTTGGATTACGAAGTCTTCTCTTGTAAATTCTTTTTCAATTTCCTTTCTGATGATGCGTTTTTCCTGTGCAAACTATTAGCATCGCTTATGATATGTTGCAAAGGAAGTGGCCTTTTAACTATCTTTCCTAGATTGGTGTTACCTTTGTAAAAATAGTAATGAGGACATTGGCCACATCATCCTTCATTGTTCTTTTGCTGCCTTCTTATGGGATAAAATATTTTTGGGAACTAAACTTGGTTAGGGCATTGCCTCAAAACCACTTGACATCTTATTTTGGAAACGGGAGGTCTTGGGGGACTCATCAATGTTTGATTGTCTTTGGAGATGGGTGGTTTTAATGGCTTTTTAGCACATTTGGTTGGAGGGGGATAATAGGACTTTTGAAGATAAAAGAGCAGGCAAGGAATGGGTGTGGGAAACATCAAAATTTACAGGATTGTTCTAAACTTTTCAAGAAAATTTCTTTTTGATATGAATCTAAGAATGCGGAAGCGTTATTATTACACTACACACCAACTACTAACTACACACCACCCACCACCAACAAAAAAGTAAAACTAAACTAAGAAAAAGGGTCTCTCTCTCTCTATATATATATATATATATATATATATTTTCTTTATTAATATTCAAGTTGTGATTACAAATGAGGGCCAAGGGGCTATTTATAGGAGGGGTTAGCTTGCTAGCCAAGCTAACATCCCAAAAGACAAAAAAGGACAACTAATAACTAAAAAAAACTAATTAGCCCCAAACATGCTTGGAGACTAATAAAAGACTAAAAATAAAAGAAAATGACATTAATACCCTAAACTAAAAATGCAAAAATAAAAGATAGTTTTCTCCCGGGAGCACGACCACGCGCCACATGTCTCTACCGATCACTATACATCATTCTCCCCGTCTTCGAAAAAGCTCGTCCTCGAGCTTGGAGGGTGAATCATCAATGCCACTTGATATGAACTACGAAAAAGCTTCAGTCCCTAATCAAAATCAATAAAAAGTGGGTTCCCCAAACTGTAATTAGTCCCATGTGTAATAAACCCAAATCCCGGTGATGTCCCTCTACGAAATCCGAGCAACAAAAAAACTGACGACGATATTCGCCTTCTCGACACCAAGAGTACATGGTTGCAACTTGGAGTGGTGGACCCTTGAATCTGATCGAACGGGAACTCCGGTGACTGCACATTTGCGAGTACGATGGCGAAACAAGCGGACTGAAGACGACGACATTCTGGAAAGCCGGACCCAAAAATGGAATATAGTCGAAAATGGGCCCCAAGTGGGACACATTTTTCATGGAAGTCATATGTTGTGTCACAAATAGGCCCTAGGACCAATTTTGACCGGATTTGAGATTAAATAGGGGGTGGGGGGTTGGATCGGAGTAGGGAAACTCATTTTTGTTGGGTTTGATTATGGTTGCCTCTACCCAGCCCCAACACCCCTTATTGTCGAACTCTCTGCCCCAGCTGTACAGGTCCCCAACAAACCCTAGCCCCTTCCCCTCCAAACCCTAGCCCCGGCCTGTCGAAACCCGTATACCCCCACCCGACCTCCATTCCAGTCCAACCAACCCTGTTTCTGACCTCGACGGCACCCCATCCATCTTCGACCTACCCGCTGCCACTACTTTGCCTCGCCGACCCCTTCTGACCCATTTCCCAACCGATCGACCTCCCACCAGTTATAAAAAACCCACCCAACTACCCCTACCCCTTCCGGACTCCCCCACCCCCCGTCCAACCTTGGTTTGCCCCTCACTGCCCTCCTGTCTCTGCCGACCAACCCTGCTATATCGGTCACCCTTTTCCCCCCACTGTCCAAACCCGAATTAAACCCTAACCCCTCTCAACCCTGAACCCTCCACTCATTTTTCAAACCCCAATCATAAAAAAAATTACGTTTTCACCCCGATTAACTCTCAAGGCTCAATTCAAGATTATCGGCTGCTAGTCCAAGATTGGTAGCTCGACCCAATCATTCTTCCTTCCTCACTCATCCAAGCGGGTCAAATCAACGATAAAAACTCCCCTAATAAGCCGGTTGATTGCAAGAAATATAGAAACGACAAAATTGGATTTTGGATCGGAGATTTTTTTGATATTTTTGTCGAGGATGTTTGGATGGCTCGCACGCACTTTCGCGAGACGGATACATTTGATTTGGGAGATTTCTTCCTGATCTTTGGGAATGGGGATGATGATTTTGATGAGGTGGAGATTGGAGGTGATGGGTATGTGGACCCATTCGTGGTAGCTTTTTATATGCGCTCGGAGGAAGTTTTCGGCGGCTTTGCACTGAGAAGGTTCATCACGGGAATCTCGGGCCGAGATTTTGTTGGTCGACCATGTTTGGATTGTGTTCCTATTCCCCACTGACTTCTTGCAAGCCGGTACAAGGGATGTTTTCGAGGACTGCTTCCTAGTGAGGGGCTCTTTGATGGTTGCCTTGCTTTCTTACCGTTTATCTTAGTTTTAAGAGGGGGAGAATGATGGAAATTGGTCCCTTTTTAGGGATTATTTGTTATTTTTATTTTCTTTTGTATTTTCTTTTCTTTTGTTATTGTATTTTTCATTCTTTTGCTTTAGTATTTCGAGGTAAGGAGTAATAATGACACTTTTGTAATTAGGGCCTTAGCTTAGAGCCTAATCTACTCCTCCCCTTTAAATACCCCCATGCAAGCCTCATTGCTCTCACTAAAGTGTGTTTAGATATTTTTAGGAGTCTTTTGACGTGTAGTTTACGTCAAATTGGTATCAGAGCCGCGTTTGTTCTTGGTGTTCGTTATGGTGCTTGAAGTGGGTATCGAGTTGAGATTCCAACTCGGGCAACCCTTAATCGGTAGATTGATAAATTTCCAAAGGGGAATCGGGTGGATGGAAACCCTATAGCATTGATGGAATTTAGGGTTTCCATCCACCCGATTCCCCTTTGGACATTTATCAATCTACCGATTGAATGGTTGCCCGAGTTGGAATATCAACTCGATACCCACTTCGGCACCACGACGAACATCAAGAGCAAACTCAACAATGATACCAATTTGATGTGAATCTAAGAATGCAGAAGCGTTATTGTTACACTACACACCAACTACTAACTACACACCACCACCACCAACAAAAAAGTAAAACTAAACTAAGAAAAAGGGTTTCTCTCTCTCTCTCTCTCTCTCTCTCTCTCTCTCTATTTTCTTTATTAATATTCAAGTTGTGATTACAAATGAGGGCCAAGGGGCTATTTATAGGAGAGGTTAGCTTGCTAGCCAAGCTAACACCCAAAAAGACAAAAAATGACAACTAATAACTAAAAAAGACTAATTAGCCCCAAACATGTTTGGAGACTAATAAAAGACTAAAAATAAAAGAAAATGACAATACTACCTTAAGCTAAAATGTAAAATAAAAGATAGTTTTCTTCCGGGAGCACAATCACGCGCCACGTGTTTCTACGGATCACCATGCATCACTTTTTCCCTTGCTATTATCTTGAGCTGGTAAAATGTCATTTCAAGGCAGTCTTTTCGGATTTCGTATTTGTGGATATTTGATGTACATGCTTCTCCTTCTTTATGCTTTGCTGTTTATGTTGTTAGTGGACTGCTGGCCAGCGTTTGTTGCATAGATTTCTGTTAACAATAAAGTTTTTGTTCTGATAAAAATATTTTGTTTGGATGTATTCATTCCAATCCTTTAAAAAAGGCATATTGTTTTGTTTGCGTTAGTATTTGTACTTCTTATATGAGTATAGACTTGCATACGTGCACACGTATGTATATAGATGTGTATTCTGTAGGGTTATAAGTGAAACAATTACCTGGGGAGTTTGATATGCTGTGAGGGCTTAGTATTGGATTGTTTCAGTTTAAAATATCATTTTTTATTTATATCAATCTTGTTTATGACTGGATTAGGTTTCAATCACGTCCGCATACACTTGTTTATCCTGAGATACAGACTTGGTGTGTGTTGTTTTGAGATTTAGGGATGAAATTCTATCTTTTTTTTTTCTTCTAATAAATGATTTGAGTAAATTTGTAGCAGTTCATTCACTCGTGTGTTTTATGCAGAGAACTTATTAGGCCAATAAACATTTAGGAACTAGGGCAGGCAAAATTCTCACAAAATCACAAATCCTCATCGCATCGCAACATCGAAGGTATCATCTCTCTCTGTTATTTGCAAAGTCCTTTTTTTTTATATGTTTAGTGAAACTTGTACTTATACGTGCGATTTGAGATTTGTAAACTATGTTTTGTTGAGTAAAGTTTACAAATATTTTGAGCATCAACACGAACACACAGGTTATGAACCTCTGGGCGACGGTAAGTTATTTTCCATCTCTAAAATCAGAACCACACAGGTTTTTTAAAACTTAAGGGGGTTATTTATAAAAAATAGTTAATTACCGTAAACCCCCTGGGCTATAACGATTTTACAGATGACTCCCAAATCTGAAAAACCCGACAATGGGCCCCTAAACTATTGAACAGTGACAACCTACCTATTTTCATTGAAAAAAGTTGATATGGACTTGATGCTATGCATAAAAATTGTTAACATATAATGAAGATGTGTTGGTTTAGGGGGCACTTTGTCTTGTTCTTTTAGATTAGGGAGTCATCTGTAAATCTGCTATAATTCAATAGGGGTTTACAGTAATTTATGCAAAAAACCATGGGACTTGATCCCGACCCGATCGCATAAGGGGATCTCCCGACCCAAAAAAAGGGGAACGGAGATGGGGACGAGATTCTGAAACAGGAACTTCTCCCCTGCCCAGAGAAAATTATTTGAGAAAAATTCGAGAAAGAGATTTACAAGAGGAGAGAGAGAGAGACCACACATATGGGGAAACTATGGCGTGCACCGATGAGAACGGCGATGGTGATCCGGTGAGGACGATTGAGGTGAGGGGACGACAACATATATCCAAACCTTAACTACAAAGGTCTAAAGAACTGTGTAAACCCTAACTCATTGTCCCTTATAAATACAAGGGTGAGTATGCAATTAAAAACAGAACTAAGGGTATTTTAGTATCGGAGGATTATACATCAAATTTTAAACTCACCCCGATCTTAATCGAGTAATATATTTTCACCCTAAACCCGCCCTCGCCCCGTTTAACTTTAATTACCCCTGAACCTGCCCTATTAGGGCAGGGGCGGGTACTCACCTAAACCCACCCCATTGCCATCCCTAGTTATTCTAGGTCAACTCCCATATATTAATTGTGATACAAACATGCAATGCATTGATATGACAACGTAGTGGCGTTAATTTATTAGTTGGCTATTCTAGTGTTGGCACATGGGACCTTGAACATTTACCCCCAATGTAAGCCTCATTTGAGGTAAACTTGAATTTTCGAACGAGAAAAGAGTATTTCTCTCTCTAAAGTGTGTTTAGATATTTTTAGGAGCCTTTTGACGTATAGCTTACGTCAAATTGGTATCAAAGCCGCGTTTGTTCTTGGTGTTCGTCGTGGTGCGTGAAGTGAGTATGGAGTTGAGACTCCAACTCGGGCAACCCTTCATCGGTAGTTTGATAAATGTCCAAATGGGAATCAGGTGGATGGAAACCCTATAGCAGTGATGGAATTTAGGGTTTCCATCCACCCGATTCCACTTTGGACATTTATCAATCTACCGATTGAAGGGTTACCCGAGTTAAAATCTCAACTCGATACCCACTTCACGCACCATGACGAACAACAAGAACAAATGCAACTCTGATAATTTGATGTGAATCTAAGAATGCGGAAGCGTTATTGTTACACTACACACCAATTGCTAACTACACAACAACCACCAACAAAAAAATAAAACTAAACTAAAAAAAAAAGTTTCGTTCTCTCTATATTTTCTTTATCAATATTCAAGTTGTGATTACAAATGAGGACCAAGGGCCTATTTATAGGAGAGGTTAGCTTGCTAGCCAAGCTAATACCCAAAAAGACAAAAAAGGACGACTAATAACTATAAAAGACTAATTAGCACCAAATATGCTTGGAGACTAATAAAAGACTAAAAATAAAAGAAAATGACAATAATACCCGAAACTAAAAATTTAAAATCAAATATAGTTTTACCCCAATAGCACAACCACGCACCACGTGTTTCTACGGATCACCACATATCACTTTTTCCTTTGCTATTATCTTGAGCCGGTAAAATGTCATTTCAAGGCAGCCTTTTCAGATTTCGTATATGTGGATATTTGATGTACATCCTTCTCCTTCTTTTATGCTTTGCTGTTTATGCTGTTAGTGGACTGCTGCCCAGCATTTGTTGCATATATTTCTGTTAAACAATAAAGTTTTTGTTCTGTTAAAAATATTTTGTTTGGATGTATTCATTCAACTCCTTTAAAAAAGGAATATTGTTTTGTTTAGGTTAGTATTTGTACTTCTTATATAAGTATAAACTTGCATATGTGCACACGTATATATATGAATGTGTATTCTATAGGGTTATAAGTGAAACAATTACCTGGGGAGTTTGATATGCTGTGAGGGCTTAGTATTGGATCGTTTCAGTTTAAAATATCAATTTCTATTTATATCAATCTTGTTTATGACTGGAGTAGGGTTCAATCACGTCCGCATACACATGTTTATCCCGAGATGCAGACTTGATGTGTTTTGTTTTGAGATTTTGGGATGAAATTTTATCTTTTTTTTTTGTATAAATGATTTGAGTAAATTTATAGCAATTCATTCACTTGTGTGTTTTATGCAGACTTCTTCTTAGACCAATAAACATTTAGGAACTAGGGCAGGCAAAACTCTCACAAAATCACAAATCCTCAAACCCTCATCGCATCGCAATAGCCAAGGTATCCTCTCTCTCTCTCTGTTATTTACAGTCTTTTTTTTTTGGATATGTTTGGTGAAATTTGTACTTATATGTGCGATTTGAGATTTTTAAACTCTGTTTTGTTGAGCAAAGTTTACAAATCTTTTGAGCATCAACACGAACACACAGGTTATGAACCTCTGGGCGATGCTAAGTTTCCATCTCTAAAATCAGAACCACACAGGTTTTTTACAACTTTAGGGGGTTATTTATAAAAAATAGTTAATTACAGTAAACCCCCTGGGCTATAACGATTTTACAGATGACTCCCTAATCTGAAAAACCCGACAATAGGCCCCTAACTATTGAACAGTGACAACCTACACATTTTCATTGAAAAAAGTTGATATGGACTTGATGTTATGCATAAAAATTGTTAATATATGATGAAGATGTGTTGGTTTAGGGGGCACTTTGTCTCATTCTTTTAGATTAGGGAGTCATCTGTAAATCTGCTATAGTTCAATAGGGTTTACAGTAATTTACGCAAAAAAACATGGGACTTGATCCCGACCCGATCGCATACGGGGATCTCCCGACCCAAAAAAAGGGGAACGGATATGGGGGCGAGATTCTGAAATAGGGACTTCTCCCCTGCCCCCTGCACCGTTGTTATCCTTGGAAGCAGGAGAGAAAAATTTGAGAAAGAGAAATTGGCAGTTTACAAGAGGGACGAGGGGGGGGGGGAGAGAGAGAGAGAGACCACACATAAGGGGAAACTATGGGGTGCGCAGGTGAGAACGACGATGGTGAGCCGGTGAGGACAATTGAGGTGAGGGGACGACAACATATATCCAAACCTTAACTACAATGGTCTAAAGAACTGTGTAAACCCCAACTCATTGTCTGTTATAAATACAAGGGTGAGCATGCAATTAAAAACATAACTAAGGGTATTTTAGTATTGGGGGATTATACTTCAAATTTTAAACTCGCCTCGACCGTGATCGAGTAATATTTTTTCACCCCAAACCTGCCCCCGCCCCGCTTAACTTTAGTTACCCCCGAGCCTGCCCTATTAGGGGCGGGGGTGGGTAATCGCCCAAACCCTCCCCATTGCCATCCCTAGTAATTCTAGGTCAACTCCCATCTCTCAGTTGTGTTACAAACATTCAATGCACTGATATGACAACGAAGTGGCGTTAATTTATTAGTTGGCTATTCTAGTGTTGGCACATGGAACCTTGAACATTTGGGGTCATGCACACGGACCATAGTTGTTAAAATCTTACGATACGATTTGATTTGAGATTCATTGCTCAAACAATACGAATCAGGTGGCGAATCTTAAATGGACTTGACATGACCACCGTGATTTTATGATATTTTATCTTGTTGATTGAATCTAGAATTACAATGATTTTTTTTCTCACTTGAAATATAATTTTGTGTTGATTCGTTTGTTAATTCTATCTGATTTGGAAATTATTTTTTATGCAACATTATATATTTTAATTTTGTTCAATGGTATAACGACTATCTTCTCTATTAACTCTTTGTTTACAATATATGTTTATCTATTTATGAATTTAAAATAAATGATAGACAATATTGTTAAGACATGAGCCGTAAATTCCAGAATTGGTAGAATTTAATTCACATTGTTTGTCATGAAGCCGAGTAGCTTAACGTTCGATGATGTAAATCATATTTTAAAATTAGTTTGCTACTAACTTCTTATATTTTTTTCCCGAATCTTAATTCGATTTAACATACAATTCTCAATTATCAATTCGTATTCGCCATACAATTTAAGATTTGACAACTATGGCCGACCAATAAAAGCACGGCGCTTTGAGATTATGCTAGCGAAAGTCTCGTTTTTATGTTTCAGACGGAAGTCGGCTTCAAAGTACTCTAGCCAGCTATTAGAGTACCAACTCAACCTCATCCTTCTAATTTTCAAATTCGAACCATAGCGTGTACTCCAAAATAAATTTTGACAATCATACGACCCTAATGATTCATGTTTTCTGATCTATAAATTCTATGATCTTTATCGCTCTAGATCTGACCTTAATGTTAACTATTGTCGTTGCTCTAAATATTCCACTCAGGCTCTCTCTCTCTCTTCTTTTTTTTCTCTAGATACTTGCTCTCCGTTTTGTATTTTTGACAAAATCTTCTCTGTATGCAATTAGGTGTAGGAACACGTATACTCTTTTGTTTTGAACAATGTTCTAAAAGGCGCGATGCGTGATCGATGCGTGGAGGTTAAGCATCAAGCATTAGGCATATGTGTGAAAAGGCATTTTGCCTATTTTTCATATTTTTTTAATTATACCCATGCTTGTAAAATAATAAAAGCAGAAATATAAGCATAACTTGCATTAACAAAAAACATAATCATAAACATAAAATACATTTGTATACACTGCCTTAAGCATAAAATATACACTGCATATAGTTTGTATGTCTTGTTATCTAAATAATGAGAGATTCATTTCCCTAAAAAAAATTGATTTTTTAAACAGGAAAGTTATTTAGAACATTGAAGAAGATTGAAAGTGAGATGTCGTTAATTAAATCAAATGAACTACCATTGTTCTCTTTTAAGAAGGTGGCAAATGCAACAAAAAACTTTGATTCGGCTAATAAACTCGACCAGGGAGGTTTTGGTCCAGTATACAAGGTAAATGTTTTCTTGGTGATTCGAAACATTACAATGTAAAAGCAGAAATAAGATGTAAAATAAGAAATAAGAAAGAAATAAGAAATAAATAAGAAATAAAAAGAAATAAGAAATATAAAGAAAGAAATAAGAAAGAAATCGGAAACTTACTTGTTTTCGGGTAAAAGCAGAGATTGGCCGGATGGGTTTGTTTCTAAAAGCAGAGATCGGCGGTAGCTTCAACAATGATCGGCCGGAGGTATTTTTGTTCTAGGGTTTTTCCATAACGTCTTTTGGCTTCTTAATGATTTGTTTTGGTTTGATTTTTTGATGGGGGCTTTTGTTTATTAAAAACAGAGATCGGCTCTTTTGTTTTTTAATTTTTTGATCGGGACACCCTTTTTTTTATACCCCTGTTTTCTCAACTTATAAAACGACGTAGTTTTGCTTTTAAAAAAAATTCATTATGCGCGCATTGCGCGCCTATGCACGCATTGCGCCCGTTGACCGCCTTAAAAATCGTTGACCTCGCATTTTCCCACGCATGCCCCTAATGCATTGCGTTTCTAAAAAGCATCACGCATATGCGCGCATTTGCGACGCATATGCGCGCCTTTTAGAACACTGGTTTTGAATAATCAAGGCTTCTCTTGTAAATTCCTTTTCAATTTCTTTTGTGATGATGAATCTTTTCCTTTGTAAACTTATTTGATTTGCGTAGCCGGAAACTAGTCCAAAGTCAGGGTTTTTGCTTGGTTGGTGGCTTATGAAAGGATAAACACTTGTGATATGTTGCGAAGGAGGTGGCCTTTTTAAGTATCTTTCCCTAATTGGTGTTGCCTTTGTAAAAATTGTAATGAGGACATTGGCCACGTCTTCCATCAATGTCCTTTTGCTGCCTTCTTATGGGATAAAATATTTTGGGAACTAAACTTGGTTGGGGTAATTGACATCTTATTTTGGAAATGGGAGGTCTTGGGGAACTCATCAAAGTTTGATTGTCTTTTGTGATGCGCGGTTTTAACGGTTTTTTGTGGAACATTTGCGTGGAGCATTTAGATCCTCAGTGGGGATTTAAACCTCCAAATCAAGGAAAAGATTATGTTACAGTAATGGAAATATATGTGAATGGCTTAGCTGTTTGGAAGTGCTTGCCTGGACTGTGCCTTAGATCTGAATCATACTTTAGATCATTCTCAGCTGAGGGTTCTCTGATCTGGAGGAAATCACAGTATTTGGGGATGTGCTTGGTTTTAATTTGAGTTGAGATGATATGAAAGATGACTTAGCTGGGAAAACAAGGCGTTTTCGGCAATGGAGTTTTTCATTCGATGATATGGTGCAGTCGTTTCATCCTTTCAACTCGTGGATTTAGAACTTGCGTAGAGAAAAGAGTTTAATGGAAATGGTTTTAGGGTTTACTGGAATATAGAGTTGGGTTTGCTTTTCATAGTTAGTGGATCATGTGTGGTTTTTTGATTGGTGGAGAGAGGCGGTGCCTATTTATTTGTTTTTAGTCCCTTTGTGTCTTTGGGTTTGCTTTTTGGTATCGCCTCAAGAGGGCTCGTGGGTAGAACTAAGATAGAGCGTGGGCTGGGCCTTGTCTTGGCTTTGTATTTTGTGTGGCCTTTGTTTGTTGTTTTGGTGTGTGGCCTTGTTTTGTTTTGCCTTTAGATCAGGTGGTTTGTTGTTGCTTTGTTTGGGCTCCTCTCCCCCCACCCCCCCCCCCCCCACCCCCCCCCCCAAAAAAAAAAAAAACTCTTAAAGATATAAAAGACGACACGGAATGAGTTTGGGAAATATTTAAGTCTACTGCATCACTATGGGCTGATTCTAAACTTTTCAAGAAAATTCATTTTTTCCCCTTATTATTATTAGTTTTTTTTTAACTTGTAATACATCACTAATTCTTATTTTTGGTTTAAATACAATTTGAATTAAAAATTGGACTTCGCCCAAAATCGTTAAGTCCATGCGACACTTTTTCAATTAAAAGAATTTAAATTAATTAAAAAATAAAAATATAATCTTAATTCAAATAATTCTAAAAACAAAAAACCTTCATTTTTGTATTCCCCGTGAACACCCAATCAACCCACACCCCACCACCACACACTGGCATCACCCCCACCTCTATCTACAACCTCGCAACACACTTGAAATCCTCCGCCCAACTCTCTCTCCACCCACCGCCATCTTCAGACACTTTCCTCCTGGTCACCCCAACAACCATGGCAACCAAATCTCAAAATAAAACCAAAAAACAAATTCCAAAGCAGGAAATCTCAAAACATAAAATCTTCCTTTTTGTATTTCTATTTTTGACTTTTGCATTTCAATGCCGGGTTTTGTTCAAGTTGAGTTGTGGTGGTGGTAGCGTGTGTGAGAGAGAGATAGAATGGGGCTGGGTGTTGACGGCACTTGGGGGGGGGGGGGGATTGTTAGTGGGTGGTTTAAATGGTGGTGGGTGTTTGGGTGGGTGGTGGGTGGTGGTGGTCTGCCAGGGGCGGGGGTAGTATGTGTGTTTGGGTGGGAGTGGGGGTGGGGGGTGGTGGTCTGCCAGGGGTGGGGTAGTATGTGTGTGGTTGGGGGGGGGGGGGGGGGGGAGATTTGCTTTTTGAATTGTTTTTAGTTTAAGATTTTTTTTTGTGTGTTTTTTTAATTATGAATTGATTTTCTTGAATTGTGAAATTATTCTATCTAAAAAGTCATGTGTCAGTTACACTTGACGATTTTTTTAAATAATTTGGGCAAACTAATTTTTAATTAAAATTGTATTAAAGTCTAAAATCGAGAATTAGTAATGTATTAAAGTGAAAAAAAGCCCTTGTTATTATATTGACTGGAAAAATGTTATTTCAAGGCAATCTTTTTTCATGATTCTCTTTGTGCTTTGCTGTTTATGTTCTTAGTGGACTGCTGGTCCACATTGACACAGCGTTTTGGTCCACTATTGATACAGCGTTTGTTGCATATATTTCTATTATGAATAAAGTATTGTTCTGATAATTTTTTTTTTTGTTTGGATGTATTCATTCTAGTCCTTTAGAAAGGCATAATGTTTTGTTTATGTTAAGTTTTTGTTCTGCGTATGTATATATAGACTTGCACACACACACACATTTATATATATGAATACATATTCTATAGGGTTATATGTGAAATAATTACCTGGAAAATTCGATATGCTGTATGGGCTTAGTACTAGATCGGTTCAGTTTAAAATATTAAATTATATTTATATAATATAGTGTTTATGATTAGATTAGGGTTTCAATCACCGGCCACATACACATGTATTATATATCCCGATATACATAGATTAGGTGTTTGTTGTTTCGAGATTTGGGGATGAAATTCTATCTTTTTTCCTTGAAATGATTTTAGTAAATTTGTAGCAGGTGTGTATATAAGACAATAACTTGACCATTATTGTGATTTGTTTATCGTTCGTGGCTCGACTGATTGATCAATTGTAGCTATTAGTTTAATGGTTCTCTATATTTCCATCTTTATTCACTTCTCTTGGGCTGCTGTTTTATTTGATTGCAATTTTTTAGTTACTCATCCACGCATTGACTGTACATTTGTTATTTTCTAATAGGTTTGGAGGCCTTTGGATAAAGTTTTTGCGATGTCGGCTTTGAAGGAACTCCTTCCACCAGCAAAATCGACTGGAGCCACATATTACGACCACTCTAGCGATCCATGGTTTAAGCAAAGGTACAGTGCAGCAGAGACTGAGAAGTTTGAGAACATTAAATCCAATAATGCAGCAGTCCCATATTTGAAGCGGGATGGTTATCGCCCATCAAAGCCTCAGGATTTTGGTGATGGAGGGGCATTCCCAGAAATTCATTATGCGCAGTACCCTCTCGATATGGGTAGGAATAAGGATTCAAATAACTCCGGGCCGAAGACGTTACCTGTTACAGTTGATGAACATGGTGGGGTCACTTTTGATGCTATTGTGAAGCAGAATGAAAATGCTTCAAAGGTAGTTTATTCTCAACACACGGACCTCGTGCCAAAGATATTAAAAGACGAGAACGATGAATCGGACGACTTGGATGATGAGGTACAAAAAGAAATCAAAGAGACAACCCAGCAGACTAAAGTTGCGCTGGAGAAGATTGTTAACGTAAGGTTGAGTGCGGCCCAGCCCAAAAACGTGACTACTCAATTGTCGGACTCAATTTATCAAGTACAAACCTTCACAGCAATCGGCCGCGTTTAATTCAGGTGCAAAGGAGAGAATCATTAGGATGGTGGAGATGCCGGTGGACCCACTAGAGCCACCGAAATTTAAGCACAAGAGTCCCTAGGGCTAACGGTTCCCCGCCTGTTCCAATCATGCACTCCCCACCTCGTTCCGTGACGGTTAAGGACCAGCAGGACTGGAAAATCCCGCCTTGTATTTCAAACTGGAAGAACCCTAAAGGGTACACGATCCCACTTGACAAGCGTTTGGCTACCGATGGCAGGGGGCTACAGGAGGTCCAGATCAACAATAACTTCGCGAAGCTCTCGGAGGCATTCTACGTCGCCGAGCAGAAGGCGAGAGAGGCAGTTGCGATGCGATCAAAAGTTCTAAAGGAGATGATGATGAAAGAGAAAGAACGGAAAGAACAGGAATTACGCGCTGTAGCCCAAAAGGCGAGATCCAAGAGAACTGGTGCTGCACCACCGGCTGCTATTTCTATGCCTTTCGAAAAGGGTTTGATGATGGACTTTGATGATGACTTGATAATAGGAGGAGGAGGAGGGGATTATTAACGTGCGAAAGAGAGGAGAGAGACCAGAGAGAAGGATGTGAGAGAAGAGCGACTTCAGAGAGAAAAGATACGTGAGGAGTGGAGGAGAGAGCGGGAAAGTGAGGAGATTAGAGGCCAAAGATGCTGCAATGGGAAAGAAAAGTAAAATTACTCGCGTTAGAGACCGTGATATAAGCGAGAAGGTTGCTCTCGGGATGGCGTCTGCTGGAGCAGGACGCTGGGGAGAGGTTATGTATGATCAACGTCTATTCAATCAAGAGAAAGGAATGGATTCCGGGTTTGCTACTGATGATCAATACAACGTTTATGATAAGGGCTTATTTACTGCCCAACCTACCCTTTCAACCCTTTACAGGCCTAAGAAAGATGCTGACGGTGAGATGTATGGAGGTGCAGATGAGCAGCAAGGGAAGATATGGAAGACGAAAAGGTTCAAGCCTGATAAGGCGTTTGCGGGTACATCCGAGAAGAGTGGGCCGAAGGATAGGCCTGTCGAGTTTGAGACGGACGGGACCGAGGAAGCTGATCCGTTTGGTTTAGATCAGTTTTTGACTGAGGTTAAGAAGGGTAAAAAGGCTATTGGTAAGGTTGGGAGTGGAGGTACTATGAAAGCCAGTGCGGGGTCAATGCAAGGAGATGGCCATGAAGGATCCGGTAGAAGTCGTGTTGGCTTTGAGAGGGGGCGGTGAATAACGTACCTACCTCTTTTGTCTCTTTTGTTTAGCCTTTGCTTTCCGTTCCGTATGAATATTGTGACGTATTTACTGGAAGTATTGCAGGTTTTGGCACGAAAAGTGTCATAAAAGATCTTTGAAAAAAATTGTGAAAGTGTGTTTATGAAACTTTTGGGTGCCAAGCATATATTACTTAAAATTTTAGGGGATAAAGTCACGGTATGATACGCATAACAAAATTACTCTTGGGTTGTATATTGGGTCATCGTTTGAGACCTTGTTTTACTTGTACTGTTGTTGCTAAATCTGTGCCTGCAAACTGACCTTTGTACTTTTATAACATTTGTTTGATAAGCCAGTGCGTATTTTATGAACTTACTGAATTATCTTGTCACTACTAGCACTGTTAAAAAATGGCCCATTTTGATTAAGTGCCCATTGGAACCCATATATTAAAAACATAGTAGTGAATCACTACTATGTTTTTAAATGAAGAAATCTAAATCTTTCTTGCATATGGTGATCGAGTGATTTTCTTCTTCTTTTTTGTCTTTACGTGAATCTTGATTTGAGTGAGATTAAACTTAGTGGTGGCAAATGAGCGGTTATGGGCGGATCATAAATGGATACGGATAAATTTGGGCGGTTCAAGGGCGGGTCAAGCAGAATAATGTGGTCGGGTTAAGCTCGGGTTGGGTCGGGTCGGGTTGACCGTTTTTCACCCTTACTTTTTCCCGTTGCCCCTTAGATGTTTTTTAAGCAAATCCAAAATAGAGTTTAAATTTCAAAATTAAACTAACAAATAATAATGATCTAATTAAAGTCTAAATTTATAACATGTCTTTAAATAATAAATTCAAAAGTAATAAAAAAATCTATCTATAAAATGAATTTATAACACGTCTTTTTAAATGTCTTTAAATAATAATGGTTTTGTGTCGATTTGGACGGTTTTGTGTGGTTCTGGTGTTGAGTTTTTTTTTTATCTGAAGTTTTTTTGGGTTTTGACTAAATATAGGTAATGAGGGAAAACTGATCCAAACAGGGGCAAACAAATATTCAATCATATTCTTGAATTATATTGTCCACTTGAAGGACCGCATTGAAGTATATTGTCCACTTGAAGCAGAGCATTGACTAAACTGACATTTTTCAAATGACCCGCAACTGACCCGCTGATCATCCGCGACTGAACCGAATTAAAAGGCTTTCAAAACCATTTTTGACCCTCAAATATATTAGATCAAAATCGGACGGTTATGTATGGGCAACTATTGGGCGGTTTTGTCCTGATTAGCCCATATTGCCAGGCCTAATTAAACTGAATCTATAATATTACTACATTTATCAGATGTTATAATTATTAACTCAAACTTTAGTTAATAATTAAACCCCTGAGGTGATTTACCTACATTCCCACCCACCCACATGAAAAAAAAAGTTATTGCTCTTTCTGATAGTTTTGGCTTGAGGGCAAATAAATAATTCTTCAAATTTCTCAAGGGCTCTCCACTAGTCTCAAGGAATTGCTTTAATCTCTAAAGAGAGTGAACAAGTCAGAACTGCCACCATCGACCAATATCCTAGGGACCTCATACCCATGTACTCTGATGGTGATCACCAGATGGTTATCATGCGAGGCCAGGATCCCCTTGAAATCCAACCTTGAAAATCCAATTATCAGAGTGTTCACGTCTACTTTCTTTCTCTTATCCTACTTCGAGTCAATCGCTGTCGAGTTCACCACTTTGGGCTTTGGTAGAGACTTGGCTTTTGCTACATGAGTCTTCCTATCAACAACATATTTTCCACCACCTGTTAGACCTTGCAGATCATTTTTACCCCCCCATAGAGATTGAATGTAGCTGACCTTTAGGATCAGTGATTGGAGGTGGTAGATCTGGGTCGGCTTCGTCAACATCATTCGAGGCAAAGAGGTGATATTTTCAACGGTGACAATGGGAGGATTCCATCCATTTTCACAAAGCAACCAAACACGCTCGTCAATGGCTTTTAAACTAGATTTCATGCGAGCTTTACAATAGGCATAATTTTTCCCATTAAAAATAGGCACCTTATTAAATAAATGTTCCATTGTAAAAATTGCGATTTTTCACAAAATTGATTTAAAAAAAATCAATATTACAAAATTTTACGGAAAATAGGAATACACGATAAATTAGCGCAACCGACTCTAATACCAATTTGTAAAATATGACGATGTGTGATACCAATTTAAATTAATTCACAAGTTTCCAATTAAACCATATTTAATTAGAGTCTATTTTTAAACCAAATTAATTCAGCCCCTAAACATTCAACTACGTGTGTGCGTGTGTCAAACCATAAATAAATAATGTCTCCGTTTGCTGGGCGTCTGGTCTACACTTGTCATTTCTCCTTTTGTTGGGTCGTCTCGGCCACCCTTTGACCCACCTTTATCCACATACTTTCTCAGTTTTCCTTACTTCAACATCTTTTCAATATTGTCTTTCAAGGCGAAGCATCTGTCAGTAGTATAACCATGGTCTTGGTGGAATTCATACCATTTAATTTTATCCCTCTTGTGAGTAGGGGCTTTGAGTTTCTCTGGCCATCTTAAGGACCTATAATTCTTGACCTCATTCAGAATAATTTCTGGGGTTGCAGTCAATGGGGTATAGTCAAAAAACTTTCCATCTGCCGACCTCTTCTTACCATCTTTGCCCTTTGCCTTCTGGAATTTTCCTCTACTGCCTGCTCCTTTTTCATCGTTTCCCTTAGCATCCATTGCCTCCTCTGCATTCATGACCCTCCTGGCTAAAGCCAGGAGTTCAACCATGGTTTTTGGAGGATCCTTGACTAGCTTCCATAGGAGTTTCCCCTTTTGCAATCCTCCCATCAGGGCAGTCATAGCAATACACTCTTCATAATCTTCCACTTCTAACTTCTCCTTATTGAAGCGAGCTATGTACTCTATCAATGCCTCATTCTTTCCTTGCTTAACATACAACAGGTGCGTCATCTTCTTTTTGGGCTTTACTCTGAAGCAAAAATTGTGTATGAAGTTCTCTGCCAGCTATTTGAAGCTCTCGATTGAGTTTTTGAGGAGTGAGGTAAACCACACATGAGCAGCACCAGTAAGTGTGCTGGAAAAGGCTCGACACATCGATCATCTTATTAGAGATCGAGTAGATATCGACTGTGGATTGGTACATCTCAACATGATGGATGGGGTTAGTGCTCCCGTCATACTTCGGTGTGACCATAGGCGGCTTGAATTTGGCCGGGGTTGGATAACTTACTATCTTTACAATAAACGGCGACCCTTCAGCATACCCTCTATACAGGGGGTCTCGGATCTTCACAATATCCCCAATTGAAGAGTGGCCCTTATGCCTTTGTTTCAAATCAAATCAATTTTCACCAAAAATTATCCAACTTTTAATTAGCACCAAACCAAGTTATGAAAAACCAATTTTTACTTTAAACCAATTTTATCTTGATTAATCCTAAACATGCATCTAGTGATTAAAGCAAGTAAAGTAAAGTAAAGTAAAGAATACTCACAACGCAGGATGTACGAGGAAAAACCCAAGACGAGAAAAAACCTTGGACGACCCAAGTCAGACAATCACTATGAATATGGAATTACAACGAACAGACAAAAGACTCACTCAAAGACTCGATCCCCATGGGTCTTGACGCTCTTCTGATCTTCAACCACTCCTCTCACAGTGCCCAAGCATAAAGTCCTTCCACGGTACATGTCCACAACACACGCGTCCACGTATGTCTCGGTGTCCACCGAATGACTTTGAAACGTCTATGATGTCGAACAAGAAGTCCTTCTCTTTTCTTCACCGCAAAACCCAGATGTTCAAGTATAGAACAAACCTTCTTGGTTCAGTAAGATCACATAAACATATAGTAATGATAACTCGGATCTTTGCAAACTCTAAGGATGTGTTTGAGCTTTGAAACCTTAGAAAAATATGTACAAAACTCGTGCTGGATTGAAAATTGTTTTCCAGAGTGCACGCTGCTTTAATTCTGACGAAACCACGCTTTAAATAGGAAAAATTAACCGCCTAGAAAAATGTGCCCCTCGAACGAGATTGACCAGTCATTCCCGCGACATGGCTATCTCGTTCGAACGATCCGAGCTGTCGTTCGAACGACGCGCGTGTCAGTTTGACTTTTTCTTTAAAACGATTCTTCCAAAAGAGATTCAATTAAGTCAAACTCTTTTTCGAGCTTATCAGAATAAAACGAAGTGTAAAACATTTAAAACACTTATAAAACATTTTAAAACATTTTCCTTATAAAAATTCATTCTTATCCTTTTATAAAAATTATTCCGAGCTCCATTAATTATACGCATTCATACCTGTGTGGTCTCGGAATGCAATTAACTTGAAGACGAATAAACTTGCACCAATTAAACTTCATCATGATTAATTCTTTGAAGCTTTGCCGTAACGTCTTCAATTTCTTCAATACGTCATAGACCGAGTGGGATCGTGACAAAATAAAATCTCCCTATGACATATTACAGACACAGTTTTGTTCACGAAATTAAGTTAAAACAATACAGGGACTCAATGAGAAATTTATGTCCTTACACCAATCCACAGTGCAAGCGAGTGAGTATTTACTATCAAAGTAGGCTCTAATGGCCTTGGATTATAATGCACTCAACTTTCTTTCTCTACAGCAATTTCAACAGAGTTTGGTTAGGGTTTCGAATTAAGGCCCCTTTACAATGTTGGAGAAGACAGACTTATATAGTGTTTGGGGTGTAGTGTACCCCTTAAGAATGTAATAAGCATGTGCATAATGTTTTAGCTAATAAGATTAAGCCACTTGTCTCTATTACATGTAGGTCATGATGATGAAATATTTCCTCACGTGTGAGGGAGATATTGTTATAACGGTTTTGTACACATGGGATCGGCAACCCACGCGCTCCCTTCCACGCGTGTCTCAATCCACGATCTTTGCCGACTGTTAACTATCGACCGTTCGGTCAAGGCCAAGGCTGAGTTATCAAGTAGGATCGTCTGACGATACAATGAATGTCGTGCTGAGCTGTCTTCGGTCGGCCCTCGTCTTCTAAGGGATGGACGAGGCCGAGGATATCTAACTCACAAGACTGTTAATGTTGATATTGTGGAACGTGTCCTGAGAGAAGGATGAGTCCTCTTATGTTGATCATGAATCCGAGGATGAGGCACTTAAAGTAGGCCCAAGGCCGAGCTGTAACTTCCTTCAAGTTCTAGCTGGAAAATTACCAAAATTCCCTTAACTTTCCTTTCTCACATTTCTTTCATTATTTTGAATTTCTCTTCCATCCGCTTGCACAATTCACTTGTAAAACAGAAGAGAAATACATAAAATAATAAATACTCGCCAAAAAGGTTAGTAGCATAAATATGAGATAAATCCGAGATAAATGCAATGTTTAGGACCGTAAAAATATAAAAATTTAGGGGATAAATATGGAATTTTTAGGCCTAATCAATTGAAGAAGGTTGTTCAAACCTCGTTTGAACGATAACCCTTATATCGTTTGAACAATAGTGACCTTCGTTCGAACGACGATAAAAAAATCCTTTATCAACTTGAGACATTAAAACTCCATTTAAATTGCACAAAAGCCACTAGGGTAACTCAAACTTATCATCCATTCATGATATATCGTTCATGGCCCTAGGGTATAAAAATTACAAGGATCGAAGTACAAATCTCAGGCACGGGTGTTACATTCTCCCCTCCTTAAGATATTGCATCCCCGAAATTGGAACAACCAAGCTAAGCAAAGAGCTCCGGGTGCTTCTCTCGCATCTCTGATTCGTACTCTAAAGTCGCACCCTCAACACCTTGAAACTCCTAGCAAAATTTCACTAAAGGAATGACCTTATTCCTCATGGTCAAAGATGGAAATAAGTCGCATCGAGAACGTAACATCTCCCTCCAACTCATGCGGTTCCAGTCAATGAAGTTTTGGGGGTCATGAAGATACTTCTTTAATATAAAAATGTGGAACACATTATGAACTTGGGACAACTGTGGAGGTAGCTCCAAGCGATACAATGAATTCCCTATCCATTCTCGAATCTCAAAGGGGTCGATATACCGAGGGGCTAGCTTCCCCTTTTAGTCGAATCGCTGACGGCTCGTCTTAGCTATAACCTTCAGTAGTACATAGTCAACCACCTAAACTCTAGAGGTATCCGCCAATTATCAACATAATTCTTATGTTGGCCCTGAGCTGTCACGAGCCTCTGTCAAATTTCTCAAAATTTATCTGTCATCTCTTTGATCAAATACGAATTTGGTGAGATAATTCTCCCCCACCTCTACCCAGCAAACTAGAGAGCGACCAGGCCTCCCGTAAAGAGATTCATAGGGATCCATCTCAATGCTCAACTGATAATTATTGTTGTTGGAAAAATTTGCCAGGTGCAGATTCTCCACCCAACTACGCTGAAAATCAAGTGCGTAAGCTCTCAACATGTCTTCTAAGATCTCGATGGTCCGTTCTGATTGACCTTCTGTATCAGGGTGATATGTTGTACTCATGCACAATTCGGTGCCCAACTCATGCTGAAACTTCTTTCAGAATTGGGACACAAATCGAGGATTCCTATCTGAGACAATCGAGAGCGAAACACCATGAAGTCGAACTATTTCCTGGACATACAACTTTACCAACTTAGCCACGCTATCCGTGACCTTAATCGGCATGAAGTTCACGGATTTCGTGAGCCGATCCATTATAACCCAAACTGTGTCGTGGACATGCTCCGACCGTTGTAAGGCTGTGACAAAGTCCATTATGATATGTTATCGCTTCCACTCTGCTATAGGTAATGGCTGCAATAACCCTGCCAGCCTCTTGTGTTCTGCCTTCACCTGCTGGAAGGCGTAGCACTTGGCTATATATGTCACCACATCCCTCTTCATACTGTACCACCAGAAATCTCTGTATAATTCCCTATACATATTCATAACATCTAGATGTATGTTGAAACGTGAGTGATGGGCCTTCGCCATCACTTCATCCTGAAGCTCATCAATCATCGAGACAATCAATCTGTCCTTGTGTTATACACTGCCATCCTTGTCAACAGTAAGAGCATAAAACATTTCACCGCTCTGAATATGGTCACGATAATATCACACAACTGGGCATCTAGGACTTCCTACTGAATGAGTAGCCTAACCACCACACCCCAAAGGTATGCCTATCATAACCCCACTAGACATGAAGATCGAACTTTTTTAGTTCTCCGAACATCTTTGCTTGGTGACTCTTCATCGCTGCCAGAGTAAGACTAGACTTTCGACTAAGAGCATCAGCCACCATATTGGCCTTGCCTGGATGATACTCTAGGGAGAAGTCGTAGTCTTCCATCAATTCCATCCATATTCTCTGACGAAGATTGAGATCACACTACATAAAAATATACTGGAGAATCTTATGATCAGAAAACACCTCAAACCATTCCCAGTATAGGTAGTACCTCCAGCTCTCAAGTGGGAATATAATATCGGCTAATTCCAAATCATGGGTGGGATAGTTCTTCTCATGCACCTTTAGCTGACGAGATGCATAAGCGACTACCTGAACGTTCTTTATCAAAATCGCACCGAGTCATGACCCAAAAACATCACAATACATGGTGTAACCCTTTCCTCATTTTGGAAGGACAAGAATGAGTGCGAAAGCCAATATAACCTTCAACTCTTGACAGGCCGACGCACAATCCTCGAACCACTCAAAGTACACATCCTTCCGAGTCAATATAGTGAGGGACAATGCAACCCTTGACAAGTCTTATACAAACCTACGGTAGTAACCGACCGAACCCAGGAAACTATGCACCTCCGCAACTGTCTTTGGCCTATCCCAATTCAGAAGGGCCTCGACCTTGGAAAGGTTAACGAATATGCCCTCATTGGAAACCACATGGACAAGGAACTTGACCTTATCCATCCAAAATTCACACTTATTGAACTTGGTGTGCAACTTATTATCCCTGAGCACTTGTAACGTAGTGTGAAGGTGCTCCTCATGGTCCACATCCGATACCGAGTAGACCAGTATATTATCCACAAAGACCAATACAAATCGGTTTAAGTGAGGGTGGTAAATGTTGTTCATAAAATCCATGAACGTAGCAGGGGAATTAGTCAATCCTAAGGGAATCACTAGAAACTCATAATCCCATACCGTGTTCAAAACGCTCTCTTAGGAATGTCCTCCTCTCTGAAATGCAACTGATGGTAACCGAACTAGAGGTCAATCTTGAAAAACCTACTCGCCCCACGTAATTGGTAGAAAAAATCATCGATAGGAGGCATAGGGTACCTATTCTTCACCGTTACCATGTTCAACTTCCTGTAATCGATGCAAATCCGTTGGGAATTATCCCTCTTCTTGGAAAAGAGGATTAGGGCTCCCTAAGGGGGAACACTAGGGCGAATGAAACCCTTGCTAGTCCAGTCCTCCAACTGAACCCTTAGCTCTTGTAATTCTATCGGAGCCATCCCTTGAGGTGGTATAAAGATAGGTAAGATTCCCAAATGCACCTCTATGGCACATTCCACCTCTCGGTGTGGAGGTAAACCAGGAAGATCATCCAAGAACACAACGAGAAACTCCCATACTACTAGATAATCTAATAACATATCATTTGACTCATCTCGAGCCACTAAACTGCTCAACAAATCGAAATACCATTTCTACTCGCACATGGTGGAGAACTTGTAAGGATAACCATTGTCCTACTCAGTACTAAAATGATGGCGAGACATGTCTGGAAGGGATATTGAGACACTATGTCGATGGCATTCGATGATATCGTCAAAACAAGATAGCCAATTTATACTGTGGATCACCTCAAACCCATCCATCTCCAAGAGAATCAACTCATACTACAGAACATAGTCTCCAACCATAACCACACAACTACAACAAACCCTATTAAGAACTATAGCGATGCCGACCGAAAGTCCTATTAAGATAAGAGGGTGAAATTGATGTACCTTTAACCCCAAACTGAATGCTAACGAGCTCGAGATAAACGAATGTGATACTCCTGAATAAAAAAAAGTGCCTTTACCCATGTGCTGAACAAAATATTCATACCTTTGATTATAGAGGAATCACCGAAAGGTGCTGCAAACTTTGACATGGAATAGGCGCGTCCAAGATTAAACCTGCTGCTCTGGCCGTCGGGTACCTGACATGGCCCACGGCTACTCTGTCCCTGACTAGGACGTGAACTGTCCAAGCTATGCCTCGTCGATTGATGATAGTTTGAGGAAAATTGATATTGTCACTTCTACTAGGTGGGACCCGTATAGCTAGAACTCCTGCCCGGTACGTAGTTGACAGTCTGCTGACTGCCATATTGATTACCCAAAGCCCTCTGCGAGCAATCCTTCTTGAAGTTATCGAGGGACCCACGTGAAAAAAAAGTTCTCATATAGGGGCCATGGGACTCTGGTCGTTGGTACACATTGAAGATGATGAACTAACCCCCATAGTGACCTTCAGTTTTGTAAAGAAGCCTCGAGCCCTACTCTTGGACTTCTTGGGACCACTGCCCCGGTACCCATTAGGCTCCCTCTTATTCTCCCTGATGGCCTTTCCATCCTCTGCCTCTAACACTAGACTGATGGTCTTGTTCACCGTTATTATGAAGTTCGACAGATCCAAACCTACCACGATCCACCGAATACCTAGGTTAAGAACCTTGACAAACAACCTTGTCTTCTCGGACTCATTCTTCTACACAACATTCACATACTTACATAAACTCTTGAATTTGACCCGGTACTCATTCTCGGACGTCTTCCCCTAAATCAGAGGAACTTGTCCTTCATGGCGTCTTTAAATACCCGGGGAAAGTACCGATCTAGGAATGCAACCCTGAAGCTTTCCCAGTCGATAGCCTCTGTCGTACTGGAGGAGTAGGCGCTCCACCAACATTGTTCCTACTCCGTAAGATAGAAGGCCGCTATCTTGACTTTGTGCCCAAGTAGCACGTCAAGAATCTCCATAGCTCAATTGACCTCATCAAGCCACTCTTCTGCAGCGCGGGGGCTTGCTGCCCCTTTAAAGGTGGGTGGGTGGGTGCATCCTCTAGAACTCCTTCAGAATGGAGGCTGAAGTAGTGATCTCAATTGTTCCACCAAGGTTAACCCTCTGTTGTTGAGAGATGGAGTCCGCAAGCTGACGCACAGCATGCTCCATGCATCTAAGCTCACTGTTCCCTGAGCCGCTAGACCCACCACGGCGTGTAGTCATCTACACAAGAAAGCAGAGTTCAATACACAATGATACAAAATTAAAGCAATAGCAAAAGCGATTAACTTAAGCAGTAACTAAAGCGACAACTAAAATGGAAACGTGTAAGGAAATCGTACTAAGAAAGCGTAAACACTCCATCACACCCGAGAATCCTATTGCTCTGTTACCATTCGTAATGCCCCAACCCGAATTTGTGTCCCCATCGGGTTAACCCGCACCGAGTCAAGGAGTTAAAGGGGGAGGGGGAAAGTCCAATTCTATTATTTAAGAAAAACCCTTTTTGATCGCACCATTTTATAAGGATTAAATTACCGATTTTAGTTAGAGAAACGAGTGATCACTTTAAGTAATTAGGTTAATATACTAGGTTTATTTATGAAAAATCCATTTAATCCAACAATACTAAATAAATAAGAAATAGATCATAGTTACCCTTGTATTATTACATCACTTGGCCCAATGCCCGAATAAAATGATTTAAATATCCAAGTCCAATGTTTCAAAGATAGTTTAATTAAAATTGGCAGAGCTTCTAACGACGATTATTACCCTCCGAGGCCTTACCGACGTCCTTGCATACGTCCCTACTCGATATACCCGGGGTGGGGGTGGGATTTTTAACATACAAAGTAGGGGTGAGCGAAAGCTCAGCTGGGTGGAAAATACTAATCTATACGTTTTCTATGAAAATACTATACATGTAACATGTATTTTAAACAATTCTGATTTTTTTTTACAATTTAGCTAGTGTTAATGAAACTACCATACAATGCACCCGAGTGATGTGGTCAAACTCACACTTAACCTTTTCATACCACCCTTTATCGGGTCTAGAGACTATTTTATCATATTGTATTCCTTAGTCTCCCTTTTATCCCTTTCATTAGATTGTCTTATTCTAATTCCTTAAACAAAACCAAATTCATTTTCCTTTCCTTTATCTTTTTCTTGGAATCATCTAATTATCCGCATACTTGATAAGGCGTAAACATTTCATATTTATCCCCTTAATTTCAGTACTTTTATGGTCCTGTGCATTGCATCTAACCCAAAATTATCTCATATTTATGCTACTAACCCCCTTTGGTGAGTATTTCTTGTTTTGTGTATTTCTAATGTGTTTTACAGGTATTTCATGCAAGTTAATGCGAGAGAGATCTCAAAATAGAGAAATAAACTAAGAAAAAGGGATTTGAAGGGAAATTTGGTAATTTTATATATGGAATCCGGAGGTGGGGCAAACTAGAAAGTTGAAGATCTTGAAATCATAAGAACACTGAAAAAAATGGCACCCCATTCAGAGCTACGGTAAAGAAGTTATGCTCGTTTGAAGATGAACAATCAAAAAGGCAAAACTAAGGAATGCAGAGAGTAGAACCGGTTCGGTTCTAAAGTGGAACTGGTTTAGTTTTCTAGATATTTTGAGGAGAGTATAACCGGCTCGATTTTCTGTTACACGAAAATTCCTACTTAATTCCACTTATTTTGGAGAGATTGTTTTGTTTCAAACACTAGTAAAAAACATGAGTTATTATTCATTCTTCATTTCGAGAGTTAGGAGGACAACGTTTTACACAGTTTTGATAGGATCTTGAAGGAAAGAACCCTAGGATTAAAATTCTTCAATAATTGTTCATCTTTTACTTTGATTTCAAGGGTTTTTCATCAAGCCAAGTTTAGTTTCATTATTGCTTTCAATTTCTCTCTTCTTCTTGTTGGTTTATGAATTAATATTTCCTTGCTAGAAGTCTTTTCCACACGTTCGATTACACTTTTCACGTAAGAATGATTTCATGCAATGTAGATATCATGTTTAGTTGTCGTTACACCTTGTCAGGCTAGATTTCTACAGGGTTGGGGTACATGAACCCATCCTAGGTAACGGGTTGGGTATAAAAGTGAATAAAATTATGGAGATAATTTGAAGGTTTGATATTTTGTCGGAACACGTATTATAGATATCTTAACCTCATTTGCCTTAGGTAACCATGGTATTTGAGAGTATAATATGCGTCTTGGCAATCTAATCATTCACGTTAAATTTATTATTGATTAATTATCGTGCGGAGTTAAATCCTCATATAGTTAATGCTTTGAGAAGATTTAATGTTTCCTTTGAATTATTGATATAATTTTTGAATCTTTTATATCCAAAAACTTTACCGATGGTGTGGGGGAGTGTATTCTAATCCCATTTTTCTCATATAGTTTAAAACCAATTCATTATTATTGAATGCGCAGTTAAGTCATTAGTTTAGTTTACTTGCTTTAGTTAGTTAATGAATATCAAATTAATCATCTTTTCCTCTTTTCTAGAGTCAAATAGAGGTTAATCGTTCTTCCCTATTCATCATCACGAGCATTTGTCTTAGTCCTTGTGTTCGATACCCGATTTATCGGATTATTACTTGAGCGACCGACTTATACTTGAGTCGATATAGGCGCGCATTAGAGACACTTTTAAAGTCGCTTTAAGTTTTTAGTGCCATTGTCGGGGACTAGGTAGACTTTTAGGTTTGGTCGATTTAATCCAAAATTTGACTCTAATTCTTGAAAAGTAAAAAACAAATCATAAAGTAAAAAAAAAAGTAAAAAAAAAAAAGACAAAAAAAAAAATTAGGAAAACCTCCCAAGTCCTTACATGAAAAATCTTCAACCAACTCCTCAATCTATTCTAATGCGAATTCACGAAAATCCTATAGTTGAGTACGATCTCGATAGCCCACATACTCCTCGCGTTCCACAATTTTGGGTTCCACCTCATACATCCCCCGATTCCTAAACGAGTCACACTTCTAGGGCGTCGAGTGAGGATAGCGAGTCAATTGGAGAGAGAGTGATGTCGGACCACACTAGTTATGGTATGGGTGAGAGGGAATTACCGTATCGTTCCATGAGAGACCTTTTATATTCCAAGCGAACCGTCACTTTAGGATGCATTCTACTTCCGTATAATAAGGGAAAATTTCATTTTTGGAATGGGATGATCTAGATTCTTCCCACGTTCCATGGTATGGATTTGGAGAAACCATACCTCCACATTCGTGAGTTTGAAGAGGCGTGCAAAACTTTTAGCGATCAAACTTTCACTCAAGACGTCATTCGCCTCAAAATATTTCCTTTCTCCGTGAAGGATAAATCCAAGACCTGGCTATGGTCTTTATCACCAAACTGAATTGGATCATGGAGGGATATGCAGGCCAAGTTTCTTTTGAAATTCTTCCCCCAACATTAATCGAATTCCATCAAAGATCAAATTCAACGTTTCAATAACTAGAAAATGAGCCATTTGATTCGATGTTGGGAGCGTTTCAATGAATTAGTAAACACATGCCCGCATCATGGTTTTGAGAAGTATTGTCTTATCTTTTTCTTCCGCCACGGGCTAAGTATAGCTTCTGAATAACTCATTGAGACTATGTGTGATGGAGAATATTTTGGGTTAGACGCTAATGATGCAGAGACCCATCTTAAGTATGTCTCCGAGACTACTCAAGCATGGGACACATCCGATCCTAACACCCAAATCTGGGTTCAACAAACGCCCACAACTCCTTTTGTGTTTGGTCTCTATCAATTGGACAAGGAAGACGAGTGGAAACTTCGAGTCAATCAGCTTGAGAAAAGATTGGAAGACATAGTCGAATCACAGGCACGAGAAATAACTGGATCCACTCGAGTAATGAAAGAGAAGGTGTGTGAAATATTTGAGGCGGTCCATTCAACGAAGGAATGCCCGACTATACGCCTAAAAAGTCATGCTTCATGATCAAGTGGAAGTGGTAGGAGGATTTAGGGGTAATTTCGATGCCCCTACCGGGAATTCTTACAACCCTTCATACGGGAACCATCCTGGTTTTAGCTATGGGTAACAAAATGCCACATTGAATCCTAATTCATATGTTGCAGCTCCTCCACCACCACCTCCGCATTTCCAACAAGCTCCACATATGCAAGCACCACCCCCGGCGCCGTATATCACCCCACCGCGGAGAAATCTCGAGAATAATTTGATTCAATTATACAATCTCAAAATGCTCGAATGTTTTCCGACATAAACGCGAACATTTCAAAATTGCAAGTATCCAAGAGAAGGGTAAATTTTTGTCCCAAGGCCAAAGACCTCCCCAAGGTCAATCTAATGCGAGATCTAGTTCCAATGCTAATCAAGAGCAGTGTAGCGCGGTAACCACTCTACGTAGTGGAAGAGTTGTTGACTTGTCACCTCCTCCACACAATGACTAAGATGACAAGGAGATTTCGACGGGCACGAAAGAGGCCAAAGATGTTCCCTTGAGAAAGAGTGGTAATGACCCACAGTCAGGTCCGAGGTGGTTGTGAAACCTTCCATTGCTGCTCCATACCCTCAATGGTTAGTATACCACTCTAAGGAGACCTCTTATGATTATGTTCTAGACATTCTTAAGAAAGTAAAGATTAATTTACCTTTTCTCGGGTCCATAAAGCAAATTCCCACGTACCCTAAGTTTCTTAAGGACTTACTCACAATGAAATGTAGGCTAAAGCTAAAAAAATGTGTTCTTAGCACATAACGTAAACTCAATACTATTAAGCGAACTTTCACCAAAATTTAAAGATCTGGGTGCACCCACCATTTCGTGCATCATGGGGAAGAATCAAATTGAGAGAGCGCTAGTAGATTTAGGGGCGAGTGTTAACATTCTTCCCTATCCCATCTATAAATAATTAGGTTTGGGGGACCTTAAGCCCATAAATATGATTATCTAACTCTCAGATCGTTCTATGAAGATATCTCAGAGGGTTGTTGAGGACGTGATCGTCCAAGTTGACACTTTCTACTTCCCGATGGGTTTTGTAATTTAGGACGAGGATCCCTCCGCTTTATCGAGTAATCATGATCCCATCATCCTTGGTCGATTATTTTTATCTACGGCTAATGCACTTATTAATAAACATAATGGGAAAATGCAACTCACGTTCGGGAACATTACTCTCAAAATAAATATCTTCAACATCACCAAGCCCGAGGGTGATGAAGGAAGATTGCAAGAGGCCGATCTTATGGAAGAGACAGTACACGAGCATAAGAGGAATCACATGTGAGAGCCGTTAGGGGTACGCCTTGTTACATCAAGTGAGAACGATAATTCTTACATTGAGCTAGAAGTCGAGAAGATGTGTTTAGTGACTGATGTGGAAAACAAGAGAGATCATGTAGTTGAGTGTGAGAGAGAGGATTTAGAGATTGAGCGAGTGAGAGAGGAATTAAAAATTAATCAAGAGAGCGAGGTAGGAGATATGATCTTAGAAGATTGTGAATTTTTTTTTGCACCGATGGATGGGAGCCTCCCTATCGAAGTCCAATCACTATTGGACTCATGTAGTTGCTTAGAAGAGAGTGAAGGGAAAGATAGGATAGATGATGTCCTTCTTCATGACCATCCACCCGTGCCACTTGAGTCCTCAGATGCGATCAAGGAGAGGACTCGAGTCTCGTTCGATTTATGGCCCGGCCCATGCATTCTCGAAGTTACGGGAGATCGAGGTTTAGGGGATCCTTCCAATTTTTATTGAGATGTTATCCCCAAGTCGGGACGAGTATGTTACGATTCGATTGGGCACCACGAGGATCTCATTCACTCCAGTCTTCACGAACCTCAAGGTGTCCCTCTTATCTATGGGGATGGTCCCAACTTGTTCCGACTATTGGTTTAAGATGTGAGGAAGAGGGAGACGAGGAGAGTATTAGACCCCGGTTACGGGGTCAGGTGAGTTTGTAGAGGAGAGAGATAGGTCGTCGCGCCCCCGACGCGTATGAGGTGATTTTTGTTGTATTTTTGAGTCGTGTGTTGGAGTTATATAGTGTCATATTGCCTTTTAATATTTGTTCATTTTTTCACACTCTGTTTTTTTTTATTTAGATTTTAGTCCTTTTGATTGAAGACAATGCAAAAGTCTAAGTTGGGGGGGGGGGGGGGGGGGTGACAAGTGCGTCTTTTAAAAACTTCACAAATTTTAAAATTCCCCCAAAATAGAAAATTTCAAAATGTCCAAAAAAATCGAAAAAAAAATTTGAAAAAGCCAAAAATATTTTCCTTCAAAATAAATAACATTTGGAATTTAAAAGATTCGAAAATGTCACGAAATTTTGTTTCAAGTCCCAAATTGTAAAAATCATGAGCACTAAGCCGAAATTGACGAAAGATGAAAATTGAGCGAAAATTGACAACTTAACGAATAAATGTGGAGATTAATTAACCCGGTGAGATTTTGAGCCTTTCACTTTTTCCGAGTAATTAAATCAATCCGAGTTAATGGTTAACTCGAAGTTCGAATCAACATCTAAATAAGTCGTTGAGGATCTCAGCTCATTTGTTTTGATCGGTTGAGAAAAATGAGTGGAATGTTGTCTTGAAAAACTTGCTAAAAATATCTCTAAATTAAAATTAGTCACGAGACGCATATGGTAAAATATTGAGTAATTCAGATAAATGAAGTTAGGCCATTGTTTGTTTACCCAAAAATATTAGCCATAAAAAGTTGTGAAAAATCATCCATTTGTAACCCAATTTGAGCCTAATAAAAATTTCCCCTTTTCATTTGTAACCCAAAAAAATCAATTGGCTCGGAATTGTGAAAATCAAGAAAAATCATCAATTAAGTCCAATTAGGGCGATAAAAAGGCGCAAGAAAAAAATTGAATAATGCTCAACAAAAATAGCAAGAAAAGAAAATTGTGAAAAATAGAAAAAAATGAAAAAAGAAGAGAAAATGAGCAAAAGTCCGAAAAAGCACTAACGGGTATCATAAGAACATTTTCCAATTTCGAAATTCCCAAACATTCTCCTTTTACCCAATGCACCTTATAACCCTTAAAAGTTATAATCGAGTCCGAATAATGAAATTAATTATCGCGTGGAGAGCTAAAATATGAAAAGATTATAAGAGAGATTAATTGGTGAGAATAAGAGGCTTTGTTTTTCGTTTCCAATAACCGTATTCTGTTGAAGAGATCTTTTCACCGCAGAAATTCTATTTTTTCAATTTATGTGCGTGAATTTATGTTCTATTATATTTACTCTTATAAATCACGCATACTGAGAGAATTAGTCACATTCCGAGTGATTCGTTTGCGAGAGTATCCCGTGAAAAATTGAATCAAAATGAATTTTTGAAAAGTAACGTAATGATCAATCATTGAAACTTAGCGGTTAAATTTTCAGCTTCGCACACACACACACACACTACAAGTCGAGATACTTGAATATGAATTGGGGTGACTATTTTTGGGAGTTTAAATTATACAATTTTTAAGTATTTTGACCTTTTTCTTGAGTCATGTGAAAACCGAATTTTGTGGGTATATTCACTACAAACCCTCATGAGATACCACTCATCCTACTAGAGTAAGTTAGGGGTTTAACGACTTGTTGCATATGCTAAATGCACTCGCTTGTCCGCGAAAAAGGTATTCTATCCCAATAAAATTTTTGAAGGGTCCTTAACTCATACTCTTATTCTTTTACATTGATTAGGATGAGCAACGCTCTAAGTTAGGGGGATTTGATAAGGCGTAAATGTTTCATATTTATCCCCTTAATTTCGATACTTTTATGGTCTCGTGTATTGCATCTAACCCGAAATTATCTCATATTTATTCTACTAACCCTTTTTGGCCAGTATTTCTTGTTTTGTGTATTTCTCACGTTTTTGGCAGGAATTTCATGCAAGTTAGTGCGAAAGAGAACTCGAAACAGTGAAAGAAACCAATAATTCATAATTTATATACAGAATCCGGAGATGGTGCCAACTATAAAGTTAAAGAGCTTGAAATCATAAGAACACTGAAAAATAGCACCCCATTCCGAGCTACGGTGAAGAAGTTATGCTCGTTCGGAGATGAAGAATAAAAAAGGAAAAACTAAGGAATGCAGAGAGTAGAACCGGTTTGGTTCAGTTTTCTAGATATTTTGAGGAGAGTGGAACTGGTTTGGTTCCGAATTGGAACTGGTTCGATTTGCTGTTACACGAAAATTCCTACTTAATTCCACTTACTTTGGAGAGTTTGTTTTGTTTCAAACACTTGTAAAAAACGTGAGTTATTATTCATTCTCATTCCGAGAGTTAGGAGGAAAACTTTTTACATAGTTTTAAGAGGATCTTGAAGGCAAGAACCCTAGGATTAATCTTTTTCAAGAATTTTTCATCGTTTACTTTGATTTCAAGGGGTTTTCATCAAGCGAAGTATAGTTTCATTATTGCTTTCAATTTCTCTCTTTTTCTTTTTGGTTTATGATTTAATATTTCCTTGCTAGAAGTCTTTTCCACATGTTTGATTACATTTCTCATGTAAGATTGATTTCATGTAACGTAGATATCATGTTTAGTTGTCATTACACCATGTTAGGCTAGATTTATAAAGGGTTGGGGTACATGAACCCAACATAGGTAATGCGTTCGGTATAAAAGTGAATAAAATTATGGAGATAATTTGAAGGTTTGATATTTTGTCTGAACACATATTATAGATATCTTAATCTCGTTTGCCGTTGGTAACCGTGGTATTTAAGAGTATAATATATGTCTCGGCAATTTAATCATTCAGGTTAAATTTATTATTGATTAATTATCGTGCGGAGTTAAATCCTCGTATAGTTAATGCGTTGAGAAAAATTAATGTTTTCTTCGAATTATTGATATAATTTTTTATCCTTTTATATCCAACGACTTTACCTACGGTGCGCAAGAGTGTATTCCAATCCCATTTTTCTCATATAGTTTAAAACTAATTAATTATTATTGCATGCGAAGTTAAGTCATTAGTTTAATTTACTTTCTTTAGTTAGTTAACGGATATCAAATCAATAATCTTTTCCTCTTTTCTATAGTCAATTCGAGGTTAATCGTTCTACCATATTCGTCGTCACGAGCATTCGTCTTAGTCCCCGTGTTCGATACTCGGTTTATCGAATTATTATTTGAGCGACCGACTTACACTTGAGTCGATATAGGCATGCATTAGAGACACTTTTAAAGCCGTGTCAATACTTTTACGGGCTCTACACTGCCGACTATGCTATAATATGCTCTAGCCAGTTATTTTGGGTCTTTCACCCTAGTGCTTCAGACCTTCATAATTATTTCTCGATCTCATCCGAGTCCATATTAATGTGTTTTAATTTTTTTTACCAATGTTCATATTATTCCTTTACTTTCATCATTCTCATGCCATTTCATTAAGTTATCATTTTTTTCCAAAACCGGCCGATAAAGTCGAATGAGGAAGTCCCACTAATAGGACCTTCTAGTTTTTATCAAAATTTCCCTTTTATCCTTCATTTTCTAAAACCTTTTTGAAAAACACATTTCTTTCATCATGGCATTATAAATCGTCATTTTACATTCAAACCACCTTTCATGATTTTATGTCCAAAAATAGTACATTATCCTTTTTTCTTCAAGAAAATCCCATTTCTTCATATTTCATTTCAAGAAACATATTTAATTTCATAAGACCATTTTACAAAATGTCCATTTTACCCTTATACCCAAATGTTGCATTAAATATTATTTCTTCTTCATTTTATAATATTTTTAGGGTTAATATTTCCAACATCCTTATTTCATAAAAAAACCCCATTTTTAATTCCACATATCATCTCCATAAATCCTTATTTAACGTACTACAACATTTTAAGCATTTTAGGAAGGATTTCAAGCCTATAAACACTTAAATATGCAACCAAACATGATATTAATATGGAAAATATATCCTCATGCTTATTTCCTCATGTTTCCAATATTACAATACCATTTTTCATCAAAAGCCATTTTAAACTAAGTTTTCACCAAAAATGTCATTTTTGTAAGAAAACCCTTCAACAAACATACTAGAAAATATTTTGCAAAAATAAACTATTCTAGCATGCATCCTAATAGCTTTTAATTTTGAAAACACTTGGAAGAAAACCCCACCTTTGATTTGAAGAGGAGAAACTCAAAGGGAATGACTTGAAAGCTCCTAAAAACTCCTATGCTCCAAGAAAGCTCCAACTTATTCGAGAGCTCTAACAATGGCTTCTTCTACCCAACTTCTTCTACAATTAGACTTGATTTGGGCGTTTTAACTTTGGAGTAGCTTTAAAAATGCTCGGGGTGGAAGGTAAGACCTTGTAAAATGGTGAAAATGGGTGGCTAATGGAATAGTTTGGTTTAGAGAGAGAGAGAAAGAGAGCTCCAAAAATCTGATGTGAAAATGCCACTCTCTCCACTCTTACCTCTATTTAAACCCACAAAACTTAACCCTTTAACCAATGGTTAAACCCTCATTTTGAAGTGGGCCACTGAGAGCTCGACAAGTCAGCGACATCACATTAAATTGTGAAGAAAATCCTGATCTGTGTCCGGTCATTCGAACGACTTGGACCTCCTTCGAACGAGATCCCCTCTTGTTCGAACGAGAGTTCTAAGGAGGTACTAACGAAGGAGAAAGGTGGGTTAAAAGGAAAATATATCCACCTCGTTCGAATGGGAAACTACCCCTCTTTCGAACGACAACGCACCTCGTTCGAAGGAGAGCTTTCCAACGAGATTCTAGAGAACAATGGAACGACATTGTCCTTAGAACGACAATGTGCTTATCTCGTTCGAACGACAATGTCCTTCGTTCGAACGATGACCAAAAATTCCTTTATCCACTTAAGCCATTAAAACTCCAATTTAAATTGCACAAGAGCCACTAGGGTAACTCAAACATATCATCCATTCATGATATACAGTTCATGGCCCAAGGTCCTACAAATTACAAGGATCGAAGCACAAATCTCGAGCACAGGTGTTACAGTTTTCTACCCTAGGTCCCACAAATATTGTGGTAGCTAACCAACACTAGATCCCCACACGTAACATAATGCTCATATTCAAGCATGGACTATCAAAACATTTCACATAATTATAATGCATCCGAAATTAAGAACATATAATCTAAAAACATGAACATAAAGAATTAATTTAGAATGTTTAAATATTACTCTCGTAATATCTTAGTGAATAACGAATTTTTAGAACTTTTAAAACATATGTAGTAAAGTTATAAAAGCTAAACTAATTAAACATGCACAAATAATAACTCTAAATTTGGTGCACCAAAGTTCCTCTCAAATTAAAATATGTGTTGATCACAAGACCCTCAATATATAGGAGTAAAAGTCCTATGTGATGTGCACTCTTCATTTGATAAATTATAATAAATATCTACTCTTAAAAAGATGATTTTTTCTTTAATTTTTTGGATTCTTTCTCTTTATTTTGTTTGAAATAGATCTTAATATCTTACTGAATTACTATTTTTAAATGAGTAATTCTACATGGACCCTTAAATTGGACCTTTTTTCTAGACTCAATGATGTGTCAAGCTCATATTGGATAGTATTTGTATTTCACATGAAGTCTCTTATAAACACCACCCAATGTATACATGACATATCATCAGATTCAAAATAGGATCCAATTTCAGGGTATAAGTAGAATTACTCTTTTTAAATATCAACCAACACCTTCTATCGAGTTTCCTTCATGAGTAATGCTAGGGAGACTCACTTCGTGGACACGTTTTGTGGACTCGTAAATAAGACAAAAATATGTACAAGTTTTTACTGCATTGGTTGATACCCTGATGGGACCAAAATAATAAAATATAAATTTTTAATCTAATATGTCCACAAATTGAATTTCTCTATCATTTTCGTTCTTTAATTTTTGGATTGGATCACATCACATCAGTTCCTCTAGTTTTGTCTTCTTTTCCACGCGTAGATGGACTTTTTCGTGGAGCTTTCAATTGTTGGTAACTAGGATTTTGATTGGAGTTGGGACACGTGTCGCTTGGACTCTAGCTAGCTTGGACCTTTGGTCAGACGATATGACTTGCCTTTGATCTGGGCGTGGAGCCTTGTACTTGTTCCGACTTTGATCTTGAAATTGAGTTGACTGGGAATGGACTTTTCTAGACAGTTGGCCAGTTTTACCACTTTAACCGAATGACTTGAGTTGACAGCTTGAGCTTATGCAGTCGTGGATTACTTGGATTCCTTTATAAAACAGCTCTACTACGTGAACCCCTTAATTGTACCCCATTTTCATACCCTTGCATGAGACAAAAATTATGAGATCACGTTTTTTTTTTTTCAAATCAATTCTATCAAATAAAAAATCACTCCTAAATTCAAAACAAAATCAGCCCTCTCATTTTAAAAGCCAGTTTTTTAATAAAAATATTACAGTATTTGTAATATTTTTTTAATAAATATTTTTTTACATAAAAAATATGTTTTATTTTATTAAATATTTTTAAAAATAATTTTATAAAAAAATCAGGTGGTCTAAAAACTGTTTTTTTTTATAAAATTAAAATGGCAAAAAAATTGATGTTTCTAATCGCAATTGGTAAGTGTCGTTGGCGCGGACCCACTTCATTTAAGAGATATGGATCCGCTCCATCAACACTAATCCATCAATTTTTTTCCAAAAAAAAGTGTACAAGTTTTTAAAAACAATTTTATAAAAAAAAACATTATATAGAAACTATTTTTTTTATAAAATTAAAATGGCAAAAAAATTGATGTTTCTAATCGCAATTGGTTAGTGTCGCTGGCGCGGAGCCACGTCATTTAATAGATATGGATCCGCGCCATCAACACTAATCCATCAATTTTTTTCCAAAAAAAAGTGTACAAGTTTTTATAAACAATTTTATAAAAAAAACATTATATAGAAACTATTTTTTTTATAAAATTAAAATGGCAAAAAAATTGATGTTTCTAATCGCAATTGGTTAGTGTCGCTGGCGCGGACCCACGTCATTTAATAGATATGGATCCGCGCCATCAGTACTAATCCATCAATTTTTTTCCAAAAAAAAGTGTACAAGTTTTTAAAAACAATTTTATACAAAAAAAAAATTATATAGATTTGTCTTTTTTATAAAATAAAAATGGCAAAAAAATTGATATTTCTAATCGCAATTGGTTAGTGTCGCTGGCGCGAACCCACGCCATTTAATAGATATGGATTCGCGCCATCAGCACGACTCATCAATTTTTTTCCAAAAAAAAGTGTACAAGTTTTTAAAAACAATTTTATACAAAAAAAATTATATAGATTTGTCTTTTTTATAAAATAAAAATGGCAAAAAAATTGATATTTCTAATCGCAATTGGTTAGTGTCGCTGGCGCGAACCCACGCCATTTAATAGATATGGATTCGCGCCATCAGCACGACTCATCAATTTTTTTCCAAAAAAAAAGTGTACAAGTTTTTAAAAACAATTTTATACAAAAAAAAATTATATAGATTTGTCTTTTTTATAAAATAAAAATGGCAAAAAAATTGATATTTCTAATCGCAATTGGTTAGTGTCGCTGGCGCGAATCCATACCATTTAATAGATGTCAATCCGCGTCAACAGCACGACCCATCAATTTTTTTCCAACAAAAACTGTAGTTTTAAAAACCATTTTATAAAAGAAAAAACATTGTTTTCTATATATATATAAACAAGAAAAATAGTTGTTTTTAAAAAAAAGTTTTTAAAACAGGACTTTTATAAAAATAAATATTAAAAACACTTTTTTTTAATAGTTAGAAATCAAATTGTGAATGTTATTTGCTTAGTTATTGTTTAAACAAAAAATAGTTAACTGCTTTGGCGGGTTTTTGTCCTATTACAAGGGTGTGGATGGAGGGTACAAATGAGGGTCTATATAACTTTCCTCTTTATAAAAATACTAAAGCTTACCATCTCCATCAACAACACTGCACCATGTGAAAGAGCCGCTAACTCTGAGTGAATTTAGTCACAAATATCCAAAATATTTATCTCATCTAATATGATCTATGTTTATTTGTAAAAGAACAAAGGGACAATATAACGGACACAAAAATAATGTGTTCTTATTCTTTTAATATTTGTGATAAACTCATAAGTAGATGATTCAATTTCAGCTCACTACTATTCATTGTCAACATAGTTTATGACAATGCAGAGTACATATGATGTTAATTATTGTCAACCCTCAACTTTGTTAGGCTTTGTGGTATGAAGGCATCTTTTGCTTGGTAGAATTGTTTTTTAAAAGCATAAAGAAATGGAATAGCAAAGAAAAAGAGTAAAATATTTTGAATCAATAGTCTGATTCTTATGTCTTTTACAATTCACAAAAAATGAAGGGTTGGAGTCATTCGAGGCTTTTTAGTTTAACGGCCCCATTATAAGGAGACTGGATAGTCTAGTTTCTCAAGAGACATCAGAGCAATCGCAGGCTAGCAAATCGTCATTTGGTCTCCCAAACAATTAAACTGAACTTTTTAGTTTTATGGCCAAATAAAATGTAAACCCTTGGTCTTCCAAACAATTAAGGTGCAACAGACCATTGGTGTGCTAACAAACCTTTGGTCTCCCAAACAATTAAGGAACTGGCCACGTGTAGATCTACTACCACTACGTATTCAAGCTTCTATTTTATATATATATACATACATAGATATCTATTTTATATATATACAAAGAGATAGATTTGTGTTGTTTAGTGGGTTTGTCTTTGAACTTCGCAATGGCAGAGAACGGGAAAGACTTACATTTTTTCCCCGAGAATGATGAAGAATGTGGTAATGATGTACAAGACATCAACTTTGACAGTGGTAGTAGCGGTGAAGAGGTAGGTGAGGGCGGCCGTACCTCGTCTTTCTATTCTAACCAATGGCCACAGAGTTTCAGGTTAGCAGCGCCATTTTCTCAACTTTGTACTCTCATGAACCGTTTGGTTGTTGAGAAATCGACAACTGTGTGTGTGTGTGTGTTTACAAAATTATAATTATTGCACTTTGATATACATGGTTAGTCTTGATATAAAAGTTTAAAGAGAAAAGTTATAGCATAAGTAAGATTAATATGAATTCATAATAATTATGGCAATAAGATAGTGTATTTTTGGGCGGGCAAAACCAAAGATAATAGTGAAAATGTAATCCAATCCGACAAAGAACAAGTAAAGTGAGATCTTATGTCCTTTTGTGCCCGTGTGAGACTATTTTTTACATGGCATTTTTCGGGAAAGTAAACTCAATTCAAAAGTGTATAAAAATAAAACAAACTCTATAATTTTATAAATTTAATCATTTTATTATAAAGATCATGAAAAATAATCAAAATATCATTTGACAATTCATACAAATAAAAATCATTAAATTTTTAAAAGTCCATAACTTCAAATCTACAAATCTACAAATCCAAAATTCACAAAATTTATATAATTGAAATCTACTCGTCGAGATCTCTCCAACAACACCCATATTCGAGATTTTTTAACAAATAAATTGAGACAGATAAATTTACTATTTCACTAAAACCTCCATTTTTTCCGGCGAAATGGTGCCATTGGCGTGAAAAAAAAAAAAAGAAATAGACAAAGAGAGAGAGAAACGAGGAGAGAGAAACAATTCAACGAGGATTCATGTGATTGGGTGGAGGTGGAATTATGTATTTATTTTTAGAATGGTTTTAAAATGAGTATGAGTAAGGGTATAACTATAAATATTTCTTTAACCAAAACATATAAAATGACATGTTTTATGTACTCCTAACTCTAAAGGGACCATACAAATAAATATTATTGTACCACAAGGACTATATTTATAAATCTAGAAACTAGTGTTCTATAAATCTAAATATAGGATGGAACATGACCTTGAACCTAATTCTCTATTTTTATATTACAACGGAGGGAAAAAATTGCACTTTGATATAACTTGGCCTATATGTCCAATTGGAGTTTTTAGTTGAATATGACATGGAGATCGTTTGATAAGGGGGAGGTGAAATGTAGCGTAGGTATTATGAACCTAGGAATCACAGACACTTTTGAATAGGCAACGTGTCAGTCACTTGTTAGACTGTCTGACTCAGACACGGGCACTCATCTGACATTCTCGGACATCGCGTCCGACACTCATTTCACATGTCTATAATATAAAATATAAAATTAGCGTGTCCGACACTTATTTTCACGTGTTTGGCATTTATTTGCTCATATCCGACACTTATTGTGTATGTAATAATATAAGTTAAATTAGTGGTATCACTTTGAGCTTCATCCAAAAAGAAATATGCTTTAGTTCCACTCAAACGGCTATCCTATGCTCTCCATGAACGTTCTTATCTTGAAAGAACCTTCATTGTCACGTTTTGCTGTTAAAATACTAATCCATTCTTTTTAATAAATATTCAAATATGCTATTTTTTTAATTTTATCCTCGTGTTCTTGTAAATTTCTCTATATATTTTTAGTAAATATATTTATTTATCAACGTGTCCCCGTATCCAAATTTTTTTAGATTTGTCATGTCGGTGTGTCCGAGTCATGTCAGACACAACACTCATGTCCGTGTCCGTGTCCGTGTCCGTGCCCGTGCCCGTGTTTCGTAGGTATGAACAATTATTTTGTGTTGATTTTTTTCTTCCTCGAGTTTCTTGTTATAACCTTGTAATTGTTTTAAACTCTAACCTCTTGAATAATTTTCCATAAGTTGCTGTATTTAGTAGAGATATAATGGTGAAATATTGAACTGGAGGAAAGGAGTGAGGGTTATGGAGAATTTGGCTAAGTATTTGGGAAAATTTATTTATCTCAATTGGGAAAACAAACTGCAAGGTTGCACTTACTGAATCTTAGTAAGATGATTTGTGTGATGGAGATAAAACTCTAGCCTCGAAGTAGGTTTGGTAATAAAGAAAAGTATCACCATTTGATTGATGATCTTTTACATTTAAGTAGCTTCTATTGGTGGTGTTCTGTAAAATCAACAATACTTTCATTGTTGGAGGAAGGATAATGTGATGTAAGTTTGGCAACACAAAAAGGGAATAACGGGCATAGTTATGCATTTTTTTTTCTTGTTTCGGATCTCCAATCATACTGGTGATAATTCCAACGTCTAAGCACATTATGGCTTACTTTTACTTCAGTATTTAAAATACAGGGGAAGATGATGTAAATACGTGGTCAGATTCAGATTTTATATTTTTATGTTGATTAAGTCTTTTGTTTTGTTTTGTTTTGAGTATATAGAATTGTTAATAGTAAATGTTATAGGGGTTTAGTCCTCTTTAGGGAATATTAGAATAAGTAAAGATAATTTTGGTCACTTGACTTGGTGACTAAGTATTACTTTTAGGATAAAATGGCATTAAGTAATGGTGAGTGCATGAAAATTTTACTTGTGAATAAATTTCAAATTTGTGCTTCTGTCTACTATATCTTCTTTGGACTTAATTAGTGGTGTTATCTTACTTCTTTGGAATTCTTAATTTGAGTTCTTATGATTCCTTTCATCATGGAAGGGAGGCAACTGATTCATTGACAATTGCTGCATCGCCAAATTTTGGAATACATCGACGTGCATCCAGTACTGGATATTCACATAGTGCTCCTGATATTGGAAGTAACATTGACATTGATTTGAAGGCTCCTTTTCTGTCTCAATATGAGAAATATTATCAGAAAGAAAGCTTGGGGGGGATCTCAAGAACGCAACTATCATTGTCAGATAATGCTACATCGCATGAGCAACTCACCGGAGAACTTCCCATTGGCGGTGGATGCAGCTTTACTCAGACTATATTTAATGGTGAGCAATGGCATTACAGTTTTAAATGACATAATTATAGACTCTTTTTTTTTGTGTGTGTGTGGGGGGGGGGGGGGGGGAGGAATGGAGTTTGGGGAGGGGATAATTATATGTTTCATTACATTGCAATTAATGGAACTGAAATGTAACAAGTAGTTAGGATAATGGAGAAACGTGCTACAAGAGTCGATTTTAGGAAATAATTTCTCATGACTTTTTGCTAGTATGCTTGTTTATATTTTCCTTCTACATATTTTTTGATTTGAGAAAAATGAAAACTAATAACTCCCCCCGCGCCACACATGTGGTTTAAATAAGGCAGACACATTATTTGGTGTTCAGAGCATGTGCGACCAAATTGGACCAAACATGTGGACGAAATTGTCTGCTCCGACACAATATTATAGTTGGAGCATTGTAATTTCTACCTATGAGACCCTGTTTGAGTGAAAGTAGCATTTGGTTAGCAGCAATGTTATAGGGTCCATATCCTTAAACTTTCCTTCAAGAAATTTTCCCACAATGCGCATCCCACATAAACACAGAATTGGGGTAAAGATAGAAGAACTTTGGTATATTTATCATGTAAATTATATATTTTTATTATTATCATCATGAGTTTTAATAACAAATAATATGCAATTTATAGATATTTTTGTTGATTAAAATGTTGTTAATAATTTTTTTGTCATATTATGTAATGTATGGGTTATGTGGATGTTAATTAATTTATTTATACTTTTTTGGCTATTTAAGTAAGAAAATATACTATATTTTCTTTTATTGTAATATTAATTTTTGTATACAACTTTTTAATAATTCTTGTTAAATAAATGCATAAATGAAAGTTATGTGGAGATGTCATAAACTTCATCACAATCAAATGGAGCCTGAAATACTTATGTATGGAGATGTCATAAAATCTTATCTACTGTGATGCAAGTTGTGTGGGAATTAATGTTTTGAAGTCAGAAATATCACTCTTTTTCTATATAGATTTCAATTATATGTAGAATTGGTCCTGTTTTTAGTTTGATTTACGATAATTCAAGTGTATTGTGCTGGAACAGGATTGAATTTGTTGGTTGGAGTTGGGATTCTTTCTACACCTTGTACTGTGAAAGAAGCTGGTTGGTCAAGCTTGGTAGTGCTAGTTCTTTTTGCAGTTGTATGTTTGTATACAGCTTCTCTTATGAGACATTGCTTCGAAAGTAAAGAAGGCATCATAACATACCCGGATATTGGAGAAGCTGCATTTGGAAGATATGGACGTCTTATCATATCAGTAAGTTGACACAACTAGGGCTGTCAATGGATTGGATTTAACACAAATCCAATTGATTTATCGGTATTTGGATTATATTTTAAAATTTGATTGATTGTTTACCCGATTATCGGATTATTAAATGGATGGGAGATGGATTTAGCCTAATCCGATTCGTTAATAGCCCAATCCCATCAAGTATGGTATATATTATAAATTAATATATACTTATGTATGTATGATAAATAATTAAATTATATTTATTTAAATCTTAAGTATTACAAATATAAAAATATAGTTATATCTATAATACATAAATGAAATATATATGTTTACATACGTATCATAAATATATAATGTATTTAACTCACATTTAATCCAAAAGTAAGAATTAAAGATAAAAGGCATAAAATAAAAATATACTAAGTATTTTTTTTAACTTTATTAAGTCTATACCCCATTTTGAGTTTGGTCCTCATCTGTTAGAGGGGACTTCACAAAAATGACCTGTGAAAAAAAAATAATTAAAAGAAAAGAAAAGTGAAAAAAACAAAAAAAAATGCAAAAAGAAAAAAAATCTATATTCTCTCCCCCCCCCCCCCCCCCCCTCTCTCAATCCCCTTCCCCTCTCCTAGATCCCTGCCAACCCGTGTGACACACACCACCATAGTCTTTTTAATCACACCTAGTAATGGCAAAACTATGGCTGGGCCAAATATGGGCGGGCCGAATATGGCTTGGGCCAACCCATTTTTTTCTTTCCAATTCAAGTATTACAATTCAAGTAAAAGTGAAAAATATATATTTCACTCATAACTTTTAAAGATGGATTGGGCTTCATATTTGACAAATAGCTTTTAAATATGAGTCCCATATTTGACTCAAAGCTTTTACATATGGGCCTCATATTTGACTCATAGCTTTTAAATAGGGACCCCATATTTGAATGTATGGTCCATAACCACTGCCTCCTCTTTCCACGGGGAGGATGGGGGGGGGGAGCGGGCTTTACCTCCTCCCTACACCGAGGACACAAGGGGGAGGGGGCACATTTTTAACAAAACGATTGTTTTTAGTGGCCAAAAAGTTTGAACAAACCCTCTACCAAAACTAATGGATATTTGGAGGGGTATTTAATGACCAAATACATTTCCACATCAATTTATCAAGTATATAAGAAGATGAGGGACAAGGATTAATCGGAGTAGCACTAGAAGAAGAGACTATTTATAGCCCAATCTCACTGAATATTATCACTACGAGAAGCTATTCACGTAAAACTATCTTTAGCATCAACTCTTCTGGTAGGAATCCACAAAATGGCCATATACTCTCATCAAAACATGTCTAACCAATTTAAAATTCAATCCTCCACCACAAGGGATATATTGGTCTTTAACGAGGGTCCAAGGGTATCTCAGAGGTCTTGTTAACCCACCTTAGGACCCTCAATGGAAGGAGTCCACGGATCATCCCAAATTGAAATAAACGAGCCATCCTCCACTTTTTTACAAAGACCTCTAATGAGAAACTCTCCACCCTTCACCAAACTACTCCACACCCATGAGGGTCTCAATCCGTTAGGTTCCTCAAGAAAGGAGAAATTGGGGAAATAAATAGACTTAAGGATGCGGGCCCACAATGAGTTAGGGTGATTTAAAAGCCTCTAACATTGCTTGGTAAGAAACGTAATATTAAAGCATTGGAAATCTCTAAAACCCAATCAACCATCATGTTTATGTGTAGAATATTATCCCAACTCCTCCAATGACAAGACTTTCTCCCATTCTTCTGACCCCAGCAAAATCCACTAACAAGTTAATTGAACTTCATACACAAGGAATTTAGGAAGAGGAAAATGGACATGGCATAGGATTGGATAGCTTGAAGCACGGCCTTTATGAGGACATATCTTTCGGCGTAAGTGAGGAAAGTATGTTGCCAATTTTGAAGCTTGGTTCTCATATTAACAAGGAATCTAAAACCCTCCCCTTAGATCTCACCTTAAAGGATGGTAACCCGAGATACTTGTCATTAGGACTCATGGTTGGAAAACAAGGATATCATAAACACTAAGTCTAGTCTCTGCCAAAGTTTTAGTTGAGAAGAAAAGACTAGACTTGACAAAAAAAAATCACAAGTTGACCCGATGCATGACAATAAGCATTAAGATATTTAAGAAAGTGAGATGCTTGAATTGTGTCACTTTCCAAAAAGACAATAGAATCATTCGCGAAAATATGTGGGAATGGCTGGGGCTTCCCCTTCGAATATTAATACCCTTAAGAGACTTGGAATCAATCTCTATCAAAGCTCTAGAAAGCACATCTAAGGCAAAGAGAAAGGGTTTCTCCTTGTCTAACTCCACGTTGAGGAACAATGTGGCAAATAGGAGCACCTTCTCTAGTTAGACAAGGGTTTCTCCTTGTCTAACTTAACCGTACTAATACATTTCCAAATCAACTGAATCCAATAAGAATAAAAATAATTTTTTTGATGAAGTGGCAATGAGAAAATCCCACTCTACCTTATAATAGGCTTTGTTCTAATCAAACTTGATAGCCATAACCTCACGGTTTCCCCATTTATATTTTTATAAAATGGAAAGCTTCATTGGCTAAAGCAATGCTATCTTGAACAAGTCTATTTGGGGCAAACACTAATTGATTGATAGTGACCAAGTATCCATGAAATGTTCTAGTGCTATTTGCCAACACCTTTGTAATGATTTTGGAAACGAAATTAGTAAGGCTAATTGGTCAAAAATCTTGAATGATTTCGGGAGAGGAAACTTTAGGAATGAGAACAACAAATGTGAGATTAAGCTCCTTTAGAATGAAAGTTCCATTGAAGAAACTCGTAATAGGTAAAAAAAAAATTCTTCATAAATAGGGACAATTCCCCACTGATTTATTGATAAATAGGAAAATGATCAAAAGAGTTTACAAGAATGAAGGATGACTTTATAAATAGCCACCTTTACAACGAAAATTAAACTAATTAGGATCTGAAATTTGGGAAACCCCAAGCATCTAGATTAATCGAACCTTTTAATTCTTTAGGGAAATCATCTAAAGAATTAGAGGTTAGATTTATTTGGGAAGAAACTCCATGATTAGCCAGGAAATCATCACATGTATTTCCTTCTCTGAGAATATGGCAGTAATGCACCTTTAAATTCTGAGACTTGTTTTGAATTTTAGCAATAATAGGCATAATACTCCAAGGGCTCGGCATCTGACCATTCAGCACTTTAATAACAGATAAGGAAACAGATTCAACAATTAGACCTTCCTTCAATTTAGATTGACATAATTCAATGGCTTTAAGAATTGACAAGGCTTCTGCCATCACATTCGATCCAAAACCAAACCTACAAGCAAAGGCAGTAATAAATTTCCCTTTAGAATTTCTTAAAATACCTCCTCCCCCTGGATTACCTTTACAACTTCCATCTACATTTATTTTGACCCATTTGTCTTCAGGAGGTCTCCACTGAACACTTCTAATAGGCTTTTGTTGATGCGGCCTATATATTCGAGACGAGAAAAGGTTTATATTTAGCTGGAGATGAATAAGAGAATGAATATCCATAATGGTTCTATCTGCCACCATTCTAGAGTTTTCAAACTTCCATTTGTTCCTCGCTTTCCACAACCCCCAATAAATAAAGGCTGGAATAACTGTCAGTAGGTTGCCCCACTTAGATTTGTTCAAACTGGTCCACCAAGCGATTAATCTACCTCTGATCGAGACATTTAAAATCTTGATCCCACACAGATCCTCAAATTGCTTCCATATAGAAATTGCAAAATCACTCTGACCAAACAAATGCTCTGCAGATTCAACGTTTGGGCCTAGGCAACAACCACATTTATAGCTGTATCCACCGGTAAGCAGTCACGCAGCAGCCGTAGAAGGAAGAAAGAAATTTTTGAGGGAATCAATTTATTCCAAATGAAAGTGTTAGTCCAGGGATGACATTTCGTCTTCCTAACTATATTCCATGCTGAAGAGAGCGTAAACGAACCATCGTATGAAGGCATCCATACCAATTTATCACTGTGATTATTTCCCATGACTTCCACTTTAGAGCAAGTAGACAAAGAATTGATAGGCATCAATCTGTTAACTTTATAATGATCCCATTCTCCTTTATTGTCCAACAAATCAGAAATTTTAATGTTCTTGGCTATATCTGTAGAGTCGAATGAAGCATTACCTGTCCAGTTGTCCCATTTGGCATATAAATTTCCTTTCCCAATAATCCATAAGCTATTGTTATCTTCCATCTCTCTATTCAAAACCATTCTTCTCCAAATGTGAGATCCTCTAACCTTAGCAGCGATAGGATGATTAATCCTGCAGTATTTTTTAAACAAAAAATGGGCCCAAAGAGATTCTTTCTTCCTGAACTTCCACCAAAGTTTAAGACTAAAAGCTTCAGCTATATCCTTTAAGTCTTTGAACCCTACACCCCCCTCCACAATTGGCCTACATAGGTCCTTCCAAGCAATCCAGTGGTGTTTGTTCCTATCCTCATTTGATCCCCATAAGAAGTTTGCCATTATTTGTTCACTGATAGCAATATTATTCTTTGGTGGTTGCATTGCAGCTAGGGTATAGATAGGAATCGATTGAAGAACGTGCTTGATAAGAGTCATTCCCTCCCCCCCACATGGATAGCATCTTAGCCTTCCAACCAACCAGTTTGCCCCTGATTTTAGAAATTAAATTTTCAAAAAGAGAGCACTTCAACCTTCCAACATACATTGGGCATCCCAGGTACACAAAAGGTAATTTTTTAATAGTCATATTCATAATCTCAGAGAGTTTCTTTGATTTAGCTTTGTTGATCGTCTTAGAGCAATAAATGAAGCTTTTTGACCTGTTAACTTCTTGACCCGAGGCAGCATCATATCTGTTCATCACATTCTTCAATTGTTTGATGGCTTTAACACTCCCAGAAGAAAAAACAATCAGGTCATCAGCATATGCAAGATGAGATACCAAAGGGCAGCTGATTGGAGTTTTAAACTTGGGAATTGAAGGATTGTGGAGCACTTTATCTATGTTTCTGCTCAGAGCTTCAGCACAAATGATGAATAAAGCAGGAGATAATGGATCTCCTTGTCTTAAGCCCTTGAGAGATTTGAAGTAGCCACATAATTCTCCATTTATCATCACTGAAAAAAAATTATTAGAAATCAATCTCCAAATATAATCTAACCATACCTCATTGAAGCCAAATTTCCTCATGACTTTTATCAAGAATAGCCAAGAAACTTTGTCATATGCCTTGTGCATATCAATCTTCACAGCTACGTTACTCACTTCATTCTTAGCATTGATCATAGAGATCATCTCCTGAGTTAAAAGAATATTGTCCACAATGCCTCTATCTTTAACAAAAGCACTTTGGTTAGGGGATATGATTTGTGGAAGGATTGAGGAGAGTCTAGAGGCAAAAAATTTGGATATGATTTTGTTAAAGAAAGTACATAGGCTTATAGGTCTGAATTCAGAGAAAGATTGCGGGTTGTCATTTTTGGGAATCAGAATAATGATAGTGGAAGTAAAGAATTTTGGAATCTCCATGCCACTGAAAAAACCTTCAATAGCTTTACATACATCCCCACCAATAATATCCCAAGCTGATTGGAAAAACTTACCAGTGAATCCATCCATTCCTGGAGAACTATCCCCACTAAGAGCCCAAATGGTAGCTTTTATCTCCTTCATAGATAGAATATCAGTCAGCATGGCATTATCATCTTCACCAATTAGAGAAGGAATAACAGCCATAAGGTCCTCATCTTCAGTTCTAATAGTTTCCTCACCAAGCATAGACTGAAAAAATCTAAGGCCTTCATTTTTAATCATCTGTTTATCATCAATCCAGTCACCTATCTCGTCCTTGATTTTATGAATGAAACTTTTTTGTCTTCTGACTTGAACAGACTTGTGGAAGAATTTAGAGTTTGTATCCCCTTCTTGAGCCCACTTGCAATTGTATTTTTGTCTCCAGAATTGCTCCTCCAATTTTAAATGATAAGCTAGATTGGCCTGACACCTGTTCATCTCCTCCCTTTTGTCAATAGATGGATCATTCTCAAAAAGAATTTCACTTCTAAGAGCTTCATCTTCTGAATTTAAGGAATTCTGAAATAAATTACCAACGGTCTCTTTATTCCATAATCTAATACCTTCTCGGATATTCTTCAAGTTAGCTACCAAACAGTACATAGGATTACCACTGGAGTATGGGAGCCAATGTTGTTTGATAAAGGACATGTATGTAGAATGAGAAGGCCAAAAAATTTAAAATAAATCGCGAGGAGTGATTGTCCAAATCAGTAGATAAAGACAACAACATAGGAGAGTGATCCGAGGCTGTTTTGCTAAGATGATCAACCACCACCTTTGAGAACATCAACTTTCCATTAACATTCATTAACATTTTATCAATTCTCTCCCATATGTCATCATTTAACTCCCTTTTGTTCCACCATGTGAATCTAGATCCCAGGAATCCAAGGTCAATCAGACCATTAGAATCCATACATTGAGAATAATCTTCTGCAGAATTCATATCATAAGGAAGACCTCCAATCTTGTCCAATGAATTAGATATTGTATTAAAATCACCCCCTACAAACCAAGGATCCGTTGTATGAATTGAATTCAGGTACTCCCATAATTCTAGCCTCTCCCCTCTAGAGCATTTAGCATAAACTAATGAAACTTGGACAGACTTAGCTAGAAAAGGATGGGATATAGCAAAGGTAGTGCATTGAGGAACTTGAGAAATAAACTTTACAGAAATGTCATAGGAAAAAAAGCTCCAAATAGAATTGGACTCATTTTTTATTGCAGCTTGACAACCAAAGTTAATACGAAATTCCTCCAATCTAGCATGGTCCACTTTCGGTTCGAGACAGATCAACATCACCAAACTATGCATCTGTACAAATTTTTGTATTCTTCTAACAGCTCCCTTCATTGCAATACCCCTCACATTCCAAATCATGAGTTTAATCATTTAAAACAAGGTCTAGGGGTAGCCTTAGATGAGGACCTTAACAGCTTCTTGTCAATGCTTACAATTGAATTCTGCATTTTCTTCTTTTTCTTATTAGAGACCTGTGTCCATTCCTCTTTTGATTGATCAGTACAGTCCCCATCTGAAGGAATAATCCTCGGGGATAAGTTTACACTGTGAACCATATCTCTCTCTACCAAGCTTTCATCATCGATATCCTCTTCAATTTCCTCAATCTCCTTCTGAACAGATATACCAGCCTCCTCATTTGTCTCCTGCTGCTGAATTTTTCCTATTATATCTTTATTGATCACCACTGCTGCAATCTGCGTTTGATCATCTTGGAGATTCTCATTTGCAATTATAACAGCCTCCTTATTAGCCTCTTGCTGCTGACTTTTTCCTGTTATATCATTATTTACCTAAGTTAAGTGGGAGATAAAGTCCATAATAAGATAATTACTAATAACTATCTACATCCTAACTAATTGATGAATATCCCAAAGGAGTATCTTTAATTTCCTAAATATATTCAGTTACTCAAAATAAATACAATTAAACAGCTACCATTAAAAATTCTCTTGAGATCGGCTCCATCCACACGCCACATGTCAAACCTGGTATACATCACTAAAACACTAATTTTATCCCAGAAGGATCTAGCCAACACTACTCGTTCCCTCATAGTAAAAATGGACAGTAAAAATGGTTGAATGTTGAAGATTCATAGTTTTACTTTTTATTGGTCATTGTGCTTTGTAATCCCTTTTCTAATAATATCTTACTCTTGGGTTTTGGTGCAGATCATTTTGTTCACAGAGTTATATGTAAGTAAAGTACTGGTTCCGGAGTAACAAGTTGGTTTGTCTATAATTGTTTATCAAGAAGATTACTCACATTAATTATTTCCAATTATGTAGACTTGTTGTGTGGAGTTAATTATTTTGGAAGGTGATAATCTTACCACGCTATTCCCTGGAACATCTTTGGTTTGGTCTGTTTTTAATCTGGATTCTATGCACTTCTTTGGAATTCTCACTGCGATTATTATTCTGCCCACTGTTTGGTTGAGGGATCTCCGAGTGATCTCGTACCTTTCAGGTGTTTAGGACTACTTATATCTAGCAACTCCATTGTGTCAATGTTATACAAAATTCAACTCACTTGATAATCAATTTTGTTCTATATTTTTGTTATCCAAAACAGCTGGAGGTGTTCTTGCGACTATTGTGATTGTTCTTTGTTTGATATTTCTTGGCACGGTGGATGGGATTGGATTTCATCAGACTGGTCAAGTGATAAACTGGGGTGGTATTCCTTTTACCATGGGTGTATATGGCTTTTGCTATTCTGGGCATTCTGTACTTCCAAACATTTACCATTCAATGGCCGATAAAACAAAATTTATGAAGGCACTTTTAATATGGTACAAGGCTTTTATTTTCATAGCAGCATATGCATTTGTATTCCTTTTTTTCCATTCTCTCAAGTGTCTTTCTCTTTGTTGTTTTGCAGTTTTCTTTTCTGTGTTGTAATATATGGGGTTGCTGCTATCATGGGGTTTCTCATGTTTGGTCAAGGTACATTATCCCCGATAACTTTAAATATGCCGGGGAATACAATTGCTTCCAAAGTTGCCCAATGGACAACAGTAAGTAATGAATTCTCATCCTTTTACCTATTTCGTTCTGCTATTTATATGTTTTTTTTTTAGTTTGGGTGGAAATTTTAATTTATTTTTGTATTTTTATTAAATTTCTACAGGTTATCACCCCGTTCACCAAATATCCTTTTTTACAGTCAATTATCCGTGTCAAAAACTAAAACTGCAAATATAACTTGATTGCGCTTTTCAATCATTTTTTCATACATCTCATTTTCTTCCTTAACAATGAACAAATATGCCTTGTTAATGAACCCAATAGCCAGAAGTATAGAAGAGATGCTTCCGGATGGAATTTCTAGTAGTATCTGGTGTTATATTCTTCTCAGGACAGCACTAGTTATCTCTACTGTCTGCGTTGCATTTCTTCTTCCATTCTTTGGTACGTACTGAGCTACTGTTTTTATCCTTTTTCTTTTTCTTTATCTGAAAGAGTATTGTTTTACTCCTTTTGGTATGATAAGATGATTTTTCATAGACTTGCAATCTAATCAACTGTCCCTTATTTCATAGCTCAAACTTTGATTGTTATATTTGTATCTTTGTCTTGGTGGTGAAATGGCACTAGTCTTTTGTACTTTGTTTGGTTATATTAATAAGAAAATTTCTGGTTCTGTTTAGGAAAAATTAAAATGAATATGTGAGATGATGTTCATTTCGGATACGTATTGGACACTATCAGTCTATCACTCTCGGGTGTGTTAAACTTCATTGATGATTCATCATTTCGATATAATTTTCTTCATTATTGTCAAAAGACTCAAAACTAGTTGGAAACTAGCAAAAACTTGACGAACAAACTTTAGATGTTTAGATAGGACTTCGTTTTTGCTGTGAAAGATGTATAATTGCAAGAAAAAAATCACCATACAAAAATAAGATAAGAAAAGATTTTATTAGAGGAGTGGGGGTATGGCTAATAGGAAGGTAGTTGTGAGTCATAGTTGTTGGTCCTCAATAATTTTGAAGGTAAGTCTCAGGTGGTGCACATATTCTTCAATATTCATACTGTACACCAATATAACCGGTGCGTTTGTTGGTTTGAAACTATTGTTCATTAGCACTTGAAATGCAATTGCTGCATTTGTGAGTCCAAATGGCCTCACCTTAAACTCGTAATGCCCATGGTGTGTTTTAAAATCTGTTTTGGGAACACCGGGTTCATGCACTCGGATTTGAATTTGATGGTACCCCTCCCTCAAATCTAATTGGGAAAATATTTTTTCCCTGTGTAGTTAATCTAGTAGTTCATCAATAATGGACATAGGGAACTTATCTTTAACTGTAGCAGCGTTAATTCCCTATATTCAACACAAAATCTCCAAGTGTTATCTTCTTTTAACAAGAATCACGGGGGATGCAAAAGAACTTGAACTAGGCCTAATAATTTCTGAATCAAGCATTTCTTGTACTAACTTTTCAATTTTTGCTTTTTGTATGTGGGGGTAACAGTAGGGTCTTGAATTTACTGGGTCGGTATTATCTTTGAGTGTAATGTGATGGTCACAACTCCAATGAGGAGGCATCCCGAGGGGGAGACAAATATATCTTTAAATTCCTCCAACACCGGTTGTACTTCTATTGGTATCTCTGCCTTTTCAGTTTCCCCTTGTAGTTGTATCAACTCTTCCTCTCTATAGAAATTCAAGGCCAATCTGCTGAAATTCATAGTAATATCCCCAAGAACATTTAGCCATTGCACACCCAAAGCCATGTTACATCCTTTCAATGGTAACAGCCTCATCTCTGATTCAAATTGAAATCTTTGTACTTCCTATTTAAAACAGGGGCATTTAGCATTGCTTGTCAATTTTCCCCTAGTTTTTTTTGGCTTTAGTTCCATCTCCTAAGATTTTTTAGGCTCACAGATGTATTTTTAAAATTGTATTAAGTCCCAAAACTACCCATAACTACTCTGTAACCGTCCATCTTCCTTTTTGCAGAGAGTGACACTTGTCCCATAATGGTTATAATAGGACCAACAACTAAAAAATTAAAGACATGGCAGTAGATACAAATAAATCTTAAATAATAGGACTAAACACTTAAAATCCCATTTTCCCCCACCTGCTACTGTTACCATTCTAGTCAGATCACAAGCCACTATCTCACTTAAAACTAATTGGTGTTAAGGAGGGTAAGCCTTTAATCTTTTATGGGTTCACTCAACATCGTTGTCCTGGGACAAGGCGTTTGTTGTACTCTCATTCCAACACAATCTCCCCAACAAATGACTAAGACAAGAATCGAACCCCTAACCATTGGTTGTGATACCACTAGTCAGATCTCAAGCCACCATATCACCTAAAACCAATTAGTGTTAAGGAGGGTAAGTCTTTAATCATTTACGGGTTCACTCAACATCGTTATCCTGGGCAGGGCATTTGTTGTACACTCATTCCAACAACCATCATAGTGTTTTTAGTTTGAATAGGGTACCCTGCTTGTCTGGTAGTCACCGGATCTATAAAATTATGGGAGGTCACCAAGTCTATAAAATTGTGGGTACTCCCCACGTCCACCAATATTATTATAGGAATCATCTTTGCCTTATCCTTGAGCCTAATTGTTTGGGGGGTTTAACACCTGCTCAAGCCATGCAGGGAGATAGCCATTTCTTGGTTGCAATCTTTCTTGTCTTCGTATTCCTTCTCCATTGCTCCTTCTTCTAATAGCTATTTTTTTTTTTTTTGCACACTTATTCCCCATTTTATGCACCTCATCACAATAGTAACATAACCCTTTTTCTCTCTTCTACTTCATTTCCTCGAGTGTTAGCTCTTCACTGGTGTGGTATATATTGTAGTGCAAGGCTTGCTGTTACTGGTGAGGTGAAAGTTAGACTTGTTTTTTTTTGTTGTAGTCTTGGGATTTGGGAGAATGATTGAGGTTGGTTGGCAACTGAAAATGCTGGATTTTTGAATGGTTCTTGTTTTCTTTAATGGCTTCCACTGACATTTCTTGTAATTTGGCTATGGTAATAGCTTTCATTAAGCAAGTGGGTTCGAACATTATCACAATACACTTGATCTCCTTCTTGAAGCCACTTATAAAGCTTTTGACAAAATATTTCTCACTTAAACCCCAGTTTTTGCACTGCACCAATGGGTGCAACTCGTCGGGCCTTTCTTGATAAGCTTCTAATGTGGAGTTTTGCACTAAGTTTTTGAATTCTTCCATTATGGTCCCATCTACAAATCGAGCACAAATAGCCTCCGTGAAATCCCTCCACCTAGGATTGAATCCCCTTCATAATATGCTTGATACCAGTGGTTAGCCCTACTTTCCAAGTACGGTGCAACCACACTTTTTAATCCTCTATCATAGGATTCTATTGAAATAAGTTTTGACATTTCTTGACCCACCCTGTGGGATCTTCCCTATTGAACCTCGAAAAATCAATTTTCGGTGGCCGGTGATTCGAATTTGATTCTCTTGGGTGACTGGCGATCCTATCATTTATGACTTCTCCTTCGCCGCCCTCAGTTAGAATGGTCACTCTATCACCTTGTTTAGTAACCAGGTCTTCGTCGTTCCAATAAATAATTCTACCCACTGTTTAGAGTTTTATGTTATTATTTGGGCTGACAAGTGTTTGTGTGAATACTTGTTATGACGAGAGTTTATTATAAAGTCCATCAACAAAGCCCTGAGAGTACCTAAACTGCCATTGGAAGGTCAGAGATATGCAGGCCAGGTGGGCCAACTTTATGAAGTGCACCTTTTGCATCCAATACAAGCTCAGAAAGGAGAACCAAGTAGCATATGCTTTGAGCTGGTGTGATCATGCCCTTATCATCGTATGTAGTGTCGTTTCATAATTTTGACAAGGTCTATGATCTTTACACCACAAACGCTCTCTTCAGACCCATTCTCGAAGATTGTAATTGCCATCATAGCGCTTCAGGAGAGTTTTAATTACAAGATGGGGAGTTATGGCTCGTTGAGTCCCAGATTATTCTCTTTTCGATATATCATAAGAGAAGTTCCCATTAGCAGGATCTTCGGCTACATGTGAATTTCGTTATACCCTAACCTTGTTACAAGATCTTTTTTATTGACCTAATATAAGAAAGGACGTCGATGTATTTATCTGATGTTGCTATATTAGACAGCAAAGGGGCAACACTCTAATTCTATTATTTATACCCTGCTCTCAATTCCCAAGTGCTTGTTGACCGATGTTTCAATGGATTTCATTGTTGTCCTCCCACAATTTTATCATAAATTAAGTTGAATCTTCATGGTTGTTGATCGGTTCTCAAATATGTATCCTTTCATTCCGTGCACCCGAACATTTGATGCCTCACTTATGACCACCTTGTATTACTTGGAGATTGTTCACATCCATGTTATAATGCAGACCATCACCTCATGATGCGGTATGCTTTTTGGGTCATTTCCTGGCGGCTACTATGTTGTTCCCTCCAATTCTCCATGGCTTTTCATCTTCTAATAAATGGAGCTCGTTAATCGAAGCGTCGATGATTTTTTATGGCGTTTGGATGTAAACAATCCCTAGAGTTTGGATTCCATTATTTTAACAACCGAGTTTTCTTTAATCAATATTATTAACCGCTTAGCCGACCTCTCCTTCCATATTATCCTCAGGCCTCTGTTTAATGCCCATTGATCTTTTCAACCCCCTACCCACCACTCAAGTGTGTCCTTTGACTACTGAGTTTTCTACCCGGTTGGTATCTATTCACATCGACGTTCGCAATTGCCTTCAGTACATGCACGTTATTGAATCTCATTGCAATCGCTTTGTCTTTGAGTCAGGAGATTTAGTGATGATTTATCTCCGTAAGAAGCGTCAATATGGAAAGGACATATGCGTCAACATGTGCCGATTCGTCCCTTCCTTATTTTTAGGTAGGCATTGTGGGGATAACGCCTATGAGGTCGACCTTTTGAATGACTTCCGGTTACACCTAGATCTTTGAGGTCACTTTATAACACATCGACCCCGATTTCTACCATCAATACGTAATACCATAGTTGCATGGACTTTTCTCTAGAGGGAAGAGTGATGCTATGATCATGGGTTTAGGGGATTGTTTTTGCATTTTTACTCTGTAGTTTTTTTAGAGTTCTAAATTATTCTTTGGTGATGTTATGGCTTATGCCACTTTAGTGTGATAACATCCATAACATCCCTTTAAAGTTATAGATTATATTTGTATGTTTATCCAGTAAAAAGGCACTGTTGATTTGACGTGAGATATGAATCATCAACCAATTGCACACAAGCTGCAAAGCAGTTTTTCACTCTGTGTAATGTTGGTCAATTAATCCCAAAACCCAACCAATTTTTTTTCTAATAAAGTTCACAAAGGGTATTTGATAATAAAATGGAGTGAATTACTACTGCAAAAGAAACCCAAACACTAATCTACCAACAAAGGGGCCTTACGAATGACACAGACTAGGAGTCGAAATAATTTAGCTTCCTTTAAGAGGCTTCTTCCTAAAATTGGGAAGGTTGAAGAACCTACCTAACTATTACAACCTCCTAACTCAACCTCTTGTGTACATACTGTATATTCTTGTTCTTACTCCTGTTCAAGAAACATAATAGGGAAATTTTATGTGGAGTGGCTACACATAAATTTAGTTGATGTAGTATTAATTTTTCTAATTTCCTATTTTGTATTTGGAATTAAAGTGGATAGTAATTATCATAATTTAGGATATTTAGTAATTAATATTAGTATGTATATATTAGTTATTAGAATTTATGTAGTATTTACTAATTTCAGTTAGTTTTTCGTATTGAATTAGGATTTGTTAGGTTGCAATATCTTTTATTTGTATTTATTAATTACAATTAGTTTTCCTATTGGCTTATATCTTCTTCCCATTTCTTCTCTCTTCTTCTCTCCATCATTTATCATTCTGCATCAAAATCCTTTGGTTTTATTTATCTTATGTTATAACATCAAACTCATTGCCAATTTAAAATGTCTGGAGAGGTGGGAAACTGCACATTTGTAACACACTTCCTCCTGTGTGATTTGGTTTCCTTCCATGAGCAGACCAAACACGTATAGGTTAGATCTGAATAACTTGCTTTGATACTATGTTACACTATCCAACCCAAAACCAATGTCAATTCAACACAATTTAAATAATCAAATTATCAATAACAATACATACACTAAATAATAGTCATATATATATGGCATAGGCGAGGTGGCAGAGCAACACTTAGGTGGGGATTTTTAGAACTCTTTTAATGTTTCCAAAGCATGTGTAATGACTCAATTTCTTCCAAGGCATGTCTAGTGGTGTGCTCCCTTTTGCTTAATGTTCTTATCTTTTCCTTGGATGTTATTCTTTGAAGAAATAAATGACTAGGATTTGGGCTTATTTAAGTTCTTATGTTATTCTCTCTCTGTCCATATTAATATCCTTATCAAATATTGAGACTATGGTACAAACTGACTCTTAGCCTTGCTGATCTTGCTGAGTAAAAAGAAAAACTGAAGAAAGTTGGGTTGATGGAGGAATCCATGACCTCTTCTTCTCACTAATGTATTTACTCCCTGCTTTCTTTATTCTTTTAGCTTTAGTAAACACAAATAAAGAACATAAGGGACCCACGACTCCACTGCTTTAAGAGATAAAGAGGATAATCAAAGAAAATAGAAACTCAGAATAAACTGATTCAAATTTTGTGAGCATCTATCTACCTAAAAACAAGGAACAAAAACAATTGTCATTATCTGGTTCCATGTGAATGTCACTGTCATCTCCCTCGTTGCGTATCTCGAAAAAAAATTAATTTTTGAAACGATGTGTCAGAGAAAATCTTTTGTTACAATTATGCATGTGCCTTTTTGCATGTCTCTTCTGTAATTAAGACTAGATCAATTGCTTCACATGAGTTGATGGTGGATTTCCAGTTTAACCTCTTGGATCTCGATGAGAATTGTCTTGCGCTGCATACGAGCTAAGCTAAGCCTATTGCCACATATAAAAATATAGATTTTGTAGCTTGGACATCCGTCCGAATTGATTCAAAAAGACCACTAAAAAAACTCACATGTCCACCTTGTGGGAAACCACCAGCCTTTGTACTGAAAATCCTATTGCAACTTTTAAAATTCTCTGTAAAATTTGTATAAAAATCGTTGAACTGGCTAGGACTAAAGCAAACAAGCAACGCTTCTTTGAATCCATCCCAAGTGAAGATTTATTTCGTGTTTGAATCGTTGGTACCATAATTGAGCATCCCCTTTAAGACGAAATGATGCTAACTCTACTCGTTCAACTTCCGGTGGGTTTTGGAATTAAAAAAAATGCTCAACTCGGCCTAACTAACTAGTTGGTTATTCTTCATCATAATGTTTTTTTATATACTGGGGTATACAGGTCCCAACCATGACACACTATGGGAGGTAGACCTAGTAGGATTACAACTCTTGACCTCCAAGTTGTGAGGTAAGAGCCTATGCCACTGGGCTATCCCCTTGGGGTTTGGCTCCTCTTCATCATTGAAACATGGGAAATCTGATTTCACAATCTTACGCGTATAAGAAGCACCTGAGTGCGTGCGTTGGTACCCACCATTTCTATCGTTTCCCCCCCCCCCCATGATTGCGAATAGGATCTTGCAAGGATTCACCGTTTTCTTATATGCGGATTGTACTGGTAGGTTATCAAATCTTATAGTGAGTTTTACAACCACTTCCGTAATCCGATTCATAAAATCTTGTTGGCCATCAGGAACGATAGCCATAATTTTTTTCCATTTGTTCCACCCGTTGGTCCATTCCCAAGCTCTACTACAACTTTGGTTCAAACTGACCCCTAGCCTTAACTATATTTTAGATTATAAAAGAAAAATAGAGAAAGTTGGGCTAATGGATGAAACGTCTTCTTCACACTATTGTGTTTAAATCTAAATTCCCTGCTTTCTTTACTCTCAGCTTCAATAAATACATTACTTTAAGAGATAAGAGAAATGCTCTCAACAAATTTATTGACATTTAGTCCGCAACTACCTATTGAAATGTAGCATGTTATACATTGAAATTTAACTCACTCCCTTACATATTTACACTTAAAAGTATTGCGTGAGAATTTCAAGTACATAGTCGGAATACAATTCTGAGAACACACACACACACACACACATATATATATATATATATAATATTTCTAGTACATAGTTGGAATACAATTTCTAGGTCTTCAATTACATTTTTTTTTGCTGAAGAAAAGGCAAAAGCTGGAAAAAAGGTCACATCATCACATGGTTCTACATCAAGTCACCAGCTACAAGTGACAAAAGACATTTGGATGGATATTTAGACCATAATGGTACAACCTTTTGAGAGCATTTCTAGTAAATATATGAGGGGGGGAAGTTGAGGTTGAACAATGGTACAACCTTTTGAGTCTGAGCTTGGTGTTTAAAAGATGTAGGAAAAAGAAACTTATGGAACTGTTTAGCAGAAATTAATCCTATTTTCTCTCTTTAATTACAAAATTGTCTCGTAAAATATGCCTCAAGGGTTTTGGAAACTTGAATAAATCAAGTCATGATTGTGCATTAATTCAGACAATATTAAAAATGAACAGTGGAAAATTCATAATTGAGAAACCAGAATATGAGCTACATAATTCTAGATGCAAAATATGGATAGAACTCTAATTAGTAAGAGTATTGATAGAATCATGAATGTCGGCGGATTTGACAACCTGAAAGTGGCCACTTTATTATAATAGAAACATTATCCTTGAGGAAAGGCAGAAATTCTTTTGTGGTGTTATAAAATTTTAATCAAGGGAAGTGGAAATTATATAAGATAGTTGTAGCCCTCGTTAGGAACATGGCGTAAATATAAAGAAGTTTAATTAACAATTGAGTGCATGGAAATGAAAATATAAAGATAGGTCAATGGATATACGATAAATAATACATATATAACTAAGAAGCCAGGGGGTGCACCAGCTTAAAGGAAGGTGCGGAAGCTCATTCAGTTGTGCAATGCAGTAAAGTATTATTTAATATTATGTCAAATATACTATAAATAGATAGCCAAGTGACAATGATTATGACAGGACGTGTACTTGTTAATTAACACGCGATATGCAATATATAGACTTAACTTGGGAAAATGTTATTGTTGAGTGGAAGTATAATAATAGCTCGACTTCTTTCTTAAGGAAAAAGAATTTAAATGTATGAAAAAAGGTTTAAATAAGGGCCTTGGTCTGAACAAGTATATGAAGCTAAAAAAGCTATTGGACCCCCCTCCTCTATTCATTTTTGATTTTCTTTTTAAAAAAAATTTCTAATAAATGTTCTTGGACTGTGTAAGAGTGATGTAGTAGTTGAAATAAAAAAAATGTTGAACAATAACAGTTTCTTGTCTATGAATTAATTTGCAACTTCCGTGCAGCTTTACCAACTGCAAAATGGTAGAAAAGCTGAATGAACTCAATTTCGTTTTGTTTCTATTGTAGGTCTTGTGATGGCTTTAATGGGTTCTCTCATTTGTATTCTGCTGGTAAGCATACACTTCCCTTGCTTATTTTTTCCCAATTCAGGTAGGCGAACTGTGTAAATATTTGATTTAGAGATGGGATCTGCCATTTGAATCTTCTGAGTTAGAACTTATACTAATTTATATTGTCACTGAGAACAGGAAAATTTTCTACCATAACAAGCATATTTAGTTTAGTACTATAACTCAACGACTCTCTGAGCTATTATTTATTTAGTCACTAGTGCTATTTCAAAAAACATGAAGCTAAGTATTATGTTCCTTAGAACATGGGCCAGAATATGGCTAAAGAAGGTAATATCTAGTATGATTTCTTATGTCCTTTGTATTTTGTTTAATGAGAAATTTGGTTGATTTCCCCTCTTTAGTGCTTCACAAAATTTATCTATGGCTTACAGAATATGGCGTGGAATGTTTGGCTACTTATTTGGTGTTCCCTTCTTATCTCGCCTCGAAATTTTATTTTATTATATCAGAAACAGAGCAATTTCAGTAAGAAAAATATGGGTACAACAAAGTTACAAAATAAGTGGACTAGAAGTCCATAAAACATAAATGAAGAAGAGAAAATATAGAATAAGAAAATGTACAAACGATAAGAAAAGAGAGAAGATTTGACTTACACCTTAGTAATTTTTGGTTGATTCCTCCCATCTCCATTTATACCTTTGTGTCTATCAAACCAAAGCTTCCATGCCATCACAACCATTAAACTCAAATAATGACTATTCCCTGAGTCCGCTACTACCCACAAAGCATCAATTAATTTCATGCGTTTACGCTTATCATACATGAAGGCCACCAGTGGTGGAGCCAGGAATTGAGTTTGGGGTGGTCATAAAATAGCAATGGGGGTTCGGGGGCGATAGCCCCAAAAAAAAAATTTTAAGGTTATTTTTACATTGTTACAAATATTTAGTTATTAATTTATATTTTTAGACAATTATAACACAAATTTTTAGTGCATCAATTTAATAAAAAAAAACAAATACATAAAACAATAACCAATTTAAACAACTAAAACATATACAGCTGATTTGTGCCCACCCCGATATACAACTAAACATATACAGTTGCTATCCTATACAACTAAACCGTTGCTATCCTACGGATGTTATCTTTTTTGCCTAAATTTTTTTTTTTTCAAATACTAGGGTAGGCACTTGCCACCCCCAACAGTAAAGTAGAGGCCATCTCACATATGTTCCATACTATAGCAGCCCACTCACATCATCAAATAGCATGATCCGAGGATTCCACCTCCTCCTCACAAAATCCACAATAAGGTGAAATGAGGATTTCTTGAGCACACAAGTTAACCTGAGTAAGTAAGCAATCAATGGACACTTTCTATTAGAAGACGGGGATATTTCTTGGGAATTTTAACTTCCACATGATCTTCCACCAATGATCTAACACACATGAGGATGAGGAAGGGGAGTCTTGGGATTTGTTGTAAGCTACCTTAAAATCATTCTTAACTGAATATCTTCCAACAGGGTCGAACTGCCCAACTTTAGTATCCGCGTAATGAGGGCTCCCAATAGGTATATCTAGATAATCTCTGGCCTCCCATTCAATAAAGATATCCCTAGGGAATTATTCATTCCAATAGCCAGTTTCAGAAATAAGGTTAATTATCTGAGCATTAGGAGGAAGGACAAAAGGATAAATGACTTTAAAAGAGTTCGATCTAGAGATCCAAGCATCTTTATAAATAGAGATAGTTCTCCCATTACTAACCATCCATCTATACCCACATTCCAATATCTCTCTATCCCGCATAAAACTCCTACAATTCTTGCTTCCATAAATTGGGAGTCAGGTAATTTACCTTTTAATACCCTGCTTACAAGAGGTTGTGAGTTTTGAGTCAATCTCCAGGCTTGTTTAGCTAATAAGGCTTGATTGAAAGGATGAATGGATCTAAAACCCAAACCCCCCTCTTTTTAGGCTTACAAAAATTATTCTCGGACACCCAATGTATCTTTCTCTCCTCACCTGTAGACCCCAACCAGAAATTAGCTGCTAGGATATTCAACTCATTATATAGTCTTACTGGTAGTTGAAAGAAAACTCATGTAGTGTATAGGGATGGCTTGTACTAATACCTTATTTGAAATCTCATTGCCTCCTCCTAGAAACAATTTGTCTTTCCATACTTGAAGTTTCTTCCAAACTCTTTCTTTAAGCACATTAAAAGTTCTTATGTTTCTCCCAATGACAGTAGGTAGCTCTAAGTATCTTGACTGGAAAGCTACCACAAGGACACCAAGAGGGGAAAATCTATTGTTGACTTTGTGAAAAATCATTGGGGCTGAATTCAATTCAAGATTTAACAAAGTTTATCATTTGACCCGAACCCACCTCATAAGCACTTAAAATATCTTTAATAACTAAACATCCCTCAATAGAGCTTCTCATGAAAAATATGCTATCATCCGCAAATAGCATCAAACCCCAGAATTTCACTGAAGAGACACATTTCGTACTCCAAAAACCCAGAGAGAATCAATCCCCAAAATTTCCAGATTTTTCTTAAGATAGAGAAATTCAACCCTATCATATGCCTTTCTCATATCCACATCAAAAGCCCCCAACCCATTAGATGTAGAAGTGTTCCTCTTGGTATGATGTATAGTTTCAAAGGCCACGGTAACATTATCTAATATTTTTCTACCATGAACAAAAACACTTTGAGAGTCCTCAGTAATATCCGGAAAAATCTCTTTTAAGTCTATTAGCTAAAACTTCACAAATAATTTTGTATGCCACATTACACAGGCTGATGGGTTTATAATCTTTCACTTTCAAAGCACTTTAACTTTAGGAATCAGCATGATATAACATAAATCTTATTAATCTTCGTAGTATCATTAAGTGAATAAAAAACTGCGGACACAGCAGCAACAGATCATTTGAGAGAGAAATTTAATATTAGGACTTACTAACCCTTCTTTTACCGGACATTGGGTGGTAGCAGGTTTTAGTCCAGATTGGTCCAAGTCTCTTTTTATACCCACCAGAGGTTCAATATGGACTACCTTTCTAGCATCATGCAGGCTTGTTTTATGTCTTCGCACCCTCATGTCTTTCTTTTTTTTATTAAGGCCCAGAATCTACACATGTTGGCTTCACTATTTCCACCTTCATACTCTGTCCAATCTCCTCCAAGATCCTGCTACCTACTTTTCCATCCCCATTTGAATTTTTTCCTTGTGAGCAGTTGACAACCACACCCGCTGCCTGCCTAGTAGGTGAGACCACCCCTGAAATTTTGCCTACCACTGTCTGGTCATTCACCTCAGTGGAATATACTACTTCCTGAGACGGTATGTTCTCGTGCAAGAGATCTTTAGACCAGCCCTCCACCGTTTTTGTTCCAAAATTCGATCCACCTTAGGTTGAGGAACGACCACTGCATTTTTCTGCTGCTGTAACAAAAGTCCGGTAGCCTTTCTTATGAAATTTCAATCTACATTGGGTCTATCCCTTCTTCCAGTGCAATACAAATGCCTCCTCATAGAGGTTTTGATATATCAATTTTAACTTTTACCACATTTTCTTGACGCCTTTAATTACTCCACATCATTATCAAAACAAACAAGAAGCTGTCTATAGTTCGATGACGCAAAGTCGAGAGCATGTGCACAGAAATTGGGAATAAATTCCTCTACTCCTCAATGAAAAAAGCCCTGTCCAGCTTCTGTTGAACAAATTCCTCTACTTTTTCCCACTCCTCCATGTAAACATTGGTCCCCACAATCGCAGTTCAACAAGACTGGATATATCCAATGCCCCTCTGAAATTGTTCATTAATGATTGGGCTCGGAGTTGGCCTCCCTATTTATCATCATCTCAGAGAACTTATTGTAAATCGCCCGTTCGTAACTTGGTTTCCATAAATCCTGATATATCGCCAATGAGTCCCCTCGGATTTAACAAGAGCATCAATATGAAACATGGAAAATGATCGAATGTCCACTGTAATTGACTCCCCCCATAACAATGCAAGGCTGCCTATTAATCCTTCCCTCTCCACCTAGAAACAACTAGAGAAACCAAATTGCATTCTAACTTTTCTTTGACAATTGAGCATTTTGTCTCCAACAAGAAGACTAAAGGGGGATTGCAGCTCCTGAAAATTTTGCGGAGTGCAGTGGATCTTAGGTAATTCCCCAATCCATGAACATTCCAATAGGCAACTTATGTTTTTTGACAACGCTGGTCATCGGCCCACCGCTGCTGTTTGTTTAGAGATAGATATTTAATAAGCATTATCGCTCACTAACTTTTTTTTCCCTAGATGCTGGGTGGTAGCAGGTTTTAGTTCAGATTTGTCCAAGTCTCTTTTTATACCCACTAGAGGTTCAATGTGAGTAACCTTTTTAGCATAATTTTGGACTATTTTATGTCTTCTCACCCTTTTATCTTTCTTTTTTATTATGTCCTAGAGGCGACACGTGTTGGCTTAACTATTTCCACTTCCATACTCTGTCCCACCTCCTCCAAGATCGTGATACCTACTTTTCCGTTCCCATTTGAAAATTTTCCTTGTGAGCAGTTGGCAACCACACCCATAGCCATCCTGGTAGGTGAAACCGCCCCTGAAATTTAGAGCACCACTGTCTGGTAATTCACCATAGTGGAATCTCATACTTCCTCAGATGTATGTTCTCTAAAAAGAGATATTTAGGCCGCTCCTACACCATTTTTTGTTCCAAAATTTTACCTACCTTTAGGTTTAAGGAACAACTACTGCATTTTGCCTTAGTAATAACGTAGTCTGATGGCCTTTCATATGAAATTGCAATCTACATGGAGTCTATCCCTTCTTCCAGTGCAATACAAATGCCTCGTCATGGAGGTTTTGATATATCCATTTAACTTTTACCCTCAACAACTTTCCCACAAAAGTAGCCGACATACAAGCAATATGCAGAAGCCTTATCAAAAGACCAATGGCCTGTTTGAGAACCTTATTCTTCTTGACCTCCAATGAGAAGTAAAACATAAATTAAGTTTCTCCGATTACCTTCGTACATAAGCCATCATTAACACGTCAAATTTGAGTAAACACTGCTCGTATAACCTCCTTGTTAGTTGATCGATTAGTGAGCAGTTTCCCTATCAAACACAAAGACATGGACTTTTGACACCCTGTACATAGTGTTTGAGGAATGATCACTGCATTTTTTCTACTTTGGTTAAGGAGGAAGATCTCCACTTATTGAGTAGTTCTTGCTCCATATCCAACGAAACAGAAATCGAACTGACAAGAGAGAAAAGGGGCGTGAAATGCAGAGATATGTAGTACTAGAAGAGAATAGGATAGAAGATGGAGCGATGAGAAATCCGACCCCTATTAGAAATCCAAAGGAGAGTTAATCTTGTATGAGACAACGAAGACCCCTCATCCTAGATATCCTAGAGAGAGAGAGAGAGTGAGGCGAGAATCAATGATGAAGTTTTTTCTATTGGTAGAGATCGCATGTGTTCACCTTCCCTTAAACGGTCAACCAAACAAATAATTTTGGTGTTGCACCCACTTTCCAAATCATTTTACACAGCTAAAAAAGAGATGAATATGGAGAGGCCATAACGATTTCAAAATATGATTTGCAATAAAAGTAACCTAGGGATACACAATTCAAAAGGGATAGGTGAACACTTTCAACTCGATTTAAGAGAGAAACTATCATTGATTTCCTGTCCATTTCAGTTTCTAACAAAAAAGAAAAATTAAATGACCAAGAGAGATTGGTCGAAAGTATGATGGGAATTTGGAGAGACTTCACAGAGACAAGGAAACATGGAAAATGGGAATTCCCCAATCAAATATCTTCCCAAAATTAAAAACATTACCTTTCTCATTGATGAGTTTGATATGTTTACGGAAAAATGCAAGCCAAGAGGTATGAATTTCCATGGATTACGGTAATTACCCCTCACAACAAGTGTGGTATCCCACCCATTTTCATGAATATCATACATACTCACAATGCTTGAAAGCTAAACAGAGTCTCTCCAGGGGGGCATTTATAGCTATATTCCAAAAAAAGCCAAAATGCCCCAAACAAAAACCACCTCACCTTTTAAATTACCCAAAGCGTCATATTTAACAAGATGATCCTTTTTGCCCTAAAGAAGGGAGTTAAACAATAGGCAAAAAGAAATGTGAGAATGCTACTATGAACCGAAGTAAGCCTCCCACCTCTAAACAAACACCTTTTCAACCCACCGTCAAGTCTTTCTGGAAAAAAATTCTATGACAGAATTCCAAAATTTTATAATTTCATGGATTACCATTTAGAGACAACCCCAAATATGACAAGATTCCATGATCCAAGATCCAATCCCAACCTACAAGACAAATGGCTCAATGTTTCCTCAATGACATTAGTGCCACGCAACACACTTTTTAAGACTTGACAATTTAGAAAATATGTCAAGAATCCTTGTATTACAAGAAAGTTGTGTCAAACGCATTTGGTAACACTACGTACCAATTTCAAAACCCTTTAATCAAATCAAATTCACAAGATCTCTTCACTAAACAATAAGCACATGCGCAACAAGGACAAAATGAAAGGGAGATAGAGGATTTTTTTTCTTCAAATAAACAACCCATCGGTCTCCCAGTATTTAAAATGATGAAATTACCCGAAGATAATAAACCTCAAATCCATTTACTCCCTCTTAGCCTGAATCCTTTCTTTTCCAACACATGGTCAAGGAAGTCCAATTACACGTTATAGTAATATTTTTTGAAGATGATTCCCTCCTTACCTTATGTATACTTAACTATCTCGTTTGCACGCAACACTAAATTCAAAATAATTTCTACTCTTGACGGAAGCCCCTTGAGATTTATCATCTTTTTCACACACCACTTTCCTTGATCTCGAGGACAAAACTGGATCCAATAACTTGTACACATAAGATACCTGACTAATAGGTATAGAATCCTTTATTTTCCTAGAAGACTTAATTTTTTAGGGATGAAGCAAATAAAGTGAACATTGGTTTTTGCATTGACACTTCTATAATAAATTCCCAAGAAAACTATATACAAAATCATATTTAATCCCCTCCCAATATTCCTTCATAAGTCATAATAACACAATCAGGGACCCAAGATTGAGGAGGTCGACTAAGCTGGGGGGTTCTATCCGTGAGCAGTTTTTTTAATCTAATGTTGCTGGTATTTTTATATTTTACTTTTCTGCACTTCCACCATATTTTTTGTTGCCATTTTGGCTTTAAATTTTAAGTTTTAGTATCCCTATTCAAGACAGATTTGAACCATTTTGTTTTTCCATCCTGGTGCACTGCAATATTATTATATACATTCGTATTTCCAGAGTAATTGTTTGTTTTCAGAAAAAATAGGTGTTCGGTGTTTCCTGTTTGTGTATACCCTTTGCAAACATATTTTGAGACTTATATAATGGTTGTCTCTTTTCCATTCCTTTATCTTCATAATTCACAATTTAGATATGCTGATACATGTTACGTGTCTTTGAATCAGGCAATTATAATTCCAGCTTTATGTTTCTTGAAAATTATGAAGAAGAAGGCTACAACAATGCAGGTATATGCCTTAATTCAGATTGTCAGTTGCATCAGATACCTTCACAATCCCATTTCCCCAGTTCTTTTTAATAAGCTTTTCATATTCATATAGATTTGTTAAATTGAGAATGTCCAAAACCTGTAAATCAAATTCAATTATTAATTTTTTTTGTAAAGAGAAGTGTTACAGTGTAGCTAATTGATGAAGAGAAACAGTACTTGCTCAAGAAGAGCAACAATAATCAGAAAGAAAAGAAAAATGCAATATCAAAGAAACATTTCTAAATTATATCAATATACAGTTCATTCATACAAAGGTTCTAATCCATAGAGATTACAACTTGTTCATAAAAGAAACAAAATCCTAATTATACGGAGGGGTTGTTTGCCTCAATCAAGAGGTTTCAATAGTGTTTGTTTTACTAACTTAGAGCATCGTGGTCAGTATTTCCTCATAATGGTTATAAAAGGTAGAAGAGGTTCTGAATTTGAAAGTTGAGTAGACTATATACATCCATTTATTACAACAAACTTATTTTCTAGATTTCGATTTTGGGCTTAAAATTACAACAAACTTACATGTCTGATTATTACAACAAACTTACATGTGTCACCTGGCAGTGAGCCTAGAAATTATCGACTAAATTATAGGCACACTCTCTCTCTTTTTTGGGCCCACCGCCATGTGACACATGTCTGGTCCGCACTCTTAAAATGCAGACCGGTCCGCACAAGAGCAGTACTGTTTATATATATATATGAACGAGTCGTGTCTTAAGGGGATTGGAGACAGATAAAACCAAACCTGATCCATTTTGTGTACTGTAAATAGATAAATTGGTAAACGGGCGTGTGGGTTTTCAAAAATGCTTAGACCCGGTAAAAAGGACCTTTCCGGTCTGAACTTGACACATTGACATGCCTAATGTAATTAATCACCTTGAAGCTCTGGAAAGGTTGTACAATTTACTATAATGTGGGTTTTCAAAAATGCTTAGACCCGCTTAAAAGGACCTTTTCGGTCCGAACTCGACACATTGACATGCCTAATGTAATTATTCACCTTGCAGCTCGCAAGGTTGTACAATTCAACTATAATCTCATTTATAGTTTCACATTTGATAATTCTAGAATCATACCCTCAAATACCTTGCTTATTTGTCAGAAAAAGCATTCGTTAATGTGTAAGGTCTACATGGGGTCCATTGAAAAATCAGCCAATGATGTTTTGACAACTAAGCGGGTATGCGTTTGAGGGTATGATTTGAGGGTACATGTAGAATTACTCTTCTCTATATTCACTTCTTGTGTTTTGTATATTCAGATTATCTTGAGTACTGCTATTATTGCATTGGGCATCGTGACCGCAGTGTTTGGGACGTACTCTTCGCTATCAAAAATTGTGAAGAGCTACTAAGACACATTCAGAACTTCAACATTTCAACATTTTTGGCTGTGATATTCTAATGTATGAAATATACTTTGTGAATTTTTAAATGTTAAATTTTGTACTTTAATATCTGGATAAGCAATTTGGATGTTAAATCTACTTTCTTTATATTGATCTTTGGAAGGTTTGTGTTGAATACTCTAATTATTTATAATTTATATGGGGTTCATCATATGGTCAAGGATTTTTATTGTTTAATTTGCAGTTATTCAACTACCACCTAGTCCCACATCTGCAACCGGGTTAAAAAATAACTCTTGTTTGCAACATATACAACAAATAGAGAACTTCAACGCAAGTCATGTACAAGACTATACTTGCCTTTATATTATAATGTCCATTGCATGTACTAGGATGAGTAAAGTATTACAATGTAATGTATCATGTAATAGGAAACCAATACTTCGATCTAAGCAGCTTTAAATATAGTATAGAGTATCTCCAACGGACTCCTCAAATTCAGCCGACTAACCAAATTTTACCTGGTCTAACGGACTAATCAATTTTTAGCAAGGTTCCGTCCCATAACCAAATTGCTCCATCTAATAATCAAATTTAGCCAGTCTTTTATAATAATCAAATATCTGATCATTGACTATATTTTTTCTCTCTCTTCTTTCTCCGACCCTCTTTCCATCACAGTTCTTATAAAAATTTCACTATTTCTGATCAAGCAACATAAAGGTAATTTTATATATATATTTCTAATCACTATTTCTGATCACAGTTTTAAAGAGACGATTTCAATCAACATCCACACACACACACACACACGTATATATATATATATATTCGGTTGAACTCGAAGGAAAAAAAACTCCAGTTTTTCATATTATAGAAATTGTAAGATTGCTCAATTATAGTTGTCAATGAATTTTGTTTTTGAGAACTACAAGTTGTAAAAAACAGAGGTTTATTGGAAAGTGTTTTATCTTTTAACTATTTTATTGCTAAAGTTTTGAATGTGTATGATATAACTAGAGTTTTATGGGAACTGATTTATCCTAAATTGGGTTATTGCTAATTTTTTAACAACATCTATGTTAATAATTGTTATGATCAAGTAATATTACTTTAACTATTTGACTACATGTATGCCAAATAGTTTGTACATATTACTTTAGCTTATGATCAAGTAAGATAATGTAATGTTTATGTATTATGATCAAATAATTTTTTTAGTTTAACTATTTTCGTTGATCATTCGCACATCCTAATTTTTGTTGTTCCATTTTACTGCAAGAGTACAAAAAAAAATGCAGGTTTGATTTTTCCCCACCATGTCTTCCTCCAACCTCCCTGATTTTTCATCGTCATCCTCATCTGATGATGATGATGATGACAGTACAGTGAAATTAATATATCGAGGCGCTGCAATTGGTGCAACTATTTACGAAACATGGCGTCAAAAATTATCTTGCTGGGGAGGTTCAATTAAAGAGCTACGATACATTCATCGTGATAGAATTGGGACTCATGAATGGCTAAAGAGGGATTATTTTGATGATAATTGCACATATTCCGATGAAATATTTCGTCGACGATTCCGAATGAATAAACTATTATTTATGCGCATCCACAATGCTGTGTTGGAGCATGATCCAACAAACTTCCTACAACGCCGAGATGCTGCGCAAAAGATCGGTTTATCTTCTCTACAAAAGGTCACAGCTGCAATGAGAATGTTAGCGTATGGAATGGCAGTCAACCAATGTGACGAGTACCTCAAAGTTGCAGAGAGCATCGCCATTAAAAGCATGAAAGAATTTTGCATTGCGGTCATTGATGTCTTCGTCGATGAATACTTGAGAAATCCAACTAAGGATGACATTGAAGGGCTCCTTGCGGAAAATGCTGCTAGAGGCTTTCCTGGAATGCTTGGGAGTTTGGATTGCATGCATTGGAAGTGGAAGAACTGTCCGACGGGGTGGCATGGTAGTCATGTAAATGGAAAGATTGGAGCCCCGACTCTTGTCTTAGAAGTTGTTGCGACTCGCAACCTACGGATCTGGCATTGTTTTTTTGGTATGGCGGGTACAAATAATGATCTTAATGTTTTAGACAATTCCCATTTATTCGACGGTATTATATCGGGTGAGGCTCCATCTTGCAACTATGTTGTGAATGGGCATGCGTATAATATGGGATACTACATATATGATGGCATTTATCCAAAATGGGCAACTCTTATCCAAACAATCAACCAGCCAATCAACGCAAAACAAAAGTATTTTGCTGAATCACAAGAGGCGGCACGAAAGGATGTGGAGAAAGCATTTGGGATTTTGCAAGCACGTTTAATAGTAAAGGGATCAGTTCGATTCTGGAACAAAGAAGAATTGGGTCGCATAATGAAAACTTGTATCATACTCCATAATATGATTGTAGCGAGCGAGGATGATCCTTTAAGTTGGCAACCACCCGAAGGGGAAACATGTGAATATGTGATTCCTAATCGAGATGAGAAAGTTTTGCGAGAGAGTCGTATTAGTCGAATTAAAGCAATAACAAGTGAGATAACACACAATCAACTAAAAATAGATCTTATCGAGCATTTGTGGAACCGCCGTGGCGAAGATGGTTTAATGTGAATTTAGACAGTACAATTTAAATTTATTTTGAATGAAAATATCTTTATAAAATGTATGGACCTTGCAGTTAATGCCTTTGCTATTGGGATTCATATTTTGTAACTTGTTGATCAGTTCTTTTTTATATTACACTACTGAACGTGGGAGAAACCCTAGCAGAATATAGGAACTGCTATGCAGTTCCATGCATGCTCTAACAGATCATTGCTCTAACAGAATATAGGAACTCCTATGCACTTCCTTACTTCACAGTCTAGTTTCCCCCGACTTATATGTGCATATTGAAGTTTTCCATTTCTCTCATATAATTAATGAACATGAGTTCTTTGTTTAGCTGATGAGTTAATATTTGAATAAATCTAAGCTATACCACACATTTGAGATACTATTTGGTGTTAACATTTGTATAAATCTAAGCTATACAACACATTTGAGATACCATTTCACTTGATTTGTGTGACAGTTCATTAGTTATATGCGACGTCTACACATTTGAGATATTACGACATTATCTGTTTGGATAAAAAAACAAGGCCTTTACTTCTCCGTGGCTTTGGAAATTATAATTACAACTGAAAATAATATGATATTGTTTGTAGCTACTGTACATTTACATAAAACTACCTAGTTTACATGAAATTTCTGGAAGTAGGAGGGATAAAAATAACTCGAATCTGCTGCAAATTTTACAGAAATAGTGCAAGCAAAAGTAGAGTCACAACAATAACAAGACAACTAAAATGAAAGAAGTTGGATTCAATTCATTAACTTTCAAAATGAAAAGTCACTCAATCAAACCAACTATCCACTACAATTATTTCAAACCGACAAATTGACACTAAAAAGCTTTTAAATTGGACACTAAAAAATAATTAACTAACTCAAAAGGCATTCAAATCATCATTTAAATCGATATTAGTCCCAAAATCGTTTGGGGTCTCGTTGTTCAACACCAGGCCTTGTAACGATCAACAATAATAGATTGTTGGAGCTTCCAATAAGGCTGTTGCTCAGGAGCAAGTCCGGCCATAGACTGACTCATTACTTTCATTTCTTGGTTCAATGCTTTTTGATCTTCCTTTTTTTTTGTTGGCCTCCCACTTCTACTTTTCAATTGTTGTAGCTTCCGTAAGTGTTTCATTGATACTTTTCAGATACAGAATCGACTTTTCTTCTTTGTTCTCTCCTTCTCTTTGATTTAACCTTCTACCGTCCCTCAGGTCGCACCAAGTTTTGTCCGATATTCGGTGAAGCATCCTCATTATGGGTGTTTTCTGCGTTGAATTCATGAATGGTGGACTACCCAAATTTTCCACATCAATTGTTTGCGACTTTGGATTTAATGCCCGTTTTGGTGCCTTGGTTGTGTTCCGAACAACAACAAAGTTATTCCATTTTGCAGTGTCCTTCAAAAGCTTCCAACAATGTTCAAACTTGAATTTATAAAATTCCACTGGTCTTGGTTGGAGAGAACCCTTCAATTGCACCAAACTGTTTTTTGGCTTCCTCAACCTACCTCAAAAAATAAAGAAATGACAAAATTGTGAAACAAGTATCCAAAAAAGATCACAATAGAATTGGATTCAAACAACTTTAAGGGCCCGTTTGGCAATCCAATTCCAAGGCATGGAATTGGAATTGGAAGGCCAATTTGAATTCCGTGGAATTGAAATTGGCCTTCCAATTCCAATTCCACGCCTTGGAATTGAGTTGCCAAACGGGCCCTAAACTCGATTTAAACAATTTTTTTACCCAAGTTTCATAGATAAAGTTATGTTACGTATTAAAGATATAAAGAATACCATAATTTAATCAACAAACTTCACTTGGTGCTATCAAATTACGGTAAACAAACCATCAAGCATTTGGTATGCATGTTACAAATAAGACGTGATACAATCACAAACATGCTTTTTTGTTAATAATATGAAGTTAAGAAAAATAAATATCTAGGATTAATAAAGAGAAAAATGCTTCACTTACTTTCATTTGATCATTCCAACCACTTGGGTTCAATCTCCCAATCTTGTTATACTGTCCACAAAATTTAGAAACGTCATGTGAAATTGTTCCCCACCGATTCTTCAACCCCTGGCCATTTCTCTCTGTGATCTTACCAAGAAATTCGTGGAATTTTTCCAATATGCGCTCCCATAACCTTGGGCTTTTTTGATCCCTTCCAACTTCTGGGTCTTCAGAAACGTTCAACCAAGCACGAACAAGTGCTATGTCCTCTTCAATTGAGTAGTTTTTATTTCTCGTTTTCTTTCGTTCCTCCTGTTCTGTGTTGAAATGGGGAGAGTTGGAACCAATCAAATGAATCGTCATCCATGGTGAAATTTGGAGCAGAAAACTATATCAAAGTTAAGTGATTACAAAAGGGACGAGAGGCCTTTATTTATAGGGTGATAAGTGGCGGGAATCCACATAAAGATTAAATAAATAAAGGGAACCTATTTTATGCGCCAAAAGGAGGTAAAATGGATGGTAATCCCGCCCTTTTTATTATTTTTCAAAGTTACCGCTGTGTACAACGACTTTGTCAAATTTAGCCGCTTGCTATTTATGCGATCAAACGCTGACGTGGCATGATTTAGCCACCTATTTTTAATTATTTTGCTGGAGATACTCTTAGAAAGTAATAATAATGGCATGGCATACAATATATAAATAATACTTTAGAAATTACATTAAATGATATGGAAAAACCATGTGAAATTTCTTAGGCCATCTCCAATAACGGCATGCAAAATTCATAGCCACGTGACACATCAACATGTTATCTAACCACATCAACAATTTGTTTACGCTCCTAACGCGTTTCATTAGTTTGCTCCAATATACAAAGACAAAATTATACAAGAAAATGCAACATTACAAAGCACAGATGCAAATCCCATAGTGTCACGCTACTTTTTTATTTGTTGAATATCCACAATGTTGGTTGATGCATTAATGATAGTACCTTAACTCGCGCAACATTTGTATCATGTGTCAATTTTGTAAATTCTGCACCAGGAGAAAAGTCTAACCACAATATGTGAACTTTTTAATGAATAGTAGTACCATGTTTTGGTACTATTGATATAAATTAAGCCATATAATAATGATTGGTCTATATTTCTTAGTTGGTTTCTAGATCATTGGTCTCACGCTTTAAATGACAAAATTCAATATATCCTTCAGAACAAAACAAAAGTAACTCGAGCCTAAAACTAATAAAACTCTTAGTTACCTTGATACCCACTACAACACAAGTATACGCTATCAAGGCTAGCGTTATCAATTAGTATTGATATATATCTTGATTTGATGGGTTACAATAAACAATTACTATTTGAACTGCAACCTTGTTGAACCAGAACAAAAGGGGGTTCGACACCCACCATCTTCGTATCACATTCTAAGGTCCAGGGTCACCACTCATCAGAGTTGACCTTGATTCCTAAATTATGTTATCATACTAAAGGAGTAATGTTTCTGTCATTTTTCAGGTTTTCCATTGAATGATAATACTACTTTAATACCATGGGGTTATTCAAGTGCTCGGACGAGTTGTGATAAGCGCCTCAAGAAGCGTGGGTCAAGAATTTGAATTCCCATAGATGCATACACCCCTGTTGAGCCCCACTTCCCTTAATTGTGTCCAATGCAACACGATTGGAGAGCTTATTACCAAATAAAAACCAATCCTACTTTCTAAAATGTATTACAAAGGTATTCGACCACACTAATTTAATGTTCCCCAAATTTGACAACCGATAACATATACTTATTTGACTTGGTATCACATATTTGACTCAGAGTGTTGGTGAAACATAGAATATGCTGGGTAGTGGATATGAGTGAATGTGTTAGAAATAGTTCTCATTTCTGATGAGAATGGTGAAGTGCAATGTTCTTAAATCTAATATCGTCAACATGTATTCCTTTATTTTGTTTATCTATTATTGTATTTCATTATATAGGTTAGTAATTTAGATAGTGGTAACATTCCTTTGGAATATTTTAATCGTTCACTTTTTAGTCAATTTACCTCTTCAGGTTACTTGGTGAGAAAGATAACTTTACTATAAATTACACAATTGACCAACCATTGAAGTTACATTACATTTTAGTGATATAAAGTTGTTCTTAATTTGTGATTTTTTATGTGCCATTTATCGTTTAATGCCAAATTAGTATATAAGCCTTATCTCTTCCGATCGTTGTAAATCGTGACAACCTCATATTGCACCGGGGAGATCAAAGCGAAGTTAGGCCCAAAAAATGAGTCTCCAACTTGGAGGAGACCCTTGCACCCTCGCGTGCGAGGTTCGAGGCATACTCGCTATCCTCGTGTTGGGTTTTATCAGGGTTCACTACACCAAAGCGCTCTCATGTGTGCGGTTTCAGAAAAGGTACATAAATTTTTTTGCGCCCACTCCAAGCGAAAATATATTTATCTCCATAATTGGAGCATACAACATGTTCAATGCGTCACAACAACAGGAACACATCACTTTAAATGCAACCTACTTCAACTGGATATTTTCATCAAATAAAGTATACGATGAATCAAGCCATTCACGCATTCCCCTGCTCCCATATATGCAGTGTCATATAAATGAGAACCCTAAATCTGAATTGTGATTTTAAAACCCATACCAGGAGATGAAATCGAGAAAAAAATGAAAATTAAAACATAAATTATTATCATGGGTTCAAAACCATAAGAACTGAACTGAAACAATTTGAAACCCAAAAAACGAGGCAATGAAAAAGAACATATTAGCATTGTGATATCAATTTCATCTCAGACCTCCATCGAAGACCACCATATAGTCATTCGTTGTTTCCTAATTAAAAAATTCAAGTAGAACAGAGTATATACCTGACTTGAAGCCATTAATACCTTAAGAACAGAGTCACCATAACCTCCTCCGTCTCAGACCACCAAATAGCCATTCGTTGTTTTCTAATTAAACAAATGCGGAAGAACAGAGTATTGAACTGTACAGGGTGAAAAATTTCAGAAAAACAAAAAGAAATTAAAAAAAAATTAACAAAGTCAAACAATTCAAATCCGGAAAGAAGTATTAAAAATAATTAAGACCAAATTTATTACTAAAAGAGAAAAACATATATAAATACCTGTAAGACGGTGCGGGTGGTGCCCTTGCTTGCGCCCGGACAAAAATCAAACCCATGAAGAAAATTAGCAAACTAAGAATAATCCAACTCAAACTAAATGAATAAAGGAAAAAAACAAGTAGCAAGTAATAATGGGTAGGCAAAATGGTCAAAATTATATTTGATAATTACAAACGAATCCACTATGAAGCTCATTGTTTCTACGAAGCAACCCAAATTTCACTATATTATGATTGCACCCAATATATAAGGCTACATGCTTCTGGTCAAAGGTTATATGGAAGTAGTATACATAAGAAAATACATAAACTTTCTGTAAAATGTATGATTTTTCAGAAAAATAAAAGATCGATGAAAAGTTAATGGTGTGCAGTCTAGAGGATAGGGTTTGACGATGGTACGATGAACAAAACTTTTATTAAGTCTTATATTTGATGAATAGCCTTCTTAACCAAAACGTTTAAATCTAGGGTAAGTGTGTGACAACCCTGTATTGTGATTTTCTAGATCATCAATTTAGAACCCTTTTTCACCTGGTACCATATTTTAACCTCACAACTTCTATTTTTCACACATGCACTCAAAACAACTAATATAGGTTGGCCTAACAAGCTCAACACAACCCACATCCTACTCGTTTAGCCCAATCTAATTAGAAACATTTGCCCGCCAAAGCCCATGAACCACTTTTAAATAAATGGGGTTGATCCAGCCCAGTGTGTCAGTTCTTCCTAGTTTACAAGCCGACCCTTCTAAGATTTTTCACCGGATTATCTACCCACATTGTTTGTTAAGTGTGTTATCACTTGAAACCGTACCGTACGTATATTTATAGCTAACCGAACATACCTTAAATGGTTGAACATTGATGAGCCGAAACCAAAAACATGAAATCATCCTCCTCAAGCGCCTCTGCACTGCACAACTTTGTTGCCAACAATCCCACTCGAATTTAATCTCTCCGTAATTTCATGCACCCCTTATCATCATCTCCAGCTGCCAGAAGGAAGTTGAAGTTTTCCACCTCCATAGTCTTAAGTTAAAAAATAGTTTAAGGCAGTTTTAAACATGACTATTAATCTGGGTTGAAGGAAGTATATTTTTATTCCAGAATAACATTGTGTGTGTATGGTAGTTGCTGCTAAAAATGCAGGAGTATATAACTAATTAAACAATGGCAATGTGATATCTATAGACATTCACCCATTCCCCTGCTCCCATATATGCAGCGTGAAGCCTAAATTTGAATTTTGATTTTAAAAGACATACCAGGAAATGAAATTGAGAAAAAAAAAACTAAAACATAAATACCTTAAGAACAGAGTCATCATAACGTCCTCCATCTCAGACCACCATAACCCCCACCATATATACAGTCAATCGTTGCTTCCTAAATGTGACTTTGTCATTTTGACTTGAAGCCTCCATTTACAATCAAACAACACTCAACTTGAAACGTTTTGTTCGATCGTAAATGGAGGCTTCTGATCGACGATCAAACTTAGGGTTATTTCGAACTCGTAATTGTAGGTTTCATCAAACGAATAAGAGAGAGGGTTTTGTGTTGGCTAATTCACCTTTCAAGAATATATCCTCACCACACCAATCAAAAGATGGCTAGTCAAACGCAATGCAATTATTTTTTCATTTGAAGACTGAATCTGAAGTCTGAAATCTGAATCTGAATCTGATGTTTGTTTTTATTTTTGGATGGATGTATTTAGATAGATTCAGACTTCAGTTTTTTATGTTTGAATGGACATTTGAATGGATGTATTTAGACAGATTCAGATGTACATTTACCTCTTTTTAGGCAAAAATAGCCATTGACCTCTTAATCATTTAAAAAACAAACACTATTTGGTACCTCTTAAGTCTGAATGGTTCAAATTCAGGCTTCAAGAGGTAAAAACAAACACGAGACCAAACAAATCATTTTCCATTTAAAAGCTAAAAATAGTAAGGGTCTCTTTACTTTGCCCCACGAGATTATTGCAAATTTAGACTTACCCCTAAAAGTTCAAAAATTAGACTTACACCCCAACCCCAACACAAATATGTGCATCAACCCACTTGTACCTTATGCTTTATCTGTTAAAAGTAGGGGTTAGTATAATATGACTTCTAGAGATCAAATTTAATTACTAAAACATCTCGGGTAAAGTCAATAAATCCAAAATAATAATAATGACAAAATAACACTGGAAGTGTTTTTCTTTTATTCGTTTTGATAATAAATGCGGAAGCTTGCATTAAATGTTCAAAGATGAGGTAATGTTTAACCATAATTCAGGAACATAACCAACAGAATATGGGCACCATAAGACGTACATGAAACAGATATAATGAGAAACCTAAATATCCAACGTAGGAAAGCAATTCACATTCTACTAATATTGATCTAGTGTCTAAAATAATGCATCACTCTTCTTCCAATCAGAAAAGAAAGCTATTATTAATAAATAGAATCAGATAATTTCGAAAGGTGTAGTTGACCAACAATACACCTCATAAGCAATAAGCCTATGCCAAATAAAAGGAAATAAAAGACATTCCAAAAACAAATAATTAAAAAAAACACCAGATCTTATCTGGAAATAGGACCCCACCACCACCACCACGCACGCACAAAAGCGCAAATTACAAATTACAAGGCGGCGAACTATTAATTTAGATGGAGAACATGAATTTGACATGACATCTTTGTGTCGGAATTTTTTAACAAAATCTTCTCGTGTCATTAAAATTGTGATTTGCATTAATCGTGTCATCGCGTCTTGTCGTGTTTTTACTCGTGTTGTATTTTGTTTCATTGAGTGTGCAAACTGTGAATGGTGTACATCGCATGGTGTTGTTTCGGGTCGTGTCCTGACGTGTTGGGCCAAAACATGACTCAAAAACACAAATTTCAATCCTTAGGGACACATCGGTATTGATAAGCAAACAGTGAGAAAGAATCCCAACCAAGCCTAGATTCCATATGTTTTACCAACTCCAACCTAACACATGTTTTTTTCTTGTTAATTGGCTAATCCAACGTTTATCCTAGTAAATCATCTCAAGAAAGAAAATAGAATTAGACGTCTTGTACAAGATTATTGCATTTCAGAACGAGAGAAACAACAGGAACACAAGTGTGTGAGCTTGGACATAGAGAGTAAAATTAATTTGGTGACTGCAACGATATTGCTCAATGGTTCAGGAGTCGACCCCCAATGCATACATTTTTGTTAGTCCACGCTTCAGTTTTTGCATTCGTGAACTAAAGATTTGCACTATGTAATATGAATACGGGGATATTTTGAAACTAAATACCTACGTGCAATATATCTTTTTCAAAACTTATTCCATAATTTACTAAAGGGATTTAGAGTTTTGACCCATAATGAATCTTCATGTTAACATGTATTTATGGTCATTCGTTTTGGATCTCGACCTTAGTTTCCAGAACGTTACTGTACTGAAAAATATGGGGATACTTCCGATCTGAACACCTTTGCCCCATATATCTTTTCCAAAATAAAGATTTTTATTCTTATTCATCATGTAAATGAATGAAAATAATCTTTATGGTAACACGTATTTATGTTATTTCATTTTGGAGCTTGACATTATTTTCCGGACTTATTAAAAATTTGATATCTAGTAATCCTCTGCATAATGAAAACAAAAATAATTACAGAAAGGTGGATGGATACCATGTCTCATGCCCCATGATCTATATCCAAAAATAACACATCCGTCCTTGTATATTACTTATAGTGGGAATATTTGTTTTGGCAACCCTTCAGAAAGACTTGTTGACAACTTCATGTACATATCTTCGATCAAGTTATATTATGCCAATAAGTTCCGCCAAATAACAATGACGGAACCATGAAACTTCGAGTAGACAAGGTACACATACGATAGGTGGTGGTGGTGGTGGTGGTGGTGGTGGTGTAGTTTAATATAAGGATCGAAGTGTAGGTAATAGATGAGATGGCAATGGTGGCACTGGTGATACGGGTACAGGGCAAACTAGTGTAGTTTTATGGTGCTGAGAAAAGGAATTCTACTGGGGGGCTGCAACAGAATGTTTGTGACATATGAACCAATGTTTTAAATCGCGGTCGCGCAGGGTGTCACGTTTTGGCTCCAAAGTTGCATCGCGCATTGCACAAGCAATTCGTACATTCCAGGTTTTTAATTAGAAAGAAATATAAAATATATAAATAAATTAATAAACAACAATTTAAAATGAAATTTGTAAGCGACATTTTAAATTGATTTTTTTTTTTAAAAGGCAACATTTGAAACTTATTTTTTTTATTAAAGTAACATTTATATTGAAATCTGTAAAATAAATAACATTTTAACTGAAATTTGTGAAAAAAATTGTAACATTTTAAACTGGATTTGTGAAAAATGTTATATTTTAAACTCATATATGTAAACAAAATATAAGTAATATTTTAAACTAAAATTTGTAAAAAAAATTAAAAATGAATAAAATTTTAAAATGAAATTTGTGAAAATACGTAACATTTGAACTGAAATTTATAAAATAAATAACATATTAAACTCAAATTTGTAAAAAAGTAACATATTTGTTAAAACAGAGATTTAATAAAATAAAATTAAAAAAACTGAGATTTAATATAAAAAATTAACGATCTACTTGAAAACAACATTTTTAAAGTTGAGATTTAAAAAATAACAGTCTTTGTAAACTGAGATTTAATACAGAAAACATTTTAAACTGAAATTTATATAAAAAACGTACATTTTCTACTGAATTTATAAAACAAGTTTGATTTTAACTTGAGATTTGAAAAATAATATTCTTTATAAACTGAGAGTGAATTAAAAAAAATTAACTGAGATTTGACAAAATACAGTTTTAAAGCTGAAAATAATATTCTACTTGTAAACTGAGGCTTATAATATAATAATACCCTTTACATTTTAAGCAAAGTTACCAAAAAATGACCTACTTTTGCAAGTTAGAAAAGTTATAAAAAAAAACTCTAAAAGCGCGTCAATAGCACACAATTGCGCGAAATAGCGCACAATTGCGCAAAATAGCGTACGCTATTTGGGCATCTCGCGAATCAGAATGCTCTATATAGCATTTTTACACCGCAAAACGCAATAGCGCGCAATTTAAAACATTGGTATGAACTAATTTTAAGAAACATTTAGAAGGCTGAAAAGCTAACGAATGTTTATCATACTATTAGGTACTTATGAAATGACCATTGTTCAAATTCCACATATGAAAGATAATCCTTCATATGATAAAATGATAAACTCGCGACAAAAACCACTACAAGTGACTAAAGGTCATTACTGGATTTCAGTCTTTATCAATGTTGATTTCAAACAAATCTACATAAAGTGGAAACCGTAGAAAGATTATGATCAACTACAAACTTCGCCACCACATATCACTAAAGACACCACTAGAATTCACCCTATTTCAATTTTGGCACCTATCTAATATACATATGAAGAAAGCGATAGAATGCAAAATTAACCCTAAATTTTTGGGGTTAACCCAATCTCTCACAAGTTGCAACTTTAACCCTAATGTCTCAATTTTTTTGCAATTTTATCCCTGCATAACATCATCGGGGGAAGAAATTTAACAGAACGAATGACATAACATAATAGGATGCCTAGACATCCTCTGTTAAAGACGTGAATGAGGATAAATTGCACGAATTCAAACACCGGGGCTTACATTGAAGGTGTTTAAAATTGGATCCAAATGAAAAACGATATAAAACTTCGAGGTTAATTTTGTAATTTAACCTAGTTCAAAAGATTACATGCTCAAGTCAAGTGGTAATTATACAAATTCATCCACAAAAATTACCAAGGGTGTGTTTTGTAACTCCACTTGGAAATTTTGTTTGTTTGGTAACTCCAAATCAATGCCTCATAATCGTAGTATTTTTAATTCAAAATTTAAAAAATTTGAAGTGAAAGATTAAAAATTTTGATCAGAAAATATTTCAATTCCAATTTTGTGGCACTTAATTGAAATTCCAAAACATCTCTAAAAAACCACACACTTGAACTCGAGTGTTCATTGGTGTTGATTGCAAACACAGCAACTCTAACATACATTGCACCCATAGTTTCACACACACACACTGCGCATATAGTTTCACACACACACACACAGTTTGAACAACACGACAATAAAAAATAAAATAAAAATGCCCACACAATATTTATAGAAACATGGATTTAGAATTCTAATAAATCCAAGCCGTTGAATTCTAACGTCAATGATTTGGAATTCATTGAGGGAGTGTAGCAAACCCAATTCCAATTCAATGGCTTGGAATTAAAAATTCTTTAGTTCTGAAAATTTTCCAATTTCAAGTCCAAGACAGGGAATTGGGGTTCCCAAACACACCTTGAATTTAAATTTCCAAAATTAGAATTCATGCTGAATTCCAATTCTAAGAATTCAAATTTTAAAAATTCCCAGTTTTTTTAAAATTTGAATTGAAAATCTTCCAATTCCAAGGCATGGAATTTGGGTTCCCAAGCACACCCTAAAAACATATCCGGTTCTCCACCATAGTTTAACATCACCTACAAGATATATGGAAGTAATGCTCAATTTATCCATTTTCGGTATCTGAGTCCGTCTAATATACGATTAGACATTGAACACGAAGTTCTCTACTTCCTTGAAACTCTGAGCACCATTGATGGCCATAAGTTCAGGGGTTCCAAACCTTTGGTCTATCCCTGCGCTCTCAAACTTGTCGAGAGAATGTTAAATAACTCACTAAAATAGTAAGCTGTGATAGGAGAAAAAAGCCGATAGTGTTCCGTGAAGGGGAACAAGACTGAAAGCAGAGTATATAACTGATTTCATTCGCAGTGTGATGTCAATTTCACCATAACTCCATCATAACCTCCACCATATTACCAAGAAATGAAATTCAGAAGAAAATAAAAAGTAAAACATAAATTACAATAATGGATTTGAAACCTTGAGAACTGCCCTGAACCGATTCTGAACCCCAAAAAATCGAAAGGTGGTAATAAGAGAGAATATACAAGAGAGGCAATCACAATGTGATGGTTGTTGCACCATAACCTCCTCCATCTCAGACCACTATAACCTCCACCACATATACAGTCATTAGTTGTTTCTTAAATGTGACTTTGTCATTTTGACTTGAAGCCTCCATTTACGATCAAACAACACTCGATTTGAACCGCATTCTTCGATCGTAAATGGAGGATTCTAACCGACGATCAAACTTAGCGTTTTATCGAACTTGTATTTGTGGGTTTCATCAAATGAAAGAGATAAAAGGGTTTTGTGGGTGTCATCATCTAAAACTGGTATATAGATTTTGGACCTTAGCTATAATATGATAATATTATCAATACCAACTTGCCAATTTGGGAAGAGTTATAGAGAGACGAGAGACAAAGAAGGAAACCGAAGATTAACGAAGTACGGCCCAATGCGGTGCCTACATCCACAGGTGCATTGCTGATTTCGTTTATTTCAACGGGTAATGGCCATGAAAGGATTGGATACAAGCTCTCATGAATCTCTCCAAGGTTTTTGTGCATGACCGTTGGGTAGAATATTTCTCAGGATCCCTTATTCTGTGGAATTGAGTGTTATTTATAGGTAGTTATTGGATAAAAAGATAGTAGTGAGACAGGTGGAGTGCCTTTATTTGTCAGGCAATTACACCTTTTACATACCATATAATGAATTATCATGAGTTGGTTACTTACAACCTATAAAAAGGCGATCTATTGTGTACTGTACTCTACATGAGTAATGGTGTGAGTGGGACTATTTACATTCCCCCACATGACACGTGTACCTGCCAGAATCCACCAACGGTGTCAACTGACATTGGGAACTTATAAGCCGAGCATAACTATTACTGAGCCGAACAGAATGATAGGTTTATTAAGTAAATCGAACACCTTCTGATGACAGGAATCATAATCTTATTGATCTACTCAGTGTCCAATATTTATGGTACAACAAAAGCCTCCAAGACTCCATTCATGATTAGAGCAGGTAGCAGGTCCTCTAAAGGTGAGTACCTAGTAATGAGGAATGAACAGAAGGAGTGTTTAGTTGGATTTGGTCAACTTTATAGACATCTGATCGTCTTTTAATTCTGTCCGGCTGCGCTGTCCACATGTACTTGATATTTTTTCTAATTACTACAGTGGAATGACACGTGTCAACTGACTTGGACCGTCACCTGGCGTGATCACCACACACATTTGGGGTAATTTATGCATCGGTTCTTAGCACTTGCTGCGTTGTTTGACTTTTCCCATAGTCATTTCAAATACTTAAAGAATTTAAGAGAGAGAGAGAGAGAAAAAGAGACTACCCAGTTCCCAAAAGTGCATTCGTCTTCAACCAGGTACAGCTCTTCAAGCGTCTGTAACTCCGACCAATTTTGTGTTTTCCAATTTTAGTGAAGTTATTATTACCCCTTGTCAGAGTTAAATCCTTTTCTCGACTATCTTCCACCTTTCTCAGGTTCTTCAGGTACGCAACTACTTAAACTTTTGGTTTTTAGGGTTTTTTTGCCAATTCTTCTATTGTTGCTAAATCACGCTGTGTTTAATGTTGAATTTGGAGGTTTTTACCATTTAAGTGGCCATTGAGTTGGTTGGCCCTCGGTCACATAATTTTTAGGGCTTTTCTAGATTAGATATTTGTCGCAATCACCTACTGTCAGCGCTCTTATAGCCCCCAAGCTTTTCTGTACGTTGATTTTGTGGTGTTCTTGATGAGTTACGAACCTCGCGTGCGTATGTGGATCGAGTATTTGTCTAAATTAGAGGCCGATTGTCCAGACATTCTTGCAAGGAGGTTTCCCAAGCCCCTTCACGTAGTCCGCCCTGAAGATGAGCCCGAACACCCAAATTATACCCCTAAGACAACCTCCTCCGGTGGTTTTGCTCTATTGCCTGCTGAAGTTCCTTTTGCGGGTCCTGAGTTTAAGGAACAGGGGCAGCGAACCCTGTTAAACAAAAAAAAAATTCGCAAACACGGTGTCAATATCTGTAGTGGACTTGGATTTTTCCCCTGAGAGGGCTATGTTTGATAAGGCAGCACTTGCGAGGTCTATCCGTTCCCCTTCCCCTGCTGGAGAACCAATTGGTGCAGATCCAGCGAATGAGAAAAGTTCTTCTGGAGATTCAAATTCTTATGGGACCTCTCCACTACTGACACCAAGTGGTATGCCTATGATATTTTGGAAAATGAGCTAGACCACCTGAGGGAGACGTATAGTATCCCCATTAGCATTTCTAACAGGTTGCCTACCCGTAAGGAGAGAGTTTACGACACCTCTAACTCAGATGAAGTCTGCCTTCCCTTTTGAGGGCTTCAAGTGTGACTTCACCTGCCTTTACATCTTATTATTAGGTCTATCCTAAATGGTTATGGTGTCACTCTTACCCAACTCCCACCTAATGCCTATAGGACTATCATGAGTGTTATGATATTCTGGAAGGCTCAAACTAGTTTCGACCTGACTAGGGACGTATTCAGATATGTCCTTGGCCAAAAGGACAATGCAAAAGCCCAAGGTATTATTAATTTTCCCTTAAGAAGTCACATTTAAGAATGGTCAATGTTATCCAGATTAATGACCACTTGAAAGGCCAATTTGCTTTTATGAAAGGGCGATTGGGAATTCAGAAGCCATGAGAAAGATCAGTCCAGTAGGATCCCTCGTGAGTGGAATGGGCCGAACAGGATAGGTAAATTTCTGATTTATTTCTTTACGTACTGGTCTTAATTTACAGTACATTTTTATAATTCTGTTGATCTCTGTTTTAGTGAAGAAGGCCCCAAAGCTCCTCATAATTTTGCAAGACTTCGTTGAGACACTGTGTACCTAACCCCCCAAAATTGGAAGACTTATTTTCAGTTGAAAAGTTCGTCAACAATGGGTATTATATTCCACGGGTGGGGCCCCCTTCCGTTGAGACATCTATACCAGTGGAAGGAGGATTTTTATTCGAGACAAATTCGGAAGTCGAAGCTGCACAAGGTGTCGAAGTTGAGGTTAAAACAGGTAACCATATACTTATTCTGCTCGTCCATGGCCTATTTCTTGCCTTTTTTACTAATTCATTTTTTCCTTCTCAATTGCATCCCCTGCTGCTTCAGAACAGTCACCCTCTGAGTCTACTCTTGGAATGGATCCTCAGATGAGGCATGGGCCCCCAGAATAGAGATGACGGTGAGGGGAGAAAACAATCTGAGGCCACCGCTCGACGAATAACTAATGTCGAGGCCGCTGCACAGGCCAAGGGGAAGGGGAAAGCTCCCATATCCTCCTATCCTGTCGTGGGAGACAAAAGTCCTTTAGATAGCCTAAGACCTCGAAATGACCCAAAGGTTCCAGGGTTGGTGGCGCCGCTGAAAGAGTACAGACTGAAGGACGACCATCTCATTTGTTATTCCAAGCACAAGGGTTGTCTTCACGTTATGGGGAAGTTGAAGATTTTAAATTAGACCCCCATCACGTGGTGACCTCGAAGGGTTTTAAAAATGACCGTGACTCCATCTATCAACATATGAACAACGCTACTGACCTGTTCGGGTACCACGGCCACAAGAAAGATTTTTAATTCTTAAGGGCATACAATCCAAATGCCTTATGGAGATTAACCCAACATCATTTGGCAATGGTGAGTTCACAGAACCCTTTCTTGTCTTGCATGTTTTATACTTCACCATTTTTCTGAATTGATGGCTTGTTGACAGAGTTTTACGGCTGCTACAATTTTGAGACAGAGTCGTCACCAACCACGTGGCGTATGAGGAGCAGAGGAACAGTATATACTCCTTAACCAAGGAGAATGCAGAGCTAAAAGACAACTTAAAGGGTACTATATATGACCTGAAGAAGACCTCTAATCAGCTCCAACGAAAGGACGGGGGGGTAGTCAACAAAACAGTTACTCTTAGCCAAGCTGAAGAAGTTCATAAGTTGAAGGATCAAGCTGATACTGATGATGTGAAGTTCAAGAATCTGGAGGAGGCCTTGAAGAAGGCGGATGATGACTTGGTAGTGTCCAACAAAGCTCTAAACGAGGCCAATCAAAAGCTTATGAAGGCCGAAGAAGCTCTGATGAAGGCTGAGGAGACAACAGTAGAGAGGTACAAATCTTCGACCGACTACAATGTGGACAGCTTGTCTTTCTTCCTTGATGGCTATGAGGAATTGAAGAAACAGTGATGAAACATTACTCATAGCTGGGGAAATTAAGAAGTGGGAGAGCAATGATAATGAGGCCACGGCTTTTGTTGTCGAGCGATTGATGGACGCAGAGGAGTCTGCTGCTGATGCTGATCAAACTGAAGAGGATGGTCAGGTACGGATTGCTGAGGAAGCTCTTCCCCTGCTCAAGGATTATATTGGTATTATAGATGCTCCGATTGCAACTTTGGCTTTGGCTGAAGATGCTGCTGGTGATGCTCCCGTGACCTGATACGTTCAGGTGAAGCTCTGGGCTTGTCTTTTTGTGAAGCTTCTATGCATTTTTCTTTAATTTGTTATATATGTATTTTCATTTTGTGACATACAGTTTATGAATAGTGTTTTGATGAATAAATTTGTGCCCGCTTTTGCAATAAATAGTTTTTTGTCCTATATATTGTCATCTTTGCATGCTTGTGTTTATTATACTGAATTTAATGTCAAAATTTACATGTGTTCGACTGGATTTCTGAATACATGGAGACCAGTGTCAACGAAAAAATATTTGGCATAAGTAAATGTGATCGGGGATGCCTTCGACCTAGTTAGTTCTAGTCTAATGGACTTATCGTAGCATTAAGTCTAGTAGCCATGTCAACTTATTTTACTAACTATTAGGTGTTTAAAATGGGTCTGCTAGGAGTTAAGTCTTATGATCGTGTGATCGACTACTGCCTGATTGATCTGCCTTACTAGCTACCAGTGTTGGACGAAATTGGGTTGTCCAATCCTAGATTCTATTGACGCTTATTCCAACTTGCTGGTTGTATGGACGTATCTTGTCGTCCTCACCAACTGTTAGCGTTAGTTACCTGAGACGACCAAATGTGCTAATCCTAAGTTCTACTGAAGCTTATTCCAACTTACTAGTGGTATTGACAGATCTTCTCGTCCTTACCAAGTGTTAGCGTTAGTTACCTGAGACGACCAAATATGTTAGGACCTATCCCTGCGTTAGTCAGTTATGGTTGGATCTTGTCGTACGGATTTCCTAGACTTGGTAAACTTCTTGTTCATGATCTATCCTAATACGAGATCATACATGAAGTTAAACTTCTCGTTTGTGACTTGTTCGGAGACGAGGTCATACATGAAGTTATGCATGAAGCTTATTTGTTTTTGGATATGCATGCGTGCTTACTGAGATGTCTTTGGCTTGGGCACATCTCCCACTCCCACGAAAAATTTATAAAAATTCGAAACGACGGCATTCATGGGAGACTGAGACCTTGTTTGATGCGCCGTATAAGAGGTTCGTATTGAATAAAATTATCCTATTCAATGTTTGGTGTAATTTAGGATAGGATATGAGATGGAATAAGTTATCCAACGTGAGCTCCTTATCCCACAAGGAGTGGGATAAAAAAATCCAACCTCCAAGGCCGTATAAAATTATACGGTGTCAAAATTTGATTAAAAATTACTACTCTACCCTTATTAAGTTATAAAAAAAACTCACGCAACTTACACTATCTCAAGTATTAGATAGCAGTCGGCGATCCCTTTGATTCACATAACTCTCCATTCATATTTTTCATCACGGTCGGTAATCTCCTCATTTTTTTTTGCTATTTTTTTTCTGTTTGTTGCTTTATCATGAACTACTATTTTGGTTTAAATCGATGCAAATATTATGTTAACTCACCTACTAGACAAGTTGAAAGTTATATGTTGTTAATTCACCGCTAATATTTTGTTACACATATTTTTTTTAATGTATTATTAACCTACATACTAGACAAGTTGAAAGTTGTGTACAATTCAATTTATTTGTTTGTGTATGTTTCCGGTGACTATTTTGGGTAAAATCGATGTTATTCAGTTGTGACTTCAAGCAATTTTCTACAACTGATTTGTTTTGAATCAAAAGAGAAGATAGTAAGCAACCACTTTTACTATCTCATTATTTCTGGCGGCTAGTTTGTGTACACATGATTTTTGTATGCGTATAAGTGATTATTAGTGGTTGAGTGAGTACAAATTATAAATACAAATACAAATACATATTTTGATTATCATAATATTATTTTTTAACATCCCACGTGGAATTAAATATTATGTTATTGAGTTAAAATATGTGATAATATATTTTTTTTATTATTAAATACAAAAGGATATTTTTGGAAAAATGGAGATAAATTAATCATATCCGGAGCATTTCAAACTCATGACTGTATTATTATATCACATCCCGTCTTCTTATTCGGAACTGTTCCAAACGCAGTATTGGAATAAGCCTTATACGGTCCATCCTTATCCTATCCAATCCGACTCTTATCCTATCCTATCCTATCCGGACTCCTTATATGGTGTATCAAACGAGGCCTGAAGGTTTTTATTTATCACTAAACAAGGTTACACGAAATGAAAAGCGTTTATATTTTCTCATTCATTGGTAGTACTTTCTCAGGTGCTCAGCATTCCAGTGATTCTTGAACTGTTCTCTCCTTCCAGAGTTTCAATTCTATAAGTTCCAAATCATATAACCGCAGATGCTTTGTACGGACCATGCCAATTGGGCTCCAATTTGTTCCCTTTCTGGATAACTTTCTTCAGTACGTGGTCTCCCTCTTCAGAGTGCTCAGTTTAACCAGTCCGTTATTGGTATGCTATCACCCTAAGTGTCGCATGTTCCCTAACTTCTTCTACTAAATCCAATTTCAGTCTTCTCATTAGGTCACTTTTTGGTGAGTCAAAATTGAGGACGCGGTGACTAGGCAGACCAATTTCTTTCGGGACCACTGCTTCTGTTTCGAAAGTCAACATATAAGGTTTCTCGTCAATTGTTGTTCTCGACGTTGTCCGGTATGCCCAAAGGACACTCTGGAGTTCATTAATCCAGTTTCCCTTCGCGTCATCCAATGTTTTCTTCACTCCATCTATCAGAGTCCTGTTACTCACTTCCATCTGTCCATTACATTGTGGATGATCAGGTGTTAGAGTGGAGTTTCTGGATCTTAGAACGTACGTAGTAGTCTTTGAACTCTTGATTATCGAACTGAGTACTGTGGTCAGTGATTAATGCATATGGAATTTTGTGCCGACAAATAATGTTCTTCCAGATAAAGTGGAAGACTTTCTCGTATGACAATTCTACCAAGGGCTCGGCCTCTACGCTTTTAGTAAAGAATCTACTGCTACCATTAGATACTTGAATCTGCCTCTGGTTTTTTATAGTGGGCCGACCAAATCTATTACCCACATTGCAAACGACCGAGAGGATATGATTGGCGTGAGCGATGCCCCTGGAGTCCCGTGGATTGAAGCATATTTCTGGCACTTGTCACATTTTCTCGCGTAATCTAGGCAATTTGCCTTCATGGTGGGCCAGTAATAACCTTGCGTGGCCACCCACTTCACCAGTGATCTTCCTGCCGAATGCGCTCCACAATATCCTTTGTGCGCTTCTTTAATCAAGTCATTGACTTCGGATGGGTGGACACATCTGAGCAATGAAATGATGAACCCTCTTTTAAATAGGATTCCTCTTTCTAGCACATATCTCGCTATTTTCTACCGGAGTCTCCTTACTTCTTTAGGATCTAATGGGGCAGTGTCAACCTTTAAGTATGCTCCTATTGGATCCATTTAGGATGGCCCCATGTTCAACTCCATTACACTGACAATCTCCTCGTCGCTACTTGGGTGCATGAGAATTTACACAAAAACTATTCTTCTCAGCTCTGTCCTTGTAACGGATACCAATCGAGCAAGTGCATATGCTCGGACATTTTCTGCCCTTGGAATTCTGACTATCCTGACCGTGGGGAATCTTGCTAATAACCCCTTGGCTTTGGCCATGTATTTTTCCATAAGACTCCTCTCTCGCCTCATAAATTCTCAGTACTTGGTTCACTATGAGCTAAGAGTCACTTTGTGCCAATATTTGTTCAGCGCCAAGAGATAATGTCAGCCAAAATCCTGTTATGAGCACTTCGTACTCTGCCTCATTGCTAGAGGCCTAAAATTGGAATCTAAGGGAATATTCCACATTAATATAATCTGGCATCATAACTATTAAACCTACTCCACTGCCAGTGACACATAATGAACCATCTACGAACATTTGCCAAACAGGAGGCTCCTCTTCGAAATCTCCTTCGATCAAGTTTCCATATTTGAATGAATTTCTCATTTTCTCTGAGTCGCGGGCAATATAGTCATTTTCTCTAAGTCGCGAGAGGAGTATATACCTGATTTCATTCGCGATGTGATATCAATTTCACCACAAATCCAAAATATAGTCATTTATTGTTTCCTAATTAAACAATTGCAGAAGAACAAAGTATATACCTGACTTGAAGCCATAAATACCTAAATAAATACTTTTAGAACAGAGTACCCTAACCTCCTCACCTCAGACTACCAGAACCTCCACCATATATAAAATCATTTGTTGTGTCCTAAATAAGCAATTGCAGCAGACTTTGTCCTTTCTGAACTAAAATAATTTCATTAAAAACTGAATTGAAACTATTCTGAACCCAAAAAGTAAGGAGCCAATGAAAGAGAATATACCTGATTTCATTAGCAGTGTCGTGATTGTTTATCCATAGACTCCATCTCAAACCGACATAACCTCCACCGTACAGTCATTCTACAAAATACAAGTATATTTTTTTCATAAATTATAAATGCAAATGTTCAGTAACTAATTTAATATATGTACTGATTTCATAATATTTTTTTTAAGTACTCATTTATTAAAAATGAAAAAATAAGTGTTCAAGATTTTTTACAACAAAATTTTAACAATTTTTACCAAACATTTAACTTTATTCTTTACCAAATCAAGTTAGTATTTTAAAAAAAAATTGTAAAAAACAATAGGGTAAATTTTAGTTATTTGTAGAAAGCGGTGGTGACTAAAATGAGTAAACAAGTTCTTAAGAATTATTTACAAAACAGGTTTTTGTTTTTTTAACAAAACACGAAAATAAATTAACTGTACAAATGTTTATCTTTTACGTTTACAAAAAAAGGAAAAATCATCTTTGAATTTATACTAAAACGAAGACGTATTAGGGTTTTTTAGAACTTGTATTTGCGAGTCTCGTCAAATGAAAGAGGAAGAAGGTTTTGTGTTGGCTATTCCAACGTTGAATGCTTAGGAGGGAAGGATTTTGTGTGCGTTTGATCAAGCATAGCAATGCACAAGCTATAAGGGAATGTCCTAACATAAATACCTTAAGAACAGAACAGAACAGAACAGAACAGAACAGAGTATATACCTGATTAAACCTGAGAATCACAGTGTGATGTGTATCTATTTCACCATCTGAGACCACCATATATATTTGATTCGCAATTTGATAAAACAGAAATCGAGTTCAAACCGTATTGCGTATTTCATAGGAAGTTTGAAGCCCCATTTACGATCAAACAACATTCCATTGACATTGAGTTGTTGGATCGTAAATCGACGCTTCTAACCATACTTGGGGTTTTTTCGTCTAACGAAGAGAGAAAGGGCTTTGGGTTTTGTTTTGTGTGGGTTTGAGCGTAAAAGATTTAGCATTTAAACATTTAAAGTTTTAAATGTTAAATATTTAGTTTAATACTATTAAATAACCTAAGAGCTGTCAAAACAAAAAATTGCTTCCAAATTTTCACAGTCAACATTTCAATTTAGATTTTAATTTCACTCCATCAAATATAATAATAATAATAATAATAATAATAATAATAAATTTGCAAGCATATAGTTAATGCTCTGTTGCCTCATGGATATTTTGTTATTAACACTCCCTACGATTCTTTACAATTCTAAACAATAAAAAGCACAAATTTCAGCATTCATACCACAGCAGCTAGGGGTGGCCATAGGCCCGAAGCCCGCCAAGCCCGCCAAGCCCGCCCAGCCCGCCCAATAAAAAAATAGGGCTTGGGTAAGGTGAATAGGCCCGCAGAGCGGGCCTGGTAAAATTTTATAGGCCCGATTTTTTTTCGGGCGGGCTTGGGCATGAGTTCTTAAACCCGATGACGCCCGGCCCGAACCGAGGCCCGAAAAAATATATATATATATATATATATATATATATATATATATATATATATATATATATATATATATATATATATATATATATATTAGGGGGGGGGGGAACTTTTATAAATATAAAAACGTATACCAAGTCTTTTCATGTAGAGTGAAAAACTTTATATATGGACTTTGTAATACATGGAGTCTAAAACAGATTTTTAATTAAAAAAATTGGTCTTTAAATAAAAAAATAGGTATTTTAATTTTTAAAAAAATCTTTTAATTAACATAACAAGGCCCGATCGGGCGGGCCTGGGTAAAGAGCCTTCAAATCTGGGCGGACTTGGGATTACATAATAAGGCCCGAGCGGGCTTGGGATAGCACTTAATTTTTCAAGCCCGACCCGAGCCCGGCCCACGGCCACCCCTAACAGCAGCAGCAATACAAGCACAAATTGAAATATACTCACTCCAATAAGAGGGAGAAGTAGATGGAGGAAAAGTGTCGGAATGGGGGAAGGGAACTAGAGGTAGGGTTTATCTTTTGAAAGAATGGGATGTACATGTTTTAGTTTTGTGGGAATCAAAATATTTACTTCTTCACCCTGAGCTTTTAAAATACAAGAAAACTCATGCCTTTACTTCAGAAAGTTACACTTGGGTCCAAATATTTTTTTTTCACCATATACACTGGAAAATTTTCCCAAAACTCCGGTTGGTCCGCCGCCCACCTTCGGGACGTTGTAGGTCCGCCCATGTACATAATTAAATTTTACCCAACAAATATCAGTAACTCATTATTAACAAAATAAACTAAAATATAGTGATTTGTGTGTTAAAAAAATGATGTTATTTATCTAAAAGATTATTAAATTGAATAAAGTTGAAGTGTAAAAAGTAACAGGAAAATGGTAGTTGATGATTAAAAAATTTAGCATTTAAAGAAAAAAATATATTTTTAATTTCAAAAAAAGATAAAAAAAAAGAGATCATATATCAAATAGTCCCTTGAACTTCTTTTAATAAATGTGTAGTCCAAGCCTTTTTTTCACTAAAAAGTCCTTCACCATGCCAAAAAAGCTTTACCATGATGCTGACGCGAACCATTAAAGATAAGAGAATAAGGGACTTTTTAGTACAGAATAAAAGGCTTGGACTAAATGTGTATTAAAAAATGTTTGAGGGACTTTCTGGTATTTGATCCTAAAAAAAATAACATTTTCTCAAAAATAGGGAAATACTAATAAGGACAATACACTAAACTTTTTATAGAAAATGAAAATAATAGAGAATATAATGAATCTGAATATTGGGAATTTGACAAAATTTAGTTTATGGTTAAAAATAAAACATGTATTGTTAATAAACTCATATGATTTCCTAATTAGTCAGTTACTGGACTCGGCAATTGCGCAGATATGAACGGATCAGAAATGGATTTAGTTGGATTTGGTCGGGTCAAAAACGGGTTACGATGATGTTCAGGTCGAATATGGACGGGTTTGGGACGGATCGATTTGGGTTAACCCACACTTTTTTCCTTTTAATAAGATAAACCTATTGTAAACAATACGACACAAAAGAGTAAAAAGGAAAAACATAAAACTATTAAACCATTAACACAAACAAACAACTTATTTGAATCTCTCTTACATATAGTAGCTCCCTCACAACAATGATAGAAAGAGAAGATAGCCAACTAAGTTTTTGATTTTCGAGAAAGTACCATCTTGATCCGCAACTAACCCGTAATTGAACCCCAAATAAACCGGTTTAGTGATACAATAAACCCATTTGAACCCACAATCAAAATAAAATGGAATCGGACAATTAATTTTGGTTAGTAAATGGGTGGTTCCCTTCATAGGAAACCATATTATTGGGCCTAGTCATAACATAAGATAATACAAAAATGTAATGGGAATATGTATTTGACTCTTAGTAATAACCGTTAAAAAGTAAATTAACATTAGATTATCTTCAGTGAAATCGAACTCACATTATGGTCTCAAATATACTACAACTTCTTTTATTACCCATTTTGACATCTAATGATATAAACAAAAACGTAATCCATACCACATTAATATTACCAACTTTTTAACATAAATTGAAAATGACAAAGAATGAAGATAACCCACATGAAACCCATTTCCAATAAAATATAATGGAGATAACCACAATAAACTCCCAAAAATATTGGGCTAACCAAGTTTCATGTGTTTTTTATTCTTAAAAAAAATTGTATGTTCTTGTTTAAAGTTGATTTTCAAATTCCATGGTATTTGGTAATTCAGCAAAGGAAACATACATAAGGATTACGTGTATATATATATATATTATATATATACAGGGCTGTAACGGTTATTGAGTAATGAGAAGTTATAATAAGAATGGGTAGAAGTTCAGGGAGGTTATTTAACAGTTGTATAGGTATAAATGGGTTGTTAACATTTTTCTCGCATCGGCCCCCTCTAAGGTGTTCAAATGGGCCTCAAATACATATATTTGTCAACGAATAACTAGCCCAAAGGGGACCACAACACATAAAAACTTGTTTTTATTATTTAATTTTGTCGACTAACAAGTCCCCAAATTAAGTCTCCATCAAAATTCACTAAATAAACCATAACAAAAGTCTCACTAAACTAAATATGTGAGTGATCAACATTTGAAGTAACCCATACATCTACACACAAAACAATGACATAGCCATAGAATAACAGTTACATGGAAACGTATACATATTGGGACAAAGGTTTGTTATTTAAGGTTATTATCAATGTAATGGTGGTTCGTTGTTTGGATAATAAGGGCCTGTTTGGTTTGCAACTATAATTCTGTTTTCTGTGTTTAAATACAATTCTGATAAAAATCTTCATTTGGCAACCTATTTTTAAACCCAGAATTATAATATTTCTGTGTTATAATCAAGTTTTTCAGAAAACAGGTTTAAGGTGTTTTATAACTTCTGTTTTTTATTTTTCTACTCAGAATTATTCATTCTTAATATTTTTAAGCAGTTATACCTTAAAATATAATATACATACATAATACATTAACATGTGTGTAATTCTTATAAATAAAAAAATATTTATGTACATGTACACAAAATCAAAAATACTATTGTAACTTAATTTTTGACATAATTTTTTGGAACAAACTGATGTGGCAGTTTGTTGTTGGTTGGTTTTTGGGGGTCCACGCAATACTTATATATAGTTTTATACATGTATTATTAATGTATGGAATAATATAAAATATACATATAGTACATATGTATTAAAAAATATTATCAAGTTATGTATGTATATAATTTTATAGTGAATTATACATGCAATATATATATACCTAAAAATACATGATATTAAATGTACGTGTATATAATTTATGATGTATGTATGTATGTATGTATGTATGTATGTATGTATGTATCATGTATGTATGAAAGTTTTATGTATGTTTATATATATACATATATATAGTTAAACTTCCTAACATACCTCATTAAATATACATAAAAATACATGATATTAAATGTACATGTATATAATTTATAATGTATTTATATATGTATGTATGTATGTATGTATACATTCATGTATCATGTATGTATGAAAATTTTATGTATGTTTATATATATACACACGTACACACACACACACACATATGTATGATAGAAATATACATGTTTGCCCATTTTGTCAAATTTTCAAAAAACTGAATTTAAAAACAAGTTGACCAAACGCACACCAATAATTATAAACACAAAAAACTAAATTTTAAAACTGTATTTAAAAACAGCGTTTAAATCGAGTTTTCTGAATTGAGAACCAAACGAGCCCTAATACTTTAAAACATTTTAATGATGCATTATCTATGAATAAAAAATGGTCTTAGAAGGACCTAGTTGCCTACATATGATGGCGAACGAATAACACAAATGAAAATTAGAGAAAGAGAGTGAGGTACCGTAATGAGAGGTTCATTGATGATTATGATCGATGTCTCCAATTCTTGTCGGTCTCTCTTATGGATCTCGGTAATTCCCCCCACCTAGTGGGGCAATTCCTCGCCAAGTACCCAAGAATGTTTTGCGTCTGATTCATGTGCGATACATAAAAACAACTAAAGGAATTTGTGCTTCAAATTTGGATTAACAGTTGTGTCCTCTGTCGGTGACCATACTCGCTATACTCACAATGGTTATCCCGTTTCTTTTAATAATCTAACTGTTGTCCAAGTGTTGGAAAACAAACAATAAAAATAAAAAATAAAGTGTGACACGTGTTAATTAAACGGAGACAATACCAACAAATAAGAAAATGGTGTAGGAAGATGTACCAAAAATGAGAATACCTTGAATACAGTCACATTATCGGCCTCTTTAGAAACTAACCTCCTCTCTAGACAATTTGACATGAACACACAGATAACCGTAAACACGTTTGTAGCATAGCACAAATGATGTGAAATCAAACCATAAAAGCTATAAGAAACTAACCCCGTTTCCGAATCGTCATGTCAGAATCAAACACACTCGAAGTAATTCAAAAACTCAGGTCTAATTCGAGTGGATGACCATTTAATTGATATCTGAGCGTAATAAAAAACATTTTGAAAATGTAATTCTGCTTGATCTGATAAGATCATTGGGACACATATATGTTCTGGTACACATTCTTGTTCAGGACAAAAAAGTTGCACTTAAAAAAAATCCTAGCTTATTAGAAACTGAGTGCATACATGTATGTGTGTGTGCGTGTGGACGCGCGCGCGCATGTGTGTGTGTGTGTGTGTGTGTGTGTGTGTGTGTGAGAGAGAGAGAGAGAGAGAGAGAGAGAGAGGGGGACCACAAAAAATGACTCATAAAAGTGAAGAGTACATGACGATTCACCGTAAGGAGCAAGGCGAAACTTGAAATTTCGGAGATGTTGAAAATAATTTGTCCTCCCCAATTTGTCAGGGTTGCTGAACTTCAACTCTGGAGATTCCAACTGTTTATAAAACCAATATGCATATCTTTCAAAGAATATATCATTCCAATAAAAGCATAGCGGTTAAAATCAAAAGTACTTAAGTAATTTCAAGGGAGCTTTCCGATTTACAAAATGTTACTGAAGAGTGGCGCTTGCGTTCAAATAATGAAGTTATTTAATTAAACACAGTTTTTATCAAACCAGTCTTAAACATGCATCTATATGTGATTGAATACGACGATGAAACATGCAAGAACACAAATATGACGAAAAATCCCCAACGGGGCAAAACCTTTTATTTTCACAATAATATTTGTAAGAGAACGGCTTACAACAGATTACAATGAAAATACATAGACACAGAAATACCCTCAGGTGTCGGTTCTGTTGTCGGCGACTGGAACAATCCCTTTCCAGTAGGGCAGCAGTGACGAAGAGAACGGCTTCCTCACACAGTTGTTCAGATGAGTAAACGATCTTCTTGAAGGATTAAAGATTCACACACATATATGGGAATGGTTTTGTGAATCAAAAAAGGTTTAGAAAACCTTAAAAGGTGAAGTCTTGTTATGGGCAGTTTTTGCAGATTTTCGAGATTGCAAAAAGACTTGAAAAAATGTGTAGAAGGAGATCAGATATTTATACAAAAATCGAGGTGGTGGCTCATTCGAACGAGATGGCATGTCGCTCGAACGAGATAGCATGTCGCTCGAACGAAGTACAGAAGTCGTTCGAACGATATCGTGCGACATTCTATCTCGCGCGAACGACTTGCAAAGTCGCTCGAGCGAACTCGTCGATCGAGGCCATTCGCTTCTACACTTAGAAAAATTATGCTTTTGATAAAAAATTAACCCAATCTTCAAAAATAATTTTCATAAAATATTTCCCAAATATTTATGCAAATATTCAAAACTAAAAAAAAACATTTTACCGATAGAGTGTAGTGGAGTAGTGGGAATGAGTTGAGCAACACGTTGCATGAAGCATGATGCACGTGAAGAAAGTGGGTGCAATGAATTCGGATACAGGCCGTCGAGGATGATCGTGTTGACGTGCCGAATGTAGCGGTATCAGACATATGAACTGTGATCTAGGAGAAAATAGAAAATTCCTAGATTCTACCCCGGACATTTATAAAATTATGTCCTTACAAATTTCCCCCTGTGTCTATGCCGGTACATACATAAAAATCCGAATTATGCACTCCAAATGACATATAAGATAATATCCCCATTAAACCCTCAAACTGAGAATACTAAATGACATGTCTCCCAAATCTTCAGCTCTTCAGAAACTTTCAAAGCTTTTCTCATCAAGGTGTGCAATCCAATAATGAACAATGATGTACCTACACACATGAGATAAAGTAAATACCCGTGACAAGCAACAGTTTGAAATATAATGAAATGCAAAAATTGATGATCAATTAAGCTTAAGCAAATCATTCATAAATCAACCAAAGACCAAAATAATTCTCCCCCTTTTTATGATGTCCCCAAATAGACAAATATGAGAAGTAGAAATGAATGCACGTGGAGAATGACACACGGGAATAAACGGATATTTTTATATTTTTCAAAATTTTTCACACATAATATACAACAAAGAATCACACCATGAAAGATCACAAAAACAACCAAGTCAATGATTGCGAAAATGAATGAGTGTGAACAGATTCGATAGGAAAATCAATGCATACAAACATGACATATGTGCACGATGAATATTGGATACTCCTAACGAATGAACTCAAAGTCTTCCTTTGGTGTAAAAAGGTGGAAATATAAGACATTGACTCAATCAAATCAACAAATCAAAGCTCAAAGTGATTTCCACACCAATAACGTCCAAAATTATTTCATGCATTTTCAGGACTTTCAAGGAAGTGCAAACCCGTTTAAATTCTCCAACCAAACTCCCTCAGATATTAATTTTGAATAGAGGCTTTCTAAATTCTCAAACTTTGGAGAATTGAAGGTGAAACCTAATGGCCCATATTTGGCATGGATTGCTTTTTATTGCCTTTAAATTTTTTCGGGCTCTTTTAACCTCTTTGGACCCCGGATAATAAAATTCCTCCATTTTTTAGGTCCTTTTGAACGGTGGCTTTTGCGCATAGAAAAGTTAATTACCTTTCGCAGCCCCTCCCCGTTCTTAAATAATCACTCAGTCTCATAAAAACGGTTTCTACATGCATTCTAATCTTGTCAAGTTTTATCGCATATTGCAAGTTATATAGACAGAATTAAGATGGAAACACTCAAGCCAACATGTGATAGACAAGTACAATAATCAAATAAAGCCGTGCATGTGTGCAATAAGGAGATAAGAGTCAAACATGTAGAAAGATATCACTAATCACATCTCAAAGACTCCAATCAAAGTAAAGCACATGGATGAAATGATGTAGCGTCTCAAATATCTATCAAACAGTCACAAGAATAAATGGAATGAAATTGTGACTTGGCTATCTTAAATGATCAATAAAAGGTGTATATAAAAAAATACAAAAATCTTTTTGGGCTCTTTTGAAATATTTATATACAAAAACAAAAATCTTTTTGGATTTTTCAAAAGAATAAATAAATAGTTGTACAACATAGCAATGGTATATATAAAACAGACTAGCAATAGGAAGCATATGATATGAACATGAAAAAGCATCATATTCTAGACAAAGACCAACCCCTCAGTCAACTGTGAAAATCCCCAAAGACTTCCTAAGACTCTCAAATCTAAGGACATCTAAAGGTTTCGTGAAAATATCGGCTAACTGACGGTCGGTGGGAACAAAAATCAGGGATACGACTTTCTCCTCAACTAACTGACGTATAAAGGGCTCACGTATCCTGATGTGCTTTGTGCGCGAATGCTGGACAGGATTACGGGATATGTGTATCGCGCTCGTGTTATCACATGAAATAGTCATGGCGTCCTGTGAAATCCCATAATCTTCCAGTATTTGCTTCATCCACATGAGTTGCGTGCAACAACTCCCGGCGGCTGTGTACTCAGCCTCCACAGTGGACAGAGAGATGGAATTTTATTTCTTGCTCAGCCAGGAGATGTGACACCCCGCCTAATTAAATACCGGGCGATCACTCTTTTATTAAATTAAATCAAGGTGAACAGTTGGTTCATTTTTAGCATCACTGTCGTGAAAACAAACTTTCCAATTTAACACCCTAAATAATTAAGCTAAGTGTCAAAACCATATTTAAACATTACTTTCCCAATTTTATTTAAAAGAAAAATTATTTATTTTTTAACAACATTTCAATAAGTAAGAATCACACCACAATAATCCTGGAACATAATCCAATTAAGTAAAACATTCGTCAATCGAATCTCCACAAGTAAAATTTAAAGTAAAACATCCACACTAAATAAATCCCAAAGTAACAGTACTCGAAACAGCTGAAATACAAATGTCCCAACAAAACAGATAAATCGTGGAAAGGGCGACGCGTGCCCCCAATAACTGAAAATGATGAAGTGGAATCAAGTAAATGAAGTCGTCTAAGCAAGTGGCTTGCAACTCCCACATAAGTTGTTGGTATTGTGAGTATAATTAGACAAGGGGATCCTTGTCCCCTTTTTTATTTGTGTTGATGGATGATGTTTTGAGTCGTATAATGGATAAGGCTGCGGGGGAGGGTTAATGCAGTGTAGGTATTAAAATAATTGTGGATGGGGTGAAGGTGACACATATGCAATTCACAGATCATTCCTTTTTTTAATCTTCTTGGGACATTGTTAAGATTGATAATCTTTCTCAGATATTAAATTGTTTTGTGAAGTGTTAGGCTTAAAAGGGAACTTGTTCAAAAGTAAAGTGGCATGGATCAATGTGGAGAGTGCGTAGGTGGAAAACTTGGCCAATAAAGTAGAGTGTGGATTGAATCTTGGATGTTAACATACTTGGGACTACCATTAGGTGGTGGAAACCCAAATGCATTGAGCTTTTGGAGTCCGGTTTACGATAAAATCATTAAAAGGTCAAATGGGTCGAAAAAGGGGTGTTTGTCTCGAGGGCTTTAATTTTTTTGGTCCTAGGTAGCATCCCGATATATTTTTAAATATCTAGTGAAAATTTCAAAACTAATAAAAAAAGAATGAGAAATTTCTTTTGATGAAAATTGGGGAAATGGAAGACATGATCATAACTCTGCCTGTGTCGTGCTCAACTTCTTATATTTTTTTACACTGCCGGTCCCAAGCTCGGATAAAGGAGGAGGGTTGCGTTAGGTAGCTGACAGCCAGTGTAAAAATTTATCAGATCCTTATGAACATGAATCCTATGAATATACGTGCTAATGCTAGGGCATTCCCCTTAAGTGATGCGTTGCGCCTGCCACCGGGTGTCTCGAAAAATAGGCAAGGGGCGTCGTATCGGCGCCCAAATGCGAAGATAATTACGCAAGGGTTCCTGCAACACGCTGGACGTGTGCGGGTAACGAAGCTAGTCCAGGATACTAGACTTAGGTTAGCGACTTGGAACATGGGGACTATGACAGGAAAAGGGATGGAGTTGGTAGATACCATGATATGAAGAAAAGTTAACATAACTTGTTTACAAGAAACTAAATGGGTCGGTGAGAAAGCTAGATGAATAGAAAATATAGTATTTAAATTTTATTATACAGGTAAACAAAGAAATAAGAACGGAGTTGGAATAATAGTAGATAAGAACTTTAAGGACGATATCGTAACCGTTATTAGGAAAGGTGATAGACTTATACTTGTAAAATTGGTATTAGGTGAAAACATAATTAATATTGTTAGTGCTTATGCACCTCAAGTAGGATTAGATGAGCACACTAAAGTACAATTTTGGAAACAAATGGATGAACTAATTCAAGAAATACCCGTAGGTGAGAAAATCTATATAAGGGGGGATTTTAATGGCCATGTAAGAGAAGATCGTGTAGGATATGAGATAGTGCATGGTGGATATGGTTTTGGAGATAGGAACAACGGGGGAGAGTCTATCTTAGATTTTGCGATGGCTTATGATTTTGTACTAGTAAATACATGTTTTAAAAAGAGGCTTGAACACTTAATAACTTATAAAAGTAGAAAGCACAAGCGCCAAATAGATTTTTTTATTACTAGAAAAGGAAACCGATTAACGTGTAAAGATTGCAAGGTTATCCCGGGAGAGAGCTTAACCTCACAACATATGATAATGGTGTTGGATATAACTATTAAAAATCAATCACGAGTGCGAAAAGTGAAGATTAACCCACGAACTAGGTGGTGGAACTTAAAAGGAGAGAAATTAGAACTATTTAAAGATAAATTATTAAATGAAGCAACATGGAATACTGAAGAAAAGACTAACATAATGTGGAATAAGATGGCCACATGCATTAGGAGAATATCAAAAGAAATTCTTGGAGAATCAAAAGGAAAGGGGCCACAGTCTAAAGAAACTTGGTGGTGGAATGAAGAAGTACAAAATATAGTAAAAATTAAAAGGGAGTTCTTTAAAACATGGCAAACAAATAGAAATGAAGAAAATTTTGAGAAATATAAATGGGCTAAAAAGGAAGTTAAGAAAGTGGTAAGAGATGCTAAGTTAAAAGCGTATGATGATCTTTATACAAAATTAGGTACACAAGAAGGGGAAATAAGTATTTATAAGCTTGCTAAACTTAGGTACAGGAAAACAAAATATTTTAACAACGTTAAGTGTATCAAAAGTGATGATTCGAGAGTCGTAGTCAAAGATGATGAAATTATGGAAAGATGGAAAAACTACTTTGAGAGGTTATTAAATGGAGATTATGGGAGTAGATTAGATATAGAGGAACTTAGGGAGACTCGAAAAAATATATTTTTCCGCAGAATTAGGACAACAGAGGTCAGGATTGATCTAAAAAAGATGAAAACAGGGAAGGCTTTAGGACCAGATGGTATCCCTATTGAGGTTTGGAAGTGCTTAGGGGAGGATGGAGTATCATGGCTTACAAAATTATTCAATAGAATTTTAATGACTAATAGGATGCTCGATGAATGGAGAAAAAGTGTTTTAGTACCTATTTATAAAAATAAAGGGGACATACAAAGTGGTTCAAATTATCTTGGTATTAAGTTAATGAGTCATACAATGAAACTTTGGGAGAGAGTGATTGAATATAGATTGAGATTAAAGACAACATTATCTGAGAATCAATTTGGGTTTATGCCTGGGAGGTCAACAATGGAAGCAATCTATTTATTGAGGAGATTAATGGAGAGGTATAGGGAGAAAAAGAAGGATCTTCATATGATTTTTATAGATTTGGAGAAGGCATATGATAGGATACCCAGAGATATAATATGGTGGGTTCTACATAAAAAAAGAGTGACTCGCAGATATATTGATGTGATTAAGGATATGTATGATGGTGCGATGACTACAGTAAGAACATCAGCTGGAGAAAGTAGTGAATTTTTAATTACGGTAGGTCTACACCAAGGTTCAACATTAAGTCCTTATTTCTTTGCGCTTGTTATGGATGAGTTGACTGGATAAATACAAGATGAGGTGCCATGGTGTATGCTATTTGCAGATGATATTGTTTTAGTGGATGAGATTAAGACAGGGATTAATGCTAGGTTGGAATTGTGGAGAGAAACTTTAGAAACAAGAGGATTTAAAATAAGCAGAACTAAAACAAAATATTTGGAGTGCAATTTTAGTAGTAATAGGAGGACAAATGGGGATGTGGTGAAATTGGAGGGTCAAGAGATACCTAGAAACAATCATTTTCATTATTTAGGATCGATTATCCAAAAAGATGGAGATATTAGTGATGATGTTACTCATAGGATTAGAGCAGGCTGGGTTAAGTGGAGAAGTGCTACCGGCATTTTGTGTGATAGGAGTATACCTTTGAAGTTAAAAGGTAAATATTATAGGACGGCCATTAGACCTGCTATGTTATATGGGACAGAGTGTTGGGCAACCAAGAAACAAAATGTGCAGAAAATGAGTGTGACGGAGATACGAATGCTAAGATGGATTTGTGGTAAAACTCGAAGGGATAAAATTAAAAATGAACAAATTCGTGAAACGGTAAAAGTAGCTCCTACAGAAGATAATTTGAGAGAAAATTAACTTAGATGGTTTGGACACGTCAAGCATAGACCAATGGATGCTCCTGTAAGGAAGAGTGATTTAGTTAGTATTGGTGGTAACACAAGGGGTAGAGGTAGGCCTAAATTGACTTGGTGGGATATTATAAAAAGGGACATGATGTCATGGGGTTTAACCGAAGATATTGCACTGGACAGAATGGAATGGAAAAATAGGATTCATGTAGCCGACCCCAAATAATTGGGAAAAGGCTTTGTTGAGTTGAGTTGAGGAAGACATGATCATCAAATCGTTTGGAATGTTGGGACTAGGAAAAAAGATAAAGGAGGCTTGGGAAGCTAAATGGTTGCGGAGGTTCTCTAAAGAGAGAGTCCATTTAGTGCGCTATCATTAGGCAAAAATATGGGATGAGTGAAAAAGGGTGGGATTCCAGAAGGGGTATATTGATGAACTTATGGAAGCCTTAAAAATTTATTTCGCAGTCCTTGTTTCCACGTTTATGAAGTTTACACTTGGGCAAATACGATCGACTTTGGAAGCGGAACATGAATCGATTTCCACTTTTTCGGGTTCTTATTGAGCGTAGCGAAATCAAGGTTTATGAAAAACTTAGCGAAGTTTATATGGTGTACTATCTTTGCGTAGTCTCGGTCATGTAATCTTCCTTTAAATAAAAAAAATGTTACATTGCTTCATTAGCATCAATAGACTCCAATTCGGATGCCTCTTGCATTTCAAAGAAATTCGAATGACTTGGCAATTGCAGAGTTTTATATCGGTATTCGGAATTATTGACACTTCATGGAGGAGGAGAATTGAAGGAAGTGGAGTTCAAATGGTAAAGGTTCTTTGGTAAATCTTATTTTCATAGTCTTTGTGATGACTCAATTTTTATGAACCTTCTAAATTGATCTGGGTAGCTGGGATCCCTTAAAAGATTAAGGTTTTTACTTGGCTAGTGGCCCAAGGAAGGTTAACACTTCTAATACGCTTTAAAGGAGAAAACCATTCACTCACCTTATTAACCTTTCTTTGACTTGGTGTTGTCTATGTAAAAATGTAAACCTTAGTTCATATCCTTCTACATTGCCCATTTGCATGTTTTTTATGGAGTCAGGTGTGTAAGGAACTAAATCTTTGCCTTTGAAACCTATGGATTTATTGCTATTAGAATTCATAGGCCCGGGGGATAGTTGCTTGTTTATGCAGGTGTGTATGTTTTGGAAAATTTGGAATGAGCGAATTGGTATTATTTTGGACGATAAATAAGAGAGTAAACAGTTTGGCGGAAGAAAGTCAAAATTTTGGCATCCCTATGGATTCTCTAATGAGACCATTTGAAAATTGTTAATTTTTTTAAATTGTTAGTTTTTTGCTTGGTATCCGCACTTAAAATTAACTTGAAAAAAGGCATGGTAGTGGGCATCAATGTGGAGGAGGCGGGTTTGTTAGAGAAAAGCTAATTTGGAGGGTGTGCGAAATAGGACAATGGCCACAAAACTATCTCAGGCTTCCATGGGAGGTTGGGTTGGGGGGTGGGGGTTGATTATGTTTCAAGTTTTTGAGTCCTATACTAGGTAGAGTCTAGGAAATGTTAAATGGGTGGAAGAAGATTTGTCTTCCCAAAGGGGATAGATTGTCTCGAATCCAAGTGGTTTGAGTAGTTTGCCAAAATTGGCAAGATATATTGGGAAAAGAATGATGGTCATTTTTGGGATGGGTTTGAGGAGAGAACTAAACAATCATCGTCATGTGTGGTATTTGATAACAAAGATGAAAAATTTGGTGGGTTGGGAGTTGGAAATCTAATAACTAAAAAAAATGCTTTGGGGAGATTTGATTTAAAGTATTCCATTTGATACTCCATTATAAAGAGCATAGGTGAATGAAAATCGGTTGGTCTCTAGTGTCTTCAAGAGGGGAACCATATAGAAGTTCACGGGCTTAAAATTCAAAACGGCTCTGGTTCTTCTTTCTGGGCATGTGTAGCCTTTGAGGTGAGAGATGAGTAAGTGCTATTAGATGTTGGCAGGATAGGTGGAGAGGGGATATCCCATTTTATATTCGAGTCTCACAGTTCTAACACGTTGTCCTTTAAAAAAATCATAGATTTTCCTCTGCAACATCTTTAAATAATGATTCAATTGTTTTGGAATTTTTTTGATAGAATTTGTTTGGAGTTTTTTTTTTATAAAAGAAATCTCAAAAACAACAAATTTTAAGCAATGTCTCATTCAGAAGGGCTTAGGCTTTTGATGGGGTTGAGTGATGTTTGGAGGTGAACTCGAGCGGCGAGGGTTTATTTTGTAAATCACAATTTAGTCATCTTCATTCCTATCATCTTGCCTGTTTTCACCTTTTTCATTTGAAAAGGACTAATGGCATTCACTTGAAAGTATAGCTTCTCTTGTCTAGGGGTTCAAGGGAAGGAAAATACTAATGTAATGATCCAAGCGAGAAGAGAAAATTGGTAGCTATCTACCAATCGGTGTGTTTTACGCTATATAACCGAAGTGAAGATCTAAAACACATGTTGATTATTGTACGATGGATTCCTTCATTTAGAGGAAAGTAATGAGGAAATTTGAGGTAGTGGGAGTGCTCCCAAGACAAACCCAAGATTGAAAAGGAGACGCTTTAGGACAAAATTAATTTGTAGCAGCAAAATAGGTTGTATTGTCTACAACTTTTGGAGAATTTTTATCATTTTTTGATGTAAACTGCACGTCAATGGCTAAGAAAATAAACCAAACCCTAACTTTTAGAGAGAATCAATAGACTTTTTATATTTCAAAATGGAGTTTCCTCAAATAAGGAATACAAGGGGGTATTTAAAGGGTATGAGTAGCTTAGACTCTAAGCTAATGCTCTAATTACAAAAATGCCATTAATTGCCTTTTGCTACTCCTACCTCTAAATACTCTAAATACTAAAATAAAAGAAAATATAATGACATAATAAAATAAAATAAAATAACAAAAATACAATAAAATGCAATAAAATCCTAAAAAGGGTCGATTTCCATTGCTCTCTCCGGCTTCAAAAAGCTCGTCCTCAAGCGTAGGAGATGAACGACAAGAAAGTAAGGCAACCATCATAGAGCTTCTCACTAGGAAGAAGATCCGTCCTTAAAAACGCCCCTTGTACCAACTTGAAAGAAGGTCATGGAGAATAGGAACACAATTCAAACATGGCCAACCAACAAAATCTCATTCCATAATTCCTGTAAGGAACCTCCTCAATGCTACGCCGCAGACAATTTCCTCCGAGCTCATATCAAAAGCTACCACGAATGGGTTCCCATACCCACTACCTATCACATCGCCTCCAATCTCCACCTCAACCCCAAGAGAGATAATCGCCGACCCAACCTCATTAAAATCATCATTCCCATTCCCAAAGATTAACAAGAAGTCTCCCAAATCAAATGTTTTCGGCTTGCGAAAGTTCGTGCGAGTCACCCAAACAACCTCAACAAAAATATCAAAAAATCGCCAATACACAACCCAATTTCGTCGTTTCCATCTTTCTTGCAATAAACCGGCTTGGGAGGGAAGTTTTTATCGATGGTTTAACCTGATAGGATGAGTGAGGGAGGAAGAATGATTGGGTGGAGCGATCAATTTTGGACTAGCTGCCGGTAATCTTGAATTGAGCCTCGGGGGTTAATATTTTTTTTGATTTTTAGGGTTTGAAAAATGGTTGGTGAGTTGGAGGGTTCGGGGTTGAGAGGGGTTAGGGTTTAACTCGGGGAGATTTTTTTTTGGTCCGGAGTTGTTAAGTTGGCTGCCAGGGGTAGGGCGGCTAGGGAAAGGGTTTTTTAGGACAACAATGGTTGGATGAGGGGAACTTTCGGGGCTGGATGGGTTGGGGGTGGCTAAGGTAGGGGCAAGAGCTATATAGTGGGTCGGCGAGTGGGTAGGGTTTTGGAGGTTAGCCACCGGAGGGGGGCTATAGTACGGGTGGGGGATGGCAGCGGGGTGGGGTAAAGGGGCAGGACAAGGGTGGGGTAGAAAGTGTGGAGGGTAGGGTAGGGACTAGGGTTAGGGTTAGGGTTTTGGAATTTGAGTTGGAAGAGGGCATTGATTTATTATTGTGTTCGTACCAACTCTTCCATTTGTTGTTTCAACTCTTTAATCTCGTATTGTTGTTTGGATATTATTGGAGCCATTGTTCATAGCGTACGATTTGATAAAAACACACCGATAGACTAAACAATAATGTTGGAGCGACACCTCATTCTGATACCAATTTAACGTAAACTACACGTTAATGGGCAAGAAAATAAACTAAACCCTAACTTTTAGAGAGAGAATCAAGAGATTTCTTATATTTCAAAATGGAGAGTGTCCTCAAATGAGGAATACAATGGGGTATTTAAAGGGGAGGAGTGGCTTAGGCTATAAGCTATTGCTCTAATTACAAAAAAGCCATTAATTGTCTTTTGCTACTCCTACCTCTAAATACTAAAATAAAAGAAAATACAATGACATAACAAATTAAAAGAAAATAACAAAAATACAATAAAACCCTAAAAAAGGGCTGATTTCCATCATTTTTGGCTTTGAGTTGGAATGATTGTATTTTGTTAGAATTGTGTGAATACTCTATTTGTTTCATCCAGGGTGTAGATGTTTGTTTTGAGTCATGTCGGACTGTTTGTCACCTGAAATATTCACTTTTTTGATTGATAGTTTTTGTATTTAATCCATAGTGTAAAAACTTTACCACAATAAGGTTGCTGATTTTCAAGTTCTCCTCATTTGATTGATTATTAGGCTAATGCTATTGCCAAAGCAGGTTCAGCTCTGGGAGGTTGTACCAAGTTCTTCCACAGCTATACGTTGTTTTGACAAAAGCAGTTACAACTTGGACTATATTGGCAGTCTTTAAGACACATCTTTTAATGTGTATGAACACACCAGGAAATCACTTTTTATCTGTTGATGAATGTTCATGACCTCTTCACCACCTATTTTGGGATACTCATCATTCAAACATTCAAATTATTGGGAAATTCAAAATTCAGTTGCCCTTTATTGAGAAATATCAAGGCATGTTGCAAATGTGGCGATTTTGATTCGCAAGAGTGCCCTTTTCTGAATATGGAGTGTATTTGATGTCTTTTGCAATGATCAACCTTGTCATTCTAATGTTTGTGATGTTTGCCGACAAGGTTTTGTTTCATTTTTCTAGGTTCAACTGGATTCAGTTTTTATAAAATTTTAGATTTTACATCATTTCTTCTTTGTTCTATGCAAACTACTCAATGAAGGGATTCCATGTGTCCAGATTCTGCCAGTAAAATCATCTGATAACACATCTGTATCAAAGTTTTCATCTCAAGGTGGATTTCTTCGTCAGCCGGAATTTGATTCTTTGCCTAATAATATTCATGGTCAAGCATCAAATATTGATCACACATCTTGGGAGAGGTTTAGTTGCTTAGTATCATAAATAGCATGGCCGCCAATACGGAAGTGCTTGACAGAAGGGAAAGCATTCATAGATTATAAATTCTCTCAGGTACATTTGTAGACATCTGTGTTATGGATCATCAGATTCTAGCTAATTTTTATGTTATTATAACCCAACAGCTGGTTGTGGTGTAGGTTAGACAAGTTTCCTTATGTATTGGATTTTAACACATGGGTGTATTCAATATTGATATAAAGTTATTAAAATTAAAATATTAATATTTTTTATTCCAGCTTATCTCTATTCTACATTTTGTAAAAATCGCGCATCCCATGTTCTGAGTCGTGTCATAATATATTGTGTCGAGTCCATGCTTCATAGTTTTTTACCAGAAACTAAGATTCAGTAAAAACATCGAAATGATTACTTTAAAAGGTGGCAAGATGTCACCTAGGGCCTTTAGTTTACACTACTTAATATCTGCTCGACTATCATGTTTTCAAAGATGGAAAAAAATAATGACAGATTCTGGAAATGAACAGAGCCCTCTAGTTCTATGCTGCTCAAGGGGATGACCCTGCCAAATTCCCCCCCTCACCCCACAATCTTAACATCCTCGCAATTAAGCTATTAGAGATCTAATCGAATATGCATCAAGATGACTTAGTATATCGTCCTTTCGTTTGTAGCTGCTCTTAAGCTACGAATCAAATGAATTCTATTGGGTGAGGATTAGACTCCTTTAGTCCATGTTCTTGCTACATAATACCAACCAGAATCCAAATTCTACATTTATCATTTTGAATTAGGTCCAGAAACTGTCTTGTTCCCAGGTGGGGTATACGGCACTTTCTGGTGATTGACCTCAGGTTTTCTGTTTTCATTCTCACAAGCTATAGCTGAAATGCCTTGTCCAAAAGGCCATATGCCATATAATAGAGAGAAAGAAAACCTCGTGAATATGTCGAATGTTTTGTGAAGTACTTGACCTAGGGTGTTTCCTTCTGAAAGGACTTGATTTTGTTGAAGTTTTTAGGCAGATGGAGAACCGGCCATCATTGATTTTGTACAAAAGTGGAAATGATCTAATAAAGATATCATGGCCTTCTGCGACCGCTCCTCAGAATACATTGAAGTTGTCCCTGAATATTAGCTCCACACATTGTTGGTGATGTCCCCACTATTGGCTCCCGGACACTGATGCATTGGCTCCCGGACATTGATGCATCCCACCATGTTAGCCTATATCTCACATGTCTCCAATATCCGTATGAATATCACAGACCCGACACAATTCACATTTGTAATGGTAAAGTTCTCTCCATTTCACGTATTGGTGCATCTTCTGCTTTTATCCCCTCCTCTACTCTTACTTTAAATAATATCTTGCATGTTCCTACCATTTCTAAATATCCTCTCTCGGTTTAAAAATTTACTTGTGATAATGATGCCTATTGTGAATTTCATCCTTCATTTTGTGCTGCCAAGGATCCCCACACCAAGAACCCTCTTCTTCAGGGCATGACTAATAATGGTCTTTACACCATCTCCTCCTCACTGATGTCATCATCTCCGCAATCAAATCATACCATAAAATCTTCCTCAACATGTTGGCATATAGACTTGGGTATCCTCACTCTCAAGTTCTCCACCGAATTCATCATCAAAATCAACTACCATTTAATTCTTCAAGTCCAAATAAAATTTGTGTCGCTTGTCAAATGGGCAAATCGTCTTGGTAAAGCTTGTGTAGCGGTATTAAGTCGTCTCTATCTGTACTGAATTTAGTTTTTAGTGATGTTTGTGGCCTTCTCATGTTATGTGTATTGATGGGCATACATATTTTGTAATTTTTATTGATCTTTTCTTGAATTTTATTTGATTTTATCCCACAATGTAAAAACTTAATGTTTACCCATTCTTTATTAATTTCCAACTTTTTTTGAATGCCAATTCAACACTAAAATTAAAATCATACAAACTCTTTGAGGTAGATAATTTCGCAATTTGGACCCATTTTTTAAATCTTGTGGAATTCATCACCGTTACTCAAGTCCTCGCACCCATGAACAAGTCGGATTTCTTGAATGTTGGCATCAACATATAGTTTCAAACGATTTCACTCTAATTGTCCATTCATGTGTTCCTAAAAAAAATGTCATTTCGCCTTTGAAAGTGTCATATTTCTCATTAATCGTATGCCAATGCCACCTCTATCTCAATCCACACCATTTCAAAAACTCTACTCTGAACCTCCTGATTACATGTTTCTCAAAGTTTTCGAACGCCTTTGCTTCCCGCATCTTCGTCCCTATAATGCTCATTTTTGTTCTCAACTTTGTATTTTTTTAGGATGCAACTCTAATCAACATGGTTACAGATTGATGCACTTTTAAATAGAATTTATTATGCGATAGATGTCCGTATTAACGAACAAGTGTTCCCTTTTTCAAATCCCCATTCACACATTTATACTCCTCCAGCTTCTCCCATAAGACATTTATACTCCCACAACCAGTGTCATCTCGTACTCCCTTATTTCTATCTAGTTCTCAGCCCCAACTCCCACTTGCTGCCCCATCCAGTCAGCCCACTATACCACCAATACTAGCAGCTCCATTAATTATACCAAACACTACACAACCAGCTAATAACAATCACGGTCAAGTACAACCTTTGCCAACTACACAACCAGTAAAACCCCCAACTCAAGACACAACTCTCTGCTTTCCACCATAACCCGCTACCCCTATCTCTCGTTCCTTTAATACTGTCTCAATCAACAACCCAGTTGGTCTAAATTTATTTATTGATCTTGGTCATGCTCATACCTCGCCCTCCACTCGTTCTCACCCCATGAAACTTCATTCTAAATCAACCAAAAGCTTTTCTCCTGCTCCCACACCCCATTCCATTACTTCTAAGTCACGAGAACCCACTTGTTTTATTATAGCCACTAAAGACCCCAAGAAGAACCAAGCCAGGACTATTGAACTTAATGCTCTCGTCCAAAATAATATCCGGTCCCTTAGTCCACCCTCACCCACCATGAATTTTATCGGTTGCAAGTGGGTCTACCATATGAAACATAAGCCCAGCGGATCCATTGATCGTTACAAAGCCCGTTTAGTTACTAAAGGTTTTCATCAAGAGCATGGTCTTGATTTTAATAAAACCTTTAATCCCGTTGTCAAAACAACCACTATTCATGTTATGTTTTCTATTGATATTTCTCATAGATAGTCTATTTCTGAATTAGATGTTAACAATTCATTCCTTCATGGTTTTCTCACCGAAATTATATTTATGGACCAACCTCCCGACTTTAAAAACCCCACGAACCCGACTCAAGTGTGCAAACTTCACCACTCACTTGATTTCCAAAAGTAAGCACCATGTGCATGGTTCCACCGTCTCACCCAATATCTTCACACCTAAAATTTCACGGGATCTAAAACTGACTCGTCACTCTTCGTTTACAGGGTTGGGACTGATGTGTTGTCTCTCGTTATCTATGTTGATGATATACTTTTAATAATAAATAAACCCATGCTCATTCGAGTTATCATCAGAAAATATGTCACATAATTTTGTCTAAAAAATCTTGGTCTCCTTCATTACTTCCTTGGTATTGAAGTTATCTCCAGTCTCCATGGTATTATTCTATCTTCATAACGTTATATTCATGATCTTCTTCACCATCACGATATGTCTCAATCTAAGCCCCTATCCACGACTATACCTACAAATCCCACTCCTTATAAACAAGCAGTTGTTGCACTCCAGTTAGTTACTTTGACCCATCCCTTGTCACTTACACAGCCAACAAAGCTTTCCAGTTCATACATAATCAAACTAACACTCATTGGACTCTTATCAGAAGATTACTTCGGTATCTTAATGCTGCCTCTACCAATGGCCTTCATCTCACCAAATCCCATTCACTTGAACTCCAGACCTTTAGGTACTCTAATTGGGTTGGTTGTGTTGATGATCGCAAGTCAACGAGTGATTTTTCCCTGTTTCTCTTAATCTATTAATTTATCCAGTTGATTTACATTGTTTCCAAGGTAAAAGGCTCATAATTGTTATTGGTCTTTAAAAAAATTCTAATCAGGCTTTTATTTCATTACAATGGAAATTTTCTTTATTACAATTAAATTTAACTCCACAAGTCCTTGTCACAATTAACACAAGCGACCTCGCGACTTTCCAGGGGAAGCTAAAAGTCCTACATGGGATCCCTGCGGAATAAACCAACTTTTTTTGGTCGGATAAATTATTTAACGGGTGGACTGCCCAATGACCAAGTGCATTTTTGTTATTGTCTTTTCTAGGCCTAAGGGAGTGTGATGACATGACCTAAAAGGTAAAAAAGACAAACATGACACATACAAGGCTTAATGGAATGGAAAAATGCAAGGCTTAATGGAATAGAAAAATGCAAAAAGATAGATCAATTGTTGTCTTTTAGTTATATTTAGTTGTTTTCGACATCATTGCTTGAAATGAATGCTAATATTCCTTTTTTTTTGTTTTGTGCGTAGGAATTTAAGAAGAAAGAACCTGGCACATTAAATACGTCAAACTAGTTTAATTTTGGAATTTGAAGATACCATAACAGGTTTGTACCGAACATCCCAAATCGACATCCTTGTTGCTCGAGTATACAAATATCACCACTTCCTTCATTGTCAGGCTCGTCGATACAATTCCTTAGATTCCAGTCCCATCGAGCCGTGAAGGGCCTTCACATGCATCCATATTAGCCTCCTTTGAGCACGTGGACATCAATGCCATTTTTGTTGCACTCCTAGATATTTCAGAAGAAAATATGCCAACGAGGAAGAATATCCTCACCTTGTTGGACGAGTCAAAAAATTCAACCATGACCATCATTTAGGTGCTCAAAAAATTGGTGACTCTTATATCAATTTATCTATAAATTTGTGATGCATTTTTATCTAAGAAAAATGGAAACCATATCCTTTTGACATTTAATAAATTTGATTATTCTAACTATTCATATTTTGTACTCCAAAAGACAAAGTCACAATTTAATAAATTATTGCACAAATAATATTAGACACGTTGTGTATTCCTGTTTTAGAGTTGTGTTTTTGACACTTCACATGGCACAAAAACCATTAGGATACGAAGCCGACTTGACATAAAATCAATCTTGTTTTACATAACACGAATACGATTGATTTATAACATGACTAACATGATTAATGACCTTTACACCCATTTAAACACGACTATACCCAAAAACACAATACGAAACTAAACTCAAATTGATGTGATATGTCATTTTTGTATCATATGTGATGCGATTTTTATGTTAGTTAAATATTGTGATGTGCCTTTTGATTCATTTTTCACTAAACTCAAAACTTTGACTCGTGTTAGTGTTGTGCCTTCTGATTCATTTTTCACTTTTGACTTCGTGTACTATTGTGATAAATTGAGTTTAAAAATCACTGGTCGTGTTAATCATGTTTTCAAAGTGACATTTTTATGTTAGTTAAATATTGTGAATTTGTGGTGAACCCTACCTTGGTCATGTGAAAATGATCAACCGTAGAGCCATAGATTTGACAAATAAAAATGATCTGTTTATAGTTATAGCTAGAAACAATAAAAAAAATAGACTACCTATATGTTGGGACCACTCATTGAGGAATAAATTTGACAAATAACAATATTAAGGAAAAATAATATAACACGTGTTCTGTGAGAGTTACAAAACTATATTTGGGAAAGTAATGCTGATCTAGCTAGATGATATGTTCACGTGTTTGTAAAATTCCAATATTTTTTCATTAGTTAGTTACTCCGAGCTACTTTAGAATGTATTGTCTTCGTCTAGATATTTTTATTTATTCTCCTCCTATTTTATAAATCAAAATATATATTGTTTCTCGCAATATTATTTTTTTATATTCAGTTTATAATTATATTGAGTTGCAAATACTTCTTTGGGACTCTCGGCCATAAAAAGCCTACTATTGAAGATAATATGAAGGGAGTATTTGAGTGATTGGAAATATATGAGGTGGAGAGAAAAAATTACGGGATCAAATTATGTAGACATGAGATAAGTTTGCTTAAAAAGGGATTGCCCAAAAATTGGGTTGGTTCACTTTCACATTTTTCAAACACATTCATCTTGTTCATTAATGCACTAAAATAATTCATTTTGGGATGATATATCAGCTCATATAGTAATATGTGAGACCGACTCATAATACTAGTTGTGCCGTATTGAATGTTGTTGTCACATAGAGAAAATCATATGATACCCATTAAAATACCAATTTCTCCCTCTTTATTGAGATATAAGAATGAAACAAATGTGTATCCAAAATTGTCAATTGGTGGAGACTAGTAGGCCTGTAAACGGGTCGAATTCAGATCGGATCAGGCAAATTCAAATTCATATCCGTTTATGTTAAATGGATTAGGATCCGATCTGATTATTCGTCGGATTATCTGTTAGGGTTCCAATTTCACTTCCGTTTAGGTTAAACGGATACGGATCCAATTCGATTATCCGACATATTATTTTTTATTTATTTTTATAATAATTTTCATTAAAAATAAATAAATAATGATATTCAAAACATATACTTTTGACCACTTGATTTGTAACATTTTAATTTTTAACTCTTAGGAGCCGTGTGTGTATCTTTTTCCTTTTATATGAGGGGGATTTTTTTTATATAATATTACAACTATTATAATATATATTTAAAATATTATTGAATACAATTTATATTAATTAAAAATATATTATATATAACCTATATATATATATAACACATATATATCATATATCTATATAATATAGGACAATTGTGTTTTATTATTCACCACCTTATCTACTCTTAACAAAGTAATCAAAGGGTCTATATTTTCCCACGTGTACAATCCAAGCGGTGTCATCTAATCACACTTTTAGAATAACTACACTCTTGAAAAATTTCATTACTTACAAACCCCCCACCTGTATCTCTCTCTTAGCATCCACATAACCATCGAACGACCACAAAGGTGGGATCTTCTTCTTCCCTGGTCTATTTTTTTTCATTTTCATTTGTTTCTGTTTATATATTTTTGGTTTCCTCATTTTTTTAATGCTTATTTGTGTGATTCATTTGGTGTGTGGTGTTCATGATGTGTTTGACTAAATGCTCAACTGAACGTAGCAGTAGGTTCTAAAGGGTTTTGAAATCGGTGAAGATATTTTTGAGTGTATATGGCAGTAGGTTCTAAAGGGTTCTGAAATTTGAGAAGTCTAATTTGGATTCTTTATTTTTTGTCAAAATTTATGACATTATAGGTTAATCTGGGGGTGTTTTGAGTTTCTCTCTCTCTTTCTCTTTCTAACACACAATAATTGAATTAATGCCTTCCTTCCTTCCTTCTTTTTTATATTTATTTTTTGTTGCCTTCAAGAGAATCATTAAATTTCAGCAATGTGGCCAACAATGCTTCTGCACAAGAAGTTTTAATTTTTTATTTGCTTTAATTTTTTAGTAAACTAATTATCACTTATTGTACAAGAAGTTTCAATTTTTTATTTGCTTTAATTTTTTAATTATGTGCATTTCATGTTCATTTGAGTTTGTGATAAAAAATGAATATTGTAAAAGCAATTTTGTTAATAGAGTGAAGTATAGGTTTTATAAGATCATAGATTGAATGTCCGTTAGTGCCATATTTTTTTCACAATTTCTGGCATATGTGTGGTCATGTGTTATTTTGAAACTTGAATGTGCCATAATTTCTTGATGTTGAAATAATTGTTCTTTATTATCTGTGTTGGATTTTTTTTTCTATATCAGTGATGCAACGTGGAAACAATGTGGATGGGCCAAGCATCAGCAAGCATCTAACCGCGGGGCAAGCATCGGTAAGCATCTAACGATCTTGAGTTTTTTTAACAAAAAAGACTAATAAAAACTGATTTATTTTCTATTTTGTGGCAGTTTTTTTTTTTACCGTGGCATCAGTGTTATTTTAACAAGTGAGTACCAATTTCAATATGATTTCACATGGGTTAAGGGTTTAAATGAGCCGAGCCGAAGTGAGCTTAATTTTGCGATACCTCTGTTTAATTGGTTCCTTTTTCCTATTAATGTCATTTCCTTTTTAATTTAACATTCATCATTGTTTGAATAGGCCAAACGCTTGGATGCAAGTTGTCCCACCCATGCAGATTGACGAAATTTTTTAGGCATACGTACTTGAAAAGCTTGGCGTTTGATGTAGAGTAAGAAATACGTTTTGAATTTAACAAAGTTTATATCTGTTTGTTAGAATGTCTGTTCAAAGTTTATAAGTTAAGGATGTTGATGAATGGCGCATATTGGATATAGGAATGGTGCCGAACAAAATAGAGTTTCCCATTCCCACCCTCCATTTTTGGCAATCCAAACGAGGCCTTTAATATTAAGATACTACATTAAGGCAGAAATGATAGAAGATATTTTACTTTTAGAAGGGGGATATAGTAGTTGGTTTATGTCTCTACATTTTTAGAGAAAATAGTTCTTTAGTGTGTTTTGGCTCACAAGAAATTCTGCATGATTTTTAATGACTCAGACCCTTGCAATAATTTGTTTCTCACTGTCTTTTTAGTTGATTGGTTTGGTGATGTGTAGTTATAGGATGATTTGTTTTGGGGGCCTTTTGCACAACATTGGTATTTCATTTATTTTTTAATATAATTTATTAAGCACGTATGAATTTTACATTTCCAATCCTTATTGTGTTATTAGGAACTCCATGATCTAGTAGATTATATGTTCTTTTCAAAATCTCACTAACGACAATTATGATATTAAGAACTCTAGACGCCACCAGGGGCACCTATTTAAGATCACTTTCTAGACACCAGTAGGGGCACTTATGTAAGACCACCTTCTAGACACCAACAAGGGTTTCATCCTAAGGAGTAAACTTAACATTTGTATACACCAGCAGGGGCTTCATCTCGTGGGTGTTTCTTACAAGAGTTTAGGGTTGAACACTCCATAGTCGATCAATGCTCATGCTTAGACCCCAAGGTGTTGGGCTCAAGGTGATCATATCCTATATTAGAACAATGTGCTCTGATTCTTGCATTGTTCTTTTAATTGAACAAATTTTTTTGAATAAATTGTATTATTTTTTCACTGTTATAGTATGCATTGATGTTGGGGGAAGATTACTTGAACACGGGCAATATTTATTTGGTCATTTAAGGTGCTAGGTTATGAGTTGCATCTTGATGATAGGTGAAGCCCCTCTGTCTATCAGTCTAATTTCAGTGGTTGATATTAATAAATTTTGGATCCAACGTAAATCAGGTTATTTTTGGAGTGTATGAATTTAAAAGTTCTAATATATGATTTTAGACATAGTATGCTATATACCAAAGCACAAATGATGGAACCAACTAAACTTTCACTGTTAGAACCAATTCATTAGCGTTATTGCGTGACTAGGCCCCATAAGTTGAAACAATTATTGGAGCCAAAGACCTACAAAAATTAAATAAATGTTCTTTCTTTCTTCTGAAAATATGGTTCAATGCATATGTTCTTTATTTGATTTTTTTCTTTGCATGAATTATAACCGGATGCTTTAACAGTAATTGTACACCTTATACCTTATATTCTCTCTATCTGTCTACAATGGTGGTATCTAAATGACAAAATTTGTTATTTTTATGCTTCGTGTAGATTAAAGACACCTCCGGGGTGATAGCATAGTTGATTTTTCATCTCACAGCTGCTTTATAAAGTTTTCTTTCAGATTTCTGTTTTTCAAGTTTAATCTATGTACGCAGTTTGGTGGGTTCATTTTGATTCTCAATCTATATTTCGTTGTTGATGCTTTTCTCTTGATTACTTCTTTTTGGAATATCTAGGTTGTAGGGTTGGTGATGCTTGCGTGAGAGAGGTCGGGGCACAATGCATTTGGTATATATATTTCCAACACAATGTTGTTTGTATGGTATATATTAAATTTTATTTTCAGAAGAGGATTAACTTTTTTTCATGTAGGACGATGAGAACAAGAATTTTGAGCACATATTGTGTCATGTTCATACCGGATAGTCGTACTTTGAAAAACATTATCGATGAATACCTCGCATTAAAAATAGAGTCGGCAAAAAAAAAACAGAGTCACATCTAATAACTAAATATAATTTGGGTCTCTAAACTAGGTTCTGCCACATGTCTGTGAGTAATATCACTCATTAAAGATATGAACGCTCTCTTAATTTCACCTCATCATTCGCCTCCTTTTCTGTGCATAAACTCCTCAATTTCTCACTCTTTAATCGTACTCTCCCCACACGCCTTCTCCACCCCTCCATCTTCTGCCTTTTAATCTCCCCACGGTTTGTCCCTTTTAGAATACGAACCATTTCGTCTAGAAATGGCTCTCCCATTCATCATCACTTCTTAAAATTCCTTATATCTATCTATTTTGCTATCTATGAATGATAGAACACGGATTCATCTCAGATTCCTTCTTCTCCCCCTCTCCTCACCGGACCCCACTCCCACCTTCTACCTCTCTCTCTCCTCCATTCTCATCCAATTTCCGCAACAGTCCAACTCATTTTTGAATATCAAACTCACGATAACGGGTTCGGATGGGTATAGAGTTTCGATGGATATCCACACGACCTCCTTACAGACCGTAGCCAGTTTTTCGCTGAGAAATGGCGGCGGAGCTGATCGCATTCGGTGGATATTTGTGATATTAAGGATGTGCAAGTGTATGTGGAGACTGTGGTGTTGATGTATTACTATTCTCAAGATTTGAAAAACATGTTGATTGTCCACGATTCTCTTAAGGTTTTGGCTTTGTTGAAGGCCTGCGTTGTTCTATAGTAGCTTCACTTTATTATGTGTAGACGAGAAACTATTAATTGAAAAAAAGTTTACAAAAACTTCAATTTGTATAAATGGAAATCAAATGTGAAATAATCTTTCTCACGTCCCTAACTTCGACCCTGTTCACAGGTAGCTATTCATTTTTTCATTAGTTTTGTTCACAAACTAACAACAATACTGACATCATTCCCCCACACGACCCACCAACTGATAATTAATTTTTCCCGTGTTTCTTACTTTAATCCTTTGGTATCTTCTTTGGATCTATAGGGGGGGAACTTGAAGAGCCCCAATATTAAAGCCCAACAAAACTTTTGTATCTTCTTTTCGATGAATGCTATATATTTCACTTCATGTTTTTTGTTCAGATTATAAAACTAGAAGTGCAATGCTTATTTGTTTCCTTTTATCCCATATATTAATATTTTTTCTCCCCCTATTTTTTTTAAATATGATCTTGAAGAGGCTTCGAAAGGTCATTCATTGAGTCCAATTTTGGATAAGTTCAATTATTTGAGGACAGCTGGTAAGAAGGGTTCGGTCACTTTTATAGAATATCAGTTGTTAGTAGCGGCAACAAACAATTTTCAAGAAGCCAATATTTTGGGTAATGGAGGATTTGGATGCGTATACAAAGCTTAATTCAATGATAACTTAATCGCAGCTGTGAAAAGACTCGATGGTGGAGGCCAGGATGCTGAAAGAGAATTTGAGGTAGTTTTTTATTGTATATTTACTTGAGTTTCTCCTTTTTGTGGGATTTGATTACACAGTTGTCAGATTCCTCTTTAATTATGAAATGGAAATTTGAAATTGCAGAATGAGTTGTGACAAGATATGATTATTTTTGGAGACAGATGTTCAATACATTATTTCAGCAACAGGTGTTCAGAGACATATTTGGATTCGGAGACAGGTGTTCAATACATTAATTGGTTGACCTTACTTTTACTTTGCTTATATGTTTATCACTAATGTTGTCCAAACGAAACATACACTAGGCTTTATATTTATTTCTATTTTATTTTTACCTTAGAATTTTATTAGAGTTTAGTTAATCATTTGGCAGTAGACGTGTTGATATATGTCTGGTTGATACTAACTTATTTTGGTTTTGATTTGTAGGTTTATTCACCGGATCATTTTGGTTTTGATTTGTGTGGGCATTTCGTACACCATGTACATTTCCTTTTAAGTGGAGGGTAAGTAACTTCTTGATATATTTGTGGACAATGCTCCTATTCCTGTACGAACTTAAATTAAGGGCTTGAAAAGAAATTATTATAATTTTTTACCGTTAGGTGCATTTAATGATGTGGAAAGAATGAAACATATGGCCTTTACTTAACGTCTTTATTTTGGTCCTTACAAGAACATTGATGATACTCGGCTTTACTAATTGCACTTTACGATGCATCTATTATCGATTCAATAATCTGAATTTGCAAAAGATACATGGATTAATTAATGGATCATTTTAAAGAATGAGGGGCAATGTTGTTATAGCTAATTAGTCCCGAAGTGATTGCATATTTTTATTTTATTAGAATCATTTCTCAGTTCATATACAGAGACATATCTTCATATTTCAACAATTAATGTATTTATTTTTATTAAATTATTGTACTGAATGTACACGAATTTTCTTGAAAATACTAATAACTATCACAAAGAAATGTCATTGTTAGTTTTCCGCTTCACATTTCCTCTTTTCCTGTTCAGCTTTCGCATTTCCTATTTTGCCATATGCTTCATTTGTGTGTTTGTCTTTGTTAAAATTCATGTTGGTTCTCTATATTTGCTTTTTATTCAGGTACTCTGTTCCTTATGAGACCGAGTTTGTTTAGGCCACGATTCAAAAGGTGCTGATTAAATGTTTGAAATCAAAGGAATATTAAATCCCGTTCGAGCGTATCCTAGAGCTGTTCATATTCGACACACTCGTACACAAGGACATCTCCTTCAAATCATTGTATGTACTTCTTAGTTATATGCTTTTGAATTTTATTTTTAGTTTTCCCCTATTAATAATAGGGAAATTAAGAGTACTAATATACATTTTAGTAGAATAAGATATGTTATATGGTCCAACTCTATTGATATAATTTTTAGTTCCAAATGACAGGTTATGTTCCTATGATATAATTTGCTTTTTATTCAGGTACTCCAAATGACAGGTACTCTGTTTCAACAGTTCTGTTATCTATATGATCAGTTCTTTTCTTGCAGTAACCAAGAAACACCTGCCACTTTACCATATGTTCTTGCAGCTGCAATGAAAGCATGTAACCACCAGTCTGTTCCCAAATCTCAGGACCAGTGTCCTCATAGTGGTCCCTGAAATTAGCCACATTCTCAAATTGATCTTAAAAGAAACCACCTCTGGAGTCACTGGAGAATGCATCACCGCAACTTATCTTCTTAGGTGTACTTGGTGCTATCTTATCATGTTCATTTTTTTTATTTATTTTTATTTAGAAAACATACCATTGTTAGGGATTCGTTTTTGTTATATGTTTTTTTTGTGATTTCAATTTAGTTATGTATCGTTAAATGCTAAAACAAATGGTTTTATTTCCTAAAGCCAATCCTTTAATCGATGTTCATTACGTCATTTAGAATTTTTTGCCATTCTGTGATTACATTCCTTGGAAATTTCCTTCGTGCCTTTAGTCCTCCCGATCCGAAAATTAACAATATTCCCTCTCACATGGTGTTTACTAATTGTTGGAGATAGTTTATAGATTATTTTAATTGAATGGGGTTCAACTTGACAGTAAACCATATGATGTTTTGTATATTATGGATTTTACTAGGCATAATCTATTATAGATGTTCAAATATGGCACATGTCCTATTAGTGTATGTATATTATGTGCATTTTGAATCTGTTACAAATTTGGGCATCTTTTGCAAGCAGGTATTGTATCTTTTTACGTTTGATTTCAATAATTGTTTTAGTTTTGGGGTTTTAAACATTGGATTTCAACATGTTTTTAATTAACAAATGTTATCATGGTGACTTCTGTGAGTTTTCATATTGGCTAATATCCTGCAACACTGTGTGGATCATAGAAAACCATGTGAAAGTGTAAGAACCTCAATGGTATGCGAATATAGTTATCCCTCTCTATATTGAATTTCATTTTTTACCTTTATTTGAAGTTGAGGTTCAATGTGAAATTGAATATGTTTTTACCTTTATATGAACTTAGTTGTTACTTTTCTTGGCTTGCAGGATCCCTTTGCTCATGTTAATAGTATTTTTTTATAAAGATTCCTACAGTCGTCACACAACTATGATTACAAGGTTTATACCAGAGGCATACATACTTTGAAGCACAAGTACTTTGTCGCAGGCCTTCGTACAAATGTCGAATACTCTAGGACACGGGAGAGGCATACGCCGGACCATGAATATGTGTCCAACTTTTTCCACATGGCGTGTCGGACAAATTAGGTGAGAGACACAATGGGAATATGGGGGACATGGCACGAACTCAAGGACATGATAATGACATGCGATGGACATGTCAGAACTATACTTATCCTTATTACTTTGTCTATCATGTCTCCTTTTACATTATTCATTTAGTTTCAGTAGCATTATATGTATTCCATATGTTCTACGTACGATGGAATATGTGTTGAGTTTGTGGGAACTTTTTTTTCAATAAAATAAAATATTGTAACAGTTATTTTGGATGAATTGGACATTTGCTACCATTTATAATGGAAGGTTATATAATGGGATATTTTCTTAAATGTAAATTTTGCAATGATATGGTGTTTGTTCTTGGTTCTTTGGTGATGGTTTACATATCTTTAGTGATGGTTCACGTTTATTTCTAATTGAAGATTTGGTTACACTTTTTTCTGTGATACTTAGTGATGGTTGTTTACATATTTGGTGGGGCGTGTCATACCCGGGAAAATTGTCATTGTGCCTTTAGGCACGCGCACGACTTTGGAAATTATGACCAATCCTTTTCAAATTACACTTTATTTTGATGGGGAACGAATTTTTTTCATTTTACAATTTGTCATTTTACGATTCCGTACGTTGAAAATTTTCGTCGTGCCTGAAGGCACGGGCATACACTAGTGTGTGTGTGTGTGTGTATATATATATATATATTATTTCTTGAAACATATTTTATTTAAAATACCCCATTCAATAGAGCTCTCCATCTCTTTCATCCTAGGGTTTTCTGGCCTATCATGAAATACACTATGAGAACTTTAAGTGGAGCGCCAATTTCCATCCAAGCTTTGAGTTATCATTGGTTCCAGTTTGGCTCTCCTTCCCTCTTTAACCTATTCACTCTTACAGGAAGGTCAATATGTCCTCCATAGCGCATACTGTTAGTTGTCCTCTAAAAGGATTTTGGCAAAATGTAGTTCATGAAGATATGCCAAAATATTGTGTTACATATGGGTAGCAAGAACATAAAAATTTTGATTGTTGAATGATAACAAAGTCCAAGCCGGTTTCAATTACCACTCTACTGATCCTTGATTCCTCTAAAGAAACACAGTCTCCTAAGAATAAAGTTTCCGTTCCAATTGAAGACCATATTATGTCTCTCAGATCTATTCTAGTTGGTGTCGTAAATCCTCCTGTCTCTTATCAAGATAAAGTTGACAATTACGGATTTGTATCTACTAAAAAGAAGGATAGAAAGACGAGTGGAGCTAGCACTAATATTTCTATTGAAAAAATGCAAGATCCGCTAAGGACACTAAGGATTTCCATGATTGACTTCATCCTTTTGAACATTAGAGGGGTGATGAAGAATAAAGGCTCGAAAAGGTTAAAAACGCTTATGAATATTCATAATGTATCTTTGCTTGTTGTTATTAGGCCTAGAATGGATAAATGACAACTGTAGAAATTTGAATTTAAATTTAAATTTTCTACTTCTATCTTAAATAATAGGGTTAGCATTTTGTTTTTGTCTAATCATGTATTTCAAATTGTCTTGATACAAGATTCAGATTAATTTCTTACACGCTAAATTACTCATACTTTGTTCGCCCCAAGGTGGTGGAAACCTTTGTTCATGGGGCTAAAATACTAGATCTGCTAAACAATTTCCATGGTACAATCTGATTTTTTTCTCCCAATTTGTATCCATCAGAATTTAGGAGGGGACTTCAATGCTTTGTATAGTGGCAAGGAAAAGCAAGGTGTAATGATGTTAATATAGGGGATGCCTCATAATTTGATAATTGTGGTATCGTAGACCTCGCATTCACACGTAGTAGATTTACTTGGTGTAATCATAGAGGGTGAAGCTAGAATTTGGGATATAATTAATAGAATATTATGTTCTAATGCTTGGCTAGGTGTGTTTCGTACCTCTGTTGTGTCCCATTCAGATATAAAAAAATCTGATCACTCTCCTCATCTTCCCAGTAATAACTAAGTTTGGTTTGATTTTGGACTCATATGTACGCGGTGCTCCGTTCGTCTAATCTCAGAGCTGTCACTTATGTTCTGGAACTTGAAGACTCTGAATCTACAATGGTTTGTTCTATTGAGGAGGGAGTGTAGGGGTGGGCCCAAACGAGCCATAAATCAATTTTAGTAATGTCATGTATAAGAATTACAAAAATATATATATTTGTCATAAATATTTTAAAGAACTAAAAATAAAACCTCTTTCTAATTTTCAATATACTAAACCATGAAATATTTAAATAGATTTTAATCATTGATTACTGGTTATATTAAACTTAATATTTTTATTCAAAAATTTGAGTTTTCAAATAATTACTTTTAATTTGAGAGAAAGAATAATTAACTAATCCTTAATTAGGACTCAATTGATTGATATAGGACAACAAATGGCTTAGTATCAACCGAAACCCCAGTACATGTAAGACTCGTTCACTGATCCACTTCACCCACTTATGTCCAAATACTGTAGTCCCACTCAACTTTATTTCTTTATTTTCTTCATTCTTTTTGTACCGCCACAACTTTTACCAAACATAGGCCTTTATTTTCATCATTCCATACGTTGGTGGCTGATCTTTAGCATAAGGCCTGTCAAAATTACTAAAAAAAATTGGTGGAACATGAAGGATTGAAACAGTTGGTCAGATATAGCTGGGGACAGCCTATTCAAGCCAACCTTTGAATGTTATCCCCCTTCAACTGAAAAGACTCAGACCCATTCTCACTTCTTGGAGTAAAGAATGCTTTAGTAATATTTTCAAAAGGTTATTGAGGCAGAGGATGAAGTGATTATTTTTTATTATGGTACCAAAAACTCTATTATGGTTGTTACAAAGGTGATAAATAGATATGAAGCCTGCACTGGACAGTTGTTTAATAATTAAAAAAAGTGGTTTATATGTTCGAGATGTGCTAACTATGCAAGGTTGTCAAACATACCTGATACTTAATTATAAAACCAAACCCTTTACTAAATACCTTGGGATGTCTTCTGTTTTCTGGGAGGAAACTATTTACATTTTTAAGGAACTAATTGATAAGGCGAGGCATAAAATTGATGGTTGGCAAGCTAAGTCCTTTGCTAATGTTGAAAAAATTAGATTAATCAAATATGTTCTTCTATCCACCCCTGACTATTTCTTGGCAGTAGCTAATACTTTATAAAAGGTTCTCAATTTCCCAGAAAAATTGTTTGTTAATTTTCTTTGGGATGAATTTGAAGGTAAATCCAAGTATTAGAGGATGCAAAGAAGTGGAGTTAGTTATTGATGCATTTTCTATCAAAAGTATAAATTTAGAAGCAACAAGGGGCTTTGGACAAAGAAATTCTGGGCTAAATATAGTAAATAAAACAAATTCTTACCAAGTTTCTAGTCGAAATGGATTCCTCCTCTTTTTGGGAAAATGAAATTACACTCAGACGGATGCTCTAACGCAAATCCAGGTGAGACTAGTTGGGGTTATTCTTAGAGAATATAGGGGCTTGTTTAGTCATTGATGTATACACTTCATGTTACCGACAAGGAAAAGACATGGGTTGATAGCAGTAGTTCGTTTACAAAGAAGGAAACACATTCTTATTATAGGTCTGAGGTAATGCTAGGTATCATTTTATGGTGAGTGAGACATGTTACCCCTAGCACAATACATAAACTAAAACAGAGACGACAATTAGATCTCACTGTTGGCAAAAGATGTTGTTATATGATTAAATTCCTTGGTTATTGTATAAGAAAACATAAATAACACGAATTGATTAACTTCCAGCTGTACTATTTTCCCTCATATAGTACTCTTTGCAGGTAAATCAATAAGCGAACTAGCTGACCATATATAACTGTGCTAAGTAAATTCATTTCTGATTCTCTCTCTTTCTCTTGAAGAAATCCATCTAAACATCCTTCAATTATCTGTGCATATAGTTTTTACCAGGGTATAGGATATTTACGCATCGTTTATTAAAAACGTTGGATATATGTTTACGACGTTTTCTACGACGTTTTTCAACCGTTGGGAATTTTTCTCTCCCTGGTGGTATGTTGCAACCTTTTCAAAAAAACATCGGGTTGTGGTCAACGTTTCTCCAAAAGCGTCGGTAATTTTAAACTATATATTAACATGCCCTTTCCATCATTACTTAAAAACATCGTAGTGTTAACCAACTTTTCTCATACTATAATCCAACATTTGTTTTGTAAAGAACGACCATATAATATAAAAATTGGAACTTGAATTATAAATTTGTTGCCTAATTTTAACTTTAGATGAAAATATCAAATTTCTCAAACTAAATATATATTCAAGGAGACGTCAGTAATATTAGAATTGATTCATCAATACATTGTCAGTCAACCAAAGAAAACTAGGTTCTATAATAACCAATCATCCCAAAACAAAATGAAGAAAATGTATCTTCAACCATCCCAAACAAGCTATCTACTTAATAAGATAAAAAAATTGTGCCAAAACATTCCAAATAAAATATGAACATAAACTATCATAAAAAAATGCTATAGTACTATTCAAAATAGTAAAAAAGATATCCATGACCATGAGCATGACAAAACCACCTACAAAAGGAGAGAAAATAAGTATTAAAAACTAAATAAGCCAATGTAAAAGTGATATGCACAAAAGAAAAATAAAAAGTGGTTAAGGACTTACTTCCCAAGTCAAACTTTCCGATTAGTTAGTATTTTTGGCCTTATTCGTCGTCATCCACACCTAAAATTCAACAAGGGAAAAATTGGAAGAGGGAATAATTAGATTCAATATTTTCAAATCAACAACTTGTATGAGCAAACCGAAAAACATTGATATATATAATGACAATAAATTTTTAATTATAAAAGTACCAAAAAAATATAATATATTGGCAAAACGTATTATCATATAACTTATTAAGTTTGTGAACCAACCCAAATGAAAAACGTACGCCTCACAATGTAGGCCTGGTTAAAGGAAGATTTTACAAACCATAAATAAAAGTCTTGGTATTCATTTTCAACACACTTGTAAATTTGAAAAAAAAAAATTTGACAGAGTTTCATTTATTTATTCATGAAACCAACCTATTTTAACATTTAAAATTAAACTCAACAACAACAGCAATAACCCAATTGAGCCACCAATATATCACTTTCACAAATTTCAACATAGAGAACCTCATAAATTAGTTCCATCAACACAAGTTCAACGGATTGATGTCTAATTTAAAAAGATTAATTTCCAAATAGTTACATTGGCCCACATGGTAAAACAATGTAGCAACTACGAAAAATTTACTATTATATAAAGCCAAAAAGTATAAAGTTCTCATACTTTTGTGTACCATATATATCCTTATACAATATTTACATTGTAATTTAAATTAAGGGTAATTGTGAAGCCATCATCAACTTACCCGATCAACCTTCTCCTTTACGAACATTACGAAAAAGCCAACTAACCCACGTCTGAAACAAATTTACATTTACATTCAAATTCCAAATGACAGAATTTGTCTTTGGTAAACGGTGATAGAAAAGTTAGTTATTTTACTGTCCTCCTCATCTCATTTCATCTTATCATTTTATCTCCATTAACTTCATTCAATATGTACAAGAACAATTTGTACCTACATTAATTATAACTTGCTTAATTTACTTCGTGATAATCATTTTTAACATACTTATTATTTTCACGAAAATTCAGCAGAGTTTCCTTTGTTTATTCATGAAGCCAACTTGTTTTAGTATTTATAATTACCTCAACAACGACAACAACAACAATAGCCAAATTAAACCACCAATAAATCCCTTCCACCAATTTCAACATAGATAACCTCATAAATTAGTTCCATCGACACAAAAGTTTAACGAATTCATGTCCAAGTTAAGCTATTAATCGTGTCATTGGCATGAGTATAACTAGTGTATATATCATAGATATTATATGCATGAAACAATGAAATATTAAGTAAGGCTCTTACTTTAAAATGTTCCATCAAATATACTAACCTCGCTATAGTTCTGAAGTTGAGATCGCGACAGGATTTGTGGGGATGCCTTCACTGAGGATTGCGAGCGGTGTTTCGATTAAACCTCAGATGTCAACGATTGCAACTGTGGTGATGCTACAGGATCAATATTAGCATTGCCAAGAACCTAGCAATTAGAATACACAAAATATTTTATGTAATGCATAAAATTAAGCAACTGCACTCATACATTCAATAATTAATAAAAGTTAACCTATCTAGCGCGTAAAGAAACACCACCCATAGAGCGCTTATGAGACTTCATAAAATCCCGTATATGAGATTCAGGCATGACATGGTTGGCTTCTACATGCTCCTATTGCCCAGGGCTTGGCATAGCTCCTCGAATGTGTTGGATTTGAGATCTAGTAGTGGTCGTCATGGTACCGTATAAAACAAGAAAAAACATTAAAAAGAACATTTTCGTCATCAAAAGTATCCATCAAGTCTAAAATTCCTCTTTCAAAACTATATTCTTAAGCATAATGTTAAGGAGGCTAAAGTATGACAAATCTTAAGCAATACAAAATAAATAATCAACCACAATACACACTACTTCCAATAAAAGACAAGTTTTAGTCATTCGACTCATTTATGAAGCTATCAATGGATTTCTAATCGAATACCACTAGGCAAAATTTCGTATTACGAGAGCCATTCCAGAAGTACAAAAACCCAAAATTACTTCAATCTCTTATAAAGTGTTGGACTAACTAATGAAACAAAGATATAACTGGATGCGTATTTAAACGAAAGCACCTTTTCTTATCAAGGTTTTGTGAGTGGATAAGGTGTGTTATTTGTTTATATATGTATACATATAAAAACTAGCGTATATATATAAACAATCAAAAGGTCTTATGTTCTTTACTGTACCAGTTTGTTGCTTTTTTGTTCTACTTGTGTGTGTGTAGGTACATAGAGAAAGACTACGTGCTGCCTAAGAATATTTGTACCAATATTAAAGAATATCATAATTATAATCAAGTTTTAAGAACGTTGACTCTAGATGGTTTTGTGACAGAGTTTAACTGACGCAATAATGTGTCCCGCATACATTGGTCAGTTTGGTGAATTCTCAATATTAACCAAAGTTTGATTGTCTGGTACCATCCCTGCTTCAATTTTCAATCACTCTTCTATTAAAAGTTTTGTTGTCCATAAACCAACTTAAGGGGAGTCTTACTCGAGACATGGGGATCACTCTTCCTAATCTCCCAGACTATCTTATTGCTGACAACCATTTTACTGGACACATTCCGAGTACTATTTCAAATGCAACAAACCTCCAGTATATTGAAATGGGAAGCAAGGAACTTACAGGAAAAGTTCGTAATTTGGAAAATTTGCATAAGCTTGTGGACTTGAGCATCATTTCCAACCATCTAGGTAGCGATAGGCCCAATGACTTGAGCTTCCTTTCCTCCTTGACCAATGCCACCAATTTACAAACGTTGGATGTCAGCGATAACAATTTTGGGGGATGTTGCCACAATCCATTGGTAATCTGTCAACGACGCTTCAAATGTTGTATGTTGAACAACTAGATACACGGAAGCATCCCAAACACAATAGTGAATATTCTCAGCCTGCAGGGTTTAGTTATGAGGAATAACTAGCTCACGAGCGCTAATCTTGCTGATATTGGGACGCTTAAAAACCTACAATAATTGATTCTCTTGTCAAACAAGTTGTTCGGAAACATTCCATCCTCTCTGGGAAATCCGAGTTTGTTAATCAAACTAGATTTAGGATGAAATAATCTTGAGGGAAGAATCCCACCAAGTCTTGGAAAATGTCAAAATTTGCTAATATTGGATGTTTTTCAAAACAACCTAAGTGGCAGCATACCCCTATAACTTATAGGTCTCTCATCCTTATCAATATCCCTAAACCTATCTAAGTGGTTCCCTTCCCATGGAAGTCGAAAATTTGATAAACCTTGGTAAACTAGATGTTTCTGACAACATGTTATCTGGTGAAATTTCATTCACTGCTGGTAGTTGTATAATGTCAGAAGGCTTATACATGGGAGGGAAGTTTTTCAGCAGGATCATTCCTTCTTCTCTTTTATGGATTCACATTTCTTCTTATATTTATTGTCTATTTACTTATCCTTTCCGCTCAACGAATCAGTAAACCGAATGGAGTATAATGGCAAACAGAGAATGAAGGAATAGACATTTATATCAAAGAAATCGACAAGTCCTCTAAAAAATAATTTTATGTCACTTCAAAATTAATGATGCCAAATATAAACTTTGACCAGACTAATACCATGTGTCTAACTTGAGCATTACTTGATTTCAGAAGGTGCGCAGCATCTGTGTTTAGAAGATTGATATTACTAACAGTATTAATATTCCACAACTAAGAGGGTATAGATGTCAATTTCGTAAATGTTAAGTAGGCTTATCCGGGGAAAACAGTTGAAGCGTCGATATGTTTAATTGTACGTCTTATGGATCGAGATATTATATAGCAAGGGGTGGTATCTAATTGCCCCCAGTGAGAGAAAATACTGATCTTCAAAAAACTCACTCACGGGAATAATGGAAGTTACTCTCACCATCAGACAAGGATAAAATCTGGGCCAACGGTGTGCCAGCAGCAGCACGTCTGCATTCTGGAATTTTATAGGCTCGAGCAGAGTAGACAATTCCCTTATCACTGAAATACGGGACATGTTCATGAGCATGACAAACAAGAATATTGGTTTTTCCTCTGACTATGACACGTCCTCGCCCAATTAGATATGCTTCTAAACAAAAAAAAAAATCACCCTCACCCTTGGTAAATCTATATGACACTAAAGTGACAAAGATTATTACCACTAGTCATGATTGCCGATCGAATTACAGCCGGACTACAATAAGGGTAGAGTGTTTTGAGTAGATCAACAACACCAGAAATAGGCGGGCACGACATAGAGGTACCGGATTCCATGTTGAACGGTGTCCTACGTGTATCAAAATCTTCCTCTATCGGGCTTACTACTTCAGAGTATGCAGCTATAATGTTCACTCACAGAGCAGTAATATCAGGCTGCATATCAAATCAACACAAAATATTATAATCACAAATTAATAAAAAGGGTAGACACCTATGAATGGGTAAAATGATTGATTGGATTAAACCTTGAGAATCTCGGGTGTAACTGTATTGGGGCCCTTAGAAGAGAAAGCAGTCATAAATGGAGCAGGCTGCACGTTAATTTCTGCATCAGGATCGGTAATGAATCCAAGCAGGTCACTGCCAAAATTATTACTCTGTTAGGGGAATAAACGCGGGTCACTGTCAAAATTATTACTCTCCATGAAAATATTAAACGTGTGAAATGGAAACATTCTAGGCAAATTAAACAATTTAGGCAAACATTTTTTTTATATATTCTAACTTAAACACAAATAAAAGATACATCCTAAAGTTAATCTAATAAATAATATTAATAATAAAAATATGTCATGGAGAGAGCGAGAGAGAGATGCCCAGTAGAATTGAGGTATGCGTAGACGGCAAGACCATTGGTATAGTTGAGATGTGACGCGGGAAAAACATGAGCATCGGCATTAATTTCATTACCGCTAGCCTTATCATTGCAAAGAACCATCCCAATAGCACCAGCCAAAGCATCCTGCTCACCCTAGTCAACCCTCGCATTTTCACCCCTAAGGCAGACTAATATTTTTCCGTTCACTTACCTTCATAACAACAAAAAATAAGACATAGGAAACAACATACAACAAAAACATAAGGTAGTTTTATGACCACTATAAAGGCTTATAACTTAAAATCATGATTTTAAAAATAATTTCTTACACGTCTTCAGCGGATGGGTTGGTAGCTTTAGCCTCTGCTCCGCGAATGAGTGAATAGAATCTAGCATCTCGCAATGGTGGAGAAAGGCTTGTCCCCTGATGAATAAAATTTAACAAAACAAAGTACTAGTAAGAACAAAAAAATAAACTCATTTGGTAAAAAATCTGAACCTTTAGGCGCTCCCCATCACGTAGTTCAACAAAAGTTTGAAACTCCCGATTAATTATGCTCGCTCCAACAGTTAATATCCACGGAGCAACATTTGTCACAGTCCCATCATATGGTCCCGAATTCCCAGCCGAACAAACTACCACTATACCATTCTTAACAGAATGAAACGCGCCAATGGAAATTCCATCTTCGAAGTAGTCAAAAGCTTCCCCACCAAGTGACATCGAAATTACATCAATGCCATCATGCATGGCCATATCAAAGCCTTTCATGATATCAGCATCGAAACATTCGTTTCCATCCATGGGTGGCCAACATACTTTATAAGCAGCAACGCGTGCTCTAGGTGAACCACCTTTTGCAGTTCCGTTTCCTACATTAAAGACATTTGTCCCCCGGAACAAAGTTACCCCCGGCAGTTGATAGCGTGTGGGACCCGTGTCCTTCGTAGTCTCGGGCAGTGTTCATAGAAGTGATGATTTTGCCTATATAGGCATTATAACCTTCAATGAAGTACATCGCCCCAATAATTTTCCTGCAAAGTTAAATAGACATGAAAATTAAAATCTGCCAAAATATTGATCAATTAATTTGATCATCATATAGATATGTAAATTATACTAAAGATAAATAGAGTTAATAGTAAAATGGCAAAAGTGACTTAGCATTAACACGTAAAATTAGCAGGGTCATTTAATTATGAGATATTTTGACTTTGCACCCTATATTTGAGTCATGTTTTTAATTCTGCACCCCATATTCTGAAATGTTTGACTTTGCACCCTATTGGTGTATCACTTAAGCAGAAAAAGTGTTGCTAAAACCTTTAAAAATGTGTCACTAAAGCTAACAAACGCGATGAAAATAAAGGATGGGTAGTCCAAATCTCATTAATTATTAATAAATAAATAACAAAACTGTATGTGATGCTTCGATTTTGAACCCCGTATTTTCAAACAAGAAATTAATTTGTGCATAACGATTTTTGTTTCCCATAATTATTTATTTAAAGATTTCTATGTTGTTTGTGTAAATTATCTTTTACAACCAGTTGTTTTTTTTTTCTGGAAAATTAAGGATTATGATTGATTTATGATCTTGAAGCTATATGAACACCAGGTTAACACCAGGGGTATGTCTACTGCTGTCCTGAGGGCATTTATAACAAAACGCAAAGAGAATCATGAAGCAAATCAGTACTCGCAATGTTGGAAGCACTTCACTTCAAATGACAAAAGTGACAATAAACGTTAGTCAAATAGATATTATGTGACGTGTTTCATTTAAATAGATACAAATAATACTTAATGAATTTTCCAATATGACAGTTGTTATCAAGGTGAATCTTCCTCTAATACATTAGATCCATGGGACACTTATTATCAATTCTACCATTTCCATTAGGTGTATAGCCTCATCACTTTATGCTCAAACCAACAAACACCCAATAACAATCAAGTAACCATCTACAGAAAAGAATAATTTGGAAATACTAGCACATTTAGAAACTGATTGAAGCGATCATCATATAACATTCAATTATGTGCTGCCTTTTATCGGAAATAACACAACTATGACACCTCAACTATGGAAAACATAATGAAAGACCAAATCAGGAAACCACACCACACGTAATGAAGGACCAATATTCATGGAAATAACACAACTATGGCACCTCAAAATCATCACTATTGAACTTCATGCTATTGCCAACACCTCAAAATCACCACTACTGAACTTCATGTTATTGCCAACATCTGCGAAGATTAGGCACTAAAAAAATCACCAAGCAATGATAAAGTTTGCCACTGTTGACATAATAACCCATCGTAGATAATAAAATATCATCACAAGACTTTATACTAGGGAAAAATAGTACAACACGTGAGCACTATAACAAATCAAATTCATACTATTGTGAACTCTTTAAGCTATAGCTTAGAGCTCAAATCAGGACATTGAAAAATCGAACGTGCACAACTTAAAACGAGGTGAAATGGAGATACAATAAATAAATAAAAAGACGCATGAAAAAAAAGGATTACAAAATTCATTATTCACGTAGTACATGTGGTTGTTTAGATAAATCCATCAACTTCTTTAGCCATGAGCTGTTTGGTAGGGTATACACAGTTAATCCATCCAGCTCCCAATAGAAGGTGAAATGCGAACATTGATCTAATCCTATTTCCAAAACTTTTAATTAGTAGCAATTGTGTATTGTTTGACGCTTCTATTATCTTTTAACATTATAATAGACACAAACAGTCCACTAAGAATGCTACCTTGGACACGTTTTACATTGAGTATCATAAACAGCAATTTGCTTCTTCTTCTAGTTTCATTTCGAATTGTTTGGTCAAATATTCTTGATTTATATTTTTTCTAGCTATCCTTGGTCCTTCTATGTACAGAAAGAAAGCAGTGTCCTTACTTATGTTCGTTTTTGTGATGAAAATAATAAAGAGAAAAATAGATCTTTGCTTATATTTCTCTTTCCTTTTGGAATGTACCTTTAATAATAAAGTGCTAAATTGTTTCATTTGTTCATTGTGAAACTTTTCCCTTTTTAGGGTTATTTTTTAGTTGTGAACTAGTTGAGTGTATAAAATAAGATGATTATTTACTCCATTGGATATCTACAATGTATATCATACGTGCTGGATATTAGTAACATCAGTGTGGAGGAGCACATGTGAAACCTACAAATGCTGGGTATCAGGAACACCAGTGTGGAGGAGCTACCAAGTGGGATATTTAACGTGGCAAAGACATCTGTTTTTGTACCATAATAAAAACAAGGACACCGAAACATTAAGTTTCCAATGTGGCAGGCGGGTACAAGCAGGAATAGGGAAAATACGAAGATTACAAACTCTATCATGCGTTGAAGCAGAAGAACTAATCCAAAAGGTTGGAAATTTCTAAGTTAATATAGGCTTGTTAATCAAATAGTGATTATTCAAGCTCCATCAGATTAAATTCTAAATTATACTAATAATGCTTACATACATATAATATCTGCCGAAGCCGAAGTAACAAGCATACAGAGCAGTGCTCCTATTCACAACTAGCATGAAAGCCACGCGATGCGTGGCCGAATACCAACAAATCAATCGATACTTGTATAGTCCACGCGGTGTGTCATACTATATTTTCCAATTTTGAAATATTGACAACTAAAATAAAAAATTCCAAAATGTATGTTATGTAAAAGACCAAAAGTGTCTCTAAAATACCATAGAAGGAAGTATACAACAAAATATATGGTTATCGGGTTATATTAAAAAACATGGGTTACTTGCAAAAACTTGATGAAATCTAAACATTCCTTTTATTTTTATTATATCAAAAAAGAAGAAAAAATGGATGGTAAATTACCTTAGGTATGGGGCTTCTGACCGTACTTTTTGAAGTATCCATTTGAGCCAGCCCATTTGATATCCTCATTGCCCAATGCCCAATGACCCATTTCATATCTACATTAACCAATCACATAATTTTATTTACTATAAAGGTACGTGTACAGACATACTTGTAAAGAAATATGTATACATTAGGTGTTTTTTCTCAATCCATTTTCATATTGTCCCCGGAAAAGCTTTTTGTATTTTTTTCTCCCTATATTGATTGAAGTGATATATACCACATCTATCCATATAAACAGTTTTATGAGAAGGGAAGGGGACCTAGAAGGATTAATAAGAGAGATTAATGAGTTTTTAGGGCTTACAATTTTCAGGGACTGGAGGTAAGCTTTGGTGGCATTCTCAGCAGACCAGCAAGCCATTTTCTTCTCTCTTTTTTTCGCCCTTGTTCATTTTCTGATGTTGAAATCTTGGGTTCAAAGTCGGGGAGGTCTTGTTCTTATATATTCAATACTCAAGAGCCTCGTTCACATGCTATTAAATTATTAGTACGGAAGCAACCGAGGAAGGTCTTTCTGTATTAATTAAAGAAAATTCTGCAATACCAACGGGCGTTCGTTGAACAACGTTGAAACAATGTATCTAATCTAATCTATTCTTTTTTTTTCTTGGGAAAAGATTTAAAGAAGTCCCGTATTTTTTTTTGGGAAACCAAATACAATTAATAATGAAAGGATATAGAGTTCAAGTGTAAGTTATAATAACATGCTTTTATTACTGTCATGTGTCAACTTCACATGAATACTGCATTTATTAGTGTTGCCAAGTGTCAATTCTTTAAGAGTAGAGGCATTTATAATTGCCATGTGTCAGCCTCACGTTATTTAGGTCTACAGTTTTAGTTATATACTAATAGATATTCATTCCAAAATAATAAGTCACAAAATTCATTCTAACTAAGACATCATAAAACTTAATTCCTCCCACCATTTTAATGTACGAAATCTATATATGGGGAGATGACCATACGTCCATTTTAATTAAATAAATAAGTACAAGAAACATATACATAAACATGTCAGCCGAATTCCCAAAACAATTGGAGCAAATTCTAATATAGGCCAATTGCCTTCGCTAATTTTGCATTCAAACTTATAACTAAGATTCTAGCTGATAGAAAAGATTACATAACTTGTCAAATGCAACAAACATATATATATATAATCTACTATTGAGATTAAATTTACAAATTACACGACTTACGATAATAAGATTCTCTACCGAAACTTCACTTCGTCCCCACAACAAACATAATCCACTATTTGAAATTAATTTAGCCCCTCCGATCAAGCACACCCTAATGACCTAAAAACCTTATTTTCCATTACAAATAAGAAATCTTACACATTTTCTAGCTTCTAAGTGCTTTTGATATTACTTATCCGCCTTCCAATTTACATTAATGTATTATTAGTCAATGCACATTTTAAAGAAGCTTTTAATCCTATGCAGTCATTACTATTTCATTGGATACAGTAGTAGAAGTGAAAATGATACCTGAACGAGAGAGTGTCTCTGAACGCCGATATTAGAAAGAGCTCGAGATAACCGGTTTGATACGCCTATTGATGTTCAGGTCACATTTGCTTCAGCAAAGAATACGACAATAGGAGAAACATAATTTTATTATATCAAATTCAAAAGACCATACCCATATCTTGATTGTTCAAATGTAATTATATTATTAACCGACTCAAATAAAATAATTCCGTGGAAGTGGAATATTTTCCATGTGTTTCCATCTTTGTTATCAAATTCACCCTTAGAGGAAATGTACTATTTACCAGATGAAGAAAAAATTGACAGCAAGAGGGTTTCACTTCAAGTATTGTTGAACATTCTTGAATAGATAGGGTTGATTTATCCTAGTCTCTTAAGCCCTACATGAGTAAAGCCCAGGAATTATATTGACCCTAATCATATTTTGTGAAATTATAAGATTTTTTAAATTAAAAATTTCGAAAGGTAGGTCAAATCTAAACACTCTATTTCGTGCATGTGATGCACATCTTTACAGAACTTCGCCTTAGTGGTGGGCACACTCATCCACCCTCCTTTTTATTTCGTATAATAAATTTGGCCCCAAATGAGTTTTATTTATTAAAAAAACATCGCCTATGGCGCATCAGACTTTATAGTTTATAAAAAAAAAAGTATCAGTGCATAATTTAATAAATATGGCTTAACAATACAATGTTGGCATGACAAATTAATAAAAATGGATTGACAATTTAATAAAGACGGCGTAACAATAGAATATGTGATATAAGAGATATAGAATGTTGGCATGCTTCTCTTAAACAATAGGATTTTGGAGCCTCAAATTAAGAATCATACACACAAATTAGATATAAACAAAAATACATAAAAAACATGGGAAATTATTTATTTGACATTAAACATTCGTTTGATCACAACGTTAAAAAAAACTGGTCATTTTATTTATAATTTTGATAGAAAAACAGTTCATTTTATGAAAAGCTGAAAAACTGTGTATGATAAATGATGTCTTCTTGAGATGCTCTGTTATTTCCTTGTTTTCACATAATCTAAATCTCCACTCAGCACTTTTTCCTTGATTTCTTTTACCTTTTTACAAAAATTAAACAAATCAGTCATTTTTAAATTTATATACAACCTTAATATGCGTGTATTGAAGATTTTTTTCACACGCCTTAATATCCAGGTAGAATTGTAAAGTGCTTCAGCATGCAGCATAAATTCTTCTAATAATATAATCATTAAAAACCAAGTTATGGCGAAAAAACTAGTGTGATAGAAACAAAAATACATAAGAAATATTTGGTTCTAGTTCAAGGAATCGCAAACCTGGTTCTTGTTCTTGTTTAAGGAAACGCAAACCTGCTTAAAGGTTTTGGAGGTTAACACTGATTCTTGTTCAAGGAATTGCAGACTTGAAACGATGCTTCAAGAAATCGCATATTTGAATCACGGACTTAGGTTTTCAAGGGGCCGAAAATATGTGAATTAGGGAAAGTAGTGGAGAGTTTGGGAGGGAACGAAAAATATGAAGGGAAGTGGAAAGTCTCGGACGCGCAAAAGTATTTAAGGGTTTTTGGAGGGAAGTGTGAATTAAGAGAACCGACGTTTGTTTTTAGAAACGACGGTTGATAACCCACGTTTTTTAAATACTCGTCGTAATTTTTCAACGATTGTGTTAAACGTCGCCAAATATTCGACATTTTTATGAAAACGTCGAGAATTTTCCTACGTTGCGACATAAACGTCGACATATCCTCTATACACCAACATTTTTTTAAACGTCGCCAAATAAACATCGTTGAATCCTAGTTTTCTTGTAGTGATAATTATATAAAGGAAGACAAATATACATACATATACAGGACAAACAAATTTAAGTGTGGATAAAGAACACAATTGTATAATAGAAAATTCTTCTGAGTTCTGAACATGTGAGCAGCCAACATTATTATATCAACTAACCATATGGGAAGCCATTTCATTATTGAAATTTATATTTCAAATGTTGATTTTCCAAGAATCTCCCTTGGCAAGTCATGAACCTGTGGATCAAAACATAAAATATATTATTATTCATAAAAACGAAAAGTTAATGTGCATTATATATATGACTAAAAATGGTAAAGGAAATACAAGAGTGTAGTTAGAACAGGGAAAATTGAAGAAGAGAAACTCCCTTGGAATTTGGAAATATCATACTTCTCTACCATCTACAAAGACGCTTACATGTGGGGCAATCTCAGGCAATCTTAGGCAATCTTTCCTTTAATAGAGCGCATCTGTAGATACACAAGTACTCTAGTCTAACGAGGGGTTTTCTGGCAGGCAGAAAATTTAGTTTCTGACAATCCTCTAATAGTACGAATCTAAGAGACGATAAGTTGCAAAAACAGTCAGCAAAGCTTCTTCCCCATATCCTCATAATTTCAAGTCTGTTACAGCTGTGAAGTGTTGGATTCTATTGAGACCCGAGAATGAAGTGAGATCATCTGAGAAGGACCAAGACCCAAGTAGTTCAATCAACTAAGGCAACCTAATCCCTCGGGCAAACAACTCAATTTTCTTCAATCAATTATGTCAAAATACGAGAGAGAACAACATGGCCTTAAATCTAAGTAAAGAGAAATAGGATAATAAAAAGTTAACTAGTCTAAAATCATATCATAATGATTCAAAATTGCATACGTTCAGCACCATCAGTAACGATAGAGAAAGAAAGACTAATATCATTATGTTCTTACTTGTGCTCTAATTATGACAATTAATATAACATTCTCCCAATTTTTAAAAGTTTGGACGCTATTTGTTTTGATCTTGTGCTCAGTCATGCTTTGTTAGTGAATTGTTCACATTATTTAAAAACAGAGGTCTTAAAGCAATGGAACTAATTTTTGTCTAATATTTTATTTCCAGACACTTTTGAAACCATGTGCACTGAGTAAGAAATCTTAGTAGAAGTACTACTGCTTACTTCCTTTTAAAAGGTAGTAAATAATGGCAATGAAAATCTAAAATTCTGTCATTAATCTAAGAAACACTGATCAGACTCGTCTCTATAACCGCATGTTGGTATTGTAATTTCAATTTAGATAGAGAATTTGAAATTAAAATGATTTGTATTTATCTACCTTAGGCCTATATACCTGATTTCTCCAATCAATTTCAAGCCGAATTGAGCCCTTATGTTGAACCATTATATTGAGTTTATCATCCTCCAAATCACATATAATTTGCTTTGAACCTGAACCAGCGAAGCTCAAATCGAGATTGTGGTCTACTGCATTACTTGACAATTCTGAAAAACATGTATAATTGAAATTTATGCAATATTAAATTGGTTTTCAAATTATTATATTAATATAGATTCAAATGGTGTGAGCAATGATAGACCTCATGTAAGTTTTTTTAGATCAACTTAAAGCCTAGCGCCAATCAGTAGTTATCGTTTCATGTAAAGTAGGAATATGTCAAATTGTGGGTCTATACAATACTTGAGTTAAAGGCATATTACTTGATAGTGGAGATGCAATTTGCAACATTTAAATAAACTACATACCTCCACAGAATGTTCAGCAGAAAATACAAATAACTTAAACCTTCTCTGTTTTTCGCTATAGCCAAATATCTGACCTTTTTGACACGCTTAAGTAGTCAACCTTGTATCACCATAGGAATCAATACAATTTATTACTATGCACTTTTATTCAAGTCATTGTACAACAGAATTCACATAAAGAATAACCTCAATTACTGAATCCCAGTTCTGCTAGGGGTTATAAAGAATGAGTTTCCATAGTTGTTTCAGGAGAAATGTGTCAAGGTCTTTGCTTTTTTTGTCCGTAAAAATTAAAAGTACGGCTTATTGAATTATTATATGTACTTGGGATAGAGAGAGTGAGTGAATCAAATGTTAAAAAGCAGTCAACAAATCTAATGTACCAAATAAAAAAAAAACTTTTTTTAGTTTCTTTAACGAAATTTAATAAATCATTTTTTGTGCCTTAGCCTAAAAGGTGCAGGACTATCAGTTATTGAATTTGCCCCGTCTTACCGGAGCCGAGGTGCTATCCTTGCTCTTTGCTTCGTGTTGAGCTTGTGATAATTTCCGAGTTCAAAAATGGAAGGGAAAATAGTACGATGAAACTACGATTTTAATTGGAAATGGAGAATATTTTGTGGAAATTTACCTGGATTGTTCTGTGGTGTCGAAAACTGGATAGGTAGAAATAATCATTTATTTCAAGCAATGACGATAATTTTTTGTTAATCGGCAATCAGGATACTTATGAGTAACAAATTTAACACTATCAAAATAAATTGAAATCTGCAGAAAAACAGAAACCATATTAAAGTAACTAAAAATTAGAAGAGGAAAAAACGATTAAGGTAATAGTGCCAAACAAACCTGGTAATCATGTTCTGAACATGCGTCCATGCATCACTATATTATAAACGAGCCATATGGGCGGCCATTACATCATTGAGATTATTATTTCAAATGTAGATTTTCCAAGAAACTGCCTTTTCAAGAAATAAACTTGTGGATCAACACGGCGAATATATATATACAATATTATGCATAAAAACAAAAAATTATTGTGCATAAAACAGAAAAAAAAGAAGAGGGGGATATTTCAATAACACGAGGAATAATATAAACCTATTCCCCTCCTCCTTTATCCGGGCTTGGGACCGGCAATGCAAAATATATCTTTGCATCGGCGGAGTTAAAAAAGGTTTTACCTAATCTAGCAAAAAGAAATCAGTTATTAATAACATAACAAGCATAGTCAATAACAAGTCACTAACATATATTAAATACATGAAATCTACGAACAACATATGTTTAAGTCAAAGCACAATGAACATATATAAAACAAGCATAAACAATAACAAGTCCATTACAGAAATTAAAAATAAGAAGTCATCACACAATGCATCAAACATAACCATCCATCATAGTTGGCAAAGCCTTTCGACCACACCACCCAGATTCCAGTACCAATATCTTCGAGCTTCTCAGCACATCCTTATTTTCCCAAGTAAAGAAAAGCATCGAGAGGTAGCGTCTGTCCCTAGAAAGGCAACAATGATAGTCAAACTTCCAAATAAAGGTACATATCTTAGTGGGTATCCATTTTTTGTATGAAATAGATGAGATGCACAATTGGGGGTAGTCCGCCCATTTTAAATCAGCCTTAAAACGGTGTGAAAGTATCCCTAGCATTTTTTGAACCCTGCCGCCTCTATAGAAGGTGGGATGTAGGGGTGGCAATTCGACACGACCTATTAACACAAAATGAAGTTATCAGGTATAGGAGCAGGTTTAACATGCTTGGGTCATAATCGGATGGACCCATCAAACACATTAAAGGTGAGAGTCACATGACGTGTTGTATCTATCCATATCTATTTGCGGGTTTTAACGGTTTACCAGGTCATAAACAGGTTACGGGTTATAAATGGGTGAAGAGTCAGACATTCAAATAATATAAAGCACATTAACTACAAAATAATCCATATAAAAATAGAAGAAAATACGAAAGTAGCTCTCGCATTGTCACGTCACATTATATTCACTGTACCTAGAAATACTAAACCGTATAAACATTGAATAAATGAAATGTTTCTAAAAAAACAAAGGACAGCTCGCTGCTAAATATGTAACATCTCATATTGGACAATTTTAAACGTTGGAAATTAGTATAGGAGAAAGAATAAAATAATAGAAAGTAATTTAATTACCAGTGAGGAACATTGTTTTTGTTCGACATTTCTTTAAACACCAGCGCAAATAAGAGAGCGCGTATTATATCTGTGTGTGTGTGTGTATATATATATATATATAACTGAAGAATAGTAAATAAGATATAAGAGCATAGTTAAAATTAGGAAAATTGAAGAAGAGAACTCACTTAGAAATATTGAACTTGTATATCATCTACGATGACTTCAGCATGTGGGGCAATCTCAGACCATCTTTCCTTTAATAGAGGACAGTTGTTGATACGCAAGTACTTTAGTTTGGCAAGGAATTCCCTGGATGGCAGACATTTTAGTCTCTGACAGTTAATTAGCTCTAGGTATCTGAGAGATGACAAATTGCTAAAGCAGTCTGGCAAAGCTACTGCCCCATATCCACTTAGTATCAACTCTGTTAGGGCAGTAAAATGTTGGATTCCATTGAGACCAGAGAATGAAGTGACATCATCTGAGAAGGAACCAATCCATAAGGTGTTCAAGTGAGTAAGGCAACCTAATCCCTCTGGCAAACAACTCAATTTTTCACAATCACTTATCTCTAAAGAAGAGAGAAAACAACATGCCGTTAACTCAGGTAGAGAGATGAGATTACTGCATTTGCGTATCCTCAATCTCTGGAGAGAGGTGCAGAATAGTAGTAGCCCACTTGGCAGATACGTTAAACCATCACATTTGTAGATATATAACTCTTTAAGGGACGTGAGGCCTTGAATGCTGGCAATGGAAGTGAGATTCTCACAGTTCCGTATATCCAAATGGTTGAGAAACAAAAGGGCGTGGAGATCATCAGGCAAATTACTCAGATTCTTGCAGTTCCATATCTCCAGCTCTTGAAGTAAGCTGCCGCAGCAGCCCCGCAAGGTGGTCAATTTGGGATATTTATTGTTTTCAAATAGCCCATCCGGTAAACAACCTAACTCATTCAAATCATCAACCCACAATTTCTTGAGACATGGAAAATGACTAGGAAAGGTGGTCAATTTGGGGCACTTTTCGATTGACAACACCTCAAGGCGAGGAAACACCACATGATCATCTTTTACTTCCATCCATTCCTTCAGATTGGGCATATAGCTTAGAGTGAATCTAATCAACACTGGAAACGATGCTGACGTATCATTAGTACGAGTATTGTTGGGAGAATCATTACGATGACCATCGAATGACAAATCTATGTGTATCACGTTATTCATTCCACTTAAGTCGGCCAAGCATTGGGATATTCTCAAATCTGTTGCACCCTACTATTTTTATCTCCATCAAATTGTCTAAAGACAACCAATAACCCTTACCATCCATATTCACAGCCATTTTCATCATCCATATAGGAAACTTATCACCCAAGAAGTTTGAAATGGAAAGGCTTATTGCATTTGGGTGAGACTGGCCTTCCAACACGTCCTCATCATTAAACCTTCCTACTCTCTTATAACTCCACACAAAGCTCAACTTGTACAAATTTGTCTTTCCAATTAAATCTCCTCTTTGAGCTTCCTCTCTGCCACTTACATGTTCAAGATTGTGTATCTCTAGTTCGCCTCTAAGGTGTTTCAAAAAACCCAGCTCATTAAGTTGATGACCCTTCACTTTCCCTACACTAAAGAATGATAATGTTTGAAATCAAACCAGCCGCCCGATCCCAGTTGGAATCTTGAAGCGATGATAACGTGTATCGAGATGGAGGTGTCTCATGCGTATCAAATTGATGCGCACCGACCGAGTCTTAAAGTCTGCAAATTGTAAAGCTTGAAAATAACTTCAGGTAAAACTTTTATTCGAATGTTCGACAAATCGAGATACCCCCTGAAGTGTATCAGTTCACCAATTGAATTTGACAACTCTTTTATCTCAGCCCCGCCAAAATTCAAAACACGCAAGCATTTAAAGTCCGTCGTATTCTCGAGCATACCACTCTTTAAGAATAATGTGTGCAAATATCCAGCATTTTCCTTCAATATTGTGTCTATTGTCTCTCCACTTGAATACAATGCTAAATGCCGAACATGAGGGATGGTGTCCATTGTACCATCCTCCAAACTATAGCTTTCACACATTGAAATATGTCGTGCAAGGTCATGCACAAGATCGTGCATTTGACAACCAATAATATTATCATATTCATCCTTTATTACATCTTGGAACAAGGAATTCCATAAGATAGCATTAAAAAATTCATTACATGTATCCTTCATTAACTTGTTACTCCCCACATCCGATTGAAGGAATCCTACAGCCATCCAGAGTTGGATTAGTCTTTCTTTTTCTATGTAGGTATCTTGCGGGAATATTGAACAATATGAAAAACATTGCTTCACGATGAATGTGGAAGATTATCGAAGCTCAACTTCAGTAAGACACCCTTTTCATCTGTAACCGAACCGCAAATTTGACTATTTTGAAACTCTAACCACTCGTGTCTTTCCTTCTTAGCAAACATCATTCCCCCTATAACATTGCTCTAACATATATGCATATATTAGTATAGGTGAGAACTCACACATCCTTAACAACAATGTTTATATCTCTTTAAGTTGGTTATGCATATTATGCACTTGGTGTTGTAGCTTAGGTAAATTATGAAATTAAGAGTGCGTTGCGTATTCAACATAGCTACGAGTCTTCTCTAATAGTTGGATGTTGTAGAGTCGAGACCAATGATACGATATACTCTCTCTCCCTCCGAGTATCGTCGTCCAGATCTCATGTACTAGGCATCAGTTACCCCCAATTCTTCCATTTTTTTATGTCTTTGACGGAGTAATCCTTCAGCTTCTTAAGGGTGTGGCGGTTGTGGTTACTCACACCATGTGCCTGCGTCGTATCTTCAGAACTGTCATGCTGATGGAAACAACTTCGGACGAGTTCCACTTCGTCAAAGTTTACTAATTTAGGCAGGTATTTTGGCAACACTTTATATTTGGTTTCTGGAAGACATATTGAAGTTTCAAACAGGGGGATTTAACAGTTACTTGAAGAGATTTGTATGGAATAATGAAAAGTTTAATGTAAACTATGCCAATTTTGCAAACATTATTAATACGATGTTCCCATTCAAAAAGTAAAACCCTTGGAACCGACCCCTTCTTTTTTATTGGTCAAGTTTCACACATTACGGAGGACCCCACGTAGTTGCCTAAGTCCATGGAAACTTGATAAACCTCAAAACAAGACCCTAGTGTGTGAACCTCACGTTCAAGTGAGCTAGTAACCTTACTAATATCTAACCCCAACTTCAGACAAGTAATGCTTATCAAAAGATAGTGTCATAGGATCAAAAACCAGTAAATGTAATAAATAATATACTAATATAGTAACCCACTACGGGCCCCATAATAAAAATCTGTGAATAAGTAATACAAAGTCTAATTGAAATGGAAATGCTTAAATAAATGTAAACTCCTACATCTACGTCTATGATAACTAGAATAAACTTAATATTGGAATTCTTTTTGCTCAACCCAACTGCTCCAACTCTCGAATACATGAAAAAAAATCGTAAGAATAATGGTGGGTTATAACCCACATTTGCAAGAAATATATAACCTAAGTGGAAATATTATTACGTGCGACTTATTTACATGGCATGCCATCCCCACCAGCACTCGCTCCCAAGGTATCTCATCTCACCTCTAACTAAGTGATACCCCAATCAAATGCCAATCATGTACTGAGAATAGCTATAACGCAAGTAACCAATTCCCATTCCCATTCAAGAACCAAGTAAAAAACTGAAAACATAAAATGAATTCCCTGGCAACAATACTAAATTAATATTGATATCCTTCGTGGTCAAACTACTTGCGTTTATTCGTAATCTATAGTTTGCATCTCGGAGAAGACAAACAACATTTATCCATCTAGCGCGATATAAGACGAATCGGACAGTTGTTCACCTGTTCATGCTGAAACTGTCATACAAGATCACATTTTTCCATGTGTGCGTCGTCTTCATAGAGTTAAATAATTACTAGAAGAATTTAGCAAGAATCCTAAGGAGAAAATGCTTCTGCCATCCATGAAGAGGATCAGGTCTGTTGAGTTTGACCTTGACAGAGTAAAGAGAGTGTTACATGCCATGATGGTGAAGCAACTTGAGATTGCGAATTTTGATGGAGAATCTCCAAGAGTCCAAATTTCGTCAACAAAGGTCTTGTTGAGTTCCGGTTGATCAAAACTGTTACTGGCTACAAATGTGGACTGGTATGACAAGAGGTGGGCGTTGAAAGATTCCTCTGTGGGATTATTATTAGCGGTAGAGAATACAAAGAAAACAATTCTATGAGTTTTTCCCTACTCATATTTGAGGCAATGTAGAGAAAGAAAAGCCTTATGCATAGTTTATATAATGCGGCATCTCCTGTTTCCCCCTTGTTAATGGAAACACAACATTCTTTTTTACGACATAATATGAGCTTATTAAGCATTGGACAATACAAATTCTTTCTGGTCATCTGGATATTTGGGCAACTACAACCAGGTGAAAGTCTGGCCATACTCCCTCTCTTGTTCAATCTCGCCGGAAAATTCACTCGATCGGAGATAGTGTGGTCACTCAATGTCTCTCATCAAGTAAATGAATCTCTCTGCATATGTATCAGAGTTAATCAGAGAGTTACAGCTACTTTTTCTTATTCAATTCGATGGAGTTTGTGAAGAAAGTGTTGCGAGCTTGAAATTTTCATCGAAGCTTGGTCGAAACAAAATTTTTGAGGTTTGAATCCTGTGAATCTGAGTCAGGAGTGGAAGGAGGCAAATCATCAGGAGAATTGAATTAACTCGAAAAAATGCCTTTTCATAACAAGGGCTTTTGGATGGCTAAGGGTCATGGGAGTTTAGGTGATGGTGATATGGCTTACAATAATTCCTCCAGAATAGAGCCAAAACGTCCTCCTCACTGGTTCATGGATGGTACTGAGGCAGAGTTTTTCCCCAACAAAAAACAAGCAGTTGAAGTTCCGAACAATAGTTCGTTCTCTGGATTTCAAAATTCAAATGCTTCTCCTTGGGGTAATGCTTCTAGTTTTCACACGGTTGCTAACCAATTTAGTGAAAGGCAGAAATCATTTCGTCTTTGGAAAGAATCATTCCTAGCAGCTACTCGTGAACTTTAGCGTATATATGGAAAGGAAGAAGGGAAACAGTTGCCATAAAGTTGCTTTGTTCACATTGAACAGCTATATGGTATTCCACAATGAGCAGATGTTCTTAAACTCACTTATTGCATAAAAGTCCTTACCACAATGAGCAGATGTCTTCACCATTTGCAAGTTGAACTTATAGATTGCTCCACCTTCACCAAGAAACATGATCAAGATTTCATTAGCTTTCAGTGCACTCTAATCAATTATTGTATTTTATTGTGATCACTAACCCGATTGATTTTCTTTTCTAAAAAAAAAGGTCTGGCCATCACTAAGACCATTAGTACAAATTTCTCATAGAAGGTAGTAAACTTTTTAATACATAAAAACGTACAAATGAAAGTGCAGTAAATGGACTTATCCCTTCTCACCTCACCTCAGTCTTTGTCTCCAGTTGCCTCTTTAGCTGTATAGAGAAGTCTCCTTTGACATCATTGTTTTCCCTCCACCATTTCGTTTTCCAATCTTCACTGCTTTCGAACACGTCGTCTGCAAATACTATATGCTTCAGCAAACTGTGAGTGAATTTAATGAATATAAATCTGAATTTGGGCCTAACTTTAGCTAAGCCAAAAGCAATACTATATGCTTATTTATAGTACATAATATGGATCCTCAAAGCCTCATTTAAAACCAAAGTGGTTTTGTGTGATAATCGATGATTGAATGACCACTGACATAGTGTATCCACGCTAAGATATTTGCAAGTCTACACAACTCTAGACACACTTTCCATTTGAAAGTTAGAGTTATACATTTCAATGCAACCAACGGTTAATTTCAAAATCCATTGGAGGCATCTAAAATGATTTGTCAACAATGACCCTCGAATTTACCAAGTTTGAAAATACTTAACATTGGTTTGAACATATTAACATTAATCTTTAGAAACCCCTGTTTAAAAAAAACATTATTCCAACCATTAATAACATAGGATAATTTAACCCCCCATGGAAGCTATAAGTTTAAAAATATCTTCTTCTAAACAAAATTTGAAACGTGGTGTGGTGCATCCAAGAGTGAAAAAATCACAAACAGTTACTTGTACGTCAAAATATAACATAAAACCATTAGTACAGACAGCCGTATCAACAATCAATGCAACATAAATTAAAAAAAAACTAACGGAAACTGTACAACCAACCATTCTTTCTTTTTTACAGAACAAAAATTAAATATTAAGAACATAAATCAATATCACATCATGGATTAGAGATCCGAGTCGCAACTTCTTACAAAAGTGTATACCTGTTTAGATCCCAAAATTGGAGAGTGGAGATATCTTGATCCTTAAAAAAAAGATAAGAAACAATTAGATCCTAAAACATAAACATAAACATAAACAAAAACAAATCTTAAATTACAAAATCCTATATTAGAAATCCCTAAATATTTAGGAAAAATCTAAAAATTTACATAAATCGTCCCCAAAACAAACAAATCACACCATAACATAAACAGACAAATCGCACCATAGGAAATGTACCCAAAGCGCACCATAACATGAACAAATCAGACCTGAAATAGCATATGTGCGTGTAAGAAGAGATGAGGGCTGTAGCGTGGGAAGGATGAGGGAGGTAGCGTGGGAAGTTGAGAGGGATCAGTGAGCGGGAGACTCAAAGTGAGTAAGTGTAAATTTTTTTAGGGCATTTTATATTTTAGTAAATGTACTCAATTTTGGCACACTTAAAAACAATGGCAAATTTTGGCACTGTTTTAAAGTGTGCCAGATTGTCATTAAACCGTGCCAGAATTTGGCACAGTTTAAAACTGCGTCATATTTTTAATATGAGAGTGTGCCAAATTGCTGTTTTTGGTTTAGTGTATGTTATGTATGGTGAACATCCCAGTGGAGGAATGATTGAAATAGAGTCACGTGATATCAATTTTATTGAAGATAATTTCCCTAGCATAGGTGAAACTAATAAGCAAGGTTCTAAAAGGCGCGAGGCGTGGTCGAGGCGTAGAGGTCAAGCCTCAAGCCTTAGGAGCCTAGGCGCGCCTAGGCAAAGCCTAGGCGTAAAAAGGCGTTTTTTCTTTTTTTATTATTTTAATTATTCCAAGGCTAGTAATATAATAAAATGGTACATAACTTGAATTTTGAAAATATATCCATATGTTTGGTAGCCATCTTTCTCATATTCATGCTCCATAACCATTATTTGTCAACTAATCCTTTGTTTTTTTTAAAAAAAGTGTGCCTTAAGCCTTTTACCAAAAATAAGGCGTAATAACTTATAAGGCGTAGGCGATGCGTTTCTCTCAAGCCTCAAGCCTAGGCAGGCCTTTTAGAACAGAGCTAATAAGAATCAGGACGGCCATAATTAGTTGGAGGAGACCGAAGAAATCTTAGCATCTTCAAGAGAGGGTGGACAATTAATTTCTCATCCTGTAATCGCTGAAGATAGTGGGGGTGGTCTTCTACCTAGTGGGAGTGAACCACTAGGACCCCTTGATTATGAAGTTCGCCGATGAAAGCGGGAAAACATTCCACATCCTCATTTCGAGATCGAGGGGAATATTTTCCTATGCACTAAACTAGATGAGGAAAAGCCAGCTTTTTTGCGAAAGTCCTTTCCTCATGTGCTAAGGATGAGTGGATGGTTTCTATGAAAGATGAGATAAGATCAATGGCTAAGAATAAAGTCTGGGAGTTCGTTAACCTTCCACCGGGGCGGAAGACCATTGGAAACAAATGGGTCTTAAAAATTATGCACAAAGTAGATGGTTCAATTGATAAATACAAGGCACATCTTGTGGCGAAAGGCTATACACAAAGAGATGGAATAGACTATGAAAATACATTCTCCCTAATGGTGAGAATGGCTTTGATTTGCCTAATTCTAGCTATTGTCACGCATTTGGTTTTAGAACTTTTCCAAATGGATGCTAAGACTGCATTTTCCAATGGAGAACTAGACGAGGAGATTTATATCGATAAACCAATCAGGTTTGAATCCAAAAGACAATAGCGCAAAGTTTGTCATCTCAAACGTTCGATATATGGTCTCAAACAATCATTAATGTAGTGGTATTTTTTTTTCGCTCTTTTATAAACTTTGTCGATATCTAGATTATTGAAGAAGACCATTGCGTTTACCTTAAGCGATCTAATAAAAATATTATTATCCTTTCGTTCTATATAGACAACATGGTTATTCATCATTTTTAAGATGGACACGAGAGAATCAAATTATGTGCTGGGGGTTAAGATCATGATAGATCGATCTAAGAAACTTCTCGGTTTGTCTCAAGAGACTTACATAAAGAAGATTCTGTAATGGTTTTTCATGCATACCTCCAAACCCATTGATACCCAAATGGATAAGGGATACACCTTAAGCCTAGATGATTATTCTAAGAATGATGAAGACAAGAATCAAATGTCCAATGTACCGTATGCAGCTATAATAGGGAGTTTGATGTATGCTATGTTATGTACGCGTCCAGATATCTGCTAAACAATTGGCATGGTTAGTTGTTACTAAAGCAACACTGGTCAAACTCACTAGATAGATGTTAAAAGGATTATTCAATATCTGTGTGGGAGTGATGAACTCACCTTATGTTATCATTGCGAAGACTTGAGGCTGAGAGGATACATCAATGTTGATTAGGCCAGTGACGGAGATGGATGAAATTCCACCCTAGGATATGCTTTGATACTCAAAGGCAAAGTTGATACTTGAAGCAATAGGAAACAAACATGTGTTTCATTGTCCACCATGGAGTTAATACAAATCTTGCTCAGCAGCTGTTCAGTAAGCAATCTGGTTGAGAAGATTTCTTCGTAGACTAGGTTTTACAGGCCATGCCAGATAGCCTGCACTTATCTACTGTGATAGTACATCAGCATTGGCATATAAAAAAGATCCCACATATCGTGGAAAGTCCAAACACATTGGGATTACATATCACTACATTAGAGACATGGTCGCGCAAGGGGAGGTTAGCTTGAAACATATCTCCACGAGCAGTATAGTTGTTGCTCCTTTGACGAAACCTATAACCCGAGATGTTTTCCTTTCTCATATTAGGAGTATGGGACTTCACAGGATTTGATATGTAATGGAACTTCATTTATTTTTGACATTATTCTTTTGGAAAAATTTGATATTCACTTTTTATGTTTGAATGATTACTATTATTGAGTACATATCTTATATCTTATAGAAATGTTACCAGGCTTGGATCAACTCTCGCATACGGGTGATCCACCTTGGCACTTTGACAACAAGCAAGTTGAGACAATATTATCTATGACGCTTTGATAGCGAGCGAAGATATTTATATCTTTGGTGCCCAACGAGCAAGATATATATAGTTAAATATTATATATTGCATGTCACCTTAATTAGAACTAAGATGAGACCTCATCTAGGTCGTTCATTGAGAACTCCACGACTCTATGTAGCCTGCTACAAACCGATTGTAAGATTTTAGGCAGGCGCCGAGGAAGTGACAAAGTTGAGACTCAGGTTGGGTACTTGCTGAGCGACTAGACTAAGATTCCTATGATGTCCATTATACAAATGACATGCCCATTATTATGAGAGAATGCTATACTATACATTTCATATTATATGTAATTTATCGATTGATAGCTGGAACGATGATCGAATCCCTGCTTTGCCATTGTGTGAGTCACTTATGCCTTTGTTGACTTGAGACTGTGTCATAAAGAGGAGACTCGATGACACTTCTTTAGCATGTTTACCTAAGATTATGCAAGATACCGTATAAGGGGCATGTCTAGTAATAAAGTGGTTTGATCAAATTGAATTGACATGAGGACTTAAGGAAGACTATTTGGAAATACACCATGTTTTGTGACTCATTAGGTGGCCAATGACCATATCAAGACATGTATCTGATTGTGGCCATGAGTTAATTACATATTAGGGGTTATGCACTGCTTTCTATGAGGGATTAAGAGTGTGTAATTTGGTGTAGTCGAATTGTCTAGGCATAAGGGAGATTTTTTTCGAGTGACGCATCTTCGCTAGTATGGTGATGGCTTAGCAATTACACTCCTGAGACTGTATCTTCTTTCTTGAGAGGTCACACGATTGCCATGAAAGTTACAAGATTTCATGCATTACATATATGATTTGCCAGCTATGCTTACTATAGTATTAAAGGAGATCATTTACCTTTGCCAACATTTTTAAGTGTTTCTTCTTCTGCAGGGGGGATAGCTGATTTATCTCGCTTCTTAGCTTATGAGGAAAAAAAATTAAGCATCAGTTTTCTTGATTAAAGGTTGGTGTCCTTATTCATTAAACTCACTTACTATTTTAAGCTTCCAAATGCTTTATCACTCTTAGTGACAGTTACAAATAATTTTGTTACTACTCCCGACAGTGTTTAAAAGAGATAGGGAGAGAGGGAGTGAGAATTACCTTAAGAAGTTGGGCAGACGAGCAGCGACGGAGGTAGCACGGCAGCGGTGGCGGAGTTAGTGCAGAGGAGCGCTGGCGGAGGTAGAGGAAAGGCAAGGAGAAGAGGAGATCGGAGAGGGGGGGGAGAGAAATAGGTGGGAACCAAGAGATGGAAACGAGGGGGAATGGGTGGGAACGTGGTGTTATATTAGGTCAAGGAATTTTTTTCTTGTTTTGCCCCTCAAATTGAACTTTTGGCTACAAAAATATTTTGTAACAAAATAGTAAATCAATTACCTATGAAATATTTCATGATTGATTGTAATTATTTCGTTGAGAAAAAATTCGTGCTTATGTCTTGTGCGGGGAAAAAATGGCGCCTATTTTTTATTGACAATTTGGCAACAAAATTTGCTAATTCGTGGCCAATATTTACTTAATGACCACAATTTAAATTTTGTTGCTAAAAGTGATATTTACCCACGAAATTATCTTTGTAGCCAAATAAATCGTTGTTAAATGTAATATTTGTTGTAGTGAAAATATAAAATAAGAAGTCAGGAAAGAGACTATGATGTCCCATCTAACACCCCCGGTCTGGAGAAGTCAATGAATGCAGGATACCAACAACAATATTATGGAAACAGATAAATTAGCTCATATAAACAATCTCTCTTCCATCCCAATTATAAATGAAATCAAAACAAATGCCAAACTCAAAAGTTCTATTGCAAGATGATCAAAAGGAATATATTATACCACAAGCAGATAGAGCATAACCTTAGACGAATTAAAGAAAACCAAAATAAAACCCAACACAAACACATGACCCATTTGATCACACAAATTGAAGATGGTTACCCATTTTTGCACCCTTAACCCAGTGATTACCAGTAGGGTTCAAACTAAGTTTATGAGGGAAGTTATGGAATTGGGGCAAAGCAGAAACCAATATTATCTAAAAATCAAAAAACTAAGGAATGAAAAAACAAAGGAAAACTGTTGTTGAAGTGAGGTGAGAGATGCAGAGATTGTTGTTTGTGAGGTTTATTGAGTTATAGAGAAAAAAGTTTGATGTTTTCTGTAAATCCTTCAATAAACCCAACCAACCCAAAGAGTGGGATTGTTAAGTGAGTTAAAACCCATTTGTGTGGGTTGAATAAATGGTTAAAAGAAAGCATGGGTTAGAATAAGAATACCCTTTGGTGTATGATGAAACCCGATTCATCTTTAAGGCTTGGAAACACGATTCACCACCGGTTTGTTTGTGGAATCGAGAGATATAACGATTTCCCTTTATCTACAAAAATCAAATCCCTTAAAGCAGGGTATGAAAAAGAAAAAGGAAAACCGGCAGGGTGGAAAACCAAAAAATTGAAGCATTGATGAAAGAAATTTGGGATTTACACCTGAAATGGATTTTGTCGCAGAGGGGAAATGATCCAGCCATTCGGGTGGGTGACAGACATCCCAGCCACCATCCTCCATCATCATCACTCGGAAAGGACGCACTTATGAAGATCTGTGGTGTGGATGAGGATGATGATCGACCTAATAAAGATAAGAGTCAGGGATGTGCTGGTGCTGGTGCTGGTGCTGCTTCATCTTCATTTTATTTATGGAAATGGACAAGAGAGGACAAACAAAAGTGTGTTAGCACAAAACAAAACAACCCATTTTAAAGTGCACATGAAACAACTCGACAAAGGAATATAGAAAATGGAGCGACGTGATTCATTAATGACACATCCAAGCATTAGGGCGTCTTTTTCTTTTAAGAGGAGGGAGAGGAAAGAGGGGGATCATGTACCCATCTTCATCTTCAAATAAATCAAACATACACGTGGCACCAAATAGAGACAAGAATTTAGGAGAGTTGGATATACGGAGTAGACCTGGCAAAATGAGGCACGACACGATAACACGACACGATATGACACGAAATTATAAGTTAATGGGTTTAGTCTTATCGGGTTTGGGTCATTAACGGGTCAACACGGTAGATCCGTTATCATAACGGGTCGTGTTTGGGTTTGTACTCTTACACGATTAAACCCGTTTATACCCATTATCACCCGTTAGTGGTAACGGGTTTTATTAGGTCGTGTGACCCGAACCAATACTACACGGGTACTAACGGGTATTAACGGGTCACCCAACCCGTTACCCGTTTAGACCCGTTAATATTAACGGGTGTTAACGGTTCGGGTCGTGTACCCGTTAATATTAACGGGTCGTGTTTGGGTATTATCATTTGACCCGTTAGTCTTAACGGGTCGTGTACGGGTTAAGGGTGTTTTCACCCGTTAACCCGTTAACCCGTTAACACGACCCGTTGACAGCTCTAATACGGAGGGATGCAAGGAATAGAAATCAAGAGAGCCTCTAAACAAACTATCAAATTATCATTTAATGAAAGACACATGTCCATTAATGGAATAACTTAACAATTTCCTCTTTTTAGTTAATACAATAGAATAAAATAGAATAGAACGTGAAGAGACAAACACACGAAAAGTTTCATTTTCTCAATTTAATGGTATGTGCCATATAAATACTGTCAATATACATCAAGATCTTCTTATTTTCTCTCATCTCAACTTACAAAATATATAAACAAAACATGGATTTGGGTCTGAAATTCGTTGCGTTGATAACCATGCTGCTCATTTTTTCTTCACTAAAAGTATCTAATGCAAATTTTTACATGGTTGGGGACACAAAAGGTTGGACCCATATGAACGTTAATTACACGAACTGGGTTGGTAATCGCCAATTTCACATTTTTGATATCCTCCGTGAGTACTTTCTGCTTCTCTTATATATATATATATATATCTTTGTGTTTGTGTGTGTTATTTTAGTTTTGTTTGTAGTTTGTGTTGGGTTATTGAGTTTTTTTCTATCTTGTCATGCATCAATAATTCTTGTTTTTTTTTAATTTAACACATTATAATCTTCGATTTCATATTTTAATAAAAACTTAAATTTCATCACTAAAAGTGATCATTGGTGACTTTTTGTCCAATAATCTGATAATATTGTACTAAAGTAAAAAAAATCCATAATTCTTATTGGTATTTATAAATAAATTGCAAAAGGATGTGCAACAGTCTTTTGTAAATGAGACGTTTCTCTATTAGAAATAAACGTCTGTTAGAAAAAAAAATAGTTATGTCTCTTAAACTTTGACTCTTAGTTGACTTTATTTTTTTATGGTTTTAGTTCCCAAACAAAGCATGGGTTTTATACATAGTGTTAAAATCTTAAAATTCACAATGAGACTTGCTATTCATAGCACACACTGACACAATTGATGAGAATTGCGTTGTAAATTCCACTTGCTATATGACTCGTACAATTCAATTCCAATACGTTTAATTGATAGCTTAGTATATATATATATATTCTTAAAATGTGCATGAAAGTACATAACCATATATATATATTCTTAAAATGTGTATGAAAGTACATGACCATTCATATTACGGGTTTACAATTTTACTGATCGAATAGAGAATATCAATGAATTTAGGCATTAATTGCGTTTTATTTTTTTTGCGTTATGTTTCAATGTTATATTATATTTAATACAAGTGAAAACTCAAAATAGTGCTAACGTGTCATAAAATGTCATGCAACACAACACGAAATCGACAATGTCTAATCAGATCAATTGAGAGATTTATAATATCCTATTCTGCTCTTCTCTTGTATTATAATTTTATTAAAAAAAAGATTTTGAGACAAAGTGAAGAAAATAGTTATTCTATGTTATTTGCAAATGATCATTAATTAGCGAACTTCACTTTCAGTAGATTATGTTATGTTGAACTATAATACATGATATGTTAAAATAATTTGAGATTAAATATAAATAATAATATATCTTCCTTGTCATATCTCATAAATGTCATTGTGCACAGTTTTTCGGTACTCGCTAGATGATGGCAGCAATGTGGTGCAAGTTGATACAAAAGAAAAGTATTTATCATGCGATGCGACATCCCCTCTTGCCACCTACGCAACAGGAAATGACTTCATCGCTCTCAAAAATATCGGATATAATTACTTCATTTGTGGAGACCTCGATAATTGCATGGTCGGACAAAAGGTGGAAATCAATGTGGTTGAATTCGGTCCAGATGCTACATCTCCCTCTCCATATCCATCTCCCTTTGCATCTTCTTTTCCCTCCCCTCAAGTTTCGGTGGATAAAGGTTCACATAGTGAAGCATCTACATTGTATTCTGTGGGTAGGCTTTTTGGTGAGATTCTATTAGCTATGGTTGTTATTGCAGCTCATGTTTAATTTTTTAACAATCATGGATGTTTCCTTTCATATACTCTAATAAACGAAAGTATTTCTAGAGGTCGATATCTAGTTTACCTTTAATGGTATTTTGGCTTAGTGAAAGCATACTTATGAACACCATAATATTAATAAAGAACACATTAATTTGATTAAACTTAGTATCCAATTTTTCTTAATAAAAGGATCTTTAATCTTCATTTTTTCATAAATATGCCTAAATGATAGAAATGAAGACTTACCTTGATCCAATTCATTGATCAAGTACGTTGTAAAAATCTCTTTGAATCATCTTGATGATTGCTCCACTATAAGCTTCATCAATTTTATAGAAAATAAATGTTGTTATATCAAATTTTCCCCCTCTTACCCAATATATTGTGTTTAATGCAAATTATTTGATAGAGAATAATCTACTATATATAAGGTGAGATATGACCCAATTTCCTAGTTAGACTATAATTCTACCACCCATCACAATAGGGTTTAATTAGGATTTAACCACCCATCAAAGTCGTTAATATTTAAATGATTTATTTAAAAGAATCCTATCAAATCCAAATTCTTATGTAGAAAAAATTAAATTGGACACTTATATTTAATTAAATAACTAATTTCAAATTATCTTAATTTCAAAATTAGATATTTATTAAATATTTCCAATAGTCTTCCACTTGGACCATATAATCATTTCACTTTATGATTTGATTCAAGGAACATAAGACACATAATAAACTTTAGAATAATCATAATCAAGTATTTACCTTAATTAAATAATACACTAATGTGATTCATGGAAATTCCAGACTTATTCAAGAGCATGGTTTCTTCCATGTACTACGCCACTAATGTCATATTCAATTAGGCCAAAAGTGTGGGTTGTCAATAATGGTCCTATAATATCTTTATAAAAGAACTATTCATGTCACTGATAGGAAGGGTTTTACCACGACGCAAGAGTCACCTACGCGCCGATCGTTTTATATTCGGCTCACCAACTCTATACAAAAACCTAAGTTACGACTCTACTTGCGATACAAGTACAGCGGTAAGTCGGGTATCGAATCCACAAAGAATGTTCGATAGATCGTAACAGATTATTAATTCAGGAATAAAAGTGTAAAAGGGTGATGTGTGCTAGGAAATAAAAGAAAAGAATAAGTTAAGTCTAAATAAAGTAAAAGCAAGGATTGGGATATCATCCAACCCTACGGCTCGAAACAACTATTAGTCAGAATTCCGGCTCGAGAGCAATTTAATCAAGCATTAACAATTAATCATAAACTTCACACAATAAGGAATTTAAGCCAAAGTTGCGTGAATAAATAATTAACGGAAAATGGTCGCATGCGGATTAAACTCAGATTATCGCCATAAACACTAACGTTGCATGACAAAGAAAGTTAAACGCGTAATAATCCGACTTTAATACGCGCGGGTTCAATTAAACGTAATTTTGCACAAAACCTAATTTTCGGAGCTCGGTGCCTGTTAATGGCGAAACGACATCCTGACCCTAATTATCTAAGGGCACATAATGATTAAAATAAATTACAACTAATTAAACTAGGAAATCAAGTAATAAAGCAATTAAACTAATTAACAAATCATGGAAATTACTCTACAAAGCAATGAATAAACAAGAACAACTTATATAAATGGAGATGGAAGTGGAAAGTTCAACATACACAACCCATATGGTTGTCAACCCAAAGAGAAATGAAGCCAAGCTCTCCAAACCCGCAAACCCTAGGCTAAACTAATTAAAACTGAATATTTCTAAGTATATCTGATATTACAAGAAAATTGGGTTATATAGTAAGTTGGAATAAAAGAAAAGAAAAAAGAAAAGAAGGCAAAAATATCTGCAGAAACAGGGGATCGATCGATCGACCCCTTTAGTCGATCGATCGATCATCGAAATCATGGCAAATTTATAAAGGATCGATCGATCGATCCTTTTTATCGATCGATCGATCAAGCAGGGGAGAACCTCATTTCCTCCTGTTTTGGCATGTTTTCTTCTCCGCTAGAATCTCCGTAACTTCTTCATTCGGGATCGGAATAGCGCACCGTTCACGGCCACGCGAAGCTTGCGAGGAGGGCTACAACTTTTGTGAGATGTCGGGCGAGGTTCCCAAACTGTGAATTGACCTAATTGCCCTTGAACATGCAATTGCGTACGGGACTAGAGCGGAATGCGTCTGAACTCCATTCTTAGTACATAAATACCTACAAAAGCCCAATTATACCTCATATAGCATGTTAACAATATAAACCGAGGTTGTCTGGTTAACGGGCTTAAATATAGAGGTTAAGGCACCCGAGGGGGCTAAAATGCATAGATTCGACGGATGAAATACGCAATATTTACGTAATATCACACCCCCTAACCCTAGCAATGAAATAGGATGCAACAAGAACAACAAGTAAACCAAAAATAGGAGATAGTACAAAAATATGGTATAAAAGCAATAAAAAGATAAGGCCACTTTCGCGGGCAAACCATTGCATTTAGCGTATGCAATAAGCCATTAAACCCCTAGGTTATCCTAGTGGACGAGTGTCGTCTCGTGAGAGTATTCAGGGATGATACCCACAAACATCATAATGTTTCCTCAAAATATGCCCAATCACATGCGACAAACTCAACAATATGAACAAGATTTCAACCTGTTATTAGCATAACAAACGAATTCACGTGAAAAGTCCGTAGCTATTAACATTATAGAATGCACCTCAATGAATTGAAACTTTAACATGTGGGAGGGGAGTGAGCACACGCAAAATATGATTTGGCAAAAACTTAAATAACTCATATCTTAAATATCAAAGCATGCATAAAAGTCAATCCTCACGGTAATTACACTCATCAAATGAATTCACTTGAAATAGGGAGGTAACACACGGGACATGCGGGCATAAGGAGTAAATGTAAAGGGAAACTAGGCCGCTGTCACAAATGAAGAACACTATATAGAAAATAAAAATTGTAATCTCAATGAAAGATACCGCACATATAAAAGAGGCGAAATGCATTTTCACAGATTATCAAAACAATTTAAACCTTTGAATTACATCTACTTAAGATCACATAGGACTTCAATAGGGTTGTGATGTAGGCTAGGCTAGGGTACGAAATGAAGGATATGTATGTACGAATTCAAAGTGTTCGGAATAAAAACTCGGGATAATGGGAAAATGCGGGCAATATCAAAATTGGAAAACAAGTTTCTAAAAGGCATTAGATATAACAATTGGAGAGAGTAATCAAATCTTATTGAACACTATACACAACATTTACAACTTTCTCTTTCTTTTCTTTTCTTCTTTTTCTCACTTTTTTTTCTTTTTCTTTTTCTTTTTCTTTTTCTTTTTCACTACACTTTCTTTTCTTTACTTTTCACACTCTCACATGCCTAAATTACCACTGCAATGCAACATCATCCAATCCCAAGTAATATTCCAAACAAAAGGTATGGAAGGTAATATATATGGTATATAACTCCAATTCGGAGTCGGTTATGGGAATTAGGTTATGAAACGAAAGGCTAATATATTTAGGCTCAAAGGGATTGACGATGGGAAACATATAAGGTGAGGTCAAGGTCATATGGGTGATATACAAAGATGGCCTATGATCATTTCAAAAAGTTTACGCAATTCTCGAGTCAAAATAATATATGAAAATCATGCTCAAGTAATACATTTCAAGAATGAACTCAATTAATGAACGGTCAATGAAAGAATAAAGAGATTATCAACGACTATAACGTTTTCAAAGAGGAAAGAATAGTGTATACACTCACAAATGAAGATAAGTCTCTAATCTCACTCGGTGTAAGTATATACAATGCAACAAAAGCTTACCGAGTTATAAAAATCTTAAACCAAATCAATAAAATAAGAAAAACGCATATGCTCATGGGATTAAAGTTTAATTCATGAAGTTATTCATAATATCAATAATTAGGACTAAAGTCTAATAACTTCTAAAATCGAGAACATGCATCGTTGAATTGTCTAATGGATCGGACAATTATTAAAATTTATCATCGAAAACAAGGGCAAAATGCCCAACAAAGGAGAAAAAAGAAAGAAAATCTTTTTGAAATTTTTTCAAATTTTTAACAAAAACATGCTTTATAACTAAATTGTAGTCAAATTCAAGGACTAAACAGTGAAATGGATAGAATATCCCACACCCACTAACTTAAATGTTGCATTGTCCCCAATGCGTCCAGTAAAGAACACAACACAAAGATAGGAAAAGAATGATATTACCCAAATATGGAGCGATCTCCATAAGTACAAGTCCAAATGAATCTGCAAAACAAGTTAGTACAAAGCACAGGAAGAATATATACCGATGTATTAAGTTTAAAGAATCTATGTCACAAGTCACCATAATATAGAGGGGCTGAAGTGCAAATATTAGATAAATTGATGGTGAACTTTTTGATTTTATAAAATGGAAGGTCACACACATCAAAATCCAATAAATAACCTCAAACTACATTCTCATTTCTCATTTCTCATTTCATAAGTTCGATACAAAACAACTTAATACATTACAACTAATAAAAAGAAAGAAAGAAAAATAAAAAAATAAAAATAAAAAATACAACATAATATCCGCCCCAGAAATGCAAAAAAAATGACCCAGTACAGCAGTAGCCTAGTGGCCGGAACCACTAGGATCCTGAAAATGAGGAGGTAATCATGCCTCTGCAAGTAAATGTCTCTCATCGTCGCCTGCATCATTCGGTACTCATGCCTCTATTGCGCTCTCACCTGCCTCTGCTCGGCCTGCTGCTGGTCCAGGCAGGACTCCCATGTAGCCCACCTGAGCTAGGTCTCCTCCCAACGCTAGTCCTGCACTGCCTGAAATGCCTTAAAGCGGGCATCTAAATCTGTGTGTGGCACGTGAGAATCCTCACCCTACTCCATACCTCTAATCTCCATGTCCTTTTTGCCATATTAGCTACCTCTGCCCTTGGCCTTTTGTTCCCCGGCTCCACCCAAGCGTGAGTTAACATCTTCGAGATATTATCCTTTGTGAGAAGCCCTAGTGGCTCATGCTTATGATCAGCGTCATACTCTGGGCAATCGTGAGAAATGCGGATCCTGGTGGTGAGGGCAGGAAAAGGAAGGGAATACCTCTAGGCGATCTCCTTGGATGTCACCAGCATCGTCTCCAAAAATATGTTTGGCAAACTGATATCGCCCAAATCATGAAGCATGGTGTAGATCAATGTTGCGTGCTTGTGACGAACCTCTGATCGGTTGTTCGTCACCATGAATGGGTGCACGTTGATGTAGTGGAGAAGTCTCAGTAAATTCGCCATTACGGCCGAACATAACGCACCTTTCTTTTATAACTCGCCCGGCGCAAGGGCCTCAATCAACGTCGCACGACCAAACATATCCCCATCCAAAAAGCAGATAGGATCCACAGGGTCTGGCACACTCATAAAATCTGCCAAGTCAAAACGGCAGAAAGGTATCCACATCCCACGGACCATGGCCTCATACATAGTAGGCCCCTGCCCCCTCACCTCTACCAATATCGCGTAAAACATACGGACGAGCTCTTCATTGACACGCCCATTGGTAGCGAGAAAGGGCTCCCATCCCCGTCGGTGCAAAAAAGCTCGCGCCTCCTGTGGTATGTGATCAAGGGTCCAGGAAAAATGATAACCCGGCGATCGCTCGGATGTCTGAAAATAGGCCTGATACCAATCTCGCTCCTGCTCACAGCGAAACCCCTCGACGCCCCCATTGGGCATGGACCTGGTGAATTTGTATTTTTTGATGTTTGCCATTTCAACCTACAAAACAGTAATTAAGCAATACAAAAAAAAAATTATAAGCACAATTAATGATTAGTTAGTGTACAAGTTGAAATTGCGGGTGCACGTACGCAAAACCGAGCGAAAAAAATACAACATTGCGATAACAATTGTTGAAATGCGACAACGAGTGAAAATACCCAAGTGTGCGCCAAAAATGGATTGAAAACTATTTGGGGCATTTTAGCGAACACTTGGCGTGCGCAATGTGCGGCGAGGGTGAAAAATACCATTTTGAACCAATAAATTAGCCCTATTCATGAACACAATCACAATGCAACATCAAAAATGTGTTCATGAATGGATATATAGCAAGAATCATAAGTAAAATCAGTTGGAACAACACAAAACAGGGAGAAATCCACACACATTCAATATATGTCAAAAAATGGGTTAAACATGGAAATTATGACAAATATGAACCAAAATCAACAACTACACAATTAATTAGGAAGAATGATACCTTGCAAGTGTAAAAAATGGTTGAGATTTAAAAGAAAATGTGGTGGGGGATTTTAGGGCACGAAATTGGGAGAAGAGAGATAATAGGAATGAGGAGAAGGTCGGAAAAAACAAGTCGTTCTCAGCCTTTTACTGGTCGATCGATCGATCGACCCTTGGGCTTTGATCGATCGATCAAGCAATAAAAGCCCTACTGCCTCGAGTTTTTAAAAACGGGGGGAAATGCAATTGGGGGTATAAGGGGGTAGAAATGTAAATATATATATATATATATATATATATATCACTGTTCTAAAAAATCTGTCTAGGCTCCGCCTAGGCTTAAGGCTTGAAAGAAACGCCTCGCCGTACGCTTTTCACGTCTTATTCTTGGTAAAACCCTTTAGTCGCACTTTTTTCTAAAAACAACAATGATTTAGTGAAACGATGTCGCCTTTTCAAGAATTTGTTTACAAACCGGACCATTATCTCATCCAAAATAATCAAATAGTATTTTAATTTGCATATATTCAGACATATTTTTATGATATGTGAAATTTTTGTATTTTAATAGCCTTATTATGGTTAAAAAATATTAAAATATATTAAGAAGGCCTATACGCCTTTTCACGCCTTCTTACGCCTACCCCCGCCTAGGTTTCTAAGGCTTAAGGCTTGGCCTCCACACCTCAATCACGCCCCGCGTTTTTTAGAACCTTGATATATATATATATATATATATATATATATATATAGGAAAATAAAAATACAAAGAAAAAAATAAAAATAAAAAAAAATAAAAATAAAAAAACAAAGAATTGGGCTAAGCATGCATATACCTACACATATACTAACCAAAAAAAAGAAAAATATGTACAACGATCGACACACACGCATGTTCATAAAGAAATAAAAAAATAAAATAAAAAGAGAAAGAAAAACAAATGCAAATGCGTGAGAATGGTGTGTGTAAAATAAAGAAAAAAATTATTTTTGTGACTTTTTTCATTGTTTTCTTAACAAGTGTGTGCCGGGGCGCATAGTCTCCGCAAATTCAAGTCCATTGAACCTACAAAATAGTTAGAACCAAGCATAGAAAAAGAAGTAAAAAGAGATTAACTAATTACACTATACTAGATTAAGAGAAAATAAAAATGAAGAAGTTAGTATATACAACCTACACATAGGATGTCCAATTAGCTATATACTAAAAGTTAAAATTTTTGAGGGTCCATCCAAAACACAATTTGACTATGACGGATCAATGTTGGACCCTCCTGAACACGCATGCCTCCCGGAAAATAGGAATTCCGTTCAAACGATGGAAGGCATGTGTAAGGCGGTAAAAGTGAACCATCCCCAATTACAAATTTGGGAGGGAGGATGGGGGATTTGGATAGGAAGGGAGATAAGTCACACCCAAAATAACCTCCAAAACCCTTCTTCTCTAACCGAACTACTAAAAATAAGATAAAAACTATAATGAAAGATATGTCTTCAAATACCAAAAACCCACTTATGTAGTAAGTGGTAAAAGAACAAAGATAAAAGAAAAGAAAATGATTTGTCCTAAGTGTTTTTGGTGTTGTCCTTCCTTCGCGGGAAATCTCGTAACTTCTTCATTATTGATCGAAATCGCGCACCGTCAGCGGCCACGCGAAGATGACTCAGAGGCTCCTACTTTAGTGAAGACATTAGGAAAAAATATGTAAGGACATTATTTTATTGTTCGGTTTACATTAGTATATGTCGTATACCGCTATAAACCGTCGAAGAAAAAGTTCAAGTTTGAAGATACATCAAGACGGACCCGAATATTAAAGTTCTTCAACATTCAAGCCTCCGCAAGATTAATTTTAGTAAGGTTGTGTTTTGGTTACTTTATGGTTCACTTAGAGTGTTGGGATAATTTTGCTAAAATATTTTCTAAGTGTCGAGGCGGAGTTTTTCGTCAGAATTTTTTCTAAGTGTTGAGGTGGAGGTTTTGACAAAATATTTTTTTTTTCTCAGTCGTTCGAGCAACTTGAGCTTCTCGTTCGAGCGACATGTTAATGTTGCATGAAGCTCGTTCGAGGGACACGTGGCATCATTCGAGCGACTTCCCTATTTCGTTCGAGTCATGCGTCGACTTAAGTTTTTTTTATATAAAGCGTGTTAAACCACTACGTTTTCGTCAAGAAGACCTGACATTTTTCATTCTGCAGAACTGCAAACCAGCAGAATTTTTTCTCTTCTTCGTTTAAGGGTTTAATCATTTTTGTTGTCAAATCCCAAAACATCCAAATCTTTATGTGAATTGTTTTGGAACTCAAGATTCAACTTTGGTGAAATTATTTCTTTGTGGAGTGTTATCTCTATGGCTGACTACGATTGCGTGTCGATTGGGAGTGCTCGAGGGTGTTCCTGGATGAATTGGACGGCGTGTTCTTGTGGGCTACTGCGGTCGTGTCTATTTGATTGTTCTAAGGAGTAATCATTGTGAATTTCATTATGTATGTAAGTTGCAATTTATATTACATAGTGAAATAAACAGTTTTATCCGAAAGTTTTTTTCTCTTGAAATCTGTGAGTTAGCAATTTTATTTGTGATGGTTTGACACACACACACACGTAGTTGCATGTTTAGGGGCTAAATTAATTTGGATTGAAAATTGACACTAATTAAATAAGGTTAACTTGGAAAATTGCGAATTTGGTTTAATCAGTATCACACATACATTTACAAATTGGTATCAAAGCTTATTTAAGCGATCACCACTTTTACAAATTGGTATCAGAGCGGGTTTCTCTAATTTATCGAATGATCCTTGTTTTTAGCAAAAAATTATGTGATATTGATTTTTTTTGAAAAATCTATTTTGTGAAAAATCGTAATTTTTCCAATGCAGCTCTTATGTAATTAGTTGCCCCTCCCTATTAGCACAAGTCAAAGTTTTGATGATTTAAATAGTTTGAATTTGACGTTTGCTAAAAGAATTAAAGTTTTGGAAAAAGAAAATTCTCGTTTTAAATCCGCTATGGATCTTTTACAAATGATTCAAAATCAAAGAGATTTTTACCATGAAAAATTTATTTCTTTGGACCATGAATTTAATGCTTTAAAATTGTTCAAAAATGAGAGTGATGATAGAGTCCTATTTTTAAAAAAAGAATTTGAGGACTTCAAAAATTCTATAATTTGTGTTTGTGCCAATGAGGATAAAGATATTTTAATCGATGAGTTTGTGGCATGTGAGGAGACTCTTAGGGATAAGTGTGCATATTTTAATGGAGAACGTGATAACCTTCTAGGAATAATTGAAAATTTAGAGAAGGAGTCCCTAAAATTGGAAGAGTCTAAATCTATGCTTGAGTAAAAAAATTTGGAGTTAAAAAATGATTTGACAGACTCGAGTAGTGTTGGTAGCAATGGTAGTGGCTCGTCGTGTTCTCATATTTCTAGTGTTAAAGCTAATACCATTATTTATTTTAGAGGGTCAATAAATACCAAGGATTTTAGAAAAGGTCAACCCATAGGTGTCGCTCCACCCGTTTACACATGTTCACATTGTGGTAGGAAAGGTCACCTGAGGCGTTTTTGTTTTTATCTTGGAAGAGGTCCTAGGAAATTGAAGTCTATAGTTTCGTTGGTTCCCGAAACCCCTATTCGACGTTTCACGTCTATTTGGGTTAGGAAATCACTTTTAGAGGAGCTAGATGGTAAACTAGTTGATTCTCACATGCTTGCACAAGATGGGTCACTTGTTATTTCTTATGGATAGTTGATTGCATGCTTTATTTGTCATATACTAGTTGTGTTTCATGATATATGTTTGCTAGTGTGATGACACATGTACTTTTCGTATTAGATCTTTGTTTTTGATAAAACTTTTGGAAAATCCAAAAAGATTTTATTTTGATAATTTTTTTGGAAAAAGACAAAAAGAGTTTTGTATTTTGTTTACACCATATATGGATGGACATTTAGGAAGACCCGATCATAATTTCATTCCATATCCATGTAAATATTTTATAGTATTTTGATATGCGTCATCATTTTATTTTTGTGCTTTACAATGTTTGGAGTCATTGAGATGTGATTTGTTGTTACCTACATGTTTGGCTCAAGAGTTCCTCTAATGTACACTTGCACAAATTTGTTTGACTATTGTTCTTATCTATCACATGTTGGTCGATGTGTTTTCATCTCAATTCTGTCTTTGAAATGAACCAAATGCGATCAAACTTGGCAATGAAAGTAGTTCATGTAAAAACCGTTGTCGTGAGTTTAAGGGATTTATTATGAAAAATGGGTAAGGGCTACGAAAGGTACTCATTTATTCTTTGAAATTAATCCACTGTTTAAATCGGACCTAGAAAAAGTGTGGCACGATTTATATTTGTCAAGGTCCAAAGAGGTTGAAAAGATCCCGAAAAAATTTATAGGCAATAAAAAGAAAAATATGTCATAAGTGGGCCAATTTGTTTAGTTTTATCACCTCTAAAGAAAAATAAAAAGCATTATTATTTATGAGGTAGTTTGGATGGAATATAAAACGGGTTTGCACATCTTGACAAAGTCATGAAAAAGCATTACATAGTTTTAGACGTTATTGGTGTGAAAATCATGTCTGACTTTGATTTGTCGATTAGATTAAGACGATGTCATCTAAATTCATATTTTTCGACGCCTAAGGATGATTTTGAGATTCATTCATTAGTAGTACACACATTCATCGTGCACATATGTTATGCGCGATTACATTGATTTGCCTATTGAATTGTTCACACCCATTCATTCCGTTTCCATGATTTGGTTATCTTAGTGTAAATTCATGGTGTGTGATTTTTGTAAAATTATTTTTGCATTTTTATATGAAAAATTGAAAAATAAAAAATAGTTTGTGGAAAGATTTTGAGTTACTCCTTTGCACGAACATAGTTTGTTTCGTGTTTGCTATGCATATTTGTCTTGAGAACTCCATGTTTGTAATGTTTATTCGTTTCCTTATCTATTTCAGACAAATAAAAAAGGGGAGAACAAATTATGGGGGAGATTTGATTATTGATGATTGATTTATTCTTATATCATTTCAAACTCGATATGTCACAAAGGTATTTGCTTTGTCTCATGTGCGTAGGTACAAAATTGAAGATCATTATGTTTCACACCCTGATGAGAAAAGCTTAAAGATTTGATGTTGAAGATTTTTTTTTAAGAAAAGCTTGATACTTGCATTTTTATACCTTTTCAGTTTTGGGTTCATGGGAGGGTATTAAATTTGTATAGGCATTTTGATCTGATAATTCAGATGTTTTTATTTTGTACCGGCATAGACATAGGAGGAGATTTATAAGAACATTATTTTATTGTTTGGTTTACATTAGTGTATGTCGTATACTATTACAAACCATCGAAGAAAAAGTTCAAGTTTGAAGATACATCAAGATGGACCCAAATATCAAAGTTCTTCACCATTCAAGACTCCACAATATTAATTTTGCTAAGGTTGTGTTTTGGTAACTTTACGGTTCACTTAGAGTGTTGGGATAATTTTTCTAAATATTTTCTAAGTGTTGAGGCAAAATTTTCCATCAGAATTTTTTCAAGTGTTGAGGCGGAGTTTTTGACGAAATAATTTTTTTTATTTTTGCTCAGTCGTTCGAGCGACTTGAGCTTCTCATTCGAGAGGCAGGTTGATGTCGCACGAAGCTCGTTCGAGAAACCCATGGCATCATTCGAGCGACATGCCTATTTCGTTCGAGCGACGCGCTGACTTAAGTTTTTTCTATAAAGCGTGTTAAACCACTCCGTTTTTGTTAAGAAGACCTGACATTTTTCATTCTGCACAAACTACAAACCAGCATAATTATTTGTCTTCTTCGTTTAAGGGTTTATTCCTTTTTGTTTTCAATTCACAAAACATCTAAATATTTATGTGAATTATTTTGGAACCGAAGATTCAACTTTGGCGAAGTTATTTCTTTGTGGAGTATTATCTCTACGGCTGACTACGATTGCGTGTCGATTGGGAGTGCTCGAGGGGGTTTCTGATTGAATTGGACTGCGTGTTCTTGTGGGCTACTGCGGTTGTTCCATTGCTGACTCTAGGCCGCGTGTCTATGTGATTGCTTTGAGGAGTAATCATTGCGGATTTCATTGTGTATGTAAGTTGCGATTTATTTTACATAATGAAATAAAAGGTTTTACCCGAAAGGGGTTTTTTCCTAAAATTTATGAGTTAGCAATTTTATTTGTGATGGTTTGACACACACACACACACACACACACACACACACACACACACACACGTAGTTGTATGTTTAGGGGATGAATTAATTTGGTTTGAAAATTGACACTGATTAAATAAGGTTAACTTGAAAATTTACGAATTTGGTTTAATCAGTATCACACATACTTTTAGAAATTGGTATCAGAGCTTATTTAAGCGATCACCACTTTTACAAAATCCCAAAGTGTGAAATGACTAAATTGCTTCAGCAAGTGCGATTGTCGACAAAAATTTACCAGAACGCTATTGAACTTCACACTAACATCGTAATACCAACAAAAGCTCAATTATACCTCATAAAGCATGTAAACATATAAAAAGGAGGTTGTCTTGGTTAACGGGCATAATTATAGGAATTAAAGTACCGAAGGGGGGTAAAATACATAAGTAAAGAGGGTGAATATATGCAATATTCTAGCCAAATCAATCCCCCCAACTTACACATTGCTAGTCCCTAGCAATGAAATACAAAGCAAGAAGAACTACAAGTAAACCACGAGAAAGGAAATATATTCAAAGGAGATAAATGCCACTTTCACGGGCGAACGATTGCATTTAGCATATGCAATAAACTGTTAAATCCCTAGGTTACCCTTGTGGACGAGTGTTTTCTTGTGAAGGTTTTTCAGGGATGGAACCCACAAACATCAGATTTCCTCAAAATATGCCCAACCAACCAATATGCCAAACTCAACAATAACTAAATATTTCAATATATTTTTAACAAATCAAAAGAGATTTTTTCCCAATAATCCAAACTATTAACATTAAAAGAATAACTATATGGAATTGAAACCTAAAATATGAGTGGTGTGCGTGCACATGCAAAATCTTTGATTCAGTAAAAAGGCCTATAGCCCGGATAAAAAATTAGAGCATGCTTCCACTCAATCCTCTCCGGATATTACACTCAACAAATAAAAGCACTCGCAAAGGGGTGTAACACACAGGACATGCGGGCATAAAGAGTAAATGTAAATGAAAACTAGGCCGCACACATGTCATCATCGAAGAATTCTATATATAAAATAAAAACATTGCAATCTCAATGAAAGGATATCATCATTAAAAAGGTGAAATGCATTTTCACAGATTATCACAATTATTTAAATTTTTGAATTACAATCACCTTAGGATCACATAGGACTTGTATAGAGTTGTAATGTAGGTTTGGGGTTAAGGTTATGAAAGGAATGGAATATGTACGGATTCAATAGTGTTTGGGGATGAGCAACTTGGGATAATGGAAAAATGTGGGAAATTTTAAAATTGGAATATAATTTCCATAACAAGTATTGGATATAACATTGGAAAGTGACAAAGGTTATTGAACACTATGTACACAAATGAAATACTTTCTCTTTCTTTTGTTTTCTTCTTTTTCTCTTCTTTTCTTTTGTATTTGTTTTTTCACTTTTTCTTTTCTTTTTCACTTCATTTTTCTTCACTTTTTTCACTCTCACATGCTTAATTGCAACGACAAACAACAACATCATTCAATCCCAAGTATCATTTCAAATAAAGGTATGGAAGGTGATATATATGGCTTATAACTCCATTTTGGAGTTGGTTATGGGATTTTGAGCTATGAAACGAAGGGATATATTTAGGCTCAAAGAGGTTGCCGAGGGAAAACATATAAGGTGAGGTTAAGGTCGATATGGGTGATATAACAAAGAGGGCCATGATCCTTTCCTAAAATTTACACAATTCTCGAGTTAAAACAACTTTGAAAATCATGCTCAAGTAACATATTTCATAATGAATTCAATTAATGAAAGAATAGTGAGATTACCAACAAATTTAACATTTTCAAGAAGGAAAGAGTAATGTATAAACACTCGCAAATGAATAAAATCACAAAGCTCGCTCGGTTTTAGTGTACACAAAGTAACAAAAAGATACCAAGTTATAATTGTCCTACCGAATCATTTATAAAATATGCTCAAGTGCTCATGAGTTTTCAAGGTTTAATTCATGCATTTATTCTCAATATTAAATAAATTGGGGACTAAAATTTAATAACATGAAAAAAAATACAAAATGCATCATTGAATTAGCAATTGAATAAGATAATTGTTGAATTTATCATAAGAAATTGGGGCAAAAGGCCAAGGAAAGAGAAAAGAAACTAAGAAAATAAATTTTAAAATTTTGAATTTTTTTATCTTTTATTTATTTTTAAAATTTAATTAATAAATATAAACATGGCTCACGATGATAAAATAGAAATCAATATGACACACCCCCTAACTTGAAATGCACATTGTCCTCAATGGAATTAAAGACACTATGAAATACGAGGGATAGATTTAAATCACACCAATTTGGAGCGATCCCAAAGGTAGTCAACGTGAGCCCCATACAAACCAAAGAAAAACAAAAATATTTACCGAAAGAATTAAGTTTAAAGAAATCATGTCATAAGTCACAACAATATAGAGGGGCTGAAGTGAAAATACTAGATAAATTGACAGTGAACATTTGATTTTATAAAAATGGGGGTTGCACACATCAAAATCTAATAGATAACCAACATCTACATTATTATTTCAAATCCCATAATTCCACAAAACAACTTAATACAATAGAAAGAAAGAAAGAAATAAATAAATAAAATAAATAAACTCCCATTACAAAAGGAAAAACAGCTCAGAAACCAGGACCACCAGAGGATCCCGGTGCATAACATCACCCCCCACACCATAGTCTCATTTGATGTTTTGCCCCTCCCCCCTTTCACCACCATGAATGTCGCATGAAAAATATGCACAAAGTCCTCAGTATTGCAAAAAAATTTGGTACAAAATCCTCCATGATGCAACCAATTTTGGTAAGAAAATATTTTTGTGAGTTAATTTTTTTAGCTTTTTAACAATTGCATGTTCGGAATGCACAATCTCCGTAAATTCTAGTTCGTTGAACCTACAAAAATTGTCAGAACTAAGCATACACAAAAAATAAAGAAAAAATAAATAATTATGCTAAAAGCTATACGAAAATAAAAAAGAAAAAAGAGAATTTACTATGTACAACCTAAATTTCAATTGCTCAATTAACTATACAAAAGGTGGTTAAATTTCTGAGGGTCCACCCAAACAATGATTTGACTTTAAGGGATAATTGGAGGCCCCTCAATTGAGTTCATACCTTTCGAAAAGTAAAAATTCCGTTTGAACAACGAAAGGTATTTATATGGCGGAATAAAATAACCGTCATCCAAACGAATTCAATGGCTTTGCAACTTTCCCACTTAGATTAATTTGAGAACTATTATCGTAACTTTCAGGCTTATTAGTATAACAACTTTGAAAGTTATTGTCATAATAGTCCGGAGAACTACTATCGCGATGGCTTTCAACTTCGTTATTGTAATGAGTTTAAGGCATTTTGTCATTAGAATAAGTTTCAAAAATTCCCAAATCATTATTTTTATTTTGTAAATACTCGCTAAAAGTAATCTTGGGATTTTCATTCTTCTCAACATAAAAATACTCACCAAAAGTTATAGGCTTAGAGGGACTTTGAAAATTATTCTTAGGGAAAACTCCCAAACCCAAATCATTGCAACTATCGAAATCATTAATGTAAGACATACTTACCCAAACTGGTTCCTCGATGGATGCTTAACAGTGTGGTGTGCAGACGAGAATTCGATGTTTCTTGGCGCTCAGATGTCCAAGTCTGCGAAACCGGTTAAAAAAAATACAAATAAAAAGAAAAAATATAAGGAAATATTAAGTCAATAAAATTCTAGCAAAAACTAGCCCCCGACAACGGCGCCATTTTGATAACAAGAGAAAATCGCGGCGCAAGTGTATAAAGATATACGCCGATCGTTATGCTCGGCTCCCCCGCTATGCAAAAACCTCAACTATGACTACACTCTCTTAAGGGAGTATAGCAGCCAATCCGTAAATTGAATCCACATAGACTAGTTGTTAGAATTCCATTAATTTAATACTTCTCAAATAAAAGTGTAAAAGATGATATGTGAACAAAATATTAAACTAGGCATATATTTAAACTTAGATTAACAAAATGAATAAAAACTATAGATTGCGACTAATATCTCTCACTTGGAGTTAATTGATATAAATGGTTACATGGGACAACAAGTTTAACAAGATTGAATCTCATTTCAATAATTAATTAAATCTAGAGTTGTCACCCCCTAAATCGTCATAAAATCCTACTATTATTTTGGTATCAACAAATATCCGAAAATTATACACGCAAAGTCGTAAATACGGAGTATACATAATATACCCTGTTAAATTTCCTAGGCGTAAAATCAAGAACAACCCAATCGAATTAAACTCATAAAACCCAACACCAAAGCAAATCAACCAAATCAACCCAAGGTGAGTTTAATCAATCACAACCTAAACTAAGTTACCTACAAAACATGTTAAATGGCATTAATTAAATGAAAGCAACTAAGTGAAAGCAGGTAAACCTAGTTAATAAAGCAAGAAAACTAAATAACACAACAAGAAATAAATAATGGAAGCTTGGATTAATGAAAGAGTTGATGAATAGTGTTCTAACAAATCAAAGTGGGTAAAACCCTAGGAGAGAGAGAAGTCACACCTAAAATAACCTCCAAGACCCTTCTTCTCTAACCTAACTATTAAAAAGAAGAAAAAATATATAATGAAAGATATGTCTTCAAATACCAAAAACCCACTTATGTAGTAAGTGGTAAAAAAATAAAGATAAAAGAGAACAAAATGATTTGTCCTAAGTGGTTTTGGTGTTTTCCATCCTCCGCGAGAAATCCCGTAACTTCTTCGTTATTGATCGAAATCGTGCATCGTCATCGGCCATGCAAAAATGACTCGTAGGGCTTCAACTTCCGTGAAGACATTAGGAAACAATACCAAAGTTTGAAATGATTAAAATGCCCCTGGAAGTGCGATTGTTGACAGAACTTTACCAGAACGCTACTGAACATCACACTAAGCACCTTAATACCTACAAAAGTTCAATAATACGTCACAAAGCATGTAAACATATAAAAAGGAGTGTAAGGACAATTTGTCCATCTTTATGTATTTATGTCATACGCCGTTACAAGAATGTGAGTTGGAAAGGTCACATCGTCATCAACGAAATCCGAAGATCAAAAGAAGAAGGAATTTGGGAATCAGACGTGGCCGGACCGATCCGGTTCAGAAAAAGAACCGATCCGGCCTACAGGACCGATCCGCCTAAAGGGACCGGACCGATCCGCTTGCTGAGGTGAAGCCAGTGTGCCCCGGATCCATAGCGAACCGATGAAGGTAAAAGTCCCGGACCGATTTGATGCCAACCAGACCGATCTGGGTTCAGAAAAAGAACCGATCCGACTTAACCGGACCGATCCGCCTAATCGATCGGACCGATCCGGCGAGGATAATCACTGCCAGATCGTGCAGCAGATTTTTTAGGGTTTTCGATCCCTTATTTAAACCACGATCAGCAGTTGGTTTTATTAAGACTTACACACGATTTTCTGAGTTCCATAACTCTTAAGTCTTCATGGTATTTGAGTCCATTGATTCATACCTTTGATTCACACAAATTCCATACATTTGTGAATCGTTTTTGGTAACCCAAGAACACCATTGCTGCTGTTCAACCTTGTGAAGTGGACCGCTTCTTCCTCTTCATTGCTGCCCTACTGGACAGGGATAGTTCCAGCCGCCAACCCTACTGGAAAGGGATATTCCAGCCGCGACTACAAAATCCGATACCCGAGGGTAATTCTTAGTCAAAAATCTGTATTTCATTGTAATCCGATTGTAAACCGTCTTTTACAAATTATAGTGAATATACAAATGGTTTTGCCCCTGTGGGGGATTTTTCCTTAACTTTGTGTGTTCAATAATTCTTGCATGATTTCATATTGTTTCAATCACACCTAGTTGCATGCTTAGGGTTAATTTGGGTTAAAAAGGAACTTATTATATTACTTCTTAATTGAACGCAAGCGCCAACTCTTTCAAATTGGTATCAGAGCAGGTTACGCTAATCTATAGCGTATTCCTATTTTCCGCAAAAAATTTCTAAAGATATCAATTTTTGAAATAAATTGATTTTTGAAAAGAGCGTGTTCATATGGAGAAGTCATATTATAAAATGCCTATTTTTGACGGGTCAAATTATGCTTATTGGAAAATCCGTATGAGGTCGGCTTTAAAAGCCATTGATGAACGTGTCTGGATTTTGGTTGAACGAGGGTGGACTCCTCCCACCGTGACTGTTGATAATGTGACCAACTTGAAACCTGACATTACTTGGACTGATGAAGAATTTAAATGGTCATCTTTTAATTCTAAGGGTCTAAGTGTTATTTCTGGGTCTGTCACACCTGATGAGTTTAAACGCATAATGACGTGTACCACGTCAAAAGAGGCATGGGATGTATTGCAACTTACCCATGAAGGAACAAATGCTGTTAAAGAGTCAAAATTGCAAATTTTAACAACTCAATTTGAAACCATCACCATGCATGAAAATGAATGTTTTGATGAATTTTATGCTAGACTTTCTGACATTGTTAATACTAGCTATAATCTTGGTGAACATATTCCTAATGCCAGAGTTGTTAAAAAGATTCTTCGTTCCCTTCCCAAGCGTTTTATACCTAAAGTCACTGTGCTAAATTCCTTGGGTAATTTAAATACACTAAAATTGGAAGAACTGGTAAGAGATTTACAAACTTATGAAATAGACATGTTTCCTAAATCTGCCAAGCCAAAAGATAAGGGAATTGCCCTTAAAGCCCAAGAGAGAAAAAGTGAGGGGTCAGCAAGAAAGAAAGTCGAGTCATCTAGAAAGATAGAAAATTCTGATTCTGAATGTGAATTTGACTTAGATGATTTGGCATTATTTGCTAAAAACTTCAAGAAAATTCTGAAATTTAAAAAAGGTGGAAACTTCAAAGATAAAAAGAATTTTCAGAAAAATAAGTTTGAAAAGAAAGATTTCAAAGAACCCCCTAAAGACAGTGAGAGGTGTTTTGAGTGCGACGGTAAGGGACACAGAGCGTTTGAGTGTGCCACTCGTCTGAATAGGGAAAAGGGTAAAGCTGTCCTAAATGCTACCCTTAGTGACGACAGTGAGGTCGAGTCGGTGGACTCGGGAGATGAGTCACCGCATGCGCGTAACTTCACCGCGTTCATGGCTAGTCATGTGAGTACTCCTAGTGCATCTCACGACGATGAGGATGCTACTTCACAGGGACACCTCGACAGCGAGAGCGAAGAGAATGAGGGAGAGGAGGAAGGTAGTGAGGACGAGAGTAACCTTCAACGCGCCTACACCGAGTTATATAATGAGTCTTTCAAAACTAAAAAACGTAACAAGGCGTTAGTTATTAGAATCACCGCGTTAGAAGAAGAGTTAGAATAGACGAGAGAGAGAGAGTCCTCCACCTGCACCGCCATGAGAGAGAGAGAGTCTGCCTGGGTTAGTAAAGAGAATTTGCTTAGAGAGAGAGAGAGCAGTTTTGAGAAAGAAAAAGCGGACTTGACTAAACAAGTGGCTAGTCTTACGAGTGAGCTCCATTCCTCCCTGGAGACTCGGAAGAAACTTGAAGCCCTTGTTGCTCAGCTTACTCATGACCTTGAGAGAGCTAGGAAAGTCAAGGTACAAATCGAGGACAGATCTGGGAAGATGGGAAAGATGCTCCTCGGTCCCGCTTTAGGTTTTGGTGACAGGCAAGGAATAGGTTTTGATGGTGCCTCCTCGTCCCAAATTGCACCCGGACCAATTCCTGAGTTTACTACGACTCCTTATGGCCGTCATAAAAAACCAAGAAGGAGAGTTCGACCAAGAAAAGCAAACCAAGGTCCTCCTAATACTGTGCTCTTTTGCTCCCATTGCAAAAGAAATGGACACCTTAGGGATGATTGCTATAAGTTGGGTCAGACACGACGTACGTTTCCTCCACCACATCAGACTGATGAGTTTTCCAGTCTGAGAGAGCGTGTTGAGTTTCTAGCCGCCACATCACAGAGTTTGATGGAGGAATTCCGACGGATGACCTTACCATCAATAAATGCGCCCTGCATTCCGGCTAAAACCAACAACAACAAGGGAATACAAAAAGGTACCTACTCTTGGGTTCCTAAGAAAGAGAAAAAGGCCCTTGTTGTCCATGTCGCTCTCAAAGCACATAATACCTCACAGTGGTATTTTGATAGTGGATGCTCCAGACACATGACAGGTGATGTCTCATATTTTACCCATCTTGAGGATTATAATGATGGGAGAGTCACCTTTGGAGATGGTAGCAAATCTAGCATAGTTGGACGAGGTACAGTAGAGTTACCAGGATTTCCAAAGCTAGAGAACGTGCTGTACGTCAAAGGTTTGAAAGCAAACCTTCTTAGCATCAGCCAGCTGTGCGACGATGACTTTGCAGTAAAGTTTGACCGGGAAGCTTGTAAGGTCTATAATCAAGCCGGTAAACTTTTAGTGCAAGGGGTGAGGACAAAGGATAACTGCTATGGGACTGAGCCCACATCCTCACTAGTTTGCAACAGTGCCACGATCACTCCTATGGATCTGTGGCACCAACGTCTAGGTCATATGAACGTTAGAGACTTATCTCGTTTAGTCAAAAAGGACCTAGTATGTGGCTTACCATCTCTTGGAAAGCCAACTTCTATGATTTGTGGACCCTGTCAGTTGGGAAAACAAATTCGTAGCCCTCATAAGAAGTTGAATTCCATTACCACCTCCCGTGCTCTTAAGTTGATTCACATGGATCTTATGGGTCCTACTCGCACGGAGAGTCTAGGTGGTAAGAGATACATTCTAGTGATGGTAGACGATTTCTCCAGGTACTCCATTGTAGGTTTTCTGAGAGAGAAATCCGATGCTGTAGATTTCTTAACGACCAAGTGCCGTGTCCTGCAAAATCAACACGGAGTCACTATTAATAGGATACGTAGTGACAACGGCACTGAATTTAAGGAAGCAAAAGTAGATCTTTATTGTGATAGCCTTGGGATCAAACATAATTTTTCTGTGGTGAGAACTCCTCAGCAAAATGGGATTGTTGAGAGAAAGAATAGAACGATCCAAGAGATGGCTAGATCTATGCTTCTAGGTCGTAAAGTCTCTAGGAGATTTTGGGCAGAGGCAGTGTCTACTGCATGCCACACGGTGAATAGGGTGTATCTGCGTCCACACACACTTCACACTCCTTATGAGTTGTGGACTGGCAAGAAGCCCAACTTGGCATATTTCCGTGTTTTTGGGAGTAAATGCTACATTCTACGGGATAGAGAGCAATTAGGAAAGTTTGACTCCCGGAGCGATGAGGGAATATTGCTAGGATATTCATCGAACAGTAGAGCGTACCGGGTTTTTAACCTTAAGAGCTCTAAGGTTATGGAATCAATAAACGTCACTGTGCAAGATGACGAACCTCCGACGGTTATTGATCCCAACCTTCAGTGTGAGGATGAGGATTGTTCTGACAGTGATTTTCCTGTTCCTCTCCCACACTCTGTGGACCCTATTCCTGTGTTAGGGGACACACCTGCTTGGGTTCGCAAGAGTCATGATCCTTCAGCCATTGTTGGCGATCCCACTCTAGGGGTCAAGACTCGTGCTCAACTAGAGAACGTTGTTAGTCATCACTGCTACACGTCCAAAGTCGAGCCCAAGAACCACAAAGAAGCACTCAAAGATGAACACTGGATATCTGCTATGCAGGATGAGTTGCTTCAGTTTAAGAAGAACAATGTCTGGGAACTTGTCCCCCGACCTAGTGATACTAATGTTATTGGTACCCGATGGATTTTCAAGAATAAAATGGATGAAAATGGTACCATAATCAGAAATAAGGCTAGGTTGGTCGCTCAAGGCTACACACAGATAGAGGGTGTAGACTTTGGGGAGACATTTGCTCCTGTTGCGAGGCTTGAGTCCGTCCATCTTCTACTCGCCATCGCATGTCATCTGCACTTCAAGGTATATCAGATGGATGTCAAGAGTGCCTTTCTGAATGGCATTCTACAGGAAGAGGTTTATGTGGAACAACCAAAAGGGTTTGAAGACCCTAAGCACCCTGATCACGTCTACTATCTGAGGAAAGCCTTGTATGGTTTGAAGCAAGACCCCATGCTTGGTACGAGAGGCTTACTTCCTATCTCTTAGCCCGTGGCTTCAAGAGAGGGGGAGTTGATATGACGTTGTTCGTCAGGAGAGATGACGGTGCTATCTTGGTTGCCCAAGTCTATATGGACTACATAGTCTTTGGATCCACATGCTCCCAGCATGCCCACCACTTTGAGGAGGAGATGAAAAGTGAGTTTGAGATGAGCATGGTTGGTGAGCTCACATTCTTCCTTGGTCTCCAGGTTCGTCAGCTAGAGGATGGGATGTTCATCTCCCAATCCAAGTATGCTAGAGACCTAGTGAAGAAATTTGGTTTAGACTCCGCTAAGCATACACGTACACCTATGAGTACTTCTACCAAGCTTAGTAAGGACACTTCAGGCAAGGACGTAGAGCAAACCTTGTATCGGAGTATGATAGGTAGTCTTCTCTACTTGACTGCTAGTCGTCCCGACATTGCCTTTAGTGTTGGAGTCTGTGCGCGTTATCAGGCGTCTCCTAAAGAGTCACACTTACTCGCTCTAAAACGTATTATCAAATACGTGAGTGAGACTCTCTCATACGGTATTTGGTATTCCTTTGATACCGATGACCGTTTGTCCACCTATTCGGATGCCGATTGGGCCGGAGACGTAGATGGATGTAAGAGCACTTCGGGTGGGTGTTTCTACTTTGGTTCTGCTCTTGTCTCTTGGTTGAGCAAGAAGCAAAACTCCATCTCTTTGTCCACTGCGGAGGCTGAGTACATTACCGCCGGGAGTTGTTGCACGCAACTCATGTGGATGAAGCAAATGTTGGAGGATTATGGGATTTCACAGGACACCATGTTCATTTCCTGTGATAACACGAGCGCGATACACATATCCCGCAATCCCGTCCAACATTTGCGCACAAAGCACATCAGGTTACGCGAGCACTTTATACGTCAGTTAGTTGAGGAGAAGGTCGTAACCCTGAGTTTTGTTCCTACCGACCGTCAGTTAGCCGATATTTTCACGAAACCTTTAGATGCCCTTAGATTTGAGAGTCTTAGGAAATCTTTAGGGATTTGCACAGTTGACTGAGGGGTTGGTCTATGTCTAGAATAGGATGCTTCTTCATGATCATATCATATGCTTCCTATTGCTAGTCTGTTTATATGTACTATTCTTTGTTGTACAGCTTTTCTCTACTCTTTTTGCTGTTTATACTGCTTTTGAAAAACACAAAAAGATTTTATGTTGATAAAATATTTGAAAAATTCAAAAAGAGATTTGCCTTTTATGGATGTGTATTAAGATAGCCAAGTCACAACTTCATTCCATATATCCATGTGACTGTTTGATAGAGATTTGAGAGGCTACATCATTTCATCCATGTGCTTAACATTGATTGGAGTCCTTGAGATGTAATTAGTGATATTTCCTACATGCTTAACTCCTATATACTTTATTGCACACATGCACGACTATATTTGATTGTTGCACTTGTCAATCTCATATTGGCTTGAGTGTTTCCATCTCAATCCTGTCTATACAATGTATAAAATGCGATAAAACTTGACAAAATTGGATTGCATGTAAAAACCGTTTTGGTGAGACTGTGTGATTATTTGCATAACGGGGAGGGGCTGCGAAAGTTGATTCTTATCCTTTGCGTAAAAGCCACCGTTAAAAAGGACCTAAAAAATGGAGGAATTTTAATATCCGAGGTCCTAAGAGGTTAAAAGAGCCCGAAAAAATTTAAAGGCAATAAAAAGCAATTCATACCAAATATGGGCCATTGTAGGTTTCACCATCAATTCTCCAAAGTTTGAGAATTTAGTATACCTCTATTCAAAATATAAATCTGAGGGAGTTTGGTTGGAGATTGAAAACGGGTTTGCACTTCCTTGAAAGTCCTGAAAAAGCATGAAAATCATTTTGGACGTTATTGGTGTAGAAATCACTTCGAGCTTTGATTTGTAGATTTGATATAGTCAATATCTTATATTTCCAATCTTTTACACCAAAGGAAGCATTTGAGTTCATTCGTTAGGAATATCCAATATTCATCGTGCACATATGTCATGTTTGTATGCATTGATTTTCCTATCGAATTTCGATCTCACCCATTCATTTACGCCATCACCGACTTGGTTGTTTTATGTTCATTCATGGTGTGATTTCATGCTTTGTGTCACCCCGGTACTTGTTTGCTTGATTTATTTCTCTCTTTTGTCTATTTGGGGACATCATAAAAAGGGGGAGAATGAATTATCTGATTATGGGGGAGTTTTGAAATTTGAGGTTCATCATAAATCTGGTATATATTGCTTATGTTTATCTCATTTCAAACTCGATACGTCACTTGGTATTTTGCTTTGTCTCATGTGTGTAGGTACATCCTTGATAATCCCATGATACACACCCTGATGAGAAAAGCGTGAAGATTCCTGAAGAATTGAAGAACAAACGATGCAGCCTTAGTCATATGTACCTCTTTCAGTTTTGGGTTCATGGAAGGGTAGATTTGTATAGGCATTGTTCATACTTGATAATTCGGATTTTTTTATGTTTGTTCCGGCATAGACATAGGGGGAGATTTGTAAGGACAATTTGTCCATCTTTATGTATTTATGTCATACGCCGTTACAAGAATGTGAGTTGGAAAGGTCACATCGTCATCAACGAAATCCGAAGATCAAAAGAAGAAGGAATTTGGGAATCAGATGTGGCCGGACCGATCCAATTCAGAAAAAGAACCGATCCGGCCTACCGGACCGATCCGCCTAAAGGGACCGGACCGATCCGCTTGCTGAGGTGAAGCCAGTGTGCCCCGGATCCATAGCGAACCGATGAAGGTAAAAGTCCCGGACCGATCCGATGCCAACCAGACCGATCTGGGTTCAGAAAAAGAACCGATCCGACTTAACCGGACCGATCCGCCTAATCGATCGGACTGATCCGACGAGGATAATCACTGCCAGATCGTGCAGCAGATTTTTTAGGGTTTTCGATCCCTTATTTAAACCACGATCAGCAGTTGGTTTTATTAAGACTTACACACGATTTTCTGAGTTCCATAACTCTTAAGTCTTCATGGTATTTGAGTCCATTGATTCATACCTTTGATTCACACAAATTCCATACATTTGTGAATCACTTTTGGTAACCCAAGAACACCATTGCTGTTGTTCAACCTTGTGAAGTGGACCGCTTCTTCCTCTTCATTGCTGCCCTACTGGATAGGGATAGTTCCAGCCGCCAACCCTACTGGAAAGGGATATTCCAGCCGCGACTACAGAATCCGATACCCGAGGGTAATTCTTAGTCAAAAATCTGTATTTCATTGTAATCCGATTGTAAACCGTCTTTTACAAATTATAGTGAATATACAAATGGTTTTGCCCCTGTGGGGGATTTTTCCTTAACTTTGTGTGTTCAATAATTCTTGCATGATTTCATATTGTTTCAACCACACCTAGTTGCATGCTTAGGGTTAATTTGGGTTAAAAAGGAATTTATTATATTATTTCTTAATTGAACGCAAGCGTCAACTCTTTCAAGGAGGTTGTCTGGTTAACGAGCATAATTATAGGAATTAAAGTACCCAATGGCGCTAAAATGCATAAGTAAAGAGGGTGAATATATGCAATATTCGAGCCGAATCAACTTCCCTTCTTTTTCTAAGAAAAATGAGCAATGGGACAACTTCAATTTTGCACATCCATAAAATTTTGAATTTCAACCAAGGTGTGTTTGATTGCAAACATGAAAAATAGTTCATATGGATGAGAAGTTGGAAAATGAGTGAAAAGAATATATGAGTTTTAGTCTTACTTTTTCTATTTTCCATGGAAACCAATTGTTTGGTGGGTGGATAAAAAATATTCTTCACTAAAAATGAGATTTGAGATGAAGCTCTTGTTATGTGAACGAGTGTTGTTATTATATAATATATTCACATTAAAGTACTACAAAAGTAAAACGTGAGTATTTCCATGTCAATCAAACACAGTCTTTAAGAAAAAGTGGATAGAGATAATCAACTCGTGCACGAGTATCTAAAATTGATGTTAATGACATATTGAGAGTTTAACCAAGAAATATATATATCATTCAGAATTAACTTGTTATTAAATAAAAGTAGAAAATAAACTTGACATCATTTCTTATCGTGAGAGAGATTCAGTTAAATCCTCTCTTTTTTAGTGTATTGTATGGTTGTTTTTCAACTTCCAATCAACATCAAATGAGTACACTTGTAAAAATAAACAGGATATGGAATTCTTAGCATGACTATTTAAATAAACTATCTATTTTATGGAATAAGATGTGCTAGCACTTAGAGGTTTAAATGCTATAATTTTGAAATCTTAAATAGACTTTGTGATGAAATGTATACAACGTCTTTCACCAAAAGCGAAATCCCTATGGGTTTCGATTATGAAAAAATAAATGTCATCTCCAAACTAAAAGGCTCCTTAGTAGACATCCAGCTTATAACTCTACAAACTAAGTCATTCCCATAGAGTCAAACGCCTCTCTCAATGGCATTGATTTCATCCCCACCGCCTCATGCACCATAAACATCTTGGGAAGTAACACAAACATCTATATTTTCCCAATTCAATCTCCACTATCACTAACACCCGTCAATTCTAGTGATTTCAAAACCATTGGGTAAAATTTAAAACCTTTAATAACCAATCCATAAATTGGGGAACCACTACCACCACCACTACACCTGAACCATGCCAAATTTTCATTTTCTGGCACGCTTTTGTCAAGCTTATAAAGCATGTCAAATTGTGTCATTCCCGTACTCATATTTGTCAATTTTTCACGATTTTGGCACGATTTTGAAACGTGCTAAATTTTTCACAAAATAAAAAAATTATTATTTGCAAACAAATCAAGAGGATCAACAAATTGCAAATCTGTTATAAATAAATATTTATTATTTACAAAAACATCAAGAAAACCACAAATTGCGAAACTGGCACATTGTTGTTGATAAACTAATGTACATATTAAACTTCAAAATATTACAAGTGATAATAGTTCACATACCAAACAAAAAATGGGCAGAGTTTCCTTAGTTTTCTGGACATTCTGAAACCTGATAATATAAAACTTGCTTTAATGAAAAGCTCGCACGACCATAAAATTTAACAATAATATTACAAAAGTATGTGCAGACATAAAATTAAACAATGAAATCAAAATAGCCCGCAAGACCCTAAAAACAACAATCATGACTGTCGACACCAATAAATAAACAATCTCCCCCACTGTAAACCATTGACTAGTTCATGTGTTCCATGTGGATAAAAGCTAACACTAAATGTTAACCTGCAAAAAAAGGATACAAAAGAAAAAGGATACTTATTCCGTATCGTGACCTTATTCAACTCCCTGTAATCTACACACAATCTCAACGATCCATCCCTCTTCTTTACAAATAACACAGGGGCACCCCACGGCGAAGTACTCCTCCGTATAAACCCCTGACCCAATAACTGCTCAATCTGATCCCGTAACTCTCTCATCTCAGCTGGAGCCATACGGTAAGGTGCACGGGCAATAGGCCGAGTGCCCGGCGTCAAATCAATCACAAAATCTATCTCCCTACTCGGAGGTAGTCCAGGTATATCCTGAAATACATCGGCGAACTCACTAACAATGGGTATCGAATCAAGTGGTATCACCACTTCCTTAGAGGTCTCCTCCTCTATGTAGTACAAATGAATGGACGATCCTCCCTCAGGGCGAGGCATCGCCACTAAAAACATCTCCTGCCCGGGAATGGCAAAGATAGTACTCCTACTAAAACAATCAATCATGGCTCGGTACGCAACTAGCCAATCCATACCAATAATGGCATCATACTCGGTCATCTCTAACACTAACATATCAGCGGGTAAAGTAAACCTCCCGATCTCTATACCCACACCTCTACAAATAAGGGAAATCACGGAACCCATACTCAACGGTGAATCTACACAAGTAACCGTACTCTCGGCGGTGTCTAACAACCCAATGGTGCGTGCAAATCTCATAGCAATAAAACAGTGTGTAGCCCCCGTGTCAAATAAAATGCACCCCATAGTCCCCTGAATAGAGAACATACCCTTAATGGCCGGTGAATTCGGTGGGGCTGCGACCTGCTGGAGCTGATACACTCTCCCATACTGAAGCTGTCCCTGCTGGAATGGGTGGTAATGCTGCCATCTGTGGTGCTGGGAGGGCGATGGGAAACATAGGCCTCTGTGGCTCGTGTCAAACACCCTGCTGCTGCTGCTGCCGTGGGGCCTTGCCATTATCAGGACACTCCTGACGTTTGTAGCCAATCTTACCACAAATGAAACACTTCCCGTGGAAGTTTCCCCCTCGCTGTCCCTGCTGACCACGGCCCTGGTGACCGTTACCATTTCTGCCCTGGCCTTGTTGGCCCTGGTGAAACTGCTGTTGTTGACCATTTTGACCCTGCTGGCCCTGATGGCCGTTCGGACCCTGCTGGCCATTTCGAAATCCTCCCTGACCATTCCTGAAACCCCCTGATCGGAATCTCTTAGAATCCCCCTGCTGGGAACCCTGATCACCCTGCCTATACTGACCCTGAGCTGATTGTGCCCCGCTAGCACCATTTCCCCCCGTCCTGCCCTGATGACTGGACTCTCCTGATCGCTTCCCCTCTGTCAAGTGAAAGCGATGGTCTTGGAAATGGAGCAGTGCAGCGTTAACCACATCAGAGTAAGTGGCCAACGATCGATTCCCCAACAAGTGCTGACGGATCCTCCATGTCAATCCATCTGTAAACTTCTAAATCTTTTTCTCCTCTATTGGTATTTCATCCGGAACAATGTTCAGTAAATTAGTGAATTCGGCCTCATACTCGGCCGCAGTCCTTCCCTCCTATCTAAGGTTTATCAACTTCCTTCTCATTTCCGTGTGAACAGCTGACGAAAAATATTTGCGGTCGAACCGAACCCAGAACTCCTGTATCGTGAGAGTATCTCTCTCCTCTGCGGTGATAATAGACTCCCACCACTGCAATGAAGATCCCACTAGCTTGAAAGTAGCTAGAACCTGCTTCTTAACATCGGTGCACTCATACACCCTCAAGTGCCTCTGAATATCCTTCCTCCACTGACTTGAAACCACAACATTGGAGCTACCTGCGAACTCCGGTGGGTGTGCTTTCTGAAAAGCATCACGAACGCGTTCCCAAGCAGACGGGAATGCATGTGCCTGAACTGGCGCGGCTACTGGCGCCTGGGGTGGTGCCTGCTGTACAATGGCTAGAGCGGCATTTACCGCTTGGGCTACAATGGCTGCAACCTCAGCGGCATTCATGGTGCCCTGTACTGGTGCTGGCTGGGGCTCCGGTTGTGCATCCCTAGGAAGTCGCTGCGCACGTCGTGGAGGCATCTGAAATGAGAGTAAAGTCTATAAGTTCTCAGTTATAAACCCAAAATAGCTGAAGAGCGAAGCATACATAAAAGAATACAACAGTCCTAAAATATAGGGCTCTACATCAAAGAAAGCTCAGCGAAAACATAACAAGCCGTACAGATCCTAAAGGACACTAGAACCTGATGCTCTGATACCAACTGTGACACCCCGACTAATTAAATACCGGGTAGCTACTCCTTTATTAAATCAATACAAAATGCCAGGTTGGTTCAGTTAATAGCATCACTGTCGAAAACATTTTAATGATTACTAACCACCTAGTATTTAAAAAGTAAGTTGTCAAATTTTAGATTAAATCTGATTAATATGCGATAAATGAAATGTAAAAGAATAGCATCACCATACACCATAAAGTCTCAATAAAGTAACCAACAGATAATAAGTCCGGAGGAAAACTCCTCACATCAATCCCAATATGGAAATAAATAAAATAAGTCTGCATCCTGAATTAATTACAAACCAAAGTCTGAATAACTGAAATCTAAAATGTCTTAAAAGGAAATGGGCAACATGCCCTATAAATGATGAAACTGAATATGGAGTCAAGACTAGAAAGAAGCGTCTACTAGCAAGGCCCTGTAACTTCCACAACAGCTACAGCTCGTCACCTGATTGGAAATACTATGCATGGTGTCCTTGTGGCTGGGCACCTAAAAGGTTTTTACAAAAATAGATTTGAAAGCAAACGGGTCAGAGCCCGAAAGTGGAGAGTATTTTAAAAAATAGCAAGTGCTTTAATAACATTAAAACAATGAATGTAAAATACATGTTAGGACGTGCCCTCACATGAAGTACTCACCTCTCGACTAATAGTGCACTCCTAACGTACCGTACCCATCTAAGTGGTCTTTATATCTAACCAAACCGACATAAGTTCTAACCCATCTCCTCGATTCACAATATGAATTCCCAATGTTATCACTTGAATAGATAGCTTTACTTAAACTCGGATTATCAATTATTAGCATTACCAATTACTGGAGGTTATCCCCTTATTTATCTTCTCAAGGAGTTACTACAAATTATTCTCATAATTAAACATGACAAGTCTGTTCATTTAACCGTATATCATTCACATCATAAATATACAATACAAGCACCCCGAGGCTAAGCTGCGGTGCACACATACTCTGCTATCCATCCCGGTACATCACGTACATAAGGATTACAAATTCCGAATCTCTCAGGAATTGTTAGAATAAGCACCACACACAAAAATGGAGGCGAACATAATTCAACATATCCATGGGTCACGTACATACCTACGCTCCATAGTCATCTGACTTATTAACTCACAAATAAGTCATTTTAGCATTATGTTCTTAAGGTACCAATCTAACTCCGGGCACACAAGGATTAGATGGCCCTAAGCGAACGTAAACCTCCCGTGATAGCAAGTATGGTAAGTATGTCATACACATAAAATCATATACATATACTAAGCATGCACACATCTTAGTAATTACCATAATTTATTAGTCGTATACTTCTCATTCTTATACCAATACATGTTCCCCCGGTTTATATTTACACATTATCCATTATCCTCACGTCGTGATTAGTTATTCGCGTCCTAACCCACAATTACCATTTGGTTCAAATCATTCTTCTATATTTTTCTCCCCAATATATCCCGAATATCCCAACTATATCAATTAGTCATCAAGGTAATGTTATCTCTACAATTAAACAAGGTTATGGACACTATAAATCAAACCAGGCCAAAAAGTCCAATCTGTCAACTCGAAAGAAGTCTCGTTCGAACGAAGTGGGCATCTAACGAGATCTCGTTCGAACGAAAGGCATCGAACGAACATCCCACTCGTTAGAAGTCAAACTGTCAACTCGTTAGAAGCTCGTTCGAACGAGCTCGTTCGAACGACCTGGGCAGGCCTTCTAACGAGGTGACAGTTTCGAGCCCAGAATTTTCCTATCTCGTTTTTCCCAATTTTCTTCACCTATAATCTCATCTAAACATCATTCCAACAGTAGTTCAAGGTTTCTAATCATTCTTAAATCTACTTAGGTCGTATATTAACATATATATGGGATCAAATCATCCTAAACCACATCTAATCATCAAATCTCCCCAATTTTTCCCAAACCTTATGAATATGAACCCTAGAAATTTAAAGTCTTCAATTTCCATAAATAAATCCATTTTTGTAACATAAAAAGTAGTAATTCTTTTAGTTCAATCACCCAATAACAATTCTACATGCAAACCTATATCAAAATCTGAATTTATAACTCCAAATTACATGGGTTTTTACAAGTCTCCCAATAAAATGCAATTATATCAATTTCTAAGCATGGAAGAAGCATTCGCTTGAAATTAACGTGATTAAACCACTTGCCTTGGATTATTCTCTGAATTTGGTGTAGAATGATGAAGGTTGCACTCTCTCTTTTCCTCCCAAGGTTGAAGGTTGAAGATGGAGGTTGTGTTTTCTCTTTGGAAACTCTCTCTAACTTCCTCCTCTAACTCCCGTTGCCCTTTAGTTAGTTAAGTGCTGGTAATGGCTTAGTGGGTCACTAAATATCCTAATATTTAACTCCCAAAATTCGTTGGTTAATTATCCTAAAATTTTAAAATTACCAAAATACCCTTTTAAGTTGCCGGTATGGCCCAAAAATGCCCCGGGACCCAAACTAAACCCCCGGCTAGTGTTTTCTGACTATTTTGACCCTTCCGAACTCGTTGGCGCACTCAAATGACCATACAGTTGATAAAAATAAAATTCACTTTTTAATTTAAAGAATTACATTCCTGACGCGACTGTCACGCGCGTCCTAACAAAATTTCCCAAATTATCGTATTTCTATCTCACGACAAATTCATTATTTTAAATATTCATATATTGCCATATATACACATTATAATCAAATACCAACTCACATCTCGTTAGTATTTTATCCGGATTAATTCTCAATTAGTTCACATTTAATTTAATTAATCCCATAAATAAATATCGATAAAAATGCGGGGTATTACATACTTCCCCCCTAATAATAGAATTTCGTCCCGAAATTCGGAACTAAAAATTACCTGGTAAAAATAACTCTGGATAACGTTCGCGCATCTCATCCTCGCGCTCCCATGTGGACTCCTCGACATTATGATGTCGCCACTGAACACGCGCTAACAGAACTATCTTTGACCGGAGTTTCCGCTCACTTCGGTCCAAAATAGTAATCGGGACCTCCTCGTAGGAGCTATCGGGCTGGAGATCGATGTCCTCCAAAGCAATGTGAGAATGAGCCAAATCATCTCTAAGATATTTCCTTAGTGAGGAAATATGAAACATATCATGAATCCTGTGCAAATGCTCCGGTAACCCAAGTTTATACGCAACAGACGCAATCCGCTCGATGATAGGAAATGGTCCTACATATCTCGGTGCCAACTTCCCCTTCTTCCCAAGTCGTATAATCCCCTTTATAGGAGATACTCTGAGTAAAACCTGGTCCCCCACTTGGAACTCCCTAAAGAACCTCTTCGCATTAGCATAACTCTTCTGCCGATCTTGAGCTACCCGAATGCGACTCCATGTCAATTCTATCCTTGCCGAAGTATCCTGAATCACTTTCGGCCCAAGTAGTTTGTTGTCCTCCACCTCCAACCAACATGCTGGGGAACGACAAGGTCTACCGTACAATGCCTCAAATGGAGCCATGCCAATGGTGAACTGGTAGGAGTTGTTGTAAGCAAACTCCACCAGTGGAAGATACTGCTCCCATCCACCCCCGAAATCAATGATGCACATACGCAACATGTCCTCCAACATCTGATTTGTACGCTCGGTTTGCCCATCGGTCTGCGGATGATAAGCCGTACTTATCCGCAATTCCGTGCCCATGGCCTCTTGAAAACTCTCCTAAAATCGTGAAACAAATATCTTGTCTCTGTCAGATACGATATTTGGGGAACACCGTGAAGTCTCACTATTTCTGCAATAAAAAGCTGCGCATACTGTCCCGTAGTGTAATTTGTCCTTACGGGTAGAAAATGAGCAACTTTGGTCAACCTGTCCACAATTACCCAAATGGAGTCGTGACCCCTCTGTGACGTAGGTAACCCCGTGATAAAGTCCATGGAGATGCTCTCCCACATTCACATCGGGACCTCTAATGGCTGTAGAAGTCCTGCCGGTCTCTGATGATCCACTTTTACCAGTTGACGAGTGGCGCATTTAGAAACAAACACAGCAATATCTCTCTTCATCCCGCTCCACCAATACTGTCGTCTCATGTCTTGGTACATTTTGTCCCCACCGGGATGTACCGCGAACCGTGAGCCGTGCGACTCTGCCATCACCTCGTGTCGCAATTCTTCCCCTTCCGGAACTACCAGTCTCCCATTGAAGCGTAATCCCCCGTCTGAGCTAATGGTATAGGACTCAGCTCCCTCTGCTAGTAATCGAACTATCTGTTCTTGATAGAACGCGTCATTTGCCTGTGCCTGTACCACCTTCGTGACAATCTGCGGTGTAACAGTCATCACAGACATGAACGATCGGGCCACTGCATCCTGGTGTCCCAACTCCTTCCACTATGCCTTCCATACCCCTGCCACCTCATCTACTGGTCTACGGCTCAACGCGTCTGCTACCACGTTAGCCTTCCCCGGGTGATATTGGATATCAAACTGATAGTCCTTCACAAACTCAAGCCACCTCCGTTGTCGCATATTCAACTCCTTCTGCGTGAACAGGTACTGTAGGGACTTGTGGTCCGTGAACAATCAAAACTTCTCCCCCAAAAAGATAATGTCTCCAAATTCGAAGGTCAAATACCACTGCCGCTAACTCCAAGTCATGGGTGGGGTACTTCTTCTCGTGAGGCTTAAGCTTACGGGAAGCATAAGCTATGGCCTGACTCTCCTGCTGTAATACACCTCCAAGTCCTTGTAAGGACGCATCGGTGTAAACTAGATACTCAACTCCCGGTCTCGGCAATGCTAACACAGGTGCTGAGGTCAATTTGTCCTTCATCTCATCGAATGCCAACTGACAGGCATCACTCCAGATGAATGGCACACCCTTACGAGTCAGATGTGTCATGTGACCCGCTATCTTGGAGAAACCCCGAATAAACCTCCTGTAGTATCCTGCTAAGCCCAAGAAACTACGGATCTCAGTCGGTGTCGTGGGCTGTCCCCACTCCCTTACCGCGGATACCTTCCCCGGATCAACAGATATCCCCCGGTCCGAAATAATATGTCCCAAAAACTGAACCTCCTTCAGCCAAAACCCACACTTCTCATACTTTGCATACAACTCGTTCTGACGTAGCGTCTGCAAAACCTGCCTCAAATGCTCGGCGTGCTCCTCCTCTGTCTGGGAGTAAACTAGAATGTCATCAATGAAGACAATGACGAACTAGTCCAGGAACTCTCTGAACACCCTATTCATTAAGTCCATAAACACGGCTGGAGCGTTGGTCAAGCCAAAAGGCATAATCCGAAACTCGTAGGAACCATATCTCGTTAAGAAAGCAGTCTTCAAGACGTCCTCTTCCCTAATACGCAACTGATGGTATCCCGATCGCAAATCAATCTTTGAGAAGAAAGAAGCTCCCCTCAGCTGGTCGAATAAGTCATCGATTCGGGGCAACGGATACTTATTTCGTATCGTGACCTTATTCAACTCCCGGTAATCTACACACAATCTCAACGATCCATCCCTCTTCTTTACAAATAACACAGGGGCACCCCACGGCGAAGTACTCCTCCGTATAAACCCCTGACCCAATAACTGCTCAATCTGATCCCGTAACTCTCTCATCTCAGCTGGAGCCATACGGTAAGGTGCGCGGGCAATAGGCCGAGTGTCCGGCGTCAAATCAATCACAAAATCTATCTCCCTACTCGGAGGTAGTCCAGGTATATCCTGAAATACATCGGCGAACTCACTAACAACGGGTATCGAATCAAGTGGTATCACCACTTCCTTAGAGGTCTCCTCCTCTATGTAGTACAAATGAATGGACGATCCTCCCTCAGAGCGAGGCATCACCACTAAAAACATCTCCTGCCCGGGAATGGCAAAGATAATACTCCTACTAAAATAATCAATCATGGATCGGTACGCAACTAGCCAATTCATACCAATAATGGCATCATACTCGGTCATCTCTAACACTAGCATATCAGCGGGTAAAGTAAACCTCCCGATCTCTATACCCACACCTCTACAAATAAGGGAAATCACGGAACCCCTACTCAACGGTGAATCTACACAAGTAACCGTACTCTCGGCGGTGTCTAACAACCCAATGGTGCGTGCAAATCTCATAGCAATAAAACAGTGTGTAGCCCCCGTGTCAAATAAAATGCGCCCCATAGTCCCCTGAATAGAGAACATACCCTCAATGGCCGGTGGATTCTGTGGGGCTGCGACCTGCTGGAGCTGATACACTCTCCCATACTGAAGCTGTCCCTGCTGAACTGGGACTGCTGGAATGGGTGGTAATGCTGCCATATGTGGTGCTGGGAGGGCGGCGGGAAACATAGACTTTTGTGGCTCGTGTCGAGCACCCTGCTGCTGCTGCTGTGGGGCCTTGCCCTTATCAGGACACTCCTGACGTTTGTGGCCAATCTTACCACAAATGAAACACTGCCCCTGGAAGTTTCCCCCTCGCTGTCCCTGGTGACCACGACCCTGGTGACCGTTACCATTTCTGCCCTGGCCTTGTTGGCCCTGGTGAAACCGCTGCTGTTGACCATTTTGACCCTGCTGGCCCTGATGGCCGTTCGGACCCTGCTGGCCATTTCGAAATCCTCCCTGACCGTTCCTGAAACACCCTGATCGGAATCTCTTAGAATCCCCCTGCCGGGAACCCTGATCACCCTGCCTATACTGACCCTGATCTGATTGTGCCCCGCTGGCACCATTTCCCCCTGTCCTGCCCTGATGGCTGGACTCTCCTGATCGCTTCCCCTCTGTCAAGTGAAAGCGATGGTCCTGGCAATGGAGCAGTGCAACGTTAACCATATCAGAGTAAGTGGCCAACGATCGATTCCCCAACAAGTGCTGACGGATCCTCCATGTCAATCCATCTGTAAACTTATGAATATTTTTCTCCTCTGTCGGTATTTCATCCGGAACAATGATCAGTAAATTAGTGAATTCGGCCTTATACTCGGCCATAGTCCTTCCCTCCTGTCTAAGGTTTATCAACTTCCTTCTCATTTCCGTGTGAACAACTGACGGAAAATATTTGCTGTCGAACAGAACCCAGAACTCCTATATCGTGAGAGTATCTCTCTCCTCTGCGGTGGTAATAGACTCCCACCACTGCAATACAGATCCCACTAGCTTGAAAGTAGCTAGAACCTGCTTCTTAACATCGGTGCACTCATACATCCTCAAGTGCCTCTGAATATCCTTCCTCCACTGACTTGAAACCACAACATCGGAGCTACCTGCGAACTCCGGTGGGTGTGCTTTCTGAAAAGCATCACGAACGCGTTCCCAAGCAGACGGGAATGCATGTGCCTGAATTGGCGCGGCTACTGGCGCCTGGGGTGGTGCCTGCTGTACAATGGCTAGAGCGGCATTTACCGCTTGGGCTACAATGGCTGCAACCTCAGCGGCATTCATGGTGCCCTGTACTGGTGCTGGCTGGGGCTCCGGTTGTGCATCCCTAGGAAGTCGCTGCGCACGTCGTGGAGGCATCTGAAATGAGAGTAAAGTCTATAAGTTCTCAGTTATAAACCCAAAATAGCTGAAGAGCGAAGCATACATAAAAGAATACAACAGTCCTAAAATATAGGGCTCTATATCAAAGAAAGCTCAGCGAAAACATAACAAGCCGTACAGATCCTAAAGGACACTAGAACCTGATGCTCTGATACCAACTGTGACACCCCGACTAATTAAATACCGGGTAGCTACTCCTTTATTAAATCAATACAAAATGCCAGGTTGGTTTAGTTAATAGCATCACTGTCGAAAACATTTTAATGATTACTAACCACCTAGTATTTAAAAAGTAAGTTGTCAAATTTTAGATTAAATCTGATTAATATGCGATAAATGAAATGTAAAAGAATAGCATCACCATACACCATAAAGTCTCAATAAAGTAACCAACAGATAATAAGTCCGGAGGAAAACTCCTCACATCCATCCCAATATGGAAATAAATAAAATAAGTCTGCATCCTGAATTAATTACAAACCAAAGTCTGAATAACTGAAATCTAAAATGTCTTAAAAGGAAATGGGCAACATGCCCTATAAATGATGAAACTGAATATGGAGTCAAGACTAGAAAGAAGTGTCTACTAGCAAGGCCCTGTAACTTCCACAATAGCTACAGCTCGTCACCTGATTGGAAATACTATGCATGGTGTCCTTGTGGCTGGGCACCTAAAAGGTTTTTACAAAAATAGATTTGAAAGCAAACGGGTCAGAGCCCGAAAGTGGAGAGTATTTTAAAAAATAGCAAGTGCTTTAATAACATTAAAACAATGAATGTAAAATACATGTTAGGACGTGCCCTCACATGAAGTACTCACCTCTCGACTAATAGTGCACTCCTAACGTACCGTACCCATCTAAGTGGTCTTTATATCTAACCAAACCGACATAAGTTCTAACCCATCTCCTCGATTCACAATATGAATTCCCAATGTTATCACTTGAATAGATAGCTTTACTTAAACTCGGATTCTCAATTATTAGCATTACCATTTACTGGAGGTTATCCCCTTATTTATCTTCTCAAGGAGTTACTACAAATTATTCTCATAATTAAACATGACAAGTCTGTTCATTTAACCGTATATCATTCACATCATAAATATACAATACAAGCACCCCGAGGCTAAGCTGTGGTGCACACATACTCTGCTATCCATCCCGGTACATCACGTACATAAGGATTACAAATTCCGAATCTCCCAGGAATTGTTAGAATAAGCACAACACACAAAAATGGAGGCGAACATAATTCAACATATCCATGGGTCACGTACATACCTACGCTCCATAGTCATCTGACTTATTAACTCACAAATAAGTCATTCTAGCTTTATGTTCTTAAGGTACCAATCTAACTCCGGGCACACAAGGATTTGATGGCCCTAAGCGAACGTAAACCTCCCGTGATAGCAAGTATGTTAGGTATGTCATACACATAAAATCATATACATATACTAAGAATGCACACATCTTAGTAATTACCATAGTTTATTAGTGGTATACTTCTCATTCTTATACCAATACATGTGCCCCCGGTTTATATATACACATTATCCATTATCCTCACGTCGTGATTAGTTATTCGCGTCCTAACCCACAATTACCATTTGGTTCAAATCATTCTTCTATATTTTACTCCCCAATATATCCCGAATATCCCAACTATATCAATTAGTCATCAAGGTAATGTTATCTCTACAATTAAACAAGGTTACGGACACTATAAATCAAACCAGGCCAAAAAGTCCAATCTGTCAACTCGAAAGAAGTCTCGTTCGAACGAGGTCGTTCGAACGAGAGTTCGTTCGAACGAAGTGGGCATCTAACGAGATCTCGTTCGAACGAAAGGCATCGAACGAACATCCCACTCGTTAGAAGTCAAACTGTCAACTCGTTAGAAGTTCGTTCGAACGACCTGGGCAGGCCTTCTAACGAGGTGACAGTTTCGAGCCCAGAATTTTCCTATCTCATTTTTCCCAATTTTCTTCACCTCTAATCTCATCTAAACATCATTCCAACAGTAGTTCAAGGTTTCTAATCATTCTTAAATCTACTTAGGTCGTATATTAACATATATATGGGATCAAATCATCCTAAACCATATCTAATCATAAAATCTCCCCAATTTTTCCCAAACCTTATGAATATGAACCCTAGAAATTTAAAGTCTTCAATTTCCATAAATAAATCCATTTTTGTAACATAAAAAGTAGTAATTCTTTTAGTTCAATCACCCAATAACAATTCTACATGCAAACCTATATCAAAATCTGAATTTATAACTCCAAATTACATGGGTTTTTATACTCCTTAAGAAGTGTAGTTACAAGTTTAGGTTTTTTTGTATTGAGATTGGAAGCCGATAACAACGACTAGCGTATTACACGGACGCTAGGTTTTCCACTCAATCAAAATGGCGTCGTTGCCGGATAGTGTTTGTTATAGATTATAATTGACTTACTAGTTCGTAAAAAAAAAGTAATTAAAAAAAAATGTGTGTCACGTTTTTGAATTGCTCAATTTGAAATGTCTTATTTTAACTCTTTTGGTGGCTTTAATTGTTATGCTAATAGTGAGGAGGAGAATGAACTCACGATTTATGAACATTGGATCAATATCACTAAAGATGATTCTCATAAATACAAGCTTAGTGCTAAGGCAATCCAAATTTATCAAAATCAATTGCTTGAAGAAGAAAGACTTGAAAAAGAATATCGAGAAAAAAATCGTTATTGGGAACAAGAGTTAGATGCATTATTTGAACCCAATGAGGATTTTTCTTCCGATAGTTGTTAAGATGAAGTAAGTTTTCAACCAAATGAGGAATTCGAGGTGTTAGAACCAAGGAAGCCTACTTTGGAATAACTCTTGCTTGATATACAAAAGCAATCTGATGACCTTGCTGCTACCGAGTTGAAAATTACAGCAACTTGCAAGAAGTTGAATGATTATTTGGACAACTTAGAGAAGGTCGAGACTTTCGCTTCACCTAATAATTTTGAGAATGAAATCATTGAGAGTGATCCAAGTTCTTTTGAATATCAACCTCTTATAAATATTGCAAAATCTACCGAGGTTGAAGATCATTTGTCTCCTTGTGTCCCCACTATTATCGAACCATTAAATCCATCACAAGAACTGGATGAATGTCTTGAGGATGTTGATCCAATTCTTGTATGGGAATGTTATTTTGAGATGCTTCATTTTACGGTCCATACACTTAGACGTGTCACTCCACCAGATCCAACTGAAAATTTTGGGGGAGTAAATTTTGAGGACAAGGACTCAATGCTTGTATTGTTTTCCAAGATGGACTCTTTCTGTTTGTGTGATCCGCTTCCCATACTACTTGAAAAATCTTTAGGAAGTGATTCTATTTTTCTTGGATCACAAAGGTACTTGTCCCCCTGTGCACTCAAATCCCTCATTATCCCCCTAAATTTTTTAATTGGTGATGGTTCATTTTTTAAACTTTGCACATGCCTTCCGTTTTTCAAACGGAATTCTTATTTTTCGGGAGGCATGCTTTATAGTGAGGGTACACTATTAATCCCTCAAAGTCAGATTGTATTTTGGGTGGACCCTCAAATTTTTCAACTTTTAGTGTATTATTTATTAGCCGTTCCAATTTTAGGTTGTAAATAGTTAGTTTTTTTTCTTTTTATTTTTCTCTTTTATTATAATCTAGTTTTGATAGTTAGAGTTTTTGTTATTATTTTTGCTATGCTTGGTTCTAACATGTTTTGTAGATTCAATGGACTCGCACTCATCGGGGATCGCTCCATTTGGGTAATATCTTTATTTTCCTCTCTTTATGTTGTGTTCTTGATTTGCATTGAGGACAATGCAACATTTAAGTTAGGGGGTGTGGGATATTCTTCCCGTTTATTGTTTAGATTCATTGATTCAATCACATGTTCTTTCCAAGTGTGTTTTTTAGAAAATTAAAAAAAAAAGGAAAAATTTATAAAAAGCTAAAAATATTTTTCTTCAAAATAAATAAAAATTGGAATTTAAAATTTTCAAAAATATCACCTTTATTCTATTTAAAGTTTCAAATTGTTAACAATCAAAATGCACGAAGCCAAAATTGACCGAAGATGGAAATTGAAAGAAAATTGACGACTTAACGAGTAAATGTGGAGATTGATCAAACCTGATGAGATTTCGAGTCTATCGATCTTTTTGAGTTTTTAAGTCAATCCGAGTTCATGATTAACTCAAAGTTCTTTTCAGCGTTTTAATAAGTCATTGATGATCTCAATCCTTTGTTTTGATCGGTTATGGGAAATGTGTGAAATGTTATCTCGAAATTCATGCTAAATATATCTCTAAACTTAATTAATCTCGAGATGCATATGGTAATGTGATTAGCAATTTGGACAATGAAGTAGGCCCTCTTTTGTTTAACCCAAAAATATCAGCCATAAAAACGTTGTGAAAAATTATCCCTTTGCAACCCAATTTGAGCCTAATAAAATATGTCCCTTTGGTTTGATAACCCGAAAAACCCAAATAGCCCAGAATTGTGAAAATTGAGAAAATCCATCAAGTAAGTACAAATTGTGCAATAAAAAGGGGCAAGAGAAAAACAGAAAAAAAAATGCCCAAAGAAAAAAAAAAGCAAGAAAAAAAATGAAAATTGAAAAAGAAAGAGAAAAATGAGCAAATGCCTGAAAAAGCACAAATGGACGTCATAAAGATATCTTCCAATTCTGAACATTTTGACCATTCCCATTTTTACCCTTTACACTTTGTAACCCAAAAACGTCCTAACCGAGTCTGAATGGTGAAAGTAATTACCGCATGGAGAGCTAAGATATGAAAAGATAATACAAGAGATTAAAATGGTGTGATTAAGAGATGATGTTTCCCGTTTCCTAATAACTGTATTCCGATGATGAGATCTTTTCACAATATATTTTCTTCTTTTCAATTTTGTATACATGAATTTGTGTCCATTATATTTACTCTTTATCATGCATACCGAGAGAAAACAACCACAATCCGAGTGATTCGTTTGTGAGTGCATCCGTAAGAATTTGAATCAAAACGAATTTTCGGAAAGTAACGTAATGCTCAATCGGTGGAAATTTGAGGTTGAATTTTTGGCTTTGCACACACACACTATGGTTTGAGACATTTGAATATGAATTTATGGTGATTATTTTTTGAAAAGTTTAAATTGTACAATTTTTGAGTGTTTTGATCTTTATTTGAGTCAATAAAGAATTTTGTGGGTGTATTCACTACAAACCCTCACGAGACAAAACTCGTCCTACTAGGGTAACCTAGGGGTTTAAAGTCTTGTTGCATACGCTAAATGCAATCGCTTGCCCGCGAAAAAGGTATTCTATCCCAATAAAAGAATTTTCAAGAGTTGAACTTTAAACTAATTTCATTTACATTGCTCGGGACGCGCAAAGTTCTAAGTTAGGGGGTGTGATTATGCACATATTCTCCTCATTTATCCCCTTAATTTCGGTATTTTTATAATCATGTGCAGTGTAAATAGCTTGAATTTGTCTCGTATTTATGCTACTAACCCCTTTTGGCAAGTATTTCGTGTTTTGTATATTTCTCATGTGTTTTACAGGTATTTCATGCAAGTTAGTGCGAAGGAGAACTCAAAACCGTGAAAGAAACCAAAAAATGGAGAGTTGAAGGGCATTTTCGTAATTTTGTACCCTTAGTCCAGAGGTGGGGCCAACTAGAAAGTTGAAGAGCTCTAAATTACAAGAACACTGGAAAAAACGGCACCTCAATCCGAGCTACGGTGAAGAAGTTACGATGATTTGAAGTTGCGCGATAATGAAGAGAAATGGACCAGAAGCCAAACCGATCCGGATGGAACATGACCGATCCGGTGGGGACCGAACCGGTCCGGTCAGAAAAAATAACCGATCCGGTACCAAACCGATCCGGTACGAAATGGATCCAGATCGGTCTGGCTGTGCGAATTGCTGTCATTAATTAATGTAGATTTTAAGGTGATTAGCTGGTAAAAACTTGTGCCACCAGCGAAATTTGATGTCAAATTCGTGCAACTTGGTGCTATAAAAGACCAAGCCCTACCTCATTCCAAGAGGGAGTCGAATTCTAGAGAGTAGAATAGAATTTTAGAGAGAGAAAGTCAAATTTTAGAGAGTCTTTTTAGTTTTCTTTGGTAGAAATTTTCATAAACCCTAGTTTTTGAAGTTTGTCTACTATTCAAGATTCAAAGTTCTATTCAAGATTCATCATTCATCCATTGCAAGTAATTTTAATTTATTGTTTTTACTGCTTTCCTAGTTAGTTTAATTAATTGTTGATTTCTAGTTTTCCATTCCCAATTCAAGTCATGTTCTCAATTTTCTAGAGTTAGTTATGAATTCCTGCACGTTAATTTGTAAGTTTTATTTTGATTTCATCATGTTAAGCTAAGTTTTAAGGGTTGGGACGCATCCCATCCCAATGTAAATTACTTATGTAGAAAATAGAATTTAAATTAAAAATTTGAAAGAGTCGTGCGAGACAATTTTACAACCATTGTAAATCTTTTAATCTCTTTTGCCCTAGGTACTTGGGATGTTTAAGAATATTATGTGCGTAAAATTATTTATCACCGCTTTATATTTACCTTTGATTTCATATGGTGCGGGCGTGATCCTCATATATGTAATGCTTAGGATCTATAAAGACTGGATTCATTCAAATTTATAATTTACAATTCTAGGTTTCTATACGATAAATTACTAGGGTTAGGGGGATTGTATTCCAACCTACTTCTCATTCATCTTAATTAATTTAACTTCTTTATTTACTTATTTTTTCTCTTTTCAACCATCATCATCCTTTTCATTTTTTCTTTATAAGTAATAAATCAATTAAATTCTATCAACCATTCCCTGTGGATTCGATACCCAGACTCGCCACTATACCCCTTAAGAAGTGTAGTTACAAGTTTAGGTTTTTTTGTATTGAGATTGGAAGCCGATAACAACGACTAGCGTATTACACGGACGCTAGGGTTTCCACTCAATCATATACCGTCAACACATGGCCATATTCTAATCACGCTTAGATATTTCCCACCTTTGGTGCTATTTTAAAGTCTCCTTGTGGCGTCATCAACCTAAGCCTCGAATACATTTCCTAGTACTCTTCAAGATCAAGTGCCATACAGCATATACTAGTTATTCCATGACACCTTAGCATCACGACCCATAAACGGCACGAGCTCTCAACTTCTCTTAGGAGGTTACACCATCCATATGTGCCAATTCGGGTAACAGTTTATGACACGTACACTATTCGACTCTTTTAAACGTTGACCAGCAACCTGAGATCATCGCCTGACCCTCAACACACTCATTACTATGACGCTACCACTTCTTCATATCGGACTCAACTTGTTCCCCAAAGGTGTGACACCCTGCCTAATTAAATATAGGGTGATCAGTCCTTTATTAAATTAAAACCGATATCTCATTTGGTTTATTCTTAGCATCACTGTCAAAAAACTTTTTATTAAATACTAACCACATAATATTCAAAAGTCGTTGTCAAATTTATCTTTATTTAAACAATTAACCATAACATGGGGGAAAATCAATATAAGCCATACATCATAATTAAGTCTAAATCATCATGCGATATAGATAAATAAAAATCCTACCGAATAAACTGCAAGCTACAAACTCCAAGTCCAAATACAAGTCAAATGATAAGTCCCTATACCGCCCATATAATACGTTATCTTCTTAGCATCTCCCGTTTGTTATTAATCTCATAAGTAACATTTCTCACATGTTATCTTTTGAATTATTTAATTAAGTTTCTCTACTTAATTCGCCTGTCAATTTCTTATCATCGAGTAGTCTACTATCACACACATAAGTAGATTATTCATACAGTATTATATTTCACACACTATATACTATAAGTGCATAGTCTGCTATCCAGTCCCTGTATCACACGTTAAGGACGATTGGTTCGGTAAATCCCTCGAACCCAAAAATATAAAATCACAAGCAAGTGGAGGCGAACATAATTCTAAGCCTTTGGGATACGCACATACCTAACGTACCCAAATGACCTGCCAGCTCACTAATACATGGCACATAGTGAACTGCCCTAAGTTCCATGCCCTGGATACATATCCAAAGCTCGCTGGAATCGCCAAAGTATGAATGGCCCTTCTCAATACACCCCTCGTGATAGCAAATAGTGGTATGTTCACTCGTACAATTAAATATTCAATAGGTATTCACACCACAAATAAAATTCATAGGTATACACAACCCTATTATTATAACTTTATACGTAGTATATCTCTCTCTTATACTTACCGTACTAATTAACTTACGATCTTTCTCACTGTCGTATTAATATAAGTATGATTCACAAGTTAAGGGCCCTTTGTTACCCCTTATCTAAGCCTAGTAGTTAACCCGAACTTACACTACTAGTCTATGTAATAAGATCACTCATAATCACCGTAAGTCATTCTCCTTCTCTCGAATTAACTATGTTAAAAATTTAAACTCGTCCGGGAAAAAATCTCTGTTTCTGAAATGTCGTTCGAACGAACCTGGGATCTCATTCGAAAGAACTTCCCAGGTCGTTCGAACGAACTATATAACGACATATACTCTGAATTCTCGTTAGTAAACTCAATTGATCGACATTCTAACGAAGTCGTTCGAATGAATTTTCAGACGACCTACACCCCAAAATACCTCTAAATTTTCCTTGGATGTTTCGTTACTAATCTCGTTCGAACCTGGTCATTCGAAGGACCTCCCCAGGTTGTTCGAATGACATTCATCCAGATCGTCTTCTTCGTCAAAATTTGCATTTTTTCACCATTTTTAGATTTCACTACTCTCATGCTTCTAAACCTATGAATCACGGATTCTTCAAAAGGCGTGAAGAATCCAAATCGCACGCAGTCGGGTGCGGGTGCGATTCGGCCCCGATTCGCACCCAAAAAAGAATCATATATTAATTAAATAAATTAATCCTGGATTCGAGAAGGATTCGGCTGGTTTTGATGGGATTCGTAAAGAATCCAAAAAAAACACAATTTGGATTTCTTTTTTCATTTTCATCTCTCTCTCTCTCCATCTTTCTCATTTTCTTCTTACTCTCGTTCAACATATTCGAAGTTAACTGGGTTTCTTAACAACTTCCTGTGTTTGTTTTTCGTTTAATGTTTTAATGTTAAATGGGTTTTGTGACCCAAGTTAAGTGCTTGCCATTATATTATATTGGATTTTACTTTTATAGTTTAATGATTTATGGGTGATTATTATAATATATGTGAAGACTAATAATTTAGTTTCTTAACAACTTTCTATATTTGTTTTTGGTTTGATGCTAAAAGGGTTTTGTGGCCCAAATTAACTGCTTGTTATTACATTATATTGGATTCTACTTTTATAAAAAAATGGTTAGTGGGTTTTAGTGGATTATTATAATATATGTGAAAGCTAATAGATAAGTAGGTTTCTTATCGACTTCGAATCTTTGTTTTTAGTTTAATGTTAAATGGATTTTGTGAAGTTAACTATTTTTTATTATATTATATTGAATTCTACTTTTATAGTTTAATGGTTAATGGGTTTTAGTAGATTATTATAATATATGTGACATTGATGGTAGAGTCCCCTGTTTTAATATTGTCAATGGGTTAAAAAATAACAAACACCCTAATCATAAATTTTTGAGAATCATAATAATGATGGAGATTGTTTGTATTACTTAAAAATAACATAATATAATTTATATTATTATATTATATCTCGCTGCACCCGTATCCTAATTTTTTGAGAATTTTCGAATTGCCGCACTCGCACTGTGTCACACCCGCACCCCGTACCCGCATCCGTGCTTCATAGTTCTACACCAAATTCAAAACTAATTGTTCCAAACCTTTTTTTCATGTGTTAGGATGAATTCTAACGTGATTAACTCATCAAAAACATATGATTTCTACACAAGGGTGGATCAAAACATTTTAATCAAGAAAACCCTATGTTTTAGTGTTCTTCACTCATACTCAACCAAAACTTCAGATTTCTTTAACATAAATCATTACCCATCCATTAATTTTGTGATCTCTACAAAAATCATTCAAAAATAGATGCGAGGTCGATAATAATGAGCTCAATGTCTCCGCTCGATAATAAATCTAATAGACCCTGAATCACATCAGTTAAGTCCCTACACATCGGGATCAACTATAATGAGACATTATACTCTCCAAAGTCTTTATCGTAATAATATATATGCGAGGTCAATCCTCTTTCAGGTGAGTCATCACCAAATAACACATCCTGCCCTGGAATAGCGAACACGATAGCCTTGCAATACCCGCCCACTATCGAACGAACCATCGCCCACCAGTCCATACCCAGGATAGAATCATACTCACATAACACATCATTTAAAACAAGTAATACCAATAAAATATTCCTAATGTGACTACACCTCCTTTCCCACGGGTGAAACCACACATATAACCCCGTTATACCGCGGAAAATATATATACACACTATAATGTTATCGATATAAGCACTAAACTCATCTCACACTCGAATCTAGCTCTCACAAAATACCGTGACTCGCTCCTGACACAAAACATACCCCATTCAACTGGCTCCCGGACAAAACACACTTGTCCCAACTGAATCAAAGACTACGTTAATCATTGCCCCTGCTAGGAACCATGCTTTGTCCCTTTATCTCGCTTCGGGCAAGATCGATTCAAGTGGTTCTGCACTCCACATAATAGTATTTCCTTATATATTCCCCTTATCTCTGACCACACCGGACATATTAGGGTTGTTCTTCTCTCGGACCCTAGTAGCTTCAACCCTGATAGCCACCCTCGTTCCCTTAGCCCCACTGACTCTAAGGAACACACTGTTGGCCTCACCAGTTCTGACTGAATCCACCATCGCTCAGTAAGGGTTCAGTTATCGAAATCATGAAAATGGGTCCCACCATTGGGTCACCCTGCTTATGGTGTTACTCTAGCATCATTATATTCAGTCATACTCTCTCGACTAATTTGTCCAACTCACATAGCTCCTTTCACACAGAAGCATTAACACTTTTCTCATAAAAGTACAACAGCGTCGCCATATGCTCACCCATAAGTGTTGGTGACTCCCACTTATGAGTCCGTTATTCCACTTAAGGACACTTCTCTCCATCATACCAAACTCATTGGGTACAAAGTTCACTTAAACAATTAAATCCATTCTCACAGTCGACCCTGTCCGACCCTCGTGTGAGAAGTTCAAAAGCTTCATTCACGTCAAATCCTGGAAAAGTAATGAAGGAATTTGCGGTCACATCATACCTAAGATTTCTTCATGGGCATAATACTTCTCTTCTCGGATGTGGTGGCTGGCTCCCACCACTGCAACACTGCTCCCACGAGCCAAGAAAATTTTTACCCAAATTTTCACTTCAGGGTGTTACCACGCCCAACCATATACTAATGCCTATGAATGTTCTCCTTCCATTGGCTAACATATACCACATCCCCATTTCTAAAAACTCCAACAGACGGTCTACTTCTAAGACCCATCTAACTCTTTCGCATTTCAACTACATTGGGTGAGTCTAGTTTGGCACCACTTTATACTATAGCGGTAATTAAAAAAAAATCTGTTGCAACATCAACTGCATGGGCAACAATAAGGGTGACCACGACTACGATCATTATCCCCCAAAATATTCTACAACTCCAACTGAGCCTCTCCTCCTGCTGTCCTCCCAACGGCCTTTACTGGTTGTCTCTACGATATTCGGCATACGAAACACACCCGAGCTCGTATAAGATTCACTACAATATATATACATCATAGCAGGAGAACGAAATCTCGTAATAGGAATTCAACAACCTTAAACATAGGGCTCTATCCCAAATAGAAAGCAGCGCTAAAAACGTAGCATGTCCGCACAAATTCCTAAGGACTAGAACCTGATGCTCTGACACCATCTGTGACACCCCGCTTAATAAAATATTGGGTGATCAGGAATTTATCAAATTAAAATAGGATTCTCATATGGATCATTCTCAACATCACTGTCGAAAACCAATTAATTACTAACAACCTATTAGGCTCGGCATCAAATTTTAACTTCTAATCTTTTTAACTAAACCCAATCACATCCATCCATACAATAATATACACAATAAAAGAATGGAATAAAATAAACAACCGATAACATCTTGGTAAGAATATAATACAACCCTATAAAATAAAATAAACTGAATCACAACAGTGGGCAACATGCCCGAATATACTAAAATATTACCTCATATCTAGATCTCGATGACAGAAGCGTCTATTCTAATTTCTTCCAGCATCCATAATTACTGCAGCATCGTGTGACTAGAAGGATTAAACATCCAGGCATCCCTGTAGCTGGGCACCTAAAAAGGGTTTTAAGGAAAAGAAAATATATTGCAAGCGGGTCAGTGCCCAAAACGTTTTAAAAGTATTTAGCAAGTGTTTAAATACTTTAATTTAAAATATGATACTCTCCATATTTAAATTGGTGTCGCACTCCCTCACCTCTCATCTAACAGTGCGCACCTAATGCATGTATTTTAAACACCATAGTTACGCTACCCAACCTAACTAGCATCGCCACAACATATAGCTTATAAATTATTTTAAACACCATACGCAACATCTCATACCCTGCATATAAATTATTCTAAGCCATCACACTAGCTTATAAATATATATATTCTCACTTATAATCATATCGTTCACAACCAATAACTTTCACTAGTTATTTATAGTATTCACATATTAGTGTCTTTAGTCCCGTATATAATATTCTCATCCCAACCAATAACTTTCACTAGTTATTTATAGTATTCACATATTAGTGTCTTTAGTCCCGTATATAATATTCTCATCTTTATATACGTATCACATTTTATTCCGGATTTTACTCTCCCGAATGAACCTTTTTACTTTTCATAAAAATATTTCATTTGCTCGTATATATATATATATATATATATATATATATATATATATATCACATCCTATACATATACAATATATACTATACACATCAAGTATATCCATACTTGTATATCACACACCATATAAGTATAATAACCATCCCTCAGAGTTATAACTCAAGGATGCAGTCTCTACATGCTATCATCTTCCAAGGAATACACACAATCATCCTGGGCTCAAGGCAGACTCACTCTTGCACTTGAAAAAACATATCACAAACGTAGGGGAAGTGGTCATAGTTCCTAACTCTAAAAAATGAGGTCGGATCATACCCAAAATGACTCACCCCTAAGAAAAATCACACAACATAAATAAATGGACGACTATGACCTGGGGACTATACTCTCCCTGCTCCTCAAGCCAGGGGATTCACCCACATCGCGCAACTTCCCATGATAGCACTAGAAGGGTGTACCACATAAATATATCATACACACACAGATATATTTATAATCATATCATCTACATGCCATATCGTATCCGCATGCATATTTAATAAATTCGGTTTCGCACTAATAATCATTTCACTCACTTGATTGCGGATACACACATACATATTTTTAATCATCTCATATATATATATATATATATATATATATATATATATATATATATATATATATATATACACATACTGTCTCTATACCTATATATATCATCAAATCTGGCTATCCATGGCTATCACTCGTGGCATTAGCCTATAAATCCCGAATATTCCAATTCGTATCAATTAATAAATATACACACACTTATTTTAAATCCCATAAGCAATCATTCACTTATGACAAAATTCTCACATTTAATTCTAAATAATAGCTTATCGCATCTAGCTAGTATTCTAAACCCATCCTACACACACATTCGGATTTATCCACACACAATTGGCAAATATATATTCTACACGCATAAATATATAAACAACCGGCGAATAATCTCCCGAGTGTCGTTCGTCCCAAACACTCATAAATTTCATACCCCGGATTTTATTTCCCTAACCCAAGGTTCATAAATTTCACTCATATAATCCTTAGGAAATCCTAACACACGATCTAGAATCTCCCAAATATTTATCTCGATAAAAGAATTATTCCCCATTCTTTTTAAACTCCAAAACAGATTTCATATCTGACACTTCCGAATCGATTCGCCCAAAACCTGAATCGATTCGCCATTTCTGCGAAAGTTCATCTTCTCCAACTCGAATATTTCAACCCAAAAACTTCTCCAAACCCACATCCATGGTTCCTAACCCCATCAACCATCAGCCCAAACATCTACACACTATTACTATTCAACACCACCATTAATTTCATGGGATTCAACCAATTAAATGAAGAATTTAACCTTAACTCCATTAATTTCCACTTTCTCATTTCTTCAAATTTCTCAACCAAATTTACACCATTAACATGGGTTTTAGCTTAGATTACACACGGAGTTAGTATCACAACAATTTACATGAGATTATTACCCAAAATCCTATTTTTGTGCAAGAATCCCAAATTCAAAGTTTTTCAACACCAACTTTGATATGGAAATATAAACACACTTAAACAATTAAAGCAAGTTAAACACTTGCCTCGTTGGATAAATCCGACGACCTCGTGCCGGGATCCATCGGAGCTTGGTCGAAAATCTCCTCTTTCCCTTTTTTTCCTTCATTTTCTTCTATTCTTTCTTTTCTTTCCTCTCTCTCTCTCTCTCTCTCTCCTCTCTCTCTCTCTCTCTCTCTCTCTCTCGTGGCCTATATTAGAGAGAAATGGGGCTTATCCTCTTATTAAGCCATAAGTTGACTCGTATACTCAATTGTGAGTCCCTACTAGTCCAAAACGCCTCGGAACCCAAACACTACCCCCAGGTACTTCATTTTGACTATTTCAGCCCATCTGAGACCAATCGTGAACTCGAAATCTCCATCCGAGTCACTTATCAAAAATTCACTTCTTAACCCAACACAACTCCACACGCATATTCCGGGTAGAATAACATCACTTGTCGCTTCTATTCACCTGCGACATGATATAAAATAATCCAACTCATTTACTTATTCCCACAAGTAAATATAGCACCTCAATATAAATCCGTCAATATTAATCCATCACTCTCCAATCAATATTTATCCATTCACTTTAAATTCTCAAATTATTAAATTACACCCACTCATGTAATTTAAATACCCATAAAAAAATAAGGGGAATTACAATAAATAAATCTAAATAAATGTCTAAACTGAATGGGCAACATGCCCAAATAATTGAACATGAATCCTAATTTAAGAATGAAATAACTGAAGCATCTCCTCAAGTCCTGCATGCCTCCACAATTGTTGCAGCTACGAATCCCTGGAATGAATCATCATGCTTAGCGTCCCTGTGGATGGACACCTAAAACTTTTGAAAATAGAATTAAGAAAGGTCGGAGCCCTAAACCTTTGAAAAATACTTAGCAAGTATTTAGTAAAAGAAGTTATTATATATAGGTTAATTTCGGGCACACTCCCTTAAGTTCCTCGCCTCTCAACTATAGTGCACACCTAACGTCTCCTAATAAACCCACCTAGTTATGCAACCCAGCCTAACTAGTCATCAAAAGTATCTAACTGACCACTACAAGCTTAGCTCACCCGTACCACCCATCTGATACACTACCGTAAACCCAATGATCAATATTAACCGGATATTATTATTGAACCGTTAATTAAGTTTCTCTTACTTAATTTGCTTTTTAAATATACACCATTTATCTCATCTACTATCACATAAGGTAAAATAATCGCACGTGTTTATATATATATCACACTAGTATATATACAACTACAACATTGTAATACCCCGTACTTTTGGCTATATTTATTTTTGGGATTAATTAATTAAATGCGTATTAATTGGAAATTAATCCGGGTTATAAAAACTAACGAGATGGGAGTTGGTATTTGATTATGTGCATATATGATTATATATGAATTTGGAATTATGAAATTTGTCGTGAGATTGATATACGGCATTTTAGAAATTTTGTTGAGACGCGTGTGACCGCCGCGTCATGGTATATTATTTTAATTATAAAAGTAATTTTTATTTATATTATCTGTATGGTCGTTTTTAGTGCGCCAACGCGTCCGGAAGGGTTGAGATAGTCAGAAAACACTAGCCCGGGGTGTAGTTTGGATTTCGGGGTATTTTTAGGCCATACCGGCATCATAAAGGGTATTTTGGTAATTTTACATTTTGAGGAATTAAAAGTGACGAAAATTGGGAGTTTTAATCTGATGTGGATTTAACCCACTAAACCCACTAACCAACCCATATTAACCCATTAAGCTACGGAGGCTATCATTAGGTTTACAACTTTCCCAAAGAAAACCCTAGCCACCTTAAGCCACCATTGGAGAAGAAGCTTGGAGAAGAGAAGAAATTCTGCAGAAATCTTCACCAAACCAACACCAAAATCAGAAACCGAATAAGGCAAGTGACTTAATTCCATTTAATTTCAGGGAATGTTCTTTCCATGTTAGAAAATTCAAATTTATGATTGTTCTTGAAAGAATATGAAAACCCATGTATTTTGAAGTTTAGAACTTGAAAATGTTGAGGAGAATTGTATGTAGAATGATAGGTAGATGAGTATTCTCATGATAATTGTGATTGGAAGAAAGTAAAACGGAGTTATATTGGGTTAATTTATGATTCAAAAAGTTAGGGTTCATGTTCTTGATAAAATTAGGAAAAAGTGTAGAAATTGGTAAATTTCGTTGATGTTAGGATGGATTAATCCTTCAAAACGTGTTAGGATGTGATTATAAAATGTTTAGGTTTGTTTAGAGACCTTAAAACGATTGTTGGCACTTAGTTTAGAAGAGATTTGAGGAGTTATAATGGTGAAAAAAGAAACTTAGAGAAATTTGGAACGAAACTGGCAGGTCGTTAGAAGCCCCTGCCCAGGTCGTTCGAACGAGCTTCTAACGAGTTGACCAGTCGCTTCTAACGAGGGGTAGTTTCGTTCGATATCTCATTCGAACGAGATATCGTTAGAAGGTACAGTTTGTTCGAACGAACTGGAATCTCGTTCGAACAGTCTCGTTCGAACGAGACTTCTAACGAGTTGACGGAGGAATCTCGTTCGAACAGTCTCGTTCGAACGAGACTTCTAACGAGTTGACAGTTTGGGCCTTTTTGGACTGTTTTGATTTTTGGAGTCCCGTAAACTTGTTCGAGGATATAGATAACATTCCGATGATGATGTAATGATAGAATTGGGACTTTTGGGTATCTATGAGAAGGAAATTATATACGAGAGTTATGTTAAGTGGACGGTTTGGGTTGAGACGTGAGTGTCTACTACGACGTGAGAATAAAAATATGGCGCATATGATTATAAACCGGAATAGTATAAATTTTGATAATTATAAGTTAGTACGAGAATGCGATATGTACTACGATTAAACTACGGGATTACTAAGATGTGTGTTTACTTAGTATTGGTATATGAATTGTGTGTATGACATACCTACCATACTTGCTATCACGGGAGGTTTGCGTTCTCTTAGGGCCCTCTAATCCTTGTGTTGCCCGGATTTAGACTGGTTACCTTGATGAACATAGGTCATAGAAAGACTTATTGGGATATTAATAAGTCCGTTGATCGTGGGAGCGTAGGTATGTGCGTGACCCATGTGATGTGACTGTGTTCGCCTCCATTGTTTGTGATGTTGTTATCTGTGAACTATTCCTGAGAGATTCGGAATATGTAATCCTTATGTACGTGATGTACCGGGATGGATAGCAGAGTATGTGTGCACCGCAGCTTAGTTCTCGGGGTGCTTATATTGTATATTTATGATGTGAATAATATACACTTAATTAATGGAAACCTTCATGTTAATGTTGTGAATATAATTACGGTATTGTTTCGAGAAATATAACGAGTTAACTGATAGTGATATATATTGTATATTGAGCATCTGAATTTACGTTAAACCCCTACTTAATTACGAGCGTTATAATGTTAATAGAACCGAGTAATATGGGTAGGACCTATGATAGTCTAGCTAAAGATTGTAACACCCCCTATTTTTGGTACATTTAAACTTTAATTAATTTGGAAATTCTAAATTACTAGTGTGTTGTAATTTAATGAATTGATTATGATAGAATAATATATAAATATTAATCTGGGATTGAATGGTTAATATTTAGGGAAAATTATTTACTGAGTAAATAGTAATAATGTAATTTTGCCGTTTCGAGTATTAATGACGAGATATGTACTTATCACATCCGGAAGACGGTATAGACTACATTGGGTGGGGGGATAAGTATTTTTATAAATTAATTCGGATGCAAATTCTGAGTGTACAGTTGAGTCCGGATGGGCCGAGATAGTCGAAAAAGTGTACCCAGGGGTAGTAAACGGGTCACGGGACGTTTTTAGACATAGTCGGGCCCACTCGGGGGCATTTTGGTCACTTGGGCTTGGCCCATTAGTCAAAAAACGGGAATGGATTAATTAACTTAATAAAAAGAAATAAGGGCTGGCTAAGCTTAAGCAGAGAAAGGAATTAAAGGGTTAGGAAACCCTAGCAGCAGCCAAAGCCAATTGGGGATCTCAAAAGAGCCAACAAGGTCATCTTCAACCTTGGAATCCATCGCATATTCAGACACTACGAAACCTAAGGCAAGTGAATAACTTGCAATAGCATTAAATCTGCCTTTCAATTCGTATTTATATGATGTAATGAATTAAAATTCGTTTTGGGGTTTCATGGCATAAACATGGGGTTTTGATAATACAAAAGAAAACATGAATCTGATTGCTGGAATTTATAAGGATTTATGTAAAAATCTGATAATGGAATATTGATGTGTATCTGTTAGAAGGATATCCGGATAAATTAGAATGAGTTTGATGAAGAAAGTTGGAATGAAAATGGGTTTAAAGATAAAGACAGATTTTTCCACAAAATTTTGGATTAGTAGTTTATGGAAGAATTGATGATTGTTGTGGACTCTCTGGGGAGTCCTAATAAGGTTTCTAATATGTACTGGTGTTATAAAGGCTTAAAATTCATGTTAGAAGAGATTAGGGTTGAAAGAATCTCGTCCATGGCTGCCCTGTCTTCGCGAAGAAGACGAAGACCTGTTCGATCGATCGATCGACGGTCTGGGTCGATCGATCGACGGTCGCCAGAATCTGGCAGTTTCGCCAGTTGGTTATATAAGAGGGAAAATTTATATAAAAATCTTATGTAATTAATTATTGAGAAATTAAATACATGAGTTTAAGTCTAATTAATTGTAGATAAATTAATTAGGGTTTGAGGCTAATAAATTAGAGTCGGAAATTGTGACTCGGGTAAATTTATTTTGGGCTACGGGAGTAAGTCCAAATTTATGGTGGGGGCGACACCAAAAATAACTAAATTAATTAAAGTGCAATTTAATTAATATTTAGAGTTGGACCATAAACTCTTAATAATTTTAATAGGCTTATGTTACGGATTTTAGCGAACGGTATAGCCGGGACCTTTATATTTATATATACGGAGGCGTTAGTATATATATATATGGTGTGAACAATTAATATCAGTGATTAGATATTTGTTACTATAGTGCTATAGGGGGAGGTTGCGCGTAGTGGCTGAATCCCCTAGCTTGAGGAGTAGGGTGAGTATATTCCCGAGGTCATAGCGCCCGTTATATGGGTGAGGGACATCTCACTTTCAGGGAAGGAATATGACCGCCTCCAATTATTTTATTTTATCAAGTTGGTGTGAAAATTCTGACTTGGGATAACTAGGCTATGTGATTGTACCTAGTGGGATAGCACTTTATAGAATTTACGTTCCGGGAGTATTTTGCTCGGGAGGATGCAAGTGGTTATATATATATATATATATATATTACAGTATGATTGTGAATGCTGAAATATAATTATAAGTATATAATTAGATAATTAATTATAGACGGGCTATTAATGAAAAATATGAGTTATTTCACATGTATAACAAGTGTAGAAGTTATACAAAGTTAAAAAGGGAAATGATTTAGTTAAGTTGATGTTACTAATAACTAAAAAATCACAATCACTACATACTTAGTTAGAGTAGGGTGGGTATAAAGGAACTTTGTTAATTATCTAGTCTTGAGATGAGTAACTAGGTAATTTAATTAAAGCATTCGTAGGGTATAATAGAGGAAGGGTAAGGAAGTCCTCAAGAGAGTGCGATATTAACTAAAAATATGAAGAGCATGCATATTTATTTATTACTGCAAGTTAATCATTTGTTAAATGTTTTTCAAATGTTTTGGGTACTAACCCTTGCTATAAAAACTTTTAAAAACCTTTTAGGTGTCCAACCACAGGGACGCCAGCCTTGACTATATTCCAGGGATCCGTTGCTGCAGCATATGTGGATGTTGCGGGGTTTTGATAGATGCCTCATTCTTCATTCTTATATGTAGAAGTTCATGATTAATATTCGAGCATGTTGCTCACTTTCCATTTATTTGTATTAGACTTGTTGGGAGTTATTCTTATCTTTATGGAATTTATTATTTGGACCGTTGGTTTATTCGGTCAATTATTTTTACTTGTGGAGGATTAATTCAGTTATCTGTGATTGTTATATAGTTTTATATTCCGCATGGGTGTTTGTTTAAATAATGAAAGATAAAAATTGGCACCAGTCTATCTTTCTCACTTAGGTGGTTAGTAATTAAATAAGACGACAGTGATGCTAAGAATGGACCAAATGAGAAACCTGTTCTAACTTGATTTAGGACTGATCACCTGGGATTAATTAGGTGGGGTGTCACAGATGGTATCAGAGCATCAGGTTCTAGTGTCCTTAGGATCTGTACGGCTTTCTACGTTTCAGCGTAGCGTTCGGTTGTTATAGATCCCTATTATTAGGACTGTTGATTATATTTTCCGCTTGTGAGATATCGTATTCCTGCCATTAGTTTTTGTATAAATTGTGTACTTATACAATTCAATCTATTTCAGATGCCGCCAAAGAGACAGAGAGCGGAGAGGGATGAGGCTAGAGATGAGGTGAGGGAGGCTTGCCAGGAGCCATAGGTACCGCCACCACCACCCCCACCCGAGTTGATTTCTACCACTCAGGTGGCAGTGATAGTGGCCCAAGCGGTCGAGACAGCGATGCGAGCTATGGCAGCTCATTTTCCACAGCCCCAGGCACCGCCTCCATTGGCTCCAGTAGTTCAGGCTCCAGTGGGGCCACCATCTTGGCAGCGAGTGAGGGAGACCTTTCAGAAGGGTCACCCACCTGAGTTTCGAGGTAGCACCAATGTGGTCGAGGCTTGTGACTGGAAGAAGAACATTCAACGCCATCTGCGCATGTTAGAGGGTACAGAAGTGCAGAAACAGATGCTGGCTACCTTTCGTCTGTCAGGGGCAGCCTTACAGTGGTGGGAGTCCGTAACCACCGCTGAGGAGCGGGATTCGATGCTGATTTCTGAATTATGGGTGCGGTTTGACTGCAAGTACTTCCCTCCAGCAGTAGAGTCTGAGATGAGAAAGAAATTCAGCGAGTTGGTACAGGGTGACAGGTCAGTAGCAGAATATGAGGAGGAGTTCACCCGTTTGGCAAACTTTGTGCCAAATGAGGTGAGCGATGAGGAGCGGAAGAAGTCAAAGTTCATGGATGGCCTAGCCTCGAGCATCAGGCAACACTTGATTGGAAATCCGGCATTAGTGACTTATACAGATGTCGTTAATGCCGCACTTGTACATTGCCAGGATCATCGTTTCCATGCTAAGGGGAACAAGAAGGAAGGTGAGACGAGCCAGCAGGGCAAGGCGGTCACTAGTAGTGAGACGAGTGGCACACAACAACAGGTCATCATTCAACAAGGGAATCAGGCTAAGAAGTTTAAGCCTGGTGGGTTCCGACCGGGAGGACAGGGGTTGAGGCAGGGGCAACCAGGCCCTAATCAGCAACAGCAGGTTCCTCAGGGCCGTCAGGGCCAAGGGAATAACGGGGGAGGCCAACCGGGCCAGCAACGTCAGGGCCAGCAGGGCCAACGACAGGGTGACGACCAGAAACGTTGTTTCGCCTGTGGCCAGCCAGGACACTTCAAGAGGGAGTGCCCGCAGAGGGGCAGAGGCCAGCAGCAGGGTGCCCAGTAGGGGCAACAGGGTCAGATGCCGCCAGCAGCAGCAGCCCCACCCGCCCTATAGCAGCAGGGGCAGATGCACTACGGACGTGTGTACAACGTTCGGGATGTTCCCAATCCCCCAGCACAGCAGGCGCCGCCAGCGGTTGAGGGTATGTTTTTCATTCATGGTCATGAGGGTAGCATTTTTTTGACACGGGAGCATCACACTCATTCATTAAATCTAATTTTGCTAAACGGGCTGGGTTATTAGAGACAGCGGGTAGCCTCTGTATGAGTGTAGAGTCACCAGTATGCAGCGGGGCTTTGATTCGCTCGATTTGTCGAGAAGTAGACATTTTGATTGGGAGGCTTAGTTTAGCAGCAGACCTCTTAGTGTTAGATATGGAGGGGTATGATGTCATCTTGGGCATGGATTGGTTGGCAGGTTACCGGGCTACGGTGGATTGTTATGAGAGGACAATCGTGTTCTCCATTCCGGGACAGGAGATGTTCCTGATAGCAATGCCGCTTCCTGAGGAAGGGTCGCGCACTCACTTATACTACATTGAGGAGGAAACCTCACAGGAGGTGGTAGTTCCTTTAGACTCTATTCCTGTAGTGAGGGACTTTGAAGATGTATTCCAGGAGATACCAGGATTACCGCCCAGCAGAGAAATCGAATTTGTTATCGATTTGGCACCAGGGACGAGGCCGATTGCTCGGGCACCTTACCGAATGGCCCCTTCAGAAATGCGGGAATTGAGGGAACAGATTCACCAACTACTGGGTCAGGGTTTTATTCGGCGGAGTACATCGCCGTGGGGTGCGCCGGTGTTGTTTGTGAAGAAGCGAGATGGTTCACTCCGCTTGTGCGTGGATTATAGGGAGCTGAACAAGGTGACGATACGGAATAAATATCCGTTGCCTTGGATTGATGATTTATTTGACCAATTGAGAGGGGCATCTTACTTCTCCAAGGTCGACTTGAGGTCAGGGTATCATCAACTGCGTATCCGAGAGGGGGATGTTCCTAAGACCGCTTTCTTGTCGCGGTATGGATCATATGAGTTCAGGGTGATGCCCTTCGGGCTCACCAATGCACCAGCAGTGTTCATGGACCTCATGAACAGGGTTTTCAGGGAGTACTTAGATCAGTTTGTCATCGTGTTTATTGATGACATCCTAATCTACTCGCGCACCGAGGAGGAGCACGCAGAGCATTTGCGCATGGTTTTACAGACACTCAGGGATCATCAGCTCTATGCCAAATTAGGGAAGTGTGGATTCTGGCTACGGGAGGTACAGTTCCTTGGTCACGTCGTGTCAGATCAGGGTATTGCAGTGGATCCGAATAAGGTGTCGGCGGTGAGGGAGTGGGGACAGCCCACAACACCGACCGAGGTGCGCAGTTTTCTGGGTTTGGCCAGTTACTACAGGCGATTCATTAAAGGATTCTCTAAGTTTGCAGGACCTTTGACGAATCTGACCCGGAAAGGAGTACCTTTCAAGTGGGATGATAGTTGTCAATTAGCATTCGACGAGCTAAAGGACAAGTTGACATCTGCACCCGTGCTTGCATTGCCAAAGGGAGGGCTAGAGTATCGGGTTTATACAGACGCATCCTTACGGGGTCTTGGGGGTGTGCTCCAGCAGGAGGAAAGGGCTATATCTTAGGCTTCCAGGAAGCTAAAGCCCCATGAGAGGAATTACCCCACCCACGACCTAGAGTTGGCAGCGGTCGTTTTTGCTTTGAGGATATGGAGGCATTATCTTCTAGGAGAGCAGTTTACTTTATTCAAGGATCACAAGTCACTTCAGTATCTCTTCACACAGAAGGATCTGAATATGAGGCAGAGGCGGTGGCTAGAATTCGTGAAGGACTACCAGTTTGATATTCAGTATCATCCTGGTAAGGCCAATGTGGTAGCAGACGCATTGAGCCGAAGGCCGACTGGGGAGATAGCAGAGGTATGGAAAGCGAAGTGGAGAGAGCTTCAATATGAGGATGACGTAGCCAAGGCTTGCATGTCAGCTTTATCCATCACACCCGAGATCATTATGCGAGTTTTGAAGGTTCAGGAAGAGGATCAGATTTGCCGGGATAGGGTGGGCCAGTTGTTAGCTGAGGGAGCAGAGGGTTACTCGATTAGCTCAGAAGGAGGCCTACGATTTAATGGGAGGTTAATGGTGCCAGAGGATGAGGATTTGAGGCACGCTATTATGACAGAATCCCATGGTTCGAAATTTGCGGTGCATCCTGGTGGGGATAAAATGTACCAGGATATGAGGAGGAAGTATTGGTGGGCAGGGATGAAACGGGACATAGCGGAGTTTGTTTCGAAATGTGCCACGTGTCAGCTTGTGAAAGTTGACCACCAGAGACCATCAGGGATGCTACAGCCGTTAGAAATTCCCGTGTGGAAGTGGGAGAGCATCTCCATGGACTTCATCACAGGGTTACCTGTATCGCAGAGGGGTCACGACTCCATAAGGGTTATTGTGGATCGGTTGACTAAGGTGGCCCACTTTTTACCGGTACACACAGACTTCGAGACGATGCGTTATGCACAGCTATTCATAGCAGAGATTGTTAAGCTGCATGGAGTACCTATAAATATTGTATCCGACCGAGACAAAATCTCTGTCGCCCACTTTTGGCAGAGCTTTCAGGAGGCAATGGGCACGGAGTTGCGCTTGAGTACAGCTTATCATCCACAGACTAACGGACAGACTGAGAGAGTTAACCAGATGCTGGAAGACATGCTCAGAATGTGCATTTTGGACTTCGGGGGAGGATGGGAGAAACATCTCCCTTTGGTAGAGTTTGCGTATAATAACTCTTACCAATTCACGATTGGCATGGAACCGTTTGAGGCACTGTACGGGAGACCTTGTCGTTCACCCATTTGTTGGTTAGAGGTGGGGGACAACAGACTCTTGGGGCCGGAGATTGTTCAAGAACATCTTCCAAGATAGAGTTGATTCGAGGAAGAATTCGGATAACTCAGGACAGGCAAAAGAGTTATGATGATGCTTCTCGAAGACATGTGGAGCTAGAAGTTGGGGACCAGGTTTTAGTCCGGGTATCCCCAATGAAAGGGGTGATGAGGTTCGGCAAGAAGGGTAAGTTAGCACCGCGATACGTAGGACCTTTCCCTATTATTGAGAGGGTGGGACCGGTGGCGTATAAGCTTGGGTTACCAGAACATCTTCAGCGGATACACGATGTATTCCATGTGGCATCGCTGAAGAAATATCAAAGGAGCGAGAGAGCCTTTTGGCACGTTCCACTCGAGGAGATCGACTTACAGCCAGACATCTCGTATGAGGAGAGGCCGGTAGCTATTCTGGATCATAGTGAGCGGAAATTACGATCCAAGGTTGTTCCATTGGTTAGAGTATAGTGGGGTCATCACAATGTTGACGAGTCTACCTGGGAACGGGAGGAGGATATGCGGGAACAATATCCAGAGCTTTTCAATGAAGGTACGATCTAATTTCGGGGACGAAATTCCTTTATAAGGGGGGGAGTATGTAACACCTCCTATTTTTGGTACATTTAAAATTTAATTAATTTGGAAATTCTAAATTACTAGTGTGTTGTAATTTAATGAATTGATTATGATAGAATAATATATAAATATTAATCTGGGATTGAATGGTTAATATTTAGGGAAAATTATTTACTGAGTAAATAGTAATAATGTAATTTCGCCGTTTCGAGTATTAATGACGAGATATGTACTTATCACATCCGGAAGACGGTATAGACTACATTGGGTGGGGGGATAAGTATTTTTATAAATTAATTCGGATGCAAATTCTGAGTGTACAGTTGAGTCCGGATGGGCCGAGATAGTCGAAAAAGTGTACCCAGGGGTAGTAAACGGGTCACGGGACGTTTTTAGACATAGTCGGGCCCACTCGGGGGCATTTTGGTCACTTGGGCTTGGCCCATTAGTCAAAAAACGGGAATGGATTAATTAACTTAATAAAAAGAAATAAGGGCTGGCTAAGCTTAAGCAGAGAAAGGAATTAAAGGGTTAGGAAACCCTAGCAGCAGCCAAAGCCAATTGGGGATCTCAAAAGAGCCAACAAGGTCATCTTCAACCTTGGAATCCATCGCATATTCAGACACTACGAAACCTAAGGCAAGTGAATAACTTGCAATATCATTAAATCTGCCTTTCAATTCGTATTTATATGATGTAATGAATTAAAATTCGTTTTGGGGTTTCATGGCATAAACATGGGGTTTTGATAATACAAAAGAAAACATGAATCTGATTGCTGGAATTTATAAGGATTTATGTAAAAATCTGATAATGGAATATTGATGTGTATCTGTTAGAAGGATATCCGGATAAATTAGAATGAGTTTGATGAAGAAAGTTGGAATGAAAATGGGTTTAAAGATAAAGACAAATTTTTCCACAAAATTTTGGATTAGTAGTTTATGGACGAATTGATGATTGTTGTGGACTCTCTGGGGAGTCCTAATAAGGTTTCTAATATGTACTGGTGTTATAAAGGCTTAAAATTCATGTTAGAAGAGATTAGGGTTGAAAGAATCTCGTCCATGGCTGCCCTGTCTTCGCGAAGAAGACGAAGACCTGTTCGATCGATCGATCGACGGTCTGGGTCGATCGATCGACGGTCGCCAGAATCTGGCAGTTTCGCCAGTTGGTTATATAAGAGGGAAAATTTATATAAAAATCTTATGTAATTAATTATTGAGAAATTAAATACATGAGTTTAAGTCTAATTAATTGTAGATAAATTAATTAGGGTTTGAGGCTAATAAATTAGAGTCGGAAATTGTGACTCGGGTAAATTTATTTTGGGCTACGGGAGTAAGTCCAAATTTATGGTGGGGGCGACACCAAAAATAACTAAATTAATTAAAGTGCAATTTAATTAATATTTAGAGTTGGACCATAAACTCTTAATAATTTTAATAGGCTTATGTTACGGATTTTAGCGAACGGTATAGCCGGGACCTTTATATTTATATATACGGAGGCGTTAGTATATATATATATGGTGTGAACAATTAATATCAGTGATTAGATATTTGTTACTATAGTGCTATAGGGGGAGGTTGCGCGTAGTGGATGAATCCCCTAGCTTGAGGAGTAGGGTGAGTATATTCCCGAGGTCATAGCGCCCGTTATATGGGTGAGGGACATCTCACTTTCAGGGAAGGAATATGACCGCCTCCAATTATTTTATTTTATCAAGTTGGTGTGAAAATTCTGACTTGGGATAACTAGGCTATGTGATTGTACCTAGTGGGATAGCACTTTATAGAATTTACGTTCCGGGAGTATTTTGCTCGGGAGGATGCAAGTGGTTATATATATATATATATATATTACAGTATGATTGTGAATGCTGAAATATAATTATAAGTATATAATTAGATAATTAATTATAGACGGGCTATTAATGAAAAATATGAGTTATTTCACATGTATAACAAGTGTAGAAGTTATACGAAGTTAAAAAGGGAAATGATTTAGTTAAGTTGATGTTACTAATAACTAAAAAATCATAATCACTACATACTTAGTTAGAGTAGGGTGGGTATAAAGGAACTTTGTTAATTATCTAGTCTTGAGATGAGTAACTAGGTAATTTAATTAAAGCATTCGTAGGGTATAATAGAGGAAGGGTAAGGAAGTCCTCAAGAGAGTGCGATATTAACTAAAAATATGAAGAGCATGCATATTTATTTATTACTGCAAGTTAATCATTTGTTAAATGTTTTTCAAATGTTTTGGGTACTAACCCTTGCTATAAAAACTTTTAAAAACCTTTTAGGTGTCCAACCACAGGGACGCCAGCCTTGACTATATTCCAGGGATCCGTTGCTGCAGCATATGTGGATGTTGCGGGGTTTTGATAGACGCCTCATTCTTCATTCTTATATGTAGAAGTTCATGATTAATATTCGAGCATGTTGCTCACTTTCCATTTATTTGTATTAGACTTGTTGGGAGTTATTCTTATCTTTATGGAATTTATTATTTGGACCGTTGGTTTATTCGGTCAATTATTTTTACTTGTGGAGGATTAATTCAGTTATCTGTGATTGTTATATAGTTTTATATTCCGCATGGGTGTTTGTTTAAATAATGAAAGATAAAAATTGGCACCAGTCTATCTTTCTCACTTAGGTGGTTAGTAATTAAATAAGACGACAGTGATGCTAAGAATGGACCAAATGAGAAACCTGTTCTAACTTGATTTAGGACTGATCACCCGGGATTAATTAGGCGGGGTGTCACAGAGATGATGTCACTTAGCTAGTGGTTTGTGTCGTTATAGATGGGTACTTACGTTAGGAGTGCACAGTTAGACGAGAGGTGAGAATATCATGTGAGTGCACGTCCTAACATGTACTTTGAATTTAATGTTTTAAATGTTTTTAAAGAACTTGCAGGTTTTTAAAATATAACTCCACATTCGGGCTCTGACCCGTTTGCTTTTCAAATCTATTTTCTTTGTAAAACCATTTTAGGTGCCCAGCCACAAGGACACCATGCATAGGATACTCATTCAGGTGACGAGCTGTAGCTGTTTGTGGAAGCTACAGGGATTTGCTTGTAGACGCTTCTTTCACTTGGATTCAAGATTCATTATCTATCAGTTGTAGGGCATGTTGCCCATTTCTATTAGAGTTACATTTCCATTACAATTTTCAGACTTTGGCATGTATTGATTTAGTATTCAGTTTACTTATCAGTTGTGGGATTTTTAGTGAGGAGTTTTTCCTCCAGACTTTATTTACGTTTTGTGATGGTTATTCTATTTACTTCATTATGGTGAATGGTGTTATTATCCTTATTACACTTGTTGCATGTTAATCAGACTTTAATTAAAATTTGGCACTTACTTTTTAAATACTAGGTGGTTAGTAATCATAAAAATGTTTTCGACAGTGATGCTATTAACTGGACCAACTTGGCATTTTGAATTAATTTAATAAAGGAGTACCTACCCGGTATTTAATTAGTCGGGGTGTCACAGGTGGTATCAGAGCATCAGGTTCTAGTGTCCTTTAGGATTTGACGGCTTATTATGTTTCCGCTAAGTTTCTTTGATATAGAGCCCTATATTTTAGGACTGTTGTACTCTTTTTGTGTATGCTTCGTTCTCCAGCTATCTTAAGTTTATAAATAGCAAACTTATAAACTTTGTTCTTATTTCAGATGCCTCCACGACGTGCACGACGAGTTCCCAGGGATGCAACTCCCGAACCCCAACCCGCTCCAGTTCAGGGCATGATGAACGCCGCTGAGGTTGCAGCTATAGTAGCCCAAGCGGTAAATGCCGCCATTGCCGTTGTTCAGCAGGCACCACCTCAGGCACCGGTGGCTGCGCCAGTACAGGCTAATGCATTCCCGTCTGCTTGGGAGCGTGTACGTGACGCTTTTCAGAAAACGCATCCGCCAGAGTTTGCAGGTAGCTTAGATGTGGTAGTCTCGAGCCAGTGGAGGAAGGATATGCAGAGGCACTTAAGGATGTATGAGTGCACGGACGTTCAGAAGCAGGTGCTAGCTACGTTCAAGCTAGTTGGATCTGCGCTACAGTGGTGGGAGTCTATTACCACCATGGAGGAGAGGGATACTCTCACTATTCAGGACTTCTGGGTGCGGTTTGACCGCAAATACTTTCCGTCGGCTGTTCACACGGAAATGAGGAGGAAACTTATGAATCTTATGCAAGAGGGTAAGACTGTGGCCGAGTATGAGGCCGAGTTCACAAATCTGTTGAATATCGTTCCAGATGAGATACCAACAGAGAAGAAGAAGATTGAGAAGTTCACGGACGGGTTGACATGGAAGATCCGTCAGCATCTGCTAGGGAACCTATCGTTGGCCACCAATTCTGATGTGGTTAACGCTGCATTGTTACACTGCCAGGACCACCATTTTCATATGGCCGAGGGCAAGAGGTTGGGGGAGTCTAGCCACCAGGGCAGGACTGGAGGACATGGTGCCAGCGGGGCACAATTTGGTCAGGGGCAGAGACGGAATGAGCAGGGCTCCCAGCAGGGGGATAATAAGAGGTTCCGGTCAGGGAACTACAGACAGGGACAGGGAGGTTTCCGTCAGGGCCATCAGGGTCCAAATGGCCATCAGGGCCAACAGGGACAGAATGGGCAGCAGTTTCACCAGGACCAGCAGGGCCAAGGGAGGAACGGTAACGGCTACCAGGGCCGGGGACAGCAGGGGCAGAGAGGAGGGAACTTCCCAGGGAAGTGTTTTGTTTGTGGCAAGACTGGCCATAAGCGACAGGATTGTCCTGATAGGGGTAGGGCCCCACAGCAGCAGCAGCAGGGTGCTCGCCAGGAGCCACAGAGGCCTATGTTTCCCGCCGCTCTTCCCACATCGCCATAGATGGCAGCATTGCCACCCATTCCAGCAGTCCCAGTTCAGTAGGGGCAGCTACAGTATGGACGTGTCTACAACGTCCACCAGGCTGCAGTTCCACAGTCACCGCCCGCGATTGAGGGTACGTTTCCTATCTATGGCACTATGGGTCGGGTATTATTTGATACGGGTGCTACACACTTCGCGAAAGCTTTAGGATTGTTAGCTACGGCAGATAGTACAGTGACGTGTGTCGACTCACCATTGGGGAGTGGGTCAATTATTTTCTTTATATGCCGGGGAGTGGGGGTAGAGATTGGTGGTTTGGTATTACCTGCAGACATGTTGGTATTAGATATGCATGTTCACGATGTGATTATCGGTATGGACTGGCTCGTAGCTTATAGGGCCATGATTGATTGCTTCAGCGGGAGCATTGTTTTTTCCATTCCGGGGCAAGAGATGTTTGTAGTGGCGATGCCTCACCCAGAGGGAGGATCGACCGCTCATCTGTATTACATTGAGGAGGATACCTCTAAGGAGGTAGTGATTCCTTTAGATTCTATCCCAGTTGTCAGGGAGTATTCAGATGTGTTTCAGGAGATACCAAGCTTACCCACCAGTCGAGAGATAGACTTTGTTATAGATTTGCTACCGGGTACGAGACCTATAGCACGCACACCGTACCGTATGGCTCCAGCTGAGATGAGGGAGTTACGGGATCAGATAGAGCAGCTGTTAGGTCAGGGCTTTATCCGCAGGAGTACCTCACCTTGGGGCGCTCCAGTTTTGTTTGTGAAGAAGAGGGACGGTTCACTGAGATTGTGTGTGGACTACCGAGAGTTGAATAAGGTCACGATACGGAATAAGTATCTGTTGCCTCGAATCGATGACTTATTCGACCAGTTGAGAGGAGCTTATTTCTTCTCGAAGATTGATTTGAGATCGGGGTACCATCAGTTACGTATCAGGGAGGAGGATGTCTCAAAGACTGCGTTCTTGTCGAGATATGGTTCTTACGAGTTTCGGGTTATGCCTTTCGACTTGACCAACGCTCCAGTTGTGTTTATGGACTTGATGAACAGAGTGTTCAGGGATTTCCTAGATCAGTTTGTCATTGTCTTCATCGATGATATTCTGGTTTACTCCCAGACAGAGGAGGAGCACGCCGAGCAGTTGAGGCAAGTTTTGCAGACACTTCGTCAGAACGAGTTGTATGCAAAATATGAGAAGTGCGGGTTTTGGCTGAAGGAAGTCCAGTTTTTGGGACACATTATTTCCGACCGGGGAATATCTGTTGATCCGGGGAAAGTATCAGTGGTGAGGGAGTGGGGACAGCCCACAACACCGACTGAAATTCGTAGTTTCTTGGGTCTAGCAGGATACTACAGGAGGTTTATTCGGGGTTTCTCGGAGATAGCAGGTCCTTTGACACATCTGACTCGTAAGGGTGTGCCATACATCTGGAGTGATGCCTGTCAGTTGGCATTCGATGAATTGAAGGACAGATTGACCTCAGCACCTGTGTTAGCATTGCCGAGACCGGGAGTTGAATATTTGGTTTACACCGATGCGTCTTTGCAAGGACTGGGAGGTGTATTGCAGCAGGAGAGACATGCCATAGCTTATGCTTCCCGTAAGCTTAAGCCTCATGAGAAGAATTACCCCACGCATGATTTGGAGTTGGCGGCAGTGGTATTTGCCCTACGGATTTGGAGGCACTATCTTTTGGGGGAGAAGTTCCAACTGTTCACGGACCACAAGTCCCTACAGTATCTGTTCACGCAGAAGGAATTGAATATGCGGCAGCGTAGGTGGCTTGAGTTTGTGAAGGACTACCAGTTCGACATCCAGTACCACCCGGGAAAGGCTAACGTGGTAGCAGATGCGTTGAGCCGTAGGCCAGTAGATGAGGTGGCAGAGGTGTGGAAGGCTAAGTGGAAGGAATTGGGACACCAGGATGCAGTTGCCCGATCTTTCATGTCTGTGATGACTGTTACACCGTAGATTGTCACGAAGGTAGTACGGGCACAGGCTAATGACTCGTTCTGTCAGGAGCAGATAGTTCGATTTCTAGCAAAGGGAGCCGAGTCCTATACCGTTAGCTCAGACGGGGGATTACGCTTCAATGGGAGATTAGTGGTTCCGAAAGGGGAGGAATTGCAACACGAGGTGATGGCAGAGTCGCACGGCTCACTGTTCGCGGTGCATCCCGGAGGGGACAAAATGTATCAAGACATGAGACGCCAGTATTGGTGGAGCGGTATGAAGAGAGATATCACTGAGTTTGTTTCGAAATGTGCCACTTGTCAACTTGTAAAAGTGGATCATCAGAGACCGACAGGATTGTTACAGCCATTGGAGGTCCCAGTGTGGATGTGGGAGAGCATATCCATGGACTTTATCACGGGGTTTCCTACGTCGCAGAGGGGTCACGACTCCGTTTGGGTAATTGTGGACAAGGTTTCCAAGGTCGCTCATTTTTTACCCGTAAGGACTGACTACACTACGGGACAGTATGCCCAGCTCTTCATTTCAGAGATTGTGAGACTTCACGGTGTGCCCCTAAATATCGTGTCTGACAGAGACAAGATATTTGTTTCGAGGTTTTGGGAGAGTTTCCAGGAGGCCATGGGCACGGAATTGCGGTTGAGTACGGCTTATCATCCGCAGACTGATGGGAAGACTGAGCGCACAAATCAGATGTTGGAGGACATGCTACGCATGTGCATTATTGACTTTGGGGGTGGATGGGAGCAGTACCTTCCACTGGTGGAGTTTGCTTACAACAACTCCTATCAATTCACTATTGGCATGGCTCCGTTTGAGGCATTGTACGGTAGGCCTTGTCGTTCCCCACCATGTTGGTTAGAGGTGGGGGACAACAAACTGCTTGGGCCGGAAGTGATTCAGGATACTTCGGCAAGGATTGAGTTGATTCGGAGTCGCATTCGGGTAGCTCAAGACAGGTAGAAGAGTTATGCTAATGCGAAGAGATTTTTCAGTGAGTTCCAAGTGGGGGACCAGGTTTTGCTCAGAGTATCTCCAATGAAGGGGATTATGCATTTCGGGAAGAAGGGGAAGTTGGCACCAAGGTATGTGGGGCCATTTCCTATTATTGAGCGGATCGGACCGGTTGCGTATAGACTTGGGTTACTGGAGCATTTGCATCGGATTCACGATGTGTTCCATATTTCCTCGCTGAGGAAATACCTTAGAGATAATTTGGCTCATTCTCACATTGCTGTGGAGGACATCGATCTCCAGCTGGATAGCTCCTACGAGGAGGGGCCAATTGCTATTTTGGACCGAAGCGAGAGGAAACTGCGGTCAAAGATAGTCCCGTTAGTGCGTGTTCAGTGGAGACATCACAATGTCGAGGAGTCCACATGGGAGCGCGAGGATGAGATGTGCGAACGCTATCCAGAGTTATTTTTAGCAGGTACTTTTTAGTTTCGAATTTCGGGACGAAATTCTGTTATTAGGGGAGAAGTATGTAATACCCCGTACAAGCTTAGCTCACCCGTACCACCCATATGATACACTACCGTAAACCCAATGATCAATATTAACCAGATATTATTATTGAACCGTTAATTAAGTTTCTCTTACTTAAGTTGCTTTTTAGATATACACCATTTATCTCATCTACTATCACATAAGGTAAAATAATCGCACGTGTTTATATATATATCACACTAGTATATATACAACTACAACATTGTAATACCCCGTACTTTTGGCTATATTTATTTTTGGGATTAATTAATTAAATGCGTATTAATTGGAAATTAATCCGGGTTATAAATACTAACGAGATGCGAGTTGGTATTTGATTATGTGCATATATGATTATATATGAATTTGGAATTATGAAATTTGTCGTGAGATTGATATACGGCATTTTAGAAATTTTGTTGAGACGCGTGTGACCGCCGCGTCATGGTATATTATTTTAATTATAAAAGTGATTTTTATTTCTATTATCCGTATGATCGTTTTGAGTGCGCCAACGCGTCCGGAAGGGTCGAGATAGTCAGAAAACACTAGCTGGGGGTGTAGTTTGGATTCCGGGGTATTTTTAGGCCATATCGGCATCATAAAGGGTATTTTGGTAATTTTACATTTTGAGGAATTAAAAGTGACGAAAATTGGGAGTTTTAATCTGATGTGGATTTAACCCACTAAACCCACTAACCAATCCATATTAACCCATTAATCTACGGAGGCTATCATTAGGTTTACAACTTTCCCAAAGAAAACATTAGCCACCTTAAGCCACCATTGGAGAAGAAGCTTGGAGAAGAGAAGAAATTCTGCAGAAATCTTCACCAAACAAACACCAAAATCAGAAACCGAATCAAGGCAAGTGACTTAATTTCATTTAATTTCAGAGAATGTTCTTTCCATGTTAGAAAATTCAAATTTATGATTGTTCTTGAAAGAATATGAAAACCCATGTATTTTGAAGCTTAGAACTTGAAAATCTTGAGGAGAATTGTATGTAAAATGATAGGTAGATGAGTATTATCATGATAATTGTGATTGGAAGAAAGTAAAACGGAGTTATATTGGGTTAATTTATGATTCAAAAAGTTAGGGTTCATGTTCTTGATAAAATTGGGAAAAAGTGTAGAAATTGGTAAATTTGGTTGATGTTAGGATGGATTAATCCTTCAAAACGTGTTAGGATGTGATTATAAAATGTTTAGGGTTGTTTAGAGACCTTAAAACGATTGTTGGGACTTAGTTTAGAAGAGATTTGAGGAGTTATAATGGTGAAAAATGAAACTTAGAGAAATATGGGACGAAACTGGCAGGTCGTTAGAAGCCCCTGCCCAGGTCGTTCGAACGAGCTCGTTCAAACGAGCTTCTAACGAGTTGACCAGTCGCTTCTAACGAGGGGAAGTTTCGTTCGATATCTCGTTCGAACGAGATATCGTTAGAAGGTACAGTTCTTTCGAACGAACTGGAATCTCGATCGAACAGTCTCGTTCGAACGAGACTTCTAACGAGTTGACAGTTTGGGCCTTTTTGGACTGTTTTGATTTTTGGAGTCCCATAAACTTGTTCGAGGATATAGATAACATTCCGATGATGATGTATTCATAGAATTGGGACTTTTCGGTATCTATGAGAAGGAAATTATATACGAGAGTTATATTAAATGGACGGTTTGGGTTGAGACGTGAGTGTCTACTACGACGTGAGAATAAATTATGGCGCGTATGATTATAAACCAGAATAGTATAAATTGTGATAATTATAAGTTAGTACGAGAACGCGATATGTACTACGATTAAACTACGGGATTACTAAGATGTGTGTTTACTTAGTATTGGTATATGAATTGTGTGTATGACATACCTACCATACTTGCTATCACGGGAGGTTTGCGTTCGCTTAGGGACCTCTAATCCTTGTGTTGCCCGGATTTAGACTGGTTACCTTGATGAACATAGGTCATAGAAAGACTTATTGGGATATTAATAAGTCCGCCGATCGTGGGAGCGTAGGTATGTTCGTGACCCATGTGATGTGACTGTGTTCGCCTCCATTGTTTGTGATGTTGTTATCTGTGAACTATTCCTGAGAGATTTGGAATATGTAATCCTTATGTACGTGATGTACCGGGATGGATAGCAGAGTATGTGTGCACCGCAGCTTAGTTCTCGGGGTGCTTATATTGTATATTTATGATGTGAATAATATACACTTAATTAATGGGAACCTTCATGTTAATGTTGTGAATATAATTACGGTATTGTTTCGAGAAATATAACGAGTTAACTGATAGTGATATATATTGTATATTGAGCATCTGAATTTACGTTAAACCCCTACTTAATTACGAGCGCTATAATGTTAATAGAACCTAGTAATATGGGTAGGACCTATGATAGTCTAGCTAGAGATGATGTCACTTAGCTAGTGGTTTGTGTCGTTATAGATGGGTACTTACGTTAGGAGTGCACAGTTAGACGAAAGGTGAGAATATCATGTGAGTGCACGTCCTAACATGTACTTTGCATTTAATGTTTTAAATGTTTTTAAAGCACTTGCAGGTTTTTAAAATATAACTCCACATTCAGGCTCTGACCCGTTTGCTTTTCAAATCTATTTTCTTTATAAAACCATTTTAGGTGCCCAGCCACAAGGACACCATGCATAGTATACTCATTCAGGTGACGAGCTGTAGCTGTTTGTGGAAGCTACAGGGATTTGCTTGTAGACGCTTCTTTCACTTGGATTCCAGATTCATTATCTATCAGTTGTAGGGCATGTTGCCCATTTCTATTAGAGTTACATTTCCATTACAGTTTTCAGACTTTGGCATGTATTGATTTAATATTCAGTTTACTTATCAGTTGTGGGATTTGTAGTGAGGAGTTTTTCCTCCAGACTTTATTTACATTTTGTGATGGTTATTCTATTTACTTCATTATGGTGAATGGTGTTATTATCCTTATTACACTTGTTGCATGTTAATCAGACTTTAATTAAAATTTGGCACTTACTTTTTAAATACTAGGTGGTTAGTAATCATAAAAATGTTTTCGATAGTGATGCTATTAACTGGACCAACTTGGCATTTTGAATTAATTTAATAAAGGAGTAGCTACCCGGTATTTAATTAGTCGGGGTGTCACAAACATCTCGGGAATGACCATCGCGATACATGCATACTCTGCTATCACGTGCATGTACTTCTCGTACCAAATCAAGGACTGTCGATTAGGAATGGCACCTCGAACCATAAATAAAATAACACATAATGGAGGTGAACATAGTTCTAAGCCTTGGGCTACGCACATACATAACATAACAAAATGACATGCCGATACCACTATTTGAGAACACCTTTTTAGGCTCTTAAATAAGTTAGACTTATTTGAGTTGTGTAACTAGAAGGTTATCAAGCTAAGTTGGACAAGTTATAACAAGGCTTTTTTGTAATATTGAGTCTAGATATCGGTGATACCTCTATCCTATCCAATACACGTCAACCTCCTACTCATCCTAGCGTAAAGGTATAAAGGACCTAAAAATGACTAGGGATGCACTTGCACTTACACATTGCACAATACTTGCATACACTTGACCGTGCACATTTTATGCTTGTGTTTGGTATTTTTTATGACATGTGTGTCATTGATTATATTTTTAAATTGCTTTTAAAAATTAATAACACGTTTTGTAATTAACTACTCAACTCAACAAAGCCTTTTCCCAATTATTTGGGGTCGGCTACATGAATCCTATTTTCCATTCCATTCTGTTAAGTGCAATATCTTCGGTTAAACCACATGACATCATGTCCTTTTTTATAATATCCCACCAAGTCAATTTAGGCCTACCTCTACCCCTTGTGTTACCATCAATACTAACTAAATCACTCTTCCTTACAGGAGCATCCATTGGTCTATGCTTGACATGTCCAAACCATCTAAGTAGATTTTCTCTCAATTTATATTCTATAGGAGCTACTTTTACCGTTTCACGAATTTGTTCATTTTTAATTTTATCCTTTTGAGTTTTACCACAAATCCATCTTAGCATTCGCATCTCCGCCACACTCATTTTCTGCACATTTTGTTTAGTGGTTGCCCAACACTCTGTTCCATATAACATGGCGGGTTTAATGGTCGACCTATAATATTTACCTTTTAACTTCAAAGGTATACGCCTATCACACAAAACGCCGGTAGCACTTCTCCACTTAACCCAGCCTGCTCTAATCCTATGAGTAACATCATCACTAATATCTCCATATTTTTGGATAATCGATCCTAAATAACGAAAATGATCGTTTCTAGGTATCTCTTTACCCTCCAATTTCACCACATCTCCATTTGTCCTTCTATTACTACTAAAATTTCACTCCACATATTCTGTTTTAGTTCTGCTTATTTTAAATCCTCTTGTTTCTAAAGTTTCTCTCCACAATTCCAACCTAGCATTAATCCCTGTCTTAGTCTCATCCACTAAAACAATATCATCTGCAAATAGCATACACCATGGCACCTCATCTTGTATCTGTCTAGTCAACTCATCCATAACAAGCGCAAAGAGATAAGGACTTAATGATGAACCTTGGTGTAGACCTACCGTAATTGAAAACTCCTATTTTATGTAGAACCCACCATATTATATCTCTGGGTATCCTATCATACGCCTTCTCCAAATCTATAAAAATCATATGAAGATCCTTCTTTTTCTCCCTATACCTCTCCATTAATCTCCTCAATAAATAGATTGCTTCCATTGTTGACCTCCCAGGCATAAACCCAAATTGATTCTCAGATACTGTTGTCTTTAATCTCAATCTATATTCAATCACTCTATTCCAAAGTTTCATTGTATGACTCATTAACTTAATACCACGATAATTTGAACAACTTTGTATGTCCCCTTTATTTTTATAAATAGGTACTAAAACACTTTTTCTCCATTCATCGTGCCTCCTATTAGTCATTAAAATTCTATTGAATTATTTTGTAAGCCATGATACTCCATCCTCCCCTAAGCACTTCCAAACCTCAATAGGGATACCATCTGGTCCTAAAGCCTTCCATGTTTTCATCTTTTTTAGAGAAATCCTGACCTCTGTTGTCCTAATTCTGGGAAAAAATATATTTTCTCGAGTCTCCCTAAGTTCCTCTATATCTAATCTACTCCCATTATCTCCATTTAATAACCTCTCAAAGTAGTTTTTCCATCTTTCCATAATTTCATCATCTTTGACTCGGACTCTCGAATCATCACTTTTGATACACTTAACGTTATTAAAATCTTTTGTTTTCCTGTCCCTAAGTTTAGCAAGCTTATAAATACTTTTTCCCCTTCTTGTGTACCTAATTTTGTATAAAGATCATTATACGCTTTTAACTTAGCATCTCTTACCACTTTCTTAACTTCCTTTTTATCCCATTTATATTTCTCAAAATTTTCTTCATTTCTATTTGTTTGCCATGTTTTAAAGCACTCCCTTTTAATTTTTACTATATTTTGTACTTCTTCATTCCACCACCAAGTTTCTTTAGACTGTGGCCCCTTGCCTTTTGATTCTCCAAGAATTTCTTTTGATATTCTCCTAATGCATGTGTCCATCTTATTCCACATTATGTTAGTCTCTTCTTCAGTATTCCATGTTGATTCATTTAATAATTTATCTTTAAATAGTTCTAATTTTTCTCCTTTTAAGTTCCACCACCTAGTTCGTGGGTTAATCTTCACTTTTCGCACTCATGATTGATTTTTAATATTTATATCCAACACCATTATCCTATGTTTTGAGGTTAAGCTCTCTCCCGGGATAACCTTACAATCTTTACACGTTAATCAGTCTCCTTTTCTAGTAATGAAAAAATCTATTTGGCTCTTGTGCATTCCACTTTTTTAAGTTATTAAGTGTTCAAGCCTCTTTTTAAAACATGTATTTACTAGTACAAAATCATAAGCCATCGCAAAATCTAAGATAGACTCTCCCCCGTCGTTCCTATCTCCGAAACCATATCCTCCATGCACTATCTCATATCCTACACGATCTTCTGCTACATAGTCATTAAAATCTCCCCTGTATAGATTTTCTCACCTACGGGTATTTCTTGAATTAGTTCATTCATTTGTTCCCAAAATTGTACTTTAGTGTGCTCATCTAATCCTACTTGAGGTGCATAAGTACTAACAATATTAATTATGTATTCACCTAATACCTATTTTACAAGTATAAGTCTATCACCTTTCCTAATAACAGTTACGATATCGTTCTTAAAGTACTTATCTACTATTATTCCAACTCCGTTCTTATTTCTATGTTTTCCTGTATAATAAAATTTAAATCATGTATTTTCTATTTCCCTAGCTTTCTCACCGACCCATTTAGTTTCTTGTAAACAAGCTATGTTAACTTTTCTTCTTATCATGGTATCTACCAACTCCATCCCTTTTCCTGTCATAGTCCCTATGTTCCAAGTCGCTAACCTAAGTCTAGTATCCTGGACTAGCTTCTTTACCCGCACACGTCCAGCTTGTTGCAGGAACCCTTGCGTATTTATCGTCGCATCCGGGCGCCGATGCGGCGCCCCTTGCCTATTTTCGAGACACCCGGTGGCAGGCGCAATTCCCCTTGCCTATTTTTTGAGACACCCGGTGGCAGGCGCAACGCATCGCTTAAGGGGAATGCCCTAGCATTAGCACGTATATTCATAGGATTCATGTTCATAAGGATCTGACAAAGTTTTACCCTGGCTGTTAGCTACCTAACGCAACCCTCCTCCTTTATCCGAGCTTGGGACCGGCAGTGTAAAAAAAAATATAAGAAGTTGAGCACGACACAGGCGGAGTTGCGTTTTGTAATTAATTGGAAAAATAAGTAAAAATTTATTTTTCATAATAAAAGTGTGAAAATATATAATAAATAAATGTCAAAAAACATGTTGGAAGATGCGTACAAAATCAGAAAATGGAAAGATCAGATATTAAAAAACACAAGACAGTGTAGAGAAATATATACAAACATCTCGTAAGAAACGTAGAGGCAACAACCCAAATATCAACTCTGTTTTATATTTCATAGGTGAAGATTATAACCCAAATAACTATGTAAATCCCGTTCACATACCAACCAAAATATTTACTCTGTAACCCAAATAACTAGGTAAATCCGGTTCAAAACTATGAACCCAAATATCAACTCTGTTCGGGGATCTAGCAGATCGTAGATCCATCAAAAGTTAACCCAAATATTAGTCAAATATCCAAAAAGTAAAGGCATCAAACTTACTTACTTCTCCTTAAGGTCGTCTGGTTGGAGATTTACGCAGTCCGGCTGGGGATCGTAAGAGATGAACAAGGGCGGTGTTGTGTAGAGAGAGACGAAAAAATGTTATGAATAAGAAGAATTAGAGGAAGATGAGAGAAAGAGAGATAGGTTGGGGTGCCGATGATGAGTTCCGATGAGATTATAAAGTATCGTTAAGGAGACCCAACAAGGGAGAAAGAGTGCACAGAGGAACCGCTGCTCGGGGGAAAACCCCCCACTTCTCCACATTTGGGGTTTCCATCTTTTTTTTCCATAAATATATTATATACAATGATTTATTGTTATTTACAACGGTTTTAATCAATTTGTAACTTGCAATTTTGTAATGATGAAAACAATCCATTAAAAAATGGGCATTTTGGTGTAGTGTCTAAAGCACATGAGGCTATTGAAATTAATCAAAAGTTTGAGACTCAAAAGAATGATTTTGAAAAACAAATCAAGACTCTTAAAGAACAAAATCCTATTTTGGAAAAGAAATATAAAGCATCACTTATCGAACTTGAACATTCCAAGGAAAAATGTTCTTTAGTTTTCAAGAAATGGGTTGATTATAATGAAAGCACCACTAAGTTTGAAAAATTATGGTTTGTCCAAAGGTTTTATGTGAACACAAATGGATTGGGCTCAAAAAATCATTTGCAACATTCTCACTTAAATAAGTCCATGAAGTTTGTGAGATCATCCGAACTATTTCACCCTGAATTGGGCAACATACATTTTAATACTAAAAAAGGTAAACGTGTTGCTGAAACAGTCTTTAAATCTAAGGATAAGAGTTAATGTCATAATATCCTAAATGATGAACCACCTAAGTACTTCCACCCTCATAAACATCCCAATTCCTTTAACAGATTAGGTGTTGGTAACAGTTTTAATTGCGCTTATAGTTGAAGTTTTGGTAAAGGAATTGGGACGTTTATGAGGATGGAAGTACTTAGGTGGTTCGTCATTTATGACGGTGGCAGTTTTAATTGCGCTTATAGTTGAAGTTTTGGTAAAGGAAAATGAAATTATAGATTTGGTAGAAGAGATCCCATTCATAGGACTCAACAAACTCGTAATAACTAGTATTGCTTTAGTTGTGATGTCTTTAGGAACCCTTCTTATTTTTGTAGTAGGTCTCGTCAATTTAAACCCCCTATCTATCGCAACTTTTACCGGTTGTGTGGTAATCGAAAATTCAGTTTTATAAACTATTACCACATAAATAATAGGATTATGAAATCTTACATCAAGTTTGAATCTCTGGGCAATAAAACATTTTGTGGAAAGGATAACTCCCCGCCATTATTCCAGATGGTACATAAAACTTTTAAAACCTTACCAATCTGGATTAGGGTTGATGATCTAATACCCCAACTACCTTCTATTTTGGCTTATGTCATCTTAACAGCCTTTCGATATGAGACAAAGGTAGAAGGTTAGTACTTAGACAGTGGATGCTAGCGCCATATGACCGAGGACATTACCAAACTCAAAAATGTTATTCGTTACAGAGGTGGCAAAGTGACTTTTGGGGATGGTAAGTCTTCGCGAATAATCAGTAAAGGCATTTTGAATCAAAAGGGACTCCCTGATGTGCAAGACGTTCTTTTAGTCAAAGAATTGCATGCTAATTTGTTATTTATTAGTCAGTTTTGCGATTGTGACTGCCAAGTCCAATTTTCAAAAACCTCCTGCAAGATTTTAAATAAATAAGGAGAGTGTTTTATTATGGGCAATCTCACTATAGATAATTGTTATATTGCAGTGGGAAAACTTTCATGTGAATTATTAAAGTTGGATGAAGGAAACTTATGGCACAATCATCTCGGTCATACCAATTTGGATAATTTGAATAGACTTTATTCCCAATAACTTGTTAGAGGGTTACTTATTATCAAAAAATGTCCACTGTTATTTGTGGGCTATGCCAAGTAAGCAAGATTACCAAGTCACCACACAAGAGAGTCAAGGATGTTAACACCAGTAAACCTCTAGAACTGTTACATATGGATCTTATGGGTCCAACTAGGGTTATGAGTTTGAATGGTAATTCATATATTATAGTTATTGTAGACAACTACACGCAGTTTACTTGGGTCACTTTCATGAAACAAAATTTTGAAACTTTTAACGAAGTTTTGAAAATTATTTGTTGGATTGAAAACGAGATGGATTCCCAAGTAACACGCATTCGTAGTGATAGAGGTGGAGAGTTTAAGGAGATAGGTATAGTTGAATATTGTGGTACTAATGGATATAGTAATGAGTTTAGTGCCCCCCAAACACCCCAACAGAATGGAATAGTAGAGCGCAAAAATATGACGATTCAGTAAATGGCTAGAGTAATGATTCATGCTAAGGAACCTCCAACTTATTTTTGGGAAGAAGTTGTTTTCACATCTGTCCATATAATAAATGGTGTATACCTTAGAAAAATACTAAAGAGCTCCCATATGAATTGTGGTACAACAAGAAGCCCAATGTTAAATATTTTCGTGCCTTTGGTAGCACATGTTATATTTGTAAAGATAGAGAACAATTCTCTAAATTTGAGGCCAAGGGGGATAAAGAAATTTTCTTAGGATAGTCCTAAAATAATAGGGCTTACAGAGTGTATAATTTGCATAACAAATCTATTATGGAGTCCATTAATGTTGTTGTGGATGACACTGTTAGAAAAAATACACATGCATCTATTAATATTAATACGGATGATGTAATTGAATCTGTCACATTAAATTACGAGTCTTTACCTATTAAACCTGTTGTTGTTCCTGGATGGGTTTCCAAAGATCACACATCCAATACTATTGTGGTGATATTTCTCAGCCTGTTTAAATAAGGAATCAATTACGTCAAGTGACACACTTATCTTGCTTTATGTCCATAATTGAGCTCAAAACGATAAAGGAAGCCTTTAATGATCACTAGTGGATCAGTACGATGCAAGAGGAGCTAGCATAATTTAAAGATCATGATGTATGGTACCTTGTCCCTAGGCCAAGAAATATTAAAGTTATTGGAATAAAATGGATTTTTAAAAATAAACTGACATACATGGGACGGTTATTAGGAACAAAGCAAAGCTAGTAGTATAGGGGTACTATCAAATAGATAGAATCGATTGTGATGAAACATTTGCACGTGTCACACGATTAGAATAAGTTAGGTTACTTCTTGTAGTTGCATGTCATTTACATTTTACTCTATATCAAATGGATATGAAATCTGCTTTCTTAAATGGTATATGATGTGAGGAAGTTTATGTAGAACAACCTAATGGTTTTTCTGACCCAGAGTATCCTGACCATGTGTACCGTCTTAAAAAGGCTCATTATGGCCTAAAACAGGCGCCTATAGCGTGGTATGACCGACTAACGAGCTTCTTAGTCAATAAGGGGTTTGTTAGAGGTGGTGCAGATAAGACCTTAATTGTTGAAAAGATAAAACAAGACATTATGATTGCCCAAATATATGTTGATGATATTGCGCTTGGTTATACTTCACATTCAGAGGTTGTATTGTTCTATAAACATATGCATGGAGAATTTAAAATGTTTAGCATGGGGGTAGTTATTGTTCTTTTTAGGTTTACAAATAAAATAACGCAATGATGGTTTATTTCTATGTCAATCTAAGTATGCTAGAGACCTAGTTAAAAATTTCGGATTGGAAAGTTCTAAGAAAGCACGCACACCAATGAGTACTGGCACTAAATTAACAAAAGACGAATATGGTGTTGATAGATACCCTACTTTGTATAGAAGCATAATCGGTAGTCTTTTGTATTTGACCACAACTAGGCATTATATTTTATTTATTATTTGTGTGTGTGTCTGGTATCAATCTGCTCCCAAAGAATCACATTACAAGTGTGTTAAACATATTTTAAAATACATTAAATGCATACTTGATTATGGGATTTAGTATACTAATGATACCTTAAGTGATATCATTGGTTACTCAGATGCAGATTGGGTTGGATGCACAGATGACGGTAAGTCCACTTCAGGTGGTTGTTACTATATTGCCAAAACTTAGTAGGTTGGTCTAGTAAAAAGCAAAACCATGTGTCCTTATCAACAACCAAAGCTGAGTATATCTCTGTTGGAGCTTATTGTAATCAATTAATATGGATGAAACAAATGTTATCTGATTATGGTGTGAATGAGTCTATAGTTCATCTATATTGTCATAATGAAAGTGCTATCAATATTTCTAAGAATCTTATTCAACGTGCTAGGACTAAGCATATCAACATTCACCATCATTTCATTAGAGACCTTATTCAGTCTAAAGAGTTAATCATTAAGCATGTTCCAATCGATAAATAATTAGCTGATATTTTCACTAAAGCCTTTGATTGCTCTCGATTTGAAAATTTAAGAAATATGATTGGGTTGATTGTACTCGATAATTAAATAATGTTAATCTATTTATGCCTATTTTACATATATAAGATCTCTAAGGTTTAAGATTTAAATATGGAGGATAATATCGTATTTATTAAACCATGTCAATATAGGAGACATATTTTATTTTAGCATATTAGTAATCATTTATTTAGTTGTTTACCATTGTTCATTTACAACAAAATGGGGGAGAAGAGTACATAATCTTTCAGTTATATTTTTTAATTGTGTTGTTGTTAGTGATTCTAAATACGCGATCTTATGAGAAACATCTTTTGAAGTATTGTGGTCTGTTTTTTCTTTATAGGATTGGGTTGGGTAGATTAGAATTTAATGTATAGGATTTTAGGTATATTTTTACCTTAGTGCATCATTTGATGTACTCAAGGGTTTTATTATAATATGTCCAACGAGGGAGATTGAGAACACATGTCTTGGCTCTTAAATAAATTTGACTAATTTGAGTTGTGAAGCTAGAAGGTTCTCAAGCTAAGTTAGACAAATTGTGACAAGGCATTTTTTTGTAATATTGAGTCACATATCAGTCATACCTTTATCATATCCAAGACCGGTCAACGTCCTACTCATCCTAGCACAAAGGTATAAAGGACCTAAAAATGATCAAGGATGCACTTGCACATACACATTTCACAACACTTGCATACACTTCATTGTGCACATTTTATGCATGTGTGTTTGGTATTTTTTATGCTACGTGCGTGATTAATTATATTTTTAAATTGCCTTTAAAAGTTAATAACACATTTTGTAATTAACTGGAAAAATAAGTAAAAAATTATTTTTCATAATAAAAGTGTGAAAATATATTTTTCTTTGAATTATATGAATTTTTTTAATTTTTAATTTGGGTTTAAAATATATTTTTTAAATGTATTTGTGTTTCTTTAAAAGCCTTTTAATTAAACATTGAACTTGTGATTCTTTAGTGAGACAAAAACAGATGCATTTTTTAACCATTAGATCTTCTTTAATCTATGGTCCCAAAGCTTAACCTGTGTACATTATTTTAGCCCAATCAAAATCCTTTTAAACTCAAATGATCTCAGTCGTATATTTTATAGTATGCCCAAAGAATCGATCTTAGCCACACAATTTTAGAAACCATAATAAGCTGTCATATATATACCCTCTTACACCCACATTTCGACCACAACTCAGTTTTTTAGATAGAGAAAACCGAGAGCATATATTAGAGAGAGAGATATAGAGAGTAACAGATCCATATTCTTATCTCTCTGCCTTAGATAATGAGAATGATTGAGAGAGAAAGGAATAAGTAGATACATCTTGTGATACCTCACATATTTTAACCACGGGTGATCAGTTCTTCATTAAAATAAATAAGAATATTATTTGGTTCATTCTTAGCAACACTGTCCAAAAACATTTTAATTACTAATCACCTATGTAAAATTAAACTTTTGTCAAATTTTAGCTTTCATTATTAACAGCTGGAAATAAATCAAATTAACCAAACCATCCACACAAATATAATCTGAATAATCACACGACAGATATATAAATAAATAAGACCGAATAAACTATTGGTTCCCAAAGTACATAATCCAACCACAATTTGAAATTAATAAAAGTGAAATCTAAATACAGTCTGATAAATAATTGAATAACTAAATAGTCTTAGGGGAAACACGCGTAATTAAAATACTAAAGAATCTCCTATCTATAAATGAATGAGATGAAGCATTTAAAGTAACTCCTGTAAGCCTCCACAAGTTCTGCAGCTACGCATCCCTGGATAAAATCATCAAGCTTGACATCCCTGTAGCTGGAATCCTAAAAGGTTTTTAAAATATTTTTACATGGGTCAGAGCCCAAGAAAACAGTTGAAAACATTTTGCAAGTATTTAAATCACAGTATAAATCAATTATTAGATACATGTGTTAATTCAACGTACACTCCCTTGAGTTTCTCACCTCTCAACTAATGTGCACGCCTGACGTTTCCTACCTAACTATGCTACCCAACCCAAATAGATAAAGTCTCTAACTCCACAAAAGGTCTATCCTTCATAGAACATATACGACACTACCACGGTATCAATAATTAATATTTTTTGCCTATTATTATTGAGTTATTTATTTAAGTCTCTCTACTTAAATTACTTTTAGATATACACACTCCAACAGTTCTACTATCACACATAAGTAGATATATAGAACTTGTATATATTTAACACACAAAATATATACAATTATAGCACCCCCGGAATGGCTCCTCGTGATGTTGGCATACTCTACTATCATGTCCATGTACCTTTCGTAACAATCAAGGACAAATGGTTCGACACGTCTCCTCGAATCCAAAATCAATCAACATACAATGGAGGAAAACATAGTTCTAAGCCTTTGGGATACACACATACCTAACGTACCCAAACGACACATCGACCAACTAATATACACACATAATGAGCCACCTTAAGTTCCATGTCCTGGGGCACACATCTAGATTTCACTAGAATCGTCAAGGTGGGATTGCCTCTGCGCGAAAACCTTTGGATAACAGGCAACATAGGTTTGTTCACACACATAACAATTCATATCAACAGGTATTCACATAACCTATATATACACATTATTCAGTAGGTATACACACAACCCATCAGATCAACCCGTACGCAGTATGTATCTCTTGCATACTCAACTTACTCATTATCACCTCTTTTCATATATTCTCGAGTATCACTCACTACCCAAAGGTACCTAGCTACCCCTTAATTAATATCAGTAGAAAGTACTCTCATATACTACTGGTCTAAATCATAGGTTCACTCATAATTTTCGTAACCCGTCCTATGTCTCGCGAATTCATTAAACACCAAATCATGCTTGATAATTCCTAGCCTCACTTTCTTCTCACTTGGGTAACCGTCAACCCTACCATTGGCCTATGAAATTTATTATATCCCTCTCAATAGTTAAGCATATCCTAAAAGTATTCCCATAAATTATTCACAATTTCACGGCTTAAAAAGAAAGAATTCACAATTCTGGCAAACTGAATCTCCCAAGGGGCCAAATCGATTCACCTACCGAATGGATTCACCCTTGGAACGAATCGATTTGAAAAGTGTCAAGTCGTATTCTCCAACACGCTGTTAAGGTTTTTTCACCATTTTTATCCTCTATAACCTTCATGCATTATCTCCAAACTTCTATACAATCTATCCCCACACTAACTAAGGTTATACCAATAATTTCTTACGAGTTATATACCAAAACCTTTCAGAAATTCATCATAAATAGATTAAATTCTCATATTTCATGAAAACCCTAACTTTCTTATTCTTCATCTATATATAAGCATTTACCCAAATTTGCTTCAATGGTAATTATCATACATCATCTGATTACGAATTTTCTATATAATTAAGTGAATTCATTCTACATGCAAATTCTACCCCAATTCACGAGTTCTCTACATCTACACCTAAAGAGCATCATTTAAATCAAATAATCGAAACCCTACACTAAATGGGTATTATAACTCAATTAAAACATGCAAGATAAACGTTTGCTTTATCAGTAGCCAGTCTAATTTCGTTGTGAGTGTGATGAGGATGCCTTCCCTTCCTTTTGATCACAAGTGCGATATAGTTGTATATATTAACAACTATATATACAACATGTATATGTAGTTGTATATATACAACTATATCATACTTTTATATATATATCTATATATACAAGTGCGATATAGTTAAATTGCACTTGTATATATTAAAGTGCGATATAGTTGTATATATATAAGTGCGATATAGTTGTATAGAAGTTTGGAGATGATGCATATAGTTGAATTGACATATATACAACTATATATACAAGTGTGATATAGTTGCATATATACAAGTGCGATATAGTTGTATAGAAGTTTGGAGATGATGCATATGGTTGTATATATACAACTATATGCAATTGTATATATGGTTAAATCACACTTGTATATATAGTTGTATATATACAACTATATCACACTTGTATATATACAACTATATCGCACTTGTATAAATACAACTATATACAAGTGCGATATATCAACTTGTGTGTGGTAGTAGAGTGATAGAGTGTGTATATCTAAAAGTAATTTAAGCAAAGAGACTTAAATAATTGCCTCAGTAATAATACGAGAGAAATATTAATTATTGATACTATGGTAGGATCGTATATGTTCTATGAGGGAGTTAGAACTTTTGTGGAGTTGAATACTTTGTTTAGTTGGGTTGGATAGCATAGCTAGGTAGACAACATTAGGCGTGCACATTAGTTGAGAGGTAAAAAAACTAAAGGGAGTGTACGTTGAACTAACATATGTATTTAATAACTAATATATTGTGATTTAAACACTTGCAAAATGTTTTCAACTGTTTTCTTGGGCTCTGACACGTGTAAAAATATTTTCAGAACCTTTTAGGTGTCCAACCACATGGATGCTAAGCTTGATGATTCTATCCAGGGATACATAGCTGTAGCACTTGTGGAGGCTTGCCGGAGTTTCTTTAGACGCTTCAAATCATTCATTTCTAGATAGAAGATTCTTCAGTATTTCAATTAGTTGTGTTTTCCCTCAGACTATTTAGTTATTCGATTATTTATCAAATTGTATTCAAATTTTAGTTTTATTTATTTAATATTGTGGTTGGATTATGTACTGTAAGAACCGATGGTTTATTCAGTCTTATTTATTTATACATATGTCGTGTGATTGTTCAGATTATATTTGTGTGGATGGTTTGATTAATTTGATTTATTTATACGGGTTGTTAATAATGAAGGATAAAATTTGACACCGGCTTAATTTGGCATAGGCGATTAGTAATTAAAAAGTTTTTTGATAGTGATGCTAAGAATGAACCAAATGAGATTCTTGTTTGTTGTAATGAAGGGTTGATTTCCTGTGGTTAATGTAGGCGGGGTGTCACACATCTATATTCTCCTCTTAAATCATACACTCTGCTAGATTTTTCTTATACAAGATCAGTCAATGATTTTGATGAAAGATGGGTGAAACGCAACCCAATTTTTTATCTTCTTGCTTTCAAATCTAAAAATCATATTCCAACATAATATTTCAAATTAATACATTTTATGACCTTAGAGCTCACTCATTCAATTTGTTTAAATTCACATCTAAGAAATAAAGTTATTAGATATTCTAACTTAAATTTATGCAAACAAAATTCAAATTTCTTTATTTCATATGGTTAAATTTGTTAAGCAATATTTCTATAGCATCTAAATTCCCTAGCTAAAAAAATTCAACGAAACATTCAGTTTTTAAGAAAAATTCAACGAAACATTTAGTTTTTAAGGAAAGGCAAAAACATTTGTTGATAAAAGCCTCTCCAAAGTTCTTTTAAAAAATATATCAATTTTGTACTTTGATCACCTAGGATGAATTTTGAAGATCTTCTCTCTAAATTTTGAGTTTTGTCACTGAATCATCTTTTCAATCTTTTTCTTTTTAATATTTTTTTATTTTACCTATTACTTTTCCATTAGATCTAGCCTAATGGTCAGACCCTTCATCCTCATATCCTCATATTGAGGGTTAAAGGTTTGATTCCCCTCCTCTCCCAAACAACATCCCCCAACACAAACACACACACAGAAAAATACTATTATGTCGAATGTATCAAAAATCGATCAAGTATATGCAACACGTGGAAGTGTAAAGGGTTACAAGCTGAAGTCTAGGAATATATTAAATATAGACATAAATAAGGACGCTTCACTTAAATGGAGGGCCAATTTAATTACAAAGTGTATCTTTGGATATAAAATAAGACTTTTACACTTATTCACGGTGATTTGACAAAACATGGGTAAACCGACTAAATAAAACCATATTTATTTCATGTCATGTAAATCTTGGAAAAAATATAAATGAATGAATAGAATCAAAAAAAATTATGGACATTTTGTGAACTTATAAGTAAGGCATCCCAAATATTAGAGGCATTTCCCAGAACCACATTCACAACACCATAAATGATGATAATATAAAAAAAAATCCCCAACAAATGAGAGAAATTCACCTCAATTGAAGTATATATGAATAAAAGAATGTTAAACGAACATATAATCCTCTATTAAGATTTTAAAATGGATTAGCATATAGTAAAGAATTAAAAATCAAGATCTAGTATCAAAGGTCAAATCCATGGGTGTTTCAGCTACAAGGATATGATAATCCAGATGAGTGGTGAACTACCATAATACCAACACACACATATACACATATATATTATTTATGCAGAATTCATAACACTATAGCAATTATCTAGGGAAGGGAAATGAAAGCCGCCCTAGCCCATACAATTATCGAGAGAGTACCATTAAATTTTTTTCACAAGTTCACATTTAACTTCATATGTTCCATGGACACAGTTACTCACTCCTGAGTACGTCACATATATTTGCATATGTTTCACAAATCTCTTCACTATTGTACCAATCTCTCATTCTCTCTCACATAATTACCCCTTTATCCTTTCTTTCTTTCTTAATATAACACCCTCACACCCCCAACATCTTCTCCCTCTCACTCTCCAGTTTCATTTTTTCCCTAATTCTATGTATCATATATATTACTAATTTTGATTGTTCAAATTTTACTAATGATTTGAATCTCATTTAATGAAGGGACTTTAACCATTTAGATCTTAGTGTATACATCAATTACTCATGTGAGCACTCCCAAATATATTTATCCTTCACAATGATTCTCGAACTAATACTCTTTATTTCATTAACAACTTGAGGGAGTTTAACCAGAAAACTATCAGAAGCTTCTATTCCCATCGTGAATGAGTTTTCTAACTTTAAAATATGAATTTGAAACTATGGTGGAATCTACACCTACTTTCCATAAAGATATGGGGTTGTCATCTCTCACTAACCAACGCAAATGCTTTAAAAAACAAACACTCTATAAATAGTGCCAAGACCTAACATAATTTGTGGTGCATGAGTAGTAGTAATTCATATAGCTGCATTTAACAAATTGACAAAACCTTGAATCTCCCTACAGAATATTCCACGCGAATTTTCCATGAACTTCCTTATTAAGATCAACCACGCCCCTTAAGCCTACACCGCTTTCTAATTTTGGAGTGCACACTTGAGCCGAAGTAATAGTTACCAACTTCTTGGTTGAGGTATCGCCAGACCATACAAAAATTCTTGTCCACTTTGATATATCTTTAAGAAGTGCAACTGGCCATTTTTAAACTTTATAAGAATGCAAAATCATATTATGATAAACTGATTGAATAAGTGGAAGCATACTATCCGTGGAGAGGAGATTACTCTTCCACCCACCCCTCAATTTGCATTTTGCCCCAATCCGAAATGGCTTTTATGTGAAGTCTCCTTGGCTTGCATTTACATATTGAAACCCCAATATAAGTGGAACATTAGCCTCATTGAATCCAAGAAAGGCCGATGTAGGCAATCAACGATTACTTAGCACACTTTCCCAAGAAAAGTTGCTCTTGGCTTTGTTAATCACCTGTCCAGAAAGCATCCTATATATACCAAGAAAACACATGACGTTAATAACGGACCTCATATTATCTCTGCGAAAAATAATCAAATCATTTGTGTATATGGGGTGAGAAAAAATGGGACACCAACGAGGGGTACACATAGGCCTCACTTTACCGGAATCAATCAAATTACTTAATCTTTTACTAAGCACCTTTTCCACAATGCAAAAAATAAATGGGGATTGGAGGTCCCCATGTCAAACCTCTCCGTAACAGGAGAAAAATCCTTTGGCAGAGCCATTGATCATAATCAAGAGCCTAGAGAAAACTTGTCAGGACACGGAGAACAATTGCCATCCATAGATAAAACTGCATGTTTAATTCAACATCCATCAGCATCATAATCAACCTCATTATCTAGAAAGTGACAAATTCTAGAATCACCTCAAAAAGACAATCATGACTTGAAATATTCAACGATGTATCAACATATAATTTTTTAAATAAAATTGACCATAATATCCTCAATAGAAGTTGGCTCAGTGATAACAGTATGTCCGTTAAATATACAAGAAGTCCGTACATTTTTCTCCGGTAGTAAACCAACTGACCCTAGCCTTCTCTTTCCGAAAATCATCATGTAATTTCAAGGCCTTTTTCATTTGCGCCTGAGCACATACCTCCTACTTATTTCTACTTTCAATAAAACCATTCACTGCATTATAAATCTGAACTTTTTAAAGGTCTACTTATTCATGTTTAATTCTATCAAAGACATTTCCAAAATAGTTGCAATTCCATTCACAAAGACATATCTTCAACTCTTTTAAGTTTAATGACAACAATAAACATCGGGCAATCATAAAAACTTTTGCTCAACCAAAAAGCCACATCTACATCATAAAAAGAATGTTGTTGCAACCACGATGCCTCTATATGTATCACTACAAGGAAATAAGCTTTTTATGAAAGTTAAAAACTATCAGAAAAGGCTTTATGTGACTTTTTTCCAATAAAATCAGCCATAAGTTTGGGTATCATATTCATACATGTAAAAATCGTCATATTATATGGGTATGATACATGACTGCTTTTTTTAACCCATCATTACTAAACCACCAAAAAACTGTCATATATAATATAAAACTATCATGACAAATCATTTTATATTTTAAAAAAATGTCATGTATGATCTAAAAAACTGTCATATGTATGATTTTAAAAACACTCATAAAAGTCATTTTTATACTTTCAAAATTGTGATGTAAAATATTTCATATCATGAAGGTTTAATATAAACTGTCACAAAAAATTTATAACGTAAAAAACCATATTCAAACCATGGTTTGTAAATAAACCAAAACACAAATCGAAAGGCGCAAAGCATTTATTCCACATTCAATGTTACAATAGAAACATTATAGATTATATCATTTAGTCTAGAGATACAATAATACTCCCACCAATATATTTTTCGTCTCACATCAATCAAAACTAGACAAAATCAAATTGAACTAATACATCAACCAAATTCAATTCGTCTATAAAAATAAAGCGTTCCTCCGTAGAAATAATCACTTCATAGTTTTAGGCAACAATGTGCTGAAGTCCTCTTGATAGAAGTGATCGGAGAAACCATATTGAAAAATATGCAAAAACATATAAAGAAATGTTCAGCTTAAAGTTCCTAATTGTTCAACTAATATTTAATATATTTAGATACGAAGAATGTGTGTTGGGTTGTGTCTGTGTGTGGTGGTGGTGGTGGTGTGTGGTAGGCATATACGATTAACAAAAAAAATCTTCACAATTACTATACTTTACCCAACAAATCAATGGATAAATAGTAGAAAAAAATCTTCCCCATTACTATACTTTTCACCATTATTATACTTCACACAACAAATCACAGTGAATAAAAAGTAGAAAAAACTTCAAGGATAAGCATGAAATGAAATGTAAATACTGTAAAACCCCGTATTTTTTTTATGGCTTTTAAATTTAGGGATTTATTAAATTTAATTAAGATAGATTAATTTAATATTAATCCTGAAATTTGTTTTAAATATTTACTAGCGTGACGAGAGTTTGTAATTATTGGGAAATTGTTAATTTGTTAAATATTACTTATTGAGTAGAGTAATTGTAGAATTGAATTTATTAAAATTTTCACGAGGGACTAATATAAAATTATAAAAATTAAGTCAAAACGCGCCTGTGTCGTGTCAGGACTAAATTATTATTATTATTATTATTATAAGTGAATAAATTATAAGTCACCCGTATGGTCATTTTAAGTGCGCCAATGTGTTCGGAAGGGTCGAGATAGTCAGAAAAGTATACCCCGGGGTTTAGTTTGGGTCTCGGGACGTTTTTAGGACTAACCGGTAACCTGGGAAGGCATTTTGGTAATTTCTATTTTTGGGATTTGATTACCTACGAAAATTAGAGATGTATATCTGGTATTAGAGGTTGTCTTCTAGGGTTAGAACCTGTATATTTCATAGAGGCCATTAGAGGAGGAAGGTGAGGAACTTCCCAAGGCTAGAGACACCATAGTTGCACCATTTTCACCACAAATACCGCCGGAGAGTAGATCGGAGGAAGGACAACACAACCATATCATCAAATCTCAGAAATTCAAACTCATATTCTCTAGTAAGGTATCTATCTTGCTGTTTCCATGTTGATACAACTTCCATGTTAGAATAGGAAGGGAAATTGTATGCTTCTTGGAGATTTCATGATATTGAAAGAAGTAAATGGATAGGTTTGAGTAGGAACTATATGAGGCTGATATCCTTATTATGTGTAGAACCATAATTACAAATTTGCATGATGTTTAGAGAAAGAAATCTGGTAATGATTAAGAAGTTCTGGAATTTATATGATCAACTAGGGTTTGTAATAGCTTCTACAATTAATCCCATGTAATAATGATTCCTTGTAGATTTAATCAAGATTTTTTCATTAGAAATCGTTTATACCTGTTTCTATAACATTTGTGATACTTGGTTGGGAGTTTGGGCGAAATTGATAGAGGTTTTGAGGACTTTTGGTGATGAAACCCGTAGGATAGTATATGCAGAATCTTGGAAATATCTGGGCGATCGATCGATCGACCTTGAATGTCGATCGATCGACTGGATCGATCGATCGACCCCCTCCCTTCAATCGATCGACCTCTTATGGATTTTGAAACTTGTTCTTTATTCTTAATGATTAACGTTGTGCCACTTTGTGGGAACCCTTATACATATTTTATATACCATAATGGGACTTTGGAAAGACCAGTAGGATTGTAGGAAAGGTTTGGGTGATACGATTCATATGTGATTTAATCGTGGGGTTTCGGGAATATAAATTTAGTGGGAAATTGTGCGTACGTTATAGTATATCTTGCGAGAATTAAGGAAGACTTAGACCAGTAGAGTAGTGAGGGTGCACCTACTAATTTATTTTATTTTGAGAGGATACAATTCGAGAGTCGATAAGTACTTAAGGATTTATTATAATTAATAGAATAAAAAGAGTGATTTACTTATACGTAGAACTCGAGAGTTATATGTTACACATATAAGTGTCACCACTAAGCTATAAAAGGAGTGGGCAACCTTTGAGTCCCACACTGGAAAAATATTAAGAATTTGTGCACTGAATAAGTACAAATGAAAGATGAAGAGTTAATTCATCTAGTATTTATGAGGCTATTCAAGAGACCTCAATACGGTTCGAAGCACCGTACGCACACGTGCGCGCGCACGCGCGTGCGGGTATGAGTACGGGGCAGTGGGTTGTAGAGGTGCTAGTGGCGCACTTTTCACTTCGCATGTCCGCAGTGGTAGCGGGTTGTCGGGATTCATCCAGGTCGGATCGCGGTAGCTCGGGCGCGGTCACTTTTTGGTTGACCCGTGCAAAACCGATTCAGTATTAATTGTACCTGTTCGGAAATGACTTAAGACTTTTGGTAATTAACAGTCGTACCATTTCGGAATTGATTAAGACTGTTAATCCAACAGTCATGACTCTTGAAGACAAAGCTTTTCATTATATATAAATAAAGGTTGCCTAAAATGAAATTGCATATATAAAAAAATATTACTCAGTTTAAAATTTTCCAACCCTTGCTATTACTATCTTACAATTTTCAGGAGATATAAATTATCTTATTCTGTTTTGTGCACATAAACAGAATAAGAACTTGATTGACCGTTCTTTTCTATTGCATCCAATGGTGAGTGGATAAAAAAAGACTCTCTGGTTTACAATAACTCTCTTTCTCTGATGTGTATCTCTAGCAATAACTCCAGAGTTCTCACAAAAGATCTCTCTTCCCTCAGGGGTGGTTGGGGTCCTTAAATAGCCCCCACACCATCCCCGAGGCAACTCAGTCATTAAAGACTATGAAAGACATTCCTCATACTTTATGTCGCAACATTAAATGCCTGGTGCACTAGTTACCTCCATGTCATAAACATTAAATGCCAAGACATGCCTTTTGCCTAACCACTGTGTGTCAGGGAGCTATTGTTCCAGAGGTGGCTCACCAACTGCCTGACAGGCCCAAATACCACGGTGGTTTACTCAAGTGCAAGTCTGACATTTGTTTAGCTGGCTAGTGACATCACCTACAGTAGATGTGACATTAAGTAGAGGGTTATTTGGTTAATAACTCAACGCCCGATGGAACTCCAAGCTGCTCCGCTTGAGGTTCCACGGTCAGGGTTCTTCGGTGTTTTACCAGATGTATCTAAGATGGTCAGGACAAGCCCCGACGGTGCCTTACTTCTCAATCCTCCAAACCAAGTCCCTCTAAACTTCCCACGGTGAGGTCATTCGATAGAGCATGAAAGCTCTCCCAGGACCTGCCAAGCCTGGTCTCTCGTAAGTACCGTTTGACCTCACACAGACTGATTTATTATTATCGTTATGCCATTACAATTGTTATAGATTACAGTCATCAATAATGAAAATACAGTATGACTTAATACAACAAACTAAAATATGAGCTACCGCGTCAGGCAGCCTCATTGAGTTGTCCCGCTTGAGCTGCCTCGGTTGCTTAATCTTAAACACTGTTGCTAATTAGGGGTTTGTCCCTAATCTTACGATTACCTTCAAGCCCACTCTATATTTTCCCCCTCGTGGAGGGATTTGTTGTGGGAACAAGAAATGCTTGCATGAAAACTTCTCAATCCGATGAGCCTTAACAAAGCCGAAGTGTCATTCTGATTGGGGCTGGGGCGAGGGGACATCGTCGCTTTTTCCTCGTGGCGATTTTCAACCGTTCTAGTTTTAGTATGTAAAATTCTTCCGAAAGACCTAGTAATCTTTTCAAATACTCATTTGGACTCCTAGTAAATGAAATTATCCCCCGTGGTGCTTCGTTGTGTGCGAGAATCGTTTGGACACGTATGATGGTCTTCGTTTAGAAATTCAATGGATATGGCGCCAAAACTGAAACTTGTTGGAGAAGGCAACGCTTCCTGTTCTCTATGCGTCACTTCATTAATGACATGGCGTTGTCTTTTCAACTGCCAAAGGACTTCCCGAAGTGCCACGTGTTCATGTGAATGATTACAGGCGGCCGTGCTCGTGCGAGGGTGGGGAAATCTAAACGCCAAACTCGAAATTTTCAAACGGCCATATCGAAAGCGCTTCAACCCTCTCTTTTTTTTTCCTTACTCTGTTACTACCTTCTTCAGACTTCCATTTTTAGAGAGAGAGAGAAAACCATGCAAGAACTCCATTGTTGTTAAGCTCCTGTTCGCCTTCTTCCCTTCTCATCCCTTAAACCGCTTCTTGTGGTCGTGGTGTTCTACTATCGTTCTTCAAACCGCTCTTTCTTAAAGCCTTTTTACTGTCTTCATCATCGTTTTCCATGGCAACCTCAAGCAACCCTGCTATCTCTGCTACTGGTGCTCCGTCTGCCACCACCACTGCTGCCTCCGCCCTGGATGCTGCTCGCCAGGAACAACTGAGGTTTTATCGTCGCTCTCTTATTTTTAGGGAGGGTGATGACTTTGCTATTGCCTGCAAGGCTGTGCATTTTTCTTCCAAGTTTGATGCCTTACTGTTGGGTGATGAAGATGAGGATTCTTCTGAGTGGGGATTTCTTCCTCCAGAGGGGACTCTACGATTTCGCTTGGAGCGAGGGGACTTCCCATGCTCCCATGTTGAATTCGAAGCGCCAGGGGGCTCTCCTGCCCACTTTGCTGCCTAGAACTCTCATATACAAAGTTCTTATGCTGATATTCTCACCAAGCTTGGGTTGCAACGGGCTAAATGGTTTGGTGAGTTCACTCTTTCGAAGAACAATGTTGCTCTTCCTATCCTAGTCTCTCGATGGAACGTTACTACTCACACGTTCATCACTGCGTGAGGCGAGTTCACCATAACTCTGGAAGATGTGTGCGAGCTCTTAGGACTCGATGCAATAGGCCATGAGACCTATACCGATGAGGCTCTTGATGCTCAAGAGACTGAAGATCGTTTGGAGTTGGATCGTATATGCTGAAGTTGCATCGGTTCTTCCAACAAAGCTACTTTCTCTCCCTTGATCAATTATTTCTTCAAGGATTCTGGTGAAGGCAGTTCCTCAACAGATGCTCCTGCTCAAGGTACACCGTTGGAACTTCCCGCCTATATTCTTGTGATTCTCTCCCATTTCCTTTTGACGGGCAAACCCAATGACCAGCCCCGAAGGGACCTTATCAACCCGTCCCTTCATTTGGCCCGAGGCATAAAACTTCCACTGGCTGCAATTGCCTTGGGATCCCTCCACACCTGGCTGGATAGAACTTCGTTCGACATAGAACGCTCTCTCGGCCATTATAACTTGGCCAATTTTTTCAACAGCATTCTTCTAACCAGCTTCCTTTACTTTCGCTTTCCTGCCGTAGCGGCCAAAGCCAACAGTCCTCCTTCGGGGGAAATAATTCTGCCTCCACGGTCCTTTATTTATTACAGGAGACAAAGCCGAAAGGAGTTAATATCTGTGATTGACCGTTTTGAGAACTTTGTCATGAGGCCTTATTAGTAGGAAGTCTTCTTTCACACTTGTGAGTTTTTTCATCATGAAGCCAGAGTGGTACAGGCCCCTACCCCCGATATTGAGGATCCCTCGCTCACCGTGGTCCTTCTGTTCTCCCCAGGATATCTGCCTTCTTACACTGAGTGGGGATATACTAGTGAGCACTATAATCCCAACTAATGCAGCCGCCAGTTTGTGTTTGACCAGGGGCGCCACATCCAGTGTTTCAATCGCCAAACCCCAAGGTCTCCTTTAGCGAGGCGCGTTCTCTGTTTTCTTCAACCGCTGCGTGGGGGATATGTTCAACCATGGCTGGGAGAGTCACCATTCCCAGTATTACTAGGCATAGGGATGTGACCGCTCTATTTCCTACAAAGTACTGGCCAAAACAACTGGCTGCAATTACTGAGTTTGTTGAGGGAGATCCCGTGTATCCTCCCGTTTCTTCATTTTATGCCTTAGAGTTGGGGCTAAAAGGCAACTCTGTACTTGGGATGGAATTCCCTCTAAGTTCAACCCCCAAAGAACCTCCCACTGAGCTTTCCCCACTTTGTCCCATGGTCCCAGTTGCAACGCCTAAACCCAAAACGCTTGCAGCTCCGAAGAAGGCTGCCCCTTCAACTGAAGCTACTATCGGCGAGGGGCCTTCTCAACCACCTGCCAAGAAGGAAAAAATGGCCAAGAGTGGGACATCAAAGTCAAAATCTAAGTCCCTGAAGCCCCAAACTCTCATAGACGCCTTCCCCATAGCCTCCGTTCCACCCTCCATGCCTATCGAGATGGCTGAGCGCATAAGGAAGGAAGCCCAGGCGGAGATAAATCGAATAAATGCTGAGTATCAACGGCACGCTGTCGTTGTTCCTCCTTCTATTGCTTTTCCCATGGTGGTGGTTGATCATACAGAGCTAGCGGATAGAAGGATAAAGAGCTCTAGGGTTCCTTGAGAGGTCGGTGCTGGTGCAGCGGGGTCAAGGAGGAAGATTCTGGGTACCAAGCCCCAGAGGAAGTAGACTCCGGAGGTACACCAAATTCCTGAGGTGCATCTCACTCCTGCCCCCTCCATTATTTCCAATCCTCCTTCTTCGCATGTGGTCTCATCTTCTCGTTCCCCCTCTGAATCCGTGGTATGTATGCTTGATTTACTCATTCCCTTCTTTGCTTAAGGAAGACTGTATTTGCTTTTTTTTTTCTTGACAACTGTGGTGCAGGGGATTGAAATAGAAAGACCAGACGCCCATAGTCCTCCCGTGAGCCCTTTCGTGGGGGGGAGTTTCACTGTTTCTTGTGCCGATGTGACTCCTCCCCGTTCCCCCATGATGGGGCTTACCTATTCTCGCCGTTCAGCCTCCCGACATGCGAGGGAAGTTGCTGAGGGAGGTGATGCTGTTTAACCTGCAGGTGCCCCTTCGCCACCAGAGGTAACGCAACCCGAGACAACACTCTCAGTCCCCTCTGAATTACATACTTCACCTGAGGTTCCTCTGCCCATTGTTCTTATTGATGAAAGTAAGCCCGAGGTATGATTTCTTCTACAAAATAACCCTCACTAGCGTCTTTTCGGTCCCACCCTTTTCTTTATTTGACTTGCTGAACCCTGAGATGTTTTGGGTGCCTCAGGTTGAAATATCCTCATTGTTAGCAATCTTTCTTCTTCCAACGATGCTGATGAGACCTCTGACTGCCATTCCCCTCTTTAGCACCATAATCGAGGTAAGTAGAACGTGGAGATACTTCTTCATATTTTCTTTGCTTATTCCTCTTTTCTAACACTTGCCCTCATGTCATAGTTTTCTCCTGATCTTGTACCACCTAATTGTCTTGGTGGTCCTTATGCAGTCAAGGCCCAGGTTGGTGCTTCTGTACCCCTTCGTGTTGGGTCTTTGTTTGGGAGCCCGTCATCTTCTCTCGATGAACCCGCTATGCTGGCCCTAGTGCCTTATGTAGGTGAGGGAGTTTTGCCAAGCGTTGAGGTTTCTGTGACCAGGGACCCCGTTATGGTTTCTGAGGCGATGATCTTGCCCCCAACGATTCATGTCCCTACGACTGCCATACTGGCTCCCGTTCTTATCACTGCAGTGACTGAGGTATTTTTCATAAACTCTTGTTAAGATTTTTCCATAAATTCCATCTTATGATGGTGACTTAACAACGAAAATGCTTGTTAAGATTTTTCATAAAACTCCACCTTGTAACGGTGACTTAATAACGAAAACGCTTGTTAAGATTTCTCATAAACTCCACCTTGTAATGGTGACTTAACAACGAAAACGCTTGTTAAGATTTTTCACAAACTCCACCTTATAACGGTGACTTAACAACGCAAATGCTTGTTAAGATTTTCCACAAACTCCACCTTATAACGGTGACTTAACAACGAAAACGCTTGTTAAGATTTTTCACAAACTCCACCTTATAACGGTGACTTAGCAACTAAAACGCTTGTTAAGATTTTCCATAAACTCCACCTTATAACGGTGACTTAACAACGAAAACGCTTGTTAAGATTTTTCACAAACTCCACCTTATAACGGTGACTTAACAACGAAAACGCTTGTTAAGATTTTCCATAAACTCCACCTTATAACGGTGACTTAACAACGAAAACGCTTGTTAAGATTTTTTTTTTCATAAGCTTATTGTGCCTTTTATCTCTTCTCAGGTTGCTTGGGAAGATTCTCCCTCAGTTCTTTCGCCCATGGGCTCACCCCATAGGGAACCTGTTGCTTGAGAAAACTCTAGTCATGATGATCAAGGTTCCACGACTGGTGCTGCAGCAGAGAGCGAATCTGGGTGCGAACTCCCTCTTCCTGACCTGGCTCCTCATTCTTTCTGCCTAATGGTGCTTCGACAGTCTCCTCAAATGCCTGTCAACCACCGCTTGGTGATCGAACAACTGGTGAATCATCACCCTGAGACCTTCACACCGGATTGTCTGTGTTCTAATATTCACGTGATGAGTCACAGACTTCAAGGCATGGAGATCATTATTGCTGAAATTGCCAGTACTCCTACTGCCAGCGTTACCAGATCCCTCCTTAACCAATTTCTGGGTTTTCTGAGGGAGCTGGGGCGTGATGGTTTCCGTTTTGACTGGCTCATAACACATTTGAAGACCTTGAAGAACCAGCAACTAATCGGCCAGAGGGAAGTGTTACGAAAGCATCAGGAGGACCAGCGAGTGGAGGAAGCTAGGTTGGTCGCTTTAGCGCCCCTTTTGGAAGTAGTGGATCAAGAGGTGAAGGATACCGAAGAAGCCTTGTGTCTGGTCAAACTGAAACGCAAGGGACTCCTCATCGAACGTACACAAGTGCAAACGAGGCTAGAGGTTTCTATTAACGCACAACGGTCTTTCACAGAAGCTTCTTCGGGCCTTCCTAGAGATTTTTTCTCCTCCTCAGACTTATCGTTTCTCTTAGGCTGATTGTCTCTTGCATACATATCTTCCATCTTCTTTTACCCATGTAATTCTTGGGCGATAGTTCCCAATTTTTTTGTAATACTCCATTGTTCATGAATGAAGAATGTATATATTTGTTTTCAATTCTTCCATGCGTTGTGCCTGTTTTTGTATGTTATAAATTTCTACATTCCTGCCATGTCTTTCATTGTGTTCAAGTCATAACTAAAACTTGTATATTCATAACAACAACCAGCTATAACAGTGGTTCATACTTGATTGTTTACACATGATAAACCTTCAGCCATTTATTGTTAATCTTAAGTGGCCTATCATCCTCTAGCCTCAAAATTAAACAATAACCTGAATCATGAGTTGTCCTCACAACGAAGGGTCCCTCCTAGTTAGCTGCAAACTTAGGTAGAGGGAGCCCCCTGATGTGCTTCATTGCCGCTTTTAATACGAGGTCTCCCTCCACGAACTTCCTTGGTCTAACCAAGTTATTGTATGCCCTTGAAAGTTGCTTCGTATACATTTGAAAGTGTTGCATCGAATTATCGCTGTGTTCATCAAACGCTTCCAGCTGCACATGTATACTTTGAGGGAGCATGCCACTTCACAAGGCATATCGAGTAGAGGGAACTTCCAACTCCACTGGAAGGATTACCTCAACCCCATAAGCAAGAGAGAACTGCGTGTATCCTGTGGGTTTCTGCTTGGTTGTTCGATAGGCCCACAAAACAGCTGGTATCTTGTCATCCCACGCCCCTGGAAAGTCCTCCATCATTTTGGACAAAATATTAACCAAGGTTTTGTTAGTTGCTTCGGCCTGACCATTTCCCTTTGGGTATGCCACCGTTGAAGTATGATGAACAATGGAGTACTTGTCCGTGAGCATTGTTACTTCGGCCGTGAGCATTGTCCGTGAGCATTATATTATATTATATTATATATATATATATATAAAGGATAGGTTGGTTTTTGAATTGTCTACACATTTTAACGATATGTCACCTCCTTACATATTTTTACACATTTTAATGGTTTAGATCACATCCCATTCCTTTTTACAAATTTACCCCTCACTTTTATGGTTTCCCCCTCTTTTTTATCATCAAAGTTACCCTTTAATTTGAAAATGAGGGTATTTTTGGAAGAGACTCTCACGTTCTCACCACTCTCTCCCATACGATCACAAAAACCCACCCCTCTCGATTCTATCATGCTCTCCTATCAGGTATACTATCTCTCACCATTTTCATTTGGGTTTAGTTTTTTTTTTTGTTGAAAATTAGTTTTTTTTTGTCATGTATACTATCTCACTTTTGATTTCAGGTATGCTATCTCACTTCGGTTTCAGTAAGTTGTGTTTAAATTTTTGGTTGCTTAGGTTAAGAATCTTACTTCAACCACCCAAATTGACGACTGTGAGTATCAAAGACCATCGCCGACAGGTGAAGAAATACATAGTCAAATACGTTGGGTTTTTGGTTGCTTCTTATCTTTGTGAACATGTACTACTATTTTATGTCTATTAAAGTATTCAATAATTGAAAAAATCATTATGTGTGATAGATTTTATATTTGTAGGGTTTTTAAATCACTAATCTCATATTTTAGTATGTTGTGTTCAAATTTTGGGTTTCTGAGGTTTCGAATCTTGGATCTCTTTGGTAAACTCTCTATTTATAGCCTATTAGAGATTTCCAATAAAACCTTTAGGGTTTATTTTTTGTATTTAATTTTTTTTCCACGTACTAAGTAAGTGTAAACATTTTGGATGTGCGTGTAGATATTTGGTGTAAACATTTGGAGTTGCAGATTAATTTTGCAAATATTAGGTGAAAAATTCTATGCAAGTTTTCGTTTATTGTTTTGCCTTGCTCATGTAGTTTAGTTTTGGTAATTTACTGATATCAAGCTTCTAATATTTGTATTTCTCACCCTCATTGTGGTGATATTGTTGTACTTCACAATCCTTTACATAGCGTTGTGTGTATTTGTGTATGCTTTGGATATAGTATTGCACATGTAGTGTTTGCTAAATTGCCTAACGCATAATAAATGCATATCGAGTTTTCACTTCTCAGTTTTATATTTATTTTGTTTGATCGTACCTTTGATCATTGAAAGGCATATCGTGTTTTGGCCATGCGGTAGCTTGCTTAATTATTTGTTCCCCGTTTGTTTGTTCTACTAATTTTTCAATAAGCAAAGTATTAGAGGAAGGTGAAATTTCACCTAATTTGAACATTGCCAAGACAGCCCAAACAATTATAATTGATGCATGCCATAGTAGTTAACTAATTCATAATTGAAGTGGTGTCCTTCTCAAGAGTCTGAGTTGATTCTTTATCGAAGGGGCTTGGAACAAATTTTTTTCTCTATAGTCAAAGGAGAATGGGCTTAATCATTAGTTTTAGAAGTGGAGGCTTCAATAACTTAGCAAGATTACTGCTCTAATCATCAGAATTACTGCTCTCGCTACAAGAATTATCCATATCAGGATTGGGATCTTAAGGAAAGAGATCAGAGAAATCGACTTCAGGGAAAAACAGTTGGAATTTATCCCTACAATCCTTAATACATTAAGATAGTTATTCCTGCATCGATGTGTCCCCTTATTACAATGTCCAGCTTCCCAGATGCTCAGTATGCTTCACTTTAAATCTAGATAGATATTCTTGAAATTTTAAGCCTTCAAGCATCATAAGGTCCTTCGATAAAGAATCAAATGTCATGTTCTTAATATTTGATATTCTTTATGAGAATGTATTGTGAGGTTCCTTTAATATAGAAACTCTAATAATGAACCTCATATATAAAATAGAGGTGTTTACATATTCTCAATTATTATTTAGCTAAATACTTTGTTCTGCATATTTTGTTAATACTTTGTTATGCAGCCCCTGATCTTCATATTTTGTTCTGCATATGTGGTTGATTTAGATATTGATTAATTTAGGAGCAGAGGTGATCATAGTTATTTTTTGTGTTTTCAGAACCATGAATTGAATTTGGTTTGCAACAATAGTACTACTGAGTTTTAGTTTTAGTTTGGTTTTGTATATAATGTATTAAAAACTGGTGATTTACAGGTTTTCTATCCTTAAATGGCTACCTAAGATGGCAAAAATCTTCTCAGCGATCACTTCAAGAGTAAATTAGTGGGAATCGTGACCGATTATTGTACATTGGCAACGACCAATTATTTTTTGTGTGACTTGAGCTTATGAGATTTTTAGGCCAGTAAGTAAATTTCTTTTTACTTTATTTTTTCTACATTCATCAATTTTGTTTCGATAAGGAATATAAATTTGGGGTTTAAATCTATGAACTAAAATTAATTGAAATTTCAGCCCGTGGAGAGATTGGAGCTGAAGCAGTGTGTGGAGAGGGTGAAGCAGGGGAGTGTTGCTGACCGTTCTCTCATGTTGATGATCGTATATTCTTGACCCACCCCCCAAGTTCTATTATATGATCTTCAAGATATAATTTGGATACTAGAGGTAAGCATCCCAGTGTAAAATTGTTTAGGATTTCTTTTGTTGATTCATTAGACAAAGTGCAATCCGTATCAATACTTAAATAACGGATTAAACTAATATTGTTATTGAAGAGATGAAAATCATTGTGGTAATTGGTTATGATATAGGTACATAATAATATTATTTTTCATTACAACTGGGGTTTTGATGCTTCATTTTCTTATACATGACATAATGCGGTCAGAGCTTAAGGCAGAACTTTATTCCAAAAAGCTGGACTTGGAAGTAGTCGTTATAGGGGTTGAAATCGAAGGTAAGCATTACGCATGCCTATACAATGTTGCGAAAAGTTATTCGGATCCTCCCTATTTTAGGTTTCAAATGCGATTTTGTTCTTTTACTTGCAATTTTGATCCTCCCTAATCAGGTATGCTATGTTTAGTCTATTATTTCATTGTTGTTTATTCACTTTATGCAGAAAAAACTATGGGATATTCTGATGCTATTTTAAAGGTGTTCCCACGTGTTATATCCTTCTACTAGGTTTTTTTCCATTCTTTATTACTTTTTTTCAATTATTCATTTCATTTAGGTTTCAAATGCTTCAAGAAGGCGCAACTATTGGGGATTGGAGTCTCATCCTTGTTACTTTAAGAATTGGATGCATATTTTTCCATCCTGAAAGAACAAATTCACAAAAAAAATGATTTTACATGGATAACATACCATGGGACCTAAATCAGAATCTCATTATAAAAACATTGGATGTGTATTTTTCCAGGTGAACTATGAAGGTTTCAAAGAAGGTATGTGTAACTGGGAGAAAAAGTACAAATAAGTTTTATTTTTGGCATACCGAGTATGTCATTGCATTTGGTACACAAAATGATGTTTACGTGATTTGATTGGTTATCCAGAGAGTCCTACACGCAAGTAGTGTTTGTCCTACATTATTATTTGACCAATCTAATAATGGATAATTCATTTTGTATCCCCTTCCCTTCCATTAGAACCAAACACAATCTGGGTAATTAATGTAATCCACGTTGATTATAGTTATTGATGCTATGTTGGAAAACTGGGTAATCTGTAGTCACTTCATTCTGTAATGCATTTTCATTGATTTATCATGTATCCCATGTTGTAAAAGTTACATGTAAGTGTCCTTAAGAGTGGAATGTAATGTAATATAGAAGCTCAGTTGAACTTGTGGGGTTCTTACATCCCCGATGGTGGGAAGAATGTCACAGTATGTGGGTGGAGAAACTTTCAAAAAATGTGTGTGTTTTTCATATTTTCCATAGGTATTATTGTATATATATATTTGTTCCTTCCCTGATCGATTTTCTTATGTATTTGTTCCTTCCCTAATCGATTTTCTTACCTAATCGATTTTCTTACGTTTTTTATGTAGGCGAGGGCAGTGGTTGTGCAAATCATTGTGTGAGTGTCTCAATTCAATTTTTTTAATTTAGAAATTATGTGGGTCTCTCAATAGGATATCTTATATTGTTGTTACTTAAACAAAGAGTGTTATCAAATAAAAACTTCTTTTATTCTTCCTTATTTTGTTCACATATTAACCGATCTTACGGTTGCATATATCTTATGCTTCACATTTTGTTCACATACTAGCTCTCTAATGCTACAAGCTCTCTGTTTAGCTCAATGGACTCTTTTCAAACTCGGGAAGGCTTAGATCTCAAAGAATCCAACTGCGTATCCAGCGCTAAATCACCAATCACATCAACTTCCATGTAATCAATTTTTGCTTATTTATAATATAGTATTGTTGTAATGTTAGTAATGACTTATCAGGTGTTATGGAAGAGACTCACTCAACAAAGCGAGGAGTTGTGCCTAAAGGGATTTTCATATCTTTTTTAGTTATATTGTAATTTTTTTAACAAACTATGTCAATTTGTTCATATTATTATTTACCTTATTTATGGGAAACATATTAATATTTATTGTTTCGAACCAAAGGTCCATAGTGAACCAATTTCTGCTCAAGTCACACTTAAATTTTTTTGGTTGGCTGCTGAGACTGAGGAGAGACAATCTGAGATATAACTGTTGCTGATATTGTTTAGTTGTGGACAACATTACCTATGAAGATTTTTATTGATTATTTATAACTGTTGAAGATCACTCTTCTTTGTTTATAAAGGTTGACGATGTTGGTGCATCCGTACAATAGGTATGAGGTTTGATATGTCCCTCTCCCTGTCTTGATGTTTTTTTTCTATTTTTCACGTTTGAATGCGAGTTTTTAATCTAACCAACCTCATTAAACACCCATTGGTGCAACAGATGAATCAATGAAGATGAATGTGAAGCGAAACTTAAAGAGATAGAAGGAGTTGAGTTGGAGGAACAACTTCTCTAACCTGCCACAACTGCCCTTGCTTCTCCCATCTATGTGTCAGCTGGTAGGCACCAGCAGCCAAACGATCCAACTCTCAGCATCACATACACTCATTATCCTTGCATAATAGTTGGGCATACATGAATGATTGATTAAGCGTGCAATATTGCCTTTATCTGTCGCGATAGCGTGCCTATCTCAGATCGGCCACACTGCCCCTTACCTGTTCACCACGATACTCGAGAACCATTTCTCCTCAAGGGCAGTACATATTAAACATGAGTGCAGTACATATTATACATATTATGCAGTACATATTATATACTATAGAACTTTTAGTTGTATAAATACTCTTCTGTGATATCAGTTGTTCTCATTTGGCTAGCATTAATAGGCCTTCTGCTCCCCAAACCATTGCCATCGCAGCAGCGGCCCTCCTCCTCCATGACTTCCAGTAGTGCTCCTGATCTCTCTCGGGTCTCTCCCTTGAGTCAGCGATTCGCAGTAGCAAGAAAAGCCAAGCAAGTAACTTTTGAACTTTTTTTTTAATTCAATATTCAAGCAGGTAGATTGCTTCATATTTATTTAGGTGTTATTTCTTTGCATGAGCTTCCAAATTGGGACATATATCTGTGCCAGTTAAAGCAAGCTTTCATGCATTGGAAGGGTAGGTATAACATAAAACAATATTATGAGTTAAAAGTAATAAAGTGCTTCGGGATATTATGCTTTCATCCAAATTGGTACATCTATCTCTTTCTATGCTTTTACATCAGTGCATAAATCACTTTTGAAGTACAATGTCATATACAATTTTATGGGCATTATAGCAGTGCATATTTTGTTGGTTAAAACAGATCCCAAGGGAGTTTATGAGAACTTGGTTAAAATAGATGCATGCTTTGAAGGTATACATATAAGACAACATTTTTTTATGTTAATTATTCGTTAATTGTTTTGCAATTATTCCCTATCACATTAGTACATGCAATTTCACCCCGATATATTATTTGTTTTTGGCTATTCAGGTCCTATAATTAGTATTGAAAATAAAGGGTTATGCAATTTCGGATTCAATGAGTGAGGGTTTTACTAAAAAGACACATACACGTACATACACATACAAATACATGAACAAGCTTGGCCAATAAGTTGTTGACTCTGTTTCACCGTAAATGTATTATATATTCTTGATGCTTTATACTTAGTAGTACTAATTATAACTCTTTTTTTCAGATGTGTTCAGAACAACTTTTTAGTTCTTAAATAGCGTGGTTCATTTTATTAACAAATCAAATTTACAATTGTTTGTGTTATAAGATAGTTTGTGTTATATAAACATTTTTACAATCTAAGAAATAATTTGTGTTATGTGATAGTTTACAATCTTTTTTCTGTTTGATATTACTGCTACAATCATATCCAGAGGCATATGGATATGAAAAAAATTACAGTGGACCACCCAGTTCACCTTTGACCAATGAACCCCACAACGGTGAAGCAACTGAGCAGTGTGGGATTCATATGAAGCTGCAAAAGAAGCGCATGCCATTTGTGTATTCATTGGGAAGCCGTTGGATTCATGGCTAAAGGACATGCATGTTGTGGCATAATCTAACTAGCGTTTTCAAATCTATCGCTGGATTTGTAATTTTTCCTTTTTGCATTTTATTGTTTGTTTTGTAAACCTTTGTTTCACGTTTGATTAAATGTGTGTATGAAAGTTATAAATTTATTTACTGCATTTTCACACGAGCTCTGTTTACTGCATTTTTGGAAAGTTTTCAAGGAATACGCCTGTTCTTTTGGTGGTTTTGTAGTATTTTGTAACCCCTTTGAACAAATGTAGGTGGACATGATGTGTTCATAGTAGACTAAGAGGTGTAAACAAATCTAATTAGTTTCACTGTTTATCTTAGATGCGGGTCAACAAGCGAGCTTAATTTTAATTTTTCTTATAACTTAGATTCATTCTGTGGCGACATCATATACTCTAAATAATTATTTATTTATTGTGAACTAAATATGATGTATGTCCTATCAACGACGTATACTTTTGAATATTGTTGAACTATTTGTTATTTGTTAAGCATGGTGGATAGTCCTATAAACGACTATTGCTTTTTTAAAGCACACCGTTTTATTGGGTAACGAAATTTTTGGCATTTTGCGATTATTTACTTTGGAAAATCGCACCCGTTTTGCGATTACGTAATTTGAAAAATTTTCATCGTGCCTTCAGACACGGGCATACGCTAGTATATATATATATGTGTACTATATATATACACAGTACTGCTAAAATGTGGAACAGTCCACACAAGAGCAGTACTATATATATAGTGGTGTAGCTCAATAGTTAGAGTAGCCTTTCGAAATTTGATAAGTCGTTTATTTAATACCCTTCCAAGTTTTGTGGAAGGAATTATAGTTTTAAAATAATCTTCTTAAGTGATTAAAAATATAAAGTTTTGGGGAAGAATTACCATGATTTTTAGGTTGTTTATTTTCTTTATATAAAATAATTATTATATAAAATTATATTTCATCTAAAAAAATATTTTTGGAAGATACACGACTATAAACTGTGTAGAAGTTCATATGAAAAGCTCACGTTCAAACTACCTTTGACTGTTTGACTTATTTTGGTGTGCTACATAAATAACATTTTATTTTGGATTAATTACACTTGCCCCCCTAAACTTTTGCCTCCCTTGTCACTTCACCATCCGATCTTTCAGTTTCTAGAGTTAACCCCCTCAACTTCGAAAACGACTTCAACTAACCCCTTCATGTTAACACCGTTAATTTTTTAACGAAAAAGTATGTCATGTGCATAGCATATGAAGTCACGTGAGGTTATTTAATAGTAAAAGGGTAAAACCACCCAAACCATGCATGCCATCTCTTTCTCTCTCTCGGCTCACTCTCCCAACTTCAGTTTTTTCAGATATTTAAAAATGCTTATTTAGAATTTCGCAGATTTTTTTTATCAACTTTTCACATATTTTTACTATCCCATATTTGTTCTATTTTGTCCCAAAACCCTTCACTGTTTTTCTATAATTTTTTAATTTTTTAAACATTTATTAAATGTTTTTTCAATTCTTTTTAATGGTTGAAATGTTTTTTCTTTCAGGAGATCTTTTTTTCTTAGAATTTTTTATTTTTTTTGGCAAATTATTTTATGTTTTTTATTATGGTCATATTTTTTTGAGGGTGGAAATTTTTTCTTCTATTTTTACATATTTTCTATCATTTTTGGATTTTTAAATTTAAAAAAAATTTAAGTTCTTTTTAAAGGTTGAAATGGTTTTTTTTTTCAGGAGCTCTTTTTTTTCTTATAAATTTTTATTTTTTTGGAATTTTTTTATGTTTTTTTAATTAAAGTTGGAAATTATTTTTTCTTTTTTTACAAGTCTTTTTTTTATTAAATTCAATATTTTTTTTACACTCTTCAAAAGTTTTTCTGTAAATTCCAATATATTTTTTGTATTTTCGGTATTTTAAAAAAAATTATAATTTTTAAAATATTTTTTTGTAATTTCTTTTTTTTCTTCTGTAGTTTCCATTTTTTTTGTAATTATAATTTTTTTTAAATATTTTATTAATGCTATTTAGAGGTTTCTCTTTTTTTTTTAAAAAAAAATATTTAATATTGGCTAGGACCAAAATATTCTCATGTGCCATACACATGACCAACCTTCGGATGGGAAAGTGAACCCAACAAGAGAAAGTTCGGGTGGCCGAAGTGTAATTATTCCTTTTATTTTTGACAAAATAGTAATTAGCGTCAAAGCTCTAGAATTGTCTATGTAAATTGTGTACAAATATACTCACATCTTCGGACCAACTTCAGGCCTTCAATCTATTTTGTCATGTCACATAAGTACCTTTTGTCTTTTTACAAAAAAACATCATTGGCAACTTCTCGGTGTTAGGGAAATTTACAGTTCAGAAGTCTATTTATGCGTAAAGTTTATCAGCACAACAGTTTTTGTATTGCGTACTTAACAAGAACCTCCATGGTTAGTTCAATGACTATAATCCTAATTTGTAATATTGTCATCAAAATTCTTCTCACTTACAATTCCAATATTGTTATCAATATCTCCTAGTCTTTATTGCATTTTAACAAATTTGTCTTACTTATCAAAAAATGTTGTACACAATGCATGATCATTATTATAACGTGAATTAATCAGGCCATGTGGACCTATTATATAATGACACCCATCAACATTATCACTGGATGCTCAAATAACGAATGAATCCCGTCGACTTAGATATCTTGTGGTCGGCCATCCAGCCGACCACACCCAGGAAGGTGAACCATCAGTAATGTGAACGACACATGTGGGATATTCAACAGCCACCATGCATATGCACGTGAATTAATTTTCAGTTGCACATTATCGTGTAAAAATGTAGATAACTAGTGTATAAAAGTATTCCATCTCATTAACATCCAATTACAAGAAATAGATTAGTACTTCTCTCAGCTGGGAGACACAACCACTTGGTTATAACTTCAAAGATTATTACTAAGAGACTTGTACCAAGCCCTAAAAAGACAGTGACATTACTCTGTGGATGTAGACACCATTTCTAGATTGAACCGCGTAAAACCTTTGTGTTTTCTTACACTTCTTTCATTTCTTTACGCATAACATAATTATTTATGGTTATAAATATTGGGTAAGTTGAGCTAAGATCATTACAAATATCGAACCCAAATTTATACATCAACAGATTGGCTTCGTATGCGAAAAGGCAAGTTATTGTTGTTTCTTACCAATTTATTTCAAGTTATACTTTTCAATCACAGTATCGAAGTATGACAGACATTCCAGAGGGGAGTCTTGCCAGAGGCAACACCTTCAATCCTTCTGCCCCTCCTGGCATAGGAAATCTTCAAGTAATCCTACTGAACAATGCAAAGGGACAACAAGCAACACAAGATACAGTAAGACAGCTTATTCAAATGCTCCAAGCCAGGCCAGCTGCCGCTCCATCTTCCATAAGGGAAATGCCACCTTTAGCTCCTAGGAATGAAAGAAGCAGATCCAAATGTTCCAGATCCTCAAATGATAGGTCCTACTGCCCTAGTGTGATCTCCTCTATCAGATTTATTGATTACTTTGACGATCTCTCTCTCTCAAGAACGATCAAGAATCCTAGGTAGACTAAGCATAGACTCTGCCTTCGATCGACTAGGTACCCATGCAAATAAATGCCACCATCATAGGGAGCCATCCAGATCTCAAGATCGCCAAGAAGATTTTATCAAGTCATGAACCAATGTGCGAGGATCTGCGCGTGCCGAGCAGACTTCCCAGGAAGAGAGCTCAGCACAAACGCACGATCGAGCTGCCAAAATTGCTTCCCATAAAACTAATCTAGATGATCATCTCTGGAAGGGTTCAATCCAGTGGTAGGAAGATTGCTTGGGAGGAATGGCCAAATCTAAAAATCCCTTGTAGAAGAGTTTTATAAAGAGATCACCTTTTGTTCCAGTTATTATGGACCCCCCCACGCTTATTAAATTTAAACCACCCATGGTTACTCCTAAGTATGATGGAAAAACTGATCATGTCCTTCATGTAGAGACATCTAGTCAGTCCCAGATGAAATGTGTTGCCGAGAATTTTCGAGCACTATTACTTGATCGACACATATTTGGTATGACAATTTGCCTCGTGGGAAAATCTCCACTTTCTAGCAACATATCGAGCTATTCATCAGTAATTTCTGCTTTGGAACCAAACCCATCAAAAGGGAGGCTCATTTACTAAGTATTTGTCAGCGATAAGGGGAAACCACTCACGAGTATATCACTTTTTTGAACAACGAAAAGTTGTAAGTTGTAGATTATGAAGAAAAGACAACTATCACTTCCTTGATGAGCGATTTTCTCCCTGAGATATTGTATTATGCTCTGGCCAAAGACCCCCCTAAGACCATGACTGTATTAATGGCTAAAGTTGGCTAGATCATGAGCACCGAGGAGTATATGGTCGTAAAATAAGCCCCCGGTTCCAAGGCCGATGGCAAAAGAACTCTAAAGATAAAGGCCCAAAGGATAAGAAGTCTGAAAATACCAAAAAGTATGATGAATATAATTCCCTCACTGTTTTCATACATCATATCTTGGAAATCATCAGGGAAAGTAGGGAACTAAAATGTCTTTGAAACTTGAAATCTCCCCCTAACATGAGAGATAAATCCAAATACTATGAATTTTACAAGGACCATGGACATACTAGTGATACTTACATTGGCCTAAAGAATGTGATAGAAAGCCTGATCTAACGTGGAAAGATTACCAAGTTCATTGACATGATAAAGGAAAAAGACACCAGGAGACGAGCAGAATCCCCCTGCAAGGGAAAGGAAGACAAGAAAAGAGACAGAGACAGTGATTTAAAAGATGACCTAGACCTGTCGAAGAAACCCCAAGAGCCTAAACTCGAGGCAAATATGATATTCTTTGTTATTTTATTATAGGAGGAGACGCTGGTGGCGGCGAAAAAATAGCTGAAAGGAAAGCCTTGTTAAATGAAGCCAAAGCATGTTCATACATTAGGCGAATCAATCTGTCTGGTAACATTGATGGTCGCCCAAGATAGGTAAACAAAGACAAGTTAGTAATAGGTTTTTCTAAGAATGATATATTTGGAGTGCTCTAGCCCCATGATGATTCTCTGGTCGTCACTGTACGAGCACATGAGGCAAGAGTGGCCAAAATTTTAGTAAACAATAGTAGTTAAGCCAATGTCACATTTTATAACTACTTCAAAGGATTGGGATTACGCGACAGTAAATTGCAATCCTATCACAGTCCCCTAATAGGCTTCTTAGTAGAAAAAGTGTACCCTTTGAAAACTGTCAAGATGGAAGTTCTTATCGGCACATAGCCAGCAAGCCGAACTAAAAAGATTCCTTTATTTATCTTAGACAATAACATCCAATCATCTTATAACAGAATCCTTAGTACGGTCGGCCTTAAGAAGTTCGAAGTAGTATCATCTACTGTATACCAGTGCCTAAAATTCCTCACACACTATAGGGTCAGTGTTGTCACGGATATCAAATTGAAGCTAGCGAATGCTACTACACATTAGTTGTCAAGGAAAAAGTAAAAACACTCACCACCACCTACCAAATTAAGCCCTTAGATACCCGCAAAGAGGTTGATTTGATTAAAGGACAGTTTATGGAAGCAATAGAAATGATCATCCTGGACAACGATCGCCCAAAGAGTACTACACAAATTGGCTCATCTTTAGAGCCAACCCTCAAATAGGAATTGATAAAATTACCTAAAGAGAGGAAAATTTTATTTTTCTGGAGCCATGAAGATATGCCAGGGATCAACCCATAATTCATATGCGATGAATACCGTTAAAGACACCAAGTCGATCAAGAAGAAGCGATGCGTGTTCAGTCCCAAGAAGAACATGGCTATAAATGAAGAGGTGAAAAAAGTACAGAAGTCAAAGTTCATTAAAGATGTCAAATATTCGAATTGGTTAGCTATCACAGTGATGGTCAAAAAGAAGAAAAATAAATTGCGCATGTGTGTTGATTTTACGGATATCAACAAGGCTTGTCAAAAGGAACATTTATCTTTGCCCAAAATCGATCAATTGGTTAACGCCATAGACTGGCATGAGTTGCTCAATTTTATGGATGCTTATTCAAGGTATAACCAAATCAAGATTAAGCCAGAAAATAAGGAGAAAATATCATTCATCACCAACCAAGGTAATTATTGCTACAACGTTATGCCCTTTGGGCTCAAAAACCTTAGAGCAACATACCAAAGGTTGGTAAATATGGTTTTTGAGGAATAAATTGGTAAAAATATGGAGGTGTATGTGGATGGCATGCTCAACAAAATCAAGAAAGTCACCAACCACATTATGGACTTGGGAGAGACATTTGATCAACTGGAAAAGCACCAGATGAAGCTCAATCCCACCAAAAGCGTGTTTGGCGTACAAGAAGGAATATTCTTGGGGTTTATAGTAAATCAGAGAGGCATTGAAGACAATCCGGACATTAATTGACATGCAGTTTCCCTCATGCAAGAAGGATGTACAAAAGCTAACTGGAAGAGTAGATGCCCTTAACAGGTTCTTCAAGGTGCTAAGAAAGACTCTTTGGTGGAATTAAGGATGTGAGAATACCTTCCTGGAGTTACAGAAATATTTGGGATCTCAACCATTGCTCTTACAATCACTCATTGGGGGGGGGGGGGGGGGATTATAGTTATACATAATAGTATCTGAGTCGGTGGTTAGCTCGGCACTTATCCGATTAAAAAATAGGTTACGAAAACCAATCTAATACACAAATAAGGCCTTTCGAGGAGATAAAATTCGATACCCACGAATGGAAAAGCTTGATTTATCCCTCATCGAAAACTAACCTACTACACTAATAAGGCCTTTCCAAGCTCACATTATTATAGTCTACAAAGACTTACCTCTATGCCAAGCCATTAATAAACTAGAGAAGTCAAGGAGGTTAATTGGATGGGCAATGGAACTCGAAGAATATGATATATATTATGAACTCGGGACAATAGTAAAAGGCTAACCGGTAGAAAATTTTATAGACGAATTCACTTATGACGAAGATCCTACTGATCAAATTCTGTCAATAGAAACATTAACCTAGGAGACTTGTTCAGAAAAAAGCTCAAAGGCTAACCATCCCGAGTAGACTTCTGCAGAATATAGCTCCAAAAAAGACAAACATGAAACATTCACTGTGCGAGAAGTAACAAAACGATACTTGGAGCAAAACCAAAAAGTGTTCAAGAATGTATCCCTGAGTAAAGGGAATTTCAATAGAGAAATGTCAGTTTGTAAGGTGTACGTAGATGAATCTTCATGTGATACTTGTAGCGGCCCTGGGTTAATCATCAATACTCTTGCTATAGATGTGGAATATGCTTAAAATTTTCAATTATAAGTTTTAACAACGAGGCAGAGTATGAAGCACTGATCACGGGCTTCGAATTATAACTTTTATTGGGCGCCGATCAGGTCATGGCCCATAATGATTCACAGTTGATCATCAATAAGACGCTGGGGATATACGAAGTCAAAGGAGAATTGATGACAAGATACCTGGCAAAGGCCCAAGATAGAATATCCAAGTTTTGTGCAGTTAAAATGGTTAGAGTGACTAGAATTGAAAACGGTCAAGAAGATGCACTTGCTCGGCTAGCTCCAGTGACTAAAACAGAATTAAGAAGGACCATTCCTGTAGAAATTCTAACAACCAGAAGTATTGACGAAGAAATTGTTAATCTGATTGCAGCAGATTTGGGCCCCTCATGGATGGATCCCATCAAGGGATATCTTAAAAAAGGCATTATGCTAGAAGAACAAAAAAAAGTAAGAAAGTTGAGATATAAAGTAACTAGATACGTCTTAAAGGGAGGTGTTTTGTATAAAAGAGGATTCATTATTTCGTTCCTCAGATGTGTTCATTCTTTAGAAGTATAAGACCCTATTAAAGAGGTACACAAAGGTTCGTGCGGATCCCCATTCGATAGGCCGATTATTAGTATGATGAGTGACTATGTAGGGATATTACTGGCCAACCATGAAGGTAGATTGTGCTTCATATGCCAGGTGATGCGACAAATACCAGAAGTTTAGCACCATCCATAGAAGAATGGGTATTGTATTAACACCGATCACATATCTATGGCCTTTTTCCATATGAGGTATTGACTTGTCCGCCCCTTTATCGAAGATAAGAGGAAGGTTTAAATATTTAGTTGTTTCTATAGACTACTTCACTAAATGGGTGGAGGCTGAACCCCTGGTTGAAATGCCTTATAAGACAGTCATTTAGTTTATATACAAGAATATAATATGTTGATATAACATGTCATATGCTTTTATCACAGACTATAGGACTCAATTTGATAATCAGAAATTTAAGGATTACTGTATCCAGTCCAAAATTCAAAAAATGCACTATGCACCTGGGCATCCTCAATACAATAGTCAAATGGAAATAACCAACAAAACACTACTTGATGGCCTTATAAAGAGGCGAGATGATTCCAAAGGAAACTAGATCAATGAACTTCATAGTGTTCTTTGGGCCTATAGAACAACGTCGAGGACAACTACCAGCGAAACTCCTTATATGTTGGCATTTGGGACAAATATTATAGTAACTACGAAAATTGGTCTACCTAGTCATAGAGTGATCAACATTAACTCTCCTAAAAGTAATCTCATGAGGAGACTGGACTTAGACTTAATAAAAGAAGTGAGAGAAAATGCAATGCTACCTATGGCTACCTACCAGCAACGTATTGCTAGATTCTACAATAGGAGAGTCAAGTCAAGCAATCTAAAAGAGGGAGATTACATTTTGAAGAAAGTACTCTAGAAAATAAAAAAGTTAGAGACAGCCTGGCATAGTCCACACCGTATTTCAGAGGTTGTCCGACCAGGTACTTATTGCCTAAAACCTCTGGAAGGAATGAAATTCAAGCACCCCTGGAATGTCGAGCATTTAAGAAAATATTATTAGTGATTATGAATTAAAGTTTCCAGTATCTTTGTAGAAGGTCTTTTAAAACATCAATAAAAAATTATAATTTTATCGACAATTGATTTCCTTTTTCGTGTTTTTTCGGGGAATGGGAGAGGTATCTAAAAAAACAAATAAAATTAAATTCACGGACAAAATTACTCCAAATCTTGGAACTTTAGAACTAGCAAGAGAAAATTTAAAATCTCATTGACACAACAAGAAATTTTAGAATTTCAGGTATGACTTCATTTTTTACAAGCCACAAACAAGAAGTTTCTAATCCTAAAACTTCATGTAGAACCTATTGAAGTCAAGAATAAGAAGTTTTACCAAACTATACACAAATAATTAATTAAAAATTACAAGATTCGTTCGGACAACCACAAGTGTTTTAGTAGAACCTAAGGACTGGGAAACTTAGGTTCGCCCGAATTGGTAACTAGTCAAACAGATTAGTCTGTCAATAACCGACCACATAATCATAATGTTAAGCTACTAGTAGACTACAACCATACAAAGAAACATTAACAATAATTCAGATTTTATTCAAGAAAAAAAAAATGACATTATTACAAATTCTCTCTCAAAATTCAAACACAAAACCAACACAGGAGTTTCTCATTCTGCTGGACGTTTTACCAAGAATTTCTATATGCCTTTGGGGAGGGACGTCCAGGGTCAAAGGAAAAGCAGTAGACCCCAACTCCCTAAGCCTATTTTGCCTACTGGAACTAGATCTTTCGACCAAATATAGAGGCCGAACGAGCATATATTCCTCATGAAGTCCATAATCGCCAAGATATTTTCTAACCAAGCTTATGGGTATAGCATCTGTAGGAATCCACTTGGTCTCCAACTTAAAGTGAGGAGTAGGGTGATCTAAACAACCAGGATCGTACCAGTACCACAAAGTATCTTTTATAGGCAACTTCACAACTGTCAAGTCATTCAGCCAACCTCATTTGTACCCTTCTCTCCTAGCATGTTCCAATTCATCACCCATATGTGTTAGGGATTCGTCATACCCGTTCATCCAAAGGGTGCGTGGCTGCTTGTGAAAATGAAAGGTAAGACGGTCCAACTTCTTACTCAAATTTGTAATGCTCACCGGCTGACTTTGTTTCAAGTTGGCCTGGTGAGCCAAAGTATTCTTGGTCCTTTCTTGTTCAACTATGGAGCGAGAGATGACAACTTGAATAGAGGATTTACCACCCTTGGATTATTTTCAATCTCTCAATTTCCTCTATTAGCCTGGCATTCTCTTGTTTTAGAAAAGAAATATCTTCGCTCTGATCGACACTTATTGACTTCTTAATACCTTAACCCACTCCCCTATATGTTATTCTCTTGTGCCAATACACTGGATACCTCTCGAAAACTATTTACCTCACATTTCATCACAAACGTCTTTTTATCATAAGTCGAAGAGATGTCTTGTAACTTGTTATCAAAATCACTCTCACTACTCAGCTGAGCAAACTTCTTCTTATAATCAACCTTCAAACTGACAAGAGACTCCTTATTATCCTTTGGTATTTAAGTATCATTTCGTAGTATGTGGTATTAGTCATCACAGTTTGAATGAATAGTCTATGCAGACGAAGTTAAGATTATTTGACTTAATTGAAGGCATTTAGGTCTAGCCGTGGCTCCAGTTCATCCTCTTTCCGATCCTTATGACCAACCCTAAAGATTTGAACACTCTTTTTATACAAGTCACTCTCGGCAACTGTCATAACATCCCTCCTAGAGTTCAACTGAAAAAAAGATCATACGTATAAAAGGTTAAAGAAAGGGCACAACAAGCATCAACATCATTTGTTTGAACGAATGAGAAATTTCATTAAAATTTATTAAATGAAATACATAAAAAGGGATCAATTTAGATTACAAAATTACTGTGTTAGAAGACAAAAAACATGCAAACAATACTGGATGGTTACACCTTCTCCTTGTGCTAAGTGACCCCATCCTCAAGAAGAACTACAATTACTGTCATCTCAGGGGCCACGAAAGATTCAGCCACTCCTTCCTTATCATCCATCACTCCATCAATCACAAGAGGAGTACCGAGGTTATAATCGGAATAATCTTTGAAGATGTCGACCTATGCCATGCCCTTCCCGAGAGCAACGTGACCCAGTATATTATTCACTCTCGAGAAGAGGGGCAAACTGCCAATTCTTAACAATTAGGCCATAATCTGAATTATCTTTATTGGAGTAAGAAAAATTAACCACCAATGCTTTATAAGAATATCTCATCTTCAGATAATATATATTGTTAGCACTGGTCCCCTAACTATAGCAATAGATCAGTTATGTCATGCCTATATGGGTTCTAAATAGCTCATTATTGCGCATAACCCCATTTACCACTCTATATGTATTTGGAAATACTTGAGCTTCGACCATTTCAAAATATTAATAAAATTCAAGAAATAAATGATTGGGTCGAAAAGACTCTTCACACTCTGCGATAAAAATAGTAATAAGCCAATGGCCCTCATCCAAAGCACACAAGTCACACGGACCAGTGACCAATTCAATTACTACCCATTTAGATATCCTACGTTTTACTATAAATTCCTCTAAAGAACTCTCTTCCACAATATAAACCATTGTAAAAACTCAGAAAGGACAATACGAGGAAAAAAAAGATTCTTACAGTGAAGACCAACACTCAGCCGTAGTTTTCTTCTCAATAATGAATAAAAAGCTCAATAGTAAGGGAGAGAGTTTGAAATTCAATGTGAGATGAGAATAAGGGGGAAGAGACCTTTTATAGGTGAAACGATGTCCCTTAAGCTCCAAATTTGAAATGATTAAACGTACCAACATTTCATCTATCTACGACATCCCATTTCTCCAGGCTTCTAAAATATTAGTATACCCTTAGACGGTTCGCTATTTTTTAAATTATTTACAAAACTACCACCATCTTGGAATGGTGGATTGTAATTTACAAGTCCTTGAGGTCGACAGTTGACCAAAACCTTACTAGAGAGCTGAGAAGCTCTAAGAGAAGAATAGTTCATTCTTTCGCTACCCTATCAAGAATAAAGTAGTGGGGGCTTTTGTTATATCCTAAATCAATTAGGCCATGCATACCTATAATATAATAACACCTATCAACATTATCATTGGATCCTCAAATAGTGAATGAACTCGATCGGCTCATATATCTTGTGATCGGTAATCTAGCCGACCACACCCAGGAAGGTGAACCATCAGTAATATGAACAAACATGCGTGGGATATTCAATAGCCACTGTGCACATGCACATGAATTAATTTCCATCTGTACATTATCGTGTGAAGATATAAATACCTAGTGTATAATACTGTTCCATCTCTTTAAGTTCTAACTACTATAAATAGATTACTACTTCTCTCAGGGGAACACAAACACTTGGTTCTGACCCTAGAGAGTATTTTTAAGAGACTTGAACAAACCTTATAGAGATAGTGACATTACCCCGTGGATGTAGGCACCATTTATGGGCTGAACCATGTAAAGCCTTTATGTTTTCTTACACTTATTTCATTTCGTTAAGCATAACATAATTATCTTTGGTTATAAATATTGGGTAACTTGAGCTAAGATCATTCCAAATATCGCACCTAAATTTAGATATGAACAATCATTGTGTATGAAAGAGGGAAGGAATTTAACAAACAATCTTGTACATGATGAGTAACGAGGTGTATGAATAGGGAAGGAGTTTGACAATTTGGATTTCCTTGTTCATCATTCTTATGCATGATTATACGAGAATGCCACATTATATTTTGAAGAAAACCATTGTTGGTTATGGATGACGATATCATGTATCAGCTGTCATATTTCAATAGTTGATTTTTAAATAGGCACATACTTTTAAGTCGCAAACTATTGGACTATTTTGCTCATAACCCCTATTTCATATGACTGCAAAACACTACCAAAAAGTGGAATTTTTTCAACCAGAAAAAATAATTATTATTATTTTAACTCTTATGGGCAATTATGCAGTCGATATAACCAATGATTGTGTTTCGATTATAAACAACACTTACGTTGACAATTTGAATGAATTCAAAATTGTTGTTTACTAGTTGTATAATACAAGTATATGAAGACATCTAGGATCAAAATTGTTCATTGATTACTAGTAAAGGGATCCATAAGAATCATAAGGTATGCTTGGTAGCGTTAAGTGGGAGTCACGACGTAATTTAATGAAATTTCATGATATCACCGTGGTAAAATATAATATATTATATATTTATTAAATATTTTTAACGAGGTCAAATGATAAATAAATAAAAGATTTTTTACACTTATCATATTACTTATTACATCAATTCCTAAGACTGTACGTGTAAAAAAAATACATCAATGGTTGCATTCAAAATATATCATTTTTTTTCTTATAGTTCGATTTATATTTTCGAAACGACGTTTATGGGAGCGGTATTTCATGTTCCTCGATTTTAAGACTAATAGTGTTAGCGACGTGTTTGATGTTTGTAAGAGCAACACAAATAGCATCATAAGAACTATCTTCAACACTAAGATCATAATAATATTATGGATAAACCTGGACTTGAGATGCCTCAACAAGTGTTAGATTTTTAAAAAGGTTTTGTAAAAAATCATTCCATATTACACGCACACCTTTATGTGTTGGTCTATAAATTATTCCGAGAGGGAGGGGGGGTTATGATAATGACATTTTGTTGACTTTTCACAATTTTAAATTTCTTTCTTTCTTTTCATTGACATACTATAAACATTGCAACTTAGTAAAAACCACTTCTTAGTCTATTTATAATATGACTTCTCTATTATTGTATTGCCTCCACACACATTCATATTCACATTCAAGAAATATAAGTATTAAGCATATTAAAGTAAATCATGAAGATAAATATGCTAAGGGAGGAGAGTCGGTTTAAAAGAACTTTGCAAAATGAGGTTTTACGTGGTTTGACCATGCTTACGCCCATGATCGAGACGGTACTCGAGAATTTCACTATCTCCGATTCACTTACAGTGTAACTAAAACCTCTTAAGGAACAACACCTTGCAAAATTACAATCAATAAGACGATACCTTTGTCCTTACCTAAGAAGCACCCATGTAATATACTAAGAACTTTAAACGCCTCAACTACCCATAACAATAGGTTTATCAATCGTGAAAATACAATGAAGTTTAACCATAAACAATAGTACAAGTTTAGTGATAGAAACATAAAGAAAATTCACTTAACTAAAAAAATGGTGAAATGTGCTTACTTTCTCTTTCTAGAAAAGTGAACAAACAAGTAATCCTATGTATTTTTCTTAATTGGGTTTTGGGTATGGATCAATTTCTTAGGAAATTTAGGTTTTAATCTCTAAGCACATATGTTGGTTTTAGGTATCTTGGTTCAAGAATGATTTTGTGTTTAAACCATCTTGAAGCACAAGTGGAATTTAGGAATCAATATTTGTCTTAAGATATTTTTATTTTAATCTCTAAGAAAAAATGATGGTTTGGGTATCTTGGTTCAAGAATGATTGTGTGTAAATTAATTTGAAACACAAATGGGTTTTGGGCATGAAACTTGGCTCGGGAGAGTTTGGATCTTGGGAATGTGGTTCACATGGGGTTGTTACTTAAAATAAATCTTGTAACATGGGTGGAGATTTATCACTATAGAAATGCATCATTTCTAGAACATGGCTTAAATGGGTTTAGGGTGAGGAACTTGAATTGAATGGGTTTACTTTGGAACTCATGGGATTTGGTTTGGAACATGCATATGATAAGTTCGGGGTTTGAAGCTTTACTTCAATCGAGATTTGGTTAGAGTGGAGATTTGGGTTTGAATCTCACATGGAGGGAGAAGGGTGTAGGAGACTAGGAAGACTCAAGCTTTGGGTTAAATCTTGGTGAGTTGAAATGGTAAAGGGATGGATTTATTTATAGTGTTGAAATGGGGTAAGAGGCAACTAAAGTTGTGTAAAAATATTTCTAAATACTTTGGGAATGTTAGGGTTTTGAGTGGGAAGGTTGGAAGGTGTTACCAAAGTACAAAGCTTGAATTTTGTCACTTTTAGTCGATTAAAAGTCCACTTTTAGTTGACTAAAACTCCTTTAGCTAGCTTGTACTCAAAGGTTTAGCTGGAAAAATATAGTTTAGCTTGCTAGACTTTATCCTGGGACTTTTAGTCGACTATAACTATTAGATTTTAGTCAAAAGATTGTTTAGTTAAGGTCCAAGATTTATGGTAGGTTTTATGATATACATGTTCTAGCATGTTACTTTACTTTTATACAACGACTATTAAAGTAAAACAAGATAAATCATTGATAGGGTTTGATGCAAGCTTTGAGTCACCACTTGAATAGCTTATGATCGTGGTTGATATTGATATTGTATTAATTGGGATCTTCATTGTGTGTTCTTGGGAATGTTGGTATAGTTGCATGGTTGACGTGTTCCTAGTAACATATCTCATAATGTAATGATTACTTGTTTTAATCTAAAGTACATTAGAGAAAAGATCGTGAACTTATGATCTTATATCAATTATGTTGTCATCACACACAATCCTTTTTAATACATTTGGTGTCACGGTATCTCCCTTTTTATGATGACAATACAATTAATATAGTTTAAGAAAAACTTTGAAAGACTCCCCCTTTGATACTTGGTACTTAAAAACATATTTTTCTCTCCCTTTGTTAAAGCATCTCTTTTTCCCATATCATTTTTCTCCCCCTTTGTCCTTATCGAAAAGGGTGGAGGGTTTCGAAAGTATATGTTCTTGTTTTTATAAGAAATGGGTATCCTTTGGGTGCGTAAGTATAGTAGATGTAGGGGTGTAAGCGGTACGATTTGGTCCGTAAATAGTAGATACCAATACCAAAATCAAACTCTGGATGGTAAAACCCAAACCGTACTAGTTTACCACTCAATACACCAAAATCAATACCAAAACCAACTAACTTTTTTGCGGTAATTTTGGTACGGTAATTTCAATAAATCGGTTTTTTCAATATTAAAACCTAAATCAACTAACTTTTTTGCGGTAATTTTGGTTTCGGTAAGACCAGTTCTGGTATTTTAATATATGAAATCAAAACCATTTTTTTCAGACCAAAACGATACAGTACGGTAAAAACCCGTACGACTTCCACCCCTAAGTAGATGCAATAATGGTTAGTGCAACATGTACGACAATATATAATGCATGAAAATTTAGGATGCACATGCCTAGCTGTTGTGATATGGTGCAAAGTTTATCACTGGTAAAAGATTTTATTGAAAGTTGGATTAAGTTGCTATCATTTGTTCTACCAATTCCTGGTCTCAAGACTAGTGTTTATTCTATAGATTTTTAAAAGACCAGTGGCGAAGTTATTTTGAATTTCAATCTAACAAAGCTTATTTCGTACGATTTGGTGGCAAAGACTACTAGGGATGTTCCAGTTCGTGGTCTGCGTTAAGAATTTGATGTCGGTGTTTCTATGAAAACAAGGAAATGAGAGAGGACGAAGAAAAGAAAGAACGATAAGAGGTAAAACAACTTAAAAATCATCTTGAAGTAGATTTTCGATCTTTAATCTCGATAACTAATTGTCCATTTGAGATTATTGACCTCTTCTAGAGTTCTTGTGCATATAATTAAAATAATACTAGAAAAGAGGGAGGTTAGAAGTTCTTTTTTAGCATTCTTGTCGATGACTGCTAGGTTCTTATTTATATCTATACAATTGATTCCCATGTTGGCTTGCTTGAGTTCAATGATGAGAATGGAATTAGACAAAAATTAAGCCATTCCTGATAATTTTACCCGCTTGATCTTAAATACTAACATAGTATGCGAAAAAATTGTTTTCTCAAGATACATGAACAAAAAGAAAATTTTAATATATGTTTATTTTTACTTTTATAGTGAAGGAGACTAGTAGTATGTGTGCTTCTCACAGGAAGTATAAAGAATCGCTAAAAATATCTTTCCATGAACGTGCAAATTGTGAGTGGGAGCTTTGGTAATATTCTGTACATTGTTAATTGAAGCTTTCGATTTATAGTATACATATTGTGTGTGAATATATGTATGTAGATATATACTAGGTGTTGTAGTATCTGTTTGAATTGGAGTGATGAATGAATAATAAGCTTAATAATTGGAAGCATTGGTTTTCCTGTGATGATAGAAGAATGGTTTTTACAGTTGGTTGGTTAGAAGTGGCTTCCTTTCAATCGACAGAGGTTAAGCAAATTTGAAGAAATAGATGAGCTTTGTAGTGGCTTGCTAAAGATTGGCCACAAGGGTAAACAGACTCGTCGTTCTTTGATGATGAAAAAAAGTTGTGTATGCTATTTATTTAAGGGTGTTATTATAGTTAAAATCATTAACTGAAATCACTCACAGAGCTGCAGAAACGTGATATAAAGAATGGTTTGATTATGCCTAAATTGTGGGTTAATTTAATTTTGTAAAAATGCTTTGGCGTTAGCCAACGTAGTCTGTGATCAAAGGTCAAACACTTGGTTATAACATAAACTGATGTCTCCCCGGTACCTCCCCCCTTTCACAGGTAATCGTTACAACTCTGTATCTGGTCATATACCAAGAACACAGAAGTACAACACGCAATTGCTAATAAAATAATAAAATTAAGTTCAGCACTTAAATGCATAAGAAACAAAGAACCTACTAACTTGATATTTATGAATTTCGTAACTTGTATGAATCACGATATATGAATTCTAAGACTAGTATTTGCATGCAAGAACTTGCGTGTTGTCATTATCTTCCAATATTATTGTGGTGGTTCCAGTTTTAACCGTGTAATGGTTTTGGATTGTAGAATTAATGCAAAGCATATTTTTACACAAACATCTAAATATTCCAACTGAATAGATTGTCTAATTGAAAATTACAATTGACAAATTATGATGCAATCATGCAATGTGCCAAAATTTATTTTTTAAAGACAATTAATTGGTGTCTATATAAAAATATAATATACTTACTCATACATGTGCATTTCCAGGCACCAATTACAGGCTCATCATCAGGTCCAATGCCGCCGCAGTTTTGAAGAGTTTTTTTTTCCAAGACAAAGCTCACAATGAGCATTATGAGGCTGCAGTTTGGGGTAGTTCCTGACAACAATTAAAATACCTCGCTTCAAGTTTAAATGGCTCTTGTGAGATACGCTTCTTCAAATGTAATCTCTCTCTTTCTTTATTCAAAGATACATGCAATATTATAACAGAGATTATTGATACTGATTTCCACAATTTTTGGTTTCAAAAGAACTACAAAATCAATTTTTTAAATATTTCACTAGATCAAGAAGTGAACACCAATTCATCTAGAGAGGAGTTAATGAAGCTAGACAAAATTTGAAATTTCATTAAGCATGTGGACAGGCTTATATGAAGGAAAAGTCCAAAATTACCACACACGTACCAAATTTAACTATATTGTTATTAGTAACTGTATTCCAAAATTTACATACCCACTGATTCAGAGCACTGAGTTCTCCTCTATGACATTTCAACCTTAAAGGAGAGAATCGAGAGTCAGAGGTTACACTTCTGACAATAACATGAGTAAGCTATTTTAATTGTTTGGAAGAAAATATCATGGTATGTTACTCTCTTTGTGACTTATCTCATCTATAGGACTACATTAGGGATTGTTTTAGGTTTTAAACGTATCAAGACATAACATTTTCTTATCCTAAATTGATCATCAACAGGCAATGGTACTCAATTTTTTATTTATTCTGGCAGGGTAGAGGGCCGGGGGGAGGGGGGAGATTAAGATTTCATTGATTTACTGGTCCTAGCAATCTGAAATCGAAGAAATTACTGATATATCAAAAAAAGGATTTATAGAGTGATCACAAAAACCATAATATCTTTGCCAGGAACATACACGAGCTTCATCCCTGTTCGTTGCTCTATGTGTTCACTGCTCTATGAAAAACAAATCTTGGGTCTAAGTTAAAAGAAAAGAAATTTTCTTGGGTGGAAAGTGAAGAGGATCTAGAAAGGTAAGTGATTCAGTTTTATTCAAAAGCAGCTCTCTCGTGAGGGGAATTTGTACTTAGATGAACCATTGTTTGCGCTAATTCCTATGTTAATGACTAAAAGGGAGAATGACTTGTTCTTCCATCCTAGTCATGGAAGAGATCAAATAATAAATTTCAGGTTAGAATGCTGATAATACCGGGGTTTTCTGTCATTTAAATAATTCTGTTGAGTCTACAAATTTCGCAAGGTCATCCCACATACGGAAGAACACGTTGGTGGAGGGTTGAATGGCAGGTGTGGTATGCTTTACTGCCAAAAAATTTCTACTGCAGTCCAGAATTGTTCAAACACTGGCTTCCTATAGATGAAGCCGTTTAAAGTATTGGAATAAGACGTGTTTCAGATATTACTATTGTAATCAGAACAAGGAAATTTTACTAATTTATTTGCTATTGGTCCTGTGACAAAGTAGGTGTGGCAGGTACAAAGGAAGAGAGCCTCTTATTTCTCTGATATAATAGACAAAATAGAAAAAAATAATGGGTAGGCCATTGAATTTGTTGTTTGTAGGAGGGAAATAGTAGTCAAAGCATTAAGCAGATCTACATTTTCCATGGTTAATTAGTTCAACTATTGTTTCCAAAGCATTAACTCTTTATGAAAATTAGTATCTTAAGTCACTCATCTTGTATTTTAATAAAATATTTTGGAATTACTTCAACAAACCCATATGCTAGAGAACTGCATCACAATACTGAGCTTAGGTCCTAAACCAAAAAGTAATATTAATCCATAGCTGATATTCACTAAGCGAAAAAAAATTCAATAACGGGAGACATCAAGACTCACGTTAAAGAAAACTGAATTACCAAAAATGTGGAGGAAATAACTAAAAAAACAATTAATAAACATTCTTTATACAAGTATAGTATACCATTATCAGGGGTTGCAATTTTAGAAACGACATGAAACCAAATGACCCGAAATTGACATGCTATGTCGTGTTTGTGTCGGGTATTTTTTACACGAAGCCGTGTCGTGTCGTGTTTGTGTCAAAATTACAAGTCGTGTTATCGTGCCTTGTCGTATTAATCGTGTTTTTATTTGGGTTATCGTGTCTTTTTATGTTTAATTCAGTGTAAAATTTATGAAATCGTGTTAGTCATGTCGTGTCGTGTTTTATGCGGATCGTGTTCGTCTCAGATAAAAAAACACAAAATAATGTTGTGTCATGTTCGTGTCCAAGAAACCCTTGTCATGTCGTGTCGTGTCAGCCTGTGACCCGACCCAAAAACATTAATCGCTACCCCTAATCATTATTATAAGTCAAGCCAACGTGAAAAATCAATTGTAGAGATATCAATAAGAACCTAAGCTTTAATAGAAATGCTACAAAAGAAATTTTAACCTCTCTCTTATATTATTTTACAGATCTATAAGATAAAAGAATGTTTTCTTATTATATACACAAAAAATCTAAAAAGGGGAAAGGACTAGGGAAGATCGAAAAACCTACTTCAATAACACAACAAGATCATACAAGATGATGCATTACCTTTTCTTCTTCTCCCTTTTCTTCGGTCTCTCTCTCATTTTGTTGTCTTTTCCTAAAGTAACAATACTTTCCACACAACCCCCAACATCAAATTCTCGATGCAAACCACGAACCAGAACATACCCAATAATCTCTCACTCATCAAATTGGGAGTACAAACAATATCGACTTAATCCAAGACTCTTTCACCCCATAATATTTCATCACCCATATCTCACTACCCTCTTCACGTAATCACCACATGAACAAAGGCATTCCCAACAACACACCTAATATTATATCATACAAGACCACATTGGAAAAATCAGGGGTGGAAACACGTGAAATACCTCAGCTCCTACATCAAAAGCTATAATCTCTAAACGGGAAGAAACCTCCCTATCAAAAAAAATTCTTATTCAAAGCGCCTTTAAAGTAAATACCATCATGAATTTAACAAGGGAAATTATGAATCCTTCGCTATGAATTCAATTTCAATATGTAAACTCTTGCTTCAGAATGGATCCACACATCATTTTTTCTTAGAACTAAACTAGCCAAATGACTATAAAATCATGATTAGTGGAATCATATAAAAACCCATAAGATGTATTAGGTATGATGATAACGTTTTGGTAGATAACAAGTGAATGTGGAAAGTTAATGTAGATTCTTGTAACATTTTGGTACAAATATTTCTTGTGATCAAGGTGCGTTTCATTCCTTATTGTGTATGATTTGGCCAAACACTTATAAAAGATCTCAAATATAACGAACTACAGCCAGTTGATGCAAGGACATTAATATAACTAGTTTAGACGAGGAATTACCTTGGGATGACTAGATAAAACTTGTCTACATTATATACACTAGAGACCTCTGTCATTTTTGTGTAGCCTCTTGAATTTATGGGAATAAATATTGACAGGGGCAGAGTCTGAAAAGTCAATCCAAGGGGAAAATTTTGTTATTAACATATTTTCCAATATTAAGGAGTGCAAAGTTCTATATTATGGGGCGAAAGTTATGTATGTTGACAAAGTAATTCTAAATTCGTGATTTCTCAAAAACCTTGGCTTTAAGGCCATTATATGAAAGTTTATTGAAAATAAATCAAAAGCTTATCAGAATGTTCACTTAACTTATTCATTTGTTTGTTAATTGTGCTTGAATTCATTGTGGGGTAGTACATACACATTATTACAACTAAAACAGGATCCTAATCACATTTTAAAATTGTTGCATGAATCTATGCCTTCGATAAATAGGCATCAAATCTCTAAAGACACATTCGTCATGAAGGTATCGAGTCACATAAATAACTTTTGTGACTTCGTACAGACACAACTATGGAAATTCCAATGCTCTAACTTATGGTTCAGTGGGTGGGCACCAAGACAATAAATATGACCCAATAAGAAGGCCCTTGGTGGGTAAACTTTGGTCTCAAATCCTGACAACTAAGTCAATTTAAGTGGTTTAATATAACAACTTAATGGTTTAATCTAAGTCAATTTCAGTGGTTTAATCTAGCTTATGGTTTAATCTAGCTTATGGTTCAGTCATGAATATTTAATATAACAACTTGGTTTCTAGGAACTGGACACAATAATTATATTTGGCGTTCAAATACCATGTAACATAAATTAGGAGTTTTTCTTTCCCTACCCAATTTTATTCACCACAAACCAACTTCAATCCATCAATGGTCAAAATCAACACTTGTTCACTGTCGTGGAATTTGGTTCGTTGATTCTGTCCAAAAAAGGAAAGTGGACTCTTAATTTGGAACATCCCAAAAAGGAATAGTGGACTCTTAATTTGGGACGAAGGGAGTATTATTTTATAGAACTGTAAGATACAAGAATGTTTTCTTACTATATGCACAAGAAATCTATAAAGGGGGAAGGACTATAGAGATATAAAATACCTACAAATAGGGAAGATCAAAAAACCTACTTCAATAACACAACAATATCATACAAGATGATGCATTACCTCTTCTTCTTCTCCCTTTTCTTCGGTCACTCTCTCATTTTGTTGTCGTTTCCTAAAGTAACAATACTTTCCTCACAACCCCCAACATCAAATTCTCGAGGCAAACCACGAACCGGAGCATACCCAATAGTCTCACTCATCAAATTGGCAATACAAACAATATCAACTTAATCCAAGACTCTTTCACCCCATAATATTTCATCACCCATATCTCATTACCCTCTTCATGTAATCACCACATGGACAAAGGCGTACCGAACACCACACCTAATATTATATCATACAAGACCATATCAAGGTGAAACAGGTGCCTTTCATTTTTCTGTAGTCTCTTAAATTTATGGGTATAGGTATTGACAAGGGCAGAATCTGAATTTTCAGTCCAAGAGGAATATTATGATATTAAAATATGTTTTTTTGCAATATTAATGAGTGCAAAGTGATGTATTAAGAATTCGCTATTAAGGTGACAAGTGTTCAAGTTTTCACTATTAAGTAACTTCGAAGAGAAAATGGTCAATGTGTTTTAATTAGAAAACATTTAGGGGATTTTGGTTATGTTTAGTCACAATTGTAAATGACCTTATCTCCCTACACCATATCATAGAAAAAGCATATTTTTTTTATCAGACATACAACAAGATGTATATGTACATATATAACTAATAAAAGGGAAGGGTGCATGAAGGAAGTGGATCAGCAGTCCACTGAGAACATAGAATAAGAAAAGAAAAAACTATAAAAGCAGCAAAAAATCTAACATGGTCATTCATACTGCACTATAGACTGTGAATAAGAAGTGTGAAGAATATAGATGCGAAATCAATGAAACATATTGAAACAACCCATGATGGCAGGAGATGGTATTAGTGATGTTTCGGACATAATAGCTCTTTTCTAGTATCTAAAAGAAATGAAAAGTAGAATTGGAGTTATTTTTTCCCCTTCATGATTCTAATCTTCAAGAAATATATCATAGAAAGACGTTTTTTTGCTGCAATCATTTTGAGATGTTGAGATGAGTATCAAAAGGAAACCCCTTTAATGGATGAGTTAAGGAGATTTCAGAAATTTATGCATATGTTTTTTAATTGTGGGTTGGGGGGGGGGGGGGGGGGGGAATTCCCCAATTATCAAAAGATTGAAAAAGCTTATTAGAAATCACAAATTTCTTTAGTTGCATTGATAAAACCTAGGGTTGACATTGTGGACATAGAACAAGTGGGATTGAAAATAAATTTTCAAGGAACTTTGTATAAGTTGCAAGGTGGATTCTCTACAGGGCAGGTTAAGTTCTCACTCTTTTTAAAATCTATTCAGTAGTTAACAGGGCACTTAATAGCATTAATTGTCACGTCTCACTGTAGGGTGTATGTGCACTTTTTTCATATTGTCATCATTGAAATCCATAAGAAACATAATTAACAAAAAAGTTGTACCCAGTGCACAAGGCTCCCGCTTAATTGCAGGTGCACTCCCGCTTAATTGAAGGGTCTGGGAGAGGCAGATGTCGCCTGGCCTTACCCCCTTGTATGGAGAGGCTGCTCCCTTGAACCCGAGACCAACTGTAGCTTGGGCGATGGCACTTTCCATTGGACCAAGGTACGACCTCTATTACGAAACAGATAAATAGAAGAAAATTCTAGAATTACAGTTTAGATATCCAATCCAAGTGAAAAATTGTCAATGAAAAAGAACTGAAGAGAGTCGAATATTAACCAAATCTTAAAGCCACGCCGGGAAATGTATGCAATTTTAATTAGTAAAATCGTAGCTATTGTAGTTGTTCTTTTATCTTTATCTGTTGGTCCAGAATGAGCTTATTGGTCCATTCTGAATTTCCATTCTCTAGCATTCAACATTAAGTCCCTGTTTGGTTCGAGGGGAAATTAAGTTTACCCTTAAAAGATTCTAATGGTGAAAGTACTTTAATCTACTCAAAGTTTAAAAGATAGTTCTAAAAAAGTGTACAAGCTATAATATATGACTTCTGATGCTAAAAAAAAATTCTGAATGTGTCACCATTTTACATTTCACATGGGTAAAAAATATTTGACTCCAAATATAAGTATAAGAGAAGAATACTTGATATTAATTTGGTGCCTTCGTGTGCTGGCAGTATTTTAATAAATTGACATATACCCATCTTGCAGTTCTCTACAAGGAATCCACGGACTATATCTAGGTGTTTCTTAACGGAGGATTGAATCAGCAGAGAATGGGGGTATGTAACTTTTATATCGCGTGTGAGTTGTAAGATCATATGGAACGCAAGAATGTCTACTTCATAATGTATATACAGAATTGAATTCTGCAGGCAGTTCTCATTTTCAGGGCTGTTTTTATTAAACCCCAATTTTCTTTCTATACCCCCAAAATTATTTAACTGAGACTAAGGAGATGAAATCCATCTAATAACAAAAGATGGGATGTATAGAAAAATAAACATGGTCCATTTATGTTAACAAGTTGGGATAGGGCTGGCAATTTTTGACACGATAACCCGTTTATGGTAATAACCCGAAACGACCTGAAATTAACACGATTAGCTTGTATAGATTTAAGATTACCCAAAACTTATACTCAAATAAAAATCAACATGACCCGAAAATGACACGACTAACCCGAATTGTCACCCCTAAGTTGGGATAGACACATTGAGACAAAAACCTTTCACTTCCTTCAAACTCGGCTTAGGCTGATTGTTCATTTGAATGGGTGAAAATCGTTGGCAAGCACCAAATCTTATTCTGTGTCAGCGGCGACCCTGCACATCTATTTTCCAACTAATATGCTACTAAATCGAAGTAAACATACCCCCAGGGGTTTGGCCGAGTGGTAAGGGGGGGCCCTTGGCAGCCTAAGACCGGTTGGTCGAGGGTTCGATTCCTACCGCCCTCTGTCACTCCTGATTTACATTAGTCCAGCACCGTGGGGTCGGGGGAAACAGGACCCGTGAGTTTGCTAACCGGTACTGTTCACAAAGTGGCACCGACCGGGAAAGTTCTCACGATAATTTAAAAAAAAAAAAAATCGAAGTAAACATAAATACTAGAAAAACATAATGTAAACCAAAAAATCCTAACCATGTATTCCTAAAACATCTGTGAACCCAGAAATTGATATTGCAAATTACAAATGGGTGAGGTTCCGGTAGTGAATCTGTGAATAGTACGGAAGTGCTCCCAATGGATTTTAACTGGAAAGGTTGTTTGTACAACTTCCGTTTCATTCTTCAATCGGTCTCCTAATAGAATTAAATAACTTCAATTTGAATTATGTTCACATATTGTAATTGAACGGGTTGCTTGTATGCGGGTATAGTTGTCTTTTAATGCCCTTATAACTTTTACAATAAGTGTCCTAATAGAAGTGAATCTCTTCAGAATGGACTTGTCGAATAACGACAACTTTTGATCTGGGTGGTTTAAATGGGTTTTAATTCTCTATGTACACATTTATACGTTTGAACTTGAGAAAGTTGTTAACATGGTTTGTAAAAAGAAAATTTGAGTGGGGATAAAAACATCCTTTTTTTAAAATATCTTTCTTAAAAGATTTGTGATGCATATGCTTTTGTTAAATTTATATGCAACACTAGTCATCCCACACCTTGAAGTGAATCCTGTTTGGCAAGATTCAAGGTATTGCTGTGAGGAAATTACTTCAACTTCCTGCTCTACATTTTACTTTTCAACTCTAAAAAGAGGCCACTGACATAAAGTCACATATTATTTGCAGCTCATTCACTAAATTATATTAATGTACTAATTGACCAAGTCTACATTGTTAAAGAACTGCCAAGCCAATACTCTTGGCGAACCAAGGAGTATTGTGCTACAGGAATACGAGCTACTAGAATTAAACTCGGATGAAATGATGCCCATTACTAACTACAAAATGCTACAATTTAAGTCAGTTAGTGGAAAATAAATCAGGTTTCTTATTCCCTAAAGTCACCAAATCATATCAGATCATGTCAGATTCAATGTTAGAAGCACATTTCTAACATTTGGAAATAATGAATTTGTGGGCAGAGATGATGCAAATTTCTTCTAATTGTTCTTTCCCTTGAACAATTGGAGGTGGTTTCAACTGCAAGAACATGAGATTCATTTAGGAGGTTTGGTGGATGTACATATACTTGGTGTAGTAACGGAGAAATTCCTTTTTGATAATGGCAAGCTTTTGTTGAATTTGTGTGAATGTGGAGTGGTTGTAGTATTTCTATTCTACAAGGGTGAAATATTTAACTAGGACCTAATCGAACCATTCTCCAACGATAGTTCCACAACCCAGTTTCTCAAAATGCCCAAACCATATGTGCTTTAAAATGTATGGACAAAGCATCATTATTTTTTTACAGAGTGTTAAATAGTTGGGGCCAATCTATGAGGAAAATGCAATGCAATATTTTTCTTAGAATTTCAAATTAAAGAGGTTAAGAGGGCTTTTGAGACAGTGGAAAACTGTAAAATCGTGTTTCAATCTATATGTCAAGCAGAGGATTTGGGTCTAGAGAATGAGCTAGCTGAAGAAGTGAACGATATTGGCTTAGCTAGATAGGAGTTGAATGAAGTCGGAGCCATCTTGAAGTTTCATGTAAGGTTGCAAAGAAGTTTTTTAGAAGCCAAAGTCCAAAATGACACACTTTCTTAGAGTATGTATATGAAGCAAGGAACCGGTGTCGGACACTCAGACAAGAGTATGACACGTGTTCGGTATGCCACATGGTGATTAAAACTTGTTTGACATTTTAAATGAGGCTGACACTTCGCAAACACAACATGGCCAAACATTAATTGATTTAAAGAAACTCTAGTGTCATCATGTAAGAATAATTTTTATAGGGGTTCCATTAAAAAAAAGAATGAAAGTCAATATCCCCCTTACTTTCTGTCTAGACCTTTTTACTTGGGTTTAAAAGGTTTGCTTACTTCCATGCTATTAAAACATGACGATTAAGGGGATTCGATTAGAGATTTTTCAAACACAATGGGTCTTTTTTAATGTTTAAAATGAGAGGGTAGAATGCAATAAGGCCTTAGACCTATATACCTGGGATCTCAATATATGAAAGGGCCAAAGTTTCATGGAGAAAATACTCCATACCATATTGAAGCACAAAGTTCGGTCTACTTCAAATGACTCTATACTTTTTCACATACTTCATTTTTTTTATACTGGACCACTTTGGGATGATACCACTTCAAAATTGTATATTTAATCTTAAATAAACATGATCTAGACTTAAAAGAATAGCTTGTATACTAACATATACGTAAGATGTTCATTGCAGGACCCAACAAAAGTCGGCCTTTCTAATATATAGCAGCTCTATTCAATGAACAGGCTTTATTCCGTAATAGACTTACAAGAAAAGTGATAGTAATAATATCATCCCTATCATAAATGACATATTCATATATAAAATTAATTCATGGGACATAGATACATTTCTAAAGTTCACCAATGTTTCAACTACCCCCTCTCGCCACCCCACCACCCCCAAACACACACACAGCTGAATAGGCATGTGCATCAATGACTGATAATAACAATATTACAAATACAAAGATTAAATTCCGAATCACATAATAACCAGTGGCGATTACTCTTTCACCTCCTGTAAAACTGATATCACTAACGAAAATAAGATCCACACAAGAAAAGGGGGAAATACTTGTAAAATTACAATACCTAAACAAAAGAATCATAAGTTGAAAGTACTTGGCTCTAAAACATAGTTCAATTCAAAAGAAAAAAATAAGGGTCTTTTTACAACTTAAAATGGCTGAGAATACATAGAGAAGCAAGCTTTTGTTTTTCCAAAACTCTGTTCACACTTGGCTACTGCGCGAAATTTCCAGCATTAGTCCTGAGGAAGAAAAAATAATGTTAGGGTTGAGGAAAAGAAAAATTAAAAACACGGGGGATATTAGAGAAGCCGCTCCCCCCACCCACCACACACCCACTAAAAATAACACAAAAAAAACTATTACGAAAACATTAAAAAAAGCTATTACAAAAACCTTAAAAACTATTCACGTCAATCACCCAAGCTAGTTGACAACTTGACACAAACGCAGGCCCAACCATAGCCCAGGTGGGTGCCTATGGCCCCAAAAATGGGAAGGCCCCACCTATCTCTTCTTAACAATTGAGTGTTTGCAAATTGCCCCCAACATCTTGTGTCAAAACAAAAGAGAAGAAAAAAAGGCCGAGTAAAAAATAACGTGATAAATTCTTCTATAATTAACGTAAGTTTTGTCAATAAAAAAATTGACTCATTTACAAGAATCTTCAAAAGATACAAAATTATGGTTCACTTCAAAAGATTAAAGTTAATTACTCCCCATCTTAGTTCTGCAGAAATGGTCATTTGAAAAGTGGAAATTAACTGATAAGACAAACAAAAATATAAAATTTAGCATGAGCACTAATTAACTGATCAAAAACAATTATCAATTGAATATATAGAGTTAATTTCCCAAAGAAGAAAAAGAACAAAGTACAAGAAGAACAGAGGAAAGAAAGGCGCAAAAAAGACCTCTCCTGCCCTTGTAAGGCGCCAAACCTGCACCTTGCGCCTAGGCGCACCTTTAATAACACTGTGTCACACATGCCTAATAGCAAGGTTCTAAAAAACGCGGGGCGTGACCAAGGCGTGGAGGCCAAGCCTTGAGCCTTAGAAGCCTAGGCGGGCCTTGGCGTAAAAAGGCGTGAAAAGGCGTTTAGGCATTTTTAATATATTTTAATATTTTTTTACTATGACAAGGCTATTTAAAATACTAAATTGGTACATACCTTAAAAATATGTCTAAATATTTGTAAATTAAAATCCTATTTTTTTAAAATACAAAAAAAAAACAAAAAAATTTCATCTTTTCATGCCTTACTTCTAAAAAACTCGCGTTTTTACGCCTTACCCCCAAAAAACGCACGTTTTTTCACGTCTTGCCCCAAAAAACGTTGACCACACCTTTATCCACGCCTAGGGCCAAAACTTGGCATATCTAAAAAGCCTCGCGCCTAGGCGCGTTTTTTAGAACACTGCCTAATAGACATGGTTAATTGATAAAACAGATGTCTTCAAGCCCGTATAGCAAATGCGCCATCAATTTTTAATTCCTACTTTTCCGATTGGCCCAATTTTTTCAATTATATTACACTCACCAAGCTGCCATTATATATATACGTAAAAGTAAAAATGTTTTATCTTCTTACATATGTCAAGTTTAAAACATGTTTATGGTTATTTTATAATTTACAAAATAGGTATTTTATTGCATTTTTATTGTTCATTTCAATTTCTACAAAATTAAAAGTGTTGTTTTATTTTTTTATAAGGGCTTATAGAGTTATTGGATTGACTTAAACATTTGTAGTTACTGTAATTGGTCTGTTTACTTTGTCACAAAGTGAGTTTGTTAATTGGCTTGTTTGGTTTCCCAGGAGTATACTATGTAATGAGAACTAATGCAATAGTCCACTGTCAATTCCCTTTATTCAGCAGCTCTATTGTATCATTTGTTTATTTGAGCATTGTACAATCCCTTTATTTTTTACATGTGTTGGGCAGCTTCAAACGACGACTATTTATATCATCCTACGTTATTTCGATCTTATTTTTTTTTTACCATTTAAGGCTACAAATAATTAGACATTGGTACTTTTTTTTAATCCTACCAACCTTAATTTTAACATAAGCGCGGGGAGTCCTTCCAATCACACAAACACGACTGCTACCTTTTTTGTCATAAAAGGATGGATGTGCCTCAAGTTAGGGTGGGATTTTACATAGCAATTAATATATTATAGAATGGGAGTTAGGGAGCTAGATGGAAAACTTGAGAGATACAGAGAGAGATACATATATATATATATATAGAGAGAGAGAGAGGGGGGGGGGGAGATGGTATATTACACACTAAATATAAAGACAAACTGACAGTATGAAATAAAATGAATGAAGGACTGCACCATAGTTGTCAGAAGCGAAAGGTGTACCAATGCACCAAGGTCCCCATGGAGACTCGTAGCAAGGCGAGGTGCACGCCCGATCGAAGTGCAGCGCACGTTATGTAAATATATATATATAACTATTTCAAGAAATTAATTTGTGTCTGCTGACCATTGGAGAGGTTGTCCCATGTCTCGAACCCGAGACCAATCGTAGCTTGGGTGAGGGCACTTGCTGATGAAGCTAAGATTCAGCACCACCAGATAAGTGATGATGAGCTCAAACAGTAATAATAATGGCAGCCATAGAGATATATATGTATAAGTGTATAGAGGGGGATGAGTATAAGAGGAATGAGACAAAGATGTATAGTGGTTCAGCCAATTAGGCATACATCCACTGTGGCACTAATGGCTTTGGATACAATGCACATAAGCTCTCTCTCTCTCTACTATGTGTACAAGCAGAGTTTCATCTAGGGTTACAATTATCGATCCTTTTACAAGGTTGAAGGTGACAAGTATATATAGGGCTTGGGGGGTGTAATGTACCCCCCAAGCACGCATGGTGCATGTCAGTTATGATCTAGCCAATCCCCTCGTAACACCTGGAGGTGCCACCTGTGATTAATGATGACATAATATCCCCTCACGTGGGGGGATGATATTGTTATAACAGTCTTGTCCACGTGCCATAGGAGCCCCACGCGCACTATTCCACGCGTCTCCCAAATCACGCACTGTGATGATGTCACCCTCGACCTATGATGTGAGGCCGAGGGCAAAGTTCCTACTGGCCGTGAGCCTGGCCTAGTTTGGGCCTCGTACTGTCGTCCCCTCATAGGGTCGTCCGGGACATGCTGAAGGGTCGGCCCCTTGAAGGGTCGTCTGAACCATGCTGAGGGGTCGCCCCTTGAAGGATCGTCTGAACCATGCTGAGGGGTCGTCCCCTCATAGGGTCGCCTGAGCCATGCTGAGGGGTCGTCCCCTCATAGGGTCGTCTGAGTCATGTGAGGGGTTGGCCTCTTGAAGTGTCGTCTTTGTCGATCCTTCCTGTAACGGAGCTGTGGTCATTGGACTCGTCCTGGGCCTGCGGCCTCGTCTGGATGGAGAACACCCTCGGCCTGGCCGAGGGTATATATGGGTATATCAATCACCCCCCAGCCCTTGGTCATCGATGTTGTTGAGATGGCTGAGGGATAGTGTAGCTTTTGAGATAAGTGTATGATCAGTTTAATGAGTGACACTTATCAAGTTGATTTGACACCTCGCCAGATATCCATCATCATTTCAATTTTCCAGATGTGGCGGCTGCACACTTGGTTTGGGAGTTTGTGCCCTAATGATACCTTTCCTCGTGGGCTGCAGATAAAAAGGTATTAAAATGATTTTTGAAACAATCATCTTCTTCTTCTTCGCGCCTTAGCTTTCTCTCTCTAACTTCCTTTCAAACCTCCATTGCTGCAACACCTTGTGTCTCAAGCTTGGCTGTCTCGCTGTTCTTTCTCAGGTAATCTCTCTGCCCTAATTCCTCTTTTAGCCTCTATTTTTGCCTGTTTCTTGCATTTGATCTTCATTCCAATTTTTCTTAGCATTTTACATTTTTTCGGCGTAGAGGTCCGCCTTACTGTGGTGGCTGTAGGGCTGAGCGTTAGGTTTTAGACTCTTTAGGGTTCCTCCCCCATCTTTCAGTGGTGGTTTTAGTGCCCCTCTGTGGCATTTATAGGGCTTTAGCGTTCTCCGGTGTTCGTCTCCGGCGAACTGGGTTTTATTTGTTCTTGAGTGTTCATCCGCAAAAACTCTTCATTTCTTCAGGTTTGATCCAAAAGTCAAATTAAGTCAACTGTGCACTTGTTTGTAGTTAGCTTTTCCTTTAAGTGTAGGGTCTTCCCCTTAATGCTTAGAAGATTTTACGATTTAGCCGAGGAATTCCCGTCCCTGAGAGAGAAGTTCTTTGTAGAGATTAGGAGAATAGAGGAAGAGGACAAGAGAAGACGAGGGGCCGACCCTAATTGGGTACGACCCATTTTCCCCATTCCATTAGCCACAATAATACCCCCCGAGTCCTGTGGGTCGTCTTATCGTCCGGCCGAGAGTCAAATCATATAAGGGGGAAATGGATCAGAGAGCATCGTCGCCGACGGGTGCTGGTCCTTCAGGGAGGAGAGAGACGTCCACTCTTAGCCCAAGTCGACAGGCCGAGGGCACAGCACCTTCCGAGGCTGTCCCTGTAACAGCCCTGTCCCCTCTTGCATTTCAAGTAGCTTTTCCAGATGGCCCCCCGATAGGCGATGAGGCTGGGGGGATCCGGGGACGAGAGAGCTGAGGACGATAATGAGGGTTCTGATGATGATGATGGTCAAGTTGATACTTCAAGCGCCTCGACTTATGTATTGTCAGTTAAGGACCGTGATCTCTTGGTATGGAGGCATCTCTTTGGTATACAATCCAATATAAGTATGAGGGTCCCAACTGAATCCGAGAGAGTCTTCCAGGGGGACGAGGGAGAGATTATTGTTTATGAGCAGATGCTAAGGATAGGCGTTAGGTTCCCTCTACGCCCTGCTATAGTCGACATCTCGTCTGCCCTTGGGGTTGGTCCTTCTCAACTTCCTCCCAACTCGTGGAGGTCTATCCTCGGCTACATCTCGCTTTGGAAGAATTCATTTACCGACGATCCCTCGGCCAATGTATTCATTGCCTGCTACAACATCACCTCGTCGTCCAAACAGCCTGGGTATTTCCATTTGGGGGCTAGAAAGTCTGACAAGAAGCTTCTCCACGTTGCTCAGACTTCCAATCATGACTGGAAGAAAAGGTTTTTCTTTATCTCTGGGGATTGAGAATTCCCCTCCGAGGGCGAGCTCGTGGAAGACGGTCCGAGGGTGCCAAGGGTATGGTCCAACCCTTCAATGAAAGCGCGATCAGACCCCGGACTCAGCTAGGAGGAGAGGGTCATTGTTGACTACCTGAGGGACCGAGAGAGAGAGGGTGAGCTTGCCAAATTTGAAGATTTGATGACCCCTCGTTTCCTCAAAGAAGTTGGTCTGAGGGTCGGCCCCCTGACAGAACTATGTGAGTGGTTTTTTGCTTAATTTTTTATTTTTTCCAAGTGTTTCATCTTTGTCTCTGTATCTTTCTGATATATCGTATCCTTTTCAGGTCGTCCTGCAAATATCTCTGACCAACTTTGGGAGATGACTGCCCCAAGCTTACTATCTGGCCTGGAAAAGAAAAAGGGAAAAGTGCCTCAGCAGGCCCAGAAGAAGACAAAGGCCGTGGGGCCGACACACGTTGAGCCGACCGCCGATAATCGCAAAAGGAAAGAGCCTGAAGTTCCTGAAAGCTCTCGTCCTGACGCACGAACGAGGACGAGGGTGGAGGTGTCTAAGGGGACTGGCTCCTCTTCCAGTATGGAGGCTTATTGGTCTCAAAATTTGACATTCTTGAAGGCTGAGCCGTCTTCCCTCATAGCCAACCTGAGGGCGGCCAAGGCTTCCATGTTTTTTGCTCCCTCGGTCGCTGATTACGACTTTTTATCAAAGATGCCTCCGGCCAAGGTGTATGATTATGGTCTGCATACTCTGGCTCAGGTACTTGTTTTTACTTCATTTCCTCAGTCAACTTTTCACTAACTGTTCCCTCAACCCCTTCCCTGGAAGCGGTGGAGTTGGACTACCCACTAATTGCCGAGGCCCTGGCACATGTGGAGTCGCAAGTGAGCGTTGAAGGCATCGGCACCTCTGAGGGTCGGCCTGTTCTGGTCATTGAAGAAACTCCTTTGTTGAGCATATCTTCTTCTTTTTTTCTTCTTGCCCCTTTTTGTTGCATTTTTTGGACTTTATTTGATGAATTTTCTCAATTTTCACAATTCCGGGCTATTTGGGTTTTTCGGGTTATCAAACGAAAGGAAAATATTTATTAGGCTCAAAGTGGGTTGCAAAGGGATAATTTTTCACATCTTTTTATGGCCAATATTTTTGGGTAACAAACGAGGGCCTACTTCATTGTCCAAATTGCTAATCACATTACCATATGCATCTCGAGATTAATTAAGTTTAGAGATATATTTAGCACGAATTTCGAGACAACATTTCACACATTTTCCATAACCGATCAAAACAAAGGATTGAGATCATCAACGACTTATTAAAACACTGAAAAGAACTTTGAGTTAATCATAAACTCGGATTGATTTAAAAACTCATAAAAATTGATAGGCTCGAAATCTCACCGGGTTTGATCAATCTCCACACTTATTCGTAAAGTCGTCAATTTTCTTTCAATTTCCATCTTTGGTCAATTTTGGCTTGGTGCATTATGAATTTTACAATTTGAGACTTCAAACAGAATAAAGGTGATATTTTTGAAAATTTTAAATTCTAATTTTTATTTATTTTGAACAAAAATATTTTTGGTTTTTTTCAAATTTCTCAATTTAAAAAAAAAAAAAAAAAACACACTTGGAAAGAACATGTGATCGAATCAATGAATCTAAACAATAAATGGGAAGAATATCCCACACCCCCTAACTTAAATGTTGCATTGTCCTCAATGGAAATCAAGAACACAACATAAAGAGAGGAAAAGAAAGATATTACCCAAATGGAGCGATCCCGATGAGTGCAAGTCCATTGAATCTACAAAACATGTTAGAACCAAGCATAACAAAAATAATAACAAAAACTCTAACTATCGAAACTAGACTATAAAAATAGAAAAAGTAGTAATAAAAAACTACCTATTTACATCCTAAAATTTGAACGGCTAATAAATCATACACTAGAAGTCGAAAAATTTGAGGGTCCTCCCAAAATACAATTTGACTTTGAGGGATTAATGGTGTACCCTCATTAAGATGCATGCCTCCCGGAAAATAAGAATTCCGTTTGAAAAATGGAAGGCATGTGTGAGATGGAGAAAATGAACCATCACCAATTAAAAAATTTAACGGGATGATGGGGGGTTTGGGTGCTAGGTGGGACAAGTACAATTGAGATCCAAGAAAAATATAATCACCTCCCAAAGATTTTTCAAGTAGTATGGGGAGAGGGGAACACAAAAAGGAACAGTCCATATTAGAAAATAATTCTAGCAAAGTGTCTTTGTCGGTAAAAGGTGTAACGTTTCAGAATTTTCAACCGACTCATAGGAATCTAGCGGTACTTCTAATGGTTCAATAACCGTGAACGAAAATGGTGATGAAATAAACTCAATCTCAAGTGATTCATCATCACTTGGAGATTGAATTTCAAGGGAGCAAGACTCACTTTCAATGAGATGTTCTTCAAAAATTTGAGGTGACACACAAGTCTCAACCTCCTCTTTGTTTTCCAAAATAGAACGCACATCATCGCAAAGTGCGACCATTTCCTTCACAAGACCATAATCGATATTCTTTTGGCTTTGGGTGGAAAGAAAATCCAGTACTCTTTTGGTTAGAAAAAGCGTGTTTTCTTCCAAAGTAGGACCCCTTGGCTCTAGAACCTCGGATTCCTCTTTTGGTTGAAAACCTTTTATAGTTTCACAAATATCGGAAGAAAAATCTTCATTAAATTCCCCAAAATGATTTTTTTCGATATTCATTTTCAAGCTTTTCATACGCAAGATTTAGAAAGGCCTCACCCATGGTAATAGGTCGAGGCACAGATTCTTGAGAATATTTAATATAAATTTCTCTCCGATATTCATTTTCAAGCCTTTCATACTCGAGAGTTAGAACGGCCTCACCAATGGTAATAGGTCGAGCCACGGAGTCTTGAGAATAAAAAGTTTGAAAACGATTACCATATGAACCATTATAATTACCGAACTCACCATGAAAAGACATGATTACCGAATAGTATGTTAATGGAAATTCGAGTACAAAGGTGTGCGGTTGAGGATTCTACATTTCTTGGCGCTCAATTGTGCAAGGCTACAAAAAAGGTTAAAAAAATACAAAAGAAAGAAAAAAAATCTTTCGAAATAGTAAATCAATTATAATCTATAACAAAACATTCCCCGGCAACGGCGCCATTTTGATCGAGTGAAAAACCGAGCCTCCGTGTAATACGCTAGTCGTTGTTATCGGCTTCCAACCTCAATACAAAAAAAAAAACTAAACTTTTAACTACACTTTTATGGAGTATAGTAGTAAGTCTGCGTATCGAATCCACAGGGAATGTTTTATAGAATTTAATTGATTTATTACTTCTAAAATAAAAGTGAAAAAAATGATGATGGTTGACAAGGGGAAATAAATTGGAACAAATTTATAAAACTAATTAAAATGAATGAGGAAATAGGTTGGAATACAATCCCCCAGTCCCTAGTAATTACCCATTAGAATACTAGAATTGTAAATTATAAATTTGAATGAATCCAGTCTTTATAGATCCTAAGAATTACATATATGAGGTTCAAGCCCGCATCATATGAAATCAAAGATAAATATAAAGCGATGGTAAATAATTACACGCACATCATATTCTTAAGTATCCCAAGTACCTAGGGCAAGAGAGATTAAAAGATCTAGGATGATTGTGAACTTATCTTACACGATTCTTTCAAATTTAAATTTAAATTCTATTTCCTACGTAGATAAATTACATCGGGATGGGTTCATGCATCCCAACCCTTAAAAATTAGCTAAACATGATGAAAACAAAAGAAAACTCTAACAAACATTGTTAACAATTTGCAAAACAATTGAGAATTGAATGGAAAAATAAAATAGAGAATAGAAATTGATACTTGTATTTAGCAAGAGGAGAAAGAGATGAATTTGAATCCAGCAAAACTTCTTCTTCAAACTTACAACTAGGGTTTATGAAAACTTCTACCAAAGAAAACTACAATCTAACTTTCTCTCTCTAATCCTACTCCTACAACTTGATAAAAACCACCTAAAAGGATTTTTTAAGCCTCTCTCTAGAATTCCACCTCCCTTTTGAAAATGAGGTAGGGCTTGGTCTTTTATAGCACCAAGTTGCATGAATTTGACATCAAATTTCGCTTGTGGCACAAGTTTTCCAAGAGTTGCACTGCATTAAATGCATAATTAATGACAGAAATTTGCACATCCAGACTCTTCATTATCGCGCAACTTCAAAACATCGTAACTTCTTCACCGTAGCTCGGATTGAGGTGCCGTTTTTTCCAGTATTCTTGTAATTTAGTGCTCTTCAACTTTCTAGTTGGCCCCACCTTCGGGCTAAGGCTGAAAAATTACGAAAATGCCCTTCAACTCTCAATTTCTTGGTTTCTTTCACTGTTTTGAGCTCTCCTTCGTACTAACTTGCATGAAATACCTGTAAAACACATGAGAAATACACAAAACACGAAATACTTGCCAAAAAAGGTTAGTAGCATAAATAAGAGACAAATCCAAGCTAAATACACTGCACGGGATCATAAAAATACCGAAATTAAGGGGATAAATGTGAAGAATATGTGCCTAATCAATAGAGATTTTAGAAAATTAGAAGATGCGTCCAATTGTTGAAAAACAAAGCACACATAATCTTTTTCTCCACAAACACCACCCCACCCCACACCCAGCGCAAATTCACCACCAAACCACCACCATTGGTGCAGTAGTGACGGGGGCGGTGCAGTAATGGTGGCGATGGTGGTGATGGAGTCGGTACGATCATGAGGGTGGAGGTTGTGGTGGTATGCTTAAAACGAATACTCAATTGAAAGGTTTTTATAGAAAACATTCTAAGTGTTCGCAATTTTTAGGAAAATATCACTTGAAAAACGGAAAACAGTTTTCTAATTTGGGAAAAGTAGACATTTTAATTCATTTTTCCAAAAACTTTCAATGCCTCTCTTATGTTTCTTTTAATTTATCAAACAAAAAAACTGCCAGTAGTATTATTACAGATTAATATTATAGTAAGAAGTCATAGTTTAGGGTTTTTCTGTACCTAGTATTCCTAGTAACTGAACAACATAATAACAGTGTCCAGTAATATAGGCTCTAATTTACTTGTTCATAAATTATGTTGATTGACAATGATCTAATGCAATGTCATACTCGGGATATCTACATGAAGACCAATCATGTAAGCTAAGAGCAATATAGTTGTAGAATTAGAGTAGAAATGGGAGCTCCTTTTAAAAAGGAAAATTACACATTTCACAAATATCACTACCTTGCATTGTTCACTGTACATTAAACTCTGCCAGAGAACAACACGTCATTGATAGTTATGATATGATTCTCATCCATAACCTATGCCAATAGAACAATACAATACTAGGATATTTTGCGACCACATGGAGCCACTAAACTCCTTTTCTACAGATTAGTTTTCATTAAAATCAAGTTACTTATGTCATTATAATACTTTTCTTTTAACAAGAAACAAGACTTCATTAATAAAAAAAAACGAGTACAAAGATAAGGTGAAAAAGCTGCCCACCTATACTACAACAAAAGAAAACAAAAAAAATGTAAACATTCACATTTTATAACCTCCATTAAATAATAGTAAATAAAGAAAAATGAATGCTCTTAAAATGATAACAAGGAAGTCGAGAATCTAGAGGTGTGTTTGGTTGTGTTTAAACACTGTTTTTTGCTTCAAAACACAATTCTGGTCACAATCTGTGTTTGGCAAACCTATTTTTAAAAACTGGGTTTAAAAGATCTTTTGTTTAAACTCGTTGTTGATACCAAAAATTATTCATCTACACGGACCACTCGGATACTGACATGCGTTATACAGTGGGAGGTTAATCCTAAGTCATTTAGGATTGAATACTGACCAATTTCAGGAACACCGACCAACTCCAGGAATACCGACCAACACCAAGGATGCCGACAAACGTGACAGGCATACACCAATAGTTGTATATATTAATAATTGTACAGATGTAAATGACTACAATATAAAGACATTTCATCCATTGATATTCCAGCTCTGGTACACCCCCTAAGGGTTATAAATACATTGTAAACCCTACAATAGGGGGACACGAAAATATAGGCAATTCAATAAACCCAAAGCAATACACAACAGTGGACTTAGGCTCTTCAATCAAGCCTAACCACTTTAAAAATATCTTGTCTATTTATTTTATATTTATCTGTGATCAACAAATTAACCTAGTCTAGTTTTTTGCATCAACAGATTGGCACCATCTGTGGGAACGATATTTCTAATCGATCTCACTCAAATAAACACCTAAATGGATGAAATTCCTAAATCAAGTCTCAGGAATGAAGGTATTTTGCCTGCTCCTTCTGCTCCTCCATCTGCAAATGATTTAACTGGGATTCTGTCCAGTCTTGTAAGAGTCCAAGAGGCCATGAAAGATACTATCAGGCAACTTTCACAAACCCTCCAAGACGGAGCACCTGCTTTATCTGCTCAAGGAAATATGCCACCCCCCACCAAGAGGTGGTCGGTGCATCCACTCGATTCAGCAAGAGATGTCTCCTATCATCCAAGGTCAGCTTCATTACTCATTGTTGATACCAAAATTGACATGCTAACGTGGATGAATCACAAGAAGACATGTGTCAGGTTACGTGGCACCTACAGACATTTCTACAATCACTTTAGCAACGAAGAACTCTGCCTCCCCGATCAACTCAGATACTCCGAGTAACAAGAATACTCCTAGGAACTTCATTGCTTCGAGGAACTCCTGAATATCGAGCAACTAAGGCGGTCCGAGCTGTATCTCGACCACATCATTAATTGAAAAATAATCAACAGTTCGACTATTCATTGAATGCTTATCGTATAGATGTATACACTTAAGGGGCATTAATTATTTACCCTTTCACATGTACAGCCTAAAGGCTATAAATACATTGTATCATCCTCATTTATGGGGGAACCAGAATTTCTTGACAAATCCTGTAATCGAGAATTCCCAAACAATCAGCAATAACAGAAACAGTGGGCGTAGGCCATTCTTATACGGCTGAACCACTTTAAAAATTCTTTGTCTCATTTAAATTTATCTGTGATTAAATAATTAGATACAATCTAATTTTTTTACATCAACGGATTGGTGCCGTCTGTGGGAAACGACTGTTGCTATCATTTTTCACCAAAAATAATTCATCACCAATGGCTAATAATCCTGAATCCAGCAATCGAAATGCTGGAAATCCTCCAAATTCGTCTGCTCCTTCAAACATTCCAGAACTAGCTGGAATAATGACAAACCTGGCCCAGGGCCAGACCGCCATGCAAGAGACTATGCGGCAACTCATACAAACCCTTCATGGCGGTGCACCTGCCCATTCAGGACAGCGAAGTGTTCAAAGACAAACCCATTTACTTTCTTCACGAACTAGGCGTACTGATTCATATCATAATGAGGAATCTGATGATTTCTCCTATTAACCTGGGCGAATTTCGTCGGTTCTGGCCACAGATACTGAACAACGTATCACTCTCTCTCCAAAGAGGACCAGTGCCCTGGAAAGATTAAGCAGGGTGTCTCCTTTCATTCAATTAGGCCCTAGGAGGAATAGAAGTCCACCTAAGGCCATGTCGAGGAGTTTTCGACAAACTATCAGATCTAAGAGAAGGATCAGCACAATCACGACCAGTTACTCGTCAAGATAAATCTCAGGAAGCCACATCAACTCGATCAATTGCTCGAACCAATAGGCCCGAGGAAGGAAATGACGCGTGGAAAGGCTCTATTCAGAGACTGGAAGATAGATTGGGAGAAATGGCTAAGGCGAAGAATCCCTTACAACGAACTTTTATTCAAGGGACACCTTTTGTCCAGGCCATTGTTAGTTTCCCCACACCGTCAAAGTTCAAAGCACCTGTTGTGACCCCCAAATATGATGGAAAGACAGATCATGTTCTTCACATAGAGCAATATCAAGCTGCCGCCGACATCTATGTTGTCCCCGACGAGATGAGATGCAGAGCATTCTCGAGAACTCTTACTGGATCTGCTCAGATATGGTACAATAATCTTCCTCGGGGTAAGATTTCAACTTTCTTTCAACTGGCCGAGTTATTCATTGGGAATTTATGTTTTGGAGCAAAGCCAGTAAAATGAGTAGCGCATTTGTTAAGCGTTATACAAAAAGATGGTGAGAGTACTAGAGACTACATAACTCGTTTTAATAATGAGAAACTCGAAGTCATAGATTATGAAGAAAAGACAACGATCACCGCCTTGATGAGTGGGATGTTGCCCAACAAGTTGTATTATACTTTGGCCAAAGATCCACCCATAACCATATCAGAGTTAATGGCAAAAGCGGCCAAAATCATGAATGCCGAGGAGGCTATGGCTGCGAAGAAGAATATGGATAAAGAAACCAAGGTGGAAGTCGACAAAGCTAAGAAGAAAGAACATAAGAACAATGGTGGTGATAAACAATCCAAAAATAGGTCGTCATGGGAAGTCTTGAAATTTTTTGATAATTATACTCCTTTGAAGATGGGAATCAACCACGTCCTGGAAGAAATCAAGAATAACGAGGAGTTAAAATGGCCAAAGAAGGTGAAGGCAGACCCTGACAGAAGAAATAGGGAAAAATATTGCGAGTTTCACAAAGATCATGGCCATATGACTAAAAATTGCATAGCTCTTCAGAACGAGATCGAAACCCTCATTAGACGAGGAAAACTGACAAAGTATGTTGATCGTAGAAATAAAAGAAGAAATGACGACCAAACAAGGGAGAGGTATAGATCTCCTCGTCGAGCAGAGGAGAACAGGAAAAGAGATCATGAAGATGATCCAGAAGACGATCCCGATCTTCCCAAAAGACCAAGGCAGCCAGAATGCGAGGTATTTTCAATACGTTTTGGGTCATTTGACTGTAATGTTATTACAGGTGGAGATGCAGGAGGAGGAGATCTTAGTGCAGAAAGAAAGGCTTACCTCTGTGAGGCTCAAGCTTGCTCATATATTCAACGAATAAATCTAGCCGAGGAGGATCGCCCGAGAAAGGTAAACAAAGAGAAGTTGGTCATTGGTTTTTTAAAGAACGACCTAGCAGGTGTCCTATATCCTCATGATGACCCATTGGTGATCAAAATGAGAATGAAAGAAGTGATGATTTCAAGAGTTTTAGTAGATAATGGTAGCTCGACAGACATTATGTTCTACTCATGCTTCGACAGTTTGAACCTAAAGTTATCTCAACTGGAGCCTTATCACAGACCTCTCCTCGGTTTTGCTGGCGAGAAAGTTTTTCCACTAGGGACGATCGAGTTGGATATATTCATTGGAATATGACCTGCCTGTCGAACAGAAAGAATACGCTTTTTTGTGATGGATAAAAATGTTCAGTCAGCTTATAACATCATTATGGGAAGGGTTGGATTGAAGAAGTTCGAAGCAGTTCCATTTACGGTACATTAGTGCCTAAAATTTCCAACATATTTCAGAGTAGGAGTTGTGAAAGGTGATCAAAAAGTAGCTCGGGAATGCTATTATTCATCTGCCGAGCAAGAGGAGATGGAGGAATCGAGAAAAAAGACTACTACCTATCAAGTAGATGAAGGTACAGAAATTAAAACACTGGATCCTAGAGATGAATCTCAACTTGTAAAAGGTCAGGTGGTGGAAGTTACAGAAAATGTCATTCTGGACGACGAGCACCCTGAACGAACAACTCAAATAGGTTCATCGTTGGATGCCTCAATAAAATAGGAGTTGATAACTTTCCTAAGAAGCAGAAAGAAAACTTTTGCATGGAGTCATGAAGATATGCCTGGAATAGACCCAAATTTATTATGTCACGAGCTCAACATGAATAAGGAGATCAAGCCAGTAAAACAAAGAAGAAGAGTATTCAGTCCCGAGAAGAATCAAGCTATACAAGAGGAGGTCGAGAAGCTCCAGAAGGCTTATTTCATCGAAGATGTTAAATATCTAGACTGATTAGTCAATGTGGTGATGGTAAAGAAGAAAAACAACAAATGGAGGATGTGTGTTGATTTCACTGACCTCAATAAAGCATGCCCAAAGGATCATTTCCATTACCCCGAATTGACCAACTGGTAGATGCTACCTCGGGACATGAGCTGCTTAGTTTCATGGACGCTTATTCTGGTTATAATCAGATCAAAATGAAACCTGAAGACAGGGAGAGTACTTCTTTTATTACCCCTAGGGGAACTTATTGTTATAATGTTATGCCTTTTGGTTTGAAAAATGCAGGTGCGACATATCAGCGGCTGATGAACAAGGTCTTTGCCAAACAAATCAGTTGCAATATGGAAGTCTATGTCTATGATATGCTGACAAAGAGTAAGAAAGCTGCCGATCATCTAGATGACTTAGGCCAGACCTTTGATCAACTGGATAAATACCAAATGAAGCTGAACCCGACGAAGTGCATATTTAGAGTATGAGAAGGCATGTTTCTCGGATATATTGTCAATCAATGAGGCATTGAAGCAAATCCAGAAAAGATCAAAGCTCTATTAGGGTTGCGATCTCCAACAACGAAGAAAGAAGTGCAAAGCCTTACAGTACGAGTAGCAGCACTCAACAGATTTGTATCGCGAGCAACTGATAGATGTCTCCCGTTCTTCAAAACACTCCGAAAAACTTTCGAGTGGAATGATGAATGTGAGAAGGCCTTTCAAGACTTGAAGAAGTATCTGGGAGCACCTCCGCTGTTATCCAGGCCAGTGATGGGAGAAAAATTGTACTTGTATCTGGCAGCATCAGAAAATGCAATTAGCTCGGCATTGATCAGAATGGAGAATGGAGTGCAAAAGCCAATTTATTATACAAGTAAGGCCTTCCGAGGAGCAGAGATCAGATACCCAAAGCTGGAAAAATTGGCATTGGCGCTGATTGAGGCGAGTAGGAGAATAAGGCCATATTTCCAGGCCCATACTATAGTCGTATATACTGACATGCCATTGAGACAAACCCTTCATAAACCAGAAAAATTAGGAAGATTGATGTACTGGGCAATAGAGCTCAGTGAATATGATATAATTTATGAACCCATGTCATCGCTTAAAGGGCAAGCACTAGCAGATTTCATAGCAGAGTTCACCTATCCTGATACTCCCGAGGAGCAAAAGCAGCTCGCCGATCAACTTGTGGATCTTACAGGACCGACAAACACTAGCTCAGACCAACTTAAGTTGGTAAAAGGGCAAGTGGATGTGATAGGATCATCAAATTCGAGCTCAGACCAACTTAGGTTGGTAAAAGGGCAAGAAAAGATGGTCGACGAAGAAAAAGAAATATCAGGGGATGGTGAAAAGAAGTAATAAATATTTCACCGAGGAACTCTGTCAGATCAGAAATTAGAAGACCAGTTGCCTATATGGAGGTTGTATGTAGATGGCTCATCTTGTAATACAAGCTGTGGGGCGGGGATCGTTTTGAACAGCCCGGACGAAATCGACATGGAATACGCACTGCGATTCCAATTCAAAGCTTCCAATAATGAAGCTGAGTATGAGGCCATGATTGCAGGTCTTAATTTAGCAAAAACTATGGAGGCGCAACAAGTTATTGTCTTCAGTGATTCTCAATTAATTGTGAATCAGATGTTGGGAATATATGTAGCCAAAGGAGAGTTAATGATTAAGTATCATGCAAAGGTGATGGAGTTGGTATCAGAATTTGTTGCTATTCAGTTAGTCAGAATACCAAGAATAGACAATGCAAGAGCAGACGCCCTAGCCCGATTAGCATCAGCTACTCGTATCGAGCTGCGAAGAACAATACCAATTGAAGTGTTAGCTAGTCGAAGCATAGATGAAGACCTGATGATGAGTTTTATTACCCTTGATTTAGGACCATCTTGGATGGATCCCATCAGGGCGTATATCGAGGAGGGAGAATTACCAATGGATAAACTCGCGGCCAAGAAATTAAAGTTTAAAGATGCTCGGTATGTATTAACTAATGGTGTTCTGTACAGACGAGGAATTATGGTCGGTTTACAAAGATGTGTACATCCCTCCGAGGTGAAAGAATTGATTGAAGAGATCCATGAAGGGTCCTGTGGAGCCCATGTAGCAGGTTGGACTCTTTTGCAAAGGGTAATGACGCAGGGATACTACTGGCCAACGATGAGGGCTGACTGTATCGCCTATGCCTAGAAATGCAACAAGTGCGAACGTTTTTCCTCCATCCGAAGAACTCCACAAGCATTGTTGACACCTATTACTTCCCCTTGGCCATTTTCTACGTGGGGAATAGATTTAGTTGGGCCACTGCCAACGACCAGAGGAAGGTTCAAATATCTCGTCGTCGCAGTGGATTATTTTACCAAGAGGGTAGAAGCTGAGCCTCTTATCGACATGACTTACGAGAAGATATATCAATTTATCTGGAAAAATATCATTTGTAGATATGGTCTTCCTCATGCATTCATCACCGACCATGGAACGCAATTTGATAATGAGGAATTCGCTGCCTATTGCCATCAGTCCAACATTTGGAAGCTCCACTCAGCACCAGGTCATCCCCAAAGCAATGGACAGACTGAAGTGACGAAAAGGACACTTCTAAATGGCCTGAAGAAAAGAGTAAGTGAGGCAAAAGCAAATTGGATCAACGAGTTACAGTCAGTACTGTGGGCTTATTGTACTACTCCCCGAGCAACAACTGGAGAATCCTCATATATGCTGGCGTTTGGAAGTGAAGCTGTAATACCTGCCGAGTTGGGTCTCCCAACACACAGAGTACTGAATTTCAACTCCCCAGTCTGTGACTTGATGATAAGATTGGATTTGGACATGCTCGAGGAAGTTAGAGAAGAAGAAGCCATTAGGAATGCTTCTTACCAATAACGAACAACTCTGTTCTACAATAAGAGGGTGAAGAAGTGTGACCTAAAAGAAGGAGATTATGTGCTAAAGAAAGTCATTCAGAAGCATAACAAATTGGAGGCAAACTGGCATGGACCATACCGAGTTACAGAGGTTGTTCGACCAGGAACCTACCGAATAGCAACTTTAGAGGGGGAGGAGTTTAAGAATGCATGGAACGCAGAACATTTACGCAAATACTATCAGTGATGTAAAATCTCATGTAAAGTAGTTCCATCAGTATGAATAAAATGACGATATTTTGCCAGCTTCTCTCCTTTTATTGAAAATTTTTCGGGGAATACTAGTGCTACACACTACACTGCTCAGCAATAACAAAATATCCCTAAAAATGCCAACTCGGTTTGGTTAGGGAACGACATTCCTAAAAATGCCAACTTCGGTTGGTTAGGAAACCATACTCCTAAAACCATACTCCTAAAAATGCCAACTCGGTTTGGTTATGAGGCAAAAATATCCCTAAAAATGCCAACTCGGTTTGGTTAGGGAACGACATTCCTAAAAATGCCAACTCCGGTTGGTTAGGAAATCATACTCCTAAAAATGCCAACTCGGTTTGGTTAGGAGGAAAAAATAAGACATTCCTAAAAATGCCAACTCCGGTTGGTTAGGAAATCATACTCCTAAAAATGACAACTCGGTTTGGTTAGGAGGCAAAAATATTGCTAAAAATGCCAACTAAGGTTGGTTAGGAAGAAAAAATATTTTTCAAAAAATTCCAAAGTTGGTCAAAAAAGAAAAATTCACCAATTTATATTGGTCGAGAATCAAAAGATGTGACCATTGTTGGTCGGAAACATTTTACGAATATAGTAGAGACCAAATTAAATTTTTACTTGTGATTTTTAATTGGTCGAGAAGCAACAACATCATTATTTTTGGGCAGCCAAATGATTACCACAAGTTTAATCTAGTCGACAACAAGTTTTGATCAGCTGTAGTTGGTCGACAAAATTACATAATGTTATTATCCTTTTTAACAGATATGCATACACAAATGAAAAGTGTTGTACAACTACAGGACAATGGCAATCAACATTTGCAAACAAAATATATGTCTTTCATTAAGTCCAAAAGCAAAGTACATTGATAAAAAATGTATACTAACTATTACATCAAGAACCCTATTCTATTGGTTTTTTCCCCTCCGCTTTTGAAACAGGTTCCTCGCCAGCTGGAGGATCATCTAAAGAAAAAAGGGAATTTATAAAGTTGAGGTCTTGAAGCATCCTGATATTCATCACGTAGGGTCTATCTAGCAGGTGCTCGGGGCGAGATATACCTGCATTTGAATGGAGATTATAATCACCGAGATACTTAGAAATCAAGCACTGAGGAATGGCCCGAGCAGGGATCCAGCTCATGTCAAGCTTGTATGGTGGAACTGGTAAGTCGAGTAGCCAAGGATTATGGCAATCCCACAAGTAATGAACTTGCTCCAGTTTCAGTACACCCAGAGCATTCAACCACCCCTGCTTATAGCCTTCATTATTGGCATTTTCAATACGAGCATCAAAATGGTAAAGGGCTTCGTTGTAGCCTGCCATCCAAAATTCTCGGGGTTGCTTATGGAATTGATAAGTTAATCTTTCTAATTGCTCGTGAAGGCTTCTGGCAAAAATTTCCTTATTCTCCAAGACAGATTTCTGCGCAGCAAGTTGCTCGTCCAAATTCTGGATTTTCTTAGACATTTCAGACAAAGCTTGATTTTTTGCCATTAATTGGAACGCTTGATTTTCCAATGCTGACTGAGTTCGAACTTCTTCAATAGTAGGCCGAAGAACTCTTGGTCATCCCCGAGTAGGTGGAGTGCCCTGTTCCTCGACAGTACTCAGAGCAGCTCTTGCTCGTCCTCGAGAAGCTCTTGCTCGTCCCCGAGCAGGAGTAGAAGGACCAGCTCTCCTCAAAGTTTCTAACTCATCTCGCAATTTAGCGTTTTCAACTTCCAAGAAGGAGAATCCCTCGTCAGTCACAGGGACTAAGGCATTTGAGGAGGAGGCAACAAACTTCAATTGAGCCAGTTCCTTTTGCAGATTATTATTCCCTTGCTCCAGCAGCTCAGCTATTTGCCTGTGCTCCTCGACCTCTATTTTCAAAGTTATCTCTCTCACTTCGTAAGCAGCAAACATCTTGTCATGGCCCTTGTCAGCACTGAGTTGTTGATATTTCTTTTCATACCCTCATGCAAAAGAGCTGAAGACTCTTTGTATTGCTGTTGAAGTTCATCGAGAGGGCCTTGTAAGTCTTCAATCATTTCATAATAAGCCACATTATTGGCTACGGCACGATCAAGAAGACAGTTCAGATATTGATAAGCCTCAATTGCCTGCTCTGAAGCATTTTGGCCAAGAATGTCAATAACTTGTTCTGCACTCAAATCAGTATGACCAGCCTTAAAGTATTTATTGCATTGCCTCATCAGTTTTTTATCATTAGCAGACAACAATTCCATTCTGGCCACAAACTAGTAAAAGAGTAGAAGGCAAGAATTAATAAGAATGCAAACAGAGTATGAAAGAAAGAATCAGCAACATGTATGATAAAAAATACAATTTTTATTACATCATGGAAAAAGGAGTACAAAGTTCAAAGTTACACGTGCCAAAAGAAAATAAAACAAAGATAAAGTACCGAACAACTTTACACCTTTTCCTTGGCTCCCAAAACTTTATCGGGAGCCTGGGACGAGGAGCTAGGTTGCTCGGCAGGAATAAAAAGTTGCTCGGCAAGAGCAGGAGGTTGCTCGGATGAGGTAGGCAGAAGTGGAAGTTGCTCGTTGGTTGGCCGGATAACTTATGGGGCAGGGATTTGATCACCCACAACCATGGAGGACTCCTCGGAGGCAGCTTCGTCCTCTTCTTCATCCTCGGGGATTGGAGGGGGACCAGGAATATGTCGCTGGAATAAGTTAGAACCCTCATCAACTTTCAACTCTTGTAGAGCAGCAACCCAGTCATCTCTGAAGTATTTAAGACTGCCATATTCAACTTGCGCCATCATTGCAGCCACTCCTTTATTCCATCCCTTGTCCCAGCCAACGCTGAAGGACTTCTTCACTGCCAACTTTCTTTTTGCTTTCTCTGAGGATAGCTTCTCGGATAGAGTTTCCTCGACAGCTTTCAGCTTATTCTCAGGCTCCTCTTTTTAGCGACTTACTTCGCGGAGCTGGGTTAATTCCTCCTCGGCAACTTTGAGCTTTCCCTCAATCTCTTTAGCATTTTTGAGCTTCTCGTTGAGCTCCTTATTCTTATCTTCTAAATCCTTTACTTTATTCTCCAACCCTTTGGAGACTTCAACCATCTGAGCCTTCTCTTCCTCGAACGAGGAGAGTTTCTTCTCCCAGGCAGCTTTGTCCTCGTCATATTTCTGACGGGAGTCCTTCAGAGATTGGGTCAAACCCACTAAAGATTCCTCCACACCAGACGAGGAGCTAGAAGCCTTGTTAACTTCGTCTTTCTCCACAATTGTATTAAAATAACTCACCAACTGGAAAAAGGAAATAACTACAAGTCAGTACAGAGACAGATACAACAAGGGAAAGATAAAAAGATTCAAAATAAGAAAAAACTTACTGAAGCAATATGGCGAGTAGCCAAAGAGGTGAGCATATCCCGAGAAAGGTTTTCTTCAAGTCCTTGGATCTCGGGGATGATCCAAGTCTTCACCGAGCTCATAGCAGAGCTCGGGGGAACAATGGTAGGAACACTAGTACCACTAACTGGGAGCTGGGAAATGGTTTCAGCTAAATTGACCGAGGAGCTTTTCTTCAGCCTCCTCGGGGGCACAGGAAAAGTTTCGACCAAGGAAGAACTCTTGGTTGGTGAAATGGTAATCACCTCTGTTTTAGCATCACCCTTACTTGGAGCCACTGGGGGCTTCTCAGCAGCCTTCTTAGTTGCAGCAGAAGGAGGAGCATCAATTTTCTTTGTCCCCTCTGGGACATCAGATTTACTTCTTTTTGCCTCCCCAGAGCTGGAGGCAGATGTCTCAAAGATAGAAGGAACCCTTATTTTACCCATCTTTTGACTCAGGGGAATGTGTGATTCAGGAGAAGAATCTTCAGGAATTGGCACCGGTTCAATATTGCTGATCACCGGACGAGCAGTAAAAGAAGATGTGTAGCTCTTATACTACAGCAAGTATGAGGCAGACCTAATATGCTCGTCGGCAACAGTCTGATGCAAGCTCCAGATAAGTTTTAACTGCTTTATGTTAACTTCTGCCTCTTTTGGAGCTTTTCTCTTACTGTCAACTGCAAACAAATAAAAATTAAAATATCAGTCGCACATTTTATCAAACACAATGAAAGTATAATCTCAAACATAAAATAAAATCAAAATAACCTATCCCATTGCCGTAGGGAGGGCATCTAGGACCCTAATATACTTCATCTCCAGTTAAAGGAGCATGTTGCCAATTTTTAATGACAACCCCATGCTCGAAATAGTCTTTATTGGCATCTGGGAGATTGACCACTAAAGCCCTATTTAAAATTTAGTTTTTAAATAAAAAGTATTATCCCCAACTGCCCATCTATAACAGAACATAATCTCTGGAATTCCTATGCGAGTTCCATGAATTTGATTTAACCTATGCAGCCCATTAACTATTCTCCATGTGTTGGGGGCTATTTTTGCAGGAACAACATCAAAGTATTGACAGAATTCTAAACATAAAGGATTTGGTGGAAAAGAAAATCCACCCTCAGCAATAAAGAGACTGGGGAACCAATGTCCTTCAGCTAAGAGGAAATAATCTGAAGGCTCAGAAAGTTCCTCCAGAATTACCCAATAAGGGATAGAAAAATCAGAACGGAACTTCTCAAGAGATTCAACAAGATAAACCATGATGAATAAAAGAAATGAAGAAGAAGTAAAAAGATCTTACAGAAAAAAGAGGGATTTGTTGACAACGAACGATGGAAAAGATGAACGCACAAGAGAGAGAGAGGCAATGGAAAACTCGAAGACAAAAATTTGAAAAAGTAGAAGACAATGGGATTGTCTGCGATGCTTAAATACTTTGCCTCGGGAAACGGTAAAGGAAATGATTACAAAAAGAAATGATTACGCTACCGACGGCTAAAAGGACAAAAAGTGCGCGAAGATCGAAGCAGTTATAAAAATTCAAAAAGTCTGATTCTTCGAATTTGGAAGGAAAAATAAATACGAAGGAAACGCTCCTAAAAATCAGGAGGATCATTTAAAATTATCATATTCCGAGAAAGAATGTTCCATACTCCTTAAATTTCGAACTATGAAACATTGGGGGCTTCTGTTGATACCAAAATTGACATGCTAACGTGGATGAATCACAAGAAGACACGTGTCAGGTTACGTGGCACCTACAGACATTTCTACAATCACTTTAGCAACGAAGAAATTTGCCTCCCCGATCAACTCAGATACTCCGAGTAACAAGAATACTCCGAGGAACTTCATTGCTCCGAGGAACTCCTGAATATCGAGCAACTAAGGCGGTCCGAGCTGCATCTCGACCACAGCATTAATTGCAAAATAATCAACAGTTCGGCTATTCATTGAATGCTTATCGTACAGATGTATACACTTAAGGGGCATTAATTATTTACCCTTTCACATGTATAGCCTAAGGGCTATAAATACATTGTATCATCCTCATTTGTGGGGGAACCGGAATTTCTTGACAAATCCTGTAATCGAGAATTCCCAAACAATCAGCAATAACAGAAATAGTGGACGTAGGCCATTCTTATAAGGCTGAACCACTTTAAAAAAATTTCGTCTCATTTAAATTTATCTGTGATTAAATAATTAGATACAATCTAATTTTTTACATCAACACTCATAACATCATAATCTTTTCATACGCAGTCTTATTCTCCAAAAAGGCCAAGCGCCATAGAGAGATTAAGTCGTGCATCTCCCTTTGATCATTTGGGACCCAAGGGGAACATAAATGTTCCTAGGGAAAGATCTGGTAATAATAGATGACCATCTTATCAAAGGGAAAGCACGGCTTAATCTAGATCAAATTCCCGATGAACCGTTACTTGGATCGAGCAATGGGTTCAAGAAAAAAGTTCAACAACTAATAAAGTTGCAATGCATAAATTCGGTGCTGACAATGATGCACGAAAAGGCTCCATACATGGATTGGAAGACAGATTGGGACAAACGAAGATAACAAAAAACCCACTGCAAAGGAGTTTTTTTTATATGATAGAAAAATAGATCCAGTCCTCCATATAGAACAATACCAAGCAGCTGCTAATATTTATGCCATCCCCAATGAGATGAGGTGTAGAGCATTTTCTGGAACTAATATCGGATTTGCCCAAATCTGGTACAATGGCCTTCCTCGGGGACAAATTTATAAATTAAACCTACTGGCCGAGCTATTCATTAATAACTATTGCTTTGGAGCAAAGCTTGTGAAAAGGTGGAATAATTCCTTAGTGTGAGACAGAAAGAATGAGAGATCACTAGAGATTACATCTCTCGTTTTAATAATGAGAAACTAGAGGTCATAGATTATGAGGAGAACTGCAATAACTGCGCTCGTGAGTGGATTACTCCCTGAAAAATTGTATTATACCCTTGCTAAGGATCCTCCAAAGAAAAGGGCAAAATTGATGGCTAAAGTAGCAAAGATCACGAATGTCGAGGAAGTAATGGCAGCTAAGCATAGCTCGAGTAATAAATTTGATAGCAAAAATGATAAGAAAGATCATAAAGAATCCAGAGAACACATTCTCCTCGAAAAGCATTACTGGTATAGTATATATGTTTTTGAACTCCATTCTCCTCTCGAATCAATGCATAACTTACAACTGGTTCAAAAACAGCTAAGTACAGGTACAAATTTTCACCCGTGATTGGTCGAGAGAGCAATAGAGGTGATCCCAAATACTTTTACAAATCCACAAAAGATTTTTCACATTCTTCATTCCATTCAAAGCTTTTTCTGAGGACCTTGAAGAACGATAGGCATCTATCTGTTGCTTGGGACACAGATCTGTTCAAGGCTGCTACTCATCCAGTTAGTCTTTACACATCCTTCTTGCAAGTCATAGATTGCATTCAATTAATGAATTAATCTTGTCTTGATTTGCTTTAATTCCCCTTTGATTTACAATGTAACCAAGAAACATTCCCTCTTGCACTCCAAAAACACATTTGGTTAGATTCATCTTCATCTGGTGCTTCTCAAGTTGATCAAAAGTTTGGTTGAGGTCAGTAATGTGATCGGATGCCTTTTTGCTTTTTTTAAGCATGTCATCTTCGTAGACTTTCATATGCTTGCCTATCTATTCCTCGAATACCTTGTTAACCATCCTTTGATATGTAGCACCTTCATTTTTCAAACCAAAAGGCATAACATTATAACAGTATGTTCCTAGGGGATTGATGAAAGAAGTTCTTTCCTTGTCCTCATGCTTCATTTGTATCCGGTTATAACTAGAATAATCATCCATAAAGCTGAGAAGTTCATGTCATGATGTAGAATCCACGAGCTGATCTATTCGAGGCAATGGAAAGTGATCCTTTGGGTATGCTTTATTTAAACTCGTGAAGTCTGCATACATTCTCCACTAGTTATTTTTCTTTTTGACCATAACTACATTGGCCAACCAGTCTGGGTATTTCTCTTCATTAATAAAAGATGTTTTTTTAAAGTTTTTCGACCTCTTCTTGTATGGCTTGGTTCTTGTCGGGACTAAACACTATTCGCCTTTATTTGATTGGTTTAACTTCTTTGTTTACATTGAGCTCGTGACAAAGGACATTGGGATCTATACCAGGCATGTCTTCGTGACTCCAGGCAAATGCATGCTTTCTCTATTTAAGGAAGCTCACTAGTTCCTTTTTAAGAACAGGATCTAATGTTGTCCCTATTTGATTGGTGGGTTCTGGTTTATCATCATCTAACACAATGCTTTCAGTTGCTTCCACAATCTATCCCTTTACCAGCTCTGTTTCCACTTTTTGATCTAAGGTTTCAACCTCGGATTCTTAATCAAGAGTATCCACTTGGTAGGTAGTAATTTTCTTCTTTATTTTTTCCAAGTCTTCTTATTAGGCAGAAGAATAATAACACTCCCAAGCTATTTTCTGATCACCTTTCATAATTCCCACACCAAAATTAGTAGGGAATTTTAGACACTAATGAACATTGGATGGTACGACTTTGAAATTCTTTAGCCCTACTCTTCCTATGATTATATTGTAAGCTGAATTGACATTTTTATCTATTACAAAGAAACGGATCTTATCTATTCGGCTAGCTGGCAAAGTGCCTATCAACACCTCCAATTTCATGGTTCCCAAAGGGAAGACTTTCTCACCTGCAAAGCCTGATAAGGCTCTAATTGGCTAAGTTTAAAATCCAAGTTGATGAAACAAGGATAGAACATGATATCCGCCGAGCTACCATTATCTACTAATACTCTAAAGACAATGATTTCTTCTTTTCTGACTTTGATTACCAGGGGGTCATCATAAGGATATAGTACTCCTGAAAGGTCATTTTTAGAGAAACCAATTACTAGTTTGTCTTTGTTAACCTTCCTTGGTCGATCCTCCTCTGCAAGGTTGATCCCCTGTATATACGAGCAAGCTTGTGCCTCTTAGAGGTAAGCTTTTCGCTCTGCTGTATGATATCCTCCTCCCGCGTCTCCACCTGTAATCATTTGGCAATTAAAAGAACCAAAATTGATACAAAGTACCTCATGTTCTGGTTGCCGAGTTTTTTTAGGGAGATCGGCATCGGCATCGTCATCCTGATCATCTTTATGAGTTCTTTTCTTCTCCTCTCTGGACTTGCAAGGAGATTTTGTTCTATGCCGACCTCCTGCGTTGTTCTACCGATCAACGTACTGATTCAATTTTCCTCTTCGGATGAGAGTTTCAATCTCATTTTGAAGAGCTATGCAATATTCCGTTGTGTGATCGTGATCCCTGTGAAATTCACAGTACTTAGTTTTGTCTCTTTTGGTTAGGGAACTTAGCAACTTATTAGGGCAACTCGCATCTTTATTATGCTTGATTTCCTTCAAAATATGCTGAATTCCTATAGTTAGCGGAGTGTAATCATTGTACTTCTTGAGTTGCTCCAAAACCCCTTTCTGTTTCGATTCCCTGTGTTCTCTGGATTCTTTATGATCTTTCTTATCATTTTTGCTATCAAATTTATTACTCGAGCTATGCTTAGCTGCCATTACTTCCTCGACATTCGTGATCTTTGCTACTTTAGCCATCAATTTTGCCCTTTTCTTTGGAGGATCCTTAGCAAGGGTATAATACAATTTTTCAGGGAGTAATCCACTCACAAGCGCAGTTATTGCAGTTCTCCTCATAATCTATGACCTCTAGTTTCTCATTATTAAAACGAGAGATGTAATCTCTAGTGATCTCTCATTATTTCTGTCTCACACTAAGGAATTATTCCACCTTTTCACAAGCTTTGCTCCAAAGCAATAGTTATTAATGAATAGCTCGGCCAGTAGGTTGAATTTATAAATTTGTCCCCGAGGAAGGCCATTGTACCAGATTTGGGCAAATCTGATATTAGTTCCAGAAAATGCTCTACACCTCATCTCATTAGGGATGGCATAAATATTAGCAGCTTCTTGGTATTGTTCTATATGGAGGACTGGATCTATTTTTCTATCATATTTGGGTGTTACTATTAGAGCCTTGAACTTTGCTGGAGTAGGGAAATCCACAATTGCACGCATAAATGGAGACCCTTTTAGATCATCCTGATCATCTTTATGCCATCCCCAATGAGATGAGGTGTAGAGCATTTTCTGGAACTAATATCGGATTTGCCCAAATCTGGTACAATGGCCTTCCTCGGGGATAAATTTATAAATTCAACCTACTGGCCGAGCTATTCATTAATAACTATTGCTTTGGAGCAAAGCTTGTGAAAAGGTGGAATAATTCCTTAGTGTGAGACAGAAAGAATGAGAGATCACTAGAGATTACATCTCTCGTTTTAATAATGAGAAACTAGAGGTCATAGATTATGAGGAGAACTGCAATAACTGCGCTCGTGAGTGGATTACTCCCTGAAAAATTGTATTATACCCTTGCTAAGGATCCTCCATAGAAAAGGGCAAAATTGATGGCTAAAGTAGCAAAGATCACGAATGTCGAGGAAGTAATGGCAGCTAAGCATAGCTCGAGTAATAAATTTGATAGCAAAAATGATAAGAAAGATCATAAAGAATCCAGAGAACACAGGGAATCGAAACAGAAAGGGGTTTTGGAGCCACTCAAGAAGTACAATGATTACACTCCGCTAACTATAGGAATTCAGCATATTTTGAAGGAAATCAAGCATAATAAAGATGCGAGTTGCCCTAATAAGTTTCTAAGTTCCCTGGCCAAAAGAGACAAAACTAAGTACTGTGAATTTCACAGGGATCACGATCACACAACGGAATATTGCATAGCTCTTCAAAATGAGATTGAAACTCTCATCCGAAGAGGAAAATTGAATCAGTACGTTGATCGGTAGAACAACGCAGGAGGTCGGCATAGAACAAAATCTCCTTGCAAGTCCAGAGAGGAGAAGAAAAGAACTCATAAAGATGATCAGGATGACGATGCCGATGCCGATCTCCCTAAAAAAACTCGGCAACCAGAACATGAGGTACTTTGTATCAATTTTGGTTCTTTTAATTGCCAAATGATTACAGGTGGAGACGCGGGAGGAGGATATCATACAGCAGAGCGAAAAGCTTACCTCTAAGAGGCACAAGCTTGCTCGTATATACAGGGGATCAACCTTGCAGAGGAGGATCGACCAAGGAAGGTTAACAAAGACAAACTAGTAATTGGTTTCTCTAAAAATGACCTTTCAGGAGTACTATATCCTCATGATGACCCCCTGGTAATCAAAGTCAGAAAAGAAGAAATCATTGTCTTTAGAGTATTAGTAGATAATGGTAGCTCGGCGGATATCATGTTCTATCCTTGTTTCATCAACTTGGATTTTAAACTTAGCCAATTAGAGCCTTATCAGGCTTTGCAGGTGAGAAAGTCTTCCCTTTGGGAACCATGAAATTGGAGGTGTTGATAGGCACTTTGCCAGCTAGCCGAATAGATAAGATCCGTTTCTTTGTAATAGATAAAAATGTCAATTCAGCTTACAATATAATCATAGGAAGAGTAGGGCTAAAGAATTTCAAAGTCGTACCATCCAATGTTCATTAGTGTCTAAAATTCCCTACTAATTTTGGTGTGGGAATTGTGAAAGGTGATCAGAAAATAGCTTGGGAGTGTTATTATTCTTCTGCCTAATAAGAAGACTTGGAAAAAATAAAGAAGAAAATTACTACCTACCAAGTGGATACTCTTGATTAAGAATCCGAGGTTGAAACCTTAGATCAAAAAGTGGAAACAGAGCTGGTAAAGGGATAGATTGTGGAAGCAACTGAAAGCATTGTGTTAGATGATGATAAACCAGAACCCACCAATCAAATAGGGACAACATTAGATCCTGTTCTTAAAAAGGAACTAGTGAGCTTCCTTAAATAGAGAAAGCATGCATTTGCCTGGAGTCACGAAGACATGCCTGGTATAGATCCCAATGTCCTTTGTCACGAGCTCAATGTAAACAAAGAAGTTAAACCAATCAAATAAAGCCGAATAGTGTTTAGTCCCGAGAAGAACCAACCCATACAAGAAGAGGTCGAAAAACTTTAAAAAAACATCTTTTATTAATGAAGAGAAATACCCAGACTGGTTGGCCAATGTAGTTATGGTCAAAAAGAAAAACAACTAGTGGAGAATGTATGCAGACTTCACGAGTTTAAATAAAGCATACCCAAAGGATCACTTTCCATTGCCTCGAATAGATCAGCTCGTGGATTCTACATCATGACATGAACTTCTCAGCTTTATGGATGCTTATTCTAGTTATAACCGGATACAAATGAAGCACGAGGACAAGGAAAGAACTTCTTTCATCAATCCCCTAGGAACATACTGTTATAATGTTATGCCTTTTGGTTTAAAAAATGCAGGTGCTACATATCAAAGGCTGGTTAACAAGGTATTCGAGGAATAGATAGGCAAGCATATGAAAGTCTACGTAGATGACATGCTTACAAAAAGCAAAAAGGCATCCGATCACATTACTGACCTCAACCAAACTTTTGATCAACTTGAGAAGCACCAGATGAAGATGAATCTAACCAAATGTGTTTTTGGAGTGCAAGAGGGAATGTTCCTTGGTTACATTGTAAATCAAAGGGGAATTAAAGCAAATCAAGACAAGATTAATTCATTAATTGAATGCAATCTACGACTTGCAAGAAGGATGTGTAAAGACTAACTGGATGAGTAGCAGCCTTGAACAGATCTGTGTCCCAAGCAACAGATAGATGCCTATCGTTCTTCAAGGTCCTCAGAAAAAGCTTTGAATGGAATGAAGAATGTGAAAAATCTTTTGTGGATTTGTAAAAGTATTTGGGATCACCTCTATTTCTCTCTCGACCAATCACGGGTGAAAATTTGTACATGTACTTAGCTGTTTTTGAACCAGTTGTAAGTTATGCCTTGATTCGAGAGGAGAATGGAGTTCAAAAACATATATACTATACCAGTAATGCTTTTCGAGGAGCAGAAATCAGATACCCTCACTTAGAGAAATTGACATTGGCATTTATTAAAGCATCTTGATGCATGAAACCCTATTTTCAAGCCAATACAATTATAGTTTACACTGATATGACTCTAAAGAAGGCTTTGCACAAACCAGAGAAATTTGGTAGATTAATGTACTGGGCTGTGGAATTGGGGGAGTATAATATCATATATAAACCAAGGTCTTCTCTGAAAGGCCAAGCAGTGGAAAATTTCATAGCGGAGTTCACCTACTCCGAGGTCCCCAAGCAATAAAGTGGTTAGACAGAACAAGAATCGGGAGAAGGTAATGTTTCCAAAAGAACTCCCGAAGAACTTTCTTCAGAAGAAGCGAGTGCAGACCTACCAGACTATTCTTCTCGAACACAGGATATGACCAGGAAGTATGAAGAAGCAAAGGGTAAAGTATTCCACTAAGGGAGTTTGACAGACTGTAATACCCCGTAATTTTATAAATTTTTATTTAATGGATTAATTTGAATTAAATGAGAATTAATTGGAAATTAATCCGGATGTAAATATGAACGAGACGTGATTTGGTATTTGAGTATGATGTTAATATTAAATGTTACTGAGAATATATGGTAATATACGAGTATTGAAAACATTAAAATTGTCAAGAGTTATAAATACGACAATTTGGGAAATTAATTGGTGACGCGCGTGTCAGTCGCGTCATGAATGAATTTAATTAGATTAAAAAGTAATTTATATTTTTATCAATCCAATGGTCATTTTGAGTGCGCCAACGTGTCCGGAAGGGTTGAGATAGTCAGAAAACACTAGTCGGGGGTTTAGTTTGGGTTCCGGGCATTTTTAGGCCAAATCGGCAACCCATAAAGGGTATTTTGGTAATTTTAAAAATATAGGAGTCAAGACCCACGAATTTTAGAGCTAAAATATATATTTTTAGAGAGGCCACTAAGGCCATTATCAGCCAAAAATAATAGAAGTGGGGTACGGGAGATAGGGAGAAGTTAGAGAGAAGTTTTAAGGAGTTCCAAAACAAACCACCACCAATCGGGAAGGATTTGTGACCGGAAAGAGGAGAGATTAAGCTTTTAATCACCAACAACAAATCAAAAGAACAAATCTAAGGCAAATGGTTTAGTTTCACTACTTGCATTGAATATTTCCTCCATGTTTATTGTAGAAATTAACATATGTCTTGAAATATTGTTGAAAACCCAATGAAATTGTTAGGGATTGCATGTAGAATGACTATGGATGAAATTAGTACTCAAATTTATATCTTTTGATGATTTAAAACGGATTAAAAAGGAGATTCTATGTTCAATTATATTTTGAGTTCATGTTCATAAGGTTGGGGCAAAATTTGGGTATTTATATGTAGATTTGTAAGAATTGTCCCCAAAACTATGTTAAGATGTGATCTAGGGTGATTTAGATTAGTTTGAGAACATTAAAACTTAATTGGTATGAATTTAGGATGGATTGAGAGAAGAGAAAATGGGAAAAAATGAAGTTGGGAAAATTCTGGGCATTCTCGGAATTTTCGTTAGAAGACCAACCCAAGTCGTTCGAACGAGCTTCTAACGAGATTACAGTAGCCCTTATAATGAGTTCGTTCGAAGCCCTTCATTTGAACGACACTCGTTCGAATGACCTCGTTCAAACGAGATTTCAGTGACTTCTAACGAGATTACAAAATGGTATTTTTCGGCCCAATTTTAGTTTCGAACTTTTCGTGGGCTTATTTAATTGAGTGTTACTCTTCCCTTGTTGACTAGAAGTTATAATTATGAAACCGGAGTATGTTGAGGATTAAAATTTGGAATTTTATGCAAGACCTGGTGACCTTTATGGGTTAGCTTGTAAGTAATAGACTTTGCGACATGAGGAGTGTCGGCGGTCTATATTTCATATTATCCGGAGACATGTAAATGTACAAAAATTGAATGACGGTATAGGGATATAAAATATACCTCTATTAATATTATAAGATACCTAAGATGTGTGAATTCTTAGTATATGGATTTATATGTGTATAACATACCTACCATACTTGCTATCAGGGGAGGTCGGCTTTCGATCAGGGTCATCTAATCTTTGTGTGCCTACGGGGGGGATTTAGATTGGTACCTCAAGGACATAGGTCAGAGAATGACTTATTGGTGAGTTAATAAGTCAGCAGACCATGGGAGCATAGGTATGTGCGTGACCCATGGATATGTGAACTATGTTCGCCTCCATTATGTGTGATTGTTGCTTATTGAAATGGTTCCTGAGAGATTCGGAATACGTGGTCCTTATGTACGTGATGTACCGGGATTCGATATCAGAGTATGTGTGCACCGCAGCTTAGCCTAGGGGGGCCCTTATTGTATGTTTATGATGATATTAATATACTGGTAATTGAAATGGAATTTTATTAAAGTATGAGTGTGAATAATTGTGACATTTTTTAGTAGAGTTAAAAATGGGAAATTCATAGTAATTATTATAACTAATTCTGAGGAATAAAAAGTAAGACTCTGAGTTTATATTAAGATGTCGGAATTGAACTTTGAATTGTATAGTAAAGTCAGGTTATGGACTGGACTAGTTAGATAGTGGAATAACTAGAACGGGTACGGGTACGTTAGGAGTGCATAATTAGTTGAGAGGTGAGAAACTCATGTGAGTGCACGCACTATCATGTATTTTATATTCACTGTTTAATGTTATTAAACACTTGCTATATTTTAAGCTGTTTTCATAATCGGGCTCTGACCCGTTTGCTTTCAAATCTATTTTCTTGTAAAAACCTTTTAGGAGCCCAGCCACAAGGAGACCAAGCTTAGCAGTTCCATTCCAGTGACGTGCTGTAGCTGTTGTGGAAGTTACAGGACCTTGACAGTAGACGCCTCCACTTTCTACTTTGACTCCATTTCAGATTTATTCATCTATCGGGCATGTCGCCCCTTTTCTTTTAGAGACAGCTTATTTACTTAGTTCTAATTCAGTTTTAGATTTAATTAATTAGTGATTCAGACTTTGTATTTGTTTTATCCAGTATTCGGATTATTCCGAGGAGTGTTCCTCCAGATTCATTTATTCCATTATTATTTTATTGTGACTGTGATGTGGTTGTGGTATCATTATTTCATCATTTAAATTGGTTGTACGTTAATCTAATTTATTTAAAATTGACAATTCACTTTTTAAATATTAGGTGGCTAGTAATTGTTTAAAAATGTTTTCGACAGTGATGCTACGAACTGAACTAACTTGACATTTTGTATTAATTAGAATAAAGGAGTAGTTACCCGGTATTTAATTAAACGGGGTGTCACAGGTGGTATCAGAGCATCATGTTATAGTGTCCTTAGGATCTGTACGACTTGTTATGTTTCCGCATAGCGTTCTTTGATATAGAGCCCTATATTATAGGATTTTTGTACTCTTTTGTATATAATACGCTCTTCAGCTATTTTGGGACAATAACTGTGAACTTATAAGACTTATCTCTCATTTCAGATGCCTCCACGACGTGCACAGAGAGTTCCCAAGGATGCTCAGCCCGAGCCCCAGCCTGCACCAGTTCTGGGTTCCATGAACGCCGCAGAGGTTGCCGCTATTGTAGCCAAAGCGGTAAATACCGCTCTAGCACTTGTGTTGCAAGCACCGCCTCAGGCGCCGGTGGTAGCACCAGTACAGGCTCAAGAATTTCCGTCTGCTTGGGAACGTGTTCGTGATGCTTTTCAGAAGGCACACCCTCTGGAGTTTGTAGGTAGCTCCGATGTCGTTGTGTCCAGTCAGTGGAAGAAGAACATCCAAAGACACTTGAGGATGTACGAGTGTGCGGATGTACAGAGACAGATACTGGCTACTTTTAAACTAGTATGGTCAACATTGCAGTGGTGGGAGTCCATTACCACCGCGGAGGAGAGAGATGTCCTTTCCATTCAGGAGTTCTGGGTGTGGTTCAACCGTAAATATTTTCCCTCAGCCGTTCACACTGAGAGGAGGAGAAAATTGATGAACCTTAAGCAGGAGGGGAGAACAGTAGCTGAATATGAGGCCGAGTTCACAAATCTTCTGAACATTGTCCCCGATGAGATTCCGACGGAAGAAAAAAAGATACAGAAGTTCATGGATGGGTTGACTTGGAGGATTCGTCAGCACTTGCTAGGAAATCTTTCATTGGCCACTTATTCTGATGTGGTTAACGCAGCATTGCTTCACTGCCAGGACCACCGCTTTCACTTGTCAGAGGGTAAGCGATCAGGAGATTCCAGCCATCAGGGTAGGACAGGGGGAAATGGTACCAGCGGGGCACAATCAGTTCAGGGTCACCACAGGCAGGGTGATCAGAGTTACCAGCAGGGGGATTCTAAGAGATTTCAATCTGTAGGTTTCAAAAATGGTCAGGGAGGTTTTCGGCATGGCCAGCAGGGTCAGCATGGCCATCAGGTCCAGCAGCAGTAGTTTCATCGGGGCCAACATGGTCAGTGGAGGAATGGCAACGGTCATCAGGGCCATGGGCAGCAGGGTCAGAGAGGGGGAAACTTTTCGGGAAAATGTTTTATTTGTGGCAAGATTGGCCACAAATGCCAGGAGTGTCCTGATAAGGGCAGGGCCCCACAGCAGCAGCAGTAGGGTGCTCGATATGATCCTTAGAGGCCTATGTTTCTCGCCGCCCTCCCAACACCACCGCAAATGCCAGCTTTGCCACCCATCCTAGAAGTCCCAGTCCAGTAGGACAGCTTCAGTACGGGCGTGTCTATCAGCTCCAGCAGGCTGTAGTCCCACAGGATCCACCTGCTATCGAGGGTATGTTTTATATTCAGGGGACTAAAGGGCATATTTTATTTGATACGGGAGCCACACACTGTTTCATTGCCACGAGATTTGCACGCACTATAGGGTTGTTAGACACTGCAGAGAGCACGATTATGTGCGTAGATTCACTGTTGAGTAGGGGTTCTGTGATTTCTCTTATTTGTAGAGGTGTGGGTATAGAGATCGGGAGGTTTACTTTACCTGCTAATATGTTAGTATTAGAGATGACTGAGTACGATACGATCGTTGGTATGGATTGGTTAGTTACGTACCGAACCATGATTTATTATTTTCGTAGGAGTATAATTTTTGCCATACCCGGGCAGGAGATGTTCTTAGTGGCGATGCCTCGTCCTGAGGGAGGATCGTCCACTCACTTGTATTATATAGAGGAGGAGACCTCTAAATAAGTGGTAATACAACTCGATTCGATTTCGGTTGTTAGTGAGTTCGCTAATGTATTTCAGGACATTCCGGGATTACTGCCTAATAGGGAGATAAACTTTGTTATCGATTTGACACCGAGCACTCGGCCAATAGCCTGCACGACTTACCGTATGGCTCCAACAGAGATGAGGGAGTTACGGGATCAGATAGAGAAGTTATTGGGTTAGGGGTTTTTTCGTAGGAGTACTTCACCGTGGGGTGCCCCTGTGTTATTCGTGAAGAAGAAAGATGGATCGTTGAGGATATGTGTAGATTATCGGGAGTTGAATAAAGTCACGATACAGAACACATATCTGTTGCCCCGAATCGATGACTTATTCGACCAATTGAGAGGAGCGGAATTCTTCTCAAAGATTGACTTGCGATCGGGATATCATCAGTTGCGTATCAGGAGCAGGACATCGCGAAGACTGCCTTCTTGACGAGATATGGTTCCTACGAGTTTTGGGTTATGCCTTTTGGCCAAACCAATGCTCCAGCCGTGTTTATGGACATGATGAATAGGGTGTTCAGAGAGTTCTTATACCAGTTCATCATCGTCTTTATTAATGACATATTGGTTTAATCCCAGACAGAGGAGGAACATGCCGAGCACTTGAGACAGGTTCTGCAGACGCTGCGTCAGAACGAGTTATATGTAAAATATGAGAAGTGTGGGTTTTGGCTGAAGGAAGTATAGTTTTTGGGGCATATCATTTTAGACAGGGGAATATCAGTTGATCCGGGGAAAGTATCGGCGGTGAGGGAGTGGGTACAGCCCACGACACCAACTAAAATACGTAGTTTCTTGGGTCTAGTAGGATACTACAGGAGGTTTATTAGGGGTTTCTCTAAGATAGCGGGTCCTTTGACACATCTGACTCGCAAAGGTGTGCCATTCATCTAGAGCGATACCTGTCAGTTAGCATTCGATGAGTTGGAGGACAAGTTGACCTCAACGCCAGTATTAGCATTGCCCAGACCGGGAGTTGAGTATCTAGTCTACATCGATGTATCCTTACAAGGACTTGGGGGTGTACTGTAACAAGAGAGTCAGGATATAGCTTATGCATCCCGTAAGATTAAGCCTCACGAGAAGAATTACCCCACCCATAACTTGGAGTTAGCGGCAGTCATATTTGCTCTTCGAATTTGGAGACATTATCTCCTGGGGGAGAAATTCCGTTTGTTCATGGACCACAAGTCTCTACAGTACCTCTTCACGCAGAAGGAACTAAATATGCGTCAACGTAGGTGGAATGAGTTCGTGAAGGATTATCAGTTCGATATCCAATATCACCCAGGGAAGGCTAACGTGGTAGCAGATGCGTTGAGCCGTAGGACAGTAGGTGAGGTGGCAGAAGTGTGGAGAGCAAAGTGGAAGGAGTTGGGACACCAGGATGCAGTGGCCCGATCATTCATGTCTGTGATGACTGTTACACCTCAGATCGTCACGAGAGTGATACAGGCCCAGGCAAAAGACTCGTTCTGTCAAGAGCAGATAGTTCAATTGCTAGCAGAGGGAGCCGAGTCCTATACCGTTAGTTTAGACGGGGGATTACGCTTCAATGGGAGACTGGTTGTTCCAGAAGGGGAAGACTTGCGATAAGAGGTAGTGTCAGAGTCGCACGGTTCACGATTCGCAGTACATCCTGGTGGGGATAAGATGTACCAGGATATGAGGCAGCAGTACTGGTAGAGCGGGATGAAGAGAGATATTATCGAGTTCGTTTCTAAATGTGCCACTTGTCAGCTGGTAAAGGTGGACCATCAGAGACCGACATGACTTCTACAGCCATTAGAGGTTCCTATATGGAAATGGGAGAGAATTTCCATGGATTTCATCACGGGGTTACCTACGTCACAGAGGGGTCACGACTCCATATGGGTAATCGTGGATAGGTTGACCAAAGTTGCTCATTTTCTACCAGCCCGGATAGACTATACTACGAGACAGTATGCCCAGATTTTCATAGCGGAGATAGTGAGACTTCACGGAGTACCTCTGAATATCGTATCTGACCGAGACAAGTTATTTGTTTCACGATTTTAGGAGAGTTTCTAGGAGGCCATGGGTACGGAGTTGCGGCTGAGTACGACATATCACTCGCAAACAGATGGGCAAATCGAGCGGACGAATCAGATGTTGGAGGACATGTTGCGTATGTGCATCCTAGACTTTGGAGGTGGTTAGGAGCAATGCCTTCCATTGGTGGAGTTTGCTTATAATAACTCCTACCAGTTCACCATTGGCATGACTCCATTCGAGGCATTGTACGCTAGACCTTGTCGTTCCCCAGCATGTTGGTTAGAAGTGGGGGATAACAAACTCCTTGGGCCGAAAGTGATTCAGGATACTTCAGCAAGGATAGAGATGATACGGAGCCGTATTCGGGTAGCTCAGGATCGATAAAAGAGTTATGCCGATGCCAAGAGGTTCTTCAGAGAGTTCACGGTGGGGGATTAGGTGCTACTCAGAGTATCTCCGATGAAGGGGATTATGCGTTTCGGGAAGAAGGGGAAACTGGCATCAAGATACGTGGGGCTATTTCCTACCATCGAGCGAATTGGTCCAGTAGCGTTTAGACTTGGGTTACCGGAGCACTTGCATAAGATTCATGACGTGTTCCATATTTCCACACTAAGGAGATATCTTAGAGACGAGTTGGCACATACTCACATTGCTTTGGAGAACATCAATATTCAGCCTGATAGTTCGTATGAGGAGGGGCCGATTGCTATTCTGAACCACAACGAGAGGAAACTGAGGTCGAAGATAGTACCGTTAGTACGCGTTCAGTGGCGGTATCATAATGCCGAGGAGTCCACATGGGAGCGCGAGGATGAGATGCGCGAGCATATTCTAGAGTTATTTTTACCAGGTATTCTTTAGTTCCGAATTTCGGGACGAAATTCTGTTATTAGGGGGGAAGTATGTAATACCCCGTAATTTTATAGATTTTTATTTAATGGATTAATTTGAAATAAATGAAAATCAATTGGAAATTAATCCGGATGTAAATACGAACGAGACGTGAGTTGGTATTTGAGTATGATGTTAATATTAAATGTTATTGAGAATATATGGTAATATATGAGTATTGAAAACATTAAAATTGTTAAGAGTTATAAATACGACAATTTGAGAAATTAATTGGTGACGCGCGTGTCCGTCGCATCAGAAATGAATTTAATTAGATTAAAAAGTAATTTATATTTTTATCAACCGAATGGTCATTTTGAGTGAGCCAACGTGTCGGGAAGGGTCGAGATAGTCAGAAAACACTAGTCGGGGGTTTAGTTTGGGTCCCGGGGCATTTTTAGGCCAAATCGGCAACCCAGAAGGGTATTTTGGTAATTTTAAAAATATAGGAGTTAAGGCCCACAAATTTTAGAGTTAAATTATATATTTTTAGAGAGGCCACTAAGGTCATTATCAGCCAAAAAAAATAGAAGTGGGCTACGGGAGTTAGAGAGAAGTTTCAAGGAGTTTCAAAACAAACCACCACCCACCACCACCAATTGGGAAGGATTTATGACCGGAAAGAGGAGAGATTCAGCCTTTAATCACCAACAACAAATCAGAAAAACAAATCTAAGGCAATTTGTTTAGTTTCATTACTTGCATTGAATATTTCCTCCATGTTTAGTGTAGAAATTAACATATGTCTTGAAAGATTGATGAAAACCCAATGGAATTGTTAGGGATTGCATGTAGAATGATTATGGACGAAATTAGTACTCAAATTTATATCTTTTGGTGATTTAAAGCGGATTAAAAAGGATATTCTATGTTCAATTAGATTTTGAGTTCATGTTCATAAGGTCTGGGGCAAAATTTGGGTATTTATGGTTTTTATATGTAGATTTGTAAGAATTGTCCCCAAAACTATGTTAAGAAGTGATCTAGGGTGATTTAGAGTAGTTTGAGAGCATTAAAACTTAATTGATATGAATTTAGCATGGGTTTAGAGAAGAGAAAATGGGAAAAAATGAAGTTGGGAAAATTCTGGGCATTCTCGGAATTTTCGTTAGAAGACCAACCGAGGTCGTTCGAACGAGATTCTAACGAGATTCCAGTAGCCCTTCTAACGAGTTCGTTCGAAGCCTTTCGTTCGAATGACACTCGTTCGAACGACCTCATTCGAACGAGATTTCAGTGACTTCTAACGAGATTACATAATGGTCTTTTTTGGTCCGATTTTAGTTTCGAACTTTCCGTGGGCTTATTTAATTGAGTGTTACTCTTGCCTTATTGACTAGTAGTTATAATTATGAAACTGGATTATGTTGAGGATTAAAATTTAGAATTTTATACAAGACTTGATGACCTTTACGGGTTAGGTTGTATGTACTAGAGTTTGCGACGTGTGGAGTGTCGGCGGTCTATATTGCATATTATCCGGAGACTTGTAAATGTACAAAAATTGAATGACGGTGTAGGGATATAAAATATACCTCTATTAATATTATAAGATACCTAAGATGTGTGAATGCTTAGTATATAGATTTATACGTGTATAACATACCTACCATACTTGCTATCACGGGAGGTCGGCTTTCGATCAGGGCCATCTAATCTTTGTGTGCCTACGAGGGGGATATAGATTGGTACCTCAAGGACATAGGTCAGAGAATGACTTATTGGTGAGTTAATAAGTCAGCTGACAATGGGATCGTAGGTATCTGTGTGACCCATGGGTATGTGAACTATGTTCGCCTCCATTATGTGTGATTGTTACTTATTGAAACGGTTCCTGAGAGATTCGGAATACGTGGTCCTTATGTACGTGATGTACCGGGATTCGATAGCAGAGTATGTGTGCACCGCAGCTTAGCCTAGGGGTGCCCTTACTGTATATTTATGATGAGATTAATATACTCGTAATTGAAATGAACTTTTATTAAAGTATGAGTGTGAATAATTGTGACATTTTTAGTAGAGTTAAAAATGGGAAATTCATAGTAATTATTATAACTAATTCTGAGGAATAAAAAGTAAGACTCTCAATTTATATTAAGTTTTCGGAATTGAACTTTGAATTGTACAGTAAAGGCAGGTTATGGATTGGGCTAGTTAGATAGTGGAATAACTAGAACGGGTACGGGTACGTTAGGAGTGCACAATTAGTTGAGAGGTGAGAAACTCATGTGAGTGCATGCACTATCATGTATTTTATATTCACTGTTTAATGTTATTAAATACTTGCTATATTTTAAACTATTTTTACAATCGGGCTCTGACCCGTTTGCTTTCAAATCTATTTTCTTGTAAAAACCTTTTAGGTGCCCAGCCACAAGGACACCAAGCTTAGGAGTTCCATTCCGGTGACGTGCTGTAGCTGCTGTGGAAGTTACAGGACCTCAACAGTAGACGCCTCCACTTTCTACTTCGACTCCATTTCAGATTTATTCATCTATCGGGCATGTCGCCCCTTTTCTTTTAGAGAAAGCTTATTTACTTAGTTCTAATTCAGTTTTGGATTTAATTAATTAGTGATTCACCTTTGTATTTGTTTTATCCAGTATTCGGATTATTTCGAGGAGTGTTCCTCCAGATTCATTTATTCCATTATTATTTTATTGTGACTGTGATGTGGTTGTGGTATTATTATTTCATCATTTAAATTGGTTGTATGTTAATCTAATTTATTTAAAATTGACAACTCACTTTTTAAATATTAGGTGGCTAGTAATTGTTTAAAAATGTTTTCGACAGTGATGCTACGAACTGAACCAACTTGACATTTGGTATTAATTTGAATAAAGGAGTAGCTACCCGGTATTTAATTTGACGGGGTGTCACACAGACCAAGTATTCGACAATAACTTCCCTTTATGGAACTTATATATTGATGGGTCATCTTGTTCAACCGACAGTGGAGCATGTATAATACTTAACACTCCTGATGGTATTGATATTGAGTATGCACTATGTTTTCAATTCCAGGCTTCAAACAATGAAGTAGAGTACGAAGATCTATTTGTAGGCTTAAGTTTAGCTCACTCATTGAGTGTCGAGCAAGTTATGGCACACAGTGACTCTTAGCTGGTAGTAAACCAAACACTTGGTTTGTATGGAGTCAAAGGAGAATTGACAACCAGGCATTTATCCAAGGCAATGGAAGTTATTGCAAAATTACCACCTATTTGGATGAACAGAATACCAAGGTTGGAAAATGCCCGAGTCGATGCCCTTGCTCGGCTAGCCTTTGCTACCAGAATTGAACTTCAATGAACTATTCCTATTAAGATTTTGGCTAATAGGAGCATAAATGAATATTTGATGATCAATTTTATTGCCGTAGATATGGGGACATATTGGATGGATCCCATTAGAGCATACATTGAAGAGGTAACTCTACCAACAGATATGGTGTAAGCCAAGAAGTTAAAGTATAAAGCAACTCGGTATGTGTTAGACAAAGGTGTTTTGTACAGGAGAGGACTAACTGTCAATTTGCAAAGCTGTGTTCATCCATCAGAGGTCTAAGATCTAATTCCGAAGGTGCATGAAGGATCATGTGGAGCTCACATAGTAGGGAGAACACTTTTGTAAAGAATTAGTACTCAAGGGTATTACTGGCCAATAATGCGAGCAGACTGTGTAAATTTTGCCAAGAAGTGTGATAAATGTCAGCGATTTTCTACAATTTGAAAAACTCCACAGGCTGGTCTTACTCCAATCACTTCACCATGGCCATTTTCCATCTGGGGTATAGACTTGGCCGGGCCACTTCCCGCCACCCGAGGAAGATTTAAATACTTTATGGTCGTTGTGGATTATTTTACAAAATGGGTGGAGGCAGAGCCTTTGATAAATATGACTTATAAAAAGGTATATAAATTCATATGGAAAAACGCCATTTGTAAGTATGGGTTGCCTTATGATTTCATTATCGACCATGGAACGCAGTTTGACATTGAGGAGTTCGTAAATTACTGTGCTCAATCCAATGTTAAGAAATTTCATTATGCTCCAGGACATCCTCAAAGTAATGGACAAACTGACGTTATGAACATAACCTTGCTTAATGGGTTAAAGAAACGACTTGATGATGCTAAGGGAAATTGGATAAATGAGCTACACTCTGTCTTGTGGGCATACAGAACAACACCGCGAACAGCAACTAGAGAATCTCCATAAGTGTTAGCATTTGGGACTGAGGTTGTCAATCCTGTCGAGCTAGATCTACCATCCCATAGAGTTTTGAATTTTAACTCTCATGTAAGTGACCTAATGAGAAGGTTGGATCTAGACATGCTGGAAGAAATAAGAGAAGATGCTTCCCTCATAATGTGGCTTATTAGCAAAGAACAACCCGCTTTTATAATAAAAGAATGAAACCAACCAAATTGAAGGAAGGAGATTATGTGTTAAAGAAAGTGCTGCAGAAAAATGACAAGCTTGAAGCCAATTGGCATGGGCCCTGCCGTGTTTTAGCAGTGATCCGAACTGAAACCTACCGCATTAAAACCTTAGAAGGTGAAGAATTCAAAAACCCATGGCATGCAGAGTATCTCCGAAAGTATTATCCATGATGTTGTAATCAGTTTTCAACTTGCAATATTAATAAAATCTTAAGTTTCTTTACATTTTTATTGTTCATTTTTTAGGAATACTCGTGCTATGCACTAGCTTGATAAAAAAGTTATAAATTATTGCTCGGTTCATAAAATTATTGCTTGGCTCAGCAAATATTGTCCTGAAAGTTGCTCGACAAGGGTAATAAGTTGCTCGGAGCAGCCATAAATTTGGTCGTTGATACACGAAGTACAAGTCAATAGGATGATAAATCCTCAAGAAACTTGGTCCGCAAACATAAGGATAGAACAATATCTTTATCCTACTGAGCAAAGTACAGGAAGAACGTTGCAAAGGTTCCTCAAGAGGAACTTAAGCACATATTCCACAAATGCCTGGTCAGACCACTAGTATTCAATGAAAAAAATCTAATACTTGGGTGCATTAGCAAAACCTTTGGAGACACATGGGTAACTAGCTCTAAATTTAGATTTTAATCTAAGTATGCAAGTAGAACCTATGTATTCATCTAATTAGCTCTAAATTTAAATTTTAATCTAAGTATGCTAATATAACATCTGCACTCATTGATAATTGACACTCAACATAAATAAAGTGTATCAATATAATTAATGATAAATAAAGGATTAACATTCAACATAAGATAAGTTAATAAAATTTATATTTCTTTCAATTAGAGTAATTACATGACTGCATTAACAAAACAAAGTACAAAGCTTTATTCTACATGGCGTTTCCCTTCAGCTTTTGAAACGGGGTCCATTTCAGCAGGAGGATCGTCCAAAGTATAAGGAGGATTGATGAAGTTAAAATCTTAAAGCATTCTCGTATTGCTGCTACTAGGAGGATAAAGCAAGTGAGGAGGTCGGATGATCTCTAATTCATCATGAAGCTCGTAATCTCCCAAGTACTTTGAAATCAAGCATTAAGGAATATGGTGAACAGGAATCCAGTTAATATCTAACTTAAAAGTAGGATTATCAAGCTCAAGAAAGCCAGGGTCATACCAATCCCATAATGATCTGTTCTGATCCACCTTCATCACTATCAAAGCGTTCATCTAACCCTATTTATAGGCCTCATTCTTAGCATGTTGAAGGTTATTATTAAGATTCCCCAGGGATTCATTATACCCGTCCGTCCAAACTTCCCTTAGTTGCTTATGGAATTGAAAGGTTAATTTGTCAACCTGAGAATATAGCTTCTTCAACACTCTATCCTTAGCTTGTAATTGAGAAGATTGAGTGGATAATTGTTCAAACAAGATCTGTAGCTTTTGGGACATCTCAGCAATATCTTGATCTTCAGCTTTTAACTGCACAACTTGATCAACAAGGGCCTGTTGGATCCTAACTTTTTCTATAGTACCTCATCCAGGTTTGATTCTACCTCGGGAAAATGAAGAAGCAGGTTTTATTTTCTTCAGATCCTCTAACTCCACACTCAGCCTTGCGTTTTTAGCCTCCAATAAGGAATGACCCTCATCCATAGTAGCAACAATAGCAGTGGATGACTTCAAAGCATCAAGTTCATCCCTCAAGTTATTATTTTCTTCCTCTAGCATCTTGGCAATGTCTCTTGCTTCATCTGTCTCACGCTTAAACAAGAATTCTTACCTTCAAAAATGAGAAGCAAATTTATCCAATTTCTGCTCAAAGCCCCAGCCTATTAAATACTGGGTGATCAGTCATTTATTAAATCAAAATCAAGGTGAACGGTTGGTTCATTCATGGCATTACTGTCACAAAATAAAATTTCTAATTTAAACACCCTAAATAATTAAGCTAAGTGTCAAAACAATTTGAACCTTATTTCCATTTTATTAAATTCCAATATGAAAACCTTTTTAATAACCAACAATTTAAGAATCGCATAAACATTAAGGATGGCAATTAACACACAAGAATTTAACCATTTAGATAAACTAAACCAAGTTTAAAACTACAATGAAATCATCCTGACAACAGTAAATACCCAAATAGTGCTGAAGACTGAAAACAAATGAACATAAATATCTAACAAACCCAAACTGAATAGGGAAACGGGTGACACGTGCCCTAAGTATGAAGAACTAAAACAAGAATAAAATCAATGAAGAGGTCGTCTAAGGCTCCCACATCAGGTACAACGCGTCCAATCCAAAGAACCTATGCATGACGCCCCTGTGGCTGGGCACGTGTAATACATACATACACATATATATAAAATATAGAAAAAGATAGGAAACGGGTCAGAGCCCGAGTGTAAAACAGTTTTAAAAATAGTTTAGCAAGCATTTAAAATGCTTATCGGCTAATGCACCCACCATGTTAGTATGGGACACTCTCTTGAGAATTCTCACATCTCATCTAGTGTGCACGCCTACCGTACTAATGAATCTCATAAGTCTCTCTAATATATTCTCCATAAGGTTTTATCATGTGAAAAATAAGGTTATGATATTTACTTTAGAAAATAAATCTCTTTAAGATTTCTTACGTTATTTAGAACAACTCAGTACCGTTATAAAGTTCCCGGATACTCATAATAAAGTTGAAGCATTTATTTATTACTTCACTACTTATATGCACAGTAGAAAGTTCCCATATAGATATAAGTATATATATTAGTTTCACATATAATATATATACTTACGGCACCCCACATAAAATCTATGGGGAAAAGTTTCCATATATAAGTATATATATACCAATCACTCATATAATATATATATATATATATATACTAGATGCACCCCACATACAATCTATGGTGCTGGGATACTCTGCTATCAAGTCCCCGTATCACTCGTACTAAGGGAAATACTAGTTCAGAATCACTCTCGAACTGTATTAACACAATACACACAAAAATGGAGGCGAATCATAGTTCCAAGTCACTAAGAGGTCAGCACATACCCCTCACGTCTCTTAGGACCGTCTGACCATCATTCAGATAGACTGTACCAAGGAATCCTATGTTTTAGGGTACAAGTCAATATCCCCCATAAAGGTCCCATCGACATAAGACTGTCCCGATACGGCAACCTCCGTGATAGCACGTTGCGCGGGTATGATTATACACAAGCATAATATAAATATATACACATACATTCATTCATATATATCAATATTCTCATTTTTCCAATTAGGTTCGCACACGACCCAACGATAATAATTATTAATCGCACATTGTACAATTTTTACCCAATTACTTCACCTAAAGGATTTATCGCTTTTATTCTTAATTATAATCATTGCATACTTACTTATCATCTCTCGAAGTACTCTCTTACTAAATATAATCTCAGTAGGTACACCCTATCTAATTTCTGGTCTAAGACTTTCACGAGCCTTTAAATTTTTTAGGGAACGTACACCCAATTTCTAAAGTGTAACGAAACCCCCCATTATCCCATAATTTCATCCTATTTTAATTCTCACTCAACGGAGTCTTCTTAGACCCTACTGGTCCTCTTCATAACCCGTTATACTCCATAAGTAATAATCAAGGGTTCCTACGTATTTTAACCGGATTAAACAAAAAGGGAAAAATATGTCATTTTTCAGGAGTGATCGATCGATCGAGGAATGGGGTCGATCGATCAATGCTATTGGTCGATAGATCGATCAAGCAGTTCTTGCCCAGTTTTCTGTAAATTTCAACCTACAGGTTCAATCATTTTAACACCTCTAAACCTCTATAATTTCATCCCAACCTCCCATAAAATTAATCCAAATGTATAAGCATTATATATAAACAAGTTCTAACATAACAACATCAATAAATCCTCAACGAATCAATCAAAAAGGGAGTTTAATCCCAGATTTCTTTATAAAACCAAATCTTCCATGAATAATCACCAACTTCTATTTTAATCTAGATTTCTTCCCAAATAGCATAATAAATTCGTGGGTAAACCTCTACATATGATCAAGATTTCAGACTACATGGATTGTCCTTACAACACAGATAAGTTCTCTTCCAAAACATATAACTCTTCAATTAAAACATATTATTTTCATTCCTAAACTAACATGGAAGGAACGCCAACTAGAAATCAGCAAGATAGATACTTGACTGGGATTTAAGATTCTAATTTGTGGATGAAAAAGGTATGGTTGCGTTCCTCGTCGTGCGATCTATGTTTTGGTGGTGGTGGCGATGCAAACGGATGAGTTATTGGTCTTGGATTGCTTGAAAAGCTTCCTATCTTCTTCTCTAATGGTCGTTCTTAGGTTCTGTGTTTGATAACCATAGAAGACAACCCCTAATGGCCGATATACCTTAGGGAAATTCGTGGGTTTAATCACCCAAAAATACAAAATGTCTAATATACCCTCACGGGATGTCAATTAGGTCTAAAAACGCCCCGAGACCCAAACAAAACCTCGGGTACACTTTTCTGACCATCTTGACCCTTCTGGACACATTGGCGCACTAGAAATGATCATACGGGTGACTTAAAATTTATTTACTACTACTACTACTACTACTACTACTACTACTAATAATAATAATAATAATTCAGTCCCGACACGATATAGGCGCGTCCTGACTTAATTTCCATAATTGCCATTTTATTCACTCGTTACAATTTTTAACAAATTTAATTCTACATATTACTTTACTCAATAAGTAATATTTAACAAATCAACAAATTTCCAATAATTACTAATTCTCATCACGCTAGTAAATATTTAAAATAAATGTTCGGATTAATATTAAATGAATTTATCTCAATTAAATTTAATAAATCCCAAATTTAAAAATCATGAAAATACGGGGTATTACATACTTCTCCCCTAATAACGGAATTTCGTCCCGAAATTTGAAAAATAAAGCCTACCTGGTAAAACAATTCTGGATACCTTATCAGTACGCAAACTATCTACATAGTAAGACGCTCAATCTCTATAGCCCTCGCCTCACAACAAGCTTGTTTAACACTCTCATTAGAGACACTTCACATTGTGCTCCTATCCGATAAAATTCGCATAAGACACGCCTATACATTATTAATTCCCATTCTTTCAATATCATTGGGAGGCCGCACCTCACTACCTAACAACTACTCGTATTTATCTAAACACAAAACTCCCATTCTGAGAGAAACCATAGGAACATCTGACCACTCTTGTTCGCCTAAAAACAGCCCTGACAATTTCACCATAGTCATCAGACTCTAATTCGACCAGTCCAAAATTCTGATTATCCGCCCATCTCTTAACGTTCAGAGTGAGAAAAGTTAAGGTTTTTCCACACCAAAACCTCAATAAGAATCTTGTTCACAGTAAACAGGTACGAGTGCTCCCACGGAACCCTACCATTAAGTAATATCCTCCCCCAATTATCGTACTATACTCCACTTGCTAGCTATAACCATTGTGGAAATAAAATGATCACAATGAATCCAAAATTACCTTCACACTGCTCCACTAACGGTTAGTCACTGCTCGCGTACTCCCCGGATTATGGGTGATACAACATGCTCAAAATGAAACGTTATCCCCGTTGCTTCCTGAAATCCCATATTGAAGGAGGGATTCAAAAATCTTATCCCGATTCAAAAAAAAAATTACCGTGTAGGGCCACGTACCAATGCGATCCTTCCTATCAAAGGAAGACTAGGGCACACTAGTTAATATTGTAAATCACCCCAAAGGAATATCAATCACTTCATTCTTTGTCGACTTGTTACACATGTTCGAATGAACCCTTGATCTTGCCTTAAGGTTGAAAAACCATCAAAGAGACTTTACCGACTTTACTGGCCTCTTCCATTATAGGAATCGTCGGTAGCCACAAAAATCCCTGGTTGATCCTCCTGTTCCAATCGATTTCTATCTATGATTGGTGTGCGGAGACTACTCAATATGTCCCGCTTAACATCGAGTTCTACTTGAAATGTCTCAAATTAAGTGACACTTAATATTCCCCTTCTTTCCTTGGCATATACCGAAAGTTTCGACCAGTGCACTTTTCTCCACGATGTGCAGTTCTGGACTTTTTGTACCATACTAACATCTCCACTCTTTGTACGCGCAAGTCGCTCTCAACTTTTGACTAATTATAACTTCGCTCTGAATATTCTCCATAATCATTAAATTCTACACTTCTCAAGGAATACCCCTTTTCAATGGCTTCCCACAACCTTCCAACCAAATTCGGGTGTGCTACTCTGATTGCACTCATATATATGGATTGTCGTACTTCACACGACGCTGAATCCACTCTACCACTTCCACTTCGTTATGTTAGTCCCACAAATATATATTCTGCATGTCCACTCCCATGTTCCTTCAACTCGGACGATTCTAACATCAACAAACCAGGATGCCCACACACCCGATAAACCGTGCATACTAGCGTAAGCATCGCATACGCTTCACACATAACCCAATTCTTTATTTACCTTGTGCTCACATTGTGATTACAACACTTGGGTACTCTCAATCTCCCTATCAATCGAAATTTTAATTCCTCCTTATCATCGTTCCACACCTCAACTCGTAATGACAAAACAAAACTTTCAATGCTTTTTTACCACATAACCGACTCCACTGGCCTTAAATTTAAATTTAACTTTCAACTTACAGATATAATTACCTGCTCCTATTACGACTGAGGTAACGAACTCATGGACTAATGACCAAACATCTCCCTATCTCCAACCTTACGCTAAGTTTCATACGTGGGATGTCTCGCAAAGTGAAATCTAAACTAGGAACCCCCCTGATACACTACTACCTAGCATTGTCGGTTATCGAAATCCATTAGGCCCTCCTTCCATAGCATGTACTCCTTTATTCTGTCTCTTGACATAAAAGTTACATCTCCTCCCGTAATTACACTTAACAAAGAACATTTCGCCAATTGCACTATCGTTCACTATTGGTGGTAATCACATTCCATAAACCTCGAATACATACAATCGGGGTTTCGAAATTCTGTCCCCAAACATATGGGTATAACTCTTAACTCCCACATCTCTAAAGGATAGATATAACAATGCGCTCTTCCTATCACCAAGTCCTGAATCATAACAACAAAGTCCCTACACACACCGCGATCGAATATCTTGAGCCCAATATCCCCTCCGAAGCCTCTAAAATATACAATATGTAAGGACATAATTTTATAAATGTCCGGGGTAGAATCGAGGATTTTTAAGTTTTCCATAGATTATAATTTGTACGTCTGATACCGCTACATTCGACACGTCATCATGATCAACCACGACAGCCTTTATTCGAATCCATGCATCCATCATCTTCACACGTGCATCATGCTACATGCGACGTGCTGCTCAACCGTTTTCCACAAACTCCACGACACATTATTAGTAAAATGATTAATTGGAGTTGTTTATATTTGCATAAATTTTTGGGAATTTTTTAGAAAACATTTTTTAAAGTCTAAAATTATTTTTTATCAAATGTATAATTTTTTCTAAGCTGAAACGGACTTTTTGTTTGGAAGGCGTGCTCATTCAAACGAGATGTCACTGTCGTTCGAACGATATAGACATCTCCCGCGATGTCGTTCGAACGACACGTGTCCTCATTCGAGTGAAATCCAATGTCGTTCGAACGCCGCCACCGACCTCGATTTCCGTGCTAAATGCTGTCACCATTATTTGCTGGTCAAAACTCTTTTGCAACATGTTGAGAAAATTTCAGCCCAGATTCTTCCTTCTTTCCCTAAAATTGTTTGTTTGGCTTTAAGACTTACTTATAAATGCACACTTAATTCCCATTTACATTTGCACATAATAAACCTTTAAGAGATTTATTTTACTCATTTAGGAGCATTTTGTGGAGAAGTCGGTCCCTTCTTCATTACTGCCCATCTAGAATTCTTACGGGATATTCCAACCGACGACATTGGAACCGACACCTACGGGTATTTTCGTATGTCACACTTATTTTCATTATAATCCATGTAACCGTTCTTTACAAATTATAGTGAAAATAATATGGTTTTGCCATGCGGGGATTTTTCCTGATATTTTGTGTCACATGCTTTATTTAATTATGGAATCACACACGCACACACATATGTGCATGTTTAGGGACTGCATTTAATTTGTTTAAAAAATAGACTCCAATTAAATATGGTTTAATTGGAAACTTGCGAATAATATTTTTATTTCAATATCACACACCGCACGTTTTTTGTAATTACGCACTTTCATAATATAAGTATGAGTCCGACCCTCTCGCATGTGAGGCCTCGCCAGAACAAAACATGCTGCACTAAGGCAACCACTCCGATAGCCCCGCAATAACTTCCTACTATCGTACTAACCATTTCTATAAAGTTGTAACCAAGACAATATCATACTCGTATCTCACATCACTAAAATGAGTAACCTCAATAAGGTATATATAACACTATTAATACACCCGTTCATCCTCCGCGGATAGCACTAAGGATAATCCCGCTACACTAGGGAAAAATATTGACAAATTAATAACATTTATAGTTATACTCACTAAACTCATCTCACATGCTAATCTAGCAATGAAAAAATATAGTGGCTCGCTCGTGTCACATAAAACACGCCTTATCCTCCGAGGATAAAACTCATACTTCTACCTTGATAATTGTCTTGACTGTACAAATGGTCCTCGGACGTAACACGCTTGTCCAAACCAAAACAAAAACTACTTTAATCGTTGTCCTTTACTAGGCATCATACTCTTGTCACTTTAGTCACTTCGGGAAAACATTAACGCATGTAATTTCACTCTCCACAAAATACCTCTACACATAATCCACTTATCACCTGTCATACTAACCATATTAGGATTGTTCTTTTCTCGGACTTTGGTAGTCTCGATTCCTGATGGCTACCCCCTTTGTTCCCTTAGCCTTGTTGGCCCTAAAGAACATGCTAATGGCGACAATAGTCCTTACTGAATTCATCATCGCTTAGTAAGAATTCAGCCATCTGAATCATTTAAATGGGTCCCCTGATGTGTATCCACACCCCCTTATGGTGCCACTGTTGCATCCAGTCTTATTCTTGCCTAAATTCTTCGATTCTTTTAGCTTCGCACACAAAGAAGCATTATCATCTCCATTGACAAAGCACGACATTGTCAACCTCTGAATCGACCGTTCAGCAGAATTTCCTTTTTAAGTGTTATCTCCCACTTGGACTCCTCTCATCTATTTGTATCCACACCCTCCGATATAAGATTAACTAACACTTTAGATTCATATTAAAAAATGGACCTCTATCAGGCCCTCCTGTGATGAGTTCAGAACAACGTTCACATCTTATCCTGAACATCTGATGAAGGAACATGCGGTCAAACTGTACCTAAGATCCTTCTATAGATATATAATTCCACTTCTAAAAGTGTTGGCTGACTCCCCCCATTATAACTTCGTTCCGAAAAGATAAGGAAAATTTTACTCCAAATTTCACATTCAGTTAGCCACACTCTGTCTTATGTCCAAACCTTTTGATATTTTACCTCCTTTGGCTAACACACACAATCTCCGCATTTCTAGAATTTTCACTGACAGTTATCTTCAATGTTTCGTCTGACTTTTTCCCAGTCGTACCACGTTGGGTGAGTCTACTCTTGTACCTCTTTCGACTATAGCAGCATTTGGAAATCATAGGCTGCGCCCTAGCCGTCTTTACCGTCCTGGCTTCTCGTGTCATAATAGGGGTGACCTTAATGTAATACCCCATTATTTTGAGGGCTTTATTTATGAATATGGTATATAATTTTAATAATCTTATTATTTTATTAATCGGGATATTGATATTATATTTATTTTTATTTGAAATGAATCAAATATTTAAAGGGCAATATAGTAATATGCGTTAGCTTAGGCTAGAAGCTAGCGTTTGAAAGAGAGAGAGACTATATAAGGAATAATATGGGTGATTATAAAGAAAGGGAGAGAAAAAGAGATGTTAAAAACGAAATCCAAAGAGTAAAAAATGAGTGGAATGAGAATAGCCAATTTGGAATGTTTAGATCTTCTTTTTGAGTGCATTGGAATGAGATTTGAGAAAAACTCAAAACACATACCAGACTTAATTTTTCTTGTAGAATCCAAATCTGAAGTCGAATAAGCGATTCGAATAATTTTTGGAGTTGATTTTTCTGAGTTTTTAAAATAGGACTATTTGGGGTTATCTCGTGTTGGGGCTAGAACATGATTTGATTATTTTCGCGAGAGCAACGTGATGGTGCAATCAGATTTTGAGGATGATTATTATGTGACAATTCATGCAATGATTTTAAGGTATGGAGTTTTACACAATATGCTCTTTAAATCTCTCGAGAGTTATTCCGTTGATTTCATGTTCAATTGAACTCATATTTGAATTGTTAAATTCTTTGAAATCTGGAGAAATAATTGTTGAATTATTTTGATTCATGTGGCATCATTATATCGTTGTTGAGAACGTTGTCATGAGATTTTAATATGGCACGGATGTTGGGCACCCGCCAAAATTCCTGCTTCCTGGGCTATGGCTTGATAAAGCATATGCGGATGGGGTGAGGCCTGGTGACACATTGATGTGTTAATGAGAATTTGATTGATAAATGCTTTGAGATTTGTATTATTTATTTTAATATTCGTACTCATGTTTTTACGATTTATTCATCGTTAATATATTTGTTGAGCATCTTTCCTATCGTATTGTGTACTTCCCCATATTTTCTTTTAGTTGGGAGGTTAGCGTGGATTTGGGACGCTATGGATCGATTGGGATGATTTTTATTTGTTGTATTAATTTGAAGATTGAGATTCGTGATTTCTCTTGTTTTGTACGGGATTTTATTTAGGTGCTCTATACCCTGTTGTTTGTGGATTTAATTTAGTTTTTCGAGTATCGCTCTGCTCTCTCCGAGCGGGGTGTTACAGATGGTATCAGAGCTTAAGTATACAACAACCCTCGGGTCTTGGGTATTAGGTCTAGTATGCGGGTTAGATATATTTTCTTTGGAGATAGAAATTTTTTTGAGGATGTCTTAGGCGTCATAGTGAGGATGTTTAGAATTAATTTGAGGACTTTAGTGTGTGATTTTAGGAAATATAATCGAGTAGCATTTTATTTCGAGTGTTAGGTTTAGTCGAATTTCGAGGACGAAATTCCTTTTAAAGGGGGGAAGTATGTAATCCCCTCTAATTTTGAGGGCTTTATTTATGAATATGGTATATAATTTTAACAATCTTATTATTTTATTAATCGGGATATTGATATAATATTTATTTTTATTTGAAATGAATCAAATATTTAAATTCAAATTTAATTGGCTTTTGGACATTTTATAACGGTTTAAATATATAAAATTGATAATTTTGAATTAAAGGGCAATATAGTGATATGCGTTAGCTTAGGATCCAAGCTAGGGTTTGAGAGAGAGAGAGGCTATATAAGGAATAATATTGGTGATTATAAGGAAAGGGAGAGAAAAAGAGATGTTAAAAATGAAATTCAAAGAGGCAAAAACGAGTGGAATGAGAAGAGCCAATTTGGAATGTTTAGATCTTCTTTTTGAGTGCATTGGAATGAGATTTGAAAAAAACTCAAAACACATACCAGACTCAATTTTTCATGTAAAATCCAAATCTGAAGTCGAATAAGCGGTTCGAATATTTTTTGGAGCTAATTTTTCTGAGTTTTTGAAATAAGACTATTTGAGATTATCTCGTGTTGGGGCTAGAACATGATTTGATTATTTTCGCGAGAGGAACGTGATAGTGCGATCAGATTTTGAGGATGATTATTATGTGATAATTCATGTAATGATTTTAAGGTATGGGGTTTTACACAATATACTCTTTAAATCTCTCGAGAGTTATTCCGTTGATTTCATGTTCAATTGAACTCATATTTGAATTGTTAAATTCTTTGAAATCTGGAGAAATAATTGTTGAATTATTTTGATTCATGTGGCATCATTATATTGTTGTTGAGAACGTTGTCATGAAATTTTAATATGGCGCGGATGTTGGGCACCCGCCCAGATTCCTACTTCCTGGGCTATGGCTTAATAAAGCATATGTGGATGGGGTGAGGCATGGTGACCCATTGATGTGTTAATGAGAAATTTATTGATAAATGCTTTGAGATTTGCATTTTTTATTTGAATATTTGTAATCATGTTGTTACGCTTTATTCATCGTTAATATATTTGTTGAGCATCTTTCCTATTGTATCGTGTACTTCCCCATATTTTCTTTTAGTTGGCAGGTTAGCGTGGATTTGGGACGCTATGGATCAATTGGGATGATTTTTATTTGTTGTATTAATTTGAAGATTGAGATTAGTGATTTCTCTTATTTTATACGGGATTTTATTTAGATGCTCTATACCCTGTTATTTATGGATTAAATTTTTTTTTTTCGATTACCGCTCCGTTCTCTCCGGGCGGGGTGTTACAGATGGTATCAGAGCTTAGGTATACGATAACCCTCGGGTCTTGGGTATTAGGTCTAGCATGCAGGTTAGATATATTTTCTTTGGAGATAGAAATTTTTTTGAGGAAGTGTTAGGCGTCATGGTGAGGATGTTTAGAATTAATTTGAGGATTTTAGTGTGTGATTTTAGGAAATAGAATCAAGTAGCATTTTATTTCGAGTGTTAGGTTTAGTCGAATTTCGAGGACGAAATTCCTTTTAAAGGGGGGAAGTATGTAATACCCTATAATTTTTAGGGATTTATTTATGAATATGGTATATAATTTTAATAATCTTATTATTTTATTAATTGGGATATTGATGTTATATTTATTTTTATTTGAAATGAATCAAATATTTAAATTCAAATTTAATTGGCTTTTGGACATTTTATAACGGTTTAAATATATAAAGTTGATATTTTTGAATTAAAGGGCAATATAGTAATATGCGTTAGCTTAGGCTCCAAGATAGGGTTTAAGAGAGAGAGACTATATAAGGAATAATATGGGTGATTATAAGGAAAGGGAGAGAAAAATAGATGTTAAAAATGAAATCCAAAGAGGCAAAAACGAGTGGAATGAGAAGAGTCAATTTGAAATGTTTAGATCTTCTTTTTGAGTGCATTGGAATGAGATTTGAGAAAAACTCAAAACACATACCAGACTCAATTTTTCACTTAGAATCCAAATCTGAAGTCGGATAAGCGATTCGAATAATTTTTAGAGCTGATTTTTTTGAGTTTTTAAAATAGGACTATTTGGAGTTATCTCGTATTGGGGCTAGAACATGATTTGATTATTTTTGCGGGAGGAACGTGATGGTGTGATCTGATTTTGAGGATGATTTTTATGTGACAATTCATGCAATGATTTTAAGATATGAGTTTTAACATAATATGCTCTTTAAATCTCCCGAGAGTTATTCCGTTGATTTCATGTTCAATTGAACTCATATTTGAATTGTTAAATTCTTTGAAATATGGAGACATAATTTTGAATTATTTTGATTCATGTGGCATCATTATATTGTTGTTGAGAACGTTGTCATGAGATTTTAATATGGCAGGGATGTTGGTCACCCGCCAAAATTCCTGCTTCCCGGGCTATGGCTTGATAAAGCATATGCGGATGGGGTGAGGCCTGGTGACCCATTGATGTGTTGTTGAGAAATTTATTGATAAATTCTTTGAGATCTGCATTTTTTATTTGAATATTCGTACTCGTGTTGTTACGCTTTATTCATCGTTAATATATTTGTTGAGCATCTTTTCTGTCGTGTTGTGTACTTCCCCATATTTTCTTTTAGTTGGCAGGTTAGCGTGGATTTGGGACGCTATGGATCAATTGGGATGATTTTTAGCGTGGATTATTTGGGAAGAGTTTTTAACATGAGATGAGAAAACTTGTATTTATTTATTTTGATGTATAGAGCATTGGAGATTTACTTTAGTTATAATTATTCGAGAGAATTTTGTTGTATTAATTTGAAGATTGAGATTAGTGATTTCTCTTATTTTGTATGGGAATTTATTTAGATGCTCTATACCCTGTTGTTTGTGGATTTAATTTAGTTTTTCGAGTACCGCTCCGCTCTCTTCGGGCGGGGTGTTACACTTAACTACGGTTATCATCCTCGAATATGTTCTACAACCTCAACTAAGCCTTGGCTCATGTTGTCCGCCCAACGGCCCTTGCTTGCCATATTTCATTGTTCGAACACGCCCGAACGTAAATAAGATTCACTAATATATACGTGATGGAAGGAGAACGAAATCTAACCAAGGAAATCAACAATCCTAAACATAGGGCTCTATATCAAGGAAAGCTATGCTGGAAGCATAATTAAGCCGCACAGATCCTAAAGGACACTAGAACCTGATGCTCTGATACCACCTATGACACCCCGTCTAATTAAATACCAGGTGATCAATCCTTTATTAAATCAAAATCAAGGTGAACGGTTGTTTCATTCTTAGCATCACTGTCGCAAAATAAAATTTCCAATTTAAACACCCCAAATAATTAAGCTAAGTGTCAAAATAATTTGAACCTTATTTCCATTTTATTAAATTCCAATATGAAAACCTTTTTAATAACCAAAAGTTTAAGAATCGCATAAATATTAAGGATGACAATTAACGCACAATAGTTTAACTCTTTAGATAAACCAAACCAAGTTTAAAACTACAATGAAATCATCTTGACAAGAGTAAATACCCAAACAATACTGAATATTGAAAACAAATGAATATAAATCTCTGACAAACCCAAACTGAATAGGGAAACGGGCGACACATTCCCTAACTATGAAGAACTAAAACAAGAATAGAATCAATGAAGAGGTCGTCTAAAGCAATAGCCTGCAACTCCCACATCTGCTGCAGCGCGTCCAATCCAAAGAACCTATGCATGACGCCCCTGTGACTGGGCACCTGTAATACATACATATACATATATATATGCAAAATAGAGAGAAAGACAGGAAACAGGTCAGAGCCCGAGTGTAAAATAGTTTTAAAAATAGTTTATCAAGTATTTAAAATGCTTACCGGCTAATGCACCCACCATGTTAGTATGTGACACTCTCTTGAGAATTCTCACATCTCATTTAGTGTGCACGCCTACCGTACTAATGAATCTCACAAGCTTCTCTAACTTATTCTCCATAAGGTTTTATCACATGAAAAATAAGGTTATGATATTTACTTTAGAAAATCAATCTTTTTAAGATTTCCTACGTTATTTAGAACAACTCAGTATCGTTATAAAGTTCCCGGATACTCATAATAAAGTTGAAACATTTATTCATTACTTCACTACTTATATGCACAGTAGAAGGTTCCCATATAGGTATAAGTATATATATTAGTTACATATATAATATATGTACTAACGACACCCCACATAAAATCTATGGTGCAAAGTTTTCATATATAAGTATATATATACCAATCACTCATATAATATATATATGCTAGCTGCCCCCCCCCCCCCAACAATCTATGGTGCTGGCATACTCTGCTATCAAGTCCCCGTATCACTTGTACTAAGGGAAATACTAGTTCGAAATCACTCTCGAACTGTATTAACACAATACACACAAAAATACAGGCGAAGCATAGTTCCAAGTCACTAAGAGGTCAGCACATACCCCTCACGTCTCTTAGGACCGTCTGACCATCATTCAAATAGCCCGTACCAAGGAATCCTATGTTCTATGGTACAAGTCAATATCCCCCATAAAGGTCCCATCGAGATAAGAATGTCCCGGCGCGGCAACCTCCGTGATAGCCAGTAACACGAGTATCATTATAAACAAGCATAATATAAATATATACACATGCATTCAGTCATATATATCAATATTCTCATTTTTCCAATTAGGTTCGCACACGACCCAACGATAATAATTATTAATCGCACATGGTACAATTTTTACCTAATTACTTCACCTAAAGGATTTATCGCTTTTATTCTTAATTATAATCGTTGCATATTTTCTTCTCATCTCTCGAAGTACTCTCTTACTAAATATAATCTCAGTAGGTTCACCCTATCTAACTTTTGGTCTAAGTCTTTAACGAGTCTTTAAATTATTTTGGGAACGTACGTCCAATTTCTAAAGTGTAACGAAACTCCCTGTTATCCCATAATTTCATCCTATTTTAATCCTCACTCAACGGAGTCTACTTAGACCCTACTGGTCCTCTTTATAACTCATTATACTCGATAAATAATAATCAAGGGTTCCTACGTATTTTAACCGGATTAAACAAAAAGGGAAAAATATGCCGTTTTCTAGGAGTGATCGATCGATCGAGGAATTGGGTCGATCGATCGATGCTCTCGGTCGATCGATCGATCAAACAGTTCTTGCCCAGTTTTCTATAAATTTCAACCTACTGGTTCAATCATTTTAACACCTCCAAACCTCTATAATTTCATTTCAAACTCCTATAAAAGTAATCTAAATGTATAAGCATTATATATAAACAAGTTGTAACGTAACAACATCAATAAATCCTCAACGAATCAATCAAAAAGGGGGTTTAATCCAAGATTTTTTTATAAAACCAAATCTTGCATGAATAATCACCAACTTCTATTTTAATCTAGATTTCTTCCCAAATATCATAATAAATTCGTGGGTAAACCTCTACATATCATCAAGATTTCAGACTACATGGATTCTCCCTACAACACATATAAGTTCTCTTCCAAAACATATAATTCTTCAATTAAAACAAATGATTTTCATCCCTAGACTAACATGGAAGGAACACCAACTAAAAATCAGCAAGATAGATACTTGACTGGGATTCAAGGTTCTGATTTGTGGATGAAAAAGTTATGGTTGCGTTCCTCGTCGTGCGATCTACGTTTTGGTGGTGGTAGCGGTGCAAACAGATGAGTTATTGGTCTTGGATTGCTTGAAAAGCTTCCTATCTTCTTCTCTAATGGTCGTTCTTAGGTTATGTGTTTGATAACCCTAGAAGACAACTTCTAATGGCTGATATACCTTGGGAAATTCGTGGGTTTAATTACCCAAAAATACAAAATGTCTAATATACCCTCCCGGGATGTCAATTAGGTCTAAAAACTCCCCGAGACCCAAACTAAATCCCTGGGTACACTTTTCTGACTATCTTGACCCTTTCGGACACATTGGGGCACTCGAAATTACCATACGGGGAATTAAAATTTATTCACTATTAATAATAATTAAAATTCAGTCCCGAAAAGGCACAGGCGCGTCCTGACTTAATTTTCATAATTTCCATTTTATTCACTCGTGACGATTTTTAACAAATTCAATTATACATATTACTTTACTCAATAAGTAATATTTAACAAATCAACAAATTTCGAATAATTACTAACTCTCGTCATGCTAGTAAATATTTTAAACAAATGTACGGATTAATATTAAAGAAATTTATCTCAATTAAATTTAATAAATCCCAAATTTAAAAGCCATAAAAATACGGGGTATTACAGTGCTATGCACTAGCTTATTAAAAAAGTTATAAATTGTTGCTCGATTCAGAAAATTGTTGTTCGACTCAACAAATATTGTCCTGAAAGTTGTTCGACAAGGGTAATAAGTTGCTCGGAGCAGCCATAAATTTGATCGTTGATACACGAAGTCTAAGTCAATAGGATGATAAATCCTCAAGAAACTTTGTCCACAAATATAAGGATAGAACAAGATCTTTATCCTACTGGACAAAGTACAGGAAGAACATCGCAAAGGTTCCTCAAGAGGAACTTAAGCACATATTCCACAAATGCCTGGTCAGACCACTGGTATTCAATGAAAAAATCCAAGATTTGGGTGCATTAGCAAAACCTTTGGAGACACATGGGTAACTAGCTCTAAATTTAGATTTTAATCTAAGTATGCTAGTAGAACCTATGTATTCATCTTATTAGCTCTAAATTTAGATTTTAATCTAAGTATACTAATATAACATCTGCACTCATTGATCATTGATACTCAACTTAAATAAAGTGTATCAATATAATTGATGATAAGTAAAGGATTAACATTCAACATAAGATAAGTTAATCAAATTTCCATTTCATTCAATTAGAGTAATTACATGATTGCATTAACAAAATAAAGTACAAAGCTTTATTCTACAGGGCGTTTCCCTTCAGCATTTGAAACAGGGTCCATTTCGGCAGGAGGATCGTCCAAAGTATAAGGAGAGTTGATGAAGTTAAAATCCTGAAGCATTCTGGTATTGCTACTACTAGGAGGATCAAGCAAATGAGGAGGTCGGTTGATCTCTAATTCATCATGAAGCTCGTAATCTCCCAAGTACTTTGAAATCAAGCATTAAGGAATATGGTGAACAGGAATCCAGTTAATATCTAACTTGAAAGTAGGATTATCAAGCTCAAGCAAACCTGGGTCATACTAATCCCATAATGATCTGTTCTGATCCACCTTCATCACTGTCAAAGCTTTCATCTAACCCTATTTATAGGCCTTATTCTTAGTATGTTGAAGGTTATAATCAAGATGCCCCAGGGCTTCATTATACCCGTCCATCCAGACTTCCCTTAATTGCTTATGGAATTGAAAGGTTAATTTGTCAACCTGAGAATATTGCTTCTTCAACACTCTATCCTTAGATTGTAATTGAGAATATTGAGTGGATAGTTATTCAGACAAGGTCTGTAGCTTCTGGTACATCTCAACAATAACTTGATCTTTAGCTTTTAACTGCACAGCTTGATTGACAAGGGCCTGTTGGATCCTAACTTCTTCTATAGTACCTTGGCCATTACCTCGACTAGGTTTGATTCTACCTCGAGAAGATGAAGAAGCAGGTTTTATTTTCTTCAGATCCTCCAACTCCTCACTCAACCTTGCATTTTTATCCTCCAATAAGGAATGACCCTCATCTGTAGTAGCAATAATAGCAGTGGATGACTTCAAAGCATCAAGTTTATCCATCAAGTTATTATTTTCTTCCTTTAGAAGCTTGGCAATGTCCCTTGCTTTATCTGTCTCACGCTTGAATAAGAATTCTTACATTAAAAAATGAGAAGCAATTTTATCCAACTTCTGCTCAAAGCCCGAGCCTTCACTAAGGGCCTGAAATTTCTTCTCATAATCTTCATGAAAAAGTTCCCTAGCTTCATTATGCTCCTCCTACAACTCTTAAATCATTTCAAAGTAGGCAACATTATTAGCCACTACATGATTAAGAAGACACTTCAGATGAACATATGCCTCTTTGGCTTGCTCGGATACCCCTTCTCTGAGAAACTACAGAAGGTCGGCATCAGTCAGAGATAAGTGACCAGCTTTGAAAAGATCATTAAACCTATGGAGCAGCTCGAAGTCAGTAGATAAAAAGTATTCCAATTTATCCATAAACTATTCAAAAAAAAGAAAGCCATAAATCTACAACTTGTAGAGTATTGAAAAATACAAGCGGAGGAACATAAATATTTCTTTTTTCATTAATAAAAAGGGAAGTACAAATAAATCTTCAAAAAAGAAAAAAGTACAACTATTAAAAAAAATAAGGTAAAAGTTACTTCATTTTACACCTTCTTCTTATCTGCTTTAGGATTAGCTGAAGAAGAAGCGGGAGCTGAAGGAGGAGGAGGATTAACTTTGGAGGGAACAATAGAGTCAACATCCTGGTGTTAATCGATAGACTCCATCATTATTAAAGATTCATTGGAGCCCTCATCATCAAATTCTTCATCTAGGTTTGGAGGAGTTCCAAGATCATGCTGAGAGAATAACTTAGAATCCTTTGGAGTGCAGACCTCCACCAAGTAGTAGATTCGCCATCTTTGAAGCACTTTTTCTTCGCAAACTCAATTTGCAAAGATGTTGCACCAAAGGCCTTATCCCAGCCTTTGTTGAAGCCAGCCTATCTGGCCTCATCTCTCTTCACCTTCTCAGCATCCAGGTCCTTAGCTGGGCAATCCTGACTTTCTCAGTATCCAAGTCCTTTTGTAATTTATTAGCCAGACCTCGTGTAGTCTCAGAAGCTTCTTCAATAGTCTTCATTGTCTACTCCCATCTCTTCTTTTCAGTAGCCAATGCTTGTTGGGATTCAAGCAAAGACATTTTCAGCTCGTTGAAATCTTCTTCAACTTCACCAGAGGAAAAAGCTCTCAAAGCCTCATATTTATCCAACATATTATTGAAGTCAATAAGGAACTTCATAATAACAACAAGGAAAGTCAGTATCATGAAGAACAAATTAGGAGAAAAGTAATTAAAGAAGGTAAAAAGAATATACCATAGCAAGGCTTTGAGCAACCCTGTCAGAAATCTTAGAGTGAGGCAATGCAACAGCAGCACTCCTGTGGTCTGGCAAAGTCCTAGACTTTATTAATTATCTTACCAATCCAGGTCCAAGAACTACTAGAGAGGCAGAAGAAGATATGTCGACCAACTCACGTTGGGCAGGATGAGTACAAGAACCTTCTGCTAACTTAGAAGGCAACCCCTTCTTTATTCTGGTTAGGGTGCTCTCTTCAGTTTGCTTTGTTGGGGGCTTCTTCCCAATCTCATTTTTATTTTTCACCCCTATATCAGCTCGTTTGGAAGGGGGGATTGGCAGTAATATCTCCCAAAATGTTGGGAATCTTCCTCTTCCCCATGGATGCAATGAGGGGAAAATTTGAATCTAAGGAGGAAGGGGAAAGGGAAGGAAGATCACCACTACCAGATGCAGTGGTTGAGGAAGTAAAAGAAGATTATTATTCAAGATCAATAACAGGGTAAGGAGTAGGACGAGCAATAAAGTAAGAGATTGTGTTCTTGTAGTGTAGTAAATAAGATGCGCACCTGATGTGATCCTCGCCAATCCTTTGATGAAGTCCCCAAATAAACATCAACTCCATCAAATTCACCTCACTTTCCTTGGGACACCTTCTCATCTGATCAACTGCAATAAGAAGTTACAGAGCAATAATTAGTGTAAAATTTAAACAAGATATGTACAAGGCAAAGCAGTTAAATGAGGAATAACCTATCCCATTACCAAAAGGAGGGCACCAAGGCCCCTAGTACTCAGCATTTTCAGTCAAAGGGGCGCATTGCCGGTTTTTTACAATAACCTCATGCTCAAAATAGTCCCTATTAGACTCTGAAAGATTGAATACTAATGCTTTATTTACAACCCTAAAATAAAAAGTGGTATCACTAGTTACCCACTTGTAATAGAACATTATCTCTGGAATCCCTAGATGGGTTCCATGAATTTGATTCAGCCTATACACTCCATTCACAAACCTCCAAGTATTGAGGGCTATCCTAGCTGGGACAACATCAAAGTATTGACAAAATTCAATACACAATGGGTTGGGAGGAAAATTAAGCCGGCATTGAACTTTAAAAATAGATGGAAACCAGTGACCCTCAGCAAGTGAGAAAAAATCAACAGGTAAAATAGCGTGTTTCAAAACAACCCAACATGGAATTTTAAGTTCATTTCTAAATTCATCAGGAGAATCAATAGAGTAAACCATGATGAAGAATAGAAGAGAAAAGAAAGAATTCTTACATAAATTAAGGATTCAACAAGAACTGAAGAACATAAAATGATCATTCGAGAAAGAAAAAGAAAGCTTGAAGACATTGTTGCCTAGAAACACTCAAAAGATTTGAGATGAAAAAAGTTCATGGATTTTCCCACTCTTTATAGGTTGTCTCGAAAACTGGAAAAGTAATGATTAAAAGGCAGCGTCGATTGAACTGGTGGCGGCTAAAAGGTAGAAAAGACGGATTTGCCCAAATACGATTCGTTAAAGTGGTGGATAATTTTAAAAATGCCACACGCATTATATCCCCATAATTAAACGATAGTTTTTTAAGTATGGGAAGTCGGCAACTGACGAGGCCAAAAATTATTGCCCGAGCAACTTTAAGAGCCAGAAGGCTCCATACTCTTGTAAAAACTTCAAGCATGAAACATTGGGGGCTTCTGTTGATACTAAAAATCATTCATCTACATGTACCACTCAGATACTGACATGTGTTATACAGTGGGAGGTTAATTCTAAGTCATTGAGGATAGAATACCGACCAACTGCAGGAATACCGACCAATTCTAGGAATACCGACCAACACCAGGGATGCCGACTAACGTGACATGCATACACCAACAGTTGTATATATTATGATTATACATATGTAAATGTCTATGATATAAAGACATTCTATCCTTTGATATTCTAGCTCTGGTACACCCCATAAGGGTTATAAATACATTGTAAACCCTACATGTAGGGGGACACGAAAAGAGAGTCAATTGAAAAATTCTAAAGCAATACACAACAGTGGACGTAATCTCTTCAATCAAGCTGAACCACTTTAAAAATCTCTTTTCGCTTTATTTTCTATTTACTTGTGATCAACAAATTAGCCTACTCTAGTTTTTTGCATCAACACTCGTGTTTTCTAAAAGAACTTGTCTTTTAACTCAGAAATATTCATGCTCCAAATTTTCATTCATTTATACTTGAATATATACTATATATACTATATATAACACATATAAATGTGAATACATATAATTTATATATTGTACGAGAGAAGTTTATGCTAGGGTGTTTATGAATAAACTGTGGCTTACCCCGTCTTAATGGTGATGAAACAGTAATAAGTATACTCCAAGAAATGAGGGATAAACTCTAGTGTATATTAAAATGATAAGTAATGAATACAAACTGTTTTAGATAATAAATAAACCTCTGATGGATATTAGTTAGATGGAGAGAGAAGCAAGCACTCTAAATACACCAAGATAGGCAGATAAACACCAAAATATGGGTAAAATAGTGTTTAGGTATCAATAAATTCTTGAATTCTTAGTAAGAACTAGACAAGCATATTAATGGAGGAGAGTAAAAGCACTGTTTATAATAAATATCTCAAGATGATCTTATAGCTCGAAGATCTTGTGGCTTATCAAAGGATAAGTGAGGTACATATAGGCTCAGGCTGGACGCGAGGAACCTTAAGTGCATTAAATGATGGGACAAACTACAATACTTAACATGTCATTAGCATTAAATGCTAATGGATATTCTCGAGTGACCAACCATTGTGTCAGGTGGCACAACAGGTGTGTCAGCGTCCAACTGCTTTCTACTCGGGTAAGTTTAATTTGACCTGTTTTTGTTTGCTCGTTTTGATTTGGTCCAATGTTGATTTGTGTGCTCTCTCTCTCTCTCTCTCTCTCTCTCTATATATATATATATATATATATATATATATATATATATATATATATATATATATATATATTCTCGAGGATTTGTGTGCTCGTTTTGATTTGTGATCCGAACAAGTTTTGAGAATGTCAGACAAACTGCATTAGCAGTCTATTTGATTTTTTTCTTTTGAGCTGATTAAAAATCACTTGAATATCTCTTGCGTAAAGTTGACACAATCATTGAAACCCAGCATCCGATTGAACATAACATATTATCGAAAATTAACTTACATAACTCTAAATTAATATTTGTTGGCAGGAAAATGAAAATTGTTCCTTAAATAATATTAGGGACTCCATCATTAGCATGTACAAATAGTGAATAATTAACTTGAGGGGGCATTGATAGTCAGTTGCTGTAGTACCGCTGCCTCCACATTGTCAGTTCAATCGAAACTTTCCGTTGTATCCTCTTTTCTGTCCTCAACAGAAACTGTTTCCCCATCATTCGTCTCCTGAGCTAGATCGACGATAGCCCCACCATTTTGAACAATTTGTAGTAGCAACTCGACTCCACCGTTATGAACAATTTCTTGTAGCAGCTCAAACCTATGCTTTTCTCCCTTTTTATGATTGTTCATCACTTTTTCGGTGAATGACCCTACCTGACACATTTCACACCAAAACTTGAATTTATCCTTCTGAAATTTTGGTCTTCCCCTCTTCTTTGTATCATCTTTATCCCCATTCAACTGCAGCAACAACCCCTCATTTTTCTTCGAATTTATCGGCTTAGAAACTTTCTGGAATGATGACTCACATTTCTTCCTAACCAAGATCAAAACTTGTACTATTAGTAGTTGCTTCAACCTTAATAGGCTTGATGGTTTTCTTCGCGAATAGCCGGAGGTCGAAGTTCTTCCCCATCCTCTGTGTTATTAGGGCAGCCTCCTTGACCTTGTGTTTTTTACCCTTGAAATGGTCACTTAAAGCTCGCTTACTTGTGGCGGTGACCTGGCAAATTGCGCAGCTCCATTCCTCTTTAAGTTTCTTGTTGGAACGAATTAAATAACATCGATAGTACCCACGGTTGGTGACGTCACAACTTTTCATTTTCCCCCAGAAAGAGTTGCATCAAGCTTTTCTTACAACAGAATACTCAACTCACTCTATAACCAGACACTCAATTTGTATTAACGACGTTACGAAAGATAAAAGCCTTCTCATGCACAAAAAATGATAGATACTATAAAGTGTAAATAACTTAGAGCCCCCTCTTGTTAGTCATTATTATGCATACCCCTCTTATGCTATTATATTACACAACTCACCCCTTATTCTATGTATTAGACTCACCTCTCCTGTTTCAAATTTTGCACACTTACTACCCCTTACTGCCCATGTTGCAAGGGTGAGGGGTAACCAAAACAAAACAAGAACAGAGGGTGATGTAATATTTCAAATAAAATAAAAGGAGGCCTCATGTAATCAAATTGATAGATAATATAATAATAATGTTACATTTAAATTAAAAAAGAAGATATCCATAAGTCCATATAGCAAAGAGGGGTACCCACGTAATTATATCTAATGAATATGAAATAAATATATAATACAATTACTTTTAATGGCCCTCATTTTTTTTAACTTATGAAACAAAACAAAAATCGTCATTAGTATTATTACTGATCAGTATTATATTAAGTAGTCTTAGGGAACTCCTCAGGCCTTTTTAATTGTAGAAAACACTTTCCCGTTTTTTATTTCTAGTGTTCAATTTTCATTTTTCATGGAGAATTTTAAAAAATTAGAAGATGTGTCCAATTATTGGAAAAGAAAGCCCATGTCATCTTTTTCTCCACAAATTACACCCCCACCCCCAATGCAAATTCACCACCAAACCACCACCGTTGGTGGAGTGGTGGTGATGGAGTCGGTAAGGTCATGAGGGTGGATATTGTGGTGGTATGCTTAAAAGCAATTTTCAATCGAAAGGTTTTTGTAGAAAACATTCTGAGTGTTCACAATTTTCAGGAAAATTGGATCACTCGAAAAATGGAAAACAGTTTTCTATTGTGGGAAAAGTAGACATTTGAAGGCATTTTTCCAAAAAATTTCAATGCCCCTCTTATGTATTTTTTTTTAATTTATCAAACAAAAAATCTGTCAGTAGTATTATTGCTGATCAATATTATAGTAAGAAGTCTTAGTTTAGGGTTTTTCTGTACCTAGTATTCCTAGCAACTGAACAACATAATAATAGTGTCCAGTTATATAGCCTCTACTTTACTGGTTCATTAATTATGTTGATCGACAATGATCTAATGCAATGTCATACTCGGGATATCTACATGAAGACCAACCATGTAAGCTAAGAGCGATATAGTTGCAGAACTAGAGTAAAAATGGGAGCTCCCATTAAAAAGGAAAATTACACATTTCAGAATTATCACTACTTGGCATGGTTCACCTTACATTAAACTCTGCCAGAGAACAAAAATTCATTGACAGTTATGATACGATTCTCATCAGTTGCCTATGCCAATGGGACAATGCAAAACTAGGATATTATGCGACGAGATGGAGCCACTAAACTCCTTTTCTACAGATTGGTTTTCATTAAAATCAAGTTACTTATGTCACTACAATACTTTTCTTTTAACAATAAACAAGACTTCATTAATAAATAAAAGGAGTGCAAAGATAAGTTGAAAAATTTTCCCACCTATACTACAACAAAAGAAAACAAGAAAATGTAAACATTCACATTTTATAACCTCCATCAAAAAATAGTAAATCAAGAAAAATGAATGCTCTTAAAATGCTGACAAGGAAGTTGAGAATCTAAGGGTTTTTTTGGTTGTGTTTAAAAACTATTTTTTTCTTCAAAACACAATTCTGGTCACAATCTGCGTTTGGCGACCCTATTTTTAAAAATCGGGTTTAAAAGATCTTTTGTTTAAACTTGTGTTTTTTGAAAGAACTTGTCTTTTAACTCAGAAATATTCATGCTCTAAATTTTCATTTATTTATACTTGAATATATACTATAAAAATAAAACATATAAATGTAGATACATATAATTTATATATTATAGGAGAGAAGTTTGTGCTAGGGTGTTTATGAATAAACTGAGGCTTACCCAGTCTTAATGGTGATGAAACAATAATAAATGTACTCCAAGAAATGAGGAATAAACTCTAGTGTGTACTGCAATGAAAATTAATGAATACAAACTGTTTTAGATAGTAAATGAAACTCTGATGGATGTTAGTTAGAGCGAGAGAGAAGCAAGCACTCTAAATACACCAAAGATAGGTGGAAAAACATCAAAATATGCGTGGAATGGTGTTTAGATATCAATAAATGCTTGAATTCTTAGTAAGAACTGGACAAGCGTATTAATGGAGGAGAGTAAAAGCACTAGTTTATTATAAATATCTCAAAATGATCTTATGGATCAAATATCTTGTGGCTTATCAAAGGATAAGTGAGGTATATATGGGCTCAGACTGGATGCGAGGAACCTCAAGTGCATTAAATGCTGGCACAGACTACTATATCTAACATGGCATTAACATTAATGCCGATTGAAATTCTCGAGTGACCAGGCGTTGTGTCAGGTGGCGCATCAGGTGTATTAGCGGCCAACTGCTCACCAAACTGTCATTGTACTCAGGTAAGTTTGATTTGACATGTGCTAGGTATTGTATAACGTCACATGGATCTTTTGTGGAAAGATACTATTTTTTTCGTCAAAACTCTACGACTGAGAAATAAGTTTAGCCATGGTTGCTTGAGTCGTGCTCATTCGGGCTAGCTGGGTGTTTTACCCACTGTATCTAAAATGGTTAAGTTCAATGCCTTAACAATGCCTTGCTCTCTATTCTCCAAACTGATTCTCTCAAAGGTTCACCGAAGTGAGTTTCCTCGATGGATCATGAAAGTTCTCTTAGATTATGTCTGACCTGGTCCATCGTTGGTACCGAGTACCCTCACAAATATTACAATACAAAGCATCATTATAACAACATAGACAAAATACATGGTGGATGAACTAGTTTCTTCTAAAAGACCTCATTAGTATTCAATTAAGATCCATTTTGTCTTGCTCTGTCATTAACCCCTTAATGAGGAGGTTTATATCTAAGTGAGGAGGATTATCTTTAAGCCCCTTCAACATATAAAATAGTTAACAATATAATTTATGCTTGTATAATATTCAAGGGGACGTCCGCGAGAATGGTTATAATGCGGTTGGAAAATTTCACGGTAATGGGGCTAGCTGGGATGGTCGGGGGAAGTTTTGCCAGATCTAAAGAAATGGTGGGTGAAGTCCTCAAGACACTCCAAAAGGGAAAGAGACCAGTAGAGCGATTAACGACGTTATTGAAGGTAATCTCATTATATAAAATCATATCATTCCACTGTCGTCGGATCTCGACGGCTAAGCAACTAAGTCCCTATGCTCAGGTTGACTACCTTAGTCTAACCATCTGTCTGGGGGTGGAAAGCAGTGAAAAACTAGAGAGAGAAATGTAGGAAGTACCACAAGGTCCGCCAAAAGTGATCGATGAACGGAACATCGCTATCATAGGTGATGCTCCCAGGCATGCTGTGTAAGCAGGCAATATTCAGAATGTATAGGGTGGCCACATTGAATGCATATACTGTGAGAGAGCAAGGTATGAAATGTGTCCTTTTGGCGAATTGGTCGACGACGAAGATGGAGTCTTGCCCTTGAGTGATGGGCCATCGGGTCTAGGTAGAGGGGTGTATAAAATGGTGTTGGTATGTTACCCCTTAATCATCCCCTTAGTCGTTCGACAAGAAAAATATCGATGGTGAATGTGTTTGCATCCCGCTGCATAGTAGGCCAAAAGAACCTATCCCTAAGGGCCGAGTGAGTGCATACTACACATATGTCCTAAAACATTATCTTCTCCCTGAGGGAGGAATCAAGAACACGTAAGGTTTTGCCACAAATAAGACAACTGTCTTGAAGTGGAAAGTCCCCTAAAGTGCCATTATGTTATTGGCACTCGATACAAATAGGCCTAAAATAATCGTCGAAAGCATACAAGTCTCGCACCTCATCGAAGCAAAAAACCTAACTGCAGATGATAATTAATGCGTGGTTGCAGTGGCTGAGAGCATCAGCGACATGGTTATCTTTTCTAGGTTTGTAATGGAGGTGGAAAGTGTAGAGATGAAGGTAGGTTATCCACTTAGCATGATGATCACTAATACGACTCTGTGAAGATAACGAAGTGACTCATGGTCGGACTTATTGATGAACTCCTTCTTTTGGAGATAAGACTACTAAAATTTGAGAGCCCTTGATGATGTCATAAAACTCTAGGTCCTAAGTTAAATAATTCAAGGCGGCCCTTGACAGCTTCTGACTGAAACCGACCTTCTGTTTTGAGTAAAGACAACACCAACGCCCATTTTAGAAGAATCGCAAGCAAACTGAAAAAGTTAAGTGAAGACGGGAAGGACTAAAACTAAGGCAGTTGTTTTAATACGGTGGAAGGCGCTATCGACTGCCTCGGTCCATCAAAATTTCGTACCAGAGGAAGCACACATCAAATCTATGAGTGAGCCATAACGCTACTAAAACCAACAATGACTCGACGATAGAAGCTGATAAAATAATGAAAATTGTGCACCTTCAAAATAGAGGTGGACGTGGGGCAATCTACTATGGCCTGGACATTTGAGGAATCAATACGTACACCATCGCTGAAAAATACATAGCCCTAAGAAGGTGGAAAATGAGACCATAAGCGAGTACTTTTTCAGATGAAGGTAAAAATGCTCGACTTGGAGGACGACTTATACCTTGACCACATCGGATAAATGTTCCTCCTTTTATCGTCTGTAGATGAGAATGTCATCGAAGGAAATGACTACAAACTTTCCAAAGAATAGTGGAAGGATCCGAGTAATTACCCCCCATAAAAGTGGATGGAGCTTTAGACAAGTTGAATGTCATTAACGGTCCATTTATATAGGCCATCCTTCATTTTGAAGGCATTTTTCCATTCATCGATGGGTCACACATGGATCTGATGATATTCGCTCTTCAAGTTAAGTTTGGAGAAGACTCATGCTCTATGCAATTAGTTAAGCATATCCTCGAGACAGGGAATGGTAAATCGATATTTGGCGATAATCTTGTTGACGACCTTGCTATTGGCACACATCCTTCAACTACCATTTTCTTAGGGGTGAGGATGACTGGCACTGCATATAGAGACATACTCTCCCCGATATGTCCACGATCACATAACTCAGAAACTTGCCTCTGAAGCTCCTCGTGCTCGGTGGGAGACATTCGATAATAGGGCAAGTGGGATAAGAGTGCGTTAGGTACGAAGTTAATCACATGCTGAATATCAAGGAGGCGGGAGCTCATTGGGCTGGGAGCGAACATTGGTATAGGAATGTAAGAGGTTACGGATCTTAAGTGGCATATCGATCTACAGTATGCTAAATGGGTTAATGAGAGTGTAACACAGTCCGCTCTTCTCATCTTCAATCGTCAACTAGGCATAAAAAATAATAAAGGTTTAAGGTTGAGGGGGACGGAGCTCCTCATTAGCTTAAGCATAAATTATTGACCTTGGTGCTTAAAAGTGCAAGTGTTGGCACGACCATCATGCATACTCGAATGGTCATACTTCCAAGGTCTATCCAATAGTAAGTGAGAAATACGCATATTAACAAATATTAATTATATCTCCCTGACATATTAACCAATGGAGATTAAAGCATGGCATTGGCAGGTTGATGTAGATATACCGCTACCTAACCACCTAATACGGCATGGCCTGTTAAGCAGATTTATGGGAAGCCCTAAATTTTTGCTCATCTCCTGAGAGACGAGGTTGTCGTTGGCTCCCCCATTAATGATGACAGTAAAATTTGGACTTTTGGTTCAAAGGGGGCTCATCTTTTAGGGTTTGAGGGGATGAGATCCATACAAGTTGCTTTTACTGGGATTGGGTTCAGCTAAGGGAGGTTTGGTGGGAAGAGTGGTTAATATAGGGTCAATTTTGATTGGAGGGGGAATCACGGGTGGGGCAACCTCACACTTGGTTTGGGATAAATTGATCAAAGAAGATACGAGGTGCGGTTGGAGTTCCGAACAGGGTTGGCCGAAATTTGGATAAAAAAATAAATTAGGGTAGTCGAAAGGAAGGGTAGGCGTCGAAATAGGGTTATCGAAGGTCGGGAGTTGGTCGGGGATTTGAAGGAGCGAGTCTGTACTGCCAGGGGCTGGTGGTACCTTGGCCTGGTAGGGGAAATCTTGACAATCAATGAAATGGTAACAACATGTCAGATATGTTCTCTAAAAAATAAAAGATTAGACAGGGTGGCTTTTACCTTTGGTGTAGTAAGTGACTATTTGGGTACAACAGGGGAAGCAAGGTCTTCAGATCTGATCGCGACCGTTGATGGTACAATAGTGCCACCACGCCTCCAACTTCCCGGAGAACAGACTCCGATGGCGGTTCGTGCTTCATTCAATTGTCACCAACCCATATCTCAATCATCTAGATCCATGCTTGAATACCCAAGACCAAACATCGTTGTGATACTAATTTACAGGTGAAAGGCCTAATTTCTATTTCTCATTCATCTCTCGAAATAACAAAGTGTTCTAAAACTGCGCACCTAGGCGTGAGGCATTTTAAAATATCCGCGCATAAGGCATAGGCATGGTCAACGTGCGTGTAAGGTAGTCAATCGACCACACGTGTAAGGCGATCAATGGCCCATGCACATAAGGCCCGTAAAAGGCGCAACTTTTCTTTTGTTTTTTCATTTAAGGAAATGGCTTCATTAAGGAATTATTTTTTTTCTTCAAAACCCACTTAAATAACCTAAAGAAACCCCCCGGATCAGAGTCTCTTTTCGTCAATACCAGACCCCCAAGAAAGGTGATATGGACTTATGGAGCATACATATGGGAAAAAGGGCTACCAAGCATACAAACATATTTTCAAATTTCAAGATATGTATTATTTTACTATTGTACTAGCCTTAAAATGCCTTTTTACGCCTAGGCTTTGCCTAGACACAACTAGGCTCCTAAGGCTTGAGGCTCGACCATGCCTTGCGCCTTTTAGAACCTTTAAATAAAGTAGTTGGTCCATAAGGGTCAGGAGCCCCCTTATTTATAAAGTACAATTGAATAAATGAGAGGCTTCTAGATTAATAATGTCACAAGATAATGGCCTCAATGAGTGACATCATCAATCTAAAAGCCTTTCAAAATATCTAATGATAAAAGTACAAAAATATCCTAAGCACTATGCTCCTGCATCATAAAAAGCCTTATAAACATTTCAACAACAAAGGGAGACCTCAAAAGAGAAAGAAGATATCATGAACACCATAAAAGACATGTTTGCATGGAATTTTTCTCGTAATTGGAGTTAGACTTGCACCTAATCTCTCACAACCTAAATGTCAGGAGTAACGCTTCGCTATTTCGACATCCAGTCCACTCATTCAAGCCACTAGAATTAGGGATCAAGGTCGAAGTTCAAAGACTTCTTGCAGTCGGATTCATCAAATCTATCAAACACCATCTAACATCATTCTAGATAGTATGATAACTTGGAAGGTCTGAATTTACATTTGTATAGATTACAAGATTTTGAACCAAGCATGCTCAAAGGATGAATTTCCTTTGCCCATAATCGATGGACTGGTGGATACAACAGCTAGACATGACATGTACAATTTCATTGATGGATACTTGGGATATAATAAAATAAAGAAGCCATTTCTACGAACCTTGGGGAACTTCTATTGTAGTGCCTTTCGAACTCAAAAATATTGGTGCCACACATCAAAGGAAGAAAATTACAAAAATTCGTGATTTATCCCACAAGATACTAGAATTTTACACAGATGACCAAGTGAATAAGTTCAAGAAGGAAACAAACCACATTATAGTCCTAAGAACGTTGTTTGAGATATGTTAAGTTCAAAGTAAAAATGAACCCCTTAAGATGTGTGTTTGGAGTCGCAAAAGGAAAATTCTTAGGGTTTATCATCCACCAGCAAGACATAAAAGTGGATTAAACAAATCAATGGGCAATCATTGAAATTCCACCTTGGAGGAACAAGAAAGAAATAAAACAATTAATGTTTTAAAAAGCGCGGGGAAACGCATCTTCCGCCATTTTAACGCCTTATTTTTGCAAGCTGTGCAAGAATCCTGCTAAACCCCCTATTCTAATAAGGGTAGAGGGTGTCTCAGCTTCTTTCTCCCTACTACTTTCTAGATGTTCAGTCATTTTTATAAAATTTGCCAGAAAAAATAGAGCACGATAACAAGAAAATAGAGTATGACCGAATATTTACAAAATAAAAAATGAGAACAATTTTTGGCTACAAATCACTGTATTTAAGTACGATTTACACATAATTAGACAATGTAAAGTAAATCAAGGATCTAAAGTGAGAAATCAAGTGAATATGTTAATTTGATTAGCGAGATAATCGTCAATGAAATTTGAGCGTGTTTTACAAAAATTCTAGAATTTCTACAATTGGAAATTAGGAATCAGATTAGAAACAACTGGGCTTTAGTCGTTCCCATAGATGACGCCATTCATAATTCAACATATATTTTTGTGACCCCGAAATTTTTCGTGTTTTCAATCGCATATTTTGAAAAAAAAATTGCACTTTCCATCATTTCAAAGTTCGTGGCAAACTTTTTCAAAGAAGGGGAGAATAAACTAAATAGGGTTTTATAGCTTGTTTAGTTAATTGTTAGTAATAATGATAATAAATAAATTTAGTCGTCTTTACGAAATATTAAAGTAATTGAGGGCATTTTTTCTTTTAATATTTTCCTTCGTTCGAGTAATATTATTTCTAACATATATAGGTGATGAAGTAAAGAGATTACATATTGTTTGGTTCGCTAATAAAATTTCAGAAGATTGTGTTTGTGGTACTTTTCTTTTCTTTGGATCCAATTGATGGTGTTTGCATCACATACAATTTTTGAATGGCTTGTGACCAAGGGCCAGAGTTTTTGGTGATCCTTTATCCTTTTAGCCACCCCCTTCCCTATTTTCAAACAATGTAAAAATTTGTAACATTATCTAAAGTGATGTACAAGGGGTTGAATAGTTGATGGCCAAAGTTACACGGTGACCTTAATCACTCCATGTCTTGAAACTATAAATTTTGGGTCTGAACGCTGATTTAGAGAGATGATATCCACTCTAAAGTGTCAATTTGAGTTTGCAAGCAAAGAGTTGTATTGAATATGGAAAATTAAATGAATGATTATAATGGGAGAAGGGGTTATATAGGGGACCATGAGGTGTTAACAAACTATAAAACAAAATAACAGGTTGCAAGACTTAATATAGAGTTGATTGGTATAATTAAAAAGAAAAGAAAAAGAAATTGGTAATGATGATGATGGAACCTGTAAGATAGGGTTATGTCGATCATAGCAATAGTACTCAAGGGAGAGGATTGTATTAGTGCCTTTAGAGCCACACACAATCGCAATCAATCGCTTGCACCACAAGTCCCAATCAATTAGGGTGTATGTGTGAATTGCTTGCTTTCTGCCCATGCCTTCAATGGCCTATGCCCGCACACTGCCTACACCCCAAACCTATATACGTCGGCACTGCAATCATAATATTATTTGGTGTTTCAGCTCCAGGGTGGATGCTTGGACAGATATCAAGGCTTTGACATATGAAGAGACGAATGTGAAGAGACGGTTAAGGGAATAACAATGGTTGGCTCGGACAGATATCCCCTCTTTTTAGTTAATAGGATGTCAAGAGACGAACACACCAAAAGTCCAAATTTCTCAATTTAATGGTGTGCACGTCAACGGAATAACAATGGTTGGCTCGGATTTAGTTAATAGGATGTGAATAGACGAACAGACGAAAAGTCCAATTTTCTCAATTTAACGGTGTGTGCATTATAAATAGTGAAATCTACATCTACATCAAGAGTCGACCTTCCCATTTTCTCTCATCTCAACTTATAAAATACATAAACAAAACATGAGTTTGGGGGTGAAATTGGATGTGTTGATAATCATGTTGCTGATCATTTTTTTCTTCACTAAAAGTTTCTAATGCATATGTTTACTTGGTTGGGGACAAAGAAGGTTGGACCCATATGAACATTAATTACACGAATTGGGTTGCTAATCACCAATTTCACATTCGTGATATCCTTCGTGAGTGTTTTTTGCTTCTTATATATATATATATATATATATAGTTATATCGCTCTTGCTGGGATGGATAAGGCCGAGGAAAAATGCCCCATGAAAAGACTCCTAAGAGCTTTGTTATTTCCTTGCAATTAAAGTTTCTATTTTTGTACTATCCTGCTGAAGCCATTAGTGTTGGAATAATTAGTTGATCTTTGTGATTAGTTTTTAATCAGCTTACCGACTAAGTAATCTGTGTGGACTTATTAGTCGGGTCAGTGATGATTGTAATTCCTTAGATCCTATTAATGATATTCTTAGATAAAACTGTAAATAGTTTTGTTGATCTATGTTGTAGCATTAGTTATCAGTGACGACCAAGTGTATTAGGAATGTATAATTATCCCTGTATTTTAACTCAATCGAGTAAAACTTCTTGTGCTTATACATGAAGTTTTACGGACTTCTTGTTCCTAACTTGTCAAAGATGAAGTCATTCATGAAGTTTGATGTTAAGATCTTGTCCGTGTGTTAGTCAAGTATGGTCGAATCTTGTTATCCATAAGACTGCAATGAATTTCCTAGATTTGGTGAACTTCGTGTTCGTGATCTTTTCGGAGATGAGGTCATATAGGAAGTTTGATTTTGGTCGTGCAAATGAGGTGCTTTGCTGAGACGTCTTTAGTTCTAGATCATTTTTTGTTGGGATGCGCTTCTTCTGCATTTTCTCTTGTTCGACTGATAATTCTTATAAGCTAGTATTATCTGTTGATAGGGTAAATGGCCCAATTGGAGTAGCCGACCAAAGGTCTGTGAAGCATTAATGCGCTAAGGCTTGCTTGACTAATGTCACAATGAATAGGTCAACATAACTACAGAGCCCCTAAGTAGGGGTTATGAAGAGACGATTGAATAATAATATTATTATGCCAATAATAATAATGCCCGACCATCTGTTGGGACTTTGTTGCGATATAATACCGATTAACGAATGAACATGTAGTCATTAACTAAGGTTTAATAAAATAAGAATGATAATGCCCAACAGTTCGTTGGGGCTAAATTATGATGATCTCATAATATAAATTCCACCGACTATCCATCGAAGCTAGTGAGAAATCCAGAGAAATGATGAAAGTGTCGACCATCTGTCAGGGCCTTTAAATAATTCCTGAGGGGACCGAGTAAATATTACTAATGATCCTGCATTGTTAGAGAAAAATAGATTTTCAAGCCATTCATTAGGGTTGAATATCAATAATAAATGTAATGTAGATTAACAATAGACTATGTCGACCATTTATCGGGACTAAATATAAATAAGGATTATCCTGACCAACTATTTGTCGAGGATAAAATACAACTTGTGTGGCCGATATCTTCGGGATTAAATATATGATAATAAATATTTTACCGATCTTCTGCCGAGATGAATCTTGAATATGCATAACTATCCGTCAGGTTAAGAATCAGAGTCAGACAATTAATGAAGTTGGAGAAATATCAACCCCCAAGCATTCGTCGGTTATAAAAAATAATCTTTCCCAACCATTTATCGGGTCTTAAATTGTAGTAGTGTGCTTTGACCATCCGTCGAAGTATTAATAAGATTTCCAAGAGCTTAAGATTGTGGCCGAGCATTTGTCGGAACTGAATCTTATACTTGTGGAAGTTAATGAGTTATCCGACCATCTATCGAGGATTAATCAAATAAAAATTGCCATGAGATTGATTTATTCGTCCAAATAATATATGATATGTATCTGCATGAACATCGAGCAATGAAAATTTCAAAACATGAAATAATAAATTTTATCCCGAATACGGGTCATATGAGAAGATTTTTGTCAAATATATACCAAATTTCAAACATAGGGTTTAGTTCAAAATTTTTGTTAAATTATTTGAACTCCAAACAAATACTCAAATATAAGTTGGTTTCAAAAATTTATTTCCACATGAAAGGTGTGAAGTATAGAGAGTTGGTGTAAGAAACCAAAAGCTTTTTATAATAAAGATTTTATTTTAATAAAGTAAAACATGTATGAGACTCAAACGTCCCAAATAAGTTTGTGTGCATTTGGTTTCAAAAATTTGTTTATACATAAAGCTGTGACATGTAGAGTATAGAGGAATGGACTTATCAACCAAACATATGCTTATTTTAGTAAGAGGGGTGATATGCGTACAAAGTAAGTCTCTCAAATCTCTCCCAAAAGAAATAAATTAGGATGCCCTAGCGGGACCCATTACACATAGTAATACTTAATAGATACGTGAGTATATTACGCGAAATCCACATCAAATTTATGGGAATTTTTTAGGTTAGTATTTGTACTCGTATAGTTATTCTTTTAATAGATGGAAAAACCCATGTTAAATGGAAAAATCCATGTTATTCCGTCTTTTAGATCGCACGTGAGGAATCACAATTTCACAGTTCTGGTGACAACTCACTCTCCACACCTGGTCCGACTAATAATAGATAAGGACGACCAATAACAGAAGCCGTCGACCAGTAATTGATGTCTCCGTGACCATATTGGTCGAAGAGGCAACTGGGGAAAACAACAACCGCTGACCAGAAGGAGCTTGGTGGTCAGGGAATCGGAAAGACGATTATCGTTGGTGACCGGAGAGGTGATCAGGTATTTTACAATCCATGAGAAATCTTTCCCAAATATGTTGTGAGGCTTTGAGAACCTCATCGGAGCTGATAGAGAAACCGACCAACCTCCGGGTCGTTGGTCGAATGTGTGTTTGACACATCAACGCAATGATAAAAAAGGTTTAAGAAAAAAGGTCAGATTACCAGTCGAAACCCTTGTACGGTTTAGGTGCATATCTAAACCATGATGATTATAAAGTGATTAGGATTATTGCGATTAAAGAATCCTATAACTGGACTGAAGCTAAGGTTTATAGTTTGAAATTGAATTTGTAGTGAAAAATTTAAGATTCTGGCCCCCAAAAAATTAAACTTATTTCAAAAATTGATATTTTTAATATACATAAAATATTTTTAAACCCCTAAAATATACATATATAGGTGCATACTCTAAAATGGTTCCTGTGCCATTGCCCATTTGGCACATGGCCAGGGCCGGCCATGGCGATAACGGTGGGGTGCTCACATTAACATCACGTTGCACGTTCTCGTCGGAGAAGCTTTCGATTTTCGTATGCCCATTGCTGGTTTTGATGTCGATGAGAATTTTTATTTGGTCCCGAAATCTGATTTTTCTGATAATCAAAATTTTATTATGAATGTAGGGGTATTGGGGGGATGTCTTTGTGTAGTGGGTACATATAAGGGTTATCGTACTGATATATGGGTGATGATGGACTATGGCATGAAGGAGTCTTGGACGAAATTATCGTCGATTTTGCCAAGAGTGTTTACCATTATTTAACTTTGTATCCATTGGGTAATCGTCGTAAGAATATTTTGTGTTATTCGAAGAGCCACGATGAAGTTCTATTGACTTCTGATAATATAAGTTACTTTGGTATGATCTGAAAAAGAGAACGATTAGGGATGCTAGGATTCGCGGTTTGTCAAAAAAAAATTATGCAATTTTTTGTGTAAGAAGCCTTGTTCCCCTTTATGATTAAGCTGGTGAACCCAGGAAGAAACACAAAGAAAAAGAATGATAAAAGGAGGTAACTTATTTTAATTCTTAGCTTTATTGTTATTTTCTCGACATTTTTCTATGTTATGGACAAGAATTTGATGCTTTAAAGTGCTACGATTTGGAATCATGAACTTCTTTCTACATCTTTACTTTTATCTTGTTTGGTTTAGGGGACACACATTTGATTCTTTGATAACATATTTCAATGACATATTCCTCTTTGAATAGCTCTTATTTTGCGGTAAAATCTATATATTACACTTCAATCAAGCGAAATGAAGAAAAATGAGGTGTAAAAACTATGATATTAAAGAAAATCGTATGAATGCTGAAATTTTTTACAAGTTAATGAGAAAGTTGAAGTTGTATTTGCGACGGGACTTTTTGGTGTAAGTACTATTCACACAATAAGGTCTAGATTTTTTCCACACTCCTATCAAAATGGAGAGTTGAATTCAACTCTTCCTTTTTACCATTTCAAATTTTAATTTTGTCACGTGCCCTCGTTTACATCTCCCTTGCCAAGTTTCATATTTAATGTTGTATTTTTCATATAAACATTTTGATCTTGTTTTAGAAGTAAATACTCTGGCTATTGTTGTGATGTTCTATTTGAATTAGATTTGTGCATGCGCTCATCCTATAAAGTCATTGGGCCATTTTTATTAACTTTTATTTTTTGCAAATGTACTTAAATATGCGTGTTTGTGCGTTTTCATTGTTGTTAAATTTTATAAAAAGACTCTTAACTAAAAATCTTGGATACCAGTTCTAAGCTCGCTCGAGTTGATTTTAGGATGAGGTTACCGCCTATTAATATGGAGCACATGAAGAAGTTAGGTATCACTGTTCAATGTAAAGGCTGAAGATGATATGGTCGAGTTGACTAGGTATAGGTAACCACGTATCTAAAACCATTATCCATAACTAAAATTGAGACGATTCACCAATTCACATGGTTGATACACGAGTTATTATTTTCCAAAAAATTTATCGTATTTTTTCCCTCCGTCTAAAACTGATACCAATACCGAGTAAAAAATTAGGATACCGAGTCGAAAATCAGGATACCTTGTCTTTGACTGAAATCGTGCCTTTGAACGAAGTTAGGGATAAACCCTCATTTGATTGATTAGATTCATCACGTTTCAATATATTTTTAGCGCCTTTTCCAATCTACTCTTTAATATCAACCACAATTATAGGAAATCCAAACCCCTTCAAGTTCAGGTTCCAAACCTTATTTGGATGGAGTTTTAACAACCCAAAAACATCGTACACGACACAACATGAGACACGAAATGTTAACATGAGACAAATCGACATGAAGTTATTGGTTAATGTGGTGACCTTTATGGTTTGGGGTCAGATATGTGTCAACTAATCGACCCAATAAGGTACAGTAGTTAATGAACGGGTTTGTTGTTGACCTGCATCACCCAGTTAAGAACTGTTAAGGTCATTAATTTAAGTAAATAAAAATAGTCAATGAATTTTAGGTCTTTTAAATGAAACAAAAATCATGAATTGAACATGTTTTCCTATGTTGTAAAATATAGTTTATAGAGTTTAGTGTTAAAAAAATGTTTTGTTATATTAGTTTACTCATCTAATGTTTTTTAATCTATTCAATATCAATTGCAGTTGATACAACTAAGGAGGTTCGAGAGGGATATTCCCTTTTATTTTCTATATCTATTTGATTTTAGTTTTTATGATGAAAGAAGGTGCTTATTAGGGCGTTATGTTACAATTATCTTAGCTTAAAAAACTTTTAAAAAATGCATAATGTTAAACTCTGTTTATAGTGGTGAACATTGTTTGATGCTTTAGTACTTCATATGTGCAAGTAAGGATGCCAATTTTGAAGTAATATATAATGAATTAAAATAGATGATTAACATCAGTAGTGGAGAATATAAACACTTATATATTGGTTTTATATTATTATACTATACATTTTTTTTGGTAAATTCTCATTATAACTTTGTTTGGTTTTTAAGATCCTGTTATTGAAAACCTTTTTTTATGGAGAAGAGTATTACCTTTTTTGTTTCCAATCACAATTAGACTACATTATTTTTGGATTATTTTTTTGACAAATTTTCATGTGATTCTTAATTTTATTCATCTAAAAAAGAAATTTTATTATAATGAGTGATCTTATGGCCACAATTGTCAAAGTTCCATTTTGATAGCTTAAATTTTTTAAGCCCTATAGTTTTCACTCTTCCCGTGATCAACATGGATTAATTGAAGAGCTCAATAGTTGACCAATTATAAATCCTGTCATTTTCATTATTTGGGATCTCCTTGAACCACCTACTCGAAGGTCTAATTAACTGACAATTACCATAACGGTGGATTTGATTAAATTATGTTGAATTGTTTCCTAATGTTTTACTGCAATGAAAGTTGGACAAAGTTGATTGAAATTTCCTCTTTAATTTTTCTACGGATGATTATAGTTTGTGATCAGTTAATTGATTCTCACACTAAATTTTATATTTTTGTTGGTCAAGTTAGTTGCACTATTCAAATAACCATTTGTGTAGAACTAAGACAGGGAGTAATAAACTTTGTATCTGTTGAAGTGAAACCATAATCTCACCAGAGCAATAGGAACTACCAGAGATAAACTAACAGAGCGTTAGGTCGGCCGGACCATTTTCTTGTTAATTTTCATCTCTTCCCCCTTCCCTTTCTTCCCTTTTCTTCTTTCTCATTGTAGCCCTAGGAATTTGCGTTGGATCTTGCATTATTGAGTGGTTTAGTTTTGTAATGACAGGGTTATAGTATCTTTCTTGGTTGGTCTCGACCCCATTAAAGTCTTGTTAGGGTTCTTGGGGTTGGTGGGGGAGATCACATGCCTAAAATACGTATGATTGGGGTGAGATTGTGGATCGATTAGGGTTTGTGCAATTTATGGGGTTTGGGTAAGTCGGATTTTAGGGGTGGGTTACATTGAAAAATTTCTTGTTGAAAAATCAAAATTAGGGAACAATAATGGGGCAAAGGTTTATTTATTTATTTTATTTTGTGGGTGGGGGGGTGGGTGGGGGGGGGGGGGGGAGAAGTGGAGAAGGACGAGCAATCATCTTTAATTTGGACAGATTGAGGGCCTTTTGAGTCATCATACGAGCCATTGTTTCCTCTATGTCTGCCATTCGATTTTCAGAATCAAAGTCTTGATTTCTTGTCACCCTCCCCTACCCCCCCCCCCCCCCCCACATATACAACAAGGAACTCATCTCGCTATGATACCACTTTGATCCAAAGAAGTGAGAAAAGTACAACACTATTTGAAATTTTATTAGCAAACCAAAAAATGACTAATCTTGTTACACCGTCACCTATTTATATAAAAGGAATCTTACTCCAACTCAAAAAGTATTAAAAGACCAAAAATCAATTCACATACTCTTTATTACGTTCAATACTAACAATTAACGAAACAAGCTATAATTCCCTATCTATTTCACATCACTATGTAAGACAAAAAGGAACCAAGTTAACTATTTTTACACCTCAAATACAAAATAAATAATAACACAGAGTACAAGTCATTTGCACCGAAGACTTCATATCTCCAAAGCATTTGTTAACCCGCTCCTTTCAAGCTTACCGTCCGCCCCCTGAGGTTAGGTTATCGGTTCGATGTGGGTCGAATGACTTTGTCATATCCAGTTTCAGTGGCATAGTTCTTAGGCCTAAGACTAAGTGTGTATTTTGGGAGATAAGGTATTTTTGTCATTTATTCACAGTCATCGGTTCGTTTTATATAAAAACAAACAAAAAGGTTCGAGTTATCCCTTTTCGAGTTAGTCTTAAGGAATGTTTAAGTCTGCGATTGGTCTAGAGATTCTTATTGTGTGGGTTCGGGAACCGGGTGGTGAGTGGGGAGGGTGTTAGGCACCCCACTTATTCTTTATGGATCCTAAATTATATGCTTATTATCACTATTTACATTATATGATTACCTTTTAGTTTTTTTTAGAACTAGTCTATAGACCTTAGGTTGAGAATCCCTTAAAATATAGGAAGGTGCTTAGATATGAAAATAATATGAGTGAGAGGTATATGAACATCACTTAAACCGGTGTGGGTACATAAGATTTCTTGGGCATGACTTTGTGCTTGTATTTGTATAACTGGTGGCCATTATTTAAATGTAGATGTGCGAGAAAGCTCGACTTATATAACGAGCGGCCGTTAATATGTATATAAATGAGCAACAGAGCTTGGCTTTGAGATAGTTTGATATCTTATTCGCAGAATAAGGGATAACGGATGAGAGATGGAGGCATATCGATGTGACAATATATCATGAGACATATTGTTAAGGCTCGAGCTTACGAGAAGGACTCGATATTGCGCATACGTACCCAAGAGGACTTGGGATAAAATCATACGTAGTTCAATTATGTAATTGATATGTATGCGTTGGAGCATTTGTAGGGATATATATTTAGGAGATCACTCCTTGAGATAGTTTGATATGTGGTTTGAGTTATTTAGAGGTAATGGATGAAATTCAAGAGGTAGGTGTATCTTTATAGGGACAACACATCATGGGACATGTTTTCGAGGATTGAGCTCATGCGAAGGACTCGGTATTGCGCATACGTATCATGTAGCCACGAGATCAAAGCCTACATAATTTAATTGTGTTTAATGTGTACGTGTTTGTATAAGGATGCGGGATAGAATGCGATTTTGAGATAGTTTGATATGTCGTTTGTTTTTTTAGGACTGTATAATGGTTTTTCGTCCTTTGAAATATGTACGCTTGAGTTTTAGAAAGATCACAGGTTGTTTCAACGGCTACACTCACATCTTAGGTAAGTGATACACATGCAAGATGTGATCCTTACATGAATAGTGGATTGCTTAATCACGAGAGTGTTAACATTTATGCATATACTTCATTTTCTTCTGTATTCTTAATGGAAAATACTATTTTCAAGTGATTGGAGAGATGATCTAGGGTTTGGGTAGTAGGAAGTCTTGTGTTGTATAAGCGTGTATGCAATTGCACATTTGTATAGATATAGGGGAGATATCGTCATTTTGAGATATTTTGATAGCTCGTTTATTTTTTAAGAGACATAAGCATCTCCACGAGGATAACACATCATGAGTTGTTTAGAATCGATCTCACGAGAAGGACTCGGTATTACACCTGCGTACCCAAGAGTACTTGGGATCAAAGCCTAAGTAATTCGGTTATTTATGTGTTCCAACGTGATGTATGTGCAAGTTTAGGGCTTGGATTGGAGAGGAAGAGGAACCATCTGTAGGATAGAGGGTGGTTCCGACAAAGGATCAAAATGGGAGTGCACCCAAACACGTCGACAGAAGCATAATTTTATATGACCATCAAACGATCACTAACCAGAAGGTATTGTCCTTCATACTAGTTTGGAGGTGTAGTGTTAGGGATGTAATGTTCTAGACGTCCTTCTCTACCTCTGGGTGTATATAAAGAGGGTATTGGACCAGGTATGGATTCATCCCTAAGAAATAAAACGTTAATAGATATATTATGAGGCTTGAGCTTCACGAGTGTAGTTCGGTATAACACCTATGTACCCAAGGAGACTTGGAATCAAACTCAACATAGTTCTAAAAAATGAGACACATTTATCGGTCTATATGATGGGATACTGGGTATATAATATACAACATTGCAGTATTTATGGAGCTTAGTCCTTAATATAGCATTTTTGTTATACTGAATTGATATATTAATATGTGAAAAAATACGTTGATCAAGTGCCGATGTTTGAAAATATTTGTATGAAAACATATGTTCGGGGTGTCTCCGCCGAGACGGGCTTTGTTCAGTCGGATAAGTGGTGAGAGTAGCCAAATTTTGGACTTTGACCTGCAAAGTTTCGAACTGACACAACCCAATGGCACTTTCTTGAGAACATTTTGCAAGATTTTGGGTGAAACTAGGGTTCGAAGGCTTTTTGGTTTTTGATTAAAAATTGATTTTTGCCAAAATTCTCAACTTTAAAAGTTCCCAGCACGCCTATTTGTAGAAAACACAATTTTTAAAGCGGTGGAATCTCATTCTTACGAAAATAGATTTCGTTCGAACGAAGTGCATAATCTCTTTCGAACCAAACAGAACCTCGTTCTAACGAACATGCCTATTTCGTTTGAACGAACAAGCTTATTTCATTGGAACATACTTTGAACGAGTTTCGAACGAAGTTTTCACTTTTGACAAAACTTCCTCATTTGAACCTCGTTTGAATGTCGTTCCAACGACATAGTCATCTCGTTCTAACCAATAAAAAACTCGTTCGAACGATTTTGTTCAAAAGAAAAAACTCTAACAAAATCATTTATGAAAAATAGCCTCAAACAAATAAAACAAACACCTAATGATATCTAGGAATCAAACTAAATTGCATCCATACTTATTGAGATTCCTAGGATGTTCAAGAGGAAATGTGGTACAAAATACGACACGATAATGTAGACGATCTAACTTGACCGCTACGTCTTCAATCAAACACATCATAGGCTTGAAAGGCCAACGCACTCAAGTCCTAACACATGACTCAAATGATTTTGTCCAAAAATGGAATAAGCCAAAACATGCAAATTGACTCTATTCAGAAATTTTTCCTTACAAATCTCACTTTTTGGCTATTCCGCGACAAAACCAAATATAAAAAACTCCTATGGGTCGTTAAGATCATCTAAGACTGAGAAAGCAAAAGCTAGGGAATTATATGGAATCACTTGTATATTAGGTTATGCACACAAAGATTCAATTTTTAACCAAATTTTATCTTGATTACAATTAGACATGTATGCAAGATAGAATCCAAATTAAATTTACCAAACCACACAATCAAACCAACATAGGAAAAAGAATATTTGAGGAAAAATTCCTTTCGGACAAAACCTATATTTCAGCACTGTAAAAGAGTTTCACAGACTCGATGATTTACAGACTGCTTTGAGCTCCACTAAGTATATCAAATCTTTGACAGATACGGCATAGCCCAGCACTGTCTACAGGAAGCAAATCTTTCCTCGGTATTCACCGTTCAACCTTAGGATGCGGAGTCCTTTCTTCTTAAGAAGTAGATTCGTTTCTCCACAAAACTCATTCGTAGAGAAACCTCTATAAAGGTTGGATGTAGTGTATGGAAACTAGGCTTTGACAACTCAACAAGTAATTCTAATTGATGTATGATCTGAAAAAAAATTAATTATTTTTGGAAAACAAAAAATGAACACTTTTGTAACAGGTATAGGATTTCGTTTTTGCCAAAAGTCTTAAGAAAACTATTCATAATAGATTAATTTATAATTAAAAAACACGAATTTCGAGGCAACGATTTCGTTCGAACGAAAATGTAACCTCGTTCGAATAAAAACAAAAGTTTCATTTTTACGAGATCCAATCTCATTCGAACGAAAGACTTAGGTCATTCGAACATCTTTCCAATGAGCTTTCAACGAAAGTGTGTCTGCTTAAACAGAGCCCCTTCATTTGAAGTTCGTTTGAAGCCCGTTCTAACAAAATCAGCCAGTTGTTCCAATGAAGTTAAACCACGTTCGAACGAGAAGAAGACCTCTTTCTAACGAGATTTAAATCTTGTTCCAATGAATAAAAAAAATTATTTTGAAAATTATTTTTATAAAGAGTGCCTCGAGTAAAAAAAGATCCAAGAATAAATTTGACTAAGTTAATTTCAAAAACCTAAAACCTAAAACCTATATACCTCCATAAAGTGACGTGATGGTTTTAAAGTCTTGAAATTCGAAAATGATGCTTGGTCACTAATAAGTCTTCAGAGGTCGTGGAAGCATATGCGGATGCGTGTTTAGTTTCCAACTTCAGTTTGTAATGGGACACACCAAAATAACTAAGCTCTGAATAATTATAAAATCTTGCTCTTATAAATCTCCCCCTTTGGCTATTCCGGTACACAACAAAAATCGAAACCTAAATTATAATAAAATTCCTAAGGCAATATTCTACTAATGCCCTCTCAAACCCAAAACGGAATGACATACGAGACTTCATCTTCAACTGAAATTATTTATCTTATGTGGTCCATGAGTTCATCATTAAAGTGGAAGAGACCAACACACATGAAGCAAAGAAATACCGTGACGCGTACGAGTTTAAAGAAACAAATAAACTCCCCCTCAATTATTTCTACCCCTTTTTGTCCGTAATAGACAAAGGGTAAGAAACTAAGCATGAAACATTAGCATCACCCGAATCCAAATGAAATAACATCACAAAGATAAACAATAAGCTCATGCGATGAAATTTCTAAAAGGCTGAGAAACAATAGTTTTTAAAAAATTTCAATTTTTTTTGCAATTATAAAAAGTATAAAAGCTACATATAAGTAAAAAATACATAACACCATGGAATAACACTAAAATATCTTAATCGTGGAAATAGAATGAAATTATGTCAACATTTTCTACGGGAAAATCAACATAAGGGTACGTAACAAAGTTGCACGAAGTCATGAGATACTTCTAAATAAATAACTCAATTTCAACCTTAGCTGTGAGAATGGTGAACAAAATTGAATTGAATCGACTTATGCAACATATCATGAAGTTAAATGATTCTCAAAATAATAACGCCAAACTATTTAATATTTTTCAAGAGAGTCCATTGTGCAGACCCATTGATCTTTTACTTTATAACACCCTCAAAATCTCATATATTTAAGAAGTCACTCTTAAATTTTTGAAGATATCATAATGCTCATATGTAGCGAAACATCAATGAAATAAAATGGCCTTAGCACTTCTATTTTTGTGCGTCATTTAATCTTTTAGGCTCCTTTTGCAAATGGTGGCTTGTAATGCAAAGAGAAAAATGCTCTTTCGTAGCCCCTTTCCATTACTTAACATGAAAAAAAATTCGGGAAACAAAATCCGGGCAATGGTTCTTACAATCACAACTTATCTCTAGTATATTTGGGTCATTATTAAACACTATTGAGATAAGAACACCATATTCGACATATGACAAGTAAGTACAATGTTCACTAAGTCCGTGCATGTGTGCAATAAAGTTGATAAAAAAGTCTATCATGAAGAAAGTAATCATCAATGAACAATGAAATTCTAGCCACGTATTATTAAGCACACTAAAGAAACAAAGTCATGTCTCAAAACATCATAAAAAAAGTCACGTGAATGGATAGAATGAAGTTGTGATTTAAGCATCTTAAATACACATCCATAAATGGTGAAAAACAAAATATAAAATCTTTTTGTCTTTTTTTAAAAATTAAAATATTTTACAAAATTGTTAATTTTTTAAAACTAAAACTATATTTGAATTTTTCAAATATAAATGCAGATAAATACATAGAAATACAATCTAGCAATAGGGACAAATGATATGAATATGATAATCACCATATAATATATGTAGAAGTCATAACCTCAATCATTAGGCCCAGAGGAGTTCTCAAAAGGAGAAGATATCCTTTGAAATTCCTCAATCAAACTTTGAGAAGTCTTAACTAAAAACTCTACTTACTCTTGAAAACTCTCAATATCTATATGGTGATGTGCAGGAGCATGTGGAGTAATATGTGCGAGAATGTGTGCAGGAAAACATATGTGAACTCGCGTGGGAGCATATGTGGGAACATGTGTGTGAAAAACTCTCCCTAGGTTAAATGAAAACTCCATAAGGTGACCTCTTTGTTTGCAATGGAAATAAACATAAACAAGATTGGATCTACCTTAGTCAAAAAGTGTGGGACGAGCTATCTTTGATAGGTTAGGTCTCTTTGGTGGATTAGGTCGAGGACCATAAGGATACATCACAAACTTGGGAACCGATTAGGGTGCGACATTAGAAGTGGATGCACGGTCATAACCTATTCCTTGACTAGCATTCAAACCTAACGCAGGATCAAAGAACATATTTCCAGCCTTCTTAGATGTGTCCTCTAAAGTGAGAGTTGGGATACATGGGCTTTAAGTTTCTCATGAGTCTCCACTGAAGTTTGAAGATCTCTCGTAAGAATATCCACAATGTTGTTCAAAATGGTCTTTTCCCTACCAACAACAATAAATTTCTCACACAAAGAAACTTTCACCTTCTCGAGTTGACTGACTCATACCTCACACTCTCTAAAATTTTTTACCTCCTTCTCTAAATCAAACAACCTAAGAAACAAATATTTATTATGCTTTTTGGTCTTTAAAGTCTTACTGTAAAGATTGGTGTAGGCCTTTTGGAGTCCACCTTCTCCTTCACTTAAATTCTCCTCATCACTCTCACTCTCTCCAGAATAGTTCGACAAATTGTCGATGCTATCACATTTTGAAATGTCCTCATCGGCATGGCACAAACTAGAAGTACTAATGTGACTGGCCATAAAAGCACATAAGTTAGGTTCATATGGTCATTCGTTCTAAGAATTCCACTGACCCATCATTATCGCTTAGAGTGAATTTGTGAGGAACTTTAACTTTTCCCTATCTCTTTATCCTTCTGTCACACTCGTGGGCTTTGTAACCCTTGTCCTCGCATCCATAACATCTCACCTCATTCTCAGAAACATTCTTTCCCTTATTCACATTTTTATTTTTCTCAAAACTTTTGTTATCTTTGGAAGAATTTTCTTTGTTAAATTTGAGTTTTTTTTGATTTTTTTGGCAAAAAGGGCTAAATCATCAACCTCAAAATTGAACTCAGAGTAAGAGTTAAAACCCTTTTTCTTTTTCTTTTTGGACTGGTCTTTCAAAGCACTCTCTATTTCCTTCTTCTTTTATTTTTTGGGGAACATATCAATTTCATAAGTTTGAAGCTCTCCTACGAGTTCTTTTAACCTAAGCACATCTAAAATTCCCAAAGAGTTTAGGACAGTGGCCTTAGGGATAAAATAGGACGACATGTATCTCAAAATCTTTTTCACAATTCTCGTATCAGGAATCCTCTCACCCAATTTAAAACTAGAATTGACTATATTCGATAAATGTGCATAAAACTCATTAAAGGTTTTAGATTCTAGCGTAGTAATGGTCTGAAATTGGGTGGTGAGATTTTGAAGCTTTCATAGCGTTGGTACCCTCGTGAGTGAGTTGGAGGGTATCCCAAACTTCCTTAGACGTGCTGCACATCATGATGTGGAAGAACTCATCATGGGTAAGGGATCCAAAAATTGCACTTAAATCGCGAGAGTTAAAATTACACCATTTAAAATCATCATTATGCCAAGTCGTGACAAGTTTAAGACTTACAACATCGATTTTAGTCACACTGTGTAGTTGCAGGGTTGTATGGATTCGGTTCAATTCGTTAAATACACTCATTAAAAAAAATAATAACACATGTTGCAAATATCAATTAGGCTAGCAGAATTATGCTTTCCAAATTTTAATCTTGATTACTAGAATTCCTACGTGATCATGCGAGATATCAAGTGTAACATAAAACTGAAAGCACAATCACACAACGCACCGATATACGAGGATAGCCCAAATGGGAAAAACCACAGACGACCAGGACTAGACAAAATCCACTACGAATACGATTTTTATAAGAAGACACACAATACTTACAGACTTAACTCCACAAGACCCCGCGGATGCCGTCTTCAATACCTCCATTTATAGCACTTGTAGATCCATAATGCTGCACAACACTCCTATGTATCGGTATCCATCGAAAGCTAAGCACCATCTTCAAATGCAACTTGTGCGGAAGTCCACCGCACCCAAAACCGAGATGAATGTAATAAGAGGTTTAGTTTGGGGTTTTGGGAAAAATGATACTAAAGATCACATGAAATTTTGGAGACCTTTTGATAAGAGAAAATGTGTTTTTCTTTAAAGTGAAAGGGCCAAAAACTCTAAAATTCCCGAGCTCCAAAGTGGTTTTCAAGTTATAGAATTAGTTGGCAAGGAAGTTAGAGGGAAAAACTGAATTTTTCAAAATTAAAACTACTCGTTCAAATGACTTAAGTCGCTCATTCGAACGACATTACAAGATGTCATTAGAACGAGTCCTTCAAATGACATTTTTGGGAAAATCTTTAAGGAAGTGGATTGAAATCGTTTGAATGACTAAGAGAGATGGGTCGTTCGAATGACCTCTCTAATTTTAGAAAATTTAAATTAATTTTAAAGGTTAAAAGAAGTTTGAAAACCTATTACCAAAAATCATATAATGCTTCAAAATTTGTCTCTAACAAAGTAAAATAATTTGGGTCATATACCTATCGGGAAAAGGAACAATCGGATGTTGAGGTGAATTTGTTGTACGTTGAAAGCTGAAATGCTCAAATTCTCCATGAAGTAGAGTAGCATGATTCTAAAAGACCCTATATGTTTTATCCAACGAAAATAGACAATACTACAAATTGACTCTATTGGAAATTTGTCCTTACAAATCTCCCCCTTTGGCTATTCTAGGACAAAACATAAACAACTAAAAAGACTCGAAATTTTCTAAGCTAGTCCCTCAAGCTGATCCTAAAGCCCATCCCCAAAACCAAAAAAAAAGACAAACTCGACTCGACTAACAACACATCTACAACAAGAAGCTCTTATAGGCACGAATCTGAAATATGAGAAATAGCCTAAACACATTGTAAGGACACAAATTTTCAATTGAGTCCATCGTTGTTTTGGCTCAATTCCAGACAAAATTGTTTGAGTTATAGGACATTAGAGTGTTGTTCCTTCCAAGCCTATGACATTTGAAGAAGTTGAAGATGCAGGCCCAGATATTTAAAGCTTCATCATTGTCGGTTTGTGCCATGTTTTGCATCATCAACATTTGAGAATTCCAAGGCTCCAAAGGTATGAATGGACTTTTATATATATATATAGGAGCATGGAATAATTTTATTGGGTGTTATTTTATAAAGTTTCATAAAACTTTATTTTGTTTTTCAGAAAATCATTTCTAAAAGTTTTGGGCTTAAAATAATTTTTTTGGTTTTTTTTTAATTTTTCATTCGAAGAGTCGTTTGAACGAGTTTGCGAACAACTTTTTGCAAAGGTCTCTGATTTTTCGTTAGTAGTTTCGTTCGAACATATTCGTTCGAACATGGTCCTTCGAATGAGATCAAAAAGTCGTTCCAACGACATTTCAGGTGGGAATAGTTTTTTACAGTTTTTTCCATTTTCCCACCTTTTGTCCCCACTAATTCTTGACAGTTTTTAACCATTTCGGGATAAATTTTTCCACAGACTTTTGAACATTCTTGGAGAACCTTTTTGAGAGAAAATACTTCCATCCAAAAGTCCATTTTTCATGTGTTAAATTTTAAAGAAAAATTTCTATCAAATATATGTTTATACACCCATAGTTTGTTTATCCAAGTTTCTTCATATATATATAAATTGCTTGGAGATGTGTTTTGGCACCGGTTTTGCTTCTCTAGCCATAAAGAAGTTTGTTTGGGTTTCTTCACTACCCTAAAAGGAAGAAGTTTGTTGTTGCGACTTTCTCACATGGTGAAAGGCACTATGTGTGGTTGATGGTTGCTTTGCTTCGATTGGTGGACACCAAGACTGCGATAGACGTCGTGACTATTT